>JAWNOW010000030.1:1291531-2583062 GCA_035045625.1 Drosophila formosana
GCACTGCGCACGCACGCAACTAGAAGAAACAACAGCAGAAAAAACGCTTTGGGCCAAACACAAAAAACAACGTTGGTATTTATTGTAAAAAAGAAAAAAATCGAGTGCGCTGTTTAAGCATAAAATTAAGTAGTTTAAAGGCAGAAAAAACGCCAGTTGAGGGCGTGAAAGAGACGGCAAGCGTCATATTGAATAAATATAAAATTTTAATCCATAGATATTATAATTTTAAATGTTTGTCTGCTGCGCATTTTTTATGACAGCGCTGTCGACTGCGACAGCGTCGCTGCTGCTGCTGCTGTCAATGGCGATGCCCCGTAAGTAATCTTACTATCTCTCTCTCTCTCTCTGTCTATCCCACTCAGGCAGCTTTTTGTACTTTTATGAGATTTTAACGGGGCACAAAGCAAAGCGACGAAATGTCGTTAAAGAAGATCGAATTGAATGCGAAATGTGAATGAGAACCCGCAACAACAAAAACGCAAAAGTAATAACAACAACAACAACTACAACCAAATATGGCGCCGCCTCTGCTGCCGCTAGTGGGCGCCGCCGCGCTGCGCTGCTGCTGCTGCTGCTGCAGTAGCTTTAAGCTTAAGGTGTGAAGAAGCCGACGGCGCCATTTATTTCATTTGATGTGTGTCAAAGCAACGCAACGCAACGCAAAGCAAAGCAAAGAGAGGGGAGCAGAAGAGAGGTCGGTTGTCTAAGAGAGCAAGCACTACTGGGAAGCTGCGGGATGCCAACTTGCCAAACGAAGCGAAATTTCTTACGCATTATTTTACTACCTGTGTATGCATGTGTGAGTTTGTTTGTTAAATATGGTTAATAAGCGTATCGAACACATTTCAAAGCGCAGTTAACACGACTCATAAACCGTTTGAAATACACACTCTCAAACATGGATATGATTAAATAAAATTTCATGCAACTTTGTCAAATTTAGCTACTCTCTTAGCGAAACTGAAAAGTAGAGTTTTATGGTTGACTTCGCGTTACCTTCCAAATTCTTCAAATCCCTCAATATTATGTTTCCCAACAAAAATGTCCTTACATACAATAATAATAATAACTTTAAGATTAAATTGAAAAAGTTAATGGCTATACGATTAAGTAAATTCCCCTCACTTGTGAAATATTTATATTTTAAAATAAACTAAATAGAAAATAAATAATTCAACTTGATTTATGTAAATAATTTCGATCGTCATAAGATTTTCAGATCTCAATAAAAAAAACAATAGCTAAAAATGTAAGTTTCCAAGATTATATAAGGATGCAATTTTAAGAATCCTTCCCATAAAATAATTTATCTAGATATGCAAATTTATGAACTTTTAAGCTTATGCTGCAATCGCACTGAAATTTTTAGCTAGTCTAATAGTTTTGTTACTTCTACGATTATATAATGCAAAGTGTAATGAAATTTTCAAAAATCATTCAGAAACAATTAACTCATTTACAAATGTAGACTTATTCACTTTCCAGGTTGCGCAGCAATTGCAATGAAATTCTCAGAAAACGTTCACATAGTCTTAAACTTTAGTTTATATTACAGAAAAGTGGCACAGAAAAAAAAGCAAACTTTTCTCACCTTGCGTTTCTTGTGATCCAGTTCGCACTGCGCCTTGGGCATCTCCTTGAGCTCCACCTCCTTCAGCTGATCCAAGATGCGTTGATACTTCTCCCGGTTCTCCACGTCCAGCGCGACATGCAGATAATCGTGCCAATTGCGCGAATCGAAGCCCCAGTGGCAGGTGCGATTCTCGGACTTGCGATGCACATGGCCCACAAATTTCTGGGGCGAGAACCAGCCGTCGCACTCCAGGCACTTGATGCACGTGGGCTTCTGGTACGAGTACATATCCGGCGTACAGATGCCCTCGCATTTGCCAAAGCACTTGTGGTACACCTGAAAGCTCAACGCCCCCTTCGGCAGACACTCGAAGGACACGTAACTGTTGCGATCCGAATTCTGCAGCATGGCGGCACACAAGCGTTCCGCATCCGTGCGAGTGATCAGGCCGCTGGCCTTGACGTCGGATGGCAGAATTTTGGCGGCCTTGAATTCGACCAGTTGATCCGGGGTGCACTGCGAGCAATAGATGCCCAGCTCATCGAAGATCCGATTGATTTCCTCGAGTGTGAAATCGTTCAGCACATTGTTGAGGAATTGCGGCAGACACAGACGCATCTCGCCGCCCAGCGAGAAGCAACCGATGGTCTTGCCCTCCAGTCGTGTCTCGTACAGTTCGCCGCATCCCGAATCCGGCTGCGATAGTATTGGCTGCGATAGTTCCGGGGGCAGTGGCAGCGGCGCCGCATAGATTTGTTGTGAACGCTCGCCGCTGTTGCCCGAAACTCCGCCCCCGCCCCCGCCCTGCTGATGATGGTGGTGATGATGGAGTTCATGGGGCTCAGGGGAGCTGAGTATTTCCTTTTTGATTAATGCCACCGCCGGACCCTGCAGACTTTTCGTTGCGCTGTTCTGATACTTTTTCAGCACGCTGCTGATCATCGGCGTCACGTACTCGGTCATCGTATCTATCGATTTATCGATAACTGCTGCTGTTGTCACTCTCTCGAAATGGCGTTTTTTGCCCTTTTACTTGTTGTTGTGTTGTGTTTTTGTTTCAGTATGCGTTTGTTGTTGTTGTGGGCGACAACATTTTATTTATTTGGCACTTTTGTCATCTTTGAAATTTGCACATTTGCCGACGGCGCTGCGGATGCGGCGCTCTCTTAAGCGTGAGAGCTTTTTATGCTGCTGTTATGGGAAAGGCGCGCGTGTTGCGCTCTGCCAGCGTCGACGTCGACGCTGACGCTGGTTGCAGGCAGCAAACGTATCTGAAATTCGTTTCGCTTGCTGCTGCTGCTGTTGTTGTTGTTGTTGTTGTTGCTCTACACTTATTAAATTTTTGCCATCAATTAATTTCCACTTTTCACAGCGTGCAATAGAATTTCTACATTTGAATTTCTCGCATTCGTATTCTTACGGCGACGACGACGACGACGGCGACAGAGAGACGAAACCGACGAATACAGACGCGTCGCTGCGGCTGCGACAAAGACGAAGGCCGGCAGCAGACACTCACACACAAACATACACACGAACACGGACACGGACACGGACACGCACACCGGCCGGACACCAACACACACGCACACGCTACGCACACACGCACACTTGCAGGCACGCACACAGTCTCAGCATGGGCTGAGAGGGAGACAGACAGACGCAAGCAAAAAAAACGCCGCCGCCTGACAAATTCTTAATGCGGCTGCTGCTACTGCTGCTGCGCTGCCTCTGTTGCTGCCGCCTTGTTTGTGCACTATTTATAAACTCTTTTTTTTCTTCTTTTTTTTTTGTGTTGCGCTTCTTTTAATAATATGCTTGCAAATATTTTTGCATTCTTAACGATTTGCTTTTTGTTGTTGTTATTATTGAATATTTATTTAGAATTTCGCTCTTTGCGCTCTTTTCTTCACACACACACACACGGCGTTTTGTTTCTGCTTTTTCTTATTTTGAATGATTCGGGTGTTGTTGTTGTTGTTTTGTGCTTCTCTGAATGGGAGGCGAACTTTGACGTAGCGACGACGCGTTCGCACGTGCGAGCTTTCTGACGACCGCCACACAACTGTTCGACTGAAACGTCCGTTCGTAGCGGCAAATGAAAAGAGAATGATTCGGTTTCTCTTTCAACAAGCAAAAACTTTCAGACGCCCGCTGTCGTTTGCTCATACGGTACGAATGCGTATTCTCGCTCTCTGCCAATGCTCTCCAACCACCATTTGGCGCTCTGTGCGGCGCTCTTTCAGTGCTTTTTTGTGTTTGGCGGATTAAAAGCATAATTGTCGAAAGCAACATTGCCAAAAAATCTTGTTCCAGTTTAATAGCGATATGGCGAGATCACTGTACACTAATTTAATTATGAATTTATACTAAATAATTGAAATTCAATAAGCAAGTTTAATGCGCAAATTTAATTAAAATATTAATATTAAGTTGCTTACGAAAATGCAACATTTAAATTGCAACAACTTTGGCGGGAGCCCTCGCTGAGCGCATGTTGCGGAAGTTTAGAAGTTGCTGCAACATGTAGCTATGTTGCGTTCGATATGTGTTACAGCCGATAGCATGACTGTCGAAATCGATAGTAGAACCATTATCGTGCGCAACAATTGACTCACACAAAGTTGGGCGCACGCAAAAAAGAGCACAAATTGCGTTACATAGTTTTCAGCTCTTCACACACACTATATTCCATCTCTTTTCACAGCCGTCAGCTGTTTGTTGTTTTTAGCTGCTGGTTGAATTCGGGTAAAATACAATTATTATTGGAAATTGCATATCAAATTCAATAAAACAGCAACTAATGCAATGCAACCACTGTGCTTGTGTCTTTTTGCAGTACGCAGAGTAGCTAGAAGATGCCGGAACCGCGCAGTCCCATGGCCAGCTTCGCACAATCCGTGCAGAATGCAATCGATGGTCCCATCACCTGGTTCCGCGGTAAGCAATGCAATTTGGGGCCCAACTAGAGGTTGCAATCAGGATAGTGTAAGACTGTCTCGCTGCCAACTGCAAGTGCCAACAGCAATTGCAATTCACTTAAGCAGCGTCGCAGTTTTGCAATTACATAATGACATAACCTCAAATGGCTAAAGCGGCTTTGTTTTTGTTTACACCGCAGAGACGATTGTCGAGCCGAACCAACAGAAATACAATTGGTATCATCAGCGCTTCCGTCGCGTGCCCACCATCGATCAGTGCTACACGGACGACGCCGTCTGCCGCTTCGAGGCCGATCAGCAATTCCGTCGCGATCGCATGGTAGACAACGAAGTCGTCAACATCTTGCGGCAACGCTTCGAGGATTGCATGTTGTACGAGGCTCCCGACCACATTGCCAAGTGCCGGCCACTGCTGGAGATCTACGAGAAGGCCGCCGAGAACTGGTTCATCAAGTGTAAGGCAGCAGTTTCTACTCCATATCACCTTAGTGCTCATCTATCAATCGCTTTCCTCTTTGCAGATGGAGACCTGGGTGGTTATGCCAATGCCAAGACCGCCTACATGAAGCAGAAGCATCGCTTGATCTGGGAGCGTCGTCATGGTCCTGTCGGCAGCGGCAAGAAGGAGGATGAACATGCTGCCCATTAAGAATACGCTTCGCTTCAGAAGCATTCGATTAATCACAATTGAAGGATTTACAAAATATATACACAAGCTATAGAAACATTAAAGGAAGTGCGTGTTGTTGTCTAGTAAATTGCGATTGCAGGCGGTTCTTTTAATAGTTTAGTTTAGTTATATATTACTTAATCTTAAATACAGCTTTGTTAAAGTCGACAAGGGTCTGAACTTTGAGGCGTCGTTAAAGGGTCTCAAATCAAAGAGCCCTGTCTTCAGTCGTTAAAGTAGAGAGGTGTTTCAAGGCAGCCTTCAAATGGAATGCTTTGAGGATGTTTTTAAATGAATACGCATCACGGATAACTTTTATGACTCCTCTCCAAATATAAAGCTTTGAAGTCGCCTTCGAAGTGGTACCTTGAAGACACCCTCAAATGAAGTCTAGTTAGAAGCGTCTCAAAAGAGTCTGTAAATGGAGGGCCTCAAAGAGAAAATATTGCAAAATCTTGAGGCCATCTCCAAGTAAAGAGTTTTAAGCAGTCCATAAATAGTATGTTTTTGTTAGCAGTCCTTACATAAATAGCATTCAGTTTTGTTAGCAATTCCTATATAAAAAGTGGCTAGTTTTGTAAGCAGACCTTACATCGAAAAAGTTGGCAGTGCTTGCATGAAAATATTTAGCAGTCCTTACGTATAAATTGTCTAAAGTTTAGGCTAGCGTCCTCAGCTGATGGAGACGAGCGGTTTGTTCATCAGGCTCTTCTTCAGCTTGGCCAGCGCACTCGTTGCGGAGCCCTCGCCTGGCTTTTTGTCCTTGTTTTTGGGTCCCAGCGGAATCATGCTGGTGTCGATGAGCCGACGCCGGAAGTTCTTGTAGAACTGCAGGACCTGCGGATTGGCCCACACCTGCTTGGCATCAAAGTCCAGAATGCGCACGGATTGCAACGATTTGGCGCGCGAAAGCGCCACATAAGCCTGACCAGCTTCAAATACTTTCGATAGCGACATTTCGACGCAGTCCAAGGTCAAGCCTTGGCTCTTGTGTATGGAGAACGCCCAGGCAAGCTTGAGTGGCACCTGGCGACGCGTTATCACGCCGCCGGTGGCCGTCTTGATGATCCACTTCTCATGCTTGCAGGCGTACTCCTGATTGTTCTTAAACCGCACCACCGGCAAACCCTTCTCGATGCGCACCACAACGCCGCGTGCTCCGTTGACCAAGCCATTCGATATATTAATGTTCTTCAGCAGCATCACCTGCGCATTGATCTTCAAAAAGAGTTGCGACGGCGCCTGGAGTTGCTGATCGAGTGTTTTGCTCATGTTGCCGTCGGAATCTTCGGAACGGAACAAAACTTTGTCGCCACTGAGATTCTCCAGCTTGGACTCGTTGATGGAGTTGGCATCGTTGGTGTGTGAGCAGAGCTGCGTGGCCAAGATACCGTTGCCCTCGATCTTCTGCTTCGAGGTGGACACCAGTCGCGTGGAGATGTCCTCGTTGACGTGGCCAATGCGCAGATGATTGAGTATTTTAACAAACTCCGGATCGGACTGACGATGCACCTGCTTCAGCTCAAAGACGCACTGAATGCACGTCTCCCAGGCGCCGGACTGAAAGCAGAAGCGTTGTGCTCCCGACTCGTTGCTCTTCACAACCGGTGGCAGCTGCAGGAAGTCGCCACAGAGTATCAATTGGATGCCACCAAAAGGACGTTCGTTGCGGCGAATGTGACGCGCCACAGCCTCGATTTTCTGCAAGCAAAACAACAATTTAGTTGGCGTCTATATTAGTACTGGGACTGTAATTATTGTAATACAACGATTATTGTTAATTCATTGATTTAAACTATATTAATGAATTTTAGATAATAATAATCATTTTTGGACGAACAAATCTCAAAAACATCTCAAAAATAATGATTATTCTCATGTGATACAAAACAAAAATAATAATTATTTTCGATCCAGTCAGAATCATTATTTTTATAATACAAGTCACAAAATAAAAAATTTGTATAATTTTTAATAAATCTCTCAACAATTATAATATTTACTAGTATTATATAAAAAGTATTTTTCAACAAAAAGAAGAACGAAGCTTGTAATAGTTCCTTTTTTTGGGAATGAGATCACACATTATATGAATTCATAGTCTGTGAGTTTGAATGACAAATTATACATATACAACAATATAGAATTTTCATTATTATCCTTAGAGGAAAATGCAACAACTTTCAAATAATAATGACTTCACAATTTGTATTTGATTATTTAAAAAATAATAACTATTGGCTGATTATTAGCAAACTCACCTCAAAGAACTGTCCGTCCACCATGGAGATCTCGTCAATGATCAAGCGTTTGCACTTGCGCCACGTTTGAGCAGAGGCGGGACGCGAAGCGAGCTCGAGGCACCGCTTCATGGTGGCATCGCCGCCGCCGATGCCGGCGAAGGCGTGCAACGTAGTGCCGCCAATCAGGCAGGCAGCGACGCCCGTCGAGGCGGTGGCGACGGTGCCGTCGGGAGGCAGCGCCGAGATGATTTTGCGCAGCAAGAAACTTTTGCCCGTGCCCGCGGAGCCGGTGAAAAAAACGTTTTTGCCAGCGGTGCAAGCGCGCAGCACTTCCATCTGCTCGACACTGAGACGCAGCGCATCCTCCGAATCGACAGCAGCGGGCGCAGCCAGCGGAGATTCCTGATAAAGTTTCTTGGCAGCAGGGACGCTGTTCTTGTCGTCGCCTCCCTTCAGCTCCTCGAAGCGACGCTTTTTGGCCGCTTGTGGCGAAGGCGTTGTTGTTGTGCCACGCTGTATTAAACCTGCCTTTTTGCGCGCCAAAACCATTTCGGCGTTGGTCACCGGTGAGATGTCCTCGAAGCTGCTGGGCTTGCCTGACAGCAGATGCTCGCGTAGCTTCTTCTGCATCGCTGCCTCGGTCAGCGAAGCGTCGCCTTCGTTGGCTCCTCCATTCATCTTGATGAACAGCGTGCGCAGAAAGAACATCAAGGGTCCTGGCGGCGCATTAGACAGGTACAAGGCACACTGCTCCGCCTTGAAGTTGAAGGTGGCCTTGCCCTCGGACATGAACTTCTTGTGCACCATAATGTCCTTCAACTTGAATTTGATTGGCTTCAGTTTCTCGGGCGTCACTTCCACAAACATTTCACGCAACTCGTTGCGCACCAGACGCAGCGTGGCCGTTTTGTACGCCAGCTTGCGGCCCGTGATGCCCACGGCATTTGTCCAATGTATGTTAACCGCGCACGTTAGCACAGCATCGTTAAGATCCATTTCCTTTTTAATTAAAGTTTCTTAGTTTAAAACTTTGCAATCCCTGGACTGGCGTAGAGAGCGAGTGAGAAAGAGTGTGTGCACACCTCCCGCCAAAAAAAATAATGACTGCTGCTCGATCGATACTTCTGCCTATCGATGTTTTCGATAGTTCAGCGGATAGATTTGCATGTCAACAGATGGCGCTCGTTTAGCGCGCGCATTGCTTAGTTTAAATGAACTCACGTTGCCTCGACCAACTCACGTTTCCTTCACAGTTCTTTTAGAAAAGATTTGATTTCATCAACAAATTGTGTTAATAATAATTAAAAAAAAATTGCGCAGATTTACACTGGCAGTTTAAACAAATTCCGATACGATTTTGTTTGCTTAAGGTTGACAGACGGGCAATGCAAGGGAATTATTTTTGCTTGTTGACAGATGGCGCTAGTTTATCGCGCGTATCGTTTATTTGAATTGAACTCACGTTGCCGAGCCACTCACTTTACAGTCAAACGCAGTTGTTCATTGAAGTCGAGTTTATATCAAATAGAATTGTGTCTGTGCTATTAATAATGAGAAATTGCGCAGATTTGCACCGGCAATTTAAACAAATTCCGGTAGGCTTTTGTTTGCTCAAAGTTGACAGACAATCTTATCACAAAATAATTAGAGTAATGTGCGGTACAAGAGAACTTGTAAAGTTAACGAACTAGGAACAGTGGTAAATTTCACTTATGTTGTCAAGCCACTTATTTGGAAAAAAACCAAACATTACATGAGTGCTTCCTTCTCCAACTGAATCCACAAATATCTGATGATAAGAAATGACCTTTTTCGCCACATTTGTTTTGACTCTTTCCTGGAATTTAAGCACTCAATGGATCATCAAGATAAATATGGGATAAGCATGCACAATGGCGGGGGGCTGGTGGAACTATTTGTTTAAGATATCGGCGTCATCGATTGTATTATTGCCATCAAAACAGACCAAGTTCATGAACCTCAAACTCTCGCATTTCTCGTGTTGTTGAAAGTGGGAAGTTCATTGTTCGTCGTGAAGGTTTCAAGTTCGATTCAAGAAATTTCCATAGATTCTGTTTCAGTTTATTTATTTATTTATTTTTTTACCTTTCTTTTCAACATACTCCCCCATGCATTATTGATGTGTCGCAATGCAAACAGAAAACAACGAAACCGAGAGTGAGAGTCATGCCAAACTTTTTCCCATTTATCAAAAGAATTTTTTGGTGAATGCAACAATAACAAAATTTGTGCACTTTCCTTATCAGTTTTGACTATTGAATGTTCGCGGTTTATTGCTTTGGTCTAGTCATTGGGGAATGACTTGCGTCTATGCGCCATGCAGTCTGGATGACATTAGAAAGGGCGCCAGGATCGAGACCTTTAGGTTGCAGCAGTCCAAGTCCAAGGTGCGAAGCTGCATCCGCGATTACGACGAGTTGCTGATTTATGAAGGCCTATGAAATTGCGACTTTTGTTTACGTTAGATATATTCTATTTTGTTTATTTTTGCATCGCGTTTGTTGTTTTTCATATTTTCAATAAACAAAGTCAACTGATTCGCGTATTTTGTTGTGCTTTTTGGTTACGGCAATGTTTCGGCTCTCGGGGCCGGCGTCATCTTAAATCACATCCAAACAAACAAATATGTGTTTTTTTTGGGTTCCAATACAGATTCGCTTGAGTATGTATGTGGGTCATCGACGCGCCGACGAAGAAGTGAAACAATGCCGCTTATAATACCCTGTAGCCTATGATTAGTCTGCCAGTGATAAGACAGTCGCAACATTAGAATTATCTGTTAAGACTTAGAAACTGGAAATAATCTCTTGCCTGAATACTCTTATTTTCCTTAGCTCTTTTTTAGAGCATTCCCTTTTTTATATTTAACAAAATATATAAATGCATAATGATTCATTTAAATAGCATATCAAATCTTCGAGATTATTAAAATAGACTGTCGCATCATTATCTTTTTGGTATAGTATTTGCTGCATTGTGTATAGGCAAATTATCAGTCTGGCAAAAATTGCAGATATGACAAATGTGAATGGAATGAATAGACGGAATTCGTCTGAATTGATAAGTGGCCAAATGCTGGGAAAAATAATAACAAAAGCATTAATCTAATGCTTGGGAATCAGCTTAAGTTGCTAGGGTATCTTGAAGATCGTATTCGGCGTAAACTTGTCGATTGGCTTGTTTTTATTCTGGTTTCGTTTGCTCTCCGAGCGCAGAGCGCAGAGGGCTTCATTCATAACAAACTATCGTCGCATTGAATAGAAATAGCTAAATTAAGATGCTAATATTATAAAAACAGACAAGACAGTGTGACAGTCGGACAGACAGACATATAAGTAAATATATTTATATAGAGACGGATAGATAGATAGTACTTTTAGAGCTGAAGCAACTGAAATGTGCAATTTCATCAGCCATGCCGAATTAACAAAAAACACATTTCGACTCGAGTGTCTGGCATCTCAAGGAGGCAGGGGAAGTGGAGGCGGAGGGGGAAGGGGAGCTGCAGACTTTACCTGTGTCCCCGTTTAGAATATAAACGTATTTCCCAAGACGCATTTCCCTTTACAGCTACTGCGCAAGTACAAACAAAAAAGCGAAATTAAATCCAAACTGGTTTTCTCTCAGTCGCGAGGGGTTGATAAGTCGCCGACAGAGATAGAACAACAAGAGAGAGAGAGAGAGAGAGAGAGAGAAGAGTGTGCGTGAGAGAGGGAAAATCAACGCATAGGCCGCCTGCACCCGCATCGCACGTAGGGCGGTTTTATGTTGTGGCTACGTGCTCGATGACACGGCAAAACTGTTGCCCGTGTTCTACGCCAACTATGCTCTGCCTTTGGGCTTGTTTATCACCTGATTTTCGGGGTCAGCACTTAGGCAGACTCGCTCGGAGATATGGATACTCCCCGTGCTCGATTTGATAGAATTAGGTTAATTGCAATGTTGTAAATATAATGCGTGTTAAATCCTATTATTTTCATTTTATAAAACTTATTTCTTTGGCATTGAAATTGATTGCAATTTAAATTGTAATCTCTTTTGTATTAATAATCGTATATGCTAATTAATAGTTTGGAAAATTAATAGGCATGGAAATTTGTATAATAGCTTATTTCAAACCGAAATATAAAAGATACTAAGATAATTGAAATGCAAACTAAATATAACTTGACTTATTTTTAAACATTTCTTTGTATTTAAATTTAATTAAAAAAAGAACCAAAAAAATGTATTTCATGGTCATATATTGGATTAATATATTATTTTTGAATGATGGAAATGATTAAAAATGTTCTTCTTATAGAGAAACAAGTCCGGATGCCTGCTGTCTATTAACTCTTTGAAAAAAAGCAAACCTTATTTCGAAGAAATGCTCAAAATTCTTGCTTAGTTTAGAATGTTCGATTATCTTACCACTCAATTAGCTGTCCACGGGCCCATCACGCATTTATCGGCATCAAGGCCGTGCAAAAAGTGTCGATGTCACAGATCTGTCCGATGTTTATAATAAATTAAAGCACGTGGCATTAGTTTTGTCCTTGTTCCATAGATATACTTGGCGTCAGCACTTGGGTTCGTGGGCGTTACGTGTGACATCTATTGTCCCACATCCACATCGAAATAGCTATATGTACATAGATCGGGGGGTGTCACACGTGGCGCCATTACAGAAAAGATCCCATCAAGATCAACATCAACATCTGAACAATATGGCCATTGGCCAAAACTGCAAACTACGTCGAATTTTGTTGCCCACGTAAATTGCAAACATTTACAACATGCGTTCTATAAACCCCACGATCTCAAGACCCCCAACAACTGTCGTCAATAGCGCCCCCGCACGTTGTGCTCCGTTCGACGACTCGTGCCGCACAATTTCATTGATATGCTAGCTCCATACGTCAGCAATTAGCCGGCAGGCAGGCAACGTGTCTTTATGCTAAATAATCGCTAATTTGTTTGTCGAGCATGCGAATTTTTTATTGAGTCACCAGCGCAGAAATCGATGTGGGGCGTTATCGATAAACAGTTTATGGATCGTGTTGTTTGTGCGTTCGCGTCGAGTCGCTTCGAGTCTCCCAAGTATTTCTATATAACTCTTGTTTACCAATAAAATACAAAAGCGATAAAGGTAAACACTGTATTAGAACCGGTCAACAAAAACCCGCTGCCGCTGCCTCTGCCGATCAAGGCTGATATCGTCTCATTTCCCTCACAACAACATCAAATGACTCGAATGCTCTGGGGCTGCAACCGCGAAAGATATAGAAAAACAACAAAAGCAGCAAGTATGCGGTGAAGAACAAGAACAGTTGTCGTTCTGTACTACGCAAAAATTCTGTAGAAAACAAAACAAGCAAAAAACAAAAAAACAAAAACATCAGCCGACCGCTACCCCAACAAAAACGGAGTGAGAGCGACAGCGAAAGAAAGAGAGAGAGAGCGCGTGCATTTCGGAGAGAGCCATCGCGTACGTGCAGGTGTATGTGTGCGTGTGTTGTTTTGCTTTTGAGAGAAAAGAGGAAGAGCGCCCAGTATAAATAGAGCTGCTCATTGCCGTTGGGTGTCAATTGGACTCGCCAAGCGAACCAACAACGTGCTGAACGCCAAAACAAACAAAGCAGCTGATAAGCCAACAACGCAATTTCAAACAAAAATCGTTCGATTGCGATTTACAAGTGCAATAATTCTACAAAAAGTAACAAATTTCATAAGCCAACAAAAAATCAAGTAAAGATGTCTGCATCACCCACCGCTCGCCAAGCCCTCAACCATGTGCTGCCCATGGCCATGGCCACCAAGACCAAGAGGATTGTCATCACGGACCCCATCCAGATGCCCGAGGTCTACTCATCCACTCCTGGTGGCACCCTCTACTCCACGACACCTGGCGGTAAGTTGACGAAACACGCCTCCATTGTGAATCAGTAGCCACAGTTTTCGCTCTTGATAACCGTCAGTCTAGGCCAGCGAGCACATGTGAGTCACACGCTGACATGTGCTTGCTTATCACCTGGACTGCGAATGCGACTGCGACTGCGACTTGCGACTGATGCAACCCTCAATGTCATTGACTAATAGTTGGATTTCAATTCTTTTGTTTGCAGGCACTAAGCTAATCTATGAGCGCACCTTCATGAAGAATCTGCGTGGTTCGCCTCTAAGCCAAACGCCACCGAACAACATCCCCAGCTGCCTGATGCGTGGCACACCGCGAACACCCTTCAGGAAGTGTGTTCCCATGCCCACGGAATTGGTGAAGAAGACGCAATCGCTGAAGATCGAGGAACAAGAACAGTTCCAGCTGGAACTGTAGAACGAGCCAGCGAAGAGCATCTCCCAATTCCAAGCAGCAAACTGCCAAAACTCATTTACAATATCCCATACTGCAACACGTTATTTATCACACGCCATCAACCTAGTTGTATTATTAGTGATAATACTCGAACCACACATTTTACCAATTTATCACTAAATTCCTCATTTAGATATTAAGTTTGTAGTTCTTCCCGTCGATAGAGGCGATTGTTTTAGTTTATAGTCATATTGACTGAATGTGTTCTTGGTATTTTATATTATACTATTATAGTTCTTAAGAAATAAGAGAAATCAAATAAATAATACTACTTAACTGAATCGATCTACATGTTTTTGATTATATTATTTATCAGCTAATGAACCTTGGGACGCTCTCTAATAACTTATCAAAAGAACAAAACTGAACTGCTTAAATGATTGCCACTTTACCTTGGCGCAAATCTATATGAAAGCATATTTTTGGGGGTTTGTTGAACTTCTGGAAGTACCGGCCGGTTTTGTCAGTAAAGAGTAGAGAAAATTAAATGCGTTTTCAAAAAACTGCGCAATTTGCATTCTATTCTTTCTAATTTGAACGTCTTTCCCCTTTACCACATTCTCAACGGGTTTGTGGGATATTGTATTCCATTACTTCTAAGAATAGGTATATAAATAATAATAATAATTTTCAGTCTCTAAACTAAACTTATGGAATTTAAGTTTCTGCAAATATTAATTAACTAAAAAAAAAAAATATGACCGTTTATCAAATCAATCGAAGAGAAAACTAAAACACTTTTGTGGTTAATCTCTCAGGGACGTGCGATTGAATGAGCGAGAATAGATTGCCTTGCTATTCTATCTTTCTATTTGCAAAACTTTCCTATCTTTCTTTAGAAATGCTTAAGAACAAACAATTAGACTAGACGAAATTATAATAATAGCTAATGATTTAGAACATTTTCATAAGAATGCTTGAGTAATCAGTAGTTTTGCAGACTAAACAAATTAATCACATTTGTAATGCATGAAAAACATTAGAAATTACCTGATTAAGCTACAAACACGGAAAAACATTTAAAAGTACAAGTTCTAATAGAATATGTACATATATAATACATTTATAGTCAACCTTAGATAGGAAGGGATTAAAGTAATATATGTAGACATACTATAAGTATATTCTAGTCTCGATCCAGGTGTTGTTTACATCGATAAACACATTCATAAATACGTAGATTTTATTGTCCCTTTGTAAATTGAGCTCATTGATAGTACAGGCGCACCAACCAATCAGCTGAGCGAGAGAGCCACGGAGAGAGCGCCCAAGAGAGAGAGCGCATTGCAGTTACGCCATCGCGACACGTGTATGTGCATGTGTGTGTGTGTGCGCCTTTGTTTTGTTTACGCTCCGTACGTCAGCAAGAGGAAGAGCGCTCAGTATAAATAGAGCTGGCCATTGTCGTTGCCTATCACATTGGACTCGCCAAGCGAACCGAGAAGGTGGTGGACGACGCCTGAAGCAGCTGATAAGCCTACAACGCAATTCCGCTCGCGCAACAAACAAAACAAAAATCTTTCGATTGCGTCTTACAAGTGCAATAATTTTACAAAGTAACGGAAATTTTCGTAACCCAAAAAATAAAAACAAATCAAGTAAAGATGTCTGCATCACCCACCGCTCGCCAAGCCCTCAACCATGTGCTGCCCATGGCCATGGCCACCAAGACCAAGAAGATTCTTATCACAGACCCCATCCAGATGCCCGAGGTCTACTCATCCACTCCTGGTGGCACCATCTACTCCACGACACCTGGCGGTAAGTAGCCGAAGTATTTTTGGCAATTGTGAATCAGTCACAATATGAGTGATAACTGACGACTGACGACTGTCGACTGTCTAGCCGAGCAGATGTGACTCACCTGCTTGCGCAGCTGGCTTATCACCTGGACTGTGACTGCGACTGATGCAAGAATAGCATTGACTCATTGACTAATAGTTTATTTTCGACACTTTTCTTTTGTGCAGGCACCAAATTGATCTATGAGCGCACCTTTATGAAGAATCTGCGGGCATCTCCCATGAGTCAAACGCCGCCCAACAACATCCCCAGCTGCCTGATGCGTGGCACACCGCGAACACCCTTCAGGAAGTGTGTTCCCATGCCCACGGAATTGGTGAAGAAGACACAATCGCTGAAGATCGAGGAACAGGAACAGTTCCAGCTGGAACTGTAGAACGTGCCTGCGAAAAGCATCTCCCAATTCCAAGCAGCAAACTGCCAAAACTCATTTACAATATCCCATACTGCAACACGTTATTTATCACACGCCATCAACCTAGTTGTATTATTAGTGATAATACTCGAACCACACATTTTACCAATTTATCACTAAATTCCTCATTTAGATATTAAGATTGTAGTTCTTCCCGTCGATAGAGGCGATTGTTTTAGTTTATAGTCATATTGACTGAATGTGTTCTTGGTATTTTATATTATACTATTATAGTTCTTAAGAAATAAGAGAAATCAAATAAATAATACTACTTAACTGAATCGATCTACATGTTTTTGATTATACTATTTATCAGCTAATGAACCTTGGGACGCTCTCTAATAACTTATCAAAAGAACAAAACTGAACTGCTTAAATGATTGCCACTTTACCTTGGCGCAAATCTATATGAAAGCATATTTTTGGGGGTTTGTTGAACTTCTGGAAGTACCGGCCGGTTTTGTCAGTAAAGAGTAGAGAAAATTTAATGCGTTTTCAAAAAACTGCGCAATTTGCATTCTATTCTTTCTAATTTGAACGTCTTTCCCCTTTACCGCATTCTCAACGGGTTTGTGGGATATTGTATTCCATTACTTCTAAGAATAGGTATATAAATAATAATAATAATTTTCAGTCTGTAAACTAAACTTATGGAATTTAAGTTTCTGCAAATATTAATCAACTAAAAACAAAAAATATGACCGTTTATCAAATCAATCGAAGAGAAAACTAAAACACTTTTGTGGTTAATCTCTCAGGGACGTCTGATTGAATGAGCGAGAATAGATTGCCTTGCCTTTCTATCTTTCTATTTGCAAAACTTTCCTATCTTTCTTTAGAAATGCTTAAGAACAAACAATTAGACTAGACGAAATTATAATAATAGCTAATGATTTAGAACATTTTCATAAGAATGCTTGAGTAATCAGTAGTTTTGCAGACTAAACAAATTAATCACATTTGTAATGCATGAAAAACATTAGAAATTACCTGATTAAGCTACAAACACGGAAAAACATTTAAAAGTACAAGTTCTAATAGAATATGTACATATATAATACATTTATAGTCAACCTTAGATAGGAAGGGATTAAAGTAATATATGTAGACATACTATATGTATATTCTAGTCTCGATCCAGGTGTTGTTTACATCGATAAACACATTCATAAATACGTAGATTTTATTGTCCCTTTGTAAATTGAGCTTATTGATAGTACAGGCGCACCAACCAATCAGCTGAGCGAGAGAGCCACGGAGAGAGCGCCCAAGAGAGAGCGCATTGCAGTTACGCCATCGCGACACGTGTATGTGCATGTGTGTGTGTGTGCGCCTTTGTTTTGTTTACGCTCCGTACGTCAGCAAGAGGAAGAGCGCTCAGTATAAATAGAGCTGGCCATTGTCGTTGCCTATCACATTGGACTCGCCAAGCGAACCGAGAAGGTGGTGGACGACGCCTGAAGCAGCTGATAAGCCTACAACGCAATTCCGCTCGCGCAACAAACAAAACAAAAATCTTTTGATTGCGTCTTACAAGTGCAATAATTTTACAAAGTAACGGAAATTTTCGTAACCCAAAAAATAAAAACAAATCAAGTAAAGATGTCTGCATCACCCACCGCTCGCCAAGCCCTCAACCATGTGCTGCCAATGGCCATGGCCACCAAGACCAAGAAGATTCTTATCACAGACCCCATCCAGATGCCCGAGGTCTACTCATCCACTCCTGGCGGCACCATCTACTCCACGACACCTGGCGGTAAGTAGCCGAAGTATTTTTGGCAATTGTGAATCAGTCACAATATGAGTGATAACTGACGACTGACGACTGTCGACTGTCTAGCCGAGCAGATGTGACTCACCTGCTTGCGCAGCTGGCTTATCACCTGGACTGTGACTGCGACTGATGCAAGAATAGCATTGACTCATTGACTAATAGTTTATTTTCGTCACTTTTCTTTTGTGCAGGCACCAAATTGATCTATGAGCGCACCTTCATGAAGAATCTGCGGGCATCTCCCATGAGTCAAACGCCGCCCAACAACATCCCCAGCTGCCTGATGCGTGGCACACCGCGAACACCCTTCAGGAAGTGTGTTCCCATGCCCACGGAATTGGTGAAGAAGACACAATCGCTGAAGATCGAGGAACAGGAACAGTTCCAGCTGGAACTGTAGAACGCGCCAGCGAAAAGCATCTCCCAATTCCAAGCAGCTACTGCCAAATCTTCTCATACTTTAAACTAGTTGTAGACTGATCTTATTAGCTATAGTTCATCATAAGATTTTTGTTTAGTCAGTCTTCAGTCATATTGATTGAATTTGCTCATCAATTATTGTATTTTGTACCGCGTAAATTTAGCACTTAGACAACACTGGCAATAAAACGCAAATAATTTTGATATAATTATCGGAACCGATCAATTTGACTTTATCAGCTCGAGATACTTTCTAATGAATCGAGTTATCAAAGAAATGAAAACAAAACGAAAAAAAAGCTTTCGATTCACCTTGGCTGAGTGCTCGCTTTGTGTATTTTTGGGGTTTGTTGAACCGCCTGGAATTACCGGCCGGCACATGTCTGCTTTGGCGCCTATTATTAAGCAGAAAATAATAATAACAACAACAACTTATGTTAGTGGGGGGGCTTTGCAAATACGCGCGTGGCAGTGGCTCATAACCCACATTCTACATTTTATTTACATACATAAATATAAGAACACTTATACAGATTTATACCGAGTACAAGTGTGTATGTGAGCACACCCATATATTTATACACACTCACATACACAGAGTTAAGAAACCGGCAGCGTGAACACAAAAAATAGATTTTAAGCAACTGCGCAGTTTGCCAGAATCGCCCCCGAACGAACGATGCGAACGCGTTTCGCATCACGCATTTTCTCTAGCCGGCAGGCGGCAGCACATGGGACGCCTAGAGCAAACCGAAGCCGTCGTCTAATGCGCATAATGCAAAATAACAACAATGTGTCAACTATTTGTCAGCTTACACACGCCCGCACACGACAAAATTATATATATGCAAATATGTACTTATATTATACTTAAATCGACAGAACCGAATTATTTCTTCTAAAGAAGTTTAAATTGCCATTTTTCGAAATCGAAAGCGAGTAACGGCAAAAATACCGAATAAGCACTACTTGTACTTTTAGTATTTTTATACCAACAAGTTTATATACTTCAACGAAATGTTTATTGCTTGTAATGAAAACACTAAAAATCTCAAAACTAGGCTACATCAATGTTACATCACCTCTATAATGTTCATATATAGTACAATGTGAATGTGTTTGCAAAAAGCATTTAATTGATAACTTTGCTGCTTTGAATTTCCAACGGAAGCGCGCGGAAGAAAATCGTTGCATACTTTTAAGCGCATGTTAAAAATGCAAGCAAGGGTCATAAAATGTTTTTAGCATTTGCTCACCGAAATTTAAAAGGTGATGATATGAGATATGTAAGACTCAATGCAAGTGAAATCGAAATTAGCTTTATGACGGCAAATTGCGTAGTTAATTCATATTTTTTGATGATATCAATATGAGATTCCGAAATTTGTTAATTTCATTTTATGATTATTAATTTCAATGAACGATGGGCAGCAATTTACGCAATTTTCAGAGATTGCGGATGATATAACTTATCAGTTAAATAAGGTTTTTGCGACATAATAAAATTACATTATGAAATGAATGTAATAATTGAAAACCAAAATAAACATACCATGAAAAATATTACCAAGCCAAAAACCTCCAATCTTAATATATTCCAACTGAAATTAAAGAATTAAATTTAAAAGATGATTCAAGCATATGAAAGAAATACACTCACATTTATGCTGGCATTCCTTTGAATATGCGAATGATGATGATGGATTTGGATAGCATGAGCTGATCTCGTGTGCGAGTCGGTTTAGAGTTTTTTGTAGTTGTCATTCATTTGGGAACGGAGGGCGCGTGATTTCCATTGGATTCACTGACTCGGATCGCGTTTCGTCGAGCTAAGCAGAAGCTCAGCTCAGCTCATTGGACTGAAGTGCGACCGCTTGTTTCCATTGAAAGCAGAAACCCGCTAAAAATGAAGTCCACATGGCAGAGTAGAACTGTATGGCGAATTCTGTTTATATGCTCTTTTATTTTTTCCTTTCTTTTTTCTTCTCATATATATTTTCTTTTTCTTTTACTTGATTCGTTTTCGTTTTCATTTTCCATTTTTGTTATTTACGAACATTCTTTTGCTTGTTGTTTTGCTTTTTAGACACAAATACAAATAGATACATACATATTTAAATTGTTCTCTCTAAAATCTACTACAAAAAATTGTTGTTTCTTGTTTTGTTGAACCAATTTCTGGCAGGTTAGCGCTTAAGATACTACAACATACGGCATATATATCTATGAATATATATATTTCATATAAAAAATACAACAAATTTGCAATTCGTTATCAATTTGTCGGCTTAGCACAGCGCCAATAATGTTTTTTGCTTGCCCATTGGGATTATTTGTTTATCGTTCACATTATGTTCTTCAACTTTCCATCTAACATTTAATTATGGCAAAAAAGTCATCTTGTTTTTCTTCTTCATTTTCACAAATCTAAAATACAAAGTTCATTCTTTTGTTTCTTTTTTTTTTTGTTTGTTTTTTTTTTTAGTTATTTGAAAACGCATTTTACATACTAACTGTTTAAAACTTATAAAATACTACAACGTACGAGATCCGACGAAATCTCATAGCATTAGAAATAAAAAAATTATTATTATAAACAGATGAAATTATGCATTACATGTTAAATAAATTAAATTAATTTTAAATGTTACATATTATTAATTGTTACATATACAGTATTACGAATACATATACATATTTAATATATAAAAAAATAATAATATATTGTGAGTGTTGTTGTTGTTTCTTGTTGTAGGTGTTGTTTTCTTTTTTTTTTTTGTATGTTGTTGTCGTGTGTATAAAACAAATTGCCTGACTCTGAAGAAAATGTTGTAACAGGAAACGTGCACCGCAAAAAATAAATGAATTTTCTTTTGAGGCACATTGAAAACTGTTTGCCCTTTCCAAAGTATTCAGATTAGTTTGACACTCTTTTTCTTAACATTGACGGGTTTCACGTTACTATTTGTTTTGACTGTTAAACAAACACAAATTGCACAAAACTTATAAGTTAATTGATTTTGTTTGGAAAGAGCATGTAAAAAACGCATAGCAGGTGGGTTAAATATGCATAAATATATTACGAACTGAAGCTTCTTTATGTTTTTTGCATATTGCAGCAGATTTCGATGATGGTTTTCTTTTTTTTAATTTTTTTTTTGTCTTTTTGTGGAACATTTTTTAATGACCATCTTGCATTTTTTGTATAAATAACAAATGTAAAAAGTTTGTTTTCTTTTTTTTTTCATTTTCGATTTGCCGATTGCACTTTTGTAGCTGTGTGTGTGTGTGTGTGTGTGTGTATTTGAAGTTGTATTTAAGGTAAGCTGTCGATAAAGTTAGGTTTCTAAGTAATATAAAACACTCAAAATGCTGTAGAACTATATAGAGATGGTTTACAGAAATAACCACAAAAAAAAATTAAACAAAATATTATTATGATTATGATAAAGTAGCAACAGACAACTAACTGATCACATCGAGTAAACGTACCGTACGTATTTTGTAAATTGTACTTAAAAACTATTTCAAAATCATTTAGACTCGTAAGATAACAACAAATAATTTGGTGGTCGGATTGGATTATCAAAATCTGCAATTATCGGCTGACCGATCGACCGAATTTCAAAAAAACTATATTTATATAGATATATATATATATGTTTTGTATATATACATAAATAAATATATACATGCATATATATTTATTTACTATGAACACGACAAAGAGTTTTTCATCTTTTTTTTTTGTTTTGCTTTTGTTTGCAGTTAAAGTTTAAAGTATAATTTAGTTTGCTTATCAGATCCGTTTGATTCAATCGGCAGCTGTAAAAGACGCGCAGCGTCCAAAGCTCAACCGATTTGAATTGGGAAATCATTAATGTTACTTTGTTTTTTACTTTTACGATTAGATGCTTATTATGTGGGGCTGTTCCACCTAATTTACATAGCAGTTGGCCTGACGTTATCACTTATCAAGCGAAATGCATTTGTTAATTGTTACCAACAAAAAAAAAGAAAAAAACGGAAAACACGTATACACATATACATTATGGAGATATATAGATAGAAACACACAGGTATAGTACTGTATATATGCGTGTGTCATAAACAACATCAACATGATCACCAAATTACTTGTTACTGTTTCGTTTTTTGCGGGTTTTTATCGTCGCGCGGAAATGTGAGACAGTTGAACTGTTCACCCCGAGCTTGGCCACTGCCATCACACAAAGAATTGTTGCATTATACAATTAAGAGAGATACGACACATTATATAGAGGGACACAGAGTTGGGGGAGGGGGTGGGGATCAGTTGCATCGCAGATGATGATCCTACATATGAGAGAATATAGCTGAGCCTGAGGTTTATGGCCATGGACTTGAAGCACAGGGAGATTTTGTTTTCAGTTGCGAAGCACGCATCGCCCTATTGCGATGTGCTGAAATTGGAAGGCGATATGGACGCTGGCGGCGTTTCGGTTTCGCTGCTGCCCAGCGACGCATCCACCGTGTCATGGCCGCTATGATGATGACGATCGCGTACTCGTGTCGTGGGTATTGGAGCACTACTCGCCATCGTTGACGTCGTCGTCGGTAGCGGCGGCGGCATCAACTCTGTCGATTCCTGTGCCAGCCGCTCCTGTTCCTGTTCAAACTCCAGCTCCTCCTGCATTTGCGAGAGAATATGCTGTTTATTCTGCGTCCAATACAAGACTGGTGTGCGCAGCACTGTGGTCAGCGTATCATTGTGCTCCTCCAGCGAATTGGTCGCATAGTGTTCGACCAGTTTCTTAAGCGACGAATAAATATTGTAGGGCGCCGCAAAACCAAAGCCCGTCTCCGTCTCATAGATGATGCAGTGATGGATGCCCGCTTTGCAGACAATCGAGAGCGCATAGTGTCCGGCATCGCGCACTCGTATCAGGAATGTGCCAGTTGGAGCGCCGTTGAGCAGCTCTTCGGCATCGCGTCGCTTGGCGTCCTTGAGGAACCAGAGCGCCTCGTTGCGATGCGGCTGATTGGAGGCCTTCTCAAAGTATTGTTTCCACTGATCGAAGCCCATCTCCAGTATAACATTCAGGTCTTCTTCCGTCAGACCAAAGCCTTTCAGGCGCCTGCAACAAATAACGAATACGAATTGATATTTTAGTCAAAGATATTATTGCAATCTAGTAAAGGCAAAGGCAACGACAACGACAACGCCAAAGCCAAAGTTTTACCGCTACTGTGATAGCTACGTGCTCTTTGTCGTCGTGCTGTCTACAAATAAAAACCCGATTCCAGACTAGGCGGCTAGACTACTAGGTAATTTCATCATCCCGCTGACGAAGGGGACGGCAGTGGTGCGAGATTGACTCAACCCCTCGCAGTTTTCGCATTTGTTCACAAAAAAATGAAATAAATGCATATACAAATATACCCACACAATGAATATCTTTCTATAATATGTATAACTAATAAAAAAAAAATTCTCTTATCAGCCTTTGTGATGTCATCGTCGTGTCTTGCTGGCGATTTTGGATCAAGACAAGCGACTTTTTGCAAAACCCAACCAATGGCATAGATAAAGCAATGCGCCATTGCTCAATCGACACCCCATATGTGTCTTTATTCTCTATGACTATGTGTGCCAATAAAAGGGAAGGCATTATAATACTCTGCTCCCAAATGCAATCTTATCGAACCACTCGAACCGAATGATTTTAACATTCGCTTGCAGACCACAAATGATGATGCACTTTAAGTGGACGTTAGATAAAACTATAATAGGTTCCTTTCAACCAAATATAATATATGCAGTTCTCCACAATATGATCGAATGATTATAACTGCTGTCTGAATGATGGCAAGAAAGCTATTTTAAGCATTATTATATGTGCTCTTATCGTTTCTGATAATAATCAAACATTTATAACAGAATGAGTATAGCTCAAGGCTAAATATAAGACGACAAATAAATGTGCCAAGTTTAGAGGATGTGTAGTTCTTAGATAAAACTATTTAACTATTTTCCGAATGCTCAACTTGACGTAATTTTATATTTATGGGAAGTCGTCGAGCAAATAAAAGATTCGGAAAGCCATTTGGTTATTAGATAAAACTATTATAATTTCTAAAGCAAATACTTGACGACATTACTTAATCAACATTTTTGTTTGCTATATTAAATAAAAGACTTAACTTTACTAATTATTATAGTTCCTATGGGAATTTATTAATGAATTTTCATTATTCAATGAATTCTTATCAATTTGTACTTATGGAGCTCTTCTATCACATAAAAGTCAATATGGTAAAACTATGTAGAAAATTACCTAAAGAAATCCCTTGATAAAACTCCGTGACCAAAAGAATATAGTTTCGAATATTTATGGAATAAAGACTTAGACGCAATTCTCTTTCTTTATAGCTCTTAAAGGAATTTTGTTTATAAAATGTCATTATTCAGTCATTAATCAATGAAATCTTATCGTTTCCTATATTCGTTACTTTTCTCAGAAAATAAGTCAATTAAAGAGTAAAACTGTGTAGCCTATTTCCTAACGAACTTCCCTGGCGAAAAAAACGCCTAATCAATATAATATTTATGTAAGACTTCACTTTGAAGACTGCATTTGATAATAGTTCTACATAAAGATCCTTTGCTGATAGTAGAAGCTCAGACAATTCTTGCACTTAGTGGGGAATGAAGCGCGAAGCACATGGAATTGAGATTCGCACATTTAACGACCTCTCCAATGCGTTATCTGCTGTGGCCACTACAACTATTGCATGATTTTAATCGCTTCCCTCGTACGACCTAGGTCTCGAAGACCCGACTGCTAATGACGCGCATGCCGTGAGGAATTCATAGAGAACAAGACAAGAGAGACAGAGAGAATGCCCAAACAGAAGGCAACCACATGCCGCGAATCATGTATGCCACCATAATTGAGATGGGCTCGCTTAATCTTAATTAAAATAAAGACATTAAAAGAGCACAAAAAAAACAAAAGGTTTGCGAATATAAAATAAAGAAATGTCAAGCAAAAGGAGAAGGTGCAACAACAAAAACGTAAAAGCAGAACAAAAAAAAATTTTTTTAAACACTCGGCAAACAATAATGCCCGTCAGCCAGATAACGATAGTGCCTCCTTATCTGGGGCTCCCAACAGAGGTATACTACGCACAGTCCGCAACATGACAATAGAAACAGCGAAACTGAACTTGACTCACAGCTGCCTTTAATACAATCATCGATGACAAAACTCTTTCAAAATACAATGTGGAAAAGTGTAAAGCCAATTTTTGGTTGCTAGGCAAGGTGTACTTTATAGTAAGTCTCTAAAAAGGCTACGTATAATATTGCAAAGATTCCCACAAAAGATAAGCGAAATGTGTAATAAGACTGATAAATGTAAAAACGAGGTTCGGGTTTTCCTAGAGCTTTTCGACAGCCAGCAACTAATCATTTTGAAACAGTTAAAACTGTAGATAGTGCAAAATACAAAAAGCAAGCAAACACACACTATAAAAGATGCGCTCCTAATATGGTTCAAGGTTCGACTAATTACCATAATCTTCATTATTATCGTCATCACCGGTGACGAAAGTATTAAGTGCCTAATAACACAATGACACCAGGCTTGCAATTGATTTGCAGATTGTATAATAGTTGCAATTTATTTTTGAAATCCAGAAAGTTGAGCTGAAAGTTACGTTCAAGTATTTGAATTACATTTTGGGAACCAAATTTGTGTCTGCATAATTCTTATGCAACATGAAAAAGATTGCTATAAGTTGATCATTTATTTCGGAAATTGTCAATTAAACTTCAAGTTCACGTATTTGAATTACAATTTGAGAACCAAATTATAAATTAGAAAGAAAGCTTTCTTCCAATGACAATGACACTAGGCTCGCATTTATATAAATTACGATTGATACTCAGAGATTGCATAATTGCAATTTATTTTTAAAATTCAGTCAAGCTTAAGTATTTGAATTACAGTTTGAGAACCAAAATAAATAAAGAATTTTGCCTGCATAATGATTACGCAATTAGTTGATATCTTATATTTAAAATCGTCTACTGGAAGTCATGTATTTGAATTGCAGTTTGAGAACCAATATCAAAATAAGGAAGAATTCTGCCTGCATAATTCTTATGCAATTCGCAAGTTTCTGGAGTAGCCTGCCTCAATCGTATAAGCCATAAGTTGACCGTCGTCCGTCATCGTTGTCAGGCAAGTAGTCGGAAGATTTGGTTTCTCAAATACACATTACATGACTGGCACGTAGGCCACAGTCAGCGTGGCAAATTGAAAGCCGAAGCCCGACGAGCGGTTCTAAACGTTATTTCTATTATACATTATATAGTGTATATATATGTATATGGAGTATTATCGGTCAAACAAAGCAGCGCAAGAAGGCAGCCAAATGGTCGACAGCACCGACCGCGTGCAAAATGAGCCAGAACTCTACGGGGCATTAAAATTCCTTGGCTGGCATAAAAATTGCATGAAGCGAATGAATGTCTGTCTAGCTGACTAAATGACTGACTGACTGACTCTTCAGCGTGGAGTGCTGCTCGTCTGCTGACTCGACGCTAATCAGCTTTGGCACTTCAAACAATGTAAATGACGTCAGTTCGAATCGAACGACTTAAAAAGAGATACTCACTCAATGTGCTTGTCCTTGCGCAACTGCAATGCCTGCAACTCCGGCTTGGTTGCATTGATCTGTCGCTCCAGCAGCTGTTCCTCCTCCTTGCGCGTCTTAATGTACAAATTCAGTGTGTCCATTTTGTTGTGCATACCCTCGAGATGGCATTTCAGTTTCGCCAGGTTATCCTGCATATGCTCGTGCTCCTCCTGCCACTTGGCGCTATTGTTGCAGCCACCCACATTATTGACTCCCACACTGCCGGTGGTGCCACCAGTGGTTGTGCCGGTCGTTGTCCCACCGCCGCCAACATTCACCGGCTTGATCATGAACGATTCAATCAATGCAATTTGACCGCGAAACATTTTCTCCGCATTGCAGAAGACGCT
Organism: Drosophila formosana; assembly: GCA_035045625.1. Classification (NCBI taxonomy): domain Eukaryota; kingdom Metazoa; phylum Arthropoda; class Insecta; order Diptera; family Drosophilidae; genus Drosophila; species Drosophila formosana. The sequence goes on from JAWNOW010000030.1 coordinate 1,318,789, forward strand.
CTGATGCAGCTTCTTCTCCACCAGCTCGTCGCGTATCTCATTGAATGCCGTCTTCTTCTGGTCGAGCGCCTGTTCGCGTTGCAACAAGAGCTGCGAGCAGCGTACGAATTCATCGCTTAGCAGGCGAATATCACCCTGAGGCTGTGCATCATCGTCGTCGTAGGGACAATAGATGGGATTGCTGAGCGTTATGTCCAGCGTCTTATTGTACATTTTCAGTGAGTTGACGGTGTAATAGTTGATCATTTCCACAACCGAATTGAACAGATATTTCTCCACGAAACCATAGTTGCCATTCATGTGGCATATTTTGATCAGTTTTTCGTTGCCATCCTTCATCAGGGTCAATGTGTATTCACCTTTCTGCAAGTGCAAGACAGACAGACAGAAAAAAATAATTTTAATTGCTATTTTTAGTTTTGTTGATTTTGTATACCCGCTACCCGTATAGGGCAGCAGGGCATTATAAGCTTAGGGCCAACAGGAAATATAAGATATACACTGTTCATGAACAGAGACTAGAAGAGATAGAGATTTCTTTCGGACAACACTTGTTTGCGACCAGTTAAAATTGGTTTTAGCATTTTCTGCTAGAAATCAATTTAATTTTAAAACTACAGTGGTCAATTTCGACAGTCTGATTAATAACAACAATATAAATGATTTCATTGCGATCGGACAATAATGTCGGAATACACAATTTACTATCGAAAAAAACTATTTAAACTTAACAGTGCTGTTATTTATCAATCAACTGTGAATTCTTATTATTGGACAGCAATGTAAATGTTACAGATGCTAACAGCACAAAATCGCCAATTTGAATATGTCACAAATTTCTTGTACCCTCTAAAAATGGCTAATGGGTATCTGGCAGTCGTGTACGCTCGACTGTAGCTTTCTTACTTGACATTCATACATTTAGCTGGCAATAAGTAAATAGAGTTAATTTTAATTACCTTGGCTTGCGCATCGCGCACTAAAAAACTGCCGTCCGGCTTGCCGTCCAGCACATTTTTGGCCGCCTCGCGGGTGATGTTGCCCCAGTACCACGGTGCCGTGCGTAACAAATCCTTTTTGGGATCATGCACCGGCGGTGCCAGCGGGCTCATCGTCGAATAGTGCAGCGGCGAAGGAAGCACTAAACACAACAAAACACATTTTTACATTAGTAGTTTTTAGTGTTTGCTGCTTAACACACACACACACACACACACACAGCGAAACATATGTATGTAACGCACATACATATGCATGCATGTACATGTGTGTGTGTAGCGGCTTTTGCTTGTTGCCAAGCGCCCCCGAAACGCATTTGAAATGCGAATACGATTGGAAGCACAGCACAGCGACAATTTTTTCTTTTTTTCGATCATTTTGCCATACTCACTTTTGGATGTGCTTCAATTCCGAAATATAAGCTGAAGTATTTCCTTAACTCACGCCGAAATACAACAAAATATTGTTGAGGTATCTGATTTTTTTGTTTTATATATATTACTTATTTTCACGCTTACAATTTACCGAGCACCATCTTTCTATTCTCAATTTCGCGATTCAACTGAGAAACTCGGAGGCAATACACACACACACACTTGTATCACACTTGTATACTCGCATACAATACACCTATAAAATCATACACACACACACACACACACACAAGCATACATATATAGTAACTATAGTTAAAACAATTAACGGCGTGCTGGAATCGGTATTTTAGGGAAGCGTGCACAAAACTGCTTTTTCGTTGCAATATTATTGAAATTAAACTTTGCAGTTGATTTGTGGTTTACGATTAAAGTTATAGGCAAATCACAATCAGCACACCATTTCTTTTTTTGTGGATGAAATCGTCCTCAACACTGCGCTAGCAACTGGCACTGAATAGCATGTTGCTGCCGTTTAACGTTGTTCAACACAGACCGCAGAAATACACTAAAAAATACCAGCGTCTTGCGAGCGACACAGCAGTGTTGCATTTTGTATGATATTTTTAAGCCAAGTTCTACAACATTTTTTAACGGTCGAGTTTGAAACGAAGATTGATTTTAATAATGTAATAAAAATCTTCAAAATTACAATTTCTTGCAAAAATTTAAAAAATATTAGAATTAACGTTATTAAAATCCACCAATAAAAACAAAAATGCTTCAATTTGAAAAACAAAAAAATATTGTTTACTTTGGAACGTACCTTTTCTCTTTATATAGTTAACATTATAATGAATGGTTTAATGATCTAGAGCCGTTCTTTCAAAGCGCATTGTAAACAATGTGCAACAAAAATTTGTATTATAAATGGGGGCGAGTTTCAGGTGCTATTGGCAAAATGCAAAGGATAAAATCAAATATATTCTAAAATACAATTGCCTTCTTCGACTTGTATTTATTTTACAATTGAAAAACTTATTTATAGAGCTAAGCTACAGCGAATTATGTAGATTGAAACATAAAGATCACAGCATTATCTTTGCTGTGATCTCAACTGCACAAAAATATCTGCGTAATTAATTAGGCAGACGAATTGAATTTCAATCGCGTTTTTTAGTGAGCGTGTAGTCGAGTTTCAGCGTTTAGCGTTTTGCAATATCCAATCCATAGTTACTCTTTTTTTTTGGAAATGTTAACGTTATCGTTTGTTGTAGTTTTTTTTTGAGGCTGCGCACTGCGGCTTAGTAGTTCAATTAATGTTATATTCCTATATTGTTGCTTGCGTTTGTTTTGCTGTATTGTTTTGTCTCCTGAATGTTAGTGGTGTTTATTATGGATAAGGCTAATGTCCTAATGTATCTGTATGATGCCCGATTCCAGCAGTTTCATTATTTTATCGGCAATAGCTGGATTTTGTAAATGTCTGTAAGGCAATATAATTCATTAGCAAAATGATCAAAAGTTGGAATCTTATTTAAATAGTTCTTACTCTTTAACCGCATTTGGATCATTCTGCATCTGTTCGAGAATCATACGCATAGCTGGATCCTTCAGAATCTGCTGTATCTCTGGATCGGACATGGCGTTCTTGAGCACCTCTTGTGGATTGCGTTGGAAGTTCATTGAGCACTGACGATAACCATCAATTGCCTCAGCGTTGTTGGGATCCAGTTCGAGGGCTTTTTGATAAGCCGTCGAAGCCTTTGAGGTTTGTTGCATGCCCTACAAATAAGTAGAACGATTAATTAAATTATTGTCAATATTATAGAAATTACAAATGGCTAAATTATTTAAAATTAATCACTTTGATAAATATAACTTATTAGATCATACACTTAAAATATGTGCAGACTCTACTTGCCTGCAGAATTTTGCCCTTTCGTATGTAGCCCTTGATGAACTTCTCGTCCAGCTTGATGCAAGTGTCGCAATCCTTTAGACCGAGATCAAAGGCAGCCAGTTTTGTGTAGCAGGCAGCACGATTGCTATACAATTTGGGGTCATCGGGATTACGCTTAATGGCCTCCGTATAGTGCTTCAGAGCGTTGCTGTAATCGCCCTTCTTGAAGTACTCATTGCCCTTCTCCTTCTCCTCCTCCGCCTTAGTGGGATCAATGTAGGCGCGACGTTCCTCCTCCTTGATTTTGGCCTCCACTTCGCTCAACGAAGTCTTAATCTCGGGAGTACGATGCTCCGACATGGCCTTCTCATAGTAGAACTTTGCTTGCTTATAATTCTCCAGCTTGCGATACGTGTTGCCAATGCGAGCCAGCGATTTGGCAATCAGCTTGAAATCAGCACGATTCTCGCGTCCGACTTCGATGCCCTTCTCACACTGCTTGATGCAGGCATCGTACTCCTTGCGCTCAAAGTAAACGGCGGCGATGTTGTTGTGAAACGTAATGTCTGACGGATCGTGTTCGATGGCAGCATTATAGTGCTTGAGGGCAGTTTCGAATTCCTTCTTCTTGTAGGCGGCATTGCCCAATTCCTTTTCCTGCTTGGCAAAGTACTTCTTGCGATCCTCCTCGTTCATCTCCTCGGGTTTGGGCTCAGCCGGCTTGGGTGGTTCTTCGGGCGCTGCTTTGGGCGACGGTTTGAAGGCGGACTCAAAGCTCTTGCTGCCAACAGGGTCTTGTGGATCGACATCCATTGGAAATTCGCCTTGCGATTGCATATAGCTCAGCAATGAAGAGGTGATCTCCTGACGTCCTTGCAGCAGCATCGCATTCTGCGGATCGTACTTTAAACCTGTCAAACGCACACAGATATACACACACACACACATTGACAGAGGGCGAAAGAGAGTGAGAGTGAGGTTATGTGTGACTGCGGGAGTCGCAGCGTTTCTCCTGCTTACCCTCGTTGTAGGCCTCAAACGCCTTCATGTATTCACGAAGTCCAGCAGCAGCAGCCCCCTTGCGAGAATAACCTTTGGGCCAGCTGGGGTTCAGCGCAATAGTCTTTTCCGCATCCTCGAGTGCATCCTTGAACTTTCCGGCCTTGGCGAAGGCGGCCGAGCGATTGCTGTACAGCACATGATTGCTGGCATCCAGGGCGATGGCTTCTGTGTAGGCGGCCACAGCCTCGTCAAACTTCTCGGCATTGAGCGCTGTGTTGCCCTTTTCTTTCAGTTCGTTCACCTGCAAAAATGTGCAACACACATTAATTAGTTTTTCGGTTTTTCTTTATGCTGGTTATTGTTCTCACTCACCTTGTCCATGTTATTGACCAGTTGCAATGTCTTCTTGAACTGTTTTCTTTTTCAATTTATTGAATATTGCAATAAACACGCCGTGGTTACCAAGCAAAGTTTTTTTGGCGAGCTCTGAAATTGCAATAATGCCGCTGTCGGACTTTTCTAGAAATACAATGAGTGTGTTCTCGTGTGTGCTCTCACGCTCTCACACTCACGCACTCTCACGCCGAAATGTCAGAATGCACACAGCGTTGCCAAGCCACAAAATACTTCTTTGGCGTTGCCACTATATGTTTTGCACGTGAATACGCTAAATTAAACAGTCACAATGCGTTTTAAATTAGTTAACAATTTTTTTGCTTTCAAGCGTAAAAATTAAAAGATCTGTAAATAAAATGTTTAGAAAAACTTAGTTTGTTGTACAACCGGCGTGCGGCAAACAAGTTGGCAGCACCGAGGCAACAGCAACAAAAATTACATTTGATTATTTTCACCTGGCAACGTCGTTTGCGAATACGACAGACGCTGCTTTTTGCGTGCGCCTGTAAAAAAAATATATGTTCCACTTTTGTCAAAATATTGAGAAACGGCGTGTAACAAACTTTGCTGCAAAACGGCACGAATCGCAACTAATCACCAAACACAGCAGTTGATCGCAGCAGCAACGTAATGGCCGAATATTTGGCATCCATTTTTGGCACAGAAAAGGACAAGTAAGTAACAAAAAAAGCGAAATGAAGAGAAAAAAACACATGCTAAGTTGCCGACTTCTTCGTTTTTTCCGCTCTGTATTTTTCCGGCAGAGTCAACTGCTCGTTTTATTTTAAAATTGGCGCCTGCCGGCATGGCGATCGCTGCTCACGCATACACAACAAGCCGACATTCTCGCAAACGGTGCTGCTGCAGAACCTCTACGTTAATCCCCAGAATTCGGCCAAGTCGGCGGACGGGTCACATCTGGTTGCCAACGTTTCGGACGAGGAAATGCAGGAGCATTATGACAACTTCTTCGAGGATGTGTTCGTGGAGTGCGAGGACAAGTATGGCGAAATTGAGGAGATGAATGTCTGCGACAATTTGGGCGATCATTTAGTAGGCAATGTGTACATCAAATTCCGCAATGAAGCCGACGCCGACAAGGCGGCAAACGATCTAAACAATCGTTGGTTTGGCGGACGTCCCGTCTACTCGGAACTGTCGCCCGTCACCGATTTCCGTGAGGCCTGCTGCAGACAATACGAGATGGGTGAATGCACACGCTCCGGCTTCTGCAATTTTATGCATCTCAAGCCCATCTCCCGGGAGCTGCGACGATATCTGTATTCGCGCCGGCGACGCAACCGCTCGCGCTCCCGATCCGGCGGTCCGCGACGTCGCTCACGCAGTCGCTCACGATCGCCGCGACGCCGGCGCGAGGAACGCGGCATTGGCGGCGGCACAGATCGTGGCGGTGAACGCGGCATTGTGGGCGGTACCGATCGTGGCGGCGAGCGTGGCATTGGCGGCGGCACGGATCGAGGCGATCGCAATAACGATCGTGATGGCAACGATCGTGATCGACGCAAAGGAGGAGGAGGAGGCGGCGGTGGAGGAGGAGGAGGCGGCGGCGGAGGAAGATATTAGGTGGAACGGCGATTCGAACTATTGGAACTGCAGATTCATTTTGGACAGACGTGTATTTCGCATGCCTCCGCTTTTTATTTGTTTTTTTTATATATATATGATTTAGCAGAAAGAACGGGGTGTCCACACCACACATCATATAATTGTATTGTACAAACAACCCGAAAATACACTATGTGAGTTACTTTATCGAGCGCCCATTAGAATTGTAATTACTTATACACACATTCGTAATAATAAAATCGAGTAATAATTATAAAGATATACACCTAAAAGATGACGGCGAGCATGCCATAGATGGATAGCTTCCACTGTAAGATACTTTCTCGTTAAGTGTGACCAGAGCAGCGGAATTCGCAACTGACTTCACTTTCAAAATTGATCGACCATATATCTATTGTGGACATTAAAAATACAAGAAACCAACAGTGCAACTGACAAAAGTTTTATAGTCGATTAAACATATTTGCTTTGTGCAAAGGTATAAAGTTTATACTATATAGTTTGCAATGCAAACACCCCTCTATCTTACATGTTTAACAAATCAGTCAATTAGCCATCATTTAGTTTCTTTTTTGCCTTTTTGGCTTATAACTGTGTATACTTAATTTTACATTCATCTAGCTGGTAATCAAATAACTTTACAATGCATCTAGCTGGCAGTCGCACGATCCTTTTCTGGAGCTTGCACAACAATCGAGTCCAGTCGGTCGGGCTTCTTGACTTCTTCTGTATTGACTTCCATCGTCTTCAGCTGCTTGGTTATGTCGATTTGCTGTTGCAGTGCATATCTGTTCTCGTGTTTGCGTCGTTGCTGCTGTTCCACATCACGTAGCACGCCCTCGTGCAGCTTTAGTCTGTCAAAGATGTCGGTTTAATGCGCATTATCATAGAAGAATGTAAACAAATCTTACCGGTCTTCCGACTGTTTATAGTGAACATAACCTATAATGGCGGCAGAAACACCAATCGCTGCTCCCAGCGTAATTTTAGACGACAGTGACATGATTTGGATTTAGGTAAACATAAACTGTATATTTGTTGAAATTTAATTAATGTTTAAATGCATTTATTAGCGAAATTATTTTGCCGGTTGTTACGACATAACAAACAAAGCGAACAGTGAGAAATTGAAAACATAACAAAAGCCGATTAATTATTGTTATTTCGTTGTCAACGAACCTTTAATAAGCCCTCTACGATCTGTTACGTTTTGTAATATGTACATAAATACTTCTTATATTTATGTAAATGTTTTAAAAGATATTCAGTTGCAACTTTAATATAAACAAAACAATAGAGGTGGAGAAATATTGATGACACTATCGATGCATCGATTTGGCAAATATCGATGTGTTCTTACAGCTAAATAATTTCAATTAATTTATCAATATCAACATATTTATATTTATAAACTGTTTTATTCATCACCAGTGATCCGCAATTCAAAATATATAATAAGTTCGATCACTTAATACTATTTTATTTTCATAACAAACTAAAAATGTAAAATGTTTAGTAAGTACTTTTTAGTATTTTTATACCGTGTGCCATGTGCGGTCTCGCTACCAGGGCAGCAACACACAACAGCTGCTGTTCGATAATGTTCGATAGCAATTTCGCAATTAAGGCGCGCAATATATAAATTCAAAAATGCATTTCATTGTTTGCTCGTTGTTATCTTTGTAATCTATCATTTTGACGCAGTGTATGTTGCTCACAATTTGTTTGTTTATCGCTATCATTCATTCAGCTAGAATGACGCAGTTGCATAGTTGGGCTTATACATAAATACACTTGGCTGTTTTGGTTATCAAAAAAAAAGCCCGTTGACCTGCTGCCACAGTAAGAAAGTCTGGGACCTAAAGGCCTCAAACCTCGGACCTGACACACGCAGCTGAAATTCTGGACATGCGCATCAAGTTGCACGCAATGCGAAGAAGCAACAGTACAAGTACAACATACGAATGTGCAATTGTCTGTGTGTATAAGCGTATATGTGTATGTGTGTCTGTGTGTGGACGAAAGTAAAAGCGACAACCAGAGCAGCCAATGCGGCGTATGAGCAACATTATTTATCCAGTGCGACTCCAGTTTTCCATACGCCAAGTTGTGCGCGCCAGCAAACGGTGCTGACAGCTAAAAAAAAAAATAAAGAAAAGAAAAATAAAATTAACCAAAAGGCACGAAAAAAAAGAATAACCGAAAACTACTCGTAATATAAAGAAAAAACTTGACGTGCGTTCTGGGTGTGCGATTTGTTTAAAAATACACAGAAAAACAATCAACAATAGCGTCGACCAGCCAATAAAAACTATTAACATATTAACATATGTAAATTATAAACACCGACCCCAGGCACCAGCCAAACTTCAATTTGTGGGCTTCCTTCCATTTGCATTTCCATTTCCATTGCCGTTGCCGTTGCCTTTGCCGATTTCCATTCATATTTCATTAGCTTGTTATTTGAAATACTATTTATGTCAGTGGCGCAAATATTGATTTCAATTTTATGTGCGCTCTTTATGTTGGTCCCCGGGGGGAGTCTTTAAGTGGGTGCTAAGACCTTGCTAAGTCTACGACTTGCGTGACACCTTCACAAAGGTTGCTGGGCCCCTTGAGACTTTTACCTGGCGACATATGCAGATGTGTATATGTAGATACCTGCCTTTTCTGTCCCTAAAAATTGAAGTTTGCTTTGCAGTGTTGTCGGACCAATAAATAAGACTGTGACCAAGATGACCAAAGTGGAGCTATATAAATCGCGTGTATTTGTTACAATTATACATCTGTGTGCGTTGGGACAATTCGCCTATGGCTTGTACTACAGCAGCTTTGAGGTGCAGCGCAGCTACAAGCTCAAGACCAGCTTGAGTCGTCGCCTGGTGCCCGAGACGTTTCCCCAGAAGCTGCGACTCCTCAGCTATTGGTCGCTGGTAAGTGCAAAGCATACGTATATGGGCAAATCCCACGTGTCGCACGCTACATTCGCACGATTTTAGCTAATGAAAATCAATTTTTGTGGGGTTTTTTTTAAGATTTACCGTAAACTTTTGTTATTTGTTTAGAGTGAATTGAGAGTACTTTCGGAGGGTATAGGGTTCAATTTCACTGGAGTCACTGTTTTGCAAATAATTGATAAAATTGAGACGTGTCGCACGCTACACAAAGTGGAAGTTAGTTTCAAAATTTTCATTTCAAACGCAATTTTTAGAAAATTATGCAAAATGAACCCTATGGAAGTTAATATCCTAAACAAAGTTAAGAATATTTGAAGACAAAAACCGATCGTTTGGTTTTAATAATGTTTACGGATTTTTAGAAAAGCCGTAAACCCATTGTGTCGCACGCTACGTGTCGCACGCTACATTTTTTCCACTGGCATTAACATAAGACACAAATCTTTTTATTTAAACAAAACATTATTTATTATATCCATAAATGTGATTAACAATTATTTTGATTTATTATGTATTTATTAACAGTTTTTCTTCATAACAATGTATAATATATAATGAAATGTTCAATGTTTACAAATTAATTTTCCTAATTTTTGAGTCTGCCGTAAACGCCATTAACAATGCATTCTCCTCATATGATGCAAAATAATAATTGCTTTTAATTCCCGGTATGCTCGATACGTGAGCCCATCTCTCCAGCAGCGAACTTGTGGTATTTCGAATGTAAGTGCTACTTACATACAAAATGTAAATGCTAGGTATATTTTTCCTGGCCAGTTTGAAGAAGTCATGGGCATTGTTTAAAATGAGATTCTTACATTTGACCATTTGCCAAACTTTTCTCTTTAAAACAGCCCCAATTCCGTCAACAGCGCCTTTTCCGTGAGAGGTTGCAAAGAAATTCCACTCAAAGTGGGAAACATTTAACTCTTTCCGAAAATGTGGGAGGCTCGACATGATAAATTTGTTTTTAAATTGGCTAGCACAGCCATCCGAAAAAATAAATATTTTCGAAATGGGATGTTTTTTTTTTAATTTTTTTATAATTAGGCTTAGAAAGCAGTACACATCAAATTTATTGTGCGCTAGCTCATTGCTCGTGATCGCAAATGATTTTGTTCCAGTGTGCAACCAGGCGACACAAGTAAAAATAGTAGCTTGTGAGTAGCTAAAGTGAGCTGATTGGATTTCATTCTGGTTGACTAGGCGATAGTTTTCGGCAAAATCAATTTGCAAAACAACCTCATCCTTAGCAATGGACATTTTTCGCTTTTGAAAGTACTGTTGTTGTACTCTTTTAACATAACAATGCGTTTTAAATTTTGGCAAGTGCATTTGCAATTCGCTGAGTACATCAAAAGCAGTTCCTTTAGTTTGGCTAAGCACCATGCGTTTATCAATTATTCGCCAAATTTTCCATTCGACACTGTCTTCGAGCCGATTAATTTCATTTAAAGGGACAAGAGAATCTACAATTTCTACAACACATTCATCACACTCGTTTCTCATACAAACTTCATTGGCTTCGTCGCAACACACTTTTTTTAAAAAGTGGCCGAAGTTTGATGGAATGGACTTAATGATTTTATTGCTTGCTTCTAGCAAGAATGCGAAATTTGCATGGTACTGGCAAACACACATGTTGTGAGGAAGCTTGCTGGATTGCACAATATGTTTTGGTCTCCATTTGTAGAACTTGCTGCGAGAAATTAATTTATTTGGATACGTTGATTTAAAAGTCTCGTACGCTTCTTCTATAGTTATTATCATAAATCGTTTAGAAATTGGCAAGTCAGAGTGCTTCAATAATGTTGCCTTTCTTCCGGCAGTTTCCGTTGAAATGTCATCGCTGTTGTAAAAGTCTTCAATGGTTTGCTTATCTTCGTCTATTTGATTTGTTGAACCGTGTTCATCCTCGTCCGTTAAATACTTCTCTACAAGCAATTTAATAATATCCTTTTTTTTTGTATGTCCTTTGGTAATGCCATTTCCACTTTCTTTATTGCTTTGTAAAGGGTATTCTTGCACTTGTATCCATTGTTTGATGATGCAATTGAATGTTCTGGGTCTTTTGGGTTTTTTTCTCTTAATTTATTTCGATAGCTTTGCATACGGTTTCGATTGTACGTCTTGAGATTCTCTATAACTGCCTGATTTTCTTTCAATTTATTTTTTAAGTTTTTTCTGTATGTTCTCATTCTCTCTGCATTTTTTACGCGAACAATTTCTGACAACTTTTTATTCGAGTTAACTTTTTCGCGATAACTCTTACAGCGCTCTGCACACGTCTTCATATTTTCACTTGATTGATCACTTGTCCTCTGCTTATTCAAAAGTGATTCTCGAAGACGAATTAGTTGAAACCAAATTTAAAGTGAAGTCAACTTTCCCGTTATAATTAAGATGAATGCAATAAGCAAAACATAAACAGCATGAAAATAACCGTTATAGATAAAGATCTCCAATAGGTACTCTAATTTATGTATTTAATCTTCAAATTTGATGCTCTTCTTATCAGTAAGTGAATAAGCAAGCAAAGTGAGAAGAAAAAAAAAATACGGTTTTTGGGTAGAATTGAAAAAGTGTCGCACGCTACAAGCATAAATGTGCAAAAAAATATATATTCATGTGAATACATAATTTTAATTTTTTATGTATATTAAAGTACTATATAATTATGATTTAAAAATTAAGTGGAATCTATAAAAAAAATTTTTCACACTAGCTATATAAAAAAAACGGTTTTTTCGTGTCGCACGCTACAGCGATAGGGCACTACTTTTAAATTTAAATTTAAATTTCTGTAAAAGAAAAATAATTTTTGTTTTTCACTAAACTTAAAAAACATAAGTTAAGTAATAAGACTACTATTGCTCCAATTCACTGTGTTAACATTAATGTCAAATTTGGAATTTTGAAAAATGTTAACTTTTGGCATAGAAGTGCACACAAAGAGGTTGGGCTGGGTTTGATAAAAATTCGTTCATTTATAATGATCGAAATTTCTTTTTTGCTTTTAATTCTTAAAATTCTATATCTACTTTAATATTCCATATAAAGAAAAATTACAAAATGTGAAATTTAAAAATTGGTCGCTGGTGGACTGTTTCTGGGATTTGCCCATATGCCATATGCAAAAAATGAATTATATATGTGTACATATAGTATGTATATAGAACATTAACGTAGCTCATCGTATATCATGGACATTATAATATGACGGAAATGCGGCCGCAGCCGCAATCGTTTCAAGTGTGTTCCAGTTCCATACAACAAAAAATCACGTAAAGAGAAAATTAAACACTGGTTGGTTATTATTGTCTCCCATTTATGTCTGCCATATGTTTGTGCATAGTATATATTTTTTATCTTAAATTTCGATGGCTGGGGGTCAACAACTGCCGCCCGCTGCATCCGCGTATTCCGCAGATACATTTTTGAATTCCATTCAACCATTCCATTATCTCATTCATTTGTTGTCGCTGCAAAGTGTGTGGCACGAATAATTCGCCGTATTTATTTGCTCAGTGGTGAGAAGAACCTCTTTCGCTTTATTGAATTGTAAAGCTGGCCACAAATCACAAAAACACAAAAGGCGTGCAGCCATCATCTTGGCCGAATTTTTATTGGTGCTGATAGATGCCAGATTATCTTATTGGCGAGAATGTAAATATGCCATACGGTGAACGGCGGCGGAGGGAAATGAAATCTGGAGCTGGAGGCAACACTTGTCTGTGGCATTGCTGGCAACTCATTTACATGTCGTAAAATATTCTCAGAATTCGATCATCAATTATGGATTTTCACGCACAGTTGGCAACAAACAGCAAACAAGACGCTTGCTCATCAGGCATCATATAAGAAGGCATCGCTGCCTCTTGTGGCATGCATAATGGGTATTAGGATAATTCCGTAATATTCTCAGAACGTAGCCTCTTGATTAACTTCCTGGCTTTTCATAAGTTATCCTTGCATATGCAATTTGAGCGAGCGTATTTAGCTGTCTAAAGTGACATTGAGATTGATTCATTCGACAGAAAGATTGACAACAATGTATTGCGATCTTAAATGCATTACAATTTTGCCGATTATTGAGGCCATTTCTGAAATTAGACCCCAAATTTGCATATATATTTATTTTAATTTGAATTTATTTGGTAGTAATAACTTTAATATTGGAAAGAAAATTCTAAATAAATGATAAAACAAGACTCTTTAAAAAATGGAATCAAATATTCTCTATATTTTCATGTGTTCTAAATATTTTTGCGTAGTTAAATAAAATAAGTAAAATAGGCCTCGTAATAAGAAAATTATTTTATATTATTCGCTTTATAAATTGGGTTCTATTAATTCCATCAGTCAATGCTCTTCTATCAATCAATTCTAACTCTAAACAATAGCTAGGAAAACTACTTTACACCCTTTAGATGAACGACCTAAACACTGACTATTTATAGTTTATTTCCTCAAAAAATCAACATTGTAAAGTACTTGAACTTTTACTTTTTTTTTATCTGCAGATTTAGTTCAGTTCGCAGACAACTTTGACGACCTTGCGTGCCCTTGATTTATAATCTCGATACAATTAAATACTTTTGATCTTGGCGTAAAGTGCTTTATATCTTTTTTGCCGTACTATATATCTAAACGTGGGACACGGGTGCTGTTGATGCTATATGCTAGTTCTATATGTTTTTTATTTTAGCAAATAGCTTTCATGTGGAATATCCATGGAATACCATGACCGGGTCATGCACACGCACCATTACCATCCGGTTGTTGAGTTTTTAGTTGTTTGGCATTCCAATGGCTTCCGTCAAATCCGCGCGCCTCCGGACTTCAAATGTTTATGTATCGTCCGCCCGAGAATCAAAATGAAAATAAACGTTTTTTCCGTTTTCGCCAAACAATTGCATTGTAATAGTACACAAGACTTGATTTGATTATTCAATGATCGGCATATGCTTCAATCGCGCTCCACAGATATGTATATTCACTTATGTATTTCACTCACTATATGTGCGATTTGTCTGGACTAGAATCTATATGAATATATATACGTTATATACATATGTTGCGTTGGAGGCGCACGTTCGTCTCCATTCGTTGATTTTGTGCAATTTATTACTTGCAAATTTATTAGCCAGATTTATAGAGCAGTTTGTACTGAACATTTTTTTTTAAATCTGCCAACACCGAATACTTTTTGAGCTACCCGAAGGAAAATTGTACACTTCTCTTTATACACTTCTCATTTCAATTCACACTTCCTTCTAGCATACAATTAATGGTGTGTTTCAATAAAAATGCTTCGATCGGAAGAACTATTAAACATTGTTCAATATTTAATATGGCTGATTTTATGCCACACTTCTTTTTGAATGACTTTTAACATTCGGATTGCTCTAAAAACTACAAGAGATTAAGAATTTGAATTGGTTATTCAGGTTATAATATTCCAAACTGATCTGCAGATATATTTTTGTATTTCTTTTTTTTTAAGCCATTACCTCTCCTCTGACAAATCTCTATATTTATAGATTTCAAAATTATTAAATATTTAATACAGCTCATTTTAAACGTTTTTAGTATCTCATAAAACCTTGTTTATTTCAAAAACTACAAGAGTTTAAGGCTTTTAATTTGCTATTTATGTTTTAATATTTCAACTTAATTTGCAGATATATTTAAATATTTATTTTTCGAGCAATTTTATCTCTTCTAACAAAAATCTCACATTATTAAATATTAAATACTGCTCTTCTTATATACAATTCTGTCGAACATACTTTTAGTATCTCTGATAAAACTGTGTTTATTTCAAAAACTTCAAGAGCTTCAAGGGTTTTATATATTAAAACTTTATTTGCAGATCTGCTTTAAATTTCATGTTATACATTTTCTATTTTCCTACAAATATCTGCAGATCTGCTTTCTATTTCAATTTTATAAATCGATTTTTCCTCTTCTGACAAATCGCACAACAGATAATACAAATATACTCTTCCTTAGGATTATTTTTACAACTTGTTGGGCATTTGTTTAACGCTGTCTTTGCCATTCATTTATTTGATTCTGTTTATTCTATCTGTTTCCTCGCCTCATTTGATAAATCAACCGCCAAACGCCCCCAAAAAATTACAGGGCAACTGATTGAAAACTGTCGCTGGGCTTTCTTCAGTCTGTAAATTGCTGAGCTGTCAACATGTTGCAGCCCAAACGAATCTCTGTTTTTTTGTTAATCTTGCTGCTGCTGCTGGAGGCGGATACAACTTCGATTAAATGGCATAGTGCTGGCGCTCCATTTGGCAATTCGGCCGCCTGGCTGGACGATTATCTGCCCTGTGTGCACGACTTGGTTGTATTTCCTGGCAATTATCCGGCCGTGTTGCCGCTGCCCGCTGACCTCTCGGTGCGAGGATTTCAGCTGCCGCGCGAGGGCGCCGTGCTGCTGGCCGCCGATGCCACCATCAATCTGGTGGCTGCCAAAGAGAGTGGCAAGGGTCTCAATCCGAACTGCGAGAGCAGCGAGAAACACGCCTACTTAAAGACGCCCAAGACAAGCAAATGGTTCGATCCGAGCAGCTGGAGCACGAATTCCGTGGTGGGCAGCAGCAGCAGCGATAGCGACAGTGTCTCCTATGTTCCCGAGCTGGAGCGCGTGCCCTGCGACGATGAGCTGGTGGTGATACCCGACAACAATGTGCCCATCTCTTTTGATCTGGAGCATGTGCATGAGCTGCGCTTCGGCCAGTTGATCCTGTCGGGCTCCTCCATTTCGCGCACTTATCTGCAGGAGCTGCTGAGTCGCGAGCTCGGCCAGCTGATGTTCCACAATGCTCAAGGGGTGCAAGTGGAGTACTATCACGGTGAGATCTGCGGCTGCCACAAGGAGCCCGAACTCCTGATTCGACCCGTCTGCGAGAATGTCGAATGTCCCGAGCCGCATTGCGAGTCCCCGATTCGTCCCCTGGGCTCCTGTTGTTTGCTCTGCGGCGCCGAGTTTGTTGTACCCGTCGACCACTGCATAGAGGGACAGCGCAAGAAGGTGGTTGACTACATAAACGCCGCCATGATCAAGCGGAATCTCCAGGACGAGCTGCAGCTGCATGTGAGCCATGTAAACAACCACCTCCAAGTGATAATCTTGGATCGAGGCGGCTACAGCGAGCGCAGCACAGACTTCATGCATCGCCTGCAGCTGGAGAGCAACAAGACCTCGGTGCTGAAGAAGATGCCGCATTCGGAAGTGCGTTATGCGGGTCGTCCCTACAATCCCAACGTCAGCTTCGGCTCTGTGCTGCTCATTCTGTTCTGTCTGGTGCTGGTTGCGATTGTGACGATCATTATGATGGCCCACTTTATGCCGGATCATCCGTATCTGCGTCGCATCCCACAGTGGGTCAATGATCCGCGTCGTGGCAATTGGCTTTTACTCTTGCGCCGCAATCTGTTGTTCAATCGCTTTGATGAGGCAGCAGGAGCAGCTGCCTCAGCTGGCTCAAACGTGGAGCGTCTGGCGGTGATTGGCTATGATGCCGAGAGCGGCGAGGTGCGTGAACGTGCCTTCAATAATCCCATGTTTGAGCAGGAGCAGGAGGCGAAGACAACGTCGCTGCCAGCGGCAGCAACTTCAGTCACAATCAAACCGGATATCGAAGGCGTGGGCGTCTTATCGCCCAATGTGGACACGGGCGAGCTGGACAGCTGCAGCGGGGAGGAGCAGGAGCTCACGGAAATCCATTTGGACTCCTCGGAAGCGGAAAGCGACGAGGAGGCGGAAACCAAAGAATAAATAAATCGAATGCATATTTCATATTCCCTTGCTTCCGCGCACAATATTAAAAGGCATCGATTGTAACTCGATTACACTAATCAACAAAAAAACAGTGGTGCCAATTCAGCTTTTTCCCCGCTAGATATGGTGTTCAAATTTCATTTAGCAGCTGGCGGGTTCTATTGTTCTATTCCAATTTAATATAAAATATGGACAGATTGTAGACAGATGTTAAACACTTCCGTCTATACATTTTTAATTCAAACGTATTCTATTACAATTTAAAAATCACATAAAAATATGAAAGTCTGTTTTTTGTGTTTACAAATAATGGTGATCTTGACAATTGTTAAAAAAAAATAATGTTATAAATATACATCTACATATTTGTCTAGCTCCTGAAATGATATACAAAATTCTAGATTTTAAGTTTTGGCACTGATTTGTCGGCAGCACTGCAATGGAAAGAGACTTTTAATTTATGGCAATAATAAAAAGTATTGATTCCCATTCGGTGGCGCAACTAACGAAGAATAAACAAAAGACTTTTTTACGCTGATAATAACTTCCAAAGCGCGCTTCTAAAGCAAGTACACAACTGTTAAGCTTAAAGCTTCGGGTTTTAATTATGTTGCTATAGATGTATGGATATGGCAACACTTTTTTTTATATATCTAGCGTTGCGTCAGTTAGCAGGGCTGTGGCCCTTGACCTTCGTTTGTGTTTCAATTAAAATCGATAGTTCGCATTAGTTGTGCGTGTCGATAACAGGTGAACTGCACGTTAGCGCTGCACCTCTTGTAATATGGTGAAAGTGTTTCAATTCAATTGCATTCTATAAAAGCTCTTGGTAGTTTTATACTTAGATACATACATATGTAAATCTTAATATGTGCTAGCTGCAATTCAGTGGTCAACCTAATCTTAATCAAAGCGTCTTGTCACGATGATCAGCAGACTTTATCAGTGGCGACTCGCGACCCGGTCAAAACACCTGTGTGGCGTTTGCATGTGTAACACACATACATACATGTAAGCTGAGTATATATATATTTAGATTCTGCACAACCGGTTGTTAGTCAGTACGAAGTCGACTTTTGTGCGTTAAACATGGCAAGATCAAAAAACAATAGCTCCACTTTGCCTGCCTTTAATCGCGCTGTGCAAATTTTCTTCCACATAACGTCAGTGATACAGTTCACCTACGCCGCCTTTTACTATTACAATGTGGAGTTGCCAACAACGGCATTCCATCCATACGGTGGCAAATTTAAATTCCTAACATTCATATGTGGGGTAAGTGTGAATCAATCGACCCTAGTCAATTATCGATAAGTTCTGCCATCTATCTATCGCTCTCGATTGGCGCGCATTCATCAAATTTTTGAAATTGTTATATGAAAGAAAAATATTTTTGAAATACTTTCAATATTGTGTTTATTGTTTTTCTGATTTAAAAACTGCAAATGGCAATAACTTTCAATTCGTTGTTTGGATTTTCAAACTGATCTGCAGATTTGCTTCATATTTCCCACTGGTCTTTGCCATTCGCTTATTTTATTTGTTTCAATCTATTTCCTCGCCTCATTCGAGAAATCAAAAGGGGAACGGTATTCGGCATTCTTCAGCTTAAAAATTGCTAAGCTGTCAACATGTTGCAGCTGAAATGATGAAGTTGCTCCTTCTCTTGGAAGCAGATTCAACGTTTATTAAATGGCTGGTACTCCATTTGCCAATCCCGCTGCCTATACAAATATTTGTCTTGTGTATACAATTGGTTGTATTTCCTATGAATTATCCGATTATGCACCCGATCCTCGCAGAACTCTGGCAACCGATGCCACCATCAATCTGCTAGTTGACAGAAATGCATTTGGACTTCGCCAAAACGGATGATGAGGAGTCGTAACCAAAGAATAAATAAATCTAACGCATATTTCATGTTCCCTTGCTTGCGGGCACAATAACAAACGCATCGATTGTTACTCGATTCAGGAATCATTTAAAAATAGTGCTGCAAATTGAGCTAAAATAAAATATTGACTTACATGATCTACATGGAAAATTCATTCTTCTAAATGGTTTCTAAGAATGTTTCCCCGGCAAAAATATTTTATAACCTGAACAATTTATACAAATTTGAACAAACTAAGAAAATCTTGCTAATTAGCTGGTTCGGTTTTTTTGTTTTTAGTGTATAATCTTGGTTTAAAAAGTAACGATACTTTCGATAAGCAATAATAAAAGGTAACGATTGTCCATAAATCCAACAATATGTTTTAGGGGCCGCTTCTCAAGAAATTGCTCAACTTTACAGCTTAAAGCTTCGGTTTTAAATTATGTTGCTATGCTTGTATGTGCAGTGGAGTGAGATATAGCAAAACTTTTTTATATTTAGCGCTGCGTCAGTGTGGCCCTTGACCTTCGTTTGCGTTTGAAATTAAATCGATAGTTCGCATTAGTTGGTTGTGTCGATAGCTATTCATAGCATGTCCACCTGTCACCACACACCGACACACACATCCACACGCACACACATAACGGTTGATTGGACGCCAAGTGCAGCGGTTGTTGTAATGTGGGCGAAAGTGTTTCAATTCTATTGCATTCCCCAAACGCTTTTGCCGGCTTAATATATATAAACATATGTACTAGTTGCAATATCAGCAGCACTCACCTAATCTCAAATTCGAAGCGACTTGTCACGGTGATAACCGGTCTTATCACTCGAAGCTCGCGACTTGAACAAAACACGGTGTGGCAGTCGGCAAACTTTAACACACATATGTACATATGTTGTATACGGCATATACATGTGTAATGCACACATGAACTGTATATATACTTAGTAGATTGTGCGCAGCCGGCTGCTAATCAGTACGAAGTCGACTTTTGTGCGTTAAACATGGCAAGATCAAAGTCAAAAAATAAGGGCTCCACGTCGCCTGCTTTCAATCGCGCTGTGCAACTTGTGCTCCACATAACTGCTGTTATCCAGTTTACCTATGGCGTTGTTTACTTCCACAATTTGGAGTTGCCAAAGACTGCGTTCCATCCGTATGCTGGCAAATTTAAATTCTTAACATTCATTTGTGTGGTAAGTGTGAACCAATCGAAAGTGTGTAGCCCTAGCCGACTATCGATAAGTGTAGCCTATCTACCAATCGCTTTTAATTGGCGCGCATTCAAAAAATTTTTGAAAATGTGATATGAACAACATTAAACTATGTGCTAAAACTGTGTTGTACTGATTTAATATTGTTGCTAATGTTACGACTTGACGTATGGCGCCTTTTAAATGCCATTTAGAATTGATACCTTATCTTCTTGGAGAACTAGAGTAAGCTTATCTTCTTATCTTAGATATGAGTAAAGCATATGGCATTCATTTCATATAAAGAATTGATTGTGAAAGATTTATATTATATTTCACCAGTTTACAAATTATCTTATTATTATTAATCAGAAATTATTGTAAATTATTAATGTAAAAAATAGTTATTCTGGTTGAAGCTATAAATTGAATTGGCAAGTCATAATTGTGCCAAAATGGTTTAATGGTTTTACTCATTAATATCTATTTATGTGATTGTCTACTTTGGACTTCCTGTACAGTGAGTGTCGAAAATACGCCACCATATATGAGAAACCTTGCCGTTTAAAGCCGGCTGCGCAGCCGTCTAGTGACGCTCTATGTTTTCAACCCCCCGAAATCATCCCTCCAACGAGAAGCGTTCACATTTATTAGTTGCTGTTTATAAAATTTTGCAGTAGATTCAGTATTTTGAATTTAACATAACAATTGCGTTACATCCATACATACATTTATTT
Organism: Drosophila formosana; assembly: GCA_035045625.1. Classification (NCBI taxonomy): domain Eukaryota; kingdom Metazoa; phylum Arthropoda; class Insecta; order Diptera; family Drosophilidae; genus Drosophila; species Drosophila formosana. Next base: position 1,339,618 of record JAWNOW010000030.1, read on the forward strand.
ATTTTGTAAATTTTGCAAACCTTTTGCACCCATAATTTATTTATCAGTTGAAGTAGCTCATAGAGTTCTTATTAATCAGTCTGCTGATTATGTCAACTTACCACAGTCGCTAATCTATATAGGGCCAATCGTGAATCAAAGTCAATCCACACAAATCATTTGTAATCATTCCACACTACAGACATTTTTTGAATTCATGTCGTTGAAAGCTATAATGGGCAATGTGCCCAAGTAGACGGGTGATAAAATCGCCAAGACCCGCCAACTATCGATAATTAGTTGTTTGGCCGACCATGGTCACACTGCGGCCAAACCGTCTTCAGTTTCACTTTTTTGCTGGCCGGCTGCTGCTGCCTGCTTTCGTTGTCGGTTGCCGTGAAAAAATCAATTACCAAAGTGTATTGAAAATGGCCACAAGCGCTGCAACACAACCGCTGCTAAAAAGCGTCTTTGGCGCCCTGCGAACACTGCTGCATTTCACGGCAGCGGTGCAATTCACATATGGCATCTATTATGATTACACATATGTAGAATTTCCAAGGAGTGATCCGAATTCGAAATTAATTTATCATCCTTTTGGGGGAAAATTCAAATATTTAACCTTCTTGGATGCGGTAAGCTCTCAATACGGACTTTATAACTAGTCTGTTGTGTGGCTAAGATAATCGTTATCTAAATCAAGCTCAAGTGACAACCGGTTTTTGGGTTTTGTTTCAGCTTCATTGATTTAGCTAGCGTTTGCAATCTATTCCACTTCAATTATCACACACTTCCACCCCCACAACAGCCAACATCAACAACAACCCCGTCTCTCACGCAACTGTCTCTCTAACGGCCTTTTGCCCACTTACAGATAATTCAAGCCCTCTATTACATTGTCTCGCTCGGTAATGACTTTGTGGGCACCAATGAGCTGGTGCCAAAGCGTCCGCCAGCCATTCGCAAGTTCAAGGACTGGCTGATGTCGACCTTGGCCTTCCCCGTGGCCCTCAATGTGGGCGTCACATTCTGGACGTTGTATGCCATCGATCGCGAACTTGTCTTTCCCAAAGTTCTGGATCCCGTCTTCCCCAGGTGTGTTTCTAATGCCATACCTTTTTATCAGTAATAAATGCAAATTAAATTTCTCTTTTTTGGCAGTTGGCTGAATCATGTGCTGCACACCAATATTGTGGTGTTCATCGTACTGGAGATGTTCACCTCGTATCGCGCTTACCCATCGCGCAGCAAGGGTCTGACCGGCCTGGGAATCTTCATGGGCAGCTATCTGGTTTGGATTCACATCATCAAGCACTATTCAAATGTCTGGGTCTATCCGGTGCTGGAGGTCTTGCAGCTGCCACAGCGCATTCTCTTCTTTGTCGCTGTGCTCGGCTTCACATTTGCCCTTTATTTGCTGGGTGAATTTGTGAACAATGTAGTTTGGGCCAAGGAAGTGAAGCTATCGCAACGCAAGTCCAAGTAGACGGCTGTGTGTATGTGTCTCTTTAAGTCTGTAGTCAATAGAATTGTCTGTGTGCTCGTCTGTTTAACTAGCAACTACTTAAATCAGCAAAAGATGTCGCTTATACAAAATATTTTACACAAACAATCTATTTAAATTATATAGTTGATCTAATCCAAAAAAAAAAATAAAAAACAAAAAAAGTAATGAATAGTAATTGGCTTGAATGGCAATAAAAATAAAGAACTTTGGTAGCATTTCAATTAGATTGCACTTGCAATTCAAAAATTCCAATCATTTGGTTCTCAATTAGATCAGCATAATTAACGTTCAATCAAATCTTTCAATTGCATAATTCATATCAAGCAAAGCACAGCAAACAGCAACAAACAAGAAACCACTGTAATACCTGTAAATTTCAATTTTAGCGTCATTACAATTCTACAATTATTATTACAATTACAATAAAAACGAAAAAAACAAATCTAACTAACTTATTAGAAACAATCGATTTTAACTTTTCACAATGGCGCTAAACGGTTACTATTCAAACTGCAGCTTAAGAAATCGATTAGCAATCAATCAGCAAATCTCCAAAGCAGCTGCATTCGCAAGGTGTGGGAGGCTGTGGGTGGCCAGCCACACCCAATGGCAACTCGACTCGAAAGCTCTCGAATGCAACTCTGCGCTGCCAATCAGCTGTTCGCCATCTTGTGATCTACGCGCCTAAGCAGAGAATGAGAAGAATACTTAATGAGTAGGTCGTGCTGCTTAGAAAGTGCGTGACAAAGGTAAGCCAGGTGCTCTGGGACTTTCCCTCTTCCCTTTGCACTCTTCCGCACCGGACGTTGTGTTTTTAGCAGCCAAGTGTAACTTCTCAACTTCTGTGGAAAATGATCTAATGCTTGGGGTTCTCGCATCTGCTGTTGCCAGTTTTGTTTACCTGCTGTTCTTACCACCGAAACGCCCTCGTTATGGTTTAAGGCGTTCTCATGCTACCTGCTCTATAAGTCCAGAGGTCAACTCTTAAATGTAGCGACCTTTTTGGCTAAAGAATATCTCATCTTTCTTCAATGTTTTTATACTGTTTCGATGGATTTAATCATTTTCAGCTGGCGCTGCAACTTTACGACCATTGTTTGTTTTAATAGCGACTGCTTTCATACTTCACACAGCTATTTTTATACATTTGCAGGGGGTATTATAAATATAAGCCTTGAGTTTTTAAGCGGATACTTTTTCAGTTTAAATGAAAATGCGCAATGAATGTAAATAGTTTTCCTGAAAACATATTAAAAAACCAAAAAAAAATATTTAAAAAATTAAAATTAGCTGTAAATAAATGATTTACAGTGTGAGTGCAAAGCAGTTTTAGTTTTTTGTTTATATAAATATAAATTTAAATAATTATAAAAATTTTGTTTTATAGTAAATAGTCAGACAAAAATGTAATTGTGAGAAATATCGAAGTGGACAATATATAACAGTATCCAAGAAAACAATATACAATTTATTAATGATTTTTCGTAAAAATTTGTCGCCCAAAACCTAAAGAAAAAAATATTTAAAAACAACAACATATTTTCAAAATAAATGCTCATGTGTTTTCGCAAACAAGTAATTGCCATATGTATATGTACTATATAGTATGCCTTCCGAATCATAATTCAACTTAATGGGGTCTTCCAAGGGACATCCAAAACTAGGTTAATCACAACACCATTGCACAATAATTAATTTTTATGTTTAATCTTGAAAATAATTGTTGTTTTAATAGTTTGTTGTCGACATTTCAAGATTCATGGTATTTTACTGCCAAGCAACAGTTTCACGCATAATTTACAATTTAAGTGAAATATTTGTTTATTTAGTTTCGAGACAAACGAAAATAAACGCATAATTAGAACTTTTTCTGATTTGTGATCCATTTACTGTAAACAATCAGCTATAATTGAGATACCATCTGCTCTAAAAATACAATATTGTAGTTGGTTTTTAAAATGGGATTTAAAATCGGTTTATTAGTTACAAAAATCTTAATTGTAATCATTTTTAGGCACTTTTTTTGTAACACAATTCGTTTCAGTTTTCGTTTCTCGTTGTTGTGCTGATTTTGCCCAATAGGGCGACTTATTTGTACATTTAAAACAACATACATCGATACTAAGGATGCACTATAGTCTAGTCTGTCAATATAGCGACAATATAGTAGTATATAAAATTGGTAACACACAGACAAAGGCTTATATATGATAGTCGAGATTTGTAAACATTTTTCACAACTTAAATGCTATGAGTATTCGTTAATTCGCAATTCGATTTTGTAATGGAAGAGTAGAGTTTTAGAAACTTAAGTAAATGCATTTCGTTAAGTGGGATCTTCAGCTTTTTGCTCCCTCGCTACTTGGAGGGCAGCAGCAGCATTTTGAGCTTGTCCGATTCGCTCATTAGCGTTGGTTCCCTGTGATGTCGAGGTCCAAGCAGCGATTGCATTTCCGTGGCCTCCTCCGACAGCAGCTCGTTGCGTTGCCGACTTGCCGCATTCAGCAGTCGCATCGCCTGCTGCAGTTCATCGTTGCCATAGCTGGGCAATGTGTGGGTGGCAATGTCGAAGGGATTCGCCTGTATGCCAACGTCACAGCTGGTCTTGCTGTTGCGGGAATTCGGTTTGCCCGTCGACAGTCCCGAGAAGGAACTGTGCAGCATGATGTCGATTGGAATATCGAGTTCAACGGAGGAACAGCTCAACGAATCGCCATTCACATCGATTGCGGCAGCCAATTGTCGCGCATATTTGTGTTTAAAATCGCTATTTGAATCCACATCCAAATCGAGATCCAATTCCAAGCCGGCATGCTTGTGCGACTTGTTGTTTAGCTCCTTGTTGCGCGACTTGCGACTGCGCTGTGAGTTGCGTGAATGACGATTGGATTCACCAGACTTTTGCATGTGCTTCAGAAAATGTTCCAACACCGCCGCTTTGCTGCCATTGCTGGGCAGCTCTTGAATTTTTGGACCCGCATGGACATCATTATCAACATCATCGTCATCGTCGTCGCTCAGTTCTTGTTTGACCACCACATTGAGATCTTGTATCTTGAACGAGGCACGTGAATTATCCTCCTCATCCGAAGACGTGGTCATGCCTTGATTCTGTAGAAACGGCAGTATAAACTGTCCGTTCTTCTGTATGAAATCGTTGATGATCGTGGGATCGAGGCCCGCATTGCGACGCCGACTGCTATGATGGTGCTGCTTTTTGGTGCTCTGGGCAAACATGCCCACTTTGTGACTAGCATTTGGGTACGTCGTCTTCTTCAGCGCAATCACTTGCGACTCCACCGAGGTGCTGCTCTCCCGTCGGCCGCGTCCAGCAGCGGTGCTATATTTAGTGCGTCCGCTGCTGGCTGCAATAAAATCTCGTCGCCGCTGCGTGCGTTTATTGCTGCTCGAGGCGTAGCCACCATGTTTGGTATGCTGTCGCGATCGCGAAGCAACTTTGGTTTTCATTTCGGCAATCTTCACGGAGACCTGCGAGTCGACGGAGTTGCGCCGTGATTCAACGGACACATGACGCACGCTCACGCTAATCTCTGAGTCCAGCGAGTTCTTGCGACCAGCCTGGCCCTGGCTGGAGGAGTTTGTGTTGCCTGGGGTGACTCCCGTCAAGGCCATGCGACGTTTAACGCACTGCGGCAAATAATGCACCCAGGTGGAGCTGATCTCGTTCGTCTCCGACGAGTTTAAATCGTTTACATCGAAATTTAGGCCGACGGGATCGGTGTGCGTATTGTAGAGGGTTATGGATAGTCGGCCCTTGTCCTCAAAGTCCTTGCGCTTGGCCCAAGTCTGTGCAATGACCTTGTGTTTGGGCATCTTGACTTCCTCGACGACCTCCTTGCCACACTTTCTAGAAAACCAATACAAAGTTACAGGGCATACAAACGGAAAACCAAAAGCATTTGTGCTTACTTTTTGATGTAACGCTTCCAGGTCTCTATGGAGGACGGAGTCCAGCACCAGGTTGACATCAAAATGCCCGAGCTAAACAGACAGAGCAGATGCAGCTGCAGCACGCCAACACTGGGACGATTCTCGATCTTGCACACGGTGTTCTCATCGAACACCGAGGTGATGCGACAACTGCAAGCGAATAAAGACTAATTATAGAATTGCAAAGGATTGTAAAAGGGGTGGAACTTACATAATGTACTGCCTAAAGCTTTCGGTCCATGCGGCAGAGTGTCGAAACTCAGTGAGATGACAGGCGATGGCAACGAGTATGAAAATCAATGTCAACAACGCACAGACGCCCATGCGCATAATAATCAAATGGATTTTATTGCTGGCCGATGTCGATTTAATGTCGTTGGCAAAGTGCTTTAAGCCAAAGAGCATAATCATGCCGCGAGTAATAAAATAGCCGCCAATTAAAATGACGCCACAGAGGGGTCCAAGCAGCAAACCGGCGCGCATCGAATGATTTGTGTAGCCCACAAAACAGATGCCCACAATCCCGCTGCCATCCACCTCGCTCAACGCCATCGTGGTGATGGTTAGCACCAAGGGCAGCGACCACGCCACCAGATGAAAGTACGAACCCTTTTTGTCGATGCGATCTTGCACATGGCCCATGGCACGCCAATGCCAGGCATAGGTGAGAAAAACAAACCACACCATGCCGGCAGTCAGGAAGTAATAGACGAGCACAAAGATCACAATGCAGGAGAGATTCTCGCCCGCTGTGGGCTCCGAGTGACGCAATGTGCCATCCTTGCGACAAACGATGTCCTCGCGTGAACCCGACGTAAATTGCACCAGCCAACTGCAAGCGGAATTTAAAAAATTATTTAGTGTCTTGTAATAAATTTCCTTCGTTGGAGAGCATTCACGAACCGTAGATATTATAAGTTATAAAAACAATAACAATAATATAATAATCATAATGCGAATCATTTCGATTTGAAATGATTAATCTTCAAGGATTATAATTCATTATAAAGAATTTCACAAATGTTAGATAAATATTATATATTCTTGGAAAATGTATAACACTATAAATGACAACATCAAAATTAATGATTGTGGTGCAGCTCATTAGGCTCTAAGTCAATTCTTACTGAGTGAAAATAGTCACTGCTGGTAACTCTACTATATTTGTACAACTCACCCAAAGCATGAGATGAGAAAGCACAGATTGATGTAGAAAACAATGACAGCTGGATATTTGTTGGCATTCTGCCAGTCGATGAGAAACGTGGCGACCACAAACAGATTGGACAGCAGACATATCGTGCCGCCATAGCCGATGAGCTTGTGGATCTGACGATGCTCATCATCGGTGTACAACGGATCCTTGCACTGCACACCGCAACCCTCGATGCCGGGATAATAACTCGCGGCGTTGTCTGCGGACACCAGCGGTGCCAAACATTTGCCAGTTACATTGAATTTCATTTCACGAGCGTCGTTACTGCACTTCATGGGAAACAGCGTTTCGTTGCAACGCAGAAATTTCGGGAAAAATGTTGTGTTGTACAGCATGCGACAAGGCTCGAGGGTAACCTTGCACATTTCATAGGAAGGCAGGTAGACCATCTCCTGGCCATTGATCTGCTCGCACTTGGGCTTGAAAACAGCGCACAGAAATGGCTGCCAAGACAACAAATTAGTCAAGCAAAACGGGTAATATAATAATGCATTTCGCTTACCTGTATCACAGCCCAGCACTTGGGCACATGTCTCAGTGCATAGTAGCCACTCAAGGCCTCGTCCAGCTCCTTTTCCTGTCGATAGTCCGTCAAGCCTAAGCTGGTGAAGCGATAGGGTAACTTAGAGCCCAGGCAAGTGTTGTGTGTGGTGTTGACTTCGAGGCAACGCGAACGACGCACACATTGAATGTCGAGATCAATCAACCAGGGCTTGTCGTCCTTGCCCTTTTTGCCATACAATCGATAATTCGTGGTGCCATTAATAATCTCTAGATCGCCTTGGGTTGAGCTGGCTGGCGTGGAGCTTGACGGGGGCGTGGCATCGAGGGCAGCGGGCAGCCAGACGAGCAACGACAAGCAGCAAGCAATGAAAGTGCTCCTAGTAGCAAAAATATATCAATTAACATTTGAATGTGTTTACGTTCGCTGCATACTTACGCCGTCATAATGGGTGGTGAGTGCTCCGTGCGTTCGCTATTAATATATATTAAGCGCAGCCTTTGTGAATATTAATGTGGCCAGCAGACGTCGAAGATGGAGACAGCGACAGTGGCAGCGGCAACGACGCAGCAAGCGCCTTCTTCTGGTAGCAGCAAAATCTCGCAGTCAATGCATTTTGTTTTCGTTTTTGTTTATGGCTGCCAATTGCTGCTTGTGCAGCGTATGCGAATTTCTAATGTATTGCAAGCACTTAATTTACAAAAATTAAACAAAAATGAAAAATAAAAATGCAACGCGAACAACACACAACGAAAGAGCAACAAATGAGCGTTTGATTGTTTGCAGACCACCCACGCAGCATCAGCCGATAGCATCTATCGGTTATCGTGCGCGACAGCCGCCACTTATCGAAATGCATCCCCGGTCGCGCAATAGTTATCGATGTCTGGCGTTTCTTTACAACCCTGGCCGCAGTTTGGCTTGTGCAAATTTTTATGAAAAAGAAAAAGAAGAAGGCTTGGGAATTTAAAATTAAATTTGTTCATTTGTTAAACTCAGTGGCCAACGCTCAATTGCAGCCATGGATGCAGGAGCTCCTGCTATAGCATCGCATGCTCCAAGCGAGATTAAGTTACAAACACAACAACAACCCCCGGCGACAACGGCGGCGACGGTGGCGGCCGCTGCGGCAAATGAAAATGGTGTACAAACAACAGCAGCAAAAAAATCGGAAACAACAACGACAATTGTGGCTGGGACTGTGACAGGCGCTAATACTGGTAAGTGTGAAAGAAGGAGAGAGATAGAGTCGGGCTTGTTATTGTTTGGGTTTCGTTTAACAAATTTTTGTTTACTCCGATATTGTAGAAATGCATTCCAATGTTGAGGCTGGCGAAAAAGCGCAAGACTCGAAACTGAAAACGGAGCCGCTGCCCTCGGAGAAGGTATTGATTACCATATGCAGCGCGGATCGCAAGAATAAAAAGACGTTCATGTCCTTGCCCAGTCGCAAGGATGTGATTGAAAAAGGTAAGTGCATTAATAATAAGTGCTTAATTGCCTCACAAAATGTTGACATTAATTTATTTACAACAAATTTTTACTAGTAATTTTTGGTGGCAGTGAAGCATAGTTTGCTATATTCCCCTTTTATTAGTTAAATATAGGCTAATTTACTTGTACCCTTCTTTGTAGCACACAAATTTGGACTGTCGGGCAGCACAATTGTGTTGGAGAGCAACGGCTGTGAGATATGCGAAGATGAAGTGCTGCTCTTTGCGGCTAAGGAGAAAATCTTGCTAATGCTGCTCACCGAAACCTATGAATACGTTATATTACCTCCACCCTCGCCCTTGAATCGGTCCGAGCGAGCAGGCAGCTCCCTCGATCCCAGCTTTGTATCTAATGCTAACGATTCGACAGTGTCCAACGATGAGACACTTTCACTCGCCAGCGTTACGCCCAGCAACTCAAAGACTTCTACAGCGGCGCACTTCAAAGAGTTTGCGATACCTTGGTCAAAGGTACCCAACGACATTATGAAGCTATTGCGCGGCAAAACCAGTCTGGGCAAGCGCCTCAATACGCTGGCCAATCTGCTGGTGGATGCCTTGAGAGAGCGTTCCGCTCACATACCAACACGCGTCTTTCGCGAGGTTGCCCTGCAGGCGGCGCAAAAGTATCCAGACTCACTGCTGGAAAAGGATCGCGAGGGCCAGCAGATTGCCACCTCACCGCAAGCGCTCATCTCGAAGATGATCAATCGCAACAATGCGTTGAAACGTCCACAGAAGCGTGCGAGTTCCGGCAGCTCTGACATACACATCAGCAGCAAGAAACGCAAGTCTAGCGGCGGAGGAGGAGGGGGCGGATTGGCGGCCAATGGCAATGCCAAGTCAGCTGCACTAAATCGTGACCTGGAGGAGAAAAAAGAATTGCTCATTGCTAGCTATCGTGGTAGTGCCAAAGTGGAGCTGGCCACCATTGCTGAATACATGAAGGAATGCTTTCCACTTCAGCGTGCATTCTTCAACAACAGCGAAAAGATTCCAGACATTACAGCCATCAAAGCCAACTGGCCGTATATCTTTAACAAGGAGCACCTTTATCAGCACTTTGAGCTGCTAATGTCAATTGATCCGCGTCTGTTGGAGCAGCGTTTCGCCAGCGAAAGACAGCGCATCTTTAAGTTCTTCAAGACGTCCAAAAACAAGAAAGTCAATGCCCTGGAGGAGAACAACGTGAATCTGGTGCGTGGCTTGTCGTATCATTTCAATGAAGACCCCGACTACATATTCAAGCAGCTGGAGAACGGACCCTTGCCCAAAGATGTGCTGCAGCACATGAATCCAACCAATGCGCCCTGGGTGGCTCTAGTCAGTAAGTAAAGTCTCCGCTTTTTTGTATGCATTTATTAATATTTATGTTGTATTTGTTTTGCAGATACGCCAGCAGCTGCTGGAGGCACTGATGCGACCTCTGAGGCAATGGTGTACATTGAGGGGCAAATAATGAACACGTTTGCTGCCACGGATGCCGATCTGCCCGACATCATTGCACAGCTGCTCTGCTACTATTATACCTTCAACATGATGTACCCCAAGGAAGCCAATCAAACTCTCGAATTTATTGTCCTCTATTTTGTGCTGCATGCGCCGGAACATGCGCGTAACTCCAAAAAGAGCGTCACCTCGAACAGCAAATTCAATCAACTAATTGCCAAACTGGCCAACGCGAATGGTTGAGAATGGATGGATCTATGAATCAAATCAATCCATCATCGTGGTCGTCTCTCATAATACTGTTTTTTTAGTTTACAATATTTATTATTTTCGCCAACCAATTTCACTTATACTCCCCTATTTCTAAGCTCTGATTTACATTAAAGTGTGTAGTACTTATATATGTATTGTATGTTGTGTGTTCACTGTCGAAACTTATTTTTTACATTTTTGGAATTGAAATGGTTTCTTTTTAGATCGCTAATCATCATGTCCATACTGATGGGTTTCGAGCTTAACTGATGCGCAATACGTGTTAACTTCTGGCGCACAAAATTACGCTCTTGGCTAGTTAGTTTTGTCTGATCCTTGGTGGTAATCCTCTGATTTCTAATGGCTTGGGGCTGCTCCTTGCCTTGGTACGTCTCCTTGCCTTGAGGTTTTCCCTTGTTTTTCTCCTTGGCTTTGGAGGAACCTGCTGCATTGTCGTCATCGCGGAAGTCCTCCCATGTGGTTGTCTGATTGCGTTGTGCTTCAATGACATTGCGTCTGTGATTCTTCTCGCGCTCCTTCATGATCTCCTTGGCCTGCTGACTGTCCATATTGAAGCGTCCTTCACTGCGGAGCTCCTTCTCATCGCTCACAATGTCGTTTTTCACGAGCTGCCAAGGCTTGGACTCCTCGGGCACTGGGGGCGCGGATGGGCGTATGTACGGCTTGGGGCGGAACTTATTTGTGCCCCAATTCTTGGAACGTGCTTTTATATTGTGATTGTGATTGTTGAGAGACATTTTCTTTCTTTTATGATCTCAAAATGTGACGATAGTTTAACTCTTAGATTTCGATGAGATATTTCGATACTTCAAATGTTAATTTTCGATAAATATATGAGGGGTATTCCGCAGATTTTACAAAAAAAAAAATAAAATGAACGAACTCATAATAAATATTAATGATGTTATATTAAATAAAATAATATATTCTTCTTCAGCTGGCTGATTGTAACAATCGTAATAACAATTAATGCATTTGAAAATATTATTCGTTGAATATTATCGATAAAAACTTCGATAGGCGACGTTACCTGCCGGTTGTTATCGATGTGCTCAAAACACGTGCGAGCGGAATAAATAGCTTTTTGACTAACGCGCTTGAGAGATGCAAAACGGCCGAGAAAGACGTTCCAGCGGCAATTGGCAGAATAACTCCCAAGGCTACCATTATCTCAACAATAGTGGCGAGCAGTTGAACAGAAGCTGGTCAGATGCGAATCGAGGCGACGGCAATCGACGTGGAGGGCAAAACTTTAATAACTTTAGCCAAAGACAACAAGCATGCGGTGATGTTTTGAACACCAGTCACGAATCTTTTGCCAAGTTTCGAGATCCCAGCCAACAGCAGCAGCATCAACAACAACAGCACAATCGACATCCACACAACCAACAACCCGATCATGGAGGTGGACAGGGCAACAAGAATGATGAACGCAAGCATAATCGGGGTGGCAATCAAAGACGTGGTGGCCGCCAAGGCGGCGGTGGCGCTAATGATGGTGGTGGCCGAAAGGATGGTCGCCGACGTGGTGGCGGCGACGGTCGCAGTGGTGGTCGCCGTAGCGGCCGTAACGATCGATCTGGTGGCCGTGGCAATCGATCTGGCGGCGGTGGTCGCAATGATGGCAATCGACGCAATGGAGGCGCTACAGGCGGACCCAGGCATGATGCGCCAATGGAAAGTGATATTTTTTATTTTACAAATGGCCAAATAAACGAAGCCGACCAAGCTACACATCCACTGCCCGCTATTTCGCCTGTTTCGGCCATTGTAGAAACGCCACCTGCGGAAGCTGCCATAGAATTAACGCCAGCACCCGTAAGTTCACCTGCAACGCTCATCAATCCGGCCAACATTAAGCGGGAGAAAAAGGATTTAACTCCCAAGTCAGCGGCAAAGCCAGCGGAAAGCACCGAAGAGAGTTCCTCGAGCAGCTCGGATGAAAGTGCCGAAGATGGCGAAGTTGTCGTCAAACCGCAGCCTGCAGCTGTGCAAAAGGCCAAGGTTGTGGTCAAGCCTTCTTCATCTTCGTCTTCCTCTGAAGAGGATTCATCCGAGGAGGAGACGCCAACGCCAGTGATAACCAAAACTGTCGTCAAGGAGGCCAATGCAAAGTCGACTAAGAAACTGAAAAAATCGTCATCGGAAGACGATGTTGTCTGTATCGGTAATCAATCAAACAAATACACAATACCCGATGAGGACGACGATGATGAGGAGTCAGAGACGAGCAGCGATCCGGATGCCAAGAAGGAGCCCACTGTGGGCAACAGACCCAAGGGTGGCTTACTGTGCTTCCTCTGCGACAAGAAAGTAAGCAGGAAACTTTCGCTCTTAATATCATTTCTAATTCCTTAAATCTTTTGCAGGGCCACAGTTCATTTGAGTGTCAGATGATCTGTAGGAATTGCTCAGGCCCGCATCATAGTCTAAAGAATTGTCCACATCCGCCCAACCTCAACATTGCTGTGCAGGCTTTCATGGAGTTTACAATGCAACAAATGGCTGCTTTCAATATGGACAAACGGTTCGCGTATCCCGCCGGTATCGTTGCTGCCCCAACAGTTGTACCACCTGTGGCGGCGCCTCCAGCTCCCACTCCATCCAAATCCAAAAAGGAAAAGGAGAAACGAGCTGTAGCTGCCACTGCCAAAAAATTGAAGAAATCTTCAAAAAAGAAGATTAAAATGGAGACTAAAGACAGTGACGATGATGACGACGACGACGATGATGATGATGCTTCAGAGGATGCAAGCAGCGACGCCACGAGCAGTGAGTCGAGCAGTGAACCACAGCAGCCGGCCGTCAAAACGAAACGTAAACGCAGCTCAGCAAAAGCGGCAGCAGCAGCAGTAGCAGTACCCACTATGAACCCAGCAGCGGCAGCTTTTCCATTTTCCATGCTAGCTGCCGGCGCACCATACAACTCCATGATGTATCCGTATGCGGCGCCGTTTAATTTCCCTAAATAAGTCTTAAGAATGAATTACAGTACAATTTGTGTTTGTATATAATACACAGGCGCGGTAATTTCTATATCACAACTATAACTATGGCGATGACATTTGCAATTAATTAAAGTCTGTGGATATTATTACTCGTTTCATTGTAAGTGTTTATTTTTTGCAGTTATGTAAACATTTTTCAATTTGTTTGTATCTATAAAATAAGTGAAATTAAAATTAGAGCGACAGCTGGAATTAAAAGCATTTATTTTTCTCTTATCAATTTAAAAATGATCCCAGAGTTGTTAAGGTGACTTTAAACACTGTAGAATTGTGCTAATTCATTTTTACTTTGTATGAAAATAATCTCTTGTGCAATTTATTTAGAATAATTCGTTTTTATGTTTAAGAAAACCGTTAATTTAGAGCGAGACAACCGCAAGATTCCAAATGTTGTGCAAAGATATTCGAACATCTATCAAAGTGCATTTATTGCATAATTTTAAAATTTGTCTGAAGTAGATAGCATTTTTTCCATTTATCAAAAATAACTCTTTTATTTGCAAATTACCTCTATTTTTTGTAGTCTGAAAAATCAAAAAATGGCGCCATTATAGATGTTACCAAATATTAAACATTTCACATTTCATGTCATAAGCTAGTATATTTTCATAGACAGCAGGCGGCCACACTGCCGGCCAGCTGTTGCTCGCTCACCATGCTGCAGCAGCCCGCAGCTTGTTTTGTGTTTACAACACGCAGTTGATTGTGCTCTTAATTAGTGATTGTGAGTGAATCAAACAGTTTAAATACACACCAAATACTTGTTGCACACAGTAAGTGGCTTTTACATGTATATTTAACTAACAATTTTTGCCATAACACACACAACAAACTAAACCTGCGAGTAGAGATTCTGTTCCTACTGATTGGGCGGTTAAAACTCGAGAATTGAGGAAAGTTTTCGCTGCTAGTTTGAGCAAAGAGAGCGCAGCTCACGGTCACGTTCACTGCCACAGCTAGTCGGATGCGACATGCCGCGTGGATTGATGCCGGGCTTTAGCAGCGTCTGCTGCAGCTCCCAAATGATTTCGCTGGCAAGCACATTGACCGCCAGCATCAGAGCGGTCTCAAAGTTGAGCGGATTGACGGCAAAGCTCAATATGCCAACGGCAATTTGCTTGAACAGGAAATCTTTGTCCAATTGGAGCAGCTCCTCCCGCACCTCCATAATGCGATTCTCAAAGTGACACTGGATGGCGGCAAACACTTGCTTGTCCAAGCCCACCAAAAGTTCGCGCTTAAACTTAACCAAATAGTGCTCAATGAACACAATTTGACAGCGATTCAGATGCGGCAAATGCACCTTCTCCTGCACTACCTGATCCCCAACCTGGCTGACCACCAGCGAGGTGAGCGATCCCGCGGGTGTAGGACGACGATCGGTGCAGGGACGCACATCGACAAACGGATGAATCTCGTAGCTGCCCATGCCAATGGTGCAGGCGACGCCGCTGAAAGAGACGTGCGACACTCGCGAATGGTTCTTCTGTTGCATGGGTACCTTCCCCGTGGTCGAGGGTATTTCTATGGCCTTGTTGTCGCGTGCAAAGCCAATGATCTGCACCGATTTCTGTAGGAGAAAGTAGGGAAATTAGTAGTGTTGGCAGAATGTTCTTTTGGTCATATTATTATCATTATAAACATTATTATCAAGCATTCTACTATAATTGCGCTAAGTTCGTTTGTGACAATTCGCTATCCAGAATTGAAAAAAAATTGTGGTTTATTTAAATTGTTGAATTAACGCTGTTCCCATCTTTAATACTAACTTTATTCTTGAATAACGTACAATACAATTATCCGATGGAAACCAAATAGATATATTTGGTCAGCCACAATGCTCTGGAAATACATTGTATTATAGAATTTTATATTCGCCTCGAAGGAATTTGGAAACAATATGTAAAAGAATACCGCATTGTTGTTTTCCGAAGAGTTTGTTTTCTAAAATCATTAATTATTGTTGCACAAGTCCGGCGCAATAAAAATGATTGTATGAGAACTAATAGCGGAATCCAGTGGATTATGTATTCGAAGAATATGTTACATATGTAATTATAAAAAGAGGCATTTGCCTTGAACAAATTCGATGTTTTTATGCTAAAAGGTGATCCCTTAATAATTATTGTACTCACATAATTGACATATTTCTTGGCATCGCACATAAAGTTCATGATGCGACTGATGAGCACAGACAAAGCGCACTCATCGTCACTCATATCAAGGTTGAAGTCGTGCAGAATATGATTTAGAATATATTGGGCAGCCTTATAGATGGGATCATTGGGAGCAAAAGTGACTGGAGCGTGGCCATCCAAGGCGATGGCCGCGTTGAGAGCATAGCACAGTTCGCTGTCCAGCAGACCGTCAAAGGTGGCCTGGAACTCGTCGCAGAACGAGGGTTGGGCGCGCTTGGCTATGGATTGCCTCTTCTTTCTCTTCTTCTTGGAACCCGTGGGCTTGCGGGCATTGGCCACCTGGCGTGAACGATCCTTGATGTTGTCCTGGATGGCCTCCCATTTGGCGCGATAGCGCTCCTTGTGGCTCTGGATGAAACTCTCGCGTTCCGCTTCCATTTCGCTGAGCAGCACATCGATGCGTCGCTGGTTCGCAATGCGTTCGTTGAGACGCTTGTGCCAGGAATGAATTTGGCCCTCGGTGTGCTTCAACTGACGCTGCTTGTGCAGATTGCGCATGTTCTTGTTGTAGCGATCCTTCTTGAACTGAAACAGTTTCTTCAGCTTGATCAAATGCTTGCGCTGCAGATCCAGATGCAGTCCAATGTGCGCCTGCACTCGCATATTGGTGAGCATCTTGCGATGCTCCAGCAGCATCTGTTGCATGGCCGTCATATTCTCCAGCCGCTTGAATCTCTCCTCGGTGATGCTGTAGAGCTGCAGTTTGCGCATGTGCCGCTCCTCGTCCAGGTGCTGTTTGCGCGCCAACACCTCCTCCTTACAGTGAAGTCGTCCTGACGGATTGAGATCATCGCGTCGAGAAATGCCCTCGGCATTGGCGATTAGCAGGCGATCGTGGCGCTCTGCCTCGCGTTGTTTGTAAGCCTGCAGCACATAGTACAACTGCGACTTGTGCAGATCCTCGCGATACTGATTGAAGTCCTTCAAATTGCATATGACCTCGTTGTTATCAGTGATCTCGCCATTTTCGCGCAGACGCTTCAGATTGCGTTCGTTCGAGTAGAAGGTCTTCAAATTGGAGTCATGCAGCGGATTGTACTCGGGTATGTGCACCGTCATTGAAGTGTCAAACTCCTGCATGCTGCATTTGAACTAGAATCGGGAGAGAATTTTGTATAATCAATATACTTAACAGCTCAGAACAAAGAGGTTTGGGAGTGTAACAAAATGTTGTATTTGGCCAATTTTTACATTTTGATAAAAATATGAAGACATTCCAATGAAAAACATTTAGAAGAAAAGAACAAGGAAGAAATTTTTAAATAGAAAGAAAAGCTTAAACTTATTTAGGCATTGGAATTGACTTGCATTTGAACTAAATATGAGAGACTTATATCTAATACGTATACTTGATTAAAAGTTGGAAGGGTTTAATTCTATAGACTGACTTTTATTTATTTACATTTTAATTACGGACTAAGAGTTTTCTAGTTATTTAAAGTAACCATTAGTGCAATGACGAAATTGGTGTTTGTTGCTTTTTTTCTTGTAGTCATTAAAATACATTAATTATAATAATTATTTGTGTACGCCTTACCGTATTGCCAATCTTGTCCTTTGAAAATATCACCTGATTGCCCGGACACTTGAGCATGGGCAGCTTACAATTGAGTGGTATCAGCTCCCATCCTGGCAAACTATTGATGGGTAACCCGGTCTTATAGCTGGGCTGTTTGGAATTCACGTGGCCAGGAGCCACTTTATTGCGGCGTGGCAATGATAATATGTCAATCATTGTATATATTTAATATTTCTGTCGATTTAACAATGGAATTCCAGCAAACATTCGAAAATGAAAAAAATAAATGTTTTTTTTTGCCTAATCCTTACATACTTATTGAGTTCGAAAACAATTAAATATAATGTTGTGAAATATTTCATATCGTACAGTTCGGCTCTCGGCCTACTGTGACAGCTTTTAAACTCTCTTCTCTCTCAGTTGAAGACTTGTGTTTGTCGCAAAGCTTTCGCTCTCTTCGAGTTAAAAGCTAACAGCTTCCGTTGTCCTTTTTACTTGTTACTTTTACTCTTGTTTGTTTATTTTGTTGTTCTTTCCGTGCCTGCTGCTTATCAAAGCTTTCCCGTTGTCACTTCACTTAGCTATTGCCCTTCTCTGTCTCTCTTTCTCTTCTTTGTGTCGGGTCTTTGTTCTTGTTGTTATCGTTGCCAGGGGGCACATTGAACCGGAAACTACAGAAAATGCAATTTATTTCAAAGCATAATTCAATCTACAGTCTACAATACAGGTAAACAGCACTTCGTAAGCCTTTTATCAATTTACAGAATGCAATTTAATTTCTTGTTACATCGCTATTTCTTTTCATTTTGCAATTCAATTGGACTGTTTCTTAAACATATTTTTTTCATAACCTGCATACAATTTATGGTTAAGACAAAAAATGTTTGGTTATGTCGATCTCTATCGATTCAAGTCTTATAAGGGATAGATAGAGGAATCTATAGTTTAATAAATACAAACATTTTGTATGCATATGAATCTTAATTCATTATCTACAAGAATCCATTTATAATTTATCAAAGTTGATGTCCTGAAAATTTGAGAACGATTCATTCATGTTTGCAATGCTGCGTGCCACTGTTTAAGATGGACTCCCACTCCTCGGGTTTATCTTATGCAAAATAAACAAACTTTGTCATTTTATTGATACATATTTTTTGTATGTTTGTTGTTGGAATTTGCGTTACGATTTTACGATGTGCTCCACCCGCAATCCGCAACCGCAGAAGCCATTGCCACAGGCGTCTTCTGGCTCCTGGCTGCCATTAGACGCGCTTGATTTGATATTGGCAGAAGATGCCGGAGCAGCGTGTTATGTAAGTCGTCGTCTTGGGGGCGACTCGACCTCGATGCCCTGCATTCGTCGTAGTTGCGGCATCATCAGAGTGTGGCATCAACATAAATATTTGCCAATAGGTCGGTCAGCAGTCGACAAAAGTCGGCCAGTCAGGCGTCGTCAAGTCTGTCGTCTGCGGCATTTCTGCTACTCACGGGTGCCATGTAAATAAAATCACATCAAGTGCTGAAAGTACTTACTGTTCGCACGTGCTCCAAATACGCTCTCGAGTGTGCTTTCCATTTCAGCTAACATCCCAAACATGGGCTGCTCACCTCAGCTGTATGCGGCACCTCAAAGGCGACGCGATATAAATAAAAAATGATGCCTAGCATCCTATACACAAAAAAGTAGAAAAGACTAAATGGCATGTGAAGCGAAAGGTGCGTGCCAATTTCTGGTGATAAGTTCTTGCCTAGCCTGGCCTATTTCCTGTTATATAATAGTTACTTCCTGTTGCCAGCTAGTTAATCAGCGATGGCAGCGTGCATCCTATCAATGCGTCGTGAATTGATTAGGTTTACGACTAGTTGGTTTAAAAGCAAATATTCTTATTCATTTTTAGTTGCTAAGAATATTATTTATAACCATTGAAAGGTAGAAGATTACATTCTATTTTTAACTATAATTACAAGACCAGAAAGACGCTTATTTATATTATATGGTTGTATTCATTTAAAAATTATGATAAACAAATTACTCATATATTATAAAAATGAAGATATTTTTACGTCAATTTTATTATTTCATGAAATCTTTTAAAACTAAATAAGTAAAGTGTTCACCATATTACTATATTTTTTAATTTCAAATTTAGACATTTTTATTGTTTTTTTTTTTTTGAAAATGATGATAAAGCAATTGCAGCATTCCCGAGGTTTCTTCATCTGAAAGTTAAGCGATGCTCACGTGCCCATCTCAAATTCATAGTAACTTCCCACTCCACAATTTACAGAGAAACTCCCACTCTAAACTTCAGAATCTACCCCAAAAAGCATGACACACACATATTCACATATCAGGATAGTTAGTTTACACTCAACGAGTGAGTGTGTGTGTATGTGTGTTATGGCGCCCCAGGCCGGTCTTTAAGCTTCAAACGCTTTACCGGCAACCAGACAGCTGTGACACGTCGCTCTCTAACACTCTTTCGTACTCTCTTTCGCTCTCTCGCCACTCGCTTCTCTCCACTTTTCACTCCCCATTTGCTTTCAACTGTGAAAAGCTTTTCGCTTTCAACTTCAATCGCTTGAAACGCACTTGTGCTTTCAATTGCATGCAGGCTGTGACTATGTTTGGCTTTGGCCGAGCTTTGCACACAGAGCATTACTCAGTTGCTTCGCGTCTGTCTGACGAGTTGGTTCGTTGTGTTATTCTGCGAGACGCCACTTGCGTTACGGTTTTGTTCCCCCTCTATTTCTGTCTCGTTCGCTCACTTGTTCGCTGTTCCTCTGTGTATTTCACTTGCGCTCGCTGTCGTCTGTGAGTTTCTGTGCGTGTGCTGTGTACGTGTGTGTGTGTATATGTGTGGGAGCGAACAACAACAACAGCACACGGAACAAGAGGAAGAAGAGCAAAAGCAGTTGGCAAAGAAAATCATAGAGCAAGGAATTCATGTGAATTGGGGGGTGGGCGACGGCGACGGCGACGACGAACGAGCAAACGACAACCCTGCAAGCGCCACCCCCTCGCAACGTGCTTAAGCGTGATTCTTAACTGCGCCATTCACACAAACACACATGCACACACGCACAGCCACACACTCGCGCAAGTGACAACAAACAAACAAACAAACAACAATAACAACAAAAAGAAAATAAGCAAAGGTGACAACAGACAACCGACAACGACAACGAAGTGAACAACGCGCAGGATAATTGCACGCGGATTACATAAACACAACAGCAGCAGCAGCAGAAGTCGTCGCGCCTCGTTTTGTTCGTGGGCGTGGCACTGAAAGCCAACTAACAGAAACCACAACAAATAGAAGAACATCAGCTGTAATGTGCCATTGCCAGCAAACGAGATTAATTCACATCATTATTCACTCATCAATTTCATCACAATCATTAACACAATGCGCAACGCGTCTAGAGCGACGCCACTAGCAGCAGCAGCGACGCCGCAGCAGCAGGAGCAGGATCACATCATCACCATCAGCACTGCCAGCTTAAGCGAACAGTCGCAAGAGGCGCCACTCAAACACTATCAGACACCGGCAAGTGTAGAGGGCGCTGCAACTGGCGCGGTTATCGCACAGCAATCGATAACACAGGGATCATCGCAGCAGCTATCGGAACAACGGACAACGAAACGCACTGGTGGCGCCCTCTGTCGACTCAGTCAGCTAGTCAGCTACCAGAATAACATTGCGGATGTGCAACATCGACGCGGCCGTCGACTGCATGGCCTGCAGTTGCCGCTGCATCCGTTGCAGCTCTTCGGCTGGCTCGTCCTGCTGCTGTTCGGTGTGGCCAGCTACTGGGTGCTAATACCAGCGTTTCATGCGCCCATCCAAGGACCACTCTACGGCCTAATCTCTGGCCTGTACGTGGTGCACATTGCGGCCCATCTAACGGCGCTGCTCACCGATCCCGCCGACAAGGAGTTGCGTCGCGTGCATCGCAACGATCGCATTGTGCCCGAATTCGATCGCAGCAAGCACGGACACGTCATCGAGAACGGGCGCTGCCATCTGTGCAACATTCGCACCTCGTCGCCGCGCACCAAACACTGCTCGGTGTGCAACAAGTGTGTGGGCAAGTTCGATCACCACTGCAAGTGGCTGAATCACTGCATCGGGTCGCGCAACTATGTCGCCTTCCTAATGTGCGTCGTCAGCGCTGTGGTGGCCACGCTGGTCATTGTGGCCGCCGTCATTGGCCAGGTTGTGCTCTACTACGTGCAGCCCGACTGGCTGAGCTTCTACTGGTGCAACAGCCACTTGGAGGCCAGTGATCTGGAGTCCGGTGACTACATCAATCTAACGCTCAGTCTCAGCAACGGCAC
Organism: Drosophila formosana; assembly: GCA_035045625.1. Lineage (NCBI taxonomy): Eukaryota > Metazoa > Arthropoda > Insecta > Diptera > Drosophilidae > Drosophila > Drosophila formosana. The sequence goes on from JAWNOW010000030.1 coordinate 1,361,058, forward strand.
CATGATGCTGCTGGAGCAGGACAGCGACGAGCAGCAGCAGCAGCTGCTGGACAATCTGACGGTCTCCACGCTGCCCACGCTGCTGGACAACTTCACGGCGCTGCTCGAGAGCAGCACACCAACAACAACAGCAGCCACAATGGTGCCGCAAGCGAATCACACGCAGGTGACGCCGCTGGTCGCCGGCATTGGTGTCCACGAGACCATCTACCTGCTGCTGCTGGGCGTGCTCGGGCTGCTGGCCGCCATCAGCGCCGGGCTGCTGCTGCATCTGTGCTTCTTTCACATCTACATCTCGTTTCTGGGCCTGACCACATACGAGTACATCCGGAATCATCGGCAGGCGCAGGAGGCCAAGGCCAAGCAGCTGCTGGAGCAGGGCAAAAACGGTGGCGTGCACTTCAATCCCCAGCTGCCCACGCTGCAGCAGCATCCGTCCAAGCTGCCGGCTGCCGGCTCGCAGCTCTATTGCTGCTCCAGCGTGCCGCATCCCAACCAGCAGCAGCCGCTGCAAGACCCAGCCGCCACAGGAGTTGCCCACCAGCTGCACTGCTGCGCCAGCTCGCGAGAGTTCCATCAGCAGGCACGGCAAGCGGTCTACGTCTGCTCGCTGCTGCAGGAGCGGCGACAGCAGCAGCAGCTGGATGCGGACGAGGCGGCCACGTTGCGCGCCTCGTTCCACTGCTGCTCCAGCTTTGCGGCCAGCTCGATGCAGCGACGCGTGAGCACAGCGGCTAGCGCCAAGGCGGCGCTGGAGCCGCGCCAGCGTGCCGCCAGAGGCGTGGCCGGCTCCGCTTACCTGCAGTACACGGAGCAGTGCACGCTCTGCACATTCCAGCTGCGCAGTCCGCTGCGTGGCGGCGGCGGCAGCGCGGCGGGCAGCAGCAGCACACGCACCTTGGCCAGCCAGACGGCCACGCCCTCGTCCGCGTCGTCGTCCTCGGCGGCGGGCAACATCTCGAAGCATCAGCGCTGGCGGCGAAAATGGAACTGCTGCTCCAGCGTGCCGGACAGTCCGGACGTGCCCAACGATCTGCTAGCGACGCTGGCGTATCGCGAGCACGCGGCCAGCGTCAGCGGCAAGATCAATGCCAGCGAGCTGCCCGTGCAGTTCATACGCAGCCTGGAGGTGCCGCCGGGCAGCGACTTGCCGCTGCCACTGCCGCTGCCCCTGAAGACGCCGCGCAGCTCGCGCTTGCGGCACATGCTGCGTCTGCTGGGTCGCTATCGGCGGGCGCGTTGTCAGCGCGGCGGCGGCGGCGCCGCACATGGCAATCATGGCGTGGCTGCCGCGGAGCAGCATGTGGCGGCCATCAAGCAGAATCAGATACGTCCGCTGCAGCTGCAGGCGGGACGCGGCTACGATGCGGGCTACGATGCCTCCACAACGACGACGCCGCCACCGCAGAGTTCGCCGAGTCGCAACAGCAGCGACAGCATCAGCAACAGCAACAGCAGCGAGCTGAGCTCAGATCATGGCGGCAAGGAGCTGATGTTACTGCCCACCAGCGTGATACGCGACGACTGCGTGACTACCAGCTACCACTTGACGCTGCCGCCGGCGTTGCCGCCGCCCACGCGTCGCAAGATGCCCAATGCCAGCGAGCTGGCCGAGCTCGCCGAGACCTTGGGCTTTGTCACCTCGCATGCGTCTGTCTCGGCGCCGTCGTCGCACTCGTCGTCCAACTGCAGCCGGCAGCTGCCGGGACTGGGCAACGTTTACAGGCGACAGCGACGCAAGCATTTCTTGCGCACACGATCGCCCACATTGTCGCCCATCCACGAGTCGGGCCTGTCGAATCCCACGTCGCCGCAGCCGCTGCGCCACAGCCTTGCGGGCAGCGCCAGCAGCGTGGCCAAGTGCTCGCCGGATGTGGCACGCTCCTCGGCCAACCTTGTGCAGAATCTCTGCGGTCTCGCGGGCGAAGCGTTGCGCAAGACCGCCTCGAACAGCTCGCTGCAGAGCATCAGCTCCAATTCGAGCAGCACCTAGGATGAAGGATGAGCAGTGGATTGTAGACAGTTCCTTGCATGGTTTCTGCTTAGTCCATAGGTTAGTCATTAAACAGAAAGAAACGAGAAGTCGAGTCGTCTCGTTCAATCCCAGTCCAGTTTCCAATAAGGGGAATTACGCATACGCATCCGTCGGTTAACAAATTCCAAAGTTTCAGAAAGTCGAGAAGAGCGCTATAAGTACGATATTATTATACTAAAATATTAAATATGCAGTAAAAGCCAAACCCATTTCTATTATTTCACTACTTCTTGTTCAACTTTGACGCGGTTTCCTAATGGAATTTCAACTTATTTCGCCATTTAAAACTTTTCTATTAGAAATTAATTTCGTTTCATCACTATTTATGGTATTCAGAGCGAAAGATTTGAAATTATTTATAATATTCAATTACTTTTTGTACAACTTTGAAACAGACTTTGCTGTTTGATGTGGTTTGATGATGAAATTCCCAATTTCGGCCATTAATTTAAACTTCACTATTAGAAAATCTAAGAACGAAATCTTAAAATGCAGTAAAAGCTGTGTCTATTATTTAAATACTTTATTTTGAACTTCGACGCTGACTTTGCTGTCTGATGTGGTTTTCTCATGAAATTTCAAGTTATTGAATTAATCATTTAATTATTTGATATATATAAAATTGTTTTCCTTTATGGTAAGACTAAAGAGAGCTGGATTGAAGCCCACATTGTTTAAATTTATATTATTAAATATGCAGTAAAAGTTAAACATATTTTTATCATTTAATTTCAGCTAATTTTTGCCATATGTTGAAATTTGATTTTCATATATTAGTTTATCTACCGTTTTTGTCTTGCATTTTTATTAGAGCTAAATGAGCTAAAAAGAGTTCGTAAACAATTTGAAAAAATGGCAGCAATTTCTTTCGCATAAAAAATATGCTGATTAAACTTTGCCAACAATGTTGAGCAGGTTTTGCAGCATATTCCTAATAGCATGTTGTTGTTCAGTTAATATTGCTAAAATGGACTGCAGGAAGTTAAGCTACTTTGAATTTATTTGACTTCAGAGCTCTGAGAACTAAAACTCTTTTTGATTATCTAAAGGCTTAGTATAAGCTTAGTATCTATTATGCAAAATGCTTAGTATTTCAGGCAAATTGCTACAAGCAATAACTTTTCCGCCATAGCAATTGCAATCTCATTCCACTGCTGTTGATTTGTGCGATTCATATTTGAGGCATAAGTGCGAGTGCTTTCAATGGCTCAAAACGCGTTCATCTGAATTGAAAAGGTTTCGCGATGTTTCTACGGCTATTTCAACGCATAACTGTGTGCTATGCAATGCGCATATATTTTTAGTGATTTGCACCTCAATCGCTTGTCGCAGGAAGACACTTAACCACACACAAGCCATCACAATACGCTTTTCAACTAAATATCTGAGTTGTATCTGTTGGATGGCTTCGCATCGCGTTAAATATGCAACAGCATGTCGTCTACAATTGCTGGCAAGGGGCGAGGTGAAGTGTGCTTCAGAGAGGGGAAGTGCGGTGGCGGTGGCGGAGACGGGTTTGCAATTGTATTTACTCACTCTGCTAGTCGATATTGATTTTCATTTGGAAAACTGTTAGCGTGGGGCGTCGCTGATTACGAGCACAAAGTATCTGCGGCTCTAGTTGCACACAGAGAAAAACATCCAGTTTTGTGTGCTTTCAAATTCAATTGATAAGCACATTTCTCTTTTGTATTTACTATGCATATATATTTCAATGATTATTTAAAATGTTTACATTGCATTTTAATACAATAACGTTTGTGTGGAATGCAATTGTAAAATGCATATTATATTTTACATTTACTTTATGCAAATTTTTAAATAATTAACATTACTTTAACATGTCTTTTCTATTATTTTTTGCGTTACTTCAATATTAATCTCATCCTTTTAGTTTTTTTTTTTATATTTATTAACATTTTTTATTTATATTAATTTGTTTTCATTTGCTTATTTATTTTTAAGAATTACTCTCCGCTATGTTAAATGTTAAGCACAGAAAATATTCTGCTGCTCGATTTTTAATCGCCATTTTACTCTCTGTGTAGCTGTAGCTGTCGATGTATCTGTATCTGTATCTGCTGATGTCGAAGTCGCTGTATCTGTAACTATGTTGCGGGGGCTCCATCATGTTGTGACTTTGCAACATTTGTGCAAACAAAAGCCAAACACACACACACACACACATACACACTAACACCCACATGTGCTGCAGTTGCAAAATGGTTACGCAAATGTTTTCATTCAAATTCAATTCAAATGCACCGAGAAGACTTGGCAAGCAGCTCGCTTGTGCCAACAATGGCCCGAAATGTGTGTGGGCAGCCATTGCGTAACACACACACACACACAAACATACAGCATGAACATGTGCGGTGGAGAGGGAGGGCGCGAAGGGGGGAGTAGAGTGGAGACACTTTACAAACTCGACAAGGCTAATGAAAAAAGTTCAACTCCATAGTTCGGCATTTTCACATAGGACACAAAACAGGAATAGAAATCGTGGTGGGATCAGAGAGACGGGGGAGCGGAAATGTGGGCAGGAAATAGGGAAATGCCTGGCTAACATTAAATATGCCTCAGCATGAATTATTAATTCCGCAGCTGAAAATGGAAATGATGCGTCAAAAAATGTGATTGAGTCGGGGCTTTCAAGCGACTGACACGTACGTCAGACGACAGACAGACAGACAGACTAAAAGAATGGATTGCTGCAGATACTCGTCAAGACAGTTGGAGAGGCAGTCATAATGCAAGAGAGACGGAGGAGCAGGAGCAGGAGGCGGGCAGGCAGACAGACAACACTCCAATCTACTCTTAAGTCGACAGTTCGTGCCATTGAGACTGACAGCAACAGCATTGCAACATTAGTTGGCATACTTACGACCAGCAATTGTAGCAGCTTCGAAACTGATTTGCAGCATTCTGTGGCAGCAACAATGCGAAGTATGTGCTCAGGTTTTAATACACTAAAAGGGTACTATCCCTGAAAGCAACTCGATGAATTGTCGAGCAATTTAATTGTGAAATGTTTGTAATTAAATTAGGAGTTATTTTCAACAAAGCCGCTGGAATTAGAATTATCTGAAAATTATTTATCAAACAGGCAAGTGCATGAAATTAAATATCTGCTTTTATTTCAAAGATAATTTAATAATTTCAATTAGCCGGAAAATCATGACAATTAACTGCGTATTGTTTAAATTGATATTTTAGTGTACAATTTAAAGTTGATAGTTTGTCAGACAATGTAATTTCTTGCCGTGTTTCTTTTAATCCTTTTCTGTTCTCATTCAGCAGATTATTGCGCTTCCTCTTCCGCTTGCCATCTCATCTAGCAAACAAAGTCAGCAATTTATAACAATTGTTCTATTTCTCTGAATTTACTCGCCCAAATTGGATACGTAATCACTTTGCGGCAGCTGGTCACATTGCACACAATTGTGCCACAACTGACAGGTTAATTAAAGTTGCTAAGCTGGGTCACTTCACTTACACACACACACACACGCACACACACATGGCTATATGATTGCTATATATAGTTGCATTGTTGTTGTGTCGGCCATAAATGTTATTTCGCCTCCTCTTTCCGCCTTCTTCTTCTCTCTTTGCTCTAAGCCGTGTCTCTCTAATTTCGACTTGAGAGCAACAACTGACATGCATTTTCATTCAATCGTCTCGTGTGACATGAATAGAAAATTGCAAAAATGGAGAAAATGGGGAAAATAAATGGAGTTTGAACTGGAGTTCTTTGACTTCACTCCAACTGGCAACTCGCAAATGTTGTCTGTGTGCAAATCTGTATAGAAGTCGAGCAAATTTTCACTGCACTTGTTCATTTCCGGTTGGGGCAACAAAATAAAAATGGCACAACAAAAAGTGTTGCATACTTTTTAGCGCAACGCTCCTCGCTGCCTGTGCTAAAATGCTTAATTTGATGGCTCTTGGCATTAACAATTTAACGCTGCACCTGCTGCCACTCACACATACACAATCACACACACACACACACACAGACACACTTTATGGTGTTGCTGCTTCATTATATTTAACTTGCTGTCAAGTTGTTTATGCCTTCGCATTTAGGGCCAAGCCAAGAGCTCATTAACTTGGCTTGTCGTTCAGTTTGGCAAACATTGTTGCCGCTCAAGCCAAATTGTTAGCTCTATTATAATTGCATTAAACTGTATTTTTTCAATGATGCATTTTCATGACGGATTTTTGCTTAAGTTAAGAATTAGTAAAGAAATTGTGCGTTAGGGAGGAAAAGATTATTATTATTATCAAAACAGTAGTTTTTTGTTAAACTAAATTTAAATTTCAACTATTCTATAAATATTTCGTAAGAAATTGTCAGAGAGGCAGTTGAATAAATGTTCTAAAAGATTATTATTATCATCGGAATAGTAGGATTTTTGTTAAACTTAAATACTTTTATTTAGAAAAAATTCTCTAATTAATTTTTATTATTGATTGTAAAAATTAGTAGAGAATTGTTGAGAGAGGGAGAATAATTTATCATACAAGATTATTATTATTATTTGTTGAACTCAAATATTTTAAATTCGAAACAATGCGCTATATAAAGTTTCTTTATTTTATTTTATTTATCCAAAGTTTTCTTTTCTCACACTTTTTGTAACTTCTCAAAAGCAACTGGTTCCGCAGTTAAATAAATAAAAAGTTTTTGTTTTAAGGATTCGCCCATTTCTAGCGCTAACAATCCCCAAGAGTTATCATCGCGCAATCTGCATTCAAGGCTGTCTAACTCTTGCACTGGCCATGCCACAAGCCACACTTTCAGAAGCTTTGTGCTGCAACTTGCGACGTGGCTGCAACACGTCGCAGCGTCGCTTTCAAGGCTGCTTTAAAAATATCCTGTTAAATTTTTAACTGTCAAGTTTGTGCTGCTCCCCGGCAACCTGTCGGGCCCCCTCGACGACCTTAGCTTGGCGTGTCTGACCGCTCACATGTGTGAAATTTGCACTGGGCGATTTGTGACTACACTTGACTGCCAAAGGGGCGTGGCTGGGCCTTTGGGAAATGCCAAGGTCCTCACCTGGGCTTGGCTTTTTGCGTGTTTGTTTTGTTGTTGTCTGCCGTGAATTGTGGCAAAAAATTCCACTTTAATTACACGTCCATGTCCAAGTCCAAGTCGAAGACCATGTCATGTGTGCCCGGCCATTAAACTCGGCGCATATATTTTTTTGGGACTAGCTAAAAAAAAGACACGAAAACAAATAATTCTCCTGCCTCTCTCGCGTCTTGCGCCTAGCAACGCCCTCGAAACTCAAGTTGATTCGATGTCTTCTCGTTAAAGTTTGTTTACGGCTCCAAAGCGAGCGCCTCCCGGCCCCGCCCCCTGCCAATCGTTGCGCCCCCGCCCCAGCTGCCCCATGGCAACAGTTAGTTGTTGTCATGAGCAATTGTTGTCTATATATTTTCGTCGTTGCAGCCGCATCAATTATAAATTTAACGTTGCGCCTTCATTTGCAATGGACACGCAACAAGCCCCCAGACAAAAATCTACATAAATCGCAGAGGGGCGGGGCGGTTATATAGAACTGGGTGGAAGGGTAACGACTGGGGCGTGTCAATCGCCCGAGCTTGCAAGTCTGTAGTCTGCCAAAAAGATGAACTACCTGCTTGAGTGGTCGCTGTCTATCTATCAATATCCAGGAGCCTCCTCCTCCAAGTCAGTGGGGAAGGCCTTTAGGTGCGCCACATAATACAATTTCCATTACCAGGTTACCGAGTGGAAGTTGGAGCAGGGGCAGCGGGCTGTGCTGGAGTACTGCACCCATTTGACGGCGCTTGAATTATGATTGATTTCCCTGGAAATTGGGCGTCGCTGTCAACGGCCGCTAGACAGACAGCGATTCTGCCACGCCACGCCCCGGCCTGTCTACGCCCACTCGAAGCACAGACTGGGAGACGACAGCTCACATAGCTCGTCCTAGCTAAGACATTGATGGGAGTCCTATCATGGGTCTCCTGCTGTGGCATAAATAGGGAATCAAACAAGTTCCTCGACGTTAGTTCGCTCTATAGAGACAGAGAAAATAAAGAAGGAAATTATGAATCAAGATCATAACCTAAACTGAGAATTTTAAACTAAAATTAATATCTGGATTGGTCATTCGTGAAATATTGGGATAACAAAATTCTAAGCTTAGGATATATCAAACCGAAAACATGAAAAATATTTTTGGTTTAATTCTTATTTTAGATTAAAAATCTTTATAGTTTCTTGAAGTTCTTGTCTCTTTATCGAAATTCATATTTAATAATTGAAATCGTATTAAACAAACATTTTTTTAACTGAGTAAAAGTTCTCAATTCATGAAATTCATGCTTGCCTCTCTACTTCTACCTCCCACAACGTTCCTGCTTTCTGTTTCTCCTGTTAGTTTTGTTCCTTTTGCAGCTCCTTTTTACCGCTCAATTTTGCTCCTGTTCGTTTAGCTCCTGCTTCAATTCCTGCTCCATCTTTTAATTCAGCTATATATCTCAGGCCCCATCTAAAGCTCTTACCTTTTGCTTTAACTGGTTGTCATTAGCAATCGCCGTTTGGGCGTTTCTATTAGTTGGCTGGCTAACCTGTAACGGGATACGCTATGGGCCCTGCTCCTCCTCCTCCTCCTCCTGCTCTTCTTCTCCCTCCCTTTGCTGGCCCGCTTTGCAGCGCTTTGTTTGCGGCTCGTTTTGTTTTTTTTTTTTTTGTCTTTCATTTTTGGAAGGAAGGAAGCATGCCACGACAATTTTGCTTTGCTTTTTCTGTTTTTCCACCCATTCTCCTCATTTCGATGGTTCAACGAACTTGGCTTGCTCTTTGTTACATGTCCTGGCTGCAACAGGCTCTTCAGCATTTAATATGGTTTTTCAATTTAGTTAATGACTTTGCAGATAGGCGCCGCCATTGAAACTGGATTGGGTTAGATTGCTTCTATTTTTGGGGGAAGTTAAAAAACAAACACCAAAAGTATGAGACTGCAAAATTATGCAAGCGTGGAAGGGTTTGAAAACAATAAATGAAATTTAATATTTAAACGTAATTAAAGTGCAGCTAATAAGCTAGTGCACAACAATTAATTGCAATTATAATACACCAAAATGTAATTATATTTTGCTAACGAAAAGTCCACAAAAAGTTATGCCTAGTAAAACCAAAAACAATAAAATAAAGAAATTGTATTTATAAAATTAGAGCTAATTTAATAAAAAAAAAATAAAATAAGTGTAAAACAATAGCCAAGCCACGGCAATAACCATTTCAGTCCAAAAACTGTGCAAATTAAATAGAAATACCCTTGCAGATATGTGGCAGAAAAATCTATAAAAATGTCGTCAATTCGAAATAATTATACAGTCGAGCTGTGCCAAGCCAGATCGTTGGACTGCAGGGGTAAACGAAAACGAGTCTAGAGAAAACTATATTTATAAGCAGGCTAAAATTAGATTTGTAGTTGAAGCAGAGTTTGACTATTCATTTTTGGTATATTAAATGTGCTTTGATATTTTTGTCTGGTATTTTTAAGTGAACGAACGAAATAAAGCTAAAAATGTAGCCCAAAAACGGTGTAATAAAAGCAATCATTGGCCGCCAGGTGGCGTCACAAGCCAAGAGAGGGGCGGAGAGGGAAAGTGTTGAAATGTGTCATCAAACTTGATACTCTTGTGGCCTTTTACCCCTTATTTCAGTGGCATTTTAAATATTTAGCAAGCCAACTCACTAGCCAGTTGTTGATGCAAATTGTTGTTGCTGTTGTTGTTGGTAGTTGCCTCACGTTCATATGTGTTGACATTACCATTGAAGGCAGACCCAACCCAGCAATCGGGCAAACTCGACCCGTTGTGGTCATCATGGTCAACATTAAGGGGCGTCATCATGTCGTCGTTGTCATTTGCGTTCAACTCACTCAACTCTGCTCAGCTCATCGTGCTCCTATGTGACAGAGCGGCCTTTGTGTGTTTGCCCAAGGATTGTGGCCCCGATTAACGACTGAGCAGCAGCATTTGATTGAACTTTATGCGCACTGTGGCAACTTTATAGGCGGCATAGTTGTGCCCAGTGCTGCCGCAATAGCAAACAAGGCGTGGCAAGTCGAGCACAAAAGTTATACGTGGCTAATGCAGCATTTTAGAGTTGGTTGCTTAATATCAAAACAGGTAGAACAGTCGAAAAGTAAGTGAAGCTGTTTAAAACTGACAGAAAGTGATCCTAAGCTAATAAAAATATTGATGTGAGCAACTAAATAATTTCCTTTATTGTTTAATTTATCAGTTTAAGACATTCAGAGATGGTCTCTTAATATAAATATTGATAACTAATAAATGAAATTTAATTTAGCAATTTAAAACAGTCAGAAAATGGCCTTAAATTAATACAATATGATTTAAATAATTTGCTTTATCCTAAAAATCCTAATTAATTTTGATTGTTGTAAGAACTTTACTAAATACAATTTTATACTTCATCATTCCTAGAAATTCTTGCAACTCTTTTTTTGTTGAAATACTAAACAAATTTAATTGGTAAAAATAGTTCAATGTGAATATTCAATTGGCATACAAAGAAAAAGTTGATTACTTTGTGAACTAAATTTCTACTAGAGCTACTTGTATGTCGTTAAAGTCCTGAGCCCAAGTCCTTAGATACAAGTGTAAAATTGGTAAAAGAGTAAGTTTTGAATTATTGTTTGCAGTAAAGAAATACATGTCATTGAAAATGATTGTCTTATTAATAAAACTAGTATTAATCTACAATTGACTAATGCGATAGTTCAATCAAATAATCAGCAAGGACAGTTGTCAGCTCAAGGATTATAATTGCGATTAGTAATATATCAAGCAAGTAATAAATAGCCAATCGATAAGTAGTTGTCTCGCGCATTTGGAAACATTGAGGGAACATTAATGTCAGGTCTAATTCGATTTGGAATATACATAAATAATATTACGTATACGCAACGAATGCCGAACGGCAGCTAAGCATAAGTAAATATCGATAAATGTGGAGGACAGAAATGGGAAGAGGCGAAGGCGTCGTCATCTGGACGAAACTTAACTCGCATATGTATTATTTATGCAAATACATTGCGTAAATTAACAAAGTAAATTGTTGTTTGGCATTTTATATTTCCTGTTTGCCTTCTGTCGTTCGTCGTTCGTCGTTTGGCATTTGGCGCGACGCGACGCGACGTCATGTGTTTGTTCGGGCCAAACAAATCACACAAATGTGACAGCACGCACACACACACACGCACATTCGAACACACGCACACACACACACACACAGTGTATGTTTGTATGTATGTACTTTTGAAGCCTTAAGCCGAACACTCGGCAATAAAACGTCGAGGATTTATGGGTACGTGTCATTTGGCTTGTTTGTCCCGTGCCCGAGTCCTTTGCAACATTATACAGCTTGTACATATGTATTGGTATGTGTATATATGTGCGTACTGTTCACACACCTTTCGATTCACACACATGGAAACACATTTACTGCTGCAAGGCAGCAAAATAACAAATAAACAAATCCAACAACCAAACTTCTCGCTCCTCACCTCCATTTTCCTTTTCTTGCCTTGCCTCGCATTCATTCAGCATTCGCTTCAACAGGCTAACAAAGTAAACGACGCCTTTTGGCTAGGCAACGATTTCCACCAAAGATACAGGACAACAGGAGCACATTAGCTTGGTGCAAAAGGAAGTCGCAAGGAGCTGAATAAATTCTTGATTCTTCTTTTAAAGAGGAAGTTCTTTAGAACTCCTTTGGAACACACTATATTGGTTATATTTAACTATTTGGCAGCTACATAAATTCCTTTCCTTTTTAAAGGAAGTTATTACAAACACTAGAGGAACTCAATAAATCAGTTCTATTTACTACACAATTTAAACAGAAAGACTTTAAAAATAAATAAAATAAAATAAAAATATGGAAAATAATAAAGAAACATTTCAAAATTCTTTGCAATTGAGTGTTTAATAATAAATAAATTGAATGGAACTACAACAAGAATGTAAAAATACAATTCATATCAAAAACTGGTTTAAATTTAAACTCTACTTCAAAGAAGTAGTTAAAAGATAAATATATTTATATTTTTGAATTACACTTCTTTTTTGAATATAGAATCGCATAACAAACTGGTAAAGTAATATTTAAATTTGTAATGTTTTATTTATTCAATTAAAATGTTTGAATAAGAAAAAAAGGTAATAGTAAAGAAATTTACGTACTTTTAATATTTTAGCAGTAACAAGACAGAAATATTATTGTACTTAGTAATACTCGTAGGTGATAATTTTGAGTTGTGTTTGTAGCAGATTTTGAGATATATTTTAGATGTAGTAATATAAATAAAACAAAAGTACTTGTAGGTAACTATTCGCAAAAAACAACTGTCAAGATAGTGATTGATTACAATATTAGATTTAGTTTTGTTCGTCACTTTATAGTGCATTCCTCGCTCGGCTTTCTTCATGTTAGATTTGGATTTCTTTAGCTGTCAACTTAAGAAGTGCAGCAACAAAATGCGCATTAAGAACCTGCAACTTGAACACCTCGCAGCACTTGTTCCCACTTCACATGAGCCTCTCCTGCGCTCTTTTATCTACATATCCCCATCTCTATTTCTGCAATTCTCTCTCTCTATCTCTCTCTCTAAGAGTCTCTATGTGTGTCTGTGTTGCGCCCACTCTATCGGTGTTGCATGAAGTCAATCAGTGGATTTCACGTTCAATTTGCTTGTCGGCCTCGTCTGGCGTCGTTCCCGTTGCCGTTGCCGTTGTCTGGAGCCCATGCGAGAGTACAAATATAATTAAGTGCCAGCCAGCCAGACACACTCACACTCACACTCACACTCACACTCACACTCACTCACACATACAGCCTTGGTCACATGTGAGCGGATGGAGATTGATGCTGGCCATGGCAGTTGCTTCATTATCGCCTCTCGTCTTCGTCCTCGGCTCAGTCTCAAGGCTCAAGTTTGCGCAATACTTCGTTTTATTTCCATTTCAACACCCGGCCGCCAACAGGCTACAAGGGTATAATAAAGAATCATCTGCGACCTCGGGAAGTCAGCGTTCTGTCTGCCTGTATGTCCATCTGTTTGAAGGCTTACATCTCCGAGACTTTAAGAGCTAAAGACACCAACTTTGGTCGGATTACTCTTTAGAAATTCAATATGTCGAATTGAATTTTCAATTTAATGACTGGCTATCAGGTATCTGAAAGTCGCCTCCTGTTTACTTGCTTTTTTGGTTATATATTTGTTTACTTGTGTTGTTTTTTTCCCGCTCGCTTTCGGCCTGCTAACTTTGAGCTGACAGCGCGGCTCGGCCAACAAGCATCATTAGTCCTAATGAGCTGTGTAATAAAATTTCATCAAAAGTGTGCAAACAAAGTTGGCAAATTGTAGGGGGAAATCTGCGTCTGCAGATTCCCGAAAAGTCTTTGCGCCCAAAATAATTAATAAACCAATTTTAATTGCCAGCACTGAAGGTGGAGAAGCAGCAGCATCCAGCTGCCTCCTCAATCAATACACGTTGATTACGTGTGCTCTCTTCAGACAAACTGCAGCTAGGCATCTCTGCATTGTGATAGCTGTCCAAAAACACACAAAAATAAAAAGGAAAACGTCGCCAAATTGTCCCCTAGTTTTGCCAGTTCTTGTTGTCATTCGCCATTGTCCTTGAGCCCTGAGCACAATGCGGCCTTTTATTATGGTTTATTGCGTCAGCGTCGCTTGCAGGAACTGCTTCTTGCCACTCCCCGCTCCCCACTTCGCTGCTTGCCACTTGGCAGTGCGCCCTGACTTTGACCTCGTTGCATAACACATATAACACACACAGCCCACATAACAAAAGCCAAAGGCGACCACGCCCAGCAAATGCAGTGCAGTGCAGTGCAGTGCAGACAATGCTTTTGCTCCTTCTGCTCCTGACAGCTCTCCAACTTAACCTCATTAACCAAAGTTTCAAATTCCTTTCATCGCATTCTAAGGCAGATTTCAGATAGTATACGGTTCCCCAAGGTGCCGTCAGGGTTGCATAAAGGACTGAAAGTTGCAACAAGATATTCCATTCAAAAGCGAAAATTGCGAAAAGCGAATTAAACCTTAACTCAAAATTAAAGCTAAATATCATTTTGCATATTCTCCAACCTTTTAATTGCATTTTCGAGTTTGTGAATAGTTTCTAAAATGAATCAACCTAATATTTATTATTCAAAATAAGTATACAAATAATTTCAATTTATTATCTAAAATGTTCATTTTTCAAGCAACTATGAAAAGTAATTTCAAGTCTTTTTTAATCGTTTAATAAGAAAAATCTTTATATTAATTGATTAATATTCTAACGTAATCAAATAATTCAATTGAATTCAACCTGATAAATTAAATATATAACTTAACCATCGTGCATCAATAAGAACACTAAAAGTCCCCTAAAGAGCGCAATAAAACAGCTCTAAAGAAATAAAGTTCGTGGAAAGCAATTATTTTATAATATAATGCCAGCCGTCGCACAATATGCGAGCCATTATCTCAATCAATAGTTGTGCAAACTGCAAAGCTACGACGCAAATTGATAATCCTTTTGAAAACGCTCAATTAGTTGAATGTCCTTCGTCCTGCTGCGCTGTCGGAGAGCAGCTGGCAGCTATTTTGCAGCACGAGGCGCACTAATAAAGCTCTGATTGGTTGCAAAAAAACGGTTCAAGTGGAAATATAATGGAAATGAAAATGAAAATGGAAGTGGAAATTCCATAAGTACAAGTATCTGTTGTGGTCTGTGGGGCAACTTAATCCCATTTGGGGTAGAGCGCTCTTTAATAGGTTAATCGCAATTTCCACCTTCGTGCAAGTGCAATACAATGAATTAATGGACATTTCAGGTCTTTTTTGCTTTTGCGGCAGCACGCAAAGAGGTTTTTATTTTATTCCCTTCCTCTCGCTCTCTCTCTCTCTCTCTCCCTCTCTCTGTTGGCCATGTTTTTCCATTTCCATTTGGTTGGCCAAGCACGCCAACGCCTGGGGAATTGCAGCAGCACTCGAAATGTCATTGCGTTTGCAGGCTGTAAAACAAGTAAAAGTTTTCACTATGTTTTTTTGTTGCATTTTGTTTGCTATTTTCCTTGTTTTTTCCATTATTTTACTTCAGCCTTCAGCGCACAGCGCGTATGCGTAATGCCTGACTTTATGTTGTTTGTGTGTAAGCGAGTGTGTGTGTGTGTGTGTTAGTGTGTGTGTTTCCTTGGCTTGCTGGCTGCTGAAATGAGGTCATATTTTGGCGCCGGCATCGCCATCTTTGGAATGTCTGACAGATCCACAGAGGAAAACAGATACGTATAAAGCCAAAGCCAAAGCCAGAACCGACAATAAAACAGCAGCAGCCAAAGCAGCTGCGAGTCACAAATTGCGGGTAATTGTGGATAGCGAATGTAGCGCAGGATGGGGATGGGGAATGGGGACTTTGAGCTTAAGGATTGTTACAACGTCTCGTTGGGAGCTACCCCCGATGGAACCATAAGTAAACCGCAAAAACATGTCAAAGTTGAAATGCCAAGCAGCCAGTGACTCTCGATTCTCAACTCACGACATCTCCGCCTTCGAGTTGGACTGCGGCAAGTGCTCATGGCTTGCGGCTTGAAAGGATTTAACGCCTCGTTGAATGCAATCCAGTTAATTCACATTTTCTGCGCATTGGCAATTCCTTTATTTTTATACTTATATTTTATTTTTTATTGAGTTTCAAAGTTGCTTCGAGTGTGCTACGCGTTTAACATGCGGGGCGTGGCAGAAAACCACATTGCTGACTGGGCAATGCTTTCGCCTGCTGCAGATAGATATCGTCGATACCCTGGTCAAATGTTTGGACCCATGAAGAATGCCTAGCATACATTCATATAAGTCGGCAATTATATATTTTTATCACCGTTCCATATTTACTATTTAATGTAGGTTTTATTTGTTAGTCAGATATCAGAAATTATTTTTATTACTGTAACATATATACAATTTAATGTAGGTTTTATTTGCTAGTCAGATATCAGAAATTCTTTTTATTCAATTTTAATTATGAAATATATAAGTTTCATATTTAGTAGGTATTATATTTGCAATTTAGTAAAAATAATTTATTTTTGTATTATTTTTTCTTATTATAATATTGTAACTATTTATCCTTTATGTATTATTAAAACTTATTCACTTTAACTTTTTTTTTTATTATTTTTGTTGGATAAAATATTTGTCATTATTCATCTATAATTTATTATTATGATATTTCATACTTAAACTTGTTTCTGGTTGGTAAATATCACTCGTGTTAAGTAGTCTCTACTTGTCGATTTCTGTATATGTTTAAATATTATTCCATAGTTTTTATGCCCCACTGACACGTCTTTATGAATTGATGCAAACAGCTTGTTTCCCTTCAAAGTTCAGTTCGTAGCTTGATGGCTTTTTCTGCCAACCAACTGCCATATGTTTTGCCATTGAACTGATTCAGCGTTTCAGCCATCCCTGGTTGTTCATTGTTCCCTTAACGCTTTTCAATTTTTCCTTTTGCATTTTTTATGGGTTGACCAGTGCTGGAAGGTGACCATTAAATAAATAGCATTGGCCCGCTGCGATTAGCCAGTGAAACCATTTTGAAAATTGGAAAATAAACGCGTGCCGTTGCAATAGCAGAATGAAAATGGCTTGTAGCGTGGTCAATACACGAGAATGGGGTTTTTCCATTGCAACTGCAACAAGGCATGCAACAAGGCATGCAACGTGCGGCAATCTGTGTAGGGAAAGCAGAGGGGCGAGGAGGCGATTTGGAGTGTATTATCCATGGCTCCATGCTTGACTGGCCGACTGTTTAGTCCATTTGTTATCTATAGTTTTTTCGAGTGAAAGCCACAATATCACAACCATCCAAGACCACGAACAAGACCAATGTGGCAAGCCGTGGCACGCTCTTGGCTCTTGGCTCTTGGCTGGTTGTGCACTTGATATTGATTCGTCTTAATTAGTGCGGAAATTATTAATTATCTTTTTTGCCGATTTGCCAGACATGCGAAACGAAAAACGAAAACATTGCTGAAATCAGTTTTGTAGCCACAATTCCAAACTACTTCCTTTTAATTATTTTCTTGTTTGGGAGTGCAGAAAAGTTACGACCATTTGGAGACATTATCTGCGGTCTTTCAATTACCCAAAAACACTTTTGGCCACTTTGTGGTAAGAAGTTTTATACGCTTCACTCAAGTGGTTGTTTTACTTTTCAGATGAGTTCTAATATTTTGGTTCTTGATATACCAATTAGAAATGTAGAACATATTTTTTATGATGATTTCCATCAAAAAAGAGCACAAAAATATACAACGTGCTAGAAAAAAGGGCAGAATTAATTTGAATATTATTTCTTACTTTAAAACTTGTATGTTAATTACAGTTTTGACATGCAAAAAATGGCTACAAATTTTTCATTGAGCTCATGTGATCTTAGATATAAAAATATGAATATATGAATAAAATTTTAGAATTGGTCGTAATACCATTGAGTATAATTTTATACTTTAAAAAAAGGAAGGACATTTTTTTGCGAATAAATAATTTAGGATTTCTAAATTATCGTTTAATGTGTATGTGAGGCACAAACATTATAATTTTTTTGTATATATTTGGCTTTTTGATAACTTTCGACTACCATTGCGACAATTAAATTTAGTTTTACACTTAGGTAAAATAACCCAATGAACATGGTCATACATACATACACAATTGTTGATTACAGAACAATTAATTTATTAAATTGTCATAATACACAGATACAATATATCAAAATGGTCGTGTTGACACCTTTTAAGTCTTCTCATAAATCTCAATCCGCCGAATATCTCAAAACCAACATTTTTTAAAAATTTAAGAGATTATTCAACTTATTTTGATAGTCGAAAGACTTGTGAACATATTTGCATACAAACAAGCAATAAATGGCTGAAATTTCATCTTTTACAAACACAATTACCCTAAGGTCCTTTACAGTTATGACTCGTATATCAATCTGTATATTTTAAATTGTGCTTCCATTAAATCTTTAAAAGAAAAGATGTGGAATGCAGAAGTACAATAAAATGCATTTGCTTAAATTTGAATAAAGCATTTCTGGTTGCTGGATGCTGCAGAAAGAGCATTCGTCTCAAATGCAGAACCAAAAGGCAGTTTTTGTTGTTTCTTGTACAACATTGTTTTACTTGCTGCCTCTTGTTGCAGCAGTACTCATTGCTTCTCACTGTCTCTCTCTCTGCCCCTGTGTCTCTGTCCTGCTCTGACAACTGGCGGTTTGGGTTTCTTTTTGCACAATTTGCAAAAGTTTTTAATTGCAAAATGCCCATTTCTCTGCGGCAGTGAAGTTGCCTTGTCTGGCTGTAAGTTGCCGCTTGGTAAGTTGCTTGTAATTTGGGCATAATTATGACACAGGCAACATCTGTCATGGCTGCAACACGGCCACGCCCACCGCCCTTGTGAACGCCTCCATTTGATTCTTATGCAATTTGCGTTCGCACAAAACTTTTCACTACATTTGAACATTAATTCCTCGCAGACATTGGCAACCCAAATAAATAAAAATAAAAAAAGTTTTGCTCAGCAGTAAAGACAGCGAGAAGAAGAACCTGCTTTCTTGCAATTACAACAATTGCCATTGATAAAATTGCATGCCATTTCCGGTCAGTAAACTCTCAATGTAAAAAGTTTTTGCTTGCTTGTTTGTGTGCACGTCGCACGGCAAATCAGATTTACAATCGAGCCAAGTTATGCAAGTTCTTGTTGCACAGGTAAAACTTCTCTTCCTCTCTCTCCCTCTCTCTCAGTATCTCTTTCCATCTTTCATAAGCATTTTAAGCCGCTTAAACTTTGCTCAGATTGAAAATCAAATCAGAAATGTAATTAAGCTGCGTAACTTCCAAAGTAACTCAATTAGTCGAGTCATTGTTGAAGCTGCAATTGGACTTTAAGCGCTTTTTATACGCTGCTTTGCACGAAAAGCGAAAACCATCGTGTGGAAAGTGAAATGCGCTGCATGTTGCAAAGGCCTGTAAAGCACACACACACACACACACTGACAAACACATGCACAACTCCCTGCGGTACACTAGACGGGTGCAAGTACATTAGCGATATGGCTTGTGACTTTGAGACGTGAACAGAGCTCACTCGCAAATCATTTCAATAATGGTACTACTAATTTAATTTAATGATTTGATTGTTAGAGCTGATATGAAAAATAAAGCATTTAAATTGTTGGCACGAAAACCAATAAAATAAATAATTTGGCACCGCTGATCCTGAACGTCGAAAATCAGAGTCGAACTAGGTGGCAGCATCGAAATTTAGTGAAATGTTAACTTATTTAAAGCGGAATCAATTTGGGTTTTTATATCGGTAGCGATTTCGGCGGCACTTCTGTACATTTTTATTAAATAATAATTATATTTATTTTGTTATTTTAGTTTGTTTCTCATCATGGTAGTAGTGCGTACTTTGACTAATAATCGGTATGCCCTAACACCAGCCGAACCGCAGGGAATTTATTCGTGTGTGTGTGTGTGTGGCAGGCCGCCATAGATGCGTGTAATTGGAGCATGCTAAAAGTGAAACGCCCACAACTCACACTCACATACAATTCTCTGTGGCTACTCGCATGTAAATTTGTTTAGCTTTGCGCTGCCGCACGGCTGCACCCTGTTTTTTGGGTAATATGTCGCTAATTAGCTAGCCCCGGCAGGTGGTCGCTGCTGGTCAGGCTTCAAAATATTGCCCACAATTTGACGCAGTAAATTTTTTAATTTTTCAAAATGGCGACGGTGCGAACAGTTGTATAACAGTTGACAAATGAGGATCGATTACGATTGTCGATTGCAACTGCCAGCGATAAAAATGTCAAATTAGTGGCAACGCTGGCAGCACATTCAATTAATTAAATTTAAATTACAATTTGTAAACATCTGCAAAATGTATTCTTTTTATTGGTTTTGACGTTGCAGAAGCTACATGAAATGGTGAACGAACATCACGAAGCTAACAACAAACTGGCCGGCTATGAGTTCTATCATCGCGTCCTCGGCTCCCCGCGTTATGTTGTGGCGCCCATGGTGGATCAAAGTGAGCTGGCGTGGCGCATGCTCTGCCGTCGTTACGGCGCTCAGCTCTGCTACTCGCCGATGTTCCATGCGAATTTGTTTGCCACCGACCTCAAATATCGCAAGGATGCGTTGCAAACCTGCACTGAGGACCGGCCTCTGATAATCCAGTTCTGTGGCAATGATCCACAGCAGATATTGGAGGCAGCGCTGGCAGCACAGGATTACTGCGATGCCGTGGACATTAATCTGGGTTGTCCGCAGGCAATTGCGAAGCGTGGACACTACGGCTCCTTTTTGCAGGATGAGTGGGAGCTTCTGACCCAGATTGGTAAGTTTTTCGAGTCAACTTTCCAACTCTGTATTATAGTCTTACTGCATTTTAGTGCGCACATTGCACGAGAAGCTGTCGGTGCCGGTGACCTGCAAAATACGACGATTCGAGGATCGGGAGAAGACCATTAAATATGCTAAAATGCTCGAGGCTGCCGGCTGTCAACTGCTCACCGTTCACGGAAGGACGCGGGAGCAGAAGGGTCCACTGACGGGCATCGCCGACTGGAGTTTCATTAAGGATGTGCGGCAACATGTCAAGATACCCATGTTTGCCAACGGCAATATTTTGGGGCTGGATGATGTGCATCGTTGTTTGGAGGAGACGGGCGTAGATGGCGTAATGACAGCTGAGGGAAATCTGCATAATCCGGCGATATTCAAAGGCATCGCTCCGCCCGTCTGGCAAATGGCCACCGAGTACTTGGAGTTCGTGCATCTTTATACCTGTCCCACCTCCTATATACGCGGCCATCTCTTCAAGCTCTTTCATCACATGTAAGTTGAGCAGCCTTTGAAGAAAGTTCATCCATTGAAATGATTTGGTTTTTGTGTAGCATGAATGTGAAGCAGAACTCGGAGTTGCGTGAGCAGCTGGCAACGGCAAATCAGCTGGAGCAATTCCAAACTGTGGTTGCCAAAATCAAGAACAAATACGAACCATATCAGTCGGGCCAAGCTACTTACGAACCAGAGGAGATGGATATCAATATGAGCGCTGGAGGCTCCGAGGAGGTGAGTTACTATAAATCTGAAGCTGTAACGATCATATTTTCCCATCAAACAAGTAAAATAATAACATTTATTCGCTTAATTTTTTTTCATTTATTGGAAAGTTAAAACAAAATGTATTTCCTGTTTTTCACTTTAGTTAAATGCTTACTTAACACAAAACTAGTTTTATTAAATAAAAATTTAACCATAACAAATAAAAATCCTAAATAAATCAGAAATCATAAATTGGCAAATCAATATTGTGTAATGTAAAAATCATTGTTGGAAATGGGAATCAAAATAAATAAATTAAAAGTGATTTATCAACATAAAATAAATAATAATAATTTAACCATTCAAGTAAAAGTGTAAAAGTGTGTGTAAAATATCACGTTAATTTTTTGTTTTCGTCAAATTTTGAAGAGATTTTTAATACTTATTTAGAATCCCTGACTATACACTGCTAATTGGGTTACTTTTGTGTTTCAGTTGCCCGCGTTGCCTGCTTGGCTCTGCCAGCCGTATATCCGCGCTTCGCCAGAGTCGCATCGCCAGAAGATCGCCGAGAAGGAGCGCGTTGCCAGCGATCCGAATCGCGCCAAGCGACAGTATTTCGATAATGCCGGCAATGAAATCTCGCGGAAACGCATGAAGAAACTGCGACGACGCCAGCGGCGACCCAACAAAACGGAAGCACAAATTCAACTGCGACACGAACGCCATCTGGAATATTGCACGCAATGCGCCAATCCTTTGGGTTCCAAATGCGAATTTCGATTGTGTCGCATCTGCTGTCGGGATAAATGCTATTCTGAGGATTCCGACTGTCCGGGACATGGCATTTTGATCAAGTCGCGACGTGCCAAGGCCAAACAGTTCGAGGAGCATTCCAGACAACAGAATAATAATGTTGATGAGACGACAGCCGAAGAGGAAACATTGCCAAGCATTGAGATTGTGGCATTAGCTGGGAATGTTTCTTGATGCCGTCGTTTTGGACCATCTACTAATATGGGAAAGTACTTTTGCTGTTGTTCCTATTATGACCTTGTGTGCAAATAAACAAAGATCTTATTACAAATTTGAATTTAGGGCCAAATGGTAACAGCAGTGACATCATAACATTAACAGCTGATGCGCCTAACATCAAACGTTGTAGTTCAATTGAACTGGCTCCAATGAGCGAATTGCACAGAGCTCGCGACAACTCTGTTGTAGACTCTACTGCAGACCCCGACAGTGCTATCGATATTTGCCATAAGGTTTTTGTTTTCAGCAAATAATGAATATTTTAAATAACATCAGAGGACAGTGAGATGCCGACTTGGTGGTATAAAATACTTAAGTTGATTTTTGGTATCATGACTGAATAAAAAGTCGATGTTTGACATTATAAATCGATGTTTAACCTATCGATGTTTGCCCACCTCTACTCGGTTCGTTTGTGCAAACAAACAACAAAAGGAAATACGCGAGTTTTATCAGATTATTTATTAATACCATTGTTATACGGCTCAAGAAACAGTCTCGATGGTACAACGGCAGGCGAATGCTGCCAAGTGACCCAAAGATGCAGCAGTAATTGCTGTCAAACCGCAGAGCATTGAACGTGGCGTCTGCCAGTCTTTTTTTTCTGTAGAGGGACGTGAGTTGAATTATTTGGCCATAATGGATGAGAATAAGAATTTTAGATGCGACGAGCCCGGCTGCGGCAAAGCGTTCTGGTTCAAAGCCGCCTTAACACGTCATCTCAAGACTCACAAAACAGGAGATCCTGCGGCGCCCATCGTGTCTTGGGGCTGCAGCGAATGCCCAAAATTCTTCTCCAAAGTCGAATCTTTACGACGGCACTACAAGTAAAACTAAATGTGTATATTGCGATTGATATGCAAGTTCATTAATTTGTCATTATATTTGCAGGACAACACACGGCAATGTTTTCCTGTATCCCTGCGACTTCGAGGGCTGCAATCAAATGTTTCAGCGCAAGGATAATCTCGTTCGACACGCGGCCTCGCACACGGACAGCAAGAATTGTTGCGACATTTGCGGCAGATCCTTTGCCCGCAAAGATGCCCTAACCAGGCATAAAAAGTACGTGTTGATTGTAATATTTGTATTCTGAATGTATTTATTTGTTTTTCCTTGCTTCATTTAGAGTGCATTCTAAAAAAAAAAAGGACAATATGACGTAAAAGTCAGGTTGATATCCAGTCTGAAAGAGACGCTGCTGAAATTACTGCAAAATAAAGGCCATATAATGCTGAGTATAAAACGATTATGGACCGAATAGTTCAGAACTACAATGACGAAGGCAGCAGGCAACCGTCAAGTACGTGACAAATGATTACATGTAAATTGTATAAACTAAAAGGCAATCAGTTAAATAAATTAAAAAATAATTTTAAATGAAAACTAAGAGCAGTTCAAAAGCTGGCGCCCACCCGTAATGAGTGTGCCCAGGCTACCATTGAACATTTAATAAATTTGTCTTGTTATGATATCGACCTGTGGCCACACTGCTGCGCACGTTTTGTTGCCGCTCAACAAAAATGGAACAAACACAAGCGTTTTACGACTTTTGCGTACCACACAACAAAGATGACAAGATTATGCGCGCCACGCTGACGGAGCTGATCGAGTTGGGCTACAAAACTATTGCCATTGATCAGAGCTTCGATCACAGCAAAAAGGAGGCGGGGAAACGTGGCGCCGAAATATTTCCAGAGCCCCAATGCATTGATCACTTGCGCCAGGAATTTGAGGAAAAATTGAAGATACTGCAACGCATAACGATATTGTATGTGGATGTGAATGTGTCGCACGCAATGGTAAACAATTCACAGTACTCAGTAATTATTTTAATTAATGCATTCTTCCATTTAGAGCGTCTCGATGAATCTGCGTAAGTTTAACGTGATTGCCGGACAACCGAAGACAGACGCAGCCTTGACAGTAAGCAAATCTATAATACAAATATATAAATGTATAATGTCTTTTATTGCAGCATTGTTGCACGACGTTCAATGGTGATATCATCACCTTTGATTCGTTGGCCGGCTCTCGTCTGCTAGTCAACCGCAAAGCCTATCAAATTGCCATCAGACGCGGCATTTACTTTGAGCTCAAGTATTCGCCCGCTATAGTGGACTCGAACTACCGCAAGGACATGATTAAGGTGGCCCAGAATTATTGCACGAAGGGCAAGTCGAGGAACATCATCTTCAGCAGCGGCGCAGCTAACGAATTCCAGCTTCGCAGTCCCTGCGATGTCGCCAATCTGTGAGTTATGCTTTCAAATTGAAAGACTTACAATTAGTGATGATATTTCTTTGGCAGCGGCTTCATATTTGGCCTCTCGGAGGATCAGGGCAAAAATGCTCTAAACCGCTTTTGTCGTCAGCTATTCTTGCGCGCCGAATCACGACGTTTGGGCAAAACAATTATGTTTGTGAAAGGCAACGGTCCAATTGTGTTTTCAGACAGTTCTTCGGAAGACAGCGGCGAAGGAGATGAAATGGACAGCTTGGCAAATGAAGTGCAAGTTGAGGAAGACGCCGAAAGCAGCCAAGAAAGAAAAAGATTGAAACTAGCGTAGCCAAATAAAAAAAATTGCAATATTTATTACTTTCATTAGTTTCTTATATATTTTATTAAAACTCTATTCAATGTTTATTGTAGCTGGATAACATAAATATTATAAGTAGTTTTAAAAAAAATCGGTTTTATTAAACAGATGTGTTGCAGTGTGACCGCAAAATAAATTTATATATATCTATACCAAAAATACAACAATAGCCAGCAACCTTTTCAGAAAACGGCGGTCACTCTGTTTTTCAGTTCATTTGCTAGATCATTCATGATCGAAACTAGTTCTTGTAGTAAATGTAAACAACAAGCGAGCTTTATCACTTGTATTTATTGCATGTAGCCAACAACACAAGCAACATAAAATTGTTGCAATGTATTGTCCCACTTACTGCACATTCAACTAGATTGTTCTTGCAACAATGAGATATGTATCGTTCTAGTTGCGCTCCATCCGATAGGCAGTTCATAGTCGATAGCTCCATCGATAGGACGTTTCGATGAGCACGTTCAGCTGAACTTGTTCTGAACGAAACGAACACAACTCTAAACAAAATGGAGGTCTTTGATGTGGTGCGTACATGTCTGACAAAGTGCTGCTAAATAAATTTGCGTAAAACGGTGAAAATAAATGGATTAATTACTCAAAAGTTGCAACAAAATGCCAAACGAGTTGCCGGCAACAATTTGCGCTAAAAACGCAACCAAAATTAAGCGTATTTCAAGTGTTATATGATTTTCCAAAAAAAACGACCAGACACTTGAGCGAAGAAAAAAAATGTGAAAGAAGCAGAGAGCGAGAGTACAAGACGACGACGACGGCGGCGGCGGCGGCGACGACGAGAAAAACGGCAAAAGAAATATGTATTTCGCGACGACGACGACCGCAGCAGCAGTAGCCGCAGCCAATGTTCAATTGTTTTTTCCGAATTATGGCCAAGTGCATGTGTATCTGTATGCGCGTGTGTGAGTGTGTATTAATTAATTGGCATAGCGAGACAAATATTAGAAATCAAAGTATAACGTGGAATGTGACTTGAAATGCAAACATTATTTAATGAAAAATGGACCTCGCTGTCTGTACATTTATTTTGTGCATTTCACTTGGTATCAGTGTGTGTGAGTGACGACGATGCTCGATTTTCGCTTGATTATGATGATTGATTATTATCATCATGACTGTTGTTGTCGCCTCCCTCTTTGACTTAATTTTGTTGTCTGCTTTATGCGCGTTTTCGCTGGCTTAATAATTATTGTGATAAATAATTGTTTCTTCTTAATTAACTTGTGTAAAATTGTCCTATAAATGTAAATAATAACAGCAATGATTTGTGTGTGTGAGTGCAATAAAATGTCTTAAAGTTTTGCTTGATGTAATTATATTCGCCGAGGCGAGTTCGCCATTTAAATTTTCCTTTTCTTTGTGTCCGCCTTTCTGTTGCTTGTCGACATTTGCCGTGTGCTGTTGTTGTTTCTTTAGTTGTTGCTTGATTTTGCAATGCTGAAGCAACAACACAAAAAACACAATTTTTCGCAGGCCAGCATACAATTTTTTTTGTGTATGTATTGGTTGCGTGTTGTGTGTGCAGCGTTGCCACACAATCGCGCAAATTCGCATGCAGATGCACTGCAGACACACACACACCTGTGCAAAGCTCGCAACAACAACAAACGTTCAGTTCGTTCAGTTTGCAGCGCGCCCCCGCAGTGTGACCATTTGCTGCTCTTCTTCTTTGCCTCTATTCATAATGAGTGCGTCTGTGTAAGTGTGTGTGTGTGTTCGGAGTGTACATCTTCACTGATTTACGCGGCCAACGGTATCCATTTAACACATATGCATATGCACTGCGTGAGTGTGTGTGTGTTCCGGCAATGACTGTGCACAATTGTTGTTGCTGTTGTTGTTGCCTAGGAAAAGCGCATACATTGTCTTCAGCTCAGAGCCATTTGATTTGTTTCGTCTCTGTCGCTGCCTGTCATCTGTCTGCCTCCTTTGCACATACACAAGCAAACACACAGACAGCAGCCACACGTTTTTCTAGCCGGGGCACTCGCTGCTTCTGTCTCTCTCTCTCTCTCGCTCGCACTACGCGCAATTGATGAGAGCGTGAATTTCATGTTGCTCTCGGCGCCATCGACGACAGGCAGCGGGCAGAGCAGAGACAGCAGAAAAGCAGCAGTCGCAGTCTCGTCGTCTGCGGCGGCTGTAACATTTTTTTTTCTTCACTTTATTTTTTCATGACTTCTTTTTAGCTGGTCTTCTCTGCCCCATTCCCATTTTCCTTTTCCAATTACACACACACACAAAACGTTTTCACGTCTCCACTTTTTTTTTGCTCTGGCAATATCTATCGATTTCTTTGTTTAGGTGACAGCCCTGGTTCACCTCCTCCCCTCCCCCCTGTCCCTCTTCCCCACTATGCGTATGTTTAATTGTAATTATCGTGTGTGAGTGAATCTCTGTGTGTGTGCTTCAGCTATTTGCAGGAGGAAGAAGAAGAAACAGCAGCAGATGAAGCAACGGTCAGCGCAGCAGCTTCTCAGTCCTCAATCGTTGCGCTTTTATAGTTGTCGGTATTTCGCTATTTTTGTTGTTGTAGTTGCTGCAATTGTGCTACAATTATTATTTCGCATGTGTTGCGCCGTCGTGTATCTACACTCGAATTAGCATTGTTGCTGTTGTTGTTCTTATTGTCGTCGTCGTCGTCACTCGTCATTGTTCGTCATCATCATTCACATTTCAAAGTTGTCGCCGCCGCTGCATGCATAAAAAGCATCTATCGATATCGAAAAATTCAAATAAAAGCAGCGACTGCATAATCACCAAAAAGTGAACAATTTGTGTGCGTGTGAATGTGTGTGTGTGTGTGTGTGTGTGTGTGTGTGTGTGCGCAATAAACACTTGAAATGCCAAACGGATTAGCAGCTCCCCACCCCCAATACGAGGGAAAGAGAAAGAGAGAGGTAAGTTTGACATTAACTGTAATATACGCGTATAGAGTGTAGTTTAGTGTAAATTAGTGTGTACACACTGGACACACACACAGTGTAGTTAATTAAATGTGAAAATGTGAATACGATTGCGATGCACAGACGAAACGCGAAATTGCGAGAAATTTACAACAATGGCAAGGCAGAAAATGCTTTTTAGAAATAATTATGTATCTTTAACCAAAAGCAGATACACACACACATACACATACAGACAAACAGCAGTCACTCAGCCAGCAAATAAAAATGAACGAGCACACACACACAGACACGCATTCAAACGAATTGAGCGAAAAACGAACTCACACACACGGACAAACCCGAAATAATTTCAATCAACTCTTTGCTTTGCTTGTATGTACGTACGAACAGACGAAATAAAAATGAAATAAACGTCACACGCGCCCCCAAACAACGTGTCGTCCCCCTCCCCTCCTTCTCCTCCGCCAACTATATCAACATACGACGAATGACGGAGAAAGAGAGAGGGCGAGAGCGCGAATGTAAGTGAGAGACGGAGAGAGAGACCGGGCGGAGGCCGGCGAAGCATTTGGGTTGTTGTTGTTGGTGGAGCTGCGGCTGCGGCGAAAAATTAAAGTAATAAAACTACAACGCGCTTTACGTGACGTGCAAATGAGAACGACGACATCAGCAGCAACAACACAAAACTGAAGCAAACAATTCATCGAAGCGAACACACACAGATAGACACTCTCATACTCACTCACACTTACACTCATGCATGACCGGTCGTCGTTGTTCCGCGAGAGCCAAAAACAGCGCAAAATAGAGAGCGCGAATGAGAGGTATGAAAAGCAGCGGGCAGGCAGAGTGGGAAAGAGGCAAAGCCAAAGCCAAAGCATATCATCCATCCAGAAACCGAATCAAAACCGACCAAACAACAAGCAAAAACATATGAACGACGACGACCCCAACGCACCATTACAAACACACGCTCACATACAAACATACAGACGCGCGCGCGTAAATACAGCCCATGCCCAACGTACTCACACACACTCACACACTTGCAGCAACGATATGCGAATGTGAATAAAATAGCAACAACAACAAAAGCAAACAACATACCAAGAGGCAACAACTATGCGGCGAATTTGCACGAATCATGCGAATCTCCAGTACACATACACACACACACACACACACACACACACACGGGCGCATACTTAATACGTGTTTTGTACTTGTCGCCGTTGCCCGTCTTCGTCATCATCATCATCGTTGTTGCTGTTGGCCGGCCATTCTCGCCATCATCATCATCGCCATTATGGCTACGCGCTTTGATGTCGCTGTTGTTGTTGTTCGTTACATCTCAAAAGTCTGTGAATGTCTTTGCATTTGTGTGAGTGTGTGTGTTGCAAGACACTTTCAGATTTCGCTTTTCCCCCATTGAGTGAAGTACGCACACTTTGGTTGCTCCCCCAACTTGAGTTGCCTATAACTACTAGTATTAAAAATCAGCGTCTGTAGCGGCAACAAAGCTATCATGTCTATTTTACGTTCGCTTTGCGCTCAGTTCATTCGCATTTTTGTTTTGACTGCTCTTGTCAACTGGTCGTCTCTTTTCAACGCTCTTTCTATACGAAAAGCCGCCGACGTCGCAGTCGCCGTTCTCATCGCCAGTCTGACGTTCAGTCGCGTCGCCTCCAACATTGTCGGCCATCTGTCTAACATGACGCTGCTGACGGCGCTGCTGACGTCGCTGCTGACGTCGCTGCCGCCAAAGGCCGGCACACACATATTGTTGTTGCTGTTCTGCTGCTGCTGCTCCCACTCCCACTTCGACCTGCGCTCCTCTCTCGCCTCGGCCGCCTCCCCTTCACTTCGGCAGCACGTGATATACTCGCTTTGCTTTTGTCATTCTGCTTTGACTGGCTCTTTAGCGCACGCTACGCTTTCGGCCGCACGTTTTTGTTGTTTTGAGTTTTTCTTTGTTTTTTTTTTCACTTGTTGGGCTGTTTTTTTCTTTTCCTTCTTTGTGTTATCTTCTTTTTACTCGCTACTGCGTTGCGCTCGCTCTCGCAGCCGGCGCTGAACTCGCTTTGCTCTCTTGCTCTCGTTCGTCGGCGGCTCTCGTTCTCTCCCGCAGCTCGTAAAGCGGCGCTCTCTTTCGCTCGTTATCTTTCGCTCTCAGCAGCGCAGCGGCTGTTTGCAAGTTTGTTTCACCTCTGTGCTGCGCTGTGAGTGTGTGTGCGATTCTTGTTGTTGTTGTTATTGCACACACAATGACACTATCCGGTTTAGGTCCAGGTGCAAATTTTATACAACAGTTTAACTCGATAATCGGGTCAGGCTATGGCTGGCTATTTGTTCTACACGTTTGTTTTTTCTTTCAATTTTTGGGCAATTCTAGCGGGAAACATGGCGTCAGTTTTTGTGACTGTTGTCACATGTTCTTCTTTTTTGCTTCCTTTAGACAGTAGTGTAATTGCAACGTCAACAGCGGTTTTCAGTGTTGCCACCCAATTGAATGTTGAATGTTGGCAACCATTCAAATTGCGCTGAGACGTCTTGAAATTTATGTATTTGTTGCTCTTTGGCTTTTCCGAAAACCGACGCTGTTACTTTAACTATTTTATTACCACAACGCTAAGTATAGAAGGGCATATCAACTTGATGCCAATTGAACTGAATATTCCCCACACACTGGTAATCATACTACTTATGCTTTGTCTATCAATTATCATAAACACTTATTTCTCAGAACTAATCCAAACAAATTCTTAAACAATTTGAATAGCTACACCTTTATATTCACATTTGAAATGAGTCTTGTAAAGGTATTTATTACGATCGGATAATATATTTTAATGGTTTTTTAAAAGAAAAGAAATTCGTTTGACAAAAATAATAACAAATAAAATAACGTAATTTAGATTTAAGAGTAATTCTTATATTAGTGACACACACAGTTATGAAATTAAAATTCATAACACACAAAGAAATAAAAGTTACAGTTAGTATTAAATGGAACTAATTTAGTTGCTTTGACCTTACTTAAAGATATCCTCATTAAGATATTTAAGAAAAAAATTTTGCTTGGTCAAATTAAATTAATTAGTTGCTTTGGTGACGATTTGTTGCTCTTGCTGAAAACTGGTAGCGGGTATCTTAGAGTCGAGAACATTCGACGCGAGCTTTCTCACTGGTTTTTATGTTTTTATGTGTGTGCTGTGCTCGCAGCACCCATCAACATCATCCGCCGCTTTTGCTGGTTGCTGTTGCTTTTCTTACAAAAACCAACTGTACCATCGCACAGCCGGCCGACACACGACGGCCAAAAGCCACTTGACTACTTGACTTGATTGCCATTAGAGCGCAATGTGTACACACTGGCAAACACGCATACACATACACACATGCAGACAAACACATGTAACTCGCATTTCTTTCTATTCTTCTTGAGTGACACTCCACACTACATTCCATTTCCACCATCTTCATTCCCAATTCCCGTTCCGTTTCATTATTATTTATTGTGGGTCAAATGTTGGTTACATTTCACAACGGATTCCACCAACCACAATCACAAGCAAAGCTTCAACTGCCCAAAAACAAACTATTTTGTTTTCTTTTAATTTGGGGGAAAAAGGTTAATGAACTTTTGTTATTCGCTCTCTCACTGTTGCTGTTTTTGTTGTTACCGCCGTTGCAAAATGTTTAATCATATTCTGCCATTGTTAGTAGTTGATGCCATTTTCCTTCATCTGCTTCTTCTTTCGTTTTGTCTTCTTGCTCAGCATTTGAGCTTTTGTAGTTACGCTGCGCACGAAGTTTTTTTATTGTTGTTGTTGCAAATTACGATCACTTTGAGTTGTGTGGTTTTGTTATCGATACCCAGCACATTTGCCTATCGACAAAAATGTGCTAGCGACGGGCATCAACTGAATTTCATGGCCCATAAAATGTTGTCGCACAATAAGAAGAAAAAAAGAAATAAATATATGTATGTACGTATGTATGGATGGTATATAAAAAGAGACAAACCAAAGCCGAAACCTAATGCTGTTGTTGCTGCTGTGTCTCGCGACGTCGTCGTCGTCGGGTCACAGCGACGCGACGGCAGCGACGTTGTCGTCACCAAGTTGGACACACAGAAATTTGCTTGTCTATTATCACCTTTAATCGATTTTTCGCTTATTTAAAACAAAAGTACAGTTGCGCCCATTGCCAATACAAATGAATATATGTACATACATATGTACAAATCTATGTGCACATATAATTTCACAATTTTTCAGATGCTTGCGCCTTTGTCGTAATTGTTGTTGTTGTTGTTGTCGCTTTACATATTACTCTGTGTATTGCTTTTAGTTTATTGTTTTTGCAATTACTTGGCTGCGACTGCGACGCCGTCGCCAAATGAAGAAGAAAACACAAAAAAATAAACGTAAACTCAATGACATGAACCGGGCATATCTAGAGACATACATATATATTGACATATACATATGTATGTATATATCACATAAACACATACATACACATACATACGTGCAAAGCTAGATACAAACTTTACCCACACGGTCACATACAGTTACAATTATAGCGCAAATACCTCGACTAATAATAATGGAAAAAAGCTGAAACTAAATAAATAAATATGTAGCTGAAATTGCAAAAGCAAAATGTAATTGATTACAGACAACAACAACAACAACACAACAGCAGCAACAGCAACGGGACAATCGTAATAATAACAATAGCAGCAACAACAACGTCAGCGACGACGTTGACTAAATGATTGCCCAATGAGCGCGAGTGCGAGAGAAGTAACAGTAATGAGAAGAAGAAGAAGGGAAACAGACAATGGGAGTGGGAGCGGGAGGCATAATCTAAGCTCGCTTAGTGCTCATGTCATGCACTCCACATAAGTTTTGGCTACTCGTATGTGTGTGTGTGTGTGTGCATGTGAGTGTATCTGTGTGTGTGTGTGGTTTAGTGTGCGACTGTGGTTGGCTGACTGCCTGTCTGCCAGACAAAATATGCGTGTGTGAGTGTGCGACTTACTAACTGCACATCAACATTATTTTTGCCTCTACGTGTATTTCGCTCACCATACAGATACAGTGAGCGACTTGTCATACACTTTCCATTTGCACACACTCACACTCACACACCTTGAGTTGAGTGGGCTGCTGTTTGCAACATTTGCATATCTTTTTTGCCCACCCGCATCATTTCAGTTTCTTTTCCCCATTTTCCATTTGCTACTTTAGATTTTTGGGCTAACGCGCAGCAGACAATGCGAAAAATCGATAGAGTTACCATTGTTTTTTTGTTGTTTGCCCACTGCAAAGATGTCGCCACCATCCACCAACACCCCGTCTTTTTATTTCCCATCCAACCTAAGATATCCCAGACTGCATAAAAAAAAAGAAGGGTTCAAGCAACAAACAACAAGCAAGCAGGTTTAATCCACGCCTCATTAATTGGTTACACTTTCCTTTAGGCCTTTTTGCTACACATTCTTCGCTCATTTTATGGGGGGTTGGTAGTGTGCTTTAAGTACAGCCAAGTTCAAAAGCTTTCACACACACTCAGCTATCAAAAGATACATTTCAAAACGACGCAAAGACACTGAATGTTAATTTAATTCATTTGGCCAACACTCAAATGTTTAGGGGGTCAAACTGTACGTTATATGTGTAAATGCTGAAATTCATAAGCGTATAGCTTTTCCCCTTAAAAGTTGATGTGATTACACCAGCCAGCAACTAGTGATTAAAATTAAGTCTAAAGTTTATTCAATTATAAGTGAATGAATTATTGACGAACTATTACTAATTTGTGTTTTATTCTTTTTCTTTACAGAATCAACGCTTGAAATACGCTCAACTGTTTTGATTAGTTTACCGTTTTACGCAAAAGCTTTAGAGTGCCTTTTTGTGAGCTTTAATGTGCTTAATGAAATGTTTTTCTTTTTTGCAGCTGTGAGCAAATGTTTAACAGCGAATATGTCAAAGGTCGGCCATGAAGTGTGCAACAACTACAAACAGAAAACAACATCAACAAATGTGTAAACATTTTAAAAGAAAATAATAACGACAGAACGTTCCAATAATTAATCTGCACATGAGCTGTAATTAAGTTTAGTAGTTAGAACAAAAACAAAAAACAAAACAAATCAAATCAAAATCAGCATCAACAGAATATAAATATCTAAGATACACAAATTGACCAAAACGCAACGAGCCGCGTTCAACAAATTTGACAGAGTTGTTTTTGAGGGATTCGCGGACAGTGCGCGCATCCTTCCAGCACTGCGCTGTGGTTAAATGAGTCAACGTCGCGGCAGAAGAACACAAGCTGCGAATCGAAGGCTGAGACCATAAACGACGAATCCCACAGTCGACAGTCGACAACGTCTCTCATTCCCCCCTCTCTGCAACACCTTTTTGTGCAACACAGCAGCAGACGGTGTGGCAAAAACAACAACAACAACTTTGACAACGGCCACGCGCAGAGAGCACAGCATCAAAATTAAGCCAATCGACGAGCAAACCTAAAACGCAGCGTCGCGTCCATCGACGCGGAACGGACATTTCTGTGTGCGCTGCGTTTCAAAAATCTGATGGATGGAAATGCACAAAATATGTTTCACGGAAATCATCAAGGGTGAGTTTACTTTACTTTACGCTACGTCTGCTCGTTACATGATTCTCCCTTTATACGCGCTTGACTTTTGTTACGGAAAATCCAATAAAATTATTACAAGAAAAACCAACTTTGTTAGCAGAAGGTTACTTTAGCATTTTCTTGGATTTGTTCCCGTTTAAGAGATTGCAGCTGCCTTGAATGAACAGTCTGAACTTTTGGATATAGTTAAATACAATTTGAGGCTAGGGATTGTAACAATTATAAGATTTGTGCAATTCTCGATGAAAACGCCTAGTTTATAAAAAGTAATATTCCTATCATCTAATACGAAAACGTTGTTTTGTTTTGTGCTTACAGAGATCCCTATTACCGTTATGATGCGGCCGCCGCAGCAGCTGCCGCCGCGGCGGCAAATCCTCGGGCCATGGGCCCACCCGGCGGCTACCCGCCGCGTCATCGAGCGCCGCATCCGCTACAGCAACAGCCACAATATCCATCGTACCAGCCAACGGCGGAGAACCTCTACGGTTTGGGGGCCACCGATCAGCATGCCGCCATGGGCGTTGGCATGGGTGATCTAAGCGGCTGGGGTGCAGCGCCCTCCGTCTCAGTGCCCGGCCAGGCGGCCGCGTATCCGGGCGCTGGCCTAGGCGCCTATGGGCATCCGCAGGCGGCGCCACCGACGCAGCAGCAGCGTCAGAGCAACGCCAGCGCCTATCGCCAGCATATGCCCGCCTATGGCCAGCAGGAGCAGCAGAAACTGGCACCCTACGGCGCCCAGCAGAGCATGATGGGCGGCCTGGGAGCCAGTGGCTATGGCAGCCTGGCGCCCCAGCAGCAGCAGCAGCAACAACAGCCTCCCACGCCCCAGCAGCAACAACAGCAACAACAGCAGCAGCAGCAGAGTCAGCAGCAGGCTCGTCTGCCGCAGCATTATCCCCAGGCACCTGGACAGCATCCGCTGTATCCGGGAGCGCCGGCGCAAGCTGGCCAGCCGGCAGCACCGCAAGCGTACGCGCACAGTCCCTACGGCAGTCCGATGCAGCATCAACCGGGCCGCGGGGCACCGCAGCATGTGGGCTACGGCGTCGGCCACGCGGCGCTGGATCAGGCGAGCGCTTATGGGCAGCATGTGGTGCCCGGTGCGGCGCCGCCGTCGCATCATCTGACCGCGCAGCAGCAGCAGGCAGCGCAGTTGGTGGGTGCACATCCCGGCGCGCACATTGCCACAGCTCAACAGCAGCAGTTGCAGTCGCAGCAGCAGGCCCAGCAGCAAGCCCAGCAACAGCAGCAGCAACAACAGCAGCAGCAACAGCAGCAGCCCAATCATGTCAGCCTGATGCAGCAGCAGCAGCTGCCAGGCGCAGGATTGCCGCCGCCGCACATGGGCATGCCGCCGAGCTACGGCAGTCATCATCAGCAGCAGGCACAGCAGCAGCAGCAAGTGCAGCAACAGCAAGTGCAGCAGCAGCAGGCACAGCAGCAGCAGCAAGCGCAGCAGCAACAGCAAAGTGCACCGCCCTACATGTCTAGCAGCAAGCATCAGGCGGCCGCGCAGCTCAACTCCTCACCACAGTATCGTGCACCATTCCCCCAGCTCTCCCCGCAGATGTCGCCCCGTCCGCCGACCATGTCGCCGCATCCACAGATGTCGCCACGGCCGGTCGGCGTCTCGCCCGCAAAGCCGCCACAGACCGCGCAACAAGCGCAGCAGCAGCAGGTTCAGCAACAAGTGCAACAGCAGCAGGTGAACTCGCCCAGCCAGCACAGCATACAGGGCATGGTGGGTCTGCCCTCTCCCCGGCCCCCACCTAGCAGTGCAGCGTCGGGCGCCAAGTCGGCCTTGCCAGTCAGCGTTGCTCCCGGCGTCGGTGTGCCGCCTGTGGTGAACACGCTGCAAGCACTCGAACAAATGGTGATGCCGTCGCAAGCACACGGCCTGCCTCCTATGGACTATCCATCGTCGTATCGCAGCGCCGGTGTGATGGGACCGCGCATGCCCGCCTCACCTTCGCCCCAGCATCATCAGCAGTGGGGGGCGCCGCACATGGCCGCCATGCAGCAGCAGCAGCAGGCGCCTCAGCAGCCGCCACCACAGCAGCAACAGCAGCAGCAACAACAGCAGCAGCAGCAACAACAACAACAACAGCAGCAGCAAGCGCAGCAGCAACAGCAGCAAGCGCAAGCGAATGCGCTGCTGCAACAGCAGCAACAGCAGCAGCAGGCGGCAGCAGCAGCCGCAGCAGCTGCAGCAGCAGCACAACAACATCAGCAGCATCAGCTGAGCATGTACGGCCAGAGCATGGGACAACAACAGGTGCCGGTGCCAGTGCCCGTGTCGGTCGCAGTGCCGCCACAGCAGCAACAACAGCAGCAGCAGCAAGCGCAGGCAGCTGCGACGGCGCAGCAACCAGTGCAACAGCAGCCGCCGACGCCTGTCGCTGTGCCTGTGCAACAGCAGCAGTTGCAGTCACAGCAGCAGCAGCAATTGAACGAGCAGCTGCAGCATTCCATCAACGATATTGTTGGCGGCAACAGTCAGCAGCAAGCACAATTGTCTGCCCAAATGTCTTCGTCGCCGTTGCATCAGCAAAGTCTGCCGAGCATGCATCATCTGAGTGCAGCGCATCACCAGCCCACGATGGAGGCAAACACCGCAGTTGCGGCAGTTGCAGTGTCGCAGCAGCAACAGCAGCAGCCGACCCATCAGCAGCTGCAGCAACATCAGTCGCCGATACATCAACAGCAATCGCCGCACCAGCAGCAACATCAACAGCAGCAACAGTTGCCCAGCTATGCGCAGTCAAGCAGCCAACAACAACAACAGCAGCAGCAGCAACAACATCAGCAATTTGATGCATTCGCCAACATCCTCGCTGATACGCAGCAACAACAACAGCAGCCAGCTGCAGCAGCCACTCAACAGATCATGTCGCCAGCGCATGTGAGTTCCCCAATCCCGCAGCAAATGCAGCAGCAGCAACAGCTCCAGCAGCAGCAGCAGCAGGCGAGCGTGCAGCAGCAACAAGCAGCTGTGCAACAGCCGGCGACGCCAACGCCGCCAACACCGTCGCATCATCTGAGCAGCATACTCAACGAGACGGCCAACTCGAATGATTCATCCACACTGGCGGTGGCTGCCAACGACAGCAACAACAGCAGCAGTAACAGCAGCACCAACAGCATCGTCAACAATCAGCCCACCTCAGTGCACGACAGCAACTCACAGAGCAGCATCAACAGCAACAACCAACAGCCGTTGCTCTCCGGCATGGATGCGGTGGCCAGCAGCATGCTGAACAGCAATTCAGAGTCCGCGCACACCACACATCATGTGAGTGGCGTCGATGTGGGACTCTTTGATAACAACTCGATGAGCTCGACGAGTGCAGCCGCTGTGGCAGCTGCCTCTAATGCCGCCTCAGCAGCAGCCGCCTTACTCGACAGCAATTCGCAGTCCTCGAATGCCGAGTTTGAGAAGAGCGTCTGCGAACCAGAGGCCACCAACGCCAGCGAGCTGTGTGCGCAGCTGGCGCAGGATGAGAACAGCAGCGTGTCCAAGACGCAGCCGGAAACGCTGAGTGAAACGACGTTGCCGCCAGTGCAGGAAGACAACGATTCCAGTCACAAGCAACAGCAGCAGCCGTTGAATACCGAGGAATTGTTGGAGCAGACGCAGCAAACGCTGAGCGAACTCTCCGCCGTCGCCGGCGAGGAGACCAAGTCAACGGAGGACATGTGCGTCGACGAGAAGTCAGCACAATTACAAACGCAATCGCAGCAAATGGATCCCTCCCTGACGCTGCCCACGCAACTTGGCCAACAGACGCCTGTGGCAATGGGCATGCCGGCAATGCCGCCACATCCCATGGCCGGCTACGATGCGCAGCAAGCTGGAGGCGCCACGGCCGGGCCCCAGGGAGCTGCCGCGCACATGCCGCCCACAATGATGCCGCCGTATGCGGGAGCAGCTGGCGGCATGTACCCGCCGTATCCGATGTTGCATCAGCAGGAGATCGCAGCGCTGCAACAGCAAATACAGGAACTCTACTGCATGCCGCCCGGTCACGAGCATCAGCATCAAGAGAAACTAATGCGACTGCAGGAGCGACTCAATCTGCTGCAGCAGCACGAGCTGGCCGAGCAGTGTGCCGGCGGACCGCAGTGTCTGCTCTACCCAAACATGCCACCCATGTACGGCAACAGTGCGTTGCACAATCAGATGGTCGAGAGTCCGCAGGTCTCCAGCACAACGGGCCGTGGTCGGGGCAAGGGCGCCAACAAGCCGCGCAAGCCTCGCGCTAAGAAGGGCGACAAGTCACAGCAGCAGCAGCAACAGCAGGAGCTGATGGACATCAGTGGCAATGTTGTTGTCGCGGCCGCAAGTGCCAGCAGCAGCAGTGGCATACCCACCACCCAGCTGCCGGTGTCCGAGGATTGTGTTACTCAGGGAGCCGGAGATACGAGCGTGGTGGGTCTGCTGGAGTACAGTGAGGGCATGGGCGACTTGTCGCAGGATGTGCACTCGGCCAACGAGCTGGACACCTCCACCGATGGCAGTGGCAAGAAGAAGAAGCCGCGCAAGCCACGCACCCCCAAGGATCCTAACAAGCCACCGAGAGATCGCACGCCCAAGGTGAAGAAACCGCGTGATCCCAACGATCCCAATTCAACCGAATCGCCGGCAGCTCGTAAGCGTCCCAGCGCAAGCAAACGACGCAAGCCGTTTGGCGACGAGGCGTCGGAACAAACCGGTGACGGCAGCGAACAGGAGGACAACAAACCGCTGCTCCCCAAATCGGGTAGCGGTGGCGATGGCGAAGCCGAGACAAGCGGCGGCGCCGGCGCTGGGGTCGATGGTGAATCACCCGACTACGATGATATACCTGTCTCGAAGATACCCCGGGGCGCCAACGAGGATGACAAGGATGCCGAGGCCGGCGATGAGACGGTGGACTCGGTGCCCGACTCTGCTGGCGATGCGGCGAGCACACCCAGTCGCCGGGATCGTAAACGTTCAACTGCACGCAGTCGTCGCAACGCAACCTCCGAGGAGGGCGGCAGCGCAAGACGCAATCGAGGATCGCTGAGCGCCAAGGCGTTGAAGAAGCGCCGCAATCGCGGACGCATTGTGCC
The DNA here is from genome assembly GCA_035045625.1 of Drosophila formosana. NCBI lineage: Eukaryota > Metazoa > Arthropoda > Insecta > Diptera > Drosophilidae > Drosophila > Drosophila formosana. The sequence continues at coordinate 1,400,627 of JAWNOW010000030.1, forward strand.
CGAATCAGATGGCGAGGATGATACCATGGATCGTACGCCACCGCCATCACCCCCACCAGACTCTGAACTCGACTCGAATAAACGACGTTCCTCCCGGAATACGCAGCGCAAGAAGTACATTGATGACGTCATGCTGCGCTTCTCAGACGACGAGAACTCGTTGCTCGTCGCTTCGCCCGTCAAGAAGGACAAAAAGTCTTCATCGTCAGCGAATGCGGCCAACTCGAATGCCGGCAGCGATGTGGAGAAGGCCGAGCCGCAATCTGGCGCCGAAGGCGAGGCTGGCAGCTCGGCTGGGGAGGAGAAACCTTCGCTGGCTAACGAAGACAACAACAGTCAGATTGAGGCCAGCTCGAGCACAGCAGCTGCCGAGAAGGCGGAGCGCCAAAGCGCAGCCAATGAGGCCGCCGCAGCAGCAGCGATGTCCTCGAAGCCCAACTATGTGTACATCAACACTGGCGACGAGGACAGCATGGTGGTGCAGTTTGTGCTCGCTCTGCGCATGGGCAAACGCGAGTTAATTCCAGAGGCTCCAAAAGCAAAGACGCCAGAACCCAAGATCGAGGGTGAGGAGCCCGAGGCTGAGGCAGAAAAGGCCAAGAAAGATGACGCGGATAAAGCCGATGAGAAGGCAGAAAAAACCGAAGGGGAGGACGCATCCAAATCAGACGAGACAGAGACCAAGGAGATAAAGGAAGTCGAATCTGATGAGAAGAAACCTGAATCCGAGGAAAAAATGGAAGTTGATGAGAAATCTGAGGAGACTAAGCCTGAGGAGGCAGAGAAAACCGCAGATGAAACCCCGGAAAAAGTGGAGGAAACCAAAATGGATGTAGACGAGTCCGTCGCTGAGAAGGTGGAGATGGAAATAGTTGAAGAAGCAGAGACAGACAAGTCTGACAAGTCGGAAACTGAGGAGGAACAAAAGGAGGAGGCCAAGACTGATGAGGATGAAACGCCAGCTGAGCCAAAGACCGAAGAGATGACTAACGAGGAGAAAGAAACCGATAAAGACAAAGACACAGAGAAAGAAGCCCAGCCCGAAGAGGCAGCTGCTGAGAAAATGGAAGTGGATGCCGAAGCCAAGGAGACCGAGGATGAGGCAACAACCAAGGAAGAAAAGCCTAAGGAGGCAGCAGAGGCGGCAGCTACAGATGAAGCAAAGGTAGATAAGGATGCCGACACAGACTCAGATAAACCAGTCAAGGAGGAAACCGCCACCGAAGAGGACGACAAGGATAAGGCTAAGTCCGAATCCGATGAGCCCAAGGATGACAAACCCGAGCCAGTGTTTATCGATGTGGAGGAATACTTTGTCAAATATCGCAACTTTAGCTATCTGCATTGCGAGTGGCGCACTGAGGAGGAGCTGCTCAAGGGTGACCGTCGTGTGGCCGCCAAGATTCGCCGCTTCCAGCAGAAGCAGGCACAGCAGATAAACATCTTCGAGAACATCGAAGAGGAGCCGTTCAATCCCGACTTTGTGGAGGTCGATCGTGTGCTGGACATGTCCGTGCACACCGATGAGAACAGCGGCGAGACCACAAAGCACTATTTGGTCAAGTGGAAGTCGCTGCCTTACGAGGACTGCACCTGGGAGCTGGAGGAAGATGTCGACAACGACAAGATCGAGCAGTATCTGCGCTTCAACAAGTTACCGTTGCGTTGCGAATGGAAGAGTCGCAAGCGTCCGCATCCGGAGCAATGGAAGAAACTGGAGAAGACGCCGATCTACAAGAGCGGCAACAGCTTGCGTCCCTATCAGCTGGAGGGTCTCAATTGGTTGAAATTCTCGTGGTACAACTCACACAACTGTATCCTGGCCGATGAAATGGGTCTGGGAAAAACCATCCAGAGTTTGACCTTCGTGCACTCGGTGTACGAATATGGCATTCGAGGACCCTTCCTGGTCATCGCTCCACTCTCGACCATACCCAATTGGCAGCGTGAGTTCGAGGGCTGGACGGACATGAATGTGGTCGTGTATCACGGTTCCGTGACCAGCAAACAGATGATTCAAGACTACGAGTTCTACTACAAAACAGACAGTGGCAAGGTGCTCAAGGAGCCCATCAAATTCAATGTGCTGATCACCACATTCGAGATGATCGTAACCGATTACATGGATCTGCGCACCTTCAACTGGCGGCTTTGTGTGATTGATGAGGCGCATCGCCTCAAGAATCGCAACTGCAAGCTTCTCGAGGGACTGCGTCAACTGAACCTGGAACATCGAGTTCTTCTGTCTGGCACACCGTTGCAAAACAACATTAGCGAATTGTTCTCGCTGCTCAATTTCCTGGAGCCCAGTCAGTTCTCGTCGCAGGAGGAATTCATGTCTGAGTTTGGCAGTCTGCGCACCGAGGAGGAGGTGAACAAGCTGCAGGTGCTGCTCAAACCAATGATGCTGCGACGTCTCAAGGACGATGTAGAGAAATCGTTGGCACCCAAAGAGGAGACCATCATTGAAGTGGAGCTGACAAACATTCAAAAGAAATACTACCGCGGCATTCTGGAGCAGAACTTCAGTTTCCTAAAGAAGGGCACAACCTCGGCGAATATTCCCAATTTGATGAACACCATGATGGAGTTGCGCAAGTGCTGCATTCATCCATATCTCCTCAATGGCGCCGAGGAGCAAATTCAATACGACTTTAAGGCGCAGCATGGCGAGGATCCGGAGTCATACTATAAGAATTTGATTCTGTCCGCCGGTAAAATGGTCTTGATTGACAAACTCTTGCCCAAGCTGAAGGCCAATGGGCATCGTGTGCTCATCTTCAGTCAGATGGTACGTTGCCTGGACATACTCGAGGATTATCTGGTATATCGCAAGTATCCATTTGAACGCATCGACGGTCGCATTCGCGGTAATCTGCGACAGGAGGCCATCGATCGCTACTCCAAGCCCGGCTCCGATCGTTTTGTCTTTCTGCTCTGCACCAAGGCCGGTGGATTGGGCATTAATTTAACGGCCGCCGATACGGTCATCATCTACGACTCCGATTGGAATCCCCAGAACGATCTGCAGGCGCAGGCGCGTTGCCATCGTATTGGCCAACGCAAGATGGTCAAAATCTATCGTTTGTTGTGTCGCAACACCTACGAACGCGAGATGTTTGACAAGGCATCGATGAAACTGGGTCTGGACAAAGCCGTGCTGCAGTCAATGAATACGCACGGCTCCAAGGACGGCAACAACAAGCAGTTGTCTAAGAAGGAAATCGAAGACCTGCTCAAGAAGGGCGCCTACGGCGCTGTCATGGACGACGACAATGCAGGCGACAAGTTCTGCGAGGAAGACATTGATTCGATTTTGAAGCGACGCACGCAGGTCATTACCATGGAATCGGAGAAGGGTTCGACGTTCTCGAAAGCCTCGTTTGCCGCTTCGGGCAATCGCTCCGACATTACCATCGATGATCCCGATTTCTGGACCAAATGGGCCAAGCGTGTCGACATTGATCCCGATGCATGTGAACGCGATGAAACCGAGGATTTAGTGCTCTCCGAGCCGCGACGACGCACACAAATTAAACGCTACGGCCACGAGGATGTCATGGAGATCAACTCGGAGGACTCTTCCAATGAGAACAGTGACGAGGAGGGCGGTATAGGTAGGCTCTGTAAGAATTGTATGCTCTCAACAGAATTAATAATACTAATAATTGTGCTTTGTGTTTTAGGTCTACGATCGCGTCGCCGCAAGGAGAAGCGGAATCGCAACCAGGAGAAAAAGGGACACGAAGAGTATATACCGCGGGAGCGTGATGCTTTGGCTGCCTTGGGTCTGGAGGAGATTCAATACGGCAATTGGGCCAAGTCCGAATGCTTCAAGGTGGAGAAGGGTCTACTCTCTTTCGGGTAAGTTTTTTGGCTTGCACCTTGAAACATAAATTCAATTTTTAATTTAAACTGCAAAATTAATCATCGCGATAGCGACAACGCCGCATCACATTGTTGAGCTTCATATTAAGTATGTAGATCTTGCGCTGCAGCATCTTCTCCTCCTTTTCGAGATACAATGCCTCCTCCTTTTTCTCAATATACTCGGTGACGCTCGGTGCCTCAAACTCATCCAGCTGGGCACGCAACTCGGCCAAGATGGCGTAATCCTTTTCATTGTTTGCTTGCACGATAGCCACCTCCTTCTCAAGCTTGGAGATGGTGCGTGTGATCTCGTCGGTGCGATTGAGAACATTACGCATCTCCGTCTCCAGATTCATCATGGCTTGTTTCTCCTCGGTCATTGCCAAAGACGTCTTTCCGGTGATGCCTTTCAAGCCCGCCATATGCGTGTTCTTTTCCTCGAGCTCATTGATCAGCTCGTTGCGTTTGATGATCAATTTCTCAAAGTCAACAGCTGTCAGGATACCACTTAGATCGGCCTTAGTGATCAGATCCGCACGATGCTGTTGACACGTCTCCTGCAGCGAGACAATCGTCAGTCGCATGGTGCCGAGCAGAGCTCGGGCATTCTTGAACCAATTGGCGGTAAACTTCCGCAGTTTGCGCTCGATTTGACGTTCGGTGGCGCTCTCGAGAAAGGCCTTGTCGTTCTCATCGCGCAGAAAGTGCAGCATAAAGTTCTTTTCGGTCTCGATCGTTTCCTCGCTGCGATATCTTAACTCCTCGATTTTGGCGCGCAGCTGCTTCACCTCCACAGTGGCTGCAATTAAAAGATAAAACTGTTTTTGTTATCCCAAAATGACAAATTGCTCGTACCATTCCTTTCGATATCCTGCACGCGCTTCTCCACCTCGGATGTGGCTTTCTCGGCCAGCTCGGCCTTGGCCTTGTAGTTGAGCTTGTACTCGATGGGTTTGCGTCGTTCTCCCTGTGCGCTGCTCGCCATGTGTATGGACATCGATATGGAGCGCTTGGAGCTAGAATGACGACTCGAATGCTGAAGATTATCCTGTTGCAGCTTGTTCTTGCTGTGCAGTTTCTTCAGAATGGAGGTGCGACGATGGCGTAACCCCACCAACAACTTGGGATCATTCTTCTCTAGAAAATCAATCATAATATGATTCTCAAGCTTATAAATGGCCAAATCCTTTTGCACCAATTCAATGGACTGCAGCATATCAAGGGCATCCAAACCGCTCAAACGAGCGCGGCGTTCTTCATCCGAGAGTTGCGCAAACTCATCCAGATAGAACTTATAGGCAATGGTCATTATATCTAATTCCGGGACTGCTTCCTCATTTATCGTGTGCCTCGATCTTTTCAAATTCGTATTTGTGGTTGATTTGACGTCGGAACGCGTCGAAAAAGCTGCTTCTGATGCGCTGTACATCTTGGACGGTGTTTTTGTGATTCTTTTCTACAATTTTAGCTAGGGAGTAAAGTGTTTAACGGTGTGGGATTATAAGTAGAGCAGATTATTTACAATGCAAAGCCAACTATTCTCTGTATATTAATTCAAATTCTATTTTATCTTGCAGTTGGGGACGCTGGTCGGAGCTGCTGGAGTTGGGACAATTCAAGCGCGGCTGGCGTGACATTGACGTCGAGGACTGCGCACGCATCATTGTGAGTGAAGGAATCCAAGATTTACAAATTCTAATATATATTCGCTACAATGATGACCAACCATGCTAATATTGAGAAAACTTTAGGTTTTCGCTGAGTAAAAACCCAACTTCTCAACCTGCTGAGCTCCAAACTACTCAAATACAAATTCTCGCTGTTCCTAAGTGCTAGAAAATTAACGTGTAACGTTCTCTTTACAGCTGCTGTACTGCCTGCAAGTGTACAAGGGTGACGAGAAGATCAAGACGTTCATCTGGGATCTGATTACGCCCACCGAGGATGGCGAGGTGCAGAAGATCAGCAGGGATCATAGTGGCCTACACAATTTGGTGCCGCGAGGTAGGAATGCCAAAGGTATGGTAAAAGATACATTCACGCACTCCAACTGCTGCACGGACGTAGAGAGTTATATACAAAAACCAAAAAACCAAAATACAAAACGAGTTGCCTTGAACTAGAAATTACTATTTCGCATTGTACAATCAAATTACTAGAATACACTCTGTTGGGGCTGGACTTCGAAACTATCAATCTGAACGAAAAGATATGTATTTATATTCATCAAATAATTGTCATCCTACTCGTTGGGAATAGAGACTTCTCCCCTGGCAGCTATTTAATGTACTATACTCGTTTGCTATGGGTTTTCCAATTATCCAATTATCAGTCTGTCCAAGTGTCCAAAATGTAAAAACTCGACCATAAAAATTAGAACTTCAAAATGTTAGTGACTGACTCGACTCGACTTCACTTGACTTGACTCGACATGTGACGTACGCAAGACGATAAAAAAATAAAACTGGTAAATAACGAAGAGAAGTGTGTGTATGTTTTGTTGCCATGCAATTGTATGCCTTTTACTATTACCTTTTATCATTTATATAATCATTGAATATATATAATACTCATGTACATATATTTACTAACATGTATAACAATCAATTCATAGCCAATTATCATTTATTAATGCGACATATTTATCATTACTAAACAAACGTGCGCTTTGCAAATCGATCGGTTAGGAGATAATGAATATATTTGCAATTGCTATGAATATGTTAATTATTATATCGAATTATTGTAGTAATAGCAATTGCTTGTGAAGCAGAAATATCAAAGTACAGATAGATAGATTCATTGTCTTTATCAACAATTTATCTGATTCTTATAATATTTTTATTACTTGTATTATAGCTGCAATGCAAATTAAATTGGATTAAAATATTCCGAATAATAATTTAATTGTCTGGGAGTACATTTAAGAATATATCATTGCAAAAGCACTTATACTTCGGTCTTATCGAAGCCTATTTCCATTAGCATACCAATAATCCAACTTGTATCATAATCTTAATCTGTACATAATTAGAATTCACTGATCAGTACACTGATAAGCTTAGTTCATTTCATTATCATGCATCCTCAGTGGCAGTTAAGCTCGTTCAGCTTCGTCTGGCACAGCTTGCTGTTGACGAGAAAGAACTGCAACTAAATTCATTTTCCCCACTTGTAACACATTTGCAGGACGCAATGGCGGCAAGTCCAACAAGGAGATGACTGGCAGCTCAACGCCAGCGCCCGGCACCGCATCAGGCAGCAACAGTGGCAACACAACTCCGGCTCACAAGTCCAGTGCTCTCGAGGGTCCTGTCGATGGCAAGGAGGGTGGAATTAGCGCCAGTGCAGTGGCCGCTGCCGTTGTGACAGCACCGCTCAGCATCCACGATCCGAATCATTGGAGCAAGAAGGAGAAGTACGATTCGGATGCTTATCTGGAGGGCGCCTACAAGAAGCATTTGGGCAGACACGCGAATAAGTGAGTCGTGTGGAATCGAATTTGTTTAAACTAACACTCGTCGCGTTTAAGCCAGGCTGACAATTGCTAACATCTCTTTTCGAATATCTTTCCTTTCCCTCTTCTCTGTTTTGCTTTCTTCCAATTATATTTATTATTTACATTACGATTTCTCAGGGTCCTGCTGCGTGTTCGGATGCTCTACTATATACAGCACGAGGTCATTGGCGAATTTGTGCAACAGATCAAGGATAATACGCCCATCAGGTAGGCGTTTAACGTCCATATCTCACATAATCATCATCGTCACGTCATCAGTACTATTATTATGATTGTTGTCGTTGATTGATTGACTGATTGTTTGTTGTTGCTCTCGCTCTTTATTCGGCGAGCGCTCCCAGAAGCATTCGTTATTTATTATCATTATTCACGATATATATTTATTTATTTTGTTGATTATCGATTTTAATTTATTGCTCTCATTTGGTTTGCCATGTTTTTTATAGTCGTTAATTAATTGTACCTACTACTAAAACAAAAATGCCAATTTGTTTGTCTCTCTCTTGCTAATTAACAACTCTTCATTAAAAAAACACGTTTTAAACTCGCAATTTGATAGATTTGCAATTGATAATGGATGTTTCCTGATCAGTTGCAGCTTTACCTGTTGTGGGTTTGATTTCGCTTTGAGAGCTAGCGAGATATGCTCGCTACTCGTTATTAACTTTCTCTCTCTCGTTACTAACTCGTTACTTTATACTCGCTCAGTGTGCTTAGATGAATAGAATATTTCTCTCTATCTATCTTTCCCTCCTAAAATATTTTTAATAAGTCTGCAACTTTTTAACTACTTAAGATTCACATTAACATTTACCCAAAGCATTTTCTTAATCCTCTATCAAAGTACAAGTACCAAAATGATCATCAAATTTTCTCTCGCTGTGTTTTGTTTAATACTTTTTGACAAATATTAATTGCTAATTTGAAAACGAATATATATATATATACTATATATGCGTACATTCCGATGTATGTATAAACACATTCACTCACAACTTTTTTGGAAACCACAACAACAACAACAACTACTACAACAACCTACAACCAACAACAACAACAACTGCAGCAGTATGAAATCAAAGCAACTAGCACTCAATCTGGAAAGGTAATATCTATCCACACCCATCTCGCTCGCTACTTCGTTCGCTCGCTCGCACGCACGCACGATCGCCCCGCCACGCCACGCCCACCATAAAACAAACGCCCATCAGCAGCGAATAGGCGAATAGGGAAATCGATTTGATAATCATGTCCTCAAATTATCAATTCATCCATTCATCTTCGATCGACCGAAATTTAAAACACAACACAGAAAAAAAAAACATTAAAAAAACCAGCAGAAGAAAAACGTTTTCCAAATTCAAAATTCTCGATATCCGATCTTCGAGTTTAACCAAATATATATTTTCTTAACATAATATTTTTCAGTTGCATTGGTAGTTTTGTGTAATATCTGTAAAACCGTAGCACAAATTGGCAATTAACAACAAACAAACACAAGAACAATACAAATTTTATGATTTGTTTATTATTATTTACAATTTTTTATTTATGCTTTTCTTTTAATTTTCCACCTTTTTTTTATTTCAAACAAAAACAATGCATAGAATTTGTTGTGTGAAAAATCAGCAACAAATAAATTTGTGTTCTTATTGAAAAAAAAAACTCATTCTCAATCTTCTTCCCTCTCTTTCATCCATATAATCTCTCTTTCTCTGAATAAATATATATATATATATGTGTGTATATCATGTAGCGAGCTCCCCATTCGCCCGCCGCCAACGCCCGATCAAGTGCCATCCTCATGGTGGAATCCCATTTGTTGTGATAAGAGTCTATTGGTTGGAACCTACAAGCATGGCTGTGAAATGTACCGTCAAATGCGCGCCGATCCTAACCTGTGCTTTGTCACTCACGTGGGCGCCGGTGCCGGTGACGATTTGGCCGTCACGAATTTGCCGATGTAAGTTTGCCCCTCCCCCCAATCATATGGAACAAAATTGTAACTCAAATGACCCTCATCATTCCCATCTCCCACATTTCCTCTCCCCGCCCTTCATCCATTTTTAGCTATAGCCAAGTATTTAGGTTAAACCATTTGCCATTTCGTAATACCACATAAGCCACAAGTACTAACCTAATAGTAAAAACATCTATAAATATATAATGAGACCAGTCGCTGTCCACAAATGGCCAAAAGTAGCCAAGGGAGCACCAGGAAACGGGAGAGTTCTTAATTTGAACATACATTTTACATATATAGCATTTATACTATTAACATCACATTTAGACAAGTGCAGTGTGACCGGATATTTTAAGGGAAAAAGCTGATGAATGACATTTTATTTAATATTTAACTAGTAAAGGCTTACAGAGTGGAAAATGATTTATTTCAAGTGAAGTCTGTTGTCCGATTGTCTGCTTATACTTAATCGATAATGTTTAATACAAAGAACTATTCAAAATTACCTACAACGGTCACACTGAACATGCAATTGCTTGGATCCATTAGCTGCCTCCCATAAATATGTGTGTATCTTTTTTTGCTCAGTGTAAACACAACATTGTTGGTGTCGTTGTTCCCGGCATGTGATGAGAAGCCCATTTGACCCCGTTGTCATTGTCAAGTTTCATTTTAGCGCAGAAAGAGAACTAACGCATGTTGTTTTTTGTTTTTGTTGTTTTGTTGGATTTGCAGAAATGAGGACGATGCAAATTCCAAGCACGATGACGGCGATGAGGTGGACGACGATGGCACCACAACCACAAAAGACTCGGATTCCACCAAGCTAACTGCGGGCGACAACAAGGATTCGCTTGATCCAGAGCGTCCCAGTTCGTCGGGTAAGAGCGAAAAGAGCGAAATCAGCGGCGCCGCCAAAGGCAAAAATTCAAATTCAAATCAAAATCAAAATCAAAAAGCCAACGAGGAAGCCGTCACGGGCGAGGGCAATGGCAGCGCCGTCGAGGCGGACGCCCAAGCAGCGTCAGCTGGCAATGAAGCGCTAAACGAATCGGCACAAAATCCAGAAAAAGATATTGCTAAAATTGATCAGGAAAATGCTAAAGAAACTGATAAGCAACAAGAAAACGAAAAAGTGAAAGACGACGAACAGCCGCCAGCCAACGAGGCATTAGCTGCTGCCGGCGTCGATGCAGACGCCCCCAAGACCGCGAATCTCAGCGAAGCCAATGCCGAAGCTGTCGTTGATGCCGACTCGTCGAGCTCAACGCCCGGCGGAGGCGCTGCTGATGCGGCAACTGTTGAGGCGTCTGCGGCAGCTAGTGTCGCGTCCGCGTCCGCGTCCGGTTCGCCGTCAACCACAACAACCGCAACAACAAGCGCATTGGACACTGAAATGGATGAGGCTACGAGTAAAGCCCAAACGCCCAAGACCGCTGCGCCAGCTGATGGCGAAGCCGATGATGCCGCTGCCATTGCTCCGGCCGAGACCGGCTCAGACTCATGCACTAACAACGCCACCACCACCACAAACATCAAACCAACCACCACCACCACCACTACTACTACTACTATTACCACCATTATTACCAATCCATCATCCACCACAACAACAACTGCAACGACGACTGCAACGACCCCTGCGGGGAGCGGGGAGTCGTCGACGGGTCAAAACTGCGAAAATGCTAACTCCAACTCAAATTTAGGCTTGGACGAGGAAGAGTCCGTTGCGGGCAGCTATCCACCCACTCTGGTGGCAGTCGAGGATGCCACTCTCTGGCCTTCGATGCAGGATTTGAACACTCGACTGCGGCGTGTCATTACCGCCTATCAACGCAACTACAAGAAGGAGGAGCTCAAGCAACAGCAAAAGGCCAAGGTAAGTGCCAAGTGCCATCACAACATCTACCTGCACCAACCTCCCATCCCATTCCATTCCAATCACAACATCCAATTACAACAGTCTCCCCATATTGTACATACATTACATATACCTACATATATCAGCATCGATTCTCGATCAACTATTCCAATTTTGGGTTGGTTAGGACAGCTCAATTATCCCTGGGAATTTGGCTGTTATCGTTTTTTATATGTCAACATCCTAGCAAGAATGATGGAAACTGTTTTGAAAATTCAAGAATTCTTTTGGCCAATATTTAATGACGAACCAATAGCCGATTTTCTAGGTGTGCTCTTACGCTTAACATATATCGATAGTCTCTCTTATTATTTCAGCTATCAATCAAGTGATCGATAGATATATTCCACCATTCTTGCAGGCACTCCAAACTTTGTCATTACACACTTTGTTTTTGATTGTCCTTATTGTTTCGTATTTTGAACATAACACTAACTAAATTCACAACAAAAAAAAAAACGATTTAAAAGGTGTTGAACCTTTTCAAAATTTGTAGAGTATGTAGTTTTGTTGCTTAGCTGTTGGCCGTAGTTAACTACTTGGCTTAGATAATGTACATGTAGTAAAAGTAGAAATCCGACCGCGGACAACTGATGCCTACTGACTGAAGAGTAAGGACAGAACCGAAGGACAAACCAACACCAACAGCTGATTAACAAAACTACCTGCGAAAGACTCAGGAAAGACCCCAAAGCAAATGCCGAAGCAATTGTCTGTCTATATCCGTATACCCATCGATCTGTCTTTCTCTCTCACACACACTCGCTTTCTCTCTCTCACCCACTCACTCAATCTGTCATGCTGTTAAATGTGCTGTTCTAACCGAGTTCTTACCACAACAACAAACCACCCAAAATCCTCCCACTCTCTCTAAATCCCAACAGCTTCAGGCGCTGGTCTCATCGACACCGCCGCTGTCGGTGCCCACCACACCGACCCTGCAGTCCATGCAAATGCAGATGCAGGGCGCCGGCGGCAATGTCGGCGTCGCCAATGTGTCGACCCAAGGCGGCAGCAGCGGCGCCGGATCGGTTAGCCAACTGCAGCAGCAACTCGACTCGAGCAATCGCAGCCTGCAGGCGTTGATGCAATCGCAAGGTGCCAGCACCTCGGCAGCCGCCGCCGCAGCGGCCACAGGTGCCGCATCCTCCATGCAACACGGATTGAGCCAGCATCAACAGCAGCAGCAACAGCAGCAGCAGCAACAACAGCAAACTGTCAGCGGATCAACGGTGCCAGCGATGCCCACGGCTGCCGATATTAGCCTAATGCTGAGCATCCTCAACACCACCGACGTCAGTCAATTGGCCAATTTGGACATCAACAAACTGGCCATGTATTTGGTCAGTATGAACAATGTACGTGAATCGCCCCAACTATCTACAACAACAATGTGATGAGTACAAACTCTATCTCTATAATATGCATTTAAAAAAAAAACAATACAACACTATCCAAAAAACATAACCCTGCCACTACTATCCAAAGTTATACCCCTCAAACCCCCCACAAAACTTAACGATTCGGCAAAATAATAAGCAGAACTCAACACACCCTCGAGTCGACGCCGATGGCGTTAATAGACCATGACCACCCAACAACTCACAACAAACCACTCAAACCCCCGCCCAACACTGACAATAACTTACCACACATTTATTACCACAAAAGTTGCGTTGAGAACTAACCCCTATATAAAGTGTACAAATTGCATACTAACCTGCATGCTCCTAACTAAGTATTTGAACTTGAAATCTATAATTGTTATGTTTATTTCAGTATTACACATATATTTTTACTATATATCATTTAAATATTTATTATCTTAAACTATATACGACTTAACAAGCAATTAAGAACATTTTTAGCGATTTTATTTGAAAAAAATAGGATTTATGATCGAAATAATATCTTTGTCCTTCAAGTTAATAATTTAATAAGGGTGTCAAGGCTTGAACTTAAGCTATATACGATTTAACAGGCAAATTAAGCAAATCTTAAGCAATTTTATTTTACAATAGAAATTGCGAAAATATGGATTATACATTTTCTAATTTTTTATGATGCCCAAATATCTGCAGCTGTTTTAAAAATATTCGAAATAATTCGGCTGATCAACTCTTTCCCTTCTTCTAACTTTATAAGCCGTTAAGAGGGGGTGTGAGTTGATCATTCAATAAGGGTGTCAAGGCGAAAGATCCGAAACCGGTTTGACAAATTTTCCAGTTGCAACCCTTAAAATTCAAGTGCTAATTGAGTCAAATGCGACAAAGCAAACCAAGTTAATCTTGATATAATGCCTTTGGCTTATTTGCCCATTGTCTGATGTTGTTGTCCCTTTTTTCCGCTCTCCCATTTTCGATATGTATCGATAAACTCCCAACTCCTTTCGCTCGAGGTGGTGGCGTGATGGAGATGGGAGTGTGTGAAAAGCCAAAACGAGGGAATCTGGCGAGTGAAAAAGACGAAAAACAAAAAAGATAAATAAATAAAATGAGTTACACCCACAGTGTGAGGTGGCGATGGCGGTGGTGGAAGTCGTTGCCTGGCGAGTGTGCAACTGTCTATGTGTGTGTGTGTGTGTGTGTGTGTGTGTGTGTGTGTGTGTGTGTGTGTGTGTGTGTGTGTGTGTGTGTGTGTGTGTGTGTGTGTGTGTGTGTGTGTGTGTGTGTGTGTGTGTGTGTGTACTTCCGAATGTTTGAACAAAAGCAACGATGACAAAACGAGACGAACGACAAAACGAGGCGAGAGCGACAACGACAGCGACAGCGACACGGGGCAAAAACACAAATACAAATACACTTATGCTTAATTTATGCAAAATAAAAGAAATACACATAGAGTTGAGTATGCTGGCGACTCGTCGTCGTATCTGCCGAACTGACTTCGCCCCGAAATGTGGTGCACACGAGATGCTCTTGCTGTGCTCTGCTCTGCGCTGGCCCGCGAATGAGCAGCCAAAACGAGCCAACGAGAAAATGTCAAACCACTTTGCACACTCAGCAACAGCGGCAGCCTCCCCAAAATGGTTGTTGTTGCTGTTGCCACCTATCCCCACAAGCAAAAAGAAGCAGGAGAAGGCGCAAAGCACAGTGAAGCCACCGCCATGTTGGCCGTTTCGTTTTATGCGCTTGGGTCAAATTATGAGATGCCGACCGACTGGCGGAGATGGAAGTCAATTGTACAACCTGACGCGCATTTTACTGTAGCAACCTTGTCGACGCCATTATCAAAAGGCAAAGCGAACCCCAGCGCCATCAATCAAGCGAGCCAGCGCAGCAGCAGCAGCAGCAACAACAACAACAACAACAACAACAACAACAACAACAACAACTAGCAGCGCAGTCGAAGTCGACGCAGCAGCAGCAGAAGCAAGAAGAGCAAGCAAAACGGTCACACAGGCAAAGCGCAAAGCCAAAGCCGCATTATGGCAAATGTGCGCCATGTTGTTGTAGTTGTTGTTGTTGCCGCTGTTGTTGTATTGACGAAGTTCTTCTTTGGTGACGATGATTGTTGCCGCGACGGTGGCGACTGCGGCGTTGGCGTTGGTCTCTGACTCGACGTTGTTGTTGGGCATATTGGGTATCGGTAACGGGTGGTTGTCGTCGTTGTTGTTATTGCTGGCTGTACTTGTGTGTGTGTCTGTGTGTGTATTAGTTTTCCATGAGTGTTGTGTATCTGTATCTGTATAGGTGTATGTTTGTAATTTTACATTTTGCTGGATTTATCGAATGTTTAATTTTTTTGCTTGAAGCGCCCACCCAAAAGCCAAGCAGCCGCTCTCAATGCGGTGTGTCGCTGTCCCTGTCGCTGTTGCCTTCTCGGCTCTCACGGGGCAAGCTCTGCTCGTTGAGCGCGAGACGCGACGGCGATGTCGAGTCTATATGAGACTTGGCTGGCTGGCTGGCTGGCTGGCTGTGGTGACCTGTTCCGTTTCGTTCCCGTTCTCTTTCCTGTCGTATCTTGTTCGCCCGCGGCGCGTCAATAAAGCCAAAGCCTAATTGTGCTCATTTGAGCTCATCGTTATAGTTGTTCTTGTGCTCGTTGTAGTTGCTGCTGCTCCTTTTGCTTTTGCTCTACTATTCGCTTTTCTCTACTTGCAGCAGCCTAAAAGAATTTGTATATCCGCTTTCTACAACTTAGATGGGTATTATAATTTGGTGACAACCAAAACGAGATACACGTTCAAGACTTTGTTTATTCCACTAAAAAAAACGGATAAATTGTATATTCCAATTTAGTTGTTATTGCATGAGAAATATGCAAATTATATGTACATATATAAATTTGTATATTTACTTTATGGGGTCGGAAATGATTTATTTGTTGTCTTCTAAGCACATTTCAATTTCGAGAAACCTAATAAAGTTGTTTTTCTTTTAAAGAGAACAGGTCTAAAAAGGTATTTATAGTATTTATTTATTGTCCATTTCTAAATATTGGAAAGCGGGTATCAAACAGCAGAGCTCACTCAACTGTAGCTCTGTTACTTTTTTGTATTCCCTTTTTGCATTTGTGCAACATGAATTTAGAACACTGCCAGGCATAGACTTAGCCTAAGTGTGTGTGTGCAAGTATGCGTGTGTGTGTGTGTGAGAGAGTCGCTCTCTATGTGTGCGCGAGTGTGTTTGGCATTCTTTTTGCGCCATCTTTGGGGTCTCGGCGATTTGCTTGGATGCTCACATGGCTGGCTGGCTGGCTGACCGCTATTCGATTTATTATTTTATTAGCATTTGGTTTCCCCGTGTATTGCATTTATTGCATAGCACCGTGGTGCCATTACTATTTGTCAGAGAGTGTTATGCAAATCCTTGTCGTTGAACACGTTTTTAGAGCACTGTGCGCGTGCGCTGCGTCTTACGTGTTGCATCTTGTGGCAGCTGCTGCCGTCGCCGCGTCGGCGCATTCGTTTCACACCTGTCATCCATCCATAAACAATTCGTATCATTTACCTGCCCAGTGTGCGATGGTCACTTCATCAATATATGAAGTGCACACACACACAGGCAGACAATGTATTAGTATGAATGTATTGGGGAAGCTACGTGTCTTAAATGAGTCGCTGTTTTTGTTGTTGCTGTTGTCTACCTGCCTTTTGATTTAGTTTTGCGTTACGCTTTAGTCAAATTTACGAGCAGACATGCATAGGAGAATCGTCACACATGCACACAGCCAGTGTATCAGTGTGCATGCACGCACACTAGCGCAGTCGTAACCTCTCACGTGCAGTTGCATTTGCTTGCGCGCTCTCTCTCTCTCTCGGCAACCGATCATGTGAATGTGTGAGTGTGTAAGTGTTTGGTCATATGCATTTGCTGAAGATGTGTCGCTGTCGCCGTCGATTGGCAGCTTGCTTTTGTTGTGCTGCTGCTGTTGTGGTTGATGGTATTGGTTTGGTGTTAGTATTGGTGGTTGGTGGGATTGTTCATTGTATCTGTATCTGTATCTGTATCTTAGCAGATTGATTAATAATCTCGTTTTTATACAGCGACGCTGCTACGTGCTTATCGCACTTTACTGCATTTTCTATCTTTCGCATTTACTTGCGCATTACGTACACATATGCCAACATATCTACATACATATGTACATACGTACATTGCTTTTACATGCTCTTGATGTAGATTTGTTGTAGTCAAAGGTCGCATTAATTAAACAATCATTTGGCGTGCTCTAATAATAATAATAATGGTCAAGAACTTGCCCTGCTGAGCTCTTGTATTGTCCACTATGCCCCCATTGTCCTTTCGCATAAAAGACAAATGCTCTTCCTCTCTCCTCTCTATCCTATATGTGTTTTGTATGTGTGTGTGTGTGTTCACATTTTATACCTGAATTTTAATCCATTTCTCAGGGCTCTAGCCTCTAAGCGCATGGATGGCTATTATTTTATGTTATCCCTTTTACGCCATGTCGCAGTCGCAGTCGTCGTCGTCGTCGCAGTCGCTGTCGGTGTCGCTGCTGCTTATGCCGCCTTGTCGTCAACAGTTTTTGTGGTACATTTGTTTCATTGCTTGGCTTTTTTGCCGTGCATGTCATGTATCCCCCTGTCCTGCCTCCCTCGCACTCACATGAATATATGCGAAAGAGTGTGCGTATGAGTATGACAGTGTGTGTGTGTGTGTGTGTGTGTGTGTAGAGCCTGCTGCCTTTGCCGTTGCCTTCTGCTTTTGCTTACATTACACACAGTTGACACAATGTGCGCGCTGCTGCCTCCTCATTCTCATTCTTCTTCTTCGTCAACTCGTCCATCCAGTGCACAGCTCACACAACACACTCCTCGCACACACACAAGCACACACTCACACTCACACTCAGACTCAGACTCAATATAATATGTGCTCTCATTCGCTCTCGCTAGCTTCGCTCTCGCATCGCATTGCGCTCTCATTGTCTTTCTCGCTCTCGCTCTCAGTTTTTGGTTGCTTTGGCACTGCAAGTGACGCTTTGCTTGGCTTGGCTTGGCTCGGTTTGCCATGCCTTCTTTGCGCCGCTCATTCACCTCTGAGGACAGGCTGTGACTGCCTTTCTGCCTGCCTGCCTGCCTGCTGCTGCCTGGCTGCTGCTGCCTGCCTTTGCTTTGCTTGTGCCCATCTCATTCATATTCACATTCACCCAAAACGGCGTTTGGCTTAATCTCACGATTGTTTGGTTTCGTTTGGTTTGGTTTTTCTGCTCTGCTCTGGCTCTGGCTCTGACTCTGGCTATGGCTATAGCTATATTTTAGCTATAGCTATGGCTGTGGCTATGGCTCTGCTTTGCTCCCTCGCTCAATAGTAGTTGCTTTGCTGACGACGACCTCTCCCCCGTGTTCTGTGTGTTCGTCGCTGTCGCAGTGTTGCTGTTGCTGTTGCTGGCTGATTCGCATTCGATTTTAGCTGCTAGTGCCGCTCTGCCGCTGTCGCTGTCGTCGTCGTCGTCGTCGTCGTCGCTGCTTCCGTGCGCGCGTATGCGTCCCCGTTGTGGTCTCGACTGTGTTTCTCACTGTATACATGCATGAGTTTGTTGCCTGTGTGTGTGTGAGGAGTGTTTCTTGTATTTAGTCCGCAATGCGCTCGCTCATTATTTGTTTGAGCGCCGCGGTGTAAAGTTGTAAAAAGTCCAAGTGCTTGAGCAGCAAACGCATCCATATCCAAACATCGTATCGGCATTGCTATCGGTATCGGTATTGGTATCGGTATCGGCGCGACCCGTCTCTCTCTATGCATGTCGTCTCCCTCTATCGCCCATATGCATATGTAGCATGTTTGTTAGTGTCAGCGTGTGTGTGTGTGTGTGTGTGAGTGTGCAAGAAATAATAATAATCAAACGAATGGAAAAATGTAATTGCTGAGGCAAAGTAGACGACGAGACGAGACGAGTCGAGTGCGAGCTGTGAGTGTGGCGAGTGCAGACGTCGTTGACGAAACACAACAACAGCAGCAGCAACAACAACAACATCATCAACAACAACAAGCAACGTGCAAATGGCAAAATGTGTCGCTGTCGTCGTCGTCGCAATGAATGATAATTAGTGCTTAATTAAAATCAATAATGCGGCAATCGAAATCCACTTCCAATCTATGTATTTTTGTGATATCTATAAAGTGTAACATATGCATTGTAAATTGCATATCCCCAAATCGACGTTAGTTCGATAATAGTTTGTGTTGTGTGTGCCTAAAAATCGACAAGCAACAAAATGGAGGTTATTAAACCCATGGATTTTAGCAGCTTCTCAGCATTCTGCGAGCATCTCAATAAATCATCAACAGCCGCCGCCGCCGCAGCAGCAGCAGCCGCAACTGTGGCGCCCTCTATGAGCAATGGCATTTATTTGGAGGTAAACAATCAGAACGGTAACATCAACTAAACTGAACTGAAATGACAATGACAATTTATGTTTTATCGAGCATTTGCAAAACTTAATTAAAATGAAGGCAAATGCGACGACGAATGTGAATGCAGCGAAAAGAAAGACAGAACAAGAGGTAGAAATAAAAGTAACATCTCCCAACGCAACACAACAGAACTTCAAAGCAATAACCACACGAGGTAGAAGAGGTGAAGGAGACGAGGCAGTTACAGAGTGGCAGGCAACCAACCAGCAGCAAGTCAAGTCGAAGCGAAATACAAAACAATAAATTTATGCCTATAGATTTCACATGTACTACGAACGTAGCCACTTACACGGCAAAAGAAGCGAAGGCAAAGCATGTGTAACTTACTCACTCACTCACTTTACTCGACGGCGACTCTCTCACACGCACGCACACTCATGCAAGCAAACAAACAAATCTACACGGTAACCAGTTGTCTCACTGTTTGTGTGTCTCTGTGTGTGTGAGCGAGCGCTCATTTAAATTCGTTTTTCCGCCGCCTGGTCTTCTACCCCATTTCCATTCCATTCCATTCCATTTGGACAGCCTGCTTTGCTACTTACTAATAATCATAATCAATCGCTCGCACTTGTATCGCTGTTGTTGTTTGTATCGTGCAAAATGCACGAAGAGGGCGCTGCCAATGGGCCGAAGGCGTCGCGTGTCTTGTGCGCGCGCGAGAGAGAGAAAGATAATAGTTGGTGGAGAGTGGCGGTGGGGGAGGGGGGAAGTGGTGTAAGAGGTCGTTCGTCGTTCAATCGTCGTTGTTCGTTCTTTATCTTGGGCTCGCTTTGTCGTCGTTTGTTTTTGTTTTTGGATATCGTTTGCTTGTTTGGAATTTGTATATCAAAAGCCGTTAGCCTCACATCGCACAGAAAGAAGTACACGAAGTACACACGCCGCAGCAGCGCTGCCAACCTGCGCCAATTGGCATCCTTGAGGGCAAAGCCACCAGTGCTGCCAACTGCTAGCTAGCTAGAGAGCAGCAGCAGCACCGAGCCAGCCCCCAAAGGCAGCACTTGACTTGACAGTGTTTGCTTGCAGTTAGTTTTGTTGTTGTTTTGATTTGCATTCACATTCACAATCACAAATACAATTGCGCAAGTGTGTGTATGATTATTTTTGCAACCACCTGGCAACGCTGTTGCTGAGAAGTACCGACTAGTTGCCACCCGCACTGCCCACCATTATTATTATTATTATTATCATAACTAACTACAAAACGACGGGGGAAGGGGAGGCACACAATCTGTGTGTGTGTGTGTGTTTGCAGAGAGCTTCTGCCTTCGCTGTACCGTGCAATTGGTCTCGCAGGATTCATTTGTTTGTCTCCGGCATTGCGACTGCCAATGTGGGGGTTGGGGCTGCCCTCATCGGCTTGTGCTCATTGTCGCGCTGCCATTTGCCCTCTTTGATACTCTTCCGCGCGTCGCTTCGCGTCTCGTCTCGTCACGTTATTAGGGGTGTAAAATGGATTTTTTACTTTTATTATTATGATTTTATTGTATTTCCAGTTTCACAGTTTCAGGCGGCTCTCGCTCGTATTTAGTCGTCGTCGTCGTCGTCGTTGCCATTGTCTCTCTGAGTTTTGCCCCTTTTGCTTTGCGCTCGCCATTCGCATTTTGTACTTTTCGCAAAAATTGTAATTCAAAAGGCAGGCAGGAAAGCAGGAGGACAGACTGATAGACTGACAGAGACCACCAACTAACCCCCTACTAAAAGCAGCACCCACCCCTGATATGCATCCCGTCTATGATGTTGATGTTTAAGGGGCCGTTGCTTTTAATTTCTCTTCTCTTCACTCTCTCGCAACAAATTGTGCAAATATTTGTAATGAATTTTGCGTTGCGTTCCACATTTTGCCTTTTCGATTTTCGATTTTTCGGTAATCAAATAAAACAGCATATGTATGTATATGCATGTACATACATACATACAGATATAATATGATTCTTATGTACAGCTCTGTAAGTTTTGAGCTGTGTAGTATTATTTATTATTAGTTATTGTAGAAGAGAGAGAGCCCAGACCTCTGGTCTTATCTTATCGCCCCATGCCTTCGGTGTATGTCATGAATGGGTAACGATTGTAAAGTAGCCAAGATTATACTTCAAGTCTGATGATGTCTCTTTAATCTATTAACAAGCCACTCACTGCAAAGAATCGATGTGAGTCACTAAAAACCAATTGAGAAAAGTATTTATGAAAAAATGCAATGGGGAAAATTAAATTTGATTAGCTATGGTTATTATTACAACAAGGGTTGTTATAAAATTGTTGTAAACGATTTGCAAGTTTGTGAAATTTGTCATTTATTAGTTGCATCAAACTATGCTAGCCGAGAAAAATGAATACAAAATGAAAAAGCAGGTGGATTCACATATCGGGCGAATGGTGAAAAATTCTGGAATTTGTTGTTTCTTGATATTGAATAGTAATGTAAAAAATATTTCATAAACCAAATTTTCTTATTAATGATAGATACATATGTAATAAAAAAAAAAATTGTTTGTAAATATTAATATTAAGCTTATCTTATTTGAAGTAATATCTATCTAACTTCCTAGCCTATCCCCGTTTTCTATGAATCACATTACGCGAAATATGAACAGTATAAATATTATTAACCCCAATCTTAATCCCTTACACAACAACTACACATAACACATTGGATTTTAGTTTTTGTTTTTATTTTAGACAATGTTGTAATTTGCATTCAAATTATATAATTTAATAATAGGTTTGTCAGCCAATATTTAAATGTTGCTGATAATAATTTATTTATTATTTGAATGCTTGGACTTATGCAATGAATTCGCCTCTCGCATTTTGCAGAAAATGGAGCGCCAGGGCAAGATGGAACTGGCGGCCAAGGAGCGGGAGTCACAGCGTCTGCAGCTGATACCCAAAAAGTGGAATCGCCGCGAAGAATATGAGTTTCTGCGCGTGCTCACCGGCTACGGCGTCGATATGCAGCTGACGACGCCCATGGGCAGCAACAACAACAACAGCAACAGCACTCAACAGACTCCCGACTGGACGAAGTTCAAGCAGATGGCGCATCTGGAGCGCAAGAGCGACGAGACACTCAGTGATTACCACAAGGTCTTTGTGGCCATGTGCCGACGCCAGGCGGGTCTGAAGCTCGCCGAGAACGAGCGTGGCTTGGAGGGCATCATCGAGGAGGTGGAGAAGGAGCATGCTAAGCTCATACTCGATCGCCTAGAGCTGCTGGCCAAGCTCCGTGAAGTGGCGCGCAATCCACAGCTCGAGGAGCGTCTGAAGCATTGCGCCATGAACGCAGACACTCCAGACTGGTGGGAGCCGGGACGCCACGACAAGGAATTGATTGCTGCCGTGCTGAAGCATGGTTTATATCGCTCCGAGACCTTTATCTTTAACGATCCCAACTTCAGTTTCTCCGAGTCGGAGAAGCGTTTCATACGCGAACTCGAGGCGCAACTGCAGCGCACCATCAAACTCGAGGCCTTCAACGCGGAAGCCGAAAAGGCGGCGGCCGCGGCGACGGCTGCTGCAGAGAAAGCAGCTGCAGCGGAAAAAGCCGAAAAGGCTGCAGCTGCGGCTGCTGCAGTAAAGCACGAAGTCATCGATCTGGATGACGAGCTGCTCACGAAGGAGAGCGTCATCAAGAAGGAATCGCCAGTGAAGGCCGAAGTCAAGCCAGAAGAAAACGCAGAGAACGCCAAATCCGAGACAGAAGAATCCAGCACTGAGCAGGAGAAGAGCAAGGTGGCTGAGAAAGGCGAGGAGGCAGCAGAAACTGCAGTGTCCGTTGAGGGTGCAGAAAAAGAAGCGTCTAGCGAGGAGAAGCTGAACAGTGAAACCACCAAGGAATTGCCCGCTGAGAAGGTCGACGAAGTTAAGTCTAAAGACAGCGAGGAGAAAATGGAGGTGGACGAACCCATTGCGGAGAATGGTAACGAGAAGGAGGCTGTGACAGCTGAGGGAGAAACCCCAAGCACAACCGAAAGCGAGAAGCCAGCAGCGACGAAAGCAGATGCTGAAGAGGAGCCTGCGGTGGAGGAGGAGAAGAAATCCACCGAGCAGACGGATGAAACCAAAATGGAAACCGAAACAAGCGTCGAGAAGTCGACCGAGTCGGAAGACAAAGAAGCTGTCGAGGCGAGCGCTGAAAAGGAGGAAATAACTCCCGTCAAGGCCGAAGCAGCCGGCGAAGAAACCGCCGCTGTTGAGGCAGTCAAGGAGTCTGCCGCAGAGCCCGAAAAGGCAGCCACTCCCGCCCCCGAAGTTGTCGAGGCCAAGAAGCCGGAAGTTGTCGACGAAATCACAGATTTAACCGAAGAAGACAAGCCCGCTGCCGAAGAGAAGACTGCTCTCACCGCTGAGAAGCAGCCCAGTGAGCAAGAGATACTCGATCTGGTTGCTGCACCCACCGATCCCGACGACGACGAAGTGATGAAGGAGAAAGAAAAAGCCGTCGAGGAGGAGTGCAAGAAGCAGGCGGCCGAACTCAAAGCGCGCTTCCCCGACCTCGAGGTCATACAGCCAGCAGCTGTCAAACAGCAGAAGCTGGAGAAGCCCAAGCTGGAGATGTGCATGATTCGTTGGTTCAAGGACTTTGCGCTCGAGCGTCGCATTGCCCACATCGTGTGCTGTGTGGAGAGCAACAAGTGGCCGGTGGACAAGCATTACAGCGCCTTCGCCGGCTGCAAAGGTGCCACCGATCTCAACATTGCGCTGCACGAATCGATCCCGCATTTGAACAGCATCGAGCGTCGCTCGACGACGCCCGACGTCATCACCATCACCACGGATCAGGGTGTCACCAAACATCTGCAGGCCTCCCAAATGCAACAGGTGGCCAGCAATGCTGCCGTCAACTCGGCCAGCAACGTTGCCGCCAGCAACGTGATGTCCACGTCGGTGCAGAAGGCGTCCGCAGTGATGCCGACAACACCCACGTTGCCGGGTCTGGATGCCAACAGCATCAATGCCGCCGTTGCCGCAGCTGTGGCGGCCGCAGCCAGTGGCGGCAATGCCACCTCGCTGTCCGCCTTGTTGCCGGGCATGTCGCTGAGTGCAGCGAATGCGGCGGGCGCAGGCGGAGCCAGCGGAGTGAACGCGACGGGATTGAATGTCCCCAGCGGCGTGGGCGGCGTCTCGAATGCGGGCAAGAAGCGCAAGCGACACATTGCCATCGACGTGGAGACGGAGCGCGCCAAATTGCACGCGCTGCTCAACAGCTCGTCGAGTAAGTGCTGCAGGAAACTGCTTCTCATTATTACAGATTACTGACTTATTCCTTTTTGTTGTGCTTGCAGTGGCGCCCAAGGACTGGGAGAGCGAGATTGCCAATATGGAGGCGTTGACTGGTTCCTCGGGACGTCGTGGCGGCTCTGCGGCAGCCTCGTCTGCAGCCCTGAGTGGCATGCAACCGCCGCCAGCGCATCAGCATGCCTCGTTGTCGCGCCAATCTTCCGGACAGTTCAACAAGCCCGCTGTGCCGGCCTTGAAGACGCCGCCACCCTCGATGGGCGCACCCATGGATCTGTCCTCTAGGTGCGTAGGAAAACTCCGACTTGAAACTGGTTGGGAGCGTAACTAACTCGTATTCTGGTCTTTTCCACAGCAGCCTGCCCAAAATGAACATGACAGAGATGCTGAAGACGGCGTCCAGCGCAGGAGCCATCGATCTGAGCGAAGTGCAGGACTTTTCCATGCCCTCGAAGAAGTCGAGCGTGCATGCGGCGCTTAGCTCTGCCTTCCCCTCGATGGGCGGCAGCAAGAGCAAACTGGACGACACGCTCAATAAGCTGATGAAGAAGAACAATTGCGTAAGTTCACGAGAAGCACAATTGATGGATAGCTTCACTAATCAGACACTTTTAACCCAACAGACCATTGAGGAGCCTGTGATTGGCAAGGAGAAGAAGCGCAAGAAGCTGGACGAGATTGTGCTGGGTCTGTCGGCCGCCAAGGAGCAAAAGACCTTCCCGGATCCCTCGCTGCCGTCCTCGAAGAAGCCACAAATCCCACCCAGCGTGTCGGTGACGCCCGCCAATCTGCAGGCGCCGAGCCAGCAACAGTCGAACCAGAAACCCTTTACCATCACTGTCACGACAGTGCCCGGAAGTGAGTTTGAGTCTCTGCGCTTTCATTTCTAATTCCCCCAACCGGCAGCTGTCCCCAACGCATCACTAAACGATGATCTCTTTATCTCTTCTTTGTTTTCTACAGAATCCAAGAGCGGCGGCCAAGGCAGCGGAAGCGGCGGCGGCGCAAGCAGCAGCTCAGCGGGCAGCGGCCTAAGCGCATTGCAAAACATGACAATGGGCGGCCTCTCGAGCAAGGACAGTCTCAATGCCCTGCTGGCCCAGACGATGGCCAGCGATCCGCAATCGTTCCTCAAGCAGCAGCAAAAGATGATGCAATATCTGCCCCCAGCGCAGCGCAAGGCCTACGAAAACATGCTGGCCGAAATGGAGCAGGCAATGAAGCTCAGCTCCAAGTTCAACGCGCCTCACGACGTCAACAAGGTCAACAAATGGCTGTCGGACATGAGCAGCCCGCTCGGCGATCAGCTCAGCATTGACTACGTCGGAGCAGCGAGCGGCGCGAGCAGCAGCAGCAACAGTCGACGCGGCAATCGACAGCAGAGCAGCAGCTCCAGCGCACAGCAGCAGGCGGCAGCGCTGCAGAAACAACAGCAGCAACAGCAGCAGCAGCAACAACAGCAGCAGCAGCAACAACAGCAACAACAGCAGCAACAACAGCAGCAGCAGCAACAGCAACAACATCAGCAGCAATCCATGAGCGGCCCTGTCGGCTTGACCGGCGAGGAGCCAGTTCCGGTGATCAACAAGCAGACGGGCAAGCGTCTCGGTGGCAACAAGGCGCCCCAACTCAAGCGTCTGATGACCTGGTAAGTGCCCCTTACTTTTTATCTTATCCTATTCCCAATGTGTTAAAAAAAGAGATCAATTGCGTTATTTAGCAAGTGTAGCTTTGCCTATCAAATACAAAATATATAGAGTTGACTCATTTATCTCGTAATCGTACGAGATTTTGAAATCATAAATTCTTTTTTTATTAGGTTTCTTATGTCCCAGCTAAAGTGACAGTTATTTAACGCTCGCATACATTTATAGTTTGTATCTCATTTCGATGTACCTCTTAACTTAACGGCTTCAAAAATAATATCAGTTTCTGTAAAATGTAATAATAATTAAATCCGCCGGCTGTAAATTCGACTGTTGTTAAAAAAGAGTAACTTTCAGTTTAACTCTTCCCTTTTCTTTGCAAGTTTATCGAGCATATACATTTTTAACTTGAGGTTAAGAGCTAACTTCGAAACAAGTCCTCATTTTTGTCACCTGTTTTATCTGTGATAATAACCCATACACATAACTAATTTAAATTCTCATTCTCCTTCTGCAGGCTCACTGAGAACCCCAACTATGAGGTGGATCCCAAGTGGCTGGAGCAAATGCAGAATCCCATGTCGGCGCCTTCGCCCAAGCCCAGCGTCAGCAACATGGACAACAGCGGCAGCTATGGCGCCAGCAAGTCGCATGGCGGTCGACCCTCCTCGAACTCCAGCAACGCCTCCTCCAGCAGTCACACCCAGCAGCAGCAACAGCAGCCGAGTGCAGCTCAATCGCCGGCAGGCGGCAACTCGGGCTCCTCGAAGAAGTCGTCGCGTCAATCGCAATCGGCTGCGGCCCTGGATCAGGCGGCCTTGCAGTTTGGCTCGCTGGCCGGTCTCAATCCCAGTTTGCTGGCCAATCTGCCCGGTCTCGGGGCATTCGATCCGAAGAATCCGCTGGCCGCCTTCGACCCCAAGAATCCGTTGCTCTCGATGGCGCCGTTTGGCGGCATGCCCGGCATGGGCAGTCTGCCCGGTCTGGGCAATCTCAACAATATGAATCTGTTCGCCAGCCTCGCGGGCATGGGAGGGTTGGGCAATCTGGCCGGCATGGATGCCCAGTCGCTGGCTGCGCTCATGGCTGCTGCGGGACCAACGCTCGGCGGCCTCACGGGCAGCACGGGCGCGGGCACCGGCAAGAGCCAGTCGCAGTCCAGCGCTGGCGGCAACTCTGCCTCCGCCTCGTCCTCCTCCTCGGCCGCCAACAAGAAGAAGCAACAGCAGCAGAACGAGGCCGCCCAATTGGCCGCAGCTGCAGCCGCCGCTGCGGTGGTGAACAGCGGTGCCGGCGGCAACTCCGGAGGCGGTGGCAAGAACGCCGCCGCCAACGCTGCGTCTGCCGCACAGCTGGCCGCCGGCTTTCCGTTCCTCTTCCCCAACCCGTCGATACTGTATCCGCCCATGAGCCTGGGCGGGCTCAACCCGTATTCGCTGGGCTCCAGCGGCTTGAGTTCGGCGTACGACCAGCTGGCACAACAGTATAATCTGCTCAATGGCGTGGCCACGTCGTCGGCCGCCCTCACGGGCACCACGCAGTCTTCGAAGTCGCATCAGTCGCAGTCCTCGAAGTCGAGCAGTTCGCGCGGCGCCGCCAATGCGGCTGCCAACTCGGCGGCCAACCTGATGAACGCCATGGCGAGCATGAGCGGCGGCACGGTGACGACGCCATCCAGCAGCAGCAGCTCGAGTCGCAGTCGCGGCCAGAGCAACAGCCAACGCAACTCGTCCGCCTCCGCGACGCCCAGTGCCGCCGACATGGCCCAGCTGTCCAGTCTGCTGATGCCCGGCGCCGATCCGCATCTGATCGAGTCGCTGAGCCGCATGAGCAGCATTGATCTGGCGCAGGCAACGCGTCTGATGAGCTCGCTGGGCATGCCGCCGTTGCCCACGCCCAGCAGCTCCAACAGCAACACCAGCAGCAGCTCCAGCGCGGCCAGCAAGCGCGCTGCTGCCGCCGCAGCAGCCAATGAGGCCTCGGCGAAGGAGCAACAAAAGTGGTTCGAGAGTCTGGCACGCGGGGCGCTGCCCACGGATCTGGCTGCACTGCAGGCCTTCTCGCAGGGCAAGATGCCCTCGACCAGCTCGGCCAGCGGCAGCTCCAACAGCGGCGCCAGTTCCTCGGCGGCCAGCAAGAGCTCGAAGGCGGTGGCAGCAGCAGCTGCTGCAGCAGCCCAACTGCCGCAAATACCCGGCATGTCCAGTGACTTCTCGCAGGCGCTGCTCGCCGAGATGGCTGCCCAGGCGATGGCAGCCGCGGGCGGTTCGCTGCCACTCAGCGGACCCGGCTCGCTGGCCAGTCTGGCCGGCTTGACGGGCGGCGCTTCCGGTTCAGCGGGCGGCGGCAGCAGCAGCAGCTCGGCGGCGAAGCGACAGCGCGAACAGGACGCGTTCAAGCAGCAGATGGACTTTTACACCAAGTCGCTGGGCCTGGGATCGGGCATCTCGCTGATACCCACATCCTCGGCCAGCAGTAGTCTCAATGCCGCCGCTGCCTATGCGGCCGCGCTCGATGCCGAGCAACTGCAGCAACAGCAGCAGCAGCAGCAACAACAGCAGCAGCAGCAGCACAAATCGAAGCGTCAACGCAGCGAGATGCATCCGACCAAGGATGAGCTGGCTGCGGCCGCCTTGGCAGCGGGATTGCCGTTGAATCTGGGCGCCAGCATGAGCAGCATCGAGAAGAGTCTGCGTGGCGTCAGCTCCTCGAGCAGCAGCTCAACGCCAGCGCCGACGCCCACGCCGGAGCAGG
Organism: Drosophila formosana; assembly: GCA_035045625.1. Lineage (NCBI taxonomy): Eukaryota > Metazoa > Arthropoda > Insecta > Diptera > Drosophilidae > Drosophila > Drosophila formosana. Next base: position 1,429,416 of record JAWNOW010000030.1, read on the forward strand.
ACAAGGTGACGCTGACGCCGCTTAACAGCGGCTCGAATGCCGCCTCCAATGCGGCAATTGCCGCCAATCTTCCGTCGCAGACAACCATAACGATTGCGCCGCCCATCAGCAGTGGAGCGAGCACCAGCAGCGAACGTTCCGAGCGCAGCGAGTCGCGCATCTCGCTGACCATCACGAATGCCGCCGACGCCGCTAAGTTGCCGCCACCCTACGAGGAGGCCGACGAGCTGATCATTCAGCCCATACTGAAGAAGCCAGCAGCGCCGAGCAGCAGTCACGGCGGCAGCGTCGAGGATCTGGATGCCAGCGGCGGCGGCGGCAATGCCGTGGCCAACTTGAGTGGTTCCAGCAGCAGCAGCACGTCGGTGGCAGCAGCAGCTGCGGCGGCGGCGGCTGCGGCGGCAGCTGAGGAGAATCGTCGCTCCTCGAATCGTTTGAAGCGACCGCGTTCGGGCACCGAGCATGGTGGCGCCTCGGCGGCGGAGCAGCCGCCGGAAAAGCGTCGTGAGCTGCGCTCCACGCGGCACACACGGCAATCGGCGGATGCGGCAACGCTCAATCTGTCGGCGGGCAGCGAGTCTGAGGAGCGGAATGAATGAGTAAAGCGATGCTCCTAGCCAGACGACAGCGCCCCAGCGGCGGGCGTTCGAACCAGACAAGGCCAGAACAACAACAATGAGAAGAAGAAGAAGATGTCGATGAAGACGAAGACGAAGACGAACTTGAACCAAAAGCAGAAACAAACGGCGGCGAACAATGGAAGCGGCAGACGCCGCACCAGAAGCGCAAACCGAGGAGCAACAGTAACTGCGTCCTCCAAATTGAAATCAAGGCTAAATGTAACGAGTACGCGCACTAGAACGAGAACGAGAGCGAGTGCAGCGGCGGGCACAAGCACGAGCATGCTGACGAGAGCGAGCAGAAGTTCTCGACGCAGAACGAGTGCAAGCAAACGAACGAGAGCGAGTGCGAGTGCGAGTGCGAGGAGTACGCGAACTCGCGTTAGATTGAGTAGTAGATCCCTTAAGCTTAAAGTTGTGTAAAGTATAAGTAAATAACCCCATTACATATATAAATATTTATATATATAGTATATATACTATATGCATCTATATATATGCACGTTTATATATAGATACATTTGTATGTAGCGAGTAGGAGGATGCAGATATTGCTGCTGTGCCAAGCTGCCTCTGCTGCTGTTTGTACTCGCACCCCCTTCTGGTTTCTTCCGTGTCTGCAACGTCGAGCTCTGCTGCAACTACGTTCGCTGCTGCAATGACATAAAAGAACTCAGAGAGAGAGCAAGTAGCGAGAGAAACCATTACGAGGAGCAGGCAGCTGGCCAATGTATCTGATCCTCAGCTGAACGGAGAGCCCAATGCAGAGGGAGCAGCATCAGCCTGTTAACGCCGCATCTGCTGCAACTAAATGCGGTGCAGGCAGGCTGATGTTGCTGCCACACACGGTTCCCTATATTATATATTAAAAAAGCGCTTATAATTTAATTGTAATAGCGAGGCAGCGAGCGAGAAGAGTGAGAAGCGGAGAGGAGAGGCTGCTGCACTCGCTGCCCCGCAGAGAGGAGTAATCGGTTTAAATTATTGCAAATTATTATTGTAATCGATAAGCAAAATGGCAAAAAGCAGAATGTTTCAACAAACAGCAAACTAACTTACAACAGATTCTGATCGACACACCACACACATACATAGTTACACACACTCTCACACAAACACACACCTATTATTATGTATACACATATATAGATATGTAGGATTAATTGGGTTCAATGCTGTCGTCCTTCACAAGAGTTAATCTTAATCGCAAAACGAAAAGAAAATGAAAAAAAACCTGTACATATTTTAGTATCTTTAAAAGACTCTCGCGTCACTTAAACGTTCTCGATCACATCAGATCGCGGCGGATCGCATCATGAATTCTCTCTCCTTCTGTTTTGAATACTTATATTTTATTATTATTTTTATTATGCATATATATATATGATTAATTGTGTGTGTATGTCTAACCCTCCTGCATCAACCACAGCACCCAGCAATCTTCGAACCATCTTCGTGTATCCTTCGCACACTTTTGTCGTCCTGCCTGCCTATGTTATATTTGTGTACTCGCGCAAGTCCTATATCTATATATATATATACATATGCATACATACTTTTCTATATATATATATATGTATACATATACAATATACTGACATTGTCATTGTCAAGATCGCTTTTAATTTCTAATTTTAATTATGTAATTAGTGAACAATTTATATTATTGCATAAGTTTTAATTTGTATTTTGTATGTTTTTAACAAATGAAAATGATTTTTGTGTACTTGGAACGTAAAACAAAACCAACCAACAACCAACAAACTAATCAGTAAACAAAATTATATAAACAACAACAAATCACACAAAATGTTTATTGGAAGAGAAAAGCAAATAGAATTTTTTTTAATTAAATCAATTAATACTTTTATGTATGTATATGCAATTGGCGCGATTATTAGACGGCAAAAACTGGCCCCAAAAAGAAAAGCATAAATATATATATATATATATTGAATAATACATAAACTATATAAATCAAATGGAAATACTATTTTGTTTGCACTTTGATCCACTCAACAAAAACAAGAAACAACAAACAAAATATATAAAAAAAAACATTAACAGTTGCACCAACAGACAAGAGCAAATAACAATTTAAATTAGAGATGCTAAGTATAAATCTTAATTAAAGTATGATAATTACAACACAACTACAGCAACAACAAGATAAATATATGAAAAATAAATTTCCAAAATTACAACAAATATTGATTTTATTCGTACCATTTATTTCAGCAGCAAATTGTATTATATTGACAAGCAAAATATTGAAATTTTTTGCAGGGGCGGGCATGGAAATTTGCTAAATATGGATAAAATCCTAAATATCTCAGCCATTTGAAGGACGATCGTGATATCCTTTGACACAAGGATACATCTAATTCATACAAACACATTGACATAGTAAAAAGGACAAATATCCTGCAAACAGCGAAGTTTAAAGGAATTTATTGTATTCCGAAAATAGCGTATATCTCCGTAATATCCTGCCCGATCCTTGCAAGTCCTTTATCAAACGAAGACTCTTAGCAAGGACTAATATCGTGCCAAAAATCATTGAAATCGTCCTTGTAGTTCTCGAGTTATCCTACAATTTGTGAATTTTTTCGAAAAAGGACGCACACACGTCCACATCCAGTCGTTGTTATTGTAATTCATGATGTTATTGTAGTTGTTGTTGTTGGCCTCTTACAATTGCCGCGAACAAATAAAAACTACCAGATCAGCAGGTGAAATACCAGGCGAACAGAAATCAGCAGCAAGCAGCAGGACAGAAAGTGACTTGCACTTGCGCCACGTGCAAGAAGTAAACAGAGAGTATTAGTATTAGTGTTCATTCGTTGCTCTCTGAGAGGATTTCCGCTCTCAGTTGCTCTGGTGCGTGAGCTTAATCCACTTGCTGTCTTTTATGTTCGCCTGGTATTTTAGCTGCTCGACGCAGCAGTTTCTCAGAAACCTAGCCGAGATTTCTCGATTTTTTCTCTCTTGTTGTTGCTGACCTATTGAAACCGTCTTGAACACGCAAATCCATAGACGAAATACCAGGCGAACAGAAATCAGCAGCAAGCAGCAGGACAGAAACTCACTTGCGCCATGTGTTTACTAAAGAAAACAGAAAAGCTTCGCTAATGGACCATTTCGTTAAATCATACAAATAAATAAAGTGCAATGCATATTTTCAATATTACGCAGTTATTCACTTTTATGTATAGATTTATTCACAGTATTTGAGTTAAACTTAATTAGAGGCAACTAAAGCTGCTTTTAGCATTGTGATAAAACAAGTTTTCCGATGAATTGACAATAAACAAAAGTTAATTCTAATTGTTTCGCACGCCGAGTTCGCGTCGCTTTTGAAATCGCAGTTTCTTATCAGATTTGTTTTGGGACCGATTTAATACGCCAATGGGGGTTGGAAGGGCAAGTTGCATGGGGTAATGGGATAATGGGGAATAGAACTTACAATAAATACAAAAAGTACAAATATGTATAATATACAATGTATAAATCTGTCTGTGTTGTTAGCATTTAAAGCACTTCACCAGCCACGCCCCCCTGCCATGCGTTGAGGGACGTCGCCTTAACGCGACGATAGTAAACTTTGAGTCTTAATTGCTACAGCTTAATAATTTGCGCATGCTTCGCCGTTGGCTTCAGCTTCGATTCTACTTGTTTTTGGCCTAGTTCCTGGCTGCTCCTATTGAGCTATATGTGAGTCATGAACATGGAACGCTCGAATGCCTCCTCGAGTAGCTCCTGATTGCGACGTTTCTCCTCTGGCGTCACCTCAGCGCGCAGCTCGTCAAAGCCATCATCTGAATACGCAGTTTCCACATCCTCTGCGTCAGCCGGCGCCTCGCCAGCTGCAGACGGCAGCAAGGGCTCACCAATAATGTGGCGTATGTCATTGGGGAGCGCTTCAGACGCCTTTAGCTGCAGATAAATAGCCTCTGCCGTTTCCAGGGTGCGCTTCAAGTCGATGGTGCCGGTTAATTCGTTGATGTGCTTTAATATATCGGTGAATTCGTATTGACGTTCGATGATCACACTCGTCTCCTGATCCAGTATGGCTACAGAGACGAGCAGATGAAAATTGGCACAAGGCAAACGTGTCCAGAGGCATTCCCATAGCTTGAGCACATCGTCGTTGTCGAACTCGCGCTTGTACCACACGAGCAGCCAGCGGAAGCAGAAGTACATGTTGTCCGAGTCGTGACCGCACATGTAGTTAAAGAGCGGCGCATTGGCCACCTCGAGCAGACGACGCAGCTGGGCAAACTGGGTCTTCATGCCAGCTTGATCCATGTCAAAGTTGGTGGAGACCATGTCCATGAAGCCGACAAAACACCAAAACGCATCCACCTCATTCACTTGCACCTCCAGTATGGGCGCCAACAAATCGGACATGCCTTGCACATAGCCCAGATCAAAGTTGTACATCACATAGGTCATCAGTATGCCTTGTAGCAGCGCCAGATTGGGATTATCCTCGCCGGCGAAAAATTGTTGGGTGCGATCTGTGCGCTTCACATCCTTCTCGATTTGGCACTTGCGATCACGATAGCCGCTAAAGTTTGCCTCCTGCGCCTGAGTCATGGCCAGCCACTGGGCCTTCATTTTGTAGTACTCCATAGACTTTTCCTTGCGCCGCTCGATGCGCTCCAGTTGCGTGTCGGACCATTTATAATAGTTCAGCAAATACTTCCAGACCTCAGCACGCAGACTCGGCTCAATGCCGCAGCGAAAGATGAGCTCTTTGATGTGCTCGGAGTCCAAGATGCGGCCATCGGGCGTCTGAAACGACAGCCACTGGGTCTCCTTCAACGGCAGACCTACAAGGAATAGAATGTGATTAGGAAAAGCATCACATTGATTAATCTCTCTACTTACTGCGATGGACGCTTTGGCGAGCTGGTAAATTGTTAACTATCTTCTCGTCCTGCGCATTCAAGTTTTCAAGTTCGCTGTCCGCTGGCGATTTGTCAGCGCTCTCGCCGCGACTCTGGCTGTTTGAGGAACAGGCGCTGTTCGTGCTGCCGCTCAGCTTGATGAACTGATAGTTGTCCGGCGATGTCTGACGATCGCCTTGGATCAAAGTGCAGGGCCGTGACTTGGGCGAGCGCTGAAACGCCGATGGCTGCACATAGTCCGGTATGGTGCCCAGAAAGCCCACGAGCTTATTGGGCAGCCAGCTCTCCCTTGGCAATTGGCTGGCCTTGATCTCCCCGATGTCCAGTTCGGCAAATGTTTTCTTTAGCTTCTGGTTTTCCGTATTCAATATGGCATACTCTTCGCCGCCGCTGCCGCTGCGACTCGACTCTGTGCTCTCGATAAAATGCTGCTGGCGCATGGAGCGCACAAAGAGATCTGCATTGCCGTGCTGGAAGAAGAACTCACAGTGCAGACCGTGGTCCGACTTGCGCAGGAATCGCAATGTCTGTCCCCGATGGCGCACCTCAACCGCAGCCAGGTCATCCATCAAGGCGCGCATGATGCGACTGCGTCCCGCCAATCCTGCATTCCCATTGCTGCCCATCACATCTATGGGCTTCGTATTGAAGGCGTTGCACTCGGAAGTGGTGCGAGTGCGTCCCGATATTCTGTCGACCAGCGCCCAGTCGCCCTGATCCTGGCTGTCATCGGCAATCATAATGCTATCGTTGGCCTGCCATTCTAGATAGAGACGACGCCTCGGCAGATTGTACTCCACCAGGGACAACGAGCCGCTGGTGTTCATTTCGGTCATGTGCTCGGCAGTCGCCTTTTTAAGCAACACGCCATCGTGAGTGCACAATATCTGCACGTAAATGCAATATATGAGTCAACATTGAACAAAGACATTTTCACAGCGAACAAAAGTTTAACTTACGTTTCCAGTTCCCTGGGGCAACTCAGACTCCGGTCCGCCGTTTAGGGGCAATTCAACAACGCCCACTTGGGATTCGGTCAGCATGCCCAGCTGAATCTGCTGGCCGCGCTCGTAGCGCACCGATTCGTTCATAGCAATCACCCGTATTCTTTTTTCCGACGCAACAATAAAAATTTTCAGCGAATTATTACGTTCTAGATATAAACAATTGAATTTTCTCCAATTTGAGTGTGTACACACTTGCAATTAAACGCTGCCAACCTGCGCCAAACACAAAACACCGATTAATTGCCGCAAGTGCGTTTTACAATTCAAATTACAATTTCAAATTTAAAAATATGAATTACTAAATAGATCAGCGAATTTTGTTAACGAGTTGCCCATAATATAATTCATAATAAATATCTGAACACATCTGTAGGTAATAAACTTGCGTTTCCCAATTGGAATATACGATAAATTTTGATTTACCTAATACAAATTTAAATCAAAGTACATTTCATAAATAAATAAATTAACTGAATTTAAAATATGTTTAATAATAGACCCCACCAAGAATTTTGTTAATGAGCAATAAGTATATATTTTATTTTGTTGCATATTTTCCAATCAGTTCGAATATGTAACGGTCAAATTCAATGGGTGATTTTCGTTTTCATTCGCTGTGCATTTTGTATTTACATTGCGACTGTATAAATGATTCTCATCCAACTTGCGACACAATTTAAAATTAATCGCATCAGGGCCACCGACCGAGCAGCAGGCGACAAACGATTTGATCGAGAGCGAAAGTATTGTGCATTGTGTACTCTACTTACGTGAGCATATGACACCCATTTGTTAAAGATGGCTGCAGTGAGGTAGTGTATTAGTGTATGCCGGAACTGTCACGTTCGTTGATTATTTGAAAATAGGCACATTATGTATGTAGCACATATACAGTCATGGAAAAAATAATAGAAACGCATTTTCTCAGTTTCTTCAACTTCATATTTTTATTGCAAAATCCAATCTTGAGTTCAACTTTTTAATTTTTCTTAAACATAAATATATCACTCTTCAATAATTAACAACAAAAAGATCAAATTTTGTATTCAGTTAATTATGATATTTAATTGAAATTCAATTTTGATTTTCGGCCTGGAAAAAATAATAGAAACGCTCACGTGTTTTGCTCAAATTTTCGTTTTTTTTTCTTTAAAAACAAAATAAAAAGCATTGTTTCGCTAAATTCAAATAACTTTAGTCTAAATATTACAACTTTTATGGAAAATTATTATCGAATTTGGTTATTATAGTCGCAATGGGTCTTGGATTACATTGCACTCGAGGAGAGAGGAAAATAATACTCAGGTTAAAAGAAGAGGGTCAATCCATGGCAAAAATTACAGAACTAATGGAGTTTTACCAAAAGAATATGTTTTCTGCAATCCACTTCATAGGAAAATCAGCGAAATGGGGCCGGAAGTGAGAAACTTCGGAAAAATTTGACAAGGGGGTTGTATGAAAATCGAAAAAGGACCCACTCCTTTCATCAAAGGACTACAAAAATTGGATGAAAACGATAGTTCCTAGTTGTTCTATACGTAATAAGCTTGTTAAGCAAAGTTTGAAGGCGCATGCATCAAAGAGAGACCCTTTTCTGACCATAAAGCTTATGGGCAGGTGAATATTTACTGGCAAGAAACATAAACACCTCGAAAACGGCAAAAATATCGTAAAATCCGACGGGACAAAGATAAATATGTTTGGAAATGTCGGACAAACCTAAGTTAGGCTCCCAAAAAATTCTGATTGTGATTCTAAATACACTTTGAGACCGTTAGGCACGGTAGAGGCCATATAGTGCAATGGCGATGTTTATGCACGTCAGGTGTTGGTCTCTTCTGGATGAATGCACCTTCAAACTTCGCTCAAAAAGCCTAATACGTATAGAACGATTAGTTACTATCGTTTTCATCCAATTTTTGAAGTCCTTTGATGAAAGGAGTGGGTCCTTTTTCGATTTTCATATAACCCCCTTGAAAAATTTTTCCAAAGTTGCTCACTTCCGAGCCCGTTTCTCTGATTTTTCTATGAAGTGGATTGCAAAAAACATTTTTTTTGTGTAACAATCCATTAAATCTGTAATTTGAGTCATGGATTGGCCTTCATTTCTAAGTCTAAGTATTATTTTTCTCTTTACACCTGTGCAATGCTCTGCACGACCCATTTTGACACTAAATGTCAAAATTTAATGATAAGATTTACCTAAAGCTGGTATATTAACATTTCTGTTATACGAAATAATTGTAATAATACATTTTATTTTTAATTTGACCAAAAATTACCAAAGATTTCAGCAAAACACGTGAGCGTTTCTATTATTTTTTCCAGGCCGAAAATCAAAATTGAATTTCAATTAAATATCATAATTAACTGAATACAAAATTTGATCTTTTTGTTGTTAGTTATAGAAGAGTGATATATTTATGTTTAAGAAAAATTAAAAATTTGAACTCAAGATTAGATTCTCCAATAAAAATATGAAGTTGAAGAAACTGAGAAAATGCGTTTCTATTATTTTTTCCATGACTGTATTTTTTCTCGCATTTGTAAATAGATTAAAAGTGCCCCATTCGTGTGATAAGTGCGAGTTTACGTTTCGTTTTCGTTTTTCCGATTGCTGTAGCCGAAGGAAAATCGGAATGACGAGCGACCGATTCGAAAACATCTTTGGCAGTTTTGAAAAATGGACGAGCGTTCAGTTTGCAGTTCGCGAGTACATCGATCGGCAACGTTTTGTCTCATTCGTGTTTTTTATTTGTCTTGTGTGATAAAAAGAAAAACTGTTTTCCACTAAACACTGAAACTGAATATTTACAGGTGGGTGCATGAATTATCCATGGTAAAAAAGAGCTCTTTCTGACCCACTGTGCCATTCAGATATTTGGCAAAAGTTCTGGTTATTTGAAATGCCATTGGAGTAGCGAAAGCTCTCAATTGTGAGAAGAAAAAAAAAACACAGATGAATTAAATAACGATAAACAAGTCGTTTGTTCTTGTGCTATGTTATGTTCGGATTATATAATTAGATGTTAGCACAAAACACTAAAAATGTTCTGTGTCAACAAGAATTGCAGCAATTATTAAGTATTTAAATGTTGCTGCATAAAATATCGGCATCAATTTCAAAAAGGGTCACAAACTAAATATCTGCTATGAATGTTCTTGATTTTGAAATTAGCTGAGCAGCGTAAACAGATTTTTAGGTATAAATAAATGTGTGTGTATATATAATATTCACACATGCCACATATATATTGGAAAAACATGGTCATTGTGTTTTATCAATGAAAATTCGGACAATGGGATAAATCCTTGTGTGGATTTTTCTAAATTTTTAGAAAGGTACTTTAAAGTGCTAAACTGTCTGATCTTTTTTAAAACAAAAGATGATCAGTTATTATTAATAACATAAATTTACTTGATTTAATAACTTATTTATAGTAAGCAGTTATTTATTTAGGCGGTTAAACACTGCATAGACATGTTGACATTTTGACTTTTCGCCCTTTACATTTCCATCTGATATGCTTACAAAATTTACATTGTGCTCATTTGATCGTGTGATATCTAACGCCATCTCTTCTCCCTCCCCCACACTCTCTCACACACAGCCTTTCTCTCTCTCTCTCTCTCTCTATCGATTACTGTCCCCACTTGTCTCTCTTTCTCTTTTTGTGACAACCGAATTGTTTTTCATTTATCGGGTAAAAACAACGGCAACAGAGCAAAAAACATGAATATTTTTCGGCGTTCTCCTCAGTTGGTGGGACAAAAATAGCGCCACCCACGTATAAAAAGTTTTGAAACTGAATTTTGCCTTACAGCGTACGAATGAATCTGAGTGTATTTCTCGGCCGATTGGCTTAATTAGGATGAGCAATAACATTGTGAGGGGTGGTTGCTGCTGCACACGATCTACTAAATTCCATTTAATGTGTGTATTTTATTTTTACTTACCAATTAGTTCACTGCTGCAGCATGGAGAAATCGTGTCGCCCCAAACGCAATCGTCGTCACAGCAGGTGAGTGTGGCATACAAACTGATCATCTTGTAATCCAAATCAATTATGATCTCTTGTTTCTTTAGACGCGCTTGGCCACCAGAGGATGAGCTGCATCAGGCGCGCGCCACGAAGCGACTCTTTACGCCGGACATTAAGCGCATGCTCAAGGATTGGCTGATACGACGACGTGAGAATCCTTATCCCAGCAGGGAGGAGAAGAAGCAGCTAGCTGGGGAGACGGGTTTGACGTACACACAGATCTGCAATTGGTTTGCCAACTGGCGGCGCAAGTTGAAGAACTCGGAGCGTGAGAAGGCCAAAAAGTCATGGGGACATCTGATCAAGAACTACAATCACAATGCCAGAGGCAATGTCGAGCAGTTTAGCATCTCATCCGAGGATAGCATTTGGGAGGAGGATATGCGACCATGTGTTGGCGATGATGATGATGAAAATGAGGATGACGATGAGCTGTCAAGTCGCAGCACGGGCAGCGATGGCAATGGCAACAATGGTAACACAACGACATCGCCGTACAAGCCCAATTTCTATGTGGAGTCTGCCATGGCGTCGCACACAGCTCAGCGTCACAATCAGAGCGTCGATCGGCTGCCTATGGCCAAGTACAAGCAGCAGATGATGGAGAAGTATCTGCGCGACAGTGGCATGCAGCCAAGTGAAGGAGGAGCTGACAATAATGGTGGCGCACAGCTGAACAAGTGGCTGGAGAGCGCGGCCAGATTCACGCCAGACAGGCACAACTATCACATTGAGTGGAATATGAGCAGGTAAACCAAACACACACCAGCTTTTCTCTATCCGTTCTAACGACAATTGGTTTCTATGTGGCAGGCACAAATATGGTGGGCAGGAACGTCCTGTGCAGCACCAGCTGCTGTTCACTAGCGATGCCACAGCGACAGCGGCAGCTCGAGGCGAGCGTTGGCTGCTGCATCACAAGGACGAATTGGACGCGGCTGAGGCATTGGCCAATTTGGCGTTTAACTGCAGACAACGCTGGCATCACATGGCAACCACGATCAGCTCCTAGAGAGGAGGACAAGGCGACTGGGCCACTGACGCCATCAGCATTCCAGCAGAAGATTCGGGCCGGTTGGAAAAGTGCAATCTAGTCATAGTCAAGCAGTTTAAGATTCTAATTTAGTACGAAAGACAAATATTATTTGCTGTTATTATATTCTTAAAAAAAAAAAACGAAATTTACAAGTTACGTCTCCGTTGCGGGTTTCTCCTCTGTGCCCTTGGCGTGCACGTCCAGCACCTTGACCAGATTGCATTGATGCGCCTGAAGTTGTTGCACCACAGTGCCTGCGGCTTGATTCAACGTCTGCACCAGCTGCGCCTGCGCCACCTGCAGACTGGGCATCTTGCCAAAGTCCATCATCTCGTTGCGGCTGAGCAGCTTGCTCTCCACAATGCCGCCCAACAGAACCATTTGCGGCACTTTGCGTGTGATGCGCAGCAAAGCGCCAATCTGCTGCTGATTGGGCGAGAAGACAATGCAGTGATTGGAGTGGAACAGCGGCATAATCGCCTCATACGCTGTGCCCGTCACAGCCTGGTCAATGATCTTGCGACCATAGGACTTTAAGTGCATGTTCTGTTTATGTAACTGGACGCGCACCCGAAAGATTTCATCCGAATTGATAGAGTTCAGGTGAAAGACCGCCACCAGCCGCGAGTGATCCAGCCAGTTGCGCACTTCGCGCGCCACTATCGCATTGTAGGGATTCTCTAGCTGTGTTCCCATGCGCTGTGCTCGCGATTGAAAGCAGTTCAGCGCCTTGGGAGGCTCTGGGTACTTTGGCTGTGTGACGGCGATGACACGTGCGCGCTCATAATGCGGCTCCTTGGGTCGCTGTATGTTGATCTTGCCACGGTAGCGAAGGAACTGTAGCAATGGCGAACGAGCCGATGTCAGTGGTAAGCCTGCAAAGACAGCGTAAATAAATGAATTGTATAATCACACACAACACAGCTGTTTTCGACGTCTGCTTGCTGAGACTGAAACCACTTAAAACACGTGCACTCACTTTGCTGTATCAAGTTGGACATGTTGGCGGGCAGTTGGTGTATACTTGCTTCACTTTTAATTCACTATTCTCTCGATTTTCTAACTTTAAGTTACTATTTTCGTGCGTAATAACAATTGTTCGATTCTGGTAGCCGGCCAGTGTGACTGCAAATAATATTTCACATAATGTTAGAGATGCAAGCCCTTCGATAACACTATCGATGCTTACAAAAATACCAAATGTTAACAGAAGTGTGACCACTTATCGAGGTTAATATACTTTGGTATATCTCATAGTCTATTTTGGAATTTTAGCGCGAGGTCTAAAAAAATATAAACTAGTCTTAGATTCAACAAATTTCTTTGAAAAAATCGTTGTTATTTAAAACTCTAAGAGGTTTCTTTATCCCACAAAATTCACAAAAGCTTTTTGCAGCTAGTTCAACTGTCGCTTCTTTAAAATTTCAAATACAAAAACTGTCACACATAATGCATAGGTATAGAATTTATTTAATTACAGATATAACATTAACATCTATATATATTTATATATATATTTATGTGTGTCTTGTGTGTGTTTATATATATGTATATAGGCTGCAATTCGCTAATGGGGGTTACCTGGGACTGTCTGTAAATAGTAAGGGGTTCAGTACGTAAATGAAACAAATCGTTTAACAGAAAAAGTTTATTGAATTTGTTTATTAATTCACTTAGAAATAAGTGTAATTTAATCGGGTTCTTCATCAATTAATTAACTTAAAAATAACTAAAAATGTCTTAAAACAATAGCGTTTCATCTGTTCTTCATCATCTTCTTGTGTTACTGACAAAATCTTTTAGTTTTTTTTTTAATTCAGAACTCTTCTCACATCATCATCATTATAATCGTTATCTTTATCGTGTTATATAATGTACAGTTTTAGTTTTAAAACATACAACTAAATACGCGCTAAACACTAATTAAACTGTATTTACATGTACATGAATTATCCGTTTTTGTTTCGACGCTAAATAATTTAAATATTTTACAGTTTCGTCACATCATTTACAAGTGGGGCGTGAAAACGTTTAAGTTTTTAAGTTTAAGGAGTGTACAGAGGGTTTTTCATTTCATTTCATTAATTTGTTTTTATAATTTATATATATATATGTATATGTATCGTATATTGAGTGTCTGTATGTGTGTATGTGTCAGCATCAGGCTTGAAATATGTGTGTGTGTATAAATGTTTTTACATATGTAAATACGCTCTTTCAGACTACTCACAAGTTACAAAGTTTCATGCTCGAAGAAAAACTAAACAAGTTAAATGAAAAAAGCAGTGTTGCAAAACACCGTCTGCTTGAAGTAGTTGCGTGTTCAGTGTTGTGGCAGTGGTGGTGTTTTTGTTGTAGTTGTAGTCACTGTAATGGATTTGATTGATCAAGCAAACAGGTGGAAAAAGTGAACAGAAAAATAAAACAATATTTGCGAGGGAGGAAAAAGCAACGAAAAACTTGTCTCTAGCTTTACAAAATATTTGGCTTAACGTATTTGTTTATCATAATTAAATAGATGTTTAATATGTAATTTATATGTAGGTGTGTATGTGTGTTATGTATGTGTGTTTCTAATGTATGTATGTATTGTAATTGTAGGAAAAAAGCCTCTGGGCGCATCTTTAAACCTAATTGTGCTTCTTAATACACAGTAGTTGGCGACAGGTGGCGCTCATGGCGTTCTTCGGGTCAATGCGGCGACGATTACGCGCCACATGGAGCCGAGGAACAAATGGAAAATAATAGTGAAAACTCTCTCTACTTAAATAGCGCGTTGAAACTTTGTAAACTGCGAGCAGTAACTCTGACGTATACATGTGTGTGTGGTGTTGGTGTATGTGTTTGTGTTTGTGTTGGGTTATTCACCAATCAAAAACTTAAACGTGTTTTGTTTGCTTTTCTTCTTTAGGGGGATAGTAGGTATATGTATGTATGCTTGTATGTATTGTATGTATGTATGGTAGTAGTAGTACAGTAAACAGTTAGGTTTTTAAGCTTTTCTTCACATTTCCTTTTGTTTTGTTTTTGTTTTCATTCATTTTCGTTTTAAATTAAGCAAAAATAAAAACTTTCTTGAGATCAAACTTAACGATACTGTGCAAGCTTTCAAAAAGTCGGGTAAATTATTATAATGATAATGTTACAGAAACCAAAATTTCGACAGATAGTTTTCATTTTTTTTTCTTTTTTTTTGTTTGTTTACGTTTTACATATGTATCTTAAGAGGGGACAGGGGGAGGTTCTGTTTACGTGTTGCTGTTTTGTTTAAGATTTTTTAGAGTTACGGATTTACATTGGATCGTGTGTTTTGTGTTGCCATTAATCATTTGATCTTTAACTGTATGAGCTTGGCCTCAAATGTGATCTTAATCATCTCTTGCATTTATTTAATTCAATAAAGTTTGCATTTTCTTCTTCTCTTTAACTTCTTTACTTGTTTGCTTTTTTTTCTTTTGTTTTGCTTTTGTTTAAACTTGGGTTTTTTACTTTTACTTTCTTTCTTCGTTTAATCACTATTTAAAATTACTTAAAATACTAGAAGAGCGTAACTTGTTTTGCTTGTTGTTGTTGTGGTTGGTTGGTTGTTGTTGTAGTTGGTAGTTGTTGTATTATTGGTTGGTTTTTTGTTTGTTGTTTTTAGTTTACTTTACATGTGTTGTCTCTCAGTTAACACTGGAGTTGGTTTAGCCGAGCTTGTTTAATGTCACATTCCTGGTGTAGTTGGTGTAGAGCTAGTTGAAGCCGCCGCCTGGTTAGACGGTGGCAATGACAATCAATAGATGCGCCAATTCGGCAACACGATTCTTGAGATCGGGCGCAGCACGCTCCAGATTCTCGTTGGCGAAGTCACAGGCCGGGAAAATGTGGACCACATAGGCAGCTTGTTCGCTGCCCGGCACTGGAATGTTCACAATGCCTGCGGCCATCTTCTGTTGCAAGTAGGTGATGAAGCCAGTCTGCAGATTACGCGAATGCTGCAACACATCCGCATGATCGTGACCACAAGGCAATGCCAGCAGCATGCAGTGCTCTGATTCCACCTGCAAGTCAACAATAGAGTTAATATTAAAGTCCTTTTGAAAATGTTGCAAGTTAAGCAGTTTACATACCTGCATCTTCTTGGCAACGCCCTCCAGTTGCGTCTGCTCCAGACGCATACGCTGTGCAATGCGCAGCAGCGGCGTTGTGCTCTCCGCCAAGCTGGGCAGTGAGGCGCGCGCCACATTCGGATTGCCGTGCACAAAGTGCATCTGCACTGCCGCCTGATCCGTCTTCAGCGCCAACAGACCCTGCCACATGACCGGATATCGTTGCAACAGCGTCACAAGCGAGTCTCCTGGTGGTGGCGCCATTGCTGGTGGCTGCTGGGCTGGTGGCAGCTCTGGCAAGCCGCCGTGCATCACAGTCACAGACATATGCTCCTGCTGTTGCTTGGCTGTTGTAGAAGGCAGACGAGCGTAAGTCATCATGGCAATCGGTTGCTGTTCAATCGAGTACTCACCAACTGCTGCTGCCATGGTGAGGCGTTCGTTCTCACGCTCGCGTTGCTCACGCTCACGCTCCAGCAACTTAGCCTGGCTGGGATGCAGACTGTGCGGTGGTCCTGGTTGGACCGAGACCGACACCGAGGCGCCGCCGCTGATGTAGGGACCAACAGTGGGAACTGAGGGCGGTGGTGGTGGGACCACCACACTTATCGAGGCTGCTGCCCGATGCGCTGGCGGTGGCTCCAGCTGGATGCCAGCGTTCTCGTAGTAGCCGCCACGTGTCGCCATCTCGCTGAAGTGGGCGTGAGGAATGCGTGCGTTGTGCACATAAACTTGCGCCATTTGCGGTGAGTCTGCAAGGAGAGAATTAATACGATTAAGTAATGGATGAAGCAGAGCACAATTAAAGGTGAACTTACCGGCTGCAGTGCGATCTTGTGGACTTTGCAGGCTGTGCGGCACGGCAATGGTGCGCGGTGGTCCGCTGCCAGGTCGACGCAGCTCCAGCGGCGGACTGCTGCTGATCATCTTGTCGTCATAGTCAGCGCTGTTGCGTATCAGATGGTGTTGATAGAACATTGCCGCTGCCACGCCACGATACGCCGTATCATTCTGAAAAAACAACATTGAAGCTTCATTAGTAAATTGGTCACAACAACGGCGTCTGTATAGTGTGTTAGTTTTGGGGGGTTGGCGACTTGGGTTACGCTACTTCAAAGTTCCGCATGTAAAACTTGTGCATTACCGGTGTTATGGGCGATGCCTGCTGATGCGCTGGCGGCGGACTCTGCGTACGTCGACCGCTGACATACGCGCCCAGATCATGCTGCGTCCATTTTTGATGAGTGAGGGGACAAGTTAGCAAGTTAAATGTTAGTACAAGTTGAAGATGGTTATAGAATGGTAGATATTGGTTATACAAATTGCTAGCTACCATTTATGAAATTTATGAAAATAATGTATAATCGATAAATGTATAGACTTACCATGCTGGCGTCGAATGGCGGCACGCCTTGCATGCCAGGCGGCAGCACCAGCGGCGACACTCGCGGCTGTCCCTGTGGGCTGATGTTGGGTATTGCGGTGCGCAGTACTGAAAGCAAATTGAGATAGTTAATAAACTTGCACTCGCTGTCGGACTGTGTTGTTGACTCACCTGCAGCTGGATTGGGCTGCGGCTGTCCGGGTTTCATAGGCGGTGGGCTGCCTACGCTGCCGGGCAGCATTTGACCCGCCGCCTGTAGGCTGTGCACCACAGGATTGGGCTTGCCGGGAGGCGGCGATGGCGTCAACTGATGCTGCTGTGGCTGCAGGTGCGCTGCTGGCTTCGGTTGCAGCAACAGCGATGGATGCGTCAGTAGCAGGCTATGCGGCTGCAACTGAACGGGCGGCGAGCTCTTCTGCTGCTGCACGGGCTGCTTGTAAAGCTGCTGTGGTTGCGGTTGCTGCTGCTGCGGTGGCGGTGCGTAGCCAAAGTTGGGCTTGTTCAGCTGTTGCTGTTGCGTTGGCACCGGCTGTTGCTGCTGTTGCGGTGGCAACACCGAGGCCTTCGAGCTCACCACATGCAGTATTTGCGTGTGCGGTGCCGAAGATGTTGCCTGCTTGATGACCAGCGTCTGCTGCTGTTGTTGTTGCTGCTGCTGCAATGGCATCGCGTTGGGTTGCTGCTGAGGAATTCTGGGCGAGTGCGGCGAATGGGCTGTTGGCGGTGGTATGTTGACCAGCAGATGCTGCTGCTGTTGCTGTTGGCCCAGCATGTGACGTGCAATAATGTTGGGCTGCAGCAGCTGCTGATTGCCGGCGGCATCCGTGAGCAACATGTGTCCGGGATGCGGCTGCTGCTGCTTGCTGGGTGTCAGTTGCTGTTGCTGTTGCTGCTGCTGCTGTTGCAGATTCTTTTCGCGATTGAGCACATGCGCCTTCAGCGGTTGCGGCGCACGCACATTGCTGTGCTGCGCATGCTGCAACACGGTTGTCAGCGGATTCTGCTGCAACACCAATGGCTGCTTGTTGGCCAGCACATGTTGCTGCTGCTGTTGCGGTGGCAATTGTGACTGCTGCTGCTGTATGATCATTCCTGTTGGCGTTGGCGTCGCATTGCTCTTGACCAGCACACTGACCGGCTTGTTGATCAGTGTGGCTGCCGCTTCCTGCACTTGCAACGGTAATGGCTTGCTCAGCGGCGTAATGGGCGTGGCAGGCGCTATGACTGTGGCGCTGATTTGCAGCTGGTGCTGCTGTTGTTGCTGCTGCTGCTGCAGCTGATGTTGTTGTTGCTGCTGCTGATGCTGCTGCTGCATTGGCGCCACTTCGTTGCCGCTGTTGGCTGGCGCTGCAGCATTGGCTGCTGGCAGGTTGCCCTCCTTCCCTTGCGGCATGCCCGCTTGTATGACGCCAGTGACGGGATCGATCAGTGCCTTGCTTACTGCATCCGCTGCTCCGCCCGTGATCTTCTGGGTGGCCGCAGGAGCTGCGGTCTGATGCATGGGCTGCATGGATGAGTTGATTGCCTGATACGACTCGATCTCGGCGGCAGCAATTGCCTTTTTCTTGGGATGCTGCGGCGTTGGCTTGGAGACGACAACTGGCGGCGCTGGTGGAGGCGGTGTCGGTTCCACGGGAGCTGCCGGTTGTGGAGCAGCAGCTACTGGCTCCTTGAGCTCCAAACCGTGTGGCAACTGTTGTTGTTGTGGTTGCTGTGGCTGCTGCTGTGGTTGCTGTTGCGGTTGCTGTTGTGGTTGCTGCTGCTGTTGAGGCTGCTGCTGCATTGCAGCAGGCGTCTCAACGACCACCGGAGCTGTCGCTGTAGCTGCTGCAGTTGTTGGCGGCGGCAGCAGCGCTGATGTGGCATCCTCTTGCATGGTCGCTGGGGGATCGCAGATCGTCTTGCGTTCCTTCGACCGCCTCGGTCTGCCCACAGCATTCGTTGCTTGCGTTGCATCCGCCTTCTTGGCCTGCGCATTGCGACCTGAGCGACGTGGTGGGGTTTGTGCGCCCTTCGGCAATTGTTGCTGCTGCTGTTGCTGCAGCAACAATTGTTGCTGCTGTGTGTTGGTATTGCGCACCACATCCTCAATAATGTCATCCACGGTGCTGCGATCTTCCTTCTCCTGCAGACGACGCGACTTGCGTGTATTCGTCGACTCGCAGCTGTCTGTGTTGGGCTCCAACTGCGGCTGCTGCTGCTGCGGAGGTTCAGGTTGTTGTTGTTGCTGCTGCTGCGGTTGCGGTTCCAGTTCGCTGCTGTTCTTCACCTTGTTGATGGTGAGTATGAGACGCGGTCGCGTGTCATCGGCAGCTGCTGCTGCTGTCACCGTCACCGGAGTGACCTTCACCTTGGGCTCAGCATCGTTGGCATCGTCGTGGAACTCATAAATGTCCTGACTGGAGCCACTTGCCTGGGTCAGCGCCTGGTTGCGTGCCTTCTTCTCAGCGGCTGTGGGCACAGGCAACACAGCGTTTGCCGTTGCTGGCGTGATCAGCTCCTTCTGCTGCTGCTGCTGAGCGAGTTGTTGTTGCTGCTGCTGTGCAAGTTGCTGTTGCTGCAACTGCTGCTGCTGCAGCAGCAGATTGCGTGGCGGGCGTCCCTTGCGACCACGCGTCACTGGCACTGTAGCCGGCTTGCGCAGACGCGTGTGCACGCCATTGTCACCAGGCGAGAGCAGCACACTTGGATCCGTTGCTTGTGGCAGCGGCAAGCCAGCAGCTTGCTTCTTGCCACCTCGAGGCTGGCGGCCACGTTTGGCGCCTGTTCCACGTGTGCTGGGCGGTCGACCCACTGTTGCGGTCTTCTGTGGCAACTGTCGTGTCTCGGTCTCGTCTTCCGTGTCATGATCATTGGCCAAGGCGGCGGCCGCAGCCGCTGCTGCTGCAGCTGAAACTGCTGCTGTTGGGGACTCGCTGACTGCTGCTGCTGGCGGCGTGGCAACTGTTGATGCTGGCTCTGCTGCAGCTGCAGTTGTTGGCAGCGCCTCAATCGTCGTCGCTGTAGTCGGCGGTTGTTGCTGCTGCTGAGGTGCTCCACGCTTGTCCTCCTTGGCAGCGGCTGCTGCAGCTGGATCCAGCTTCTTGATGACGCTGTCAATGTTCACCTCCTTGGCGGACCAGTAATCGCTGTCCACCTCTTTCGAGTCCTGCTCGATGAGCTCATCCTGCTTCGGCTGCGATATCTTGATAACATTCTCCTCGGTTAGCAGCGATGTTGCTGCTGCTGATGCCGCTGCTGCTCCACCTGGCTTGTTGGCCTGCTGCGGTGAGCTGGCCAAGCTGATGGTTGGCGTTGGCGTGCGTATCACAGAGACACTCTCCGAGGTTTTCAACGGCAACACTACTGGCGTCTCCGCAACACTTGCTGCCTCCTTGGGGGGTGGATAGTGGATGGCTGCTGTTGGTGCCGGCACAATTTGCTGCTGCACAATAATCTTTTGTGCTGGCGGCGCGCTCTGTATGACATTGAGCGATTGTTGTTGGTGCTGCTGCTGCAGATGCTGTTGTTGTTGCTGCGGAGAAGCACGCACCAATATGGAGGTGGGATGAGGCGGTTGTTGCTGCTGTTGTGCCTGTGGACTGTGTGAACTGTGCGCTGCAGCATTGCCGCCTGGCGAGCTTAGCTGCTGTTGCATGTTGCGTGGCAGCTGTTGATGTTGCTGCTGTTGCTGTGATGGCTGCTGCTGGCCAAACATTGGAGGCGGCGGCGTCAGATGCGACAGTGGCTGCTGTTGTAGCTTCTGTATATGCAACTGATGATGTTGCTGCTGTTGTGCCTGGTGTTGCAACTGATGCTGATGTTGCTGCTGCTGTGCTTGATACTGCTGCCGTGCTTGATGTTGCTGCAATTGTTGCTGCTGCTGTTGCGTGGGATGATGCAGTGCACCAGGCGACAGCGGTGGATGATGCATTGCTCCTGGTGATAGCGGCGGATGCTGCATTTGCTGTTGCAAGTGCTGCTGATGCTGCAACTGCAGCTGCAGCTGTTGCATGTTGTGCTGTTGCTGCTGCTGCTGTTGTTGTTGCTGCTGTCGCTGCACTGGCTTGCGATCCACAACCTGCTGATGCTGTATGTACTTTTGCACTTGGGGCGCATGTTGCTGTTGTTGCTGTTGATGTGCTGCCATCTTCGGCAACATTTGCGGCGAGTGTTGCTGCTGCTGCTGCTGTTGTTGGTGCTGCTGCTGTTGTGCTGTCACATGCAGATTCTTGTGCGGCGGCAGACTGCCCATCGGCGGCGAGCTGGCCACCTGCGATTGCGTCGCCTGCTGCGGCTGCACTGTGACCACTTTGCTGATGATGGTCGGGTGATGCGACACTGGCAATGGCGGCATCTTCTGCAACGGCAACGGCATCGGCAGCAATTGCGGTCCTTGTGGCGCAACTGCACCCGACTGCAGCTCAATGACAGACTTCGGCATGCTGGGCGAGGATTGCTGATGTGGCGGCAGCGCTGCACGTGGCAGGTAACTGTTGGGCGTCGGCAGCTTGCCAGTTGTGGTGGGTGACGTCGTTGTTGGTGTGGATGCAACGCCGCGAGATGTGGGACTGGGCAAAGGACTCATGTTGCCAGTGGGCGACGTCAACAGCGGATGCTGCTGTTGTTGCTGCGGTGGTGCCACAGCTCTGGCTGCTGGGCTGTGCTGACGATTGGGCGTTCCACGTCCCGGCGACAACAACGGGCTGTGCGGCGACGGCGCTCGCATGCCCACCATAAAGGAAGCGCCTGGAGCAACCTGTTGAGCCTGCTGCTGCTGCTGCTGTTGTTGTTGTTGTTGATGTTGCTGGTGCGGCGAGAGTATCAAGTGAGGCACCACAAAGTGCGGCGCCTGCTCCGGTATCGATATCGTAGGCGGTTGCATGATCAGCGACTGCGTGCGCTGCGGCGGCAACTGATGCAACTGCTGTTGCTGCGCTGGAGGTGGCGCTTGCTTGGGCGTGGATGCCTGCGGCATGCTCTTCTGTGTGGTTGTCGGACTGCTGAAGGACAACGAAGCAACCGAGCTGTTGTTGCTGGTTGTCGTCGAGCAATTGGCCATCACATTCGACAGATCCAAGTTGATGACGGGCGTCGTTGGTCTGGCTGCAGTCGGCACCGCAGCTGCCACAGCAGAAATTGTCGCTGTTGTTGTTGGTCCAGGCACTGGCAGCACCGTTTGCACGGGCTGCACCAGCGGCTGCTGCAGCTTGCTGATGGTGGGCGGCTCGATCTTCAGCGGCTGCTTTGCCGAGGCATTCAGCAGCGTTGTGGGAGCAGCAGCTGCTGTTGTTGCTGCTGCAATTGGCAACTTGGTGATGACCGAGGGTTGAGGCGACGCTGGCGTCTGCGCCGGAACTGAGGAGTCTGTTGACTTGTTGCTCGCCACTGGCGAAGACTTCTCCGAGGAGCCGCTGCTGTGCTGTGTGGCAGTTTCATCAATCTTGAGACTGGGTCCGCTGCTGTCGGCCTCGTCGGGATTCTCCTCAGTGTCCGTATCGATTTGCAGATCTCTTTCCGACTGCGGCGTGTCCGCCTTGATGTCCATGTCCTCGTTGCGCAGACTCTGCACCGCCTTGTTCACCTCCTCAGGATCGAGCACCACGCCCACCGACACCACAACTGGCTCCGGTTCGGGTTCAGGTTCAGGCTCCGGCTCGGGCTCGGGCTCGTTGACAACTTCTTCAACTGCCGATTCAATGGCTTTGGCTGCGAGTGCCGCTTCCTCGTCGGGTTCGGCGACAACCACTTCAGTGACGGCTGCTGTCATGTCATCCATGCCATCGAGCGAGTAATCCGCTGTCGAGGAGGTGCCGAAGCTTTCGCCCAGCAATGCCGAGACGGCGCTCTCAGTCTCCTCCTGCGAGATTGTCACACGCGACTTGCTGTCCTCCATCTTGTCCATGGACTTGATGGCACCTGGCGGTGAGGCAACTGGTATCTTGGGCTCATCGGCGAGAGCATCCAGCAGCGCATTGTTGAACTCTGCAGAGATTGATTGCACTGCCGATTCGCTGATTTTGTCGTCGAGCTGACCATCAAAGCCGGGTATGAAGATCTCCTTCTTCTTGTTCAATCCAGCGCTGGTTGGCGACGTGTTCTCCTGCGCCGCCTTCGCCTCGGCAGCTGCTGCCGCTGTTGAGGATGTGGGTGTGGTCACCAGTGGAGCGACAGCACTGCTCACGGGAGTCTCAGCAGATTGCGTCGACAACATGGAACTGCTGCCAATCGTGGGCGTCTTAGGTATGGGACTGATTAGACGAGGCTTCTCGCGAGTTGGCGACAACGCATCGTTGGTCAATCGATTACTGCTGGAGCTAGCTGAGGGTTTAATCACGGGCACCAGGATGGGCTCCTCATCATCGTCGCCAAGCAGGCAGGGCAAGCTAGGCGATGGCTTGCAGACCGGCGAGCTGCGTTTCGATTCCTTCTCGAGCTGCTCCTCGGCGTGCTTGCTGGCTGCCTGCACGTTGATGGTTAGCGAAGACACCGAAGCGGAGGCGGTGGCCGCGGCAGCTGTTGCTGATGCGGCTGGGCAGACAGACTCACGGCGCAACTGCAACTGTTGCTGCTTGTCAATCTTCTCCTGCTTCTCCTCCTTGGACCGCTTCTTCTTTTTCTTCTTATCCCGACTCTTGTGCGCCGCCGAGTACGCTGTCTCCTTGGACTCGAGCTTGTCGCTCGGCTGCTGATGTGACGACTGCTGCTGCTGCTGCTGTGGCTCGACAGAGTTGTTATCCTCGTTGTCGGAGAAGCGGAACACGTCCGTCATGTCGCTGCGGTAAGTGGTCGCTGTTGAGGGCGTCGCCTCCTCGGGCAGCTTCTGGCTGTCGAAGTCATCCATCAGCTGTGCCTCCAGCGCACGACCCGCCTCATCCATATCGACGCTGTTGTCGTCGTCCACTTTGCTGGCAGCTTGCTGCTGTTGCTGTTGGTGTTGCTGCTGTTGTTGCTGCTGCTGCTCGCGTGCAGACTTCTCGCGTCGCTTCTTCTCACGCTTCTCCTTGCGATGTCGCTCACGCTCGCTGCGCTCCTGCTCCAACTCTTCCTGTTGCTGGTTCTGCAGCTGTTGTTGTTGCTGCTGCTGCTGTTGTTGCTGGTGATGTGACTGCTGTTGTTGCGATTGCAGCTGCTGCGCTGGCTCCTTGTTGCTGTTGAGCTGGCTGAGCGGCGGTTCTTGCTTGTAGGTCTGCAGGGCAGCCGAGACCATTGGGCCTGTGGTGGACAGTTGCACCTTGGCGGCCGTCTCCTGCTGCTCATCCGTTAGCTGGGACTCCTCCTCTTCCTCCTCCTCGTCGGAGATGATGCCAAAAATGTCCTGCATCTTGTCCTCGCTGCTGCGCTTCGCTGGCTCCCGAGCGGGCGTGCTCAGCGTGGGCGTTGGCGGCGAGGCATTCGATGTGTTGGCATTGTACATCCTTGTCGAGGTGTCTAGGCTCTTGGATTTCTTGGACTTTTTCAGACGATGACGCTCCTCCTTGGAGAGCTTCTCGCTCAGCTGCTCCACTGAGCCGCTGGCGTTGGTTTCGCTGAGATTGCGCAGCTTCTCGCGCTTCTTCTCCTTGCGCTCCTTGTGCTTGCGTCGCTCGCTGACAGCATTCGGTGTCGTCACCACCTCCAACGCGGCTGCCATCACAACATGCTGTGGCTGCTGCTGTTGTTGTTGCTGCTGATCGGTCTTGAGCTCATCGAAGCTGTCGAATTTGTTGGGTTTGCAGTCGGCAACGTCAAAGATGCTGCTGCTGCCGGCAGTCGTGGGAGTCGCCGCAGTTGCCCCGCTGGACACTGCATCGGATGAGGTCTTCAGACGCTTCTTGCTCTTCTTGTGCTTCTTGCGGGTCTCCGGCGAGTACTCCTTGAGCTTGGCAGCGCCATCGCCAGCCACGTAGTTCGAGTAGCTGCTGGCATTGAAGTACTCGTATTCCTTCTTCAGCTCGGTCTTCAGCTTGCGCTCCTCGTTGGAGGAGTGCGAATCGTGGCGCAGCTTGGCGTACTTGGGTAGCTCAGTGTCCGATAGTTGCTCCTGCTTGATTTCCGTCTCCTGCTTGATGCTGCTGCTGTTGGTAACAGCGGCAATCATCTCGGGAGCTGGCAGCGATTGCGATTCCGAGTCGGAGGCAATGCGTGTGGAAAGGCAATTGCGTTTGCCGGAGTGCCCAATGACGTGGCGTCGAATCTCATCCTCGGAGCTGTCGTCGCCATCGCACAAACGTCGCAGATTCTGCTGCATCTGCTGGCGCATACGAATCGCATTGTGAGCAGCTGCCTCGGCATCGACTTCGGCATCCGAATCGGAGAAGATGCGACTGTGCGACATCTTGCGATAGCCTTCGTCATCCTCGTTGCCATCGTCGCTGCTGCTCAGTCCATGATTGCGACCATGGAAGCTGCTGCTGCCGCTGTTGCGATGATGATGACGATCCTCGAACTCGGTGTCGCTGTCACCATCGTAGCTGGTGGAGCGCTTCTTCTTGGCACGCGACTGCTTCAGCTGCGAGAACTTTGCCTTGATCTTCTTCTCCTCGGCCTGGCGCTGCATGTTCTTGCAGCTGCGGGCCTTCACCTTGTCGTACATGGAGACGTTGGGACAGTCGTCGGGTATGTCAAAGATGGAATGCTTCTTGGACGCATCGTCCGTGTCATCGGAGTCCGCCGAGCTGAGCATCATCTTGCGCGGATGCGACGAGGTCTCGTCAGAGCCACGCGACGATTTGCGCTCGACGCTGCGACGATGATGATGATGATGCTGTTGTTGCGGCTGCTGTTGTTGCTGATGATGGTGTTGCAGCTGCTTGCTGCTTGAGGTGTTGTTGGTATTCGTGGAGCTGAGCTCGCCGGCAGAGCTGCCGGCGGCCGAGATGCGTCTGTGGGGATTGTGCGAGGACTCTTCGTCGGTGTTCGTCGACTCGGCAACCGAGTGTCGCTTCTTCTCGCGGTGATGGTGATGATCCCGCTTGCTCTTGTGCCGGGAGGAGGAGGAGCTGCTGCCATGATGGTGATGCTCACGCTGCTTGTGCAACGATTGTTGCTGCTGCTGCGATGGCTGCTGAGAGTGTGGCTGCTGTTCCTCCTCGCTGGTGTTGAGCGTGTGCGACTGTTGCTGCTGCTGTTTCGATGCAGCTGCAGCTGTTGCCGATGTGTCCAACTCGGTGGCACTGGGCAACTCACTACTCGACGCCTTGCTATGATGCTTCTCACGGCGATGATGCTTCGAGCTGCCGCTGCCATGCGACTTGGAGCTGCTGCTTTTCTCCTCTTTGCAGCCGCCACCGCTGCTGCTGCTGCTCTTGTGCTCCTTGGAGTCGCGACGGTCGCCTAGACGCTGTTGACTGGCATTCTGATTGCTGTTCTCCATGCGGATGCGCTTCACATAATCCTCGTGATTCTGCCCGGTGCGATCGCTGCTGTGATTGCTGTCCTGCGAGCTGAGACGTCGTTTATGCAGCCGTGCAATTGGAACCGGCGAATTGCGAGACGACTTGCGAGAGCGCTCTTTGCTGCTGCTGCCGTCGACAACAGCATTGGCGGTCGGAGCAGTCGTTGCTGGAGTGGATGCACTCGACTCGACGGCATTCTCCTTGTTGTTCTGTCGCTCACAGTCGCTGGGCGTGCTGCTGGCTGCGTTGTGGGCATAGAAGCTGCTCGCCTCGGAGGTGGCATCGGACTTGTTCTTGTGATAGGCGGACATGTCACGCATGCGCGCCAATCGCGACTCCTGCTCACGTTGCTGCTCCTTTTCACGCTGCTCTCGCTCGCGTTCTTCGCGCTCCTTTTGCTCACGCTCTCGTTCGCGTTCGCGCTCTCGTTCCTCTTGCGCTTTACGCTCCCGATCACGCTGCTCTCGCTCTCGCTCGCGTTCGCGCTCCTTTTCCTTCTCCTCTTTGGCCTTGCGCTCTTCGCGTTCTCGCTCCTCCTGCGCCTTGCGCTCCTTCTCCTCACGCTCCTGTTGCTTGCGCTGCTCCTTTTCACGCTTCTCGCGCTCTTGTCGCTCCTTGTGTTGCACCTTCTCCTTTTCGCGCTCCTGACGCTGCTGCTCCTTGTCCACCTTCTCGACCGGTTCGTCCGACTCGCTGGAATCATCTTCCACCTTTGGCGTCGCCGACTTGGAGGATTGCGATGTGACGGAGTTTTTGCGTTTATCGGAACTGGAACTTGCGGTGGAGGAGGAGGACGAGCACTTTTTGGACGACTTCTTGTCAGCATCGGAGCGATTGTTGTGCTTGCTGCTGCTGCTGCTGGCATGCGTCTTGTCGCTGCTGCTGCTCTTCTTCGATGAGGTTGTGGTCGCTGTCGAGTTGGCGGCGCTTTTGCCGCCAGCTTTGGGCTCCGCATCATCCATTGAGTTGTTTGGCGGTTGCTTTTGTACGTGTGTGGTTGTTGCTGAGGAACTGTTACCGTTAGAGGAGGAGGTAGAGCTGCCACTGTTGCTCGTGGTGCTGCTGCTGGTGGTGTTGCTGCTGCTGCCTGTGGTGCCCACATTGGTGCTGCCCGGCACTGAGGTCGACTTCTGCAGCTGATTGCGCGGCTCGACAGTCGCTGCAGCTGGCACGCTGAGGCTCTTGTTGAGCGGCTGTTGCTGTTGCTGCTGCGGTGGCTTCGTCTTGGGCACCTCTGGGGGCGGTGGTGGTGCTGGCTGCACTGCTGGCGGCGGCGCGGCCGTGTTTGGCAATGGCGGGTGTGAGGGAAATGGATACTGCAGTCCCTTGGTGGCTCCTGCGCTGCTGCCCGTCGTGGCACCAACTGTTGCAGCTGCACTTGCTGCTGCTGTTGTTGTCGCCGTCGCGGTAACGCTGCCGCTGACTGCACTTGATTTAGCCAGCTGACCAAGAGTGCTGGCCACAGCGGCGTTGACCACACTGGGCGATGGCGACGGACTGTTGTAGGGCGACATCGAGGCCTGCGGCGAGTTCATAGGCGACAAGCTGCTCAGGCGTTGCAATAGGCCGGTCGTCTTGCAGCTGCCGCTGCCACTCGCATTGCTGCTGCTGCAGTTGCCGATGATGGGCGTCGTCTTGGTGGCCGCCAAATTGGGCAGCGCAGGCGACGTGTTGCCGCTGCAGAGCCCATGCCGAGCACTGCCAGACAGCGATGAACCGCTGGCAAAGTCCGTCATGGCGGGCTCGTACCATTGATTCTTCTTCAGCCGCTGGAAGTCATCGTCGAACACGGACTTCTTGGCCAGCAGTGACTTGACAATGTCCGACGGCTGCAGCTCATCAATGTCGAGGAACTTGTGACGCGAATTACTCGTCGAACTCGAGACAGTGCCGCTGGAGCTGTTGCTGTTCCCCGAGCCCGTTTGATGCGCCGAGCTCAATCCGCTGAGGTTTGTCGTGTGCATCGAGAGCTGCCACGACGGCGTGTTCGACTGACTGCCGCTGCTGTGACTGTGGCTATGACTGTGACCGTGACCGTGGCCATGACCGTGGCCATGACCATGACTGTGGCCATGGCCGGGATTTGTGTTGTTGCTGCTGCTGCCACCGGACCAGCGCTCGTAGTTCTCCTCAAAGTTGCGCAGACGCTCGTCGAGCGACGGACTGCCGCCCGTCTGACCGCCCGGCACATCCGAGTCACTTGAGTTGGAGCTGAGGGAGCGTGGACGCGCCGGACTCTGCATCAGACCGATGGACAGCGATTGCTGTTGTTGCTGCTGGTGGTGTTGTTGCTGTTGCTGCTGTTGTTGTTGCTGCTGCTGCTGTTGGTGGTGGTGATGATGATGATGATTGGAGCGCCAGTAGCGCGAGGAGGGACTGGGTAGAAACGCCGAACTGGACGCAGTCGCTGACGCTGAGCTCATTGCAGCGGCGCCTGCACTTAGACTAGAGTTATTACTGTTGTTGCTGCTGCTGCTGCTGCTGCCGTTGTTGTTGGCTAGCAACGTTGCCGTCGTCGTCAGCTGCTGCAGATAACTGCTGCAGACGCCGCCGGACGAGCTGCTGTTGCCCCCCAGTGTCGCATTGCGCTGCTGCTGAAAGAACAGCACACCGAATTTGGGCAGCGGCAGCCACATGATGTCACGCACTCGCTCGCGTGCCCGCTCCCTGGGTGGCGGCAGACGTCGCGGCTCTGTGGGCAGCACCTCGGGTCGCTCATCGCACAGCGGCGTGCCGGGACGTGATCCGTCTGCGCTCTCGCCACCGCTGGCCTCATGTGAGTGATGGGAATGTAGCTGATGGCCGCGTCCCCGCGACGCATGATGATGATAGTCATCGTTGGGCGTGGGGGCGGCCAGCGTGGGCGTCAAGGCGCCTCCTGCTCCACTGCTGCTGCTGGCATTCGAAGTGCTGGTGGCGGCTGTAGAGTTGGACTGCGGCTGCAGCGGTTGCTGCAACTGTTGCAGCTGCTGCAATGAGCCTGTGACACGACGTCGCTTCGCCGCCAGCGAGGCATTCATCAGATGCTGTTGATCCATGCTGCTCGCCCCAACCAGGCCATGGCGAAATGCCGACGAATTGGACAGCGCCGACAGGGCGCCCACATCGATGGATGGCCGGCGACAGCTGAGCATCATATTGTGATGCTGTGTGGGCGGCGCTACCGCAGCGAATTTGCCCGCCTCGGAGACGCGTCGGATTTCGCTCTTGCGATTCAGCGGATCGTGTATGACATCACAGTTGGACAGCGGATTGTTGGGCTTGTTGCTGCTGTGGCCAGCGGACGCTGAATCGTTGCTCGTATCCATCAGCTGGGACTGCAAAGCAACAGAATATTAAGGGAGATATTAGTTAAGTTGTTTTCCATTTTTCCGTAGATTAGACAATTGGATTGTTTTTAACCTTGTATAGTTAATTCGAAATATTATAAATCAAAATGCATAATTTTAAATTAATGCAATTAACGATAAATTACTGTTCGATTTAATACGCATTGAATGAAACATCGCTCTTATTAAAAATTGAGACTAGTTTAAATAAATTATGGATATTAATATAAATAAGTTTTGGAGATTTATGAATTGAGTTATCGTTAATTTGAATGTTAATGCAATAAATGAATTACTGGTATTAAAAATGAGATTTAAAACGGATTAAATATTCAAAATTTTCATTTATTGCTAATTAAAGAGCGATGCGAGTTGGCAGTATTATGGATTGTTTTGGGGAACAGTTGTTGTACTTACCGCACTGGCATTGGAATGATGATGATGATGGTAATCCATTTTGATGCGTTTGCGCGGACTGACCACGCCCTCATCACCACTGGACGGGCATTCCTCGAGTTGTTCTGGCAATTGGAAACGTGGATTGTGCACATGATGGCGCAAATCTACAGATGTCTTACCACAACGTCGCCGACTGTTGTTGTTGCTGCTGCTGTTGCCATTGCCGCTGTTGCTGTTGTTGTTCAGCGTCACCTCGAGCGTTTCACTGTTGCTGCTGTTGCCACAATTGACGGCGGGTCCAAGACGTGCTATCACTGGTGAATCGGAACGCATTCCAATGCTCCCAGCATCCTCGTCCAGTGCCTGACTATTGCTGCTATTGTTGGCACCTCCGCCGCTACTGTTGCTGTTGTTGTTGCCCGAGTACTCGTCCACGTTGCGAAAACGTCGACCCACATCGTTAAAGTCAAAGTCGATGGTGTGGCGTGCATTTCGCGCCATGCGCATCCTCGCCTGCACCATGGCAGCCGGCGACATGGGCATCGAACTCTGACCCACCACCGATGGCAGCGTGGTCGAAGTCGCTCCACTGCTGCTCACAATTGCCGAGGCAACGCTGGGCGCAGGCATCGCGTTGCTCGAGGAGTTGCTGCTGCTGCTGTTGATGGGTGCGCTGCTGTTGCTGCTGCCGCTGTTGACAGCAGCACTGCTTGGCGCATTGCCGCTGCTGCTGCCTGGCGTGCTGCTGCCGGGCGAGCAGCCATCATTGGAGTTCTGATGCCGGCTGAAGGAGGAGGCGCGTGAACGTGACTGCGACGATTCGTAGCGATTAAAGCGTGACGTGGACGCCGACGACGCCGTTGAGGATGAGTTGCCTGCAAATAATGCATGTGATTAAAAAGAGACTCTTCTGCTATTTCTATCAGCTTTAAACTCACCCGCATTTGATTGCTGTGGCGTCTGCTGTTGCTGTGGTTGCTGCTGCTGTGGCTGCTGCACTTGTTGCTGCTGTTGTTGCTGCTGCTGTTGCTTCTCCTGCTTGTCGTAGAAGGCGTCCTGGCATTCGCGCGAGGCAAAGTCCACCTGCAGCTTGCGACCACGCATTATCGTGCCACGCATATCCTTGACCGCCGCCTGCGCATTCTGCACCTGATCGTATAGCACCAGCGCCAACTGACGACTACGATCGATGCTCACTTTGGTCACCGTGCCGAAGCGTGTGAACTGCGACTGCAGAAATGATTCGGACACCTTCTCGCCCACACCATCGATCCACACGCAATTCGTGGGCATCGACTTGCCAAAGCCAAGCTTAATCCGATTGCTGCCCAGATGCTCGCCATCCATTTTGCGCATGGCCTTCACCACGGACACAATATCGGAATACTGACAAAAGGCGTACGCGTTGAGACCTTGCTTCTTGATGTCGATCTCAATGATCTCGCCGAAGCTCTCGAAGTGCACGCGCAACTCGCTGGCCGTAATATCCTTCTCCAGGTTGCCAATGAAGAGCGTACGCGTCGACTTCGGATGATACTCGTCCAGTTCGGCCTCGTAGGGCCGAAACTCATTGTCCTCGACATCGTAGCCTTGGTAAGGCTCCACTTCGATTTTACAGCCAAAGAAATGTTTGTCGTGCGAGACCTCAAGCGCTTTTTCCACATCGTCCGGTTTCTTAAAACAGACGAGCGCATAGCGTTCAGAGTTCTGGCCGACGACCTTCACCCACGTGACCTTGCCGTGCTTTTTGTACTCGTGAAAGAGACCATCCTTGAGGGATGTGTCCGAGGAACGTGCGGGCAGGTTGCGGACTCGTATCGCCAGCGGTCGATTATCTTCGGAATGCACCACCGGATTTGTGGTTAAACAGCCGCTACTGCTGCTGCTGCTCGAACTACTGCTGCTGCTGCTGCTCGAACCACAGCCGCCGCCGACATTGCCACTGGGATTTGAAGAGTTGCCTGAGGAAATAAGGATTTTATTAGTTGTGTGATTCATATGGTTAGATAGAGCGCAACTTACTGGTAACTGCTACGCAGGACTGCAGGCTGCGTGAGCTGCGCGATGAGCCAGAGACGCCTCCTGCGGCAGCCGCACTTCCGCTGCCGCCTCCAGCCGCACCGCCACCAACGATAACATCAGCACAATTGCCCGAGATCGGGCTGGACGCGTGCGAATGCGACGATGAGTGTGACGAAGCCGACGATGAGCTGTGCGAGCTGCTGTAACTGCTCGGCGATCGCGAATGCGAGCGACTCGACGATGTGGTGCTCCGGCCATGCAAATGATGACGCGGCGCCCGACCAACAACTTGCGGCGTCGCATTGCCATTGTCGACGGCTGCTGCCAAGGCGGCGGCAACATTTAAAATGTCGCCGCTTGCGCTAACTCCTGCTACTCCGCTGCCGTTGTTGTTGCCACTAGAAGCTGCTGTTGCTGCTGTCGCAATTGGCATCGTTGGAGTGGCCGTGTTTATTGTATTATTTAAACTATTACTACTAAAACTATTGTTTGTGATTGTACTTGTCGTCGTCGCTGCTGCCGCCGCCGCTGCTGCGGCAATAGCGGCTACTGCTGCCTGTGCAACGCCACTTCCGCCACCCGGCGACTCGCTGCCACTGCGTCCCGTGGCCGCCGATTTGAGCAGCTTATTCAGTTTACTGACGCCAGCAACGTTTCTACTGCTGTTGCTGGCGCTACTGCTGCTGCTGTTGTTGTTGTTGTTGTGTTGCAGGTGGATTTTGCGTAACGATGTTTCATCCGTAGCACTGCCCGCATACGCAACACTGCGATGCATGGCGGTTGTGGTTGTTGTTGTGGTGGAGGATGTGGATGCTGATGCCGCTGCTGCTGCTGCAGCCGCCGCCGCCGCCGCCACCGCCGCGATCGTGGTGTGCGTATGCGGCGTTTGCGAGTGGGCGGGTGATGTTGCAACAGCCGCCGCTGCTGCTGCTGCTGTTGTGTACGAGGCGGATGTGTTGTAGTGATGATGATGTGGATGCGAATGATGATTGATCGGTGAGCTGCTCATTGTTATGCCGCCAGCTGCTGAGACGCCGGCATTGCCACTGCCACCAGGACTTTTCAGATGCGCTGTCGTCGCAGCAGCAGAATCGTACCATGACTGCGGTACGCGTGTGTTTTGGTTAATGTTGTTGTTGTTCTGCTGCGGCGTCGGCCCTGGAGAGGCTTGCTGTTGTTGTGGCGCTGCTGCTGTTGTCTGTGCACCGCCAGCTGCTGCTGATGCCGCTGTTGCTGCTGTCGTTGTTGTCGTCGTGTTGCTGCTTGTCGCTGACGCACCAACTGCTGCTGCTGCTGAACCATTCCTATACAAGCGATCTCGGGCACGCGATCTTTCGCTGCTGATGTTGCTGCTATTATTGTTGCTGTTGTTGTTGCTGACAGTTGCTGCTGCTGCTGCGGCGGCGACTACGTTGCTGGTGGCTTGTTGGTAAACTAGGCGGCTGCGATCGTAGTAGTTCCTTTCGAAGCTGTTTGTCGGTGGTTCTTCTGTAGACCTGCAAGAAGCATAAGAATTCAATTTAGCAAACAAAAACACAGTTGGCAGCACTCGTTGTTAGTTTTGTTATCGATATGTTTGCGATTATCGTTTATCATTATTATTATTATTATCGATTGGCCCCCACCCACCTCCGCATAATACGTTTGTTTTTACACAGAAAACCTTGTCAATTTACGGCTACAACTGCTGCTGCTGCTGCCGCCGCTGTTGCTTCGACTCCGGCTGCTGGTCGAATTGGAGTTGGAGGCGCCGGAGTTCATCCGGTTGAGGATCGGTTTTAGCCTCGCGCCAAATGGGCGCCTTTTATTTTCTAACATGGAGACTTAAATCACTGCTGCCTGCATCTGGAATTTAATTTTTATTTTTTGAGCACACGAGACCGAAAAATTTCACCGGCGAAAAAAAATAAACGGCGCCAAATTTATCGTCTGCCGACGTCGTCGTCGTCTGTTTACGCGGCAGAACTTGGCGAGTGTTTTAACTTTTTTTCTCTTTTTCGTTTTTTTTTTTCTTTTTGCGAACACACTCAAACACAAACGTACACACGCACACACATAAACATGAGCCGGTGCCGGGTACAACACGGAAGAAGAAGACTGCTTGCTGCAGAGAGCGAAAGAAAAAGAGACTGCGCTCTGCTGCTGATAGAAAAGACAAACCGGTTTCGTATTATTTACACACACACACACATTGCTTCGTTTAAATTCGATTTGGTTCCACTAACTATTATAGTTTTGCAACAGATCAATATATAATATGTAGTTATGCTGTTTGCTTTTCTTTTTCTGATTTTCTACAGTTTTTCGTCAATCGTTTTGCCGCCGCTTCTATTTGGTGATCTGCTTTCATGCCGCGATCAGGGTGACCGCAAGCGGCATTTCGAAATATACTATTTAAAGTCGCAAAATATACCGCCAACCACGAGCAGCGGAGGCCGATCGACGTTGCCAGATCGTCAACACATTGCCGCCACTCAGCATGCTATTTAACAGCGCTGTAAACGTTTATTTACGTTTACGTTTATTTGGCATTTGCAAATCGTTTAGAGCACCATTAAAAAATCTGCTGCTATTGAGTTACAAGTTCTCTTATAAAACAAATCAGAACGCGGCAATAAAAATAACAAGCAACAGAACAGCGGCCGATAGCAGCGTGCTGTTCAGCACATTTCAACAGACTGTTAATGTTATCTCACTGCTATTATTAGGGTGGACACAAAACGACTGTTCACACACAGCCAAGCACCAAAAAAATGAACGACGCATTTTCCAGGTAAAAATTAGATGTTGCATCTACCTGAATGAAAATCAACCCCGTCATAAATTAACAACCAAATGACAGGCCTATATTTTTCACACAAGGGAAAGAAAAACGGGCGCGACCTTTAACTAAAGTTGTCTCCATTGTTTCCCTTTGCATGGAAAACGTTTCCTAACTATGCCAAAAAAAAATAAGAGCTAAGGGTAAACATTATTCGAAATTACACGCACACATTCAAATGCATTAGTATGCGTGTGACCTTTGCGATCGATTTGCCGCGAAAGCGTTCAATGACAACGAATGGACGGCCGGCTTATGACACAGTCTGCTAATCTGCTGCTGCATCTTCACAACAACAACACTAGGAGACATCTCTGCGATCACACACACACACACACACACACATATGCTACTGTGCATTTACATGGAAATCATGGCGTAATGTAATTAGAAATTTCCCATAGAATTGTCATTAAAACCGAAGGGCAACGCAACTGAAGGCGACGTGTGAAAAATGCTGTCATCAAACGAGCAATTTGTTAAGCATAGTGCAAGTATATTTAGCACATCGAACGACAGTTGAGTTCGTCGTAAAGCGAAATGCAGTTGGGCTTCAATCAACTTGTGATTGTGAAAATACAATATTTCTATTTTAATTACTTATTTTTCAGAAACTTCTTAAAAGGCTGAGAGGTCTAGAAATCTTTTAAAAATAAATACCATTGAAATAAAGATATTTTATAAATATACTTATGTTAGTGAAGATTTATTTAAATAAATATTTGAAAAACAATGAATGGATTTAGCATGTAGATCAACAGAAAACAACATAGTACATAATTTTATAAAAGTGATAACTTTATCCTTCTCATTATTTAAAGATGGAGGAATTTGTGGCTAAAACCTTTTTAAGCCGAAAAATGTATTTCTGAAAAAATAGCTTATAACGAAATTTATTCTTCCCCATTTTCTTCTAAATATCCAAATAATCTTATTGGTACATAATATCGTGATTATCTTCTTTATTAAATTCGCTTATATTTCAGATGCTAATAAAATGAGAAGATGTATTGATAGCTGTGTAAAAAACATTTTGTAATATTTTCAGCATATCTAAGTTAATATTTTTTTAATGTGCCAACTTCGATGATCTTTAGTTTTGTCTACTAAGTATTGTAAAGATATTATTTAGAAAATTATATAATATTTAAAAGAGGAAAATTGGGAAATTCTTTATTCCATATTTATTTGAGCCTACTTTTTTCTCGGCTTCATTAATATGCGCAATTGCACGGAAACTTCAGCTGTTTGATGATTAAAGATTAAAGAAAATGCCACAGTCTATAATAATCAAGGGATTAATATTTTATCCTTTTTTAAAGTGATTATTTTTGGTGAAATTGCTTTTGCCTTTCGTTCTGCTCCGCACAATGTGTGGAAAATACAATTTGTTGTGTTAAAGTTAAGTAAATATCCTGGCTTACTGCTCGTCAAATGCAATTTTGTATTTGTATTCCGCACACACACACACACACACACACAGGCATACACAGAACACAGATAAGCACTCGCATACACACAAATTTGATGAATTGAAGCCCCATCCGAAAGATTTTTAAAGCCGCATTAAGCGCTTTAAGCGCGCCAGGACGAACAAAGGCGGGTGAGAGGGGTGAGAGTGCTTAAAATATGCCCATGTAGCACATACACGATATAGTATTATATATACGCTATATGTGTATGTATTAATGGATAAACCTGCAGTTTCCAGTTTCAGAAATTGCTGGAAATCGTGTGGGGGAGGAGTGTGTGCTTGAGGCAGCCCGAGGATGAGTCAAGCTGTTGGGCAGCTGTACATGGTAAATAGTCATTCATGTATGTAGTGGCTATATACTCGGATACACATATACATACATATACTATGTACTTGTATAGCAAAGCAATTGCATTCACAGAGCTGTGAGCTGCGAGTTGTGGCTGTAGCTGTAGCTGTGTGGCAGCTGCCGCTTGCCCCTTCGTGTTGCTGCCACTTGCCCGGCATGCGCAGTGAGGCGGGCGAAAAATCAATTCAGCTAAAAGTGCGCCCGGTTAGGGAAGTGCAGGGCCAGGCCAAGCCACAGTCGGAGGCCAGAACAGCAGAGCACAGCACCGCACAGCACAGCAGAGGCAGAGACAGAGCTGTCCAACACAATGGCAACATTTGTTGCGCCAGCAGAAGCAGAGCAAAGTAATCCAAGAGTTCTAGAGACGAACGCCCGGCATCCTTAGACCAGCTTTGGAGGATGCCATGGCATGGAGCGGGGGGAATGGAGCTCAGGACATTGCCGTAAATTGCATTACTGCGACGCCCGACAGCGCGTGTGTGTGTGTGTGTGTGTGTGTGAGTGTGTTTAAGGGGGTCTTATGTAATACATAGAGAGCACCGCCCCCCTAAAGCAGCAGCAGCGGCAGGATCTGCTGGCTTGGTCCTGGGCTAAAAAGTTTTGCTGCTGCCAACTCAGCGAACGTCCTTGTTTGAGGTTATTTCTGTGTATAGCTGAGTGTATGTGTGGTGCGTGGTGTGTGTGTGTGTGCACAACTTTTTTTGCAACTTGAAATTCCTGAAATCCCTTTTAGCCTTTCATTCAATCATTGCTGAGGCTGACGGCAACGACAACAACAGTAACAGCCACAACGGCCCCATTGGATATCAAATGCGGGAGCTTTGGACTGCAGCAGTCAAAGTAATTTGAGGACTCTGGCACAGCCCGTGGGGCGTGAAATTTATCAACATCAAGCAAGAAGCACAAAGGGGACAACAACAACAACAACAACAGCAACTGCTGCTGGCAAGTTGAAGGACACGGGAATGACAGCGGCGCCTTCAGGACATTGCAGGCAATGTAACGTAAACACCGAAATACGAGACTTATAAATAAGCAGCGCTAACATCGCATTCATCGCATCCACAGCAATCAAACACTCTGCATCGCAGACAACACGATATTCCACATTTAATCTCCGTCTGTATCGCAACACATCAATCATCGTGCTTTGAATCTCTTAATGATCCGATAATGCATTGTTAGAAATATATTTCCTAACACAAAAACCTTACATGGAACACTTTTATGCACAGGAAACAGGAATAAATAAAATGTTAATATAACAAATATCTAAATTCGAATTTGTCTTCAATTCTTTCTATTATTTATTTTAGTAAATGTTTTACTAGTTTTCTTGAAAATCAGATAACCATTTACACAAAATCCCTAGACATACCTATACCCATAATATAAAATATATAAAATTCCTATTATATGAATGTCTAAAAAATAGAAAACAGCATTAAGGAATATGCTCTCCTTTGATATAAAATATCAACCTTATTGTTTATTCACAATTTGTTTGTCAGCTATATTCGTAAAGGTTGTACAGATATCGCTAGTGTTTCACTAACAAATGTGATAAACAAATATCTATCCTTCCTTTGAAATTAGTGACCGATTTACTGGTTTCCCTAACACATTAGATAAATAAAAATATAAATGTGCATATTACACATAAAACTAGCTCTCTTTTGCGTTCATTTCTACACTTTGTAATATTCGTAAACGTTTTACTGGCTGCTCAGTGTTAGACTTTGGAATAAACATTATTTAAGTTATACAATTCTCTAGATGATAAAAATAATAATTTATAAATTATCAATATTTATTCCTTCAATGTTTCAATGGCATATCATCTTCCTATATGTGTGATTGTTGTAAGTTTAGATATTTATTTGCAGTTCCTTATCTTCTCTATTATTTTAATTTTAAAAATATCTAGTGGTAATAAGATGATTAAATGTAAAATACGTTTGTTTGCTTTTAAAAACTGTTATTTCAGCACTGTTTATCTACTTTTATCATCAGCATTTCGCAGACGTTCCTGGAGCTACCCGATATTCTATCGAATTACTTTCCTTCAAGCATAAACAAATATAAAGTTGTGTTTGCAATGAATACTCACAGTGATTGCGACAACAAATGTCTGTCTATCTGTATCTGTATCTGTAATAGTATCAGAATCTGTGCTCGCTGTTTCGTGGCTTTTAGGCCAACTTCTGATATAAACAATAATATAATTTGCCCGGCAAAAGAACTGTCAGCATTGAAATGAGTTTCTCTCGAAATTTGCATTTTACATAATATTATGCGTATTTAAAGCAATGAATTCGATGCAAAACTCTGCTGCTGCTGCCGCTGCTGTCGACGTTGGCAGCGGCTTTAAAAATTACATAAAAGCTGCGACGACGAGTGGGTGGCCAACGAGCCCTGGGCGGCGGCCTAAAGAATGCAGCAGCAGCAGCAGCAACAACAACAAAAAAGTGCAGCCAGCCTTTGCTGCAGCTTCAGCGTTGAGCTCTTTTGGCCCTGCTGCTCTCTTATTAACTTAAATGCTGGCGACCTCAATTAAAGCTGTCGAGATGTGCGTTGCGTATGCAGATAGCAGAGGAAAAGACTATATATGTACATACATATATATATATATATATATATATGGGTGTGTGTGTGTGTGTTGGGGAACTAACAAAGTCAGAGGGCAAAGTTGAATAAAAGTTGAAGCTACAACAACGACGACAACAAAAAATGACGCAGCGCTGCCAGGCGAAGGCAAGTGACGCAACCGGAAGCAGATGAGGCGTGTGTGTGTGCGAGTGTGTGTGAGTGTGCGTGTGTGTGACTAAGTGGGCCGCCTGGGCGTCGCAGGAGCTGTGGCAACGTGTCTCATCCTGGGCCCGGCTTTGTCGCGCTATTGAATGAAACTCGTGTCTACGCCGAGGCGACAGAGAGAGAGAGAGAGAAGAGGGACGAGCGGCAGGAGCAGCCATATGGGCTGGCTGGTTGGACAGGAAACAATTCAGCTGCTGCTGCTACTGCTGCCTCTGTCGCCGTCGACGTCGCAGTCGCTGTTGCTAAACACGAAAAAAAGGCGCATGCGCTGCAATATTATGTATACGCATACGAGACCATGTAAAATAACACAGGCAGGCATATAGGTATATAGTGTGTGTGTTGTACATAACATTTGCCACCCACAGCCGCAGGGCAGCAGCAGCAGCAGCAGCAGCAGCAATGACAACAATAACAATGAACGACGCTACATAAATTGCAGCGGGCAAAAAGATGAAAATAGACGGCAGAAAATTACTAAAAATTTGTGCAGCCAACTAAGCAACAACAACAACGACAACAACAACGACAACAACATCGACAACACTAGAGACAACGACAACAACCACATTGCAGGCAGGCCTGGCCCATGAGAGGCCATCGGGAACTGCCGCAGCTAAAATGAGGTCGTGGAAATGGAAAATGAAAGCAGTTCGAGGAAGCAACAACAAGCTCCTACCCCTATCTCCCTCCTGTCCCCTACTTCTGCTCGAGTTTGTGCAGCTAATGCCGGCAAAATGAACTCCACACGTAGCCAGAGAGCAGGCAAATGTTTGTTCTGTGCAAAATCTAATGAAGCTTTTGGGGGCGCTCTTGGCAACAAACGACAACAATAACACTGACAAGTCTCTCATTGTTATTGCTGCTGCCTGTTGTGTTGTTGTTGCATTACATTTTATGTATCATATGCAACTTGGGAGTGGCTTTAAAATACACACAGCGACACAGACTCACAGAGCCACAGAGAGATGCACAGGCGAGAGCAGAGATGGACAACTACTGCGTCGAGGACAATAGCAAACATTTTCATTGCCTACTTTTCAGCGTGCGTTGGGCTAAATAAATATTAACAGCAGCAACGACCACTCCCAAATACGCACTATATATGCTTGTATAGTACATACGTACGTATGTATTTAATATATGTGTAAATGTATGAGAGTATACATATATAATTAAAGAGCAGCATTTACATTTAATGGAAGGCCATTAACAAGGGATTACAGGCATAATGTGGTAGATTCCTCATTCGCATACACTGTCTAAAGAGATTACTGCAAGTTCCTGAAAATATCTGTGACAGACAGAAGCAGG
Organism: Drosophila formosana; assembly: GCA_035045625.1. Classification (NCBI taxonomy): domain Eukaryota; kingdom Metazoa; phylum Arthropoda; class Insecta; order Diptera; family Drosophilidae; genus Drosophila; species Drosophila formosana. The sequence continues at coordinate 1,470,388 of JAWNOW010000030.1, forward strand.
AAACTACAATATGAAAGTTATAATACAAGAACGAGGAGATAATGTCTGTAGCCGATCAATTATAAAATAAATCAATTGGGCTTTAAAGACATTTTTCAGCTTATTTATAAATTGGATTAATGTTAAAATCCTTTCAAGCCATATTAACATAATATAAGAAGAATATTTGTATTGTATTGTATTTAACTTTGAAGCAACTTTCATGTGTTTGCAAGTATAATTGCTAATTAAAACTCACCCGTCTTATAAGAACCATATTGAATGGGCAAACATTCTTCTTATTAGCTTATAGTATACAAATATATTTATGTAAATTATTACATTAACAATAAACAGCCCTCAATTATTCTATTTTCTAGAACGTTTCTCATTAGCGTATAATATGTAAATGTATTTATGTAAATTATTACATTCATTCATTGCAGTTGAGATTTAAAAATGAAAGATTAACATTTACAAATTATCACTCACTAAAGGCCATAATCTTAGATCTAGGCATTCCTTTTGTAAACTATTCAATTTGTTGTGCGTGCCAAGTTAAATTAATCAAGAGAAAAGCAAATAGAATTAGTTCGACCTGAAGTGAACTGCCATATAATTGGATATGCAGTAATGGACATGGCCGACAGCTAAATAGTTCAGAACAACAAGGAGGAGGAGGAGGAGGATGGAGGAGCATCAGGACACGGACAAAGAGGACTTAACGTGAACCGATTATGAGCATTGAGAGCGAATTCGCCCGAATGCAAATGTCAGATGCGAAATTGAATTTGGCAAATGGAATGCAATGAAATGAACTGATGGCCATGGCCGCGTGGCACGTTTAATCCTGCCACAGGCAGAACTCATCCTGGCAGTATTAAGTGATTTATTACAGACTGATTTTAGCCAGTTTCTAAATGCTGTTAACCGCATTTAAATTGTGAGATTCAGTTTGGCTGGCGAACTGTGCGTAACTCGATGCAAATCAAGTGTGGACAGGCGGACGGACGGACAGACAGACAGCGGGCGGCCAATGCAATTGCAAACAGATATACAGCGAAAGAGAGAGAAAGAGAGAGAGAGAGGCAAACACAGGTGCATAATCAGCTTTGGCACAGCGTAAAATGTTGACAATTTAATTAGAATTGATTTTCCGTTCGATATTTTCCAGGGAAATGCACAGAGTCACTTCGAGAGGGGGCGATGGGGGAGTGGCAGGCGCAACTGTGGCTACAACTGTTATATAATCACACACACACACACACACACATGCAGCTCTGCATATATGCATTCAAGTGTGTTTGTCATTTAATTGCATGGCAACAACATTTCACTTGCGTTGCCCTGCCCTGCTTCCCCCTCCCTCTCGTTCGCTCTTTCGCTCTCGATTCTCCAGTTTAATGAGCAATATTTTGAGCTGCAAGATTGGTCTGCGGCTTTGCCTCCCTCCCTCCCTGCCCTGTCCCCTTATCCTCGCTCCTTTGGCAAAACCGCAGCGCAATGAAGCATTCCACATGAAGATTGATTATGGCCCAAGTTTTAATGCGTTTTGCCATTTATTTCAATGCAACGCAGCAAAGGATTCGCCATGCCACGCCCCTTTCGCTCTGTCCTCTGCAGATACTTTTCTCAGAGAGACCGAGAGAGAGAGAGACAGCTACGAGCGAGAGCGAGATAGCCCAGTGATATATGAGCATAGATAAACATCCATAAGCATCGATATGCTACACTGAAGACATTGATTACATTTTACGTGTAAGGACGAAAGGAGCTGCCAGGCCAGCACGAAAGGATATTGGGATTGGAATATTGCATTGAATGGGACACTTGCAATCCCATTTCGTATCCACTTATGTGCACTCACATGTGCATGCAATTGCAACGATAATAATAACAATGATTGCAATGAATAGTTCACGTAACCTATTTAACTAATGGCAGGCAGAGCACTTTATTCAGTAGCAGAAAATGATACGTTTCACTTAAACATTTCTATAGTTTCAATTGCCCTAGAGATGTGCGATTGGAATCTTAATTTGTGAATTTTGGGAAACTAAAACAAAAGACACCTCATGAAGACTGTTTTAAATTGTAATTTCTTTTAACTCTATCGCAAATAAATTATAATAAATGAATTCTTTCCTTCTGCTGCACTATTATATAAAAAGCAGTATATAATAAAATCTTTCGTTCCTTTGATATTTTCTAAATTGGTTTCTTAGTTATGAAAGCAATTGCATCATGATGCAATTTATTTAATTTAGAAAAGATTTCCCTTTTGCAATTTTTCAATTTCCTTTGGCGAACTTTGACTATTGTTTATTTAAAAATAAAGTGATTTCCTGCACAAATGATTTATATGCAAGTTATTGAAACGAATTGTTCTGTGGGACGAGGGTGTTGCCGTCAACATTGCACCCAAAACAAGAGAGGCGAATAAATGTACTCAAGCAGGAATGAATATATACGGCTCTGAAGATTGCACAAATTCCCAAAAAATTGGAGGAGGGCACATTGTAGCCATAAAGCAGCCCGGGGGCAGTGGGTAATGGGCAAATGGGCGCCAGTTAACCGCAACATTGTGGCCTACCCGCTGGCGCAGTTCACAGAGCACACAGAGCGCACAGAGGCTTGGCAGCTGCCAAAAAATAAAATAAATAAATAAATAAAAGGCCGAACCGAAAAAAAGCAAAAGAGCAAACATGAGGAAATTTTGTTGGAGGCAGAGCATGTATTTATGGCCATTACTCAATGCCCCAGCAGTCATAAAAGTTTAAAATGCATTTTTACGACACCAGCAAAAACATGGCAAGTGCTACTGCCAGCAACAACACAACAAACACAACAGCAACAACACAGCAGGAACAACAACAGGAACAACAACCAAACCGCAGGCTAAATGAAAATTGTCCCCTGCAGCAATTTCCCTTCCAATTGCCGAACAGCATTTGCATTTTTGTGAATTTATGCACACATTGCATAGGGAGGGAGGGCGTGAGATATGGGCGTGGCATTCGAGCCAAAAACATGCATTTCATTTGTAGTTTCTTATGGCTAATTGAATGTTGCAAATACAACACGCGTCGTATGCGCAACTCTCAAATGAAATGTCACGCATACAGCGTGTTGTCCCTTTTCTTTCCTTTCTGTATTTGTTTTTTTTTTCTGGTATTTTCTATAAATAACTGAACAGATCAACTGGCAACTGGCAGCAGCTGTCCATTTGCTTGTCCATTAGCCGCGCATCATTGAAATTGACATTTAGCCGCGCTGCAGTCGAATTTGCAATCTATTTCCACAGTCCCACATTTAGTCAAATCAATTTCCATCGCACACTGCAATAAAACTGGCAAACGGCAAGTCTGCTGAACATATAAGAAATATATTCGACTGCACTGCATAAAAACTAAGCTAAATGCTGATAGTTGTATTAAAATGGACGGCGATTTCAAACAAGTTTTTTCACTTCAATCTGCAGACAATTATTGATCATATCTTGGTTACTTTTGAACAGATTCCATAAAGTATTTTAAATGATATTTCAAGTAATTTTGATTGAAATACTCTTTTATTTACAAATATCTCTCTAAATATTCTGCATGGAATTAATTTCGCTGTACCAAGTTCTTGATTACATATATTTCTTTTGGGAGTTTGTAATAATATCTCATTATAATTGCAATTGTGCACATTTCGGATACCTTTATGCATTTGGTTGCCGCCTGTTGGCGCATAAATTTCTCGCAGTGTTTACACTTGACATTTTCAGGTTAATGCAATTTTCAAATGCTGCCACACATTTCTTGTTTGGCTGTTAAATTGTTAATGCAACTGTTATTTGCAGTTGTGGCAGTTGTTGTTGTTGTTGTTGTGCATTTTAATTAGGTTCAGAGCCAACAGCATTACATAAGTCGCGTTGTTGCCCCTGTTTCCTTGGCTTACGCGGCGTATGTGTGTTATGTGCAAATATCTCCGGCAAGGCAACTGCAACAGAGACCTCAGTGGTTGGCTCCAGACGCAGTCAACGCCCCCGCATTTGTCTGACACCAACACCAAGTTGAGTTGTCGTTGTCGTTGACGTTGTCGTTGTCGTTGACGTTGTCGTTGTCTTTGTCCGCCTAATGTGAAAATATCTATATCTGTGCAGTTTTTGGCTCGCGTTTGCCAATTATTCACATTCATTCATTCATTCGTTTGCTTGTTTTCCTTGCCTAGTTTCCTCATATGCAAAAAGTCAATAAACAGAGTCGAGGTTTCATTTCTGCCCCCGTCAAGGGAAGAGCGATTGGCCAGGTGGAAAGTCGAGGGGGGAGAGGGAAGGCAGCGGAGACTGCCATTTTCATATGCATTGCGTAAAGTCCGTTGCTGTGACTGCACTTTAAACGTTGCCATTAAATGGGCCAAGTTGTAGAGGAGCGAGACAGCTGCCACTTGGCGAGGCACTTGTCTCGACCCCACAACAGCAACAGCAGCAGCAACAGCAGTTGCAACTTGTAACTTGCAACTTCGTAACCGAATCGAGTCGAGTCGAGTTGAGTCGAGTCACAGTCTCACGCACTTCAAGACTGAGTTAGTGGGCGCATTTTGAATAGATTGAACGTAAATTCAATTCGATTTGTTCAACAAACACCCACACACTCGCACAACATTCACACACATTCACAATCGCATTCAAACTCGTAACTAAACAAAATTATGAAGCTGGCGCTCTAAGCTTGCCCTCAAGGCTTTAACTCAAACGCAAAAGCAATCGCATTACAACAACTTTAGTTTTATTGACAACAACTATTGTCAGCAAATCAAAATATTATTATTTATTGAGAGATCCGATCAAGCTGCCTTTGGGCCTACTGAATGAATTATTGAATGCGTGCTGGAGATTGGCAATATTTATAGATCAACAATCGTTGTGACACTGAACTCAACACAGATCTATTATTAAGCTTCGTTTGATAACCGATTACGAATGCGAGCGTTAAGCTTGATTGAGGTTGTTAAAAATAAATATTATAATAATAGGAAATAATCGAGGGGTCACAAATAGATTGTGAATGCGAAAAAGAGAGCGAGAGATAGAAGAAATATTGCCTATAATAAAATTTAATCGCTTGACGACCAGGAATTCTTAGATTTTTTTCCAAGTTTATCAGTAGAAGAAACTAATTCATTAAATATTATTAAATTATTCTGAAATGTACAATTGTAATTCTAAAATTGTATCGTCTATTTTAATATTGCACAGCTTGTAGAATTTATAACGACTGAGCATTGTTTTAACAAGATTTCCATTTATTTTCCTGTTTTATTATCTGATTTCATTCAGTGAAAAGACAAATAATTAATTATTTCAGCGTAATGCAGTTATTTTCAACTCCCATGCGGAATTCACTTTGAAAATGTTCAAGCATAAATTCCTGAGTTGGTATCTCAAAAGTTTCGCCTTTGATGAGCTGCAACAATTACGCATCCTTTCATTAGGAAACTCAAGCCGAATTCCCTTTTTTGCGTTAAATTACTCGGCACAATCCATCAGGCTCATTTCATTTATTTTGTCAAGCAGAACTGCAGTTGCAGCTGAAAACTTGTGCCGCAAATTCAACACAAGACTAATGAGCTTGGCAAAGGGGAAATAGCGACAATGGGGCAGAGAGACGCAGGAGGGGCGCATGGCGTCTAATTAATGCGCTGATATTAATCATGAGGCCATGTGCAATGTGTTGCATTGAAATATAAAACGAACAATGAACGTGCAACGAGGCGCCTCCGGGTTTTGTCTGGGCATGATTATCAATTGAGCAACGAAAAAGGGGCAAATGTCAACTTGACAACTGACTGCGAATTTCATAATGCAAATAAAGTCGATGATGATGTGGGAAATGCTCTCAAGGATCAGGCTATCGATTGAATGTGGACGCAACACTAATAAGCTGGGCGTGGCAGCAGCTTAGCCGCCCATGGGACACAGACACAATTCCACTCGCTTCGTTAGCTGCCAGTTGCCAATTGGCAAAAAGGGATTGATTGTGGCGAAACCCAAATGCCACGCAAATTGGCTTAGAGCCTCGGCGCACAGGATGAGCCCGAAAGGAAGTGCACTGATTGGCCTGTCCAATGCCTTGGGGATGCACTTGCTGAGATTGCTCAGGTGATGGCCAACAGGCACAACTACAGTCAGAAGCACGGCACACGCACAGACGGAAAACATGCTGACCAATGGTGCGTATGATTAATATCTTCCTGCCCAGCATTCAACAAAGCCAAAGCCGTTCAGGTTGATGCGAGCTGAAAGCTACTCAAGATTGGTTTGTCTGTCTTTGAGTGGTAGTTGAATGGATAAAATTTAAATAATTTGATTGAAAAATTCAAATTAAAAGTAGAAGCATTGTTACAGATTTCGATTTTGGAAATGTTTAGCATATTTAATTTCCTCACTTAATCTTAGACTTCTGTCAAACGTGTTGACTACAGCATAAATCTAATGGATTTTAGGCTTTAACCGCCTAGAAACAAAATTCTTCCGTTATAAAACCTTATGTTATTTTTGGAGATTGTCAGGCTATTTAAGCTCGGTATAAGAAAATATATATTGAATTTATACAAATTGCTTCATTCAATTTTTTTAGTTTAAAACTCAATAATTTCGTATACAAATTTTTCTTCATCCCTGAAGACCATAAATAAATCCCTATAACAGTGGCTGCCGGCAGTCATCGTCCATTCGTCGCCAAGCTTACAGACTACTGGTAATTAAAAGAAAACATTTGGTTCTTAAACTTACATCACAAAAATTCAATTCAAATTTCAATTTTGCCGCAGTTTCTTTTCTTTCTTTTTATACTTTATGTTTTTATTTTATTCTTGATGTCTATTGATTTATCTCTTCTGCTGGTGCTGCTGCTTCGTCTTGAGTTTCTTTCTTTTTTTTTTTGGTTTTCTTTGTTTTTCAATTTGCTTGCAATCACTTTTATGTATGTTTTGTCTTGCTGTTTGCAATATTTATTTAACACTTGCCACGTTTTTGTTTTGTTGTTTTCAATTTTCATTTATCTTTTGCATTATTTTTTGTTAATTAACTTTCTGTTGTGTTGTTGTTTTAAACAATGTACAACGTTTTTTTCTTCGGTTTTCGCATTTGAATTCTGAGGTCGCGGCTGCCTTAGCCGAGACAGAGATGCAGAGAAAGAGAGAGAGACAGCAGTATTGCGATAACGATAACGATAGCGATAACGTGCGTGATATCGAACAAAATGCAACTCAATGCACGGTCATCGATATTGCAGATTTTGTTGTTGCTGTTGCACTTAATGTTGCTCTGATTTTTGTTGTTGCTGCTGCTATTTGTTGTTGTTGTTGTTGTTGTTGTTGCTGCTGCTGCTGTTGTCTGCAATTTGTTTGTTGCTGCTGTTGCTCTGGTCGCGCTGCCTGGCGGCGATTGTTGTTGTTGCTGCTGTGGCTGCTTTGTTCTTGCTGCTCCATTTTAACAAATTTTGTGCTTGCTTTAATCACCTGCAAAAGATACACACAAAGATCTGTGAGTGAGGCACAATGCAGCGTGTGGTGGAGAGTGGGGAGAAGGTTGAAGATGGGGCATAAGATGTGTAAACTCTGAACCGGGATCTGTTAGAACAATAGCCAGCGCGCAACACAGCCAACAGAAGAATATTGTCAAGTCTATTGACCCAACACCGGACACTTCAGCCTCAGGGCAGCCAAGCGACAAACAGACGACCAAAAGTTGAAGAAGAGCTGGCCAGATCTTTTATATGTACATATGTATGTATATTGTAAATCAGTGAAGAAGCGGACGCCTTGAAAACTAAACCCATTTGGCTAATTTATTGAATTATGCTAATTCAGTGCACACAAAGAGCCGGCAACAAAAATTGTTTGCACACTTTTATGACTGGGGCGTTGTTGACTTTTTTTTATTTTTATTTGTATTTTGTTGAAGCGCTGTGTATTTGATTTCCTCATTATAACCAGTTTCAAGAATCGATCGATCGATCGATCGTTTTTTGTCCAAAGTGGGTCACAGTTTTCGACATAGCCACAACAACCGCAACCAATAACGATTAACGAATAACGACTAACGAATAACGATCAAGCGACTTATGTTCAACTGGCCATCAACTTTTGGCGCGCACTGTGCCCCGTCCACAGTTCAACGGCAAAACAGCTGATCGTTGTGGCAAGTGCAATAAAAGTCAATGAATTGAGCTCAATTGAAAGCAATTGAGGCACAACCGAGCGAGTGAGATAGCGAGAACGCGAGCATAATCTGTGCGACGTTGCGCATTCGACGCGTTGCACAGCCCCATGCACAATGATAGTGGCAATAGTTCTGTCGTTCTTGATTACTCTCTATCAATTGTAGCGTGCTCAATAATAAAGACATAATGCCCACCTCATTTTCTCCACTTCAAACTAAATATAGTCAAGAGTTCGTGGTCCACAAACATATCTACTTTAAAACTATAAACACACATTAAAGCTACAAAATTCCTATTACTATTCGAGATTAGCCATGTAGGGAAGGTTCAAAAACCAATTCGTTAGTTCCCCTTCGAAAAAGGAAATAATATTTCGTTGTATGTACTTGAGCTGCCAGTTTTTAAAAATAAATTTCACTATTTAGAGAAAACAAATACAACATAATTAATTTTCACATATTTTTTGAGACGTTGACACATTTGTGTGTCAAAGGAAATTTCTGAAATTTGAGCAAACAATTTGTCACTTGTGATTTGAAAAACAAATATGGGAAATCTTTTGAAGAAAATAAAAACACGAATAGGACAAGGTAAAATAATAAGTCATTTCAAAGGTAAGCAAATAATGTAAGTAAAAATACTTTAGTGGATTTCAATAAGTCAATCCGGTTTTTATATGCAAACAATTGCAAATGAAATATCTGTATTAAAAACTACTCGAACGAAAAATAATTGAATTAGAAACTTTAACAGTATAAATCGAAATTTGTCGAAAATTAGAGATTCATATTTTTAAGACTTTAAGCAACAATATTTTGAGGTATCGTAAGAAGTAATTGTTTTGCATTACCAAAAAATTATGTATTTTAATTAAAATGAAATAAGTTTGAAATGTCAGATGTAATTTATTGGTATAAATTCTCTATTTAATTGGTTAAGCATTATTCTTATTGAATTCTTTTCGATTCTTTATCTAATATCGCAGATTTCTAACATTTATTATAGAGCATCTACTTGTCGATCTGTGACAAATTATAGCAGCTGTTGTTGTTCTCACATATAGATCAATTCATGCTATGGCGTGTACCGGACTTTATCTCTACGACGAGTGTTTTGTGTGTGAGTGTGTTGATTATTCATGCCATGTGTGAATGTGAATATGAATATGAATATGTATATCGTATATGGCACATATCGCTTATATATTTGTAGTGTGTTTAGACATTATTTTATTTGATTTACTCATCGCTTGTCTAATTTGAAAAGTCAGCAGAGCGAGAGCGAACAACGAAATGAAATAAAAACTTGTCGCAAAGGTCAACTTGATTAGCGTGTCTGCAGCGTTTTGTGGCAACAACCGACGACCGCAGGCAATTGACAAATTTCACGGACGATCAAACTTGGAGGAGGGGAACATGAAACGGGCAGGTGGGGAATGTGTGTAACTTAGTTAGAAACATGCAGACTTACACATGTACAGCCGAATTAAAACTAATCATAAGTACTACATTATTTTTTCATGTCTGCCTCAATAATCCAGGACTTGAGGCAGTCATAGGACCTTCAGTGGAATACACACCTGCAAGTAGAAAGAAGAATAAAACAAAAGTTAATATCACATGGCTTCTTAGCATTTGACATTATAATTATGTATTATTTTTTGTTTGAGTTTATTTTTGGGAGGCAACATCTATGAATGTTTAATGAGCTGTGTTGACATTTGCATATGAAAAGCACTCGCAATCAGCAGCAAGTAGGAAGCGGCCCTCTCGACCCCCACACACACGCACACTCGCACACTCGCAGACACACTTTAGCAGAGCCACACCCAAAAAGCGGCAACACCTTTTGTCTATTTGCAAAGTGCAAAAGTTCAAAATGTTAAAACGTTGCAAAGAAATGGCAAGAAATAAAAAAAACAGCATACAAGAAACGCACAAAAATAAATTATATTCGCTTGTTTATTGTGCGGAGGCAAAAAGAAAACTCAAGTGAGACAAAAACAAAGCTAAAAGCCGAAACAAATTTTGAATTGTGAACAATTTTAAAGAAAAAGTAATGGAAAAAAATATTTAAAAAGTAGAAAATAGAGTAGGCATATTTTTATCCATTTATTTGCAAGCAAAACAGAAATATTATCTCTATTCTTAAAATTGTTAGTTTGTCAGTGGTTTTGAAAGCTTCATAATAAAGATGGACCTTGCTGTTAACGCTAATTAAACATTTTTACATTTAAGGTATCGCCGAGTTGTTAAAAATGAGTCAAGCGCATCGCAAACTAATTTAGGCTCATTCGATTATCTCAAGCAAATAAATATCGCAACTATTCCGTCGTTCACTAAAAACTCGAGCCATAAACCTTATCCGGGTAATAAATCGCAAACTGCAAATAAAATGTAGGTAACTCTAAAGCAGTGTTGGTAAACGTTGGATAACATTGCGAGTCATGCATATCGATCAATATGCTCGTATTAAGCAAATAAATCGATAAACCTTTGTTGACATTTTGCGTCTACGTGTATACGAGAGAACCTCGAGAGCTAAAGACAATATCGTATTGTAAACATCGTGAAAAAGTCATTATTTCTAGACAACAAGAAATGTAAATTGACAAATGAAAGCGCTTGGATTCGTAGACAGGGGAAAGGGATAACCGGGGCGCAGAACTGGCACAGAATAATTGTTAAAAAAAAACTCTGAGAGTGTGTATCTCAGACCGGCAAAACTTTAATGATGATGACGCAGATTTGGCAAAGCCAAAAAATAAAATCAAATAACCTAACACACGCACACAGCGAGACACACAGCTGTGTGTGTGTATGTGTTGGTGCGTTGTCTGTGATTATATAAATAAAACAAAAAAAATATATAAAAGTCGCACTGGAGACTCTGAGAGCGATATGTTTGCCATGACCAGACGACGATGATGACTTCCATGACAATCGCCCGGCATTCACTTGACTGTCTCCCTGCCTCTCTATCACTCTCTATTTGCCTCTCGCTCTTTCCATATGTTGGTGTCACTCTCTCACCAGTTTATTGTTGGGCTGTAATCTTCTTTTTTATGCGCTTTACTTTGTTTTCTTTGCGATTCCATTTTCTTGTTGTTTGCCAAAAGTTTATTGATCTCTCTGCTCTGACATTGCGTGGCAGCAGCACAATCTGAGGAGGCCGAGGGGGTGACGAGGCAAGGGGGGCTTCGCTATGCTGTAGAACCCCGGCCCGGTCTGCGTTTTCCCCACAACAACTTTCGCATTTTCTTTGTTAAATTTACGAGCAATACAAGAAATCATGTCAAATATTCCAAGGGCAATGCCAAAAATACAAATAACAAAAAAAGAAATGAATAATAAAAAAAAGCGAGAATTTCACGCAATCGTTAATGGCAAAGTGAGGAGCGAGAGAAGGAGGCGGGGACAACGGGGGCCTGCCTGTGAAACATTGCATATGGCACTACAACAACAAATCATAAATAGACAATTTAAGAACCGTCCGAGAATTTATGACAGCGTAAACAAACCAGAGAAAATATTTTGAAAAAAGCATAACCAACAGCTGTTGTTGTCCATAAAACAAATACAAATGATGAAAATAAAAAAATAACTAAATTTAAAAATAATATTACAAATAATGAAAGATCGACAATGGGAGATACGGCTCGTTAGCCAGAGTTCTCTAGCACAAATCACAACAACAATGACCCACTAATCAGCGCAGCATCCTTAAAAGCAATTTCCAGAGACCAACAACAAGAATAACGACAACAGCAGCAGCAGCAGCAGTGACAACAAAGCAGCACAACATTTACAAAAATAACAAACAAAAAGCGACAAATATGCAAATGAAGTTCAGGTCGGGTCAGAGGAGAAATCATAAAAGAAATTCAAATAAAACAATTCGAAATGCTTGAGGCGCTTTACATTCGACTCCCCAGATGCCCTGTAATCAAGATTAGATATTTATGAAAGCTGCTACGAGATTTTATAAGATTTAAACAAAAGAAGCGTATCTTGAATAAATCGCATAACCTTTCGGAGACCTCAAGAATAAAGCGAAGAGAAACAATATGATGTGGATATTAAAACAGATATTCTTTTTCAATTAGTTAAGAAAAGTCTGTTTAAAATCTTGGGTTTTGTTTATTTTAATGCTAAAAAAAACTTTAAATTAATTAATTCAAGACCGCCAATTATATTTTAATTAACTAACAACAACATTTTGGGTAAAAGGCATATTTTTTAAAGTTTATCGATCTACAAATGTTATAGAATATTTTTTTGTCTATAAAAATGCGTCTAATATAAGATTGTTTTTCAATACAAAATTATAGTATTGTTTAAAATATTATTAATGATTTTAGTTATGCAATAAACGTATTTAAATGATTTTTTGTAATGGAATTTTTGTAGCAGCGGCATACAGCTTCGTTCATTTTATGTTTACAGGGTATGCAAATATACAAATGCAAACATTAAAAATTTAAATGCATGCGTCTCGGTCAGCAACGACGCTGACGCTGACGTTGACGTCTGCGTCGCCGTCAACCGCTGCATTAGTCAGCAAGAAATGAAAAAGAGAGCGGCAGCGGCCGGCCGCCCAAAAAGAAACTTGCAAGAGACCAAACAAAGTCATTGACACCAAAACACACACAAACCACTACAAAAAAAACAAGCAATAACAATAACAAAAGCAAAAGCAAAAAAATAAAACTTCAAGAGATGCAAATGATTTCAACTTTAATACGAAACTTAACCAGCTCTCAGCAAGCTGTCTCGCTCGCACCCGCTGCCGCTGCGGCTGCGGCCTATGCAAAAATGTGAGGAATAAAAGTTCAATTTCCGCATAGAAGGAGAGCGCTGTAATTAGAAAAGCGCCACCTGTCGGCCTCACGAAGTCTACCTCACGTCGTCGGAGCTGCTTGTTGTTGTTGCCAAAAGTTCGTGACAAGCTTCAAAGTGAACAAAAAACGAGGAGTGCAACGGGACGCTTCCCCTTTCCCCTTCCCACCCACTGCTTCCCATCTCCCTCTCTCTCTCGCTCTTTTCTATGCACGCTTCTTTCGCTCTAATGCTAAGCTGCACTGCAAGTTTTGTTGTTGATGTTGTTGTTACTGCGAAACGCAAATTGAAAACTTGTTAAATGTTCGCACATTTTTTTGTTTTTTACGTGGTATCGTTGAACTTTTCGGCTAGTCAAATGCGCCACACCCACCACGCCCACACTACACTGTTAGCTAGCGATCTGGTCGTCGCACTGCAAATTACATATTCAATGACTTTGCCGCTGTTGTTGTTGTTGTTGTCGCATGCATTGCCATTTCTCAGTTGTTGTTGTTTGTTGTTGTTTCTGTTGCAGTTGACAAAATTACCGCTTTCTGGTGCAATGAAGAAAGCAGCACGACAACAGCAATAATAATGACAACCATTCAGACTCTATAATTTGGTATAATTCATTCAACTTCGAATAAACTTGTCAAAAACAAAAAAAAACTAATGTAATGTAAATAAATCAATGAAATATAAAGACAATTTACAAGGGAAAACAAATTATTCATTAATAAACAGAGAAGTTCTCTATATTTTTAAAATAACTAACAAATGTTGACGAATGGATTTTTTGAATTGGAAAATCAATTTCTATACTCAAGAGATTAAATGTAATAAAAATCGATGCAATATTTAATATTAAAAATAATGCATTGGAGTCTGCAAAAAATGAGAAGAGAGTATGCAAACTTCGTTGCAGCGCATTCAAATACGGCTTAGATTTAATAAAACTTTTGTATTTGTGTTTTAGTTGGTTGCTTATGCAATTTCCAAGTGTATGTGGCATGCAGCGCCATGTCGCGTGCAGCCAACAGCAGAAACAGAAACAGCACCGCCAACAACAAGCAACAACTACAACGTGAGTTTAGGTGAAATTGGGTTTAGTGTTCAATTTAACACCCACGTTCTAGTTTGGGTTTGTTGGCCCCGGCAAAAACTGAGCAGCATTTGCAATTGTTGCTGTTGTAGTTGTTGTTTCGCGTTTTGTTGCAGCAATTGCTGTCGCAGCTGCAACAGCAACAACAGCAACAGCAACTGCAAGAACATCAGCAACAGCAGCAGCCGTTACTAACCGAATGCAATCTTGTTTAATTATGCATTCCACATTGGATTTGTTCTGTTCTCTGTTCTGTTCGTTTCGGTTTTCTTTTATCCGCTTAACTGTTATATGAAAACAGCAGCAGCAACAATAACAACAACAACGATAAAAGCCAGCTGACAACGCCCCCATGAAAACAGCAGCGGCAATAACAATTAACTGCCAGCAGCAGCAACGACAACAGCTGACAATAGGCAGCAGCGTTCATCTATAGTTTCCATTAATTGATTGATAAACCAATTTTGGTCATAAGCTGCTTAGGGTCCATCGACAAAGACTCTTCAGCCCAGAGTTGCCTTCATTTCCGTCATTGCAGTCGCCCACTTCAGCAATCAACTCGAACTCAAAAACTCGATAGAATGAGAAATCATTGAAGCGTTTCGTAGAGGGCCCACGTCTTGGAAATTAACATAAATACGAGTATGTTGCATAGATTGCTTTTTATAGATAAATAATAGATTGTCAGCCAGACACGCATAATTAACAAAGCACACACACCACACCAGGTGGGTTGGGTCTGTATCTTTTTTTTGGGGGCTGGTACCTCCACTTGAACAAAATTGGAAAAAAAAGAAAAAAAAGTAGATTCCAAGACGCATTTGCGTGGGCTTGAACAGACACTTGGAGGAATTGACTCTAGGGTCAGGTCAACGCCCCTCATTTTATTAGCATATTGTTATTATTACTGTCATCACTATTGTTTTTGTTGTTATGGTTGTTGCATTGCTTGACTGCGTCTCCAGCCTTTGGTCTTTTATGTTCCCTAATTTAAATCGTTTACAAGCCTATTAAATTTTGCCATATCTCACAACATTTTCTTATAATTTTACTATTTATAAATATATACTTGTTGATGTGTATTTTTAGCTCTAATATTGTTATCAATCTGTTGGGAATTTTGTGGCAATTTTATGCGATATGGGCTTGCGAGCGTCTAACGGAAATTGGGTTTGTTTTTTGATTAACTATTTATTTCATTGTATTTGGAATTACCCAAAAAATTGCCCAAAATTTTATTAAAAACAAATTTATTAGTGAAGAAATTACGAAATGTCAGAGTAAGGTTATTTTTTTCTAGAGATTAGTTGATTAAAGAAATCAGGGTATTCCATGGAATTTCATTGAAACATTAATTTATTCAAGCGAAGAGAAATTGTTCAGTTCAATCTATCGCATTTTTTCAGCAGACTTTTGCATTTAGATTTCTAAGTTTCTTAGAAATACCAGATTTAATTTTTAGTTTACTATTATTTTTATTTATTTGCAATCAGTACATTTTTGCTACTTGCACCCTAAAAAAAGTATAGTTTTCAAGTTAAATATTATTTTAAGGCGAATGTATAATTTTAATTTGTAGTTTATTATAATTGTATTTGTAATTATATATTTAAAAATCGCATTACAGCGTAACTACAACTCGCATATGCTCAACTATTTTGTTTATCTTGTCCCATCTCAGTTGTCGTTTTATTGTTGATGTGTTTTTCTCTTTTATATTCGAATGCGGTGGCGGTGGCGGTGGCGATGGCTGGTTTCGCTTCTCTGTTGAGCGCACAATTAGTTCAATGCTCATCACTGCCATCGCCAGCCGTCATAACAATTTGCTTCGAAATGAACGCGAACATACACACAAAAAGCAACAAATTATTATGGTTATTATTATTATTATTAGGATTTGTATTTTTTATTTATTTATGGTTTTGTTTTTTTCTTCTTTTTTTTCATTTCGTTTGTAACTGCTTTTTGCTTGATGAATCATAATTATTATCATTGTTGTTGCAACAACATTTGCGATCTGCAAGTGAGTGCAACGCACTCGACTCGATTTGTGGTGTGTGGCACGCTTGTCTAGCGAGGGATAACAGAAGGGGGCGGGAGGGGGGCAACGCAGCTTCCCATCGGGTGAAAGCGACCGCCATAAGATACGAAACCAAATTAAAACAAAACGGCTACAGTAAACACTTGATGGCAATTAAAGAGCTGCCAACTGCAATTTCATTTAGCCAACGCTGCCATTGATCACTGTGATCAATGCAGCTGGGAGATGGAGCAGAGCCTGGGGCCTAATTGATGGGGCGGTGCTGTCAAGGCGACTGTGATTAGCAGAGTTCAATGGGTCACTGTGCTGTCGAAAATGATAGTGAAATCCTGGCATTGAAATGCTAGAAATTAGTTAAATGTAGTACAATTAAAAAAAGAAAACGTAGGGAAACCAAAGACACAATTAAAGGGAAAACTCAAGTAAATTGAAGCGAAGATAATTAAAGAATTATATATTTTGTATAACTTTAAAAATAATTGCGTCTTTTTATAGTGCCACACAAATTGTAAATGTTTGTAGATTTTCCGCTATTTAACTTTGGCTTTTGGTCAAACTATTAATAAATCTTGGACTCTATAATAAATTGCAATAAAGATTTTCATTTTGTTGGCAATAGACATAAAGTATGCGTTTTCTGCATCAATCAAATAAATTGAACAATAAACTGAATGCTGCAAATGACAATAGAAATTGAACCAAAAATGGAAAGCCTGGCCTGTCATGCATTGAATGAAGTATCAACACTTGGCCAACCCGATGACCGGCTAAAACAAATACAAGACGCTGAAAAAAGTCACGAGACAGAAATGGCAAATGGCTACAAGATTTATGTGGGAATGGAAATAATATTGGGGGAATGGGAAATGGGCTGGGAATCGAGGCGCTGCTGCTGCTGCTGCTGTTGCTGCCATTGATTGCAGTTGGCCACCCTTTTTGGCCAGGCCGACGAAAAAAAAATAAAAATAAAAGAAAAAGAAAAAAGTTGACAGCGAATCGCACAAATAAATTGAATAAGTCATAAGTTATTCTGTAGTTGTTTGTTTGTTGTGGTTGTGTCGCGGTTGTTGTTGCTGCTCCTATTCGTAGTGGAACCGGTTCGACGTTGCAATCACTGCAGCAGGTGGCAAGCTGCCCCAGCTACAACTCCAAATGGCCAGTGGCCAATGGCCCCCACTGCAATGGACAATGGAGTGTTGTGAAGTGTTGGCGGTGGGAGGGGATGCATGGATGTATTGGGGCATGACTTGATGAGTTGCCAACCGGTTATGCAAATTAGAAACAGCAGCAACAACTACAATAAGAACAATAACGACACCAACATTGTTGCATATCATGCATTTTAAATGCTCTGCAGCACAGCAGCGATCAATGGGCAGGGGGGGAAGGAGCAAGCAGGGAGGCAGAGCAGTCTTAATTGAATGCTGCAATTTTATTTTTGGCAAGCGGAAATGCCGGCCGAGTGCTGCGAGGGGGCATGCCACAACCAACAACCAGAATCAACAACAATTAAATTTGATTAACGAAAAACAAAATTAAAGTGTTTTTTCCCTGCTTGAACAGCGAAACCCACAAAAATACAAAGGGGAAAAAGGGGCATAAATTATGCTGGCGGTGCCACTTGAGAGGGGCACAAACAATTTGCTGCAAGTAGTAGGTAGACAGGCAGAGCCTTGGGAACAATCAGAAGAAGATGTTGTTGACGTTGCTGTGGTCGCTCAAGTGCCTCTGCTGCTGCTCAAACCGAAATTAAAGAAAATATCATCATAAAACCCAACAACAACAACAACCACAGAGGTTTCAAGGTTATAACAAAAATATTGCCTTAAAATCGGTAGGATCTGCGCCAACAACAACAGCAGCAACTACCCAGAAAACCTTGGAGAGGCTTCCTTGAAGTGCTGTGCGTGCGTGTGTAAGATCGCTTGGTACAAATTTAATGAGCTCAGCTCATGGAAATATAGACAACAACAACAGAAGATAACAGAAGAGAAGAAGCAAAGCAAAGACATAAATGTCGCTTAAGCTGCAAACTGGTTTTGGCTACAACAACAACAAAGCGACTCCCAGACACCGCGCAGGCTGCGGACAGCGCAGTCGACACGGGCAGCAGCTCTTGATGCTGTTGTTCGTTCTTGTTTTTGTTGCTCAGCGACCGGTTTCTTTCAGAAGGCAACTTTATAACTTGAATAACATTTTCTGCTGCTGCTAAACAACGCACAACAGGTACATTTGTTGTAGTTGTAGGCAGACATCTACACCAAATACATAGCCATGATATGCATATACTTATGCATGTACATCCACAACTACATCGACATGTAATTGTGTGTGTGTGTGTGTGTGTGTGTGTGGGGGTCTCTGCTGTTATATGAGAGTTCCTCTTTCGTTAATCCATCTCGCTCTCGCACTCGCGTCTTTCTGCGCCTGCTGCTGCTCGCCTTTTGTGTGCTGTGTGTTTCTTTCTTTCTGTCTTTCTGTCTGTCTGTCTGTCTGCTTTGGTCGTTTCTCGATGTCTCGGTTTCTTTTGTGTGCTGGTCCTTTTGCATGTGTTGGTAGAAAGCCAAATGAATAACTCAGGCAAACAACATTTGAGAATTTGCTTTGTCATGTGTGCGCTGCCAGTGGCCCCTGTTTGTTCTCATCTATAGATACTCACACACACACACACAGTTATGTATATTTATATACACACACACATATAGTATATAAGGCTGTTATGATGATGATGATGATGATGCGCATAATGCTTGTTTGTTATGCTGATTTGTGCCTTTTATGAACACGAGCAGCACAGCACAAAGCTTGTTCTCAGCCATTGTGTATACCCTGTAAACGTGTTGCAAGCGATAATAAACGTGGCCGCACATCAAATGACATTAACAATCATAAATGTCATATTCTTTTTTAATAGCAGCGCTCATAAATGTTAACCACTTTTTGGCTTTTTGGGATACTTCAAATGAGCTCAAGAGTTCACAGCAAAATGGGCTTTTAATCGAGAGCAAGAAATTCTGTTTGAATTTTAATTGCTTTGCTTGATTTTGATAGAATATCTGAACTATAACAGATCAGCAACATAATCAGACAACTTGCTACATTAACATCTAATTTTGTTGCAGCTGTTAACTTTACATATAAATATAATAAGACAAAAATCCCCAATATTCTGTTATTCATATCTCAAGGAAATATTATATGTACATATGTGCCTACAAAATATGTTTAGTTTACATCTAAGGCTAATATATTTTAGTAACTTGAAATTAAAAATTTTATTCTATTAGAGTAACCAAAATAAAACAAATTAAATAATTTAAATTATTACGAAACATAGATACTTCTTTACAAATTATTGTACTAGATTTACAAGTTATGTTTCTGCTGTTCATTTGAAATAAGACAATAAGTTTACCTATTATTATGCAAAAAAAAACTTAATCAAATAGCCTCTTAGCAATATTCAATCATATATTGATCCAAAACATATATACATAATTTTCTTTTTCTAGCAAGAATTCTTCAAAAACATATTCCAATTCCAATTATTCACTTACTTTTTGTCTAATTGAATAGAAAAAAATGTTCTGTTTTGGTCAATTATTTGATCAATTTCATTATAGACATGTCTAATGGCTAGTTATCTCTCTGCCATATTCCAGGAATATGGCAAAGGTCAGCGTGGGTCAGAGCTTGATGCTGATAGGGTCACATTAGCTAATTAATGCCGACTTTGTGATAAATTACCATTAGTAACGCATCAAGTTCGCTTCAATTAAAGGAAATTCAAGTGTATATACTATACACAGCACTGGTAAATGTATCTTCAATTTAAGAAATAGAATCGAAATGGTGCTTGGCACCGCCAGTTACCAGTTTTGGTCTTAGCCACAAAAAAAAAAAAAAAAAAAAAAAAAAAAACGAGAGAGAAAAACAAATAAAGCAATACAAAAATAGAATGTACAAAAAAGTTAAAAAACAAAAACAGAAAAAACAAAAATTAATTGAGTTAGAAGCTGAAAATGAACTCGAAGCCGACCTCAAGTTGGGCCAGTAGGCGTCGCAATGCTTTCACTTGAACGAATGGGAATTGGATCGAAAGCCTGTTAATAACTAGTTAAATAGCCAGTTACTACTTGAGTTCAGTGTTAAGCAAAGAAATTAAGTGTTATAATTTATAAAAAAATTGAGAATGGTAATTACACAAAAGTGGAGGCAAAAAAGGAAAGACATGAAGTATGGAAGAATTTTTTTATTTTACTTCACATTCTAAAAAGATGATTATAAGATGGGAGATAAAATAAAATAATTAAAATATATATAATCAAGAGGGGATTTGAATTTTCAAGAGATGGATTTCCCATGTCAGGCTTTTGTAGTTTTTAATTATTTTCGTAGAACAAAGATTTCGTAAATGAAAGACAATATTTGCTTTTATCAAGAATTATATAGTAGTTTTTATTTCCTTTCCAACTCAAATATAGCCCACATATTACATCATAGTAACATATTAATATATAATATAGGGGCGGTAGCAGCCCCTATATCCAACTCATAGTATTGTAATAACTACAAAGTCGTAACTAAATGTGGAGCACCCAGAGATTCGAAGATTACGCACTGGCAGGCAAGTGACCCTAACATATGACTCAAACTCAAAAGACGTATGACTATTACTATCTGGAATACGAAGAGCACAAAAGTCGTAAAATTTGTCCCACATTCAATGTTTAATCTTAGCGTCAAGAAATTCGCTCAACAACCAACTCAAGACTGTCAACTGACTCTGTCTGGATACTACTAAAATTTCTGTTTTCAGAGATATGCAAACATATGCCGCAGTAAATCCGCATGACTCCCAACTCTCCCTTGGTGCCCCTTATCTAATCACAACAAAAACGCATTTGGTAATCAAATATGTGTGTGCACATTTTACCATTCTACCACCATAGACTAAGTCAATGTGAAATCAAAGTGGCAAGTCGACGAGGCGGGGGCGAATTCGGGCATATTGTGTATTGGATTAGAACGTGGGTCTTACCGATAAGATAACCAGCAACAATGTGATAGGGCTGAAAGGAAAAAAGCAACGAAAACAGCGATCGTGCCTCGGTATTCGGTTCGGACAGTCAAATCCATTCAAAGGTTGAAGGCTTTGCAATATCGTTAAGGCCATTTGGCCCAGAAACAATTATGACTGCTCGAGTTGAGGCTGCTAGACAGCGTTGCATGCTGTATAAGGCTCTATTCAATAAACCGTAATTTATTTATAATTTTTGTGTTAATTTTAAAAGCTTGCAAAGCGTGCTCATCTTTTAAATATGCTGATAAATTGTTTCACAGTTAAATTACAAAATACCTACGAAAATCTGGTTAATAATAATGTTCGTTTATTACTTGAATGGTTCTGAAATTGTCAGGATATAATGCCAGCAGTTTATAGCAGTGTTTTAGTAATAAAGCACATTGCTGCTCAATATATTTCTTTGAATTAAACATAATGTGCATTAAAAGATCTACTGCTGTGATTTCCGAATATTGAAAATACTGCGCTTGAATTTCAGCGAATATGCTGATTTTGCAGCTGTTTTATTTTTTCTTATCGCTCTGCGGCGACAAAGCGCATTTAGCAATCGATCCACTTAGTCATAATTCCCTCGACTCGACTCGAATCCTTATCAACTACAGCGGCATTGCTGTTGTTTTATTTTTATCAAAATGGCACACATATTGTGTGCGTGTGTGGAACGATTTATGAGTCTGAATTCCAAACAGGCTGCAACAGCCAAACACACGAAAACACCCGCTAAAAGAGGCCCGGGTCCGCAATTAGACAACAACAAATGCCCGACAGATAGACCCAAAAAAAATATATATATTTGAAAACTGATAAGTGGCCACATGGCAAGTGAAAGAGAGAGAGAGAAGAAGATTGAGTTTGTGTAATCACAGGAGCGAAGCAAACCAACCACTGTGCCAGACTGTATCAAACTGAACCACCCTCAATAGATCTGTTTGGGCCATATGTGAATGGAAAAAACAATCGTTGCCAATTGACGTCAAAGATCTGGGCAAACAGCAGGCACAGCGGGCAAATGAAAATTAACGCATATATGGCAAAATCTGACAAACACAACTACACATGCGAAAGGCCCCTATGTCCGCCCGCTACCACCCCAAAAAACAGAGGCCCCGAAATCAATAAAAATACACGCTGAGATGCGCAGACAATGTGCGGGCCAACAACAACCACGTAATGGAACGAAATGGAATGGAACTATATGGTTGTTGGGCGGTACGAGTCAGCGCAATACTCTATTATAGACCATATACATTAGACAAACACACAATGTGCAACGATTTAGGTTAATGAGTATTTGTATTATTAAAGCTACTTCGTACTTTGCATTGGGAGAAACCTTATCGAGCGACACGTGCAAATGACACGAAGAACACTACAGAGATATAGCGAATATAGTAAACGTAATAACTGCAAAACTTGTTATTGATAGCAGCAAATATTATGCAAGAATAGTTCGATCCACAAATGTATGTTTTCATATTAATAATAACACTAAATCTGTGCGAAACTATAACACCATTAAGTTCGACTAATTTCCTAACGATCTAAAGACATTGATAGGGATTGTAATTAAAAGAATTATTCATTCTGTTTTAGCTTACACAAGTAAACCTAATTCCAAACCCGAAAATACTTTTAGTTTCTTGCAATGCAGTCATTAAACGTTGCCTCTGTAAAGTCGATTTTTGATGCCCATCTTTGTTTATGTGCAGCCTTTGAGCGTTACATATAGTATTCATGTACCCGTCGCTCATAAATTTCGACTTTTTGGCAAACAGCAAATCATTTTCGACTTGTTTTCTCGACAAAACAAAATGCATCTCAAGGGGGGGACCAAGACAGCCCAAGAAGAGGGGCTACTTCGTAGACGTAATCATCTTTTTGTTTTTGGCAACCAAAAATTATTGAAAAATATTGCAAAATTAGTTTGGCCCATTGCAAAAGCCATGAATTATTGCACACATGGCCAGCTTTCAGTTTCAGATCGTTTTCAATTTACATACAAGCAAAACAAAAAGCACATGAAGAATTCCCATACATATCTATAAACATCAGGCATACTCGATATATAGTCGTATTTACCCGCACAATATGAAAGAGATTTTATTTCTTTGACCGCATTACGAATCACGTACCTGCAATAGACAGAGAATGAAATAGATAGTTTGTATTATGATCAATCTTTGATATAAAGCGAATGAAAAACATGTGGCAAAACAATTGAATGCAGAGTTTAAAGATATCTGGGTTTTTATTACACAAGCTATAATTAGTAAATGGAAATTAAAGCTGTACAAATTAATTGTGTGTATGAAAATTTCTAAAGAATAACATATTTACTACAAAAATACATTCCAATTCCGGGTAATTTATTTATTCAGTTTTTCCTCTAGTATTTATTTGAATTATGGTTTTATTAATACTTTCATTCTAGGTAATTTTTTGTTGTTTAAAAGTTAATCAGTTTTCCGGCTTTTTAAGAAATCCAAACATGTTCTGGCAAAATCCCAAGCCTATCGCTTCACTTATGCTTTATTATGCCTTCGCTAAAAAGCTTTGTAAGGTCATTAGGGAAGCGGCAACAAAGAACGCGGCTTGTTTCAATCATCGGTTACAAAAGAGCCAACTCGCAACGCTTTATCTTCACGCCACATTTGGCTAGAGTTCCCTCCCAAGAGGCGTTTGTCCCTAGCCAACTAACTTCTCTGCCTATCTCCATCTGGCTCTGGCTCTGGCTGGGCTGCAAAATTCAAATGAATAAAGAAGAGCAGCCACTGAATGGCTGAGCATTGTCTTTGCCTGCTTTTATTTAGCTTTTCGCAAATGTTGTTTTATATAATGCGGAATATTGTATAGGAGAGTGAGATACTTGTATTATGTACAGTTGTTTGTATATGGTAAATATGTGCTATATGTATACTGCGTTAAGGGCAAGCCTTTCAAGCGTCTCGTTTGTGGTTTGAAGACGACAACGATGACGATGGCGGAGGCAAAGGCAAAGGCAAAGGCAAACCGCGAGGGACAAGGTTGCGAAAATATCAAATTACGTAGGCAGGAGGCAGGAGAGGAGACAGCGGGTCATAAATGTCGCAGGCTGTAGCCATAAGGGTTAAACTAGAGGAATATATTGCGCATACGCCACGTAGCACAGACGGCAAACAATTAAGCGACCTCATTTGCGGAGCACAAGCACATGCAACCGCAGCGACAACAGCAACAGCAACAACAACAACAGTTCGGGGAGACATTTAGACGCTTTTGAGTGACAGCTGCACTTAAAGAGCAAAAAGCAAAACAGATAAAAAATAAAGAGCAGAAAACAAGCAAGTACGCGGCGGTTGAGTCAACTCGACCAAGATATACTCGCATGGATTATAGTGAAATTTTGTAGTATATTATATAATGTATAAATTAATTGATGTAAGTTAAAAAACAAGCTGATACACCATTCATTAGTTTTCGCAACTTTTAGATCTAAATCAAATATAATATTCTTTTCAATTTCAAGCCAACTTTGTCAGCCGGACTCTAATATTCTGCGAGTTATGCAGCTCAATATTGGCGGACAGACGGGCGTCAGGTTGGCAAAATTGCTTGTTACAAACAATGTGAGTAAGTTATTGCACTCGTTGGGTAGCAATGAAGATGGAGGCAAAGCGTTGACGTTGACAGTTCACGAACTCGACGAGCGTTCGCTGAGCTCATTCTTGAGCCGCAGATACAAAGATACGCGATACGTTTGGCCAGCTGCAGGCTCACACAACAATGAAAACTAGTTGCAACTAGTGCAACGTGCAACGTGCGACTTGCTGCGGCGTTGCATTGCGAAGCCAACTCGTTTTATTTTTTTGCGCGCGCCAGAGATGCAGCACACGATCGATGGGGGCACGGAGCAGAAGGCGTTGCCCAAGACCAAACAACAACTGCCACAGCCACAGCCACATTCTGTTGCAGTGGGTGTTTGTTTGTTGTGTATTTGTGGTGTGCTTATGTGTGTGGGTGAGAGCTGTGAGAAAGAATGCCACAAAAGCGGCCTTTAAGCCGCAACAAGCAGACCAAGCGACCAAGCGACCGCAGCAGCAGCTGCAAAGTATCTGATAGATACTTTTAAGGCCCGCATAAGCCGCCTTCGCTACTAAGCGCAAAGCTCATTAAATTGATTGACTGTTGCCGCTGCCATTGGCTCTGATTTCTGATTATATGTGATCTATATGCATCGTAAACAGTGGGAAAATATTTTCACTGGAAAAGACAAGACAACAACATTTTCACGTTCTCTTCCATCACTCGAAATGCGATCAGACAAAAGTCGAATTAGCTGACGCCGATATCGATTTCAAAAGAACCTCAGCTGCTCTACTCGATTGCTTTCAGGCTCAAATTCCAAATGTGTTTTCAGTTGTAATGCGAATATAAACAGAATGAAATCCATATTCATACTATATATGGTATATGTCTAGGCAGGCAGCTGCCTGATGGATTTCATTACGAGGAAACTACAAGTGATTTTTAAATATAATTCCTTCTTTGAGAAGACTTAATTTATTTTAATTTTTGTTTAAAAAATAATGTTTAAACATGTTTGTAAACATATTTAAACTCTTTTAACTTCAAGGCAATTTTTTACATTGAAATTTTAAGACGTACTTTCCGAATTCTGTAATTAAACATTTTAAATTCTGTAATATAAAATTGTTATATTTTAATTTTAAACATTCTTTTTTATGCTCTCAAACATTTGTATGCCAAAATTTCTATTTCTCTCTCCTTTTAATTCTAATTTATTCTTCTTATGTAGCATTTACAAATAAGAGAGAATGATCTTTGAAACCAAGTCAATCTTAGCAAAAATTACATCTCATTATGCAGCTCAAAATTAGTTAATTTATTTGAAGCTTTTTATGCAGGAAATTGCAAAAATTTGTAATGTTTTTGGTCAAGAAATAAGCAAGCAAGTGAATGCAAATTAAAGCCATGGCCAACACAGCTGGTCTAGGGGTCAAGTCGAGAGTCTAGACAGTTGGCAGTAGAAATATCGAATCAAATTCTCAGTATGCATAACAAATAACAATAACAATTTTCGTTGTCTGTTGTTGACTATGTGTGGGAGGAGGAACTGGAACTGTAACTGTGTGTGTGTGTGTGTGTGTGTCATTGTGTTTTGTGAGTATTTTTATGATGGGGAGACAATTTCCGGGTGTCTAAATCAGTTGTCGTCGCCGGCTGTTAGGTAACATCGAGCGACCCACCACGTAACAAGTTGGCAAAAACTAGAGACTGTGATTGGTTTCGTGATTGTGGCATGACTCAGTTGCTCATTTAACGGCAATTAGTGCAAGTACCAAAGGCGCCACAGCAACAAAAACAGCTGCTGCTTGTTGTGCGCGTAAACTCAAGTTCATTTGCATAACTTAACCTACGATTCATTTTGCATTCGTAGGGCAACACACACACACACACACACACACACATATGTATGTATGTATGTATATAAATCAAACTGCAGTCAAATAGGGAGACTGAAGACGGAAGGAAGGTTAGACTGGAATTATGGCAGCAACAAAAACCACGAACGTTTCATTCATTGAATGCAAATGCTGAAAAATACATATGGATATTGTATATAGGAATACCCCTTTTGTATACGTCTAACCCTCTGTGTGTGTGTCGACACAGCTGCCTCGGCTGCCTTGTCTAGAAGTCTTTTTATTCCCCTCTTTTCGGCGAGTTGTGCGCATTTTCTTCGTCATGTCGCAGACAAAATAAATAGAAGGAACGAAAAAAAAAACGGGGAGGAAACTCGGATTTGAATGTCAAGTTTTGTTTGTGTGTTTAAAGATGCAAGGCAGCGCTTTAAAGGCGACGAGCCCACAAATTTGCCCACAGGATGCAAGCAAAGGAGAGTGAGAGAGAGAGAGGCAGATGCAGCTCAAGGTCCAGCCATATATCATCATTATCATCCACATGATTAGCATGCTCATTATGCGCATTGTCTGCGCTGTGATTCATTGCGACAACCATCGCATCGCAGGAAGCTCCTCATGTGTTCTCCACATATAGTACATACATATGTACATATATTGTATCTTCAGCTGGACGGCAGTTTTATTAAGTAGCCGCTGGCCGGGCTGCATTGTTCTGCCCCATGAAAGCGAAAGGCTTAATGAATAGAACTGGACTATGGAACGACCACGTCGACTATCATCAGATTGCCCAGTCAGCGAGTCAGACAGACAGCAAGGGGCAGCTCAACATCATCATGATCATCATAAAGCACTCAAAGGGGACTGAGTACTTTTTTCTTTGCAGGAAATGACCAGGCGACAGGCGGAGAGTCAATTGAATTGCTGACTCATGCGTCGTCACCTGACACTAGAGATGGCACTTGAAAGATGAGCAATAAAAGCTCCAAAAGCCAGTTGAATTACGTGTGAAACATCATGCAAAATTTTAATGCTGTATGCAACGCTTATTTCAATAAGTATAATTGTGTGTTACAAGCAAGTAGTATATCAAGTATAAATCTACAAACATAATTTTAAATTTGAATACATTTTTATTGCATTTTAGAATAGAATTTTATTTATTTTCTATTCTAAATTCACTGATTTTTGTATTCTTGAAATGCAAAAATATAGACCCCACATTTATTTACTTCTTATAAATACTTATTTATTTATTTTTGTACATAAAACTAAAAAGGTAATTGTAATTTACAAATAATAATAATAAATTTGAATTCATTATCACGGAATTTCTATTTCTATTTACTTTTTATTGCTACTTCTATTCGAATAACATTTTCTTTTATTATTCAACATTTTGAGTATCTACAAAAGTGAAAATGTTTACTGGATTCATATCTATTATTTTATATTTATTTATTTATTTCCTTTGAATTTTATTTAGTTTTATTCATAATTATTTTTTTAATTTTAATATTAATTTATTCGTGTGGCTACAGAATTGTTTCTCATTCTTTTTTGCACTTTTGCACTCACGCACTCCTCGCTAGCAAAGGTCGTGAATTGCAATTTTCGCCAATTTGACGCCATTCAAAAGCAGACAGCGCGCATCCTGTGCAGCCCAACGCTCCCTCGCTTGGCTAGGGAACTTTGGAGGTGCGCTCTGCTGCTGGCTCGAAACAATTGGCCAACAGCAAGTGCAGGTCGAGCACGAGTTGCTGTCAGCCGCAAGCCGTAAGCCGTCCGACACATTTGGCATTTTGTGGGTCCCGCTCTCTGCCTGGCCCCAAAGGTTTGCACAAGAGTGTGTGTGCCCAAAAAAACGAAGCCAATGGGTGCAATGAACTCGCCCATTGGCCAAGCCAAGTGACTGCATAAAAAGCTGAATGGATGGATGGCGAGGGGAAAGAGCGAGAGCTCTATGCGGGTCGTACGCCCTCAACTAATCAAAAGCAATTAGCAATAGGGCGCGAATAGAGAGCTGCTGCCTTAACCAGACAATACTAGTGAGTCCGGCATATGCCATATACTATATAGTATCTCTAGCTGTATCTAAATAATGAATCTGAATGACGAACAATGTTCACGTACAAAGTTGCAAAGGGCACGTGATGGGCCTGTCAATTAATTGACTGACCAGCGATCTGACGGGGAAACTGTCATCGGCTGGCTTTGAAAACAATTTCAGTTTAATAATTGCGAGGGGGGTTTTTTTTTGTTGTTGTTTTTATTGCGATGTTTTATTAATATTACAGCGACAGACAGAGAGGAAGATACGAATGTATCTATAAATAATTGCACGTTGATTGTATATCGAATTTGTTGCCGCAACGGAAGTCCGAAGGGAGTGTGCGAGTGTGTGTGTGTACGTGAAAAAAAAATCAAAGTAATTTTCAACAATAATTACTTAAATTATTGTCAATTATTGCAATTGCAGTTGCGGGGGCGTCACACAAGTCGTATACGTGTGTTAACTTCCTTTTGAAGGCAATTCGTGAAGAGTTTCACTTTGTTCTCAGCCAGAATCGCAGGAAGAAATATTCAATTACTTAAGTAACTTTTATCAACATATAAATATAACAAAATTGTTATCAAAACATTCATTCAGCAGACAATTCTTTGTTAACAGGGTATGCGATAGTCGTTCAGTCGTTTGTGGCGTTTTTATTAACGTTGATTGTTGCAATTTCGTTGCTCATCATATATATTTTATAATTGAACAAAATATAATAACAATATAAAGCGTGGCGTGTGTTTTAAGCTTTACGTAACATTTTTGTTGCTGTTTTGTTTTTTCATTTGATTGTTGTTCTCAGTTCACCGTGCACTTGTCAGCTGTTTTTTCCAGCTCTCTCGCTTACTCACTTTCCTCTCTCTCTATCTCTCTCTCACGCTCGCTCAGTCAGTCATTCCAAAAAAGGGGCCGCATGTAAGATTAATTTTTAATTATTATTTTTAATTGCAACACTAATTGCAAATGGGAGGAAAAATAAAGAGAAAAAATGCGAATTGTGAATTGTTTGTTGAATATGAAATGCGAGGCGAATGCAATGAAACATGCAAATTGCTTGCACGCATCGCAAACAAGGAGAGCGAGCGAGAGGTTAGGAGGTGGAAGAGAGATAGACTATCTCACATGTGGAAGGCACATGCGTTAACTGAGAAAAGTATCTCGACGAGAAATGAGTCAGTACATCCCATCCATAGTTCACAACAATTATTAGAGTGGAAATAGAAAAACGGTGCAACACGCATAAATAATCGATTATCGATTTCCTAATGAGAATTGATTGTTTTCATTAGTTATTCCATACTTTCAATTACACAAACTATGCGAAGAGAAAGGCAAAGGGAATTACTGAGTTGTTATGGACAAAGTAATAATAATTCAAAAGCGTTTATAATTCCAATTTTATTCTCGAAATATTTTTTAAACACATTTCGTGTAGTATTAATAAAACTATGGCTTATCGACAGTATGACAAGGCGTTTTTTATTGTAAAGTCATCATGAATTTATAATATAAGGCACCTTTTGCTCCAAGTTGTTCCACCAATAACCAAAATTAAATTAACTTGTAATGTTCTTTATAATCAATAGTTAAAGTGGTTTTATTCAAACATTTATCGATAGACAGTGGTAGCTAGAGTTTCCACTCTTAATCAGGAATTAATAGATCTTTCGACTATGTCAAAGTAGTTAAAATTAATATAGTTAAGTCTTTATCGCCAATTAAAGACAGCTTCGCTTATCGAAATTATCCATCTTAATAGCTTCCAATGAGAGGGCATTCTGTGTGTTTTCTTTGCCTTCTTATACTAAAATATGATCCGAGTATTTTCCCTGCTGATTTTCTCTTTTTCACTTGAGTTATCTATGCCACACACAACTTGACATTTTGCGAATACTTGGCCCCGAAACAAATTCTCTGGCCTGGCTTTGATCTCTCCACTTGAACGCTTTTGTTTCGCATTGGCCAAAACAACAGCGAACGAAAAAAATGAATAACTGAAAAGGGGGGGAAGGCAACAAAATAAAAACTCAATGGGGCTCTCGGGCTAATCTGGCTAAAAGCAGTAGCAGCAGCAGCAGCAGCAGACGACGAGATTTACTTGTTCAGCTATTTATTTATTTATTTTGTTTATTTATTACGAAGGAGCCGCCATTAAGCGGCCGCTTCCTGCATCCAATCCAAGAGATCTCCGACGATGGATGGATGGATGGATGGATGGATAGTAGAGGGATGTTGTGTATGCTATGCTCATAAAGCAAAAGTCCAATTGATTAAAGTAACAACACAAATTGCTGCTGCTGGCCAGGCGGACTTTGAATTGTGGCTGTGTGCGTGCGTGTGTGTGCATGACTCATTTGCAATTAAACGACAAAGGCAAGCAGCAAAACACACACACACGGACACACATTCGTACTCACGCACACACAAACACATGTGCAGAATTCAAGAGCCGCAAAAATGCCAGCATAAAAATAAAGTAAACTCTGCGCGAACAGAAGAAAACCTACAAAAGCAGCCGCAGTCGCAGCAGCTGTTGGCAGCGACCACAAAGCAGCGACAGCGACAGCAGCGTAAGCGACAACGAATGAGCGACACAGCGAGAGCAACAGAGAGAGAGAGCGCTTGTCGTGTACGTGTTGTGTGTATATTTTATGCTTGTGTGCGTGAGTGTAGCTGCAAATTCAAATTGGCTCAGACGAGCGGCGACAGCGACGTCGACCGCGACTGCGACTGATGTTTACACAACGTGCGGCGTATTCGCAAAAGCAATACCAACAACAACAACCACGACAACGACAACGGCCGCTGCTTGTATTTTTCTTTTGCCGCTGATATTTTTGCTTCTCTTCGTCTTCTTCTTCTGCTGCTTTTTTTTTTGCTGCTTTTTGTAGTCGACTCTAATTGAAAACAAGCAAAGACGGCCAAGTCGGCAGTCTCTGCTTGTGTATGTGTGTGTGTGTGTGTGTGTGTGAAACAAGAAAAACAAGCAGCAAGCGAGCGTCTACAGCTGGCGCTGTCGTTGCTGCTGCTGCTGGCTGCGGTTAGATGCGACGTCGTTGTTTTCCAGCGTTGCCAAACTTCACCGCAGGCAGCGCATTTGTCGCTGTAGCTTTGCAGCAGCAGCAGCCGAGTATTTGCTGTAGTGTGTTTGTCTGGCTGCTGCAAGATATTTTTGTATCTTTGTAGCCACATACGTTGTGCATTCATTTGCAGCAGGACACAAAGGCTAATTTATGCCTGCTCTAAAGAGCATTATTATGTATGCATGTTGTAGTTGTGTGCGTGTGTGTGTGTGTGCACCTGATCGATACTTAATGATAGGTTCAAAGCAATAACCGGTTCTTGAGTGCCTGGCAAACGTCACAAGCGACATAATCCCCAACAACAACAACACCAAAATACACAAATAGTAAATACAAAAAACAACATCAACTGGTTTCATTCGTAACAGGTAATAATACAAATACAACTCTGACCATTTGGTAAAATAATCGATTTGTGCCTTGGTCTTCGAGATAATCTCTTTTTATACCGGCTACCCATAGGGTAGAAGGGTAATATAGCTTAGTGCCAGCAAAAATTGTATGACTGAAAAAGCATCTCAGACCTCATAAAGTGTAGATGTAGTATATTCTTGATCAGTGTCAACAGACGAGACAATTCAGCCATATCCGTATGAACACCTAGATCCAACGACTATAACAGCTAGAGCTACCAAATGTTGTTTAATTATATTATTGCTGGACGCAGATTGAGTTCGTTTTAGGGTTTGGTTTCAAATCGAAAAGTGCTGGCAAACATAGAAGTTATTCATGTGACAAATGTATAATCAAAACTCAAATCCAGCTCCATGGGCTTAAGTACAACGGTTTATTCTCTCAGACTTCGGTATATATCTTAAATACTCGTATAAGAGTTTATCATTCTCACAAAACAAGTAGCACGTAACACACAGTCGAGTACTCTCGTCAGTAGCTTTCTTGCTTGTTTTCTTTGGCCTCTCTCTTTCTCTGCATTGCCCGCTGCTTCTTAGCACCTTTTGTCAACGTCGACGTGTGTGAAGTGTGGCAACGTCGCCTGTGAAAACCTCCCTTCCTCTCACTCCATCCCTCCATCCCTTTTTTCGGCAGCAGCAACTCAACTCAAGTGTGAAATTATTTCGGAATTTTCTAATTTCCCATACGAAATACAAAATTGAGTTATCGCATCGCAGGCGGCAGACAAAACAAAACAACAACAACAGCAGCAAAATAGCAAACGGCGACGCGTTGTCACGTTCCCTCTTCTTCTTCTATCTCCAAAAAGCCCCACTCTATATGGCATATGGCATTACGAAACTTACAGCAACGGCAACGACAACGACAACGACAACAATAACAATAACAATAACAATGGCAAATGTGCAATGCAAGGCACAAAAATGTAAAACAATAACAATGCAAATAATAATCAAATAATTGCACGACTTGCAAAACAAAAAGCAATACTCGACCAACAACAACAACAACAACAACATCTAAAACAACCGCTAGCAGCACTCGAGGCGTTCCTGAACGTACTCATAGATACATTTACACATGTATGGTAGATACAATAACTCATTCGCCGTCCATAAAAACGGCCAACAAAAGGCAACAACTCAATTTTAAAAGTCGGAAATATTTTTCTACATTGCTTTTTTTTTTTTTTTAATATAATTATTCTTATCAGCTGTGCACAAAAATTGACCGCGACAAGGAACAACAACTTCTGGCCGTAAATTGAAATAGAAATTTAGTTGTTGTAGACGTGAGTCAAGTCGTCTCCCAACGGAGAAATTATCCACAACAATAACAATGTCATGAGTAACTCCACTCCATGTGTGTGCTCTATTACTAATTAACTACCGCATTAAGTACACAATGCATTGCTATAAATAACTTCCGTTTATTATAATGAACTCTATACTTTGACGTGTTAGATCACAGAGTGTATTTATCGTTCACAAAAAAGGAATAATAATTGTATTTATTACAAGTCGGTAATAAATATGGGCTGAGAAGTATTACAACATACACAACAAATACTGATGTAAAGAATCTATTTTATCATCTTAAATCATTTATTTTAAACATATATATTTATTATAAATATATTTTTAAGATACCAATTGAAGGTTTTACATTATACTATCAAATAATTGAAACAGTTCTTCAGATATTTCAATTATAAATTCGTATGCCTATTATAACCATGTTCATTTGGTTCTGCGTTTATTCAGTAGCTCGCATAACACATTTTAGTATTATAAGTCACACAGTGCCCAAGATATTATGTTAAAATAGAATCGAAGACGTATTGTTTTTAAGAATTTATTGCATTTTTATCGTCGAGTATCATAAAAATGCTTTTTGCAGTTAACATACCAGATTTGAACAACAAAAACCCATAAAGTTTTCAATATACAATGTTGAATGAGATTTAATAGAATTATTTTTGTCGCATTTTAAAACATAACCTATGACAATTTTTATTCCTGACGAGTGATATATGGAAAAAGAATTTATGAGAATTCAGAATAAATCCAAAAAGCTGAAAATATAAAAAAAATTGTTTTTTTTTTTAGTTGCATTCGTGGTTTTTACATAACTTGGGTAAGGACAGGCAGGTGAAAAGATAACTAAAAGTTACAATTTCTTCCCTGTCTGGCAGTTTGCACTCAAAAATAGCAACAAATTACGCGCGCACACACACACAAGTTACAGATACACTCACTCACGGATACAGATACAGATATGGCATAATAAAAATGGAATCTATCTTGCGTGTGAGCAATTACAATTTGTGGGGCGCATTGCTCTCTGTTCTGTTCTATTCTGTTTCTACTTTTATTCGATTTCATTCTCTGCTCTTCGCAGCACTATTCTCTGTTTCTGTTCTATTCTGCGCTGTTTCACACTCTATCTAATCTACTTTTTTGGCTTTGCCCCACAGAACTCGCGACGCTGTCAATGCCAAAAGAACATTGAAAAAATGAATAAAAACAACTATGAGTTGACTCGTTGTTGTGTATGTGTAGTATATGCATTAGCAACAATACCAACAACAATAAATGTAACATGACATTGAAACAAGTCAAATGCTTTGCTGTGAAACAAAAATTTGATACCTCAATGTTGCTGTAACTATTTTCAAGTTTTCTTTTTGGCATTTGGTGTGTTAAAAAGCGAAACACGAAACACACGAAATCACAACTTGATTGAAATTGAAAACAAAACCCGCAAGGGGGAAGCACAAATACAAATACCCAATATCTTATTAGGCCTAGGAAAGAAACCAATCAAACACCGTCAAAGCGCAATGCCAAATCCATAAAAAGAACTGTTTTCAATTCGTGTATAACGTAAGCAAAAAAGTGTTGAAAGATTCGACTGGTAAACACATTGTAGAAATCCACTTGAAAGCTGCCACAAATTCGAGCGGTGCGCCTGCAACATGTTGAGCAATTCTTTAGCGGCAGAATTGGGCAAACGTGAAAAGAAAAAGTTGGATTTTTGGACGCAGTGTATTTAATAAGCTCAAGTTGACATAAGAAATTTCAATTCTCAGCTAAACAATGTATCTTTTATAATACTTTTGCATATGAGTGCATTCAAGATCCTTTTGTTTTGATTTTCAACAGCAGCGTGCACGTCACTGATCTTTCACTTTGCCAATTTGCCCAATCTCCATGGCGTTCGCTATTCTTTGGGCCACATGCGTCATCAACACAGCTGGCTTTAATGGCTCGTCGAAAAGTATCCCGCAGATACACACCACCGAGTACCGAGTGAGTCTAGTGCGTAATTTATCTATGCACATTTCGGCCAGCCAGCCAGCCATCATTTGTTGTTGTTGTCGCTCTCCCGTTCAATGCGCGGTTCATTGTCAATGTCAAAAAGCTGTTGACTGGTTTTCTGTTTTTTTTTTTTTTTGAGCCGTGCTTTGACGATTATTGTCTTGTAATTAACCGAGACAACTACGAAAACTGTGAGAGAGCGGCGCAGTTGTTGTTTGCGGTTGTTTTGGGCCTGACATTGATGCGGGTTTAATGCACCTCAAGTCAAGTATCTTTAATGACTTGGCCAGAAACACACAGCGAAACATACATTTTGGCCACAATGTATAGGCTCCGGCTAATGAAGCAATTAGGCGTCGACTTTTGCACCAACAAAAAAGAAAAATGTAAAAAAAAAACCCCCAAACAAGACAAGACATGAAGGAAAATAAATAAATAAATAAAAGTATAGAGCGAGCAGCAAAACTTGTTTGGCCAAGAGAACAACAAATGAAAGGCAGACAGAGGCGTCTAAACACACACACACACACATGCATGCAAACGATTCTTTGGGCCCAAAAGCAACAAAAATATTGTATGAAATTACGTAATAACGCAAAATAGACGTCGACTGCGGCGACAACAGCGCCACATGTCCGTCGCCTAGGTCCGACGTTTGTCTCTTTTGGGCTGAGGCTGATTTTTCTGTACACGTCGCCAGTTGGCACACACACAGGTAGAAGATGCCTCAGCTACAAGACACAACAAGCAGACAAGTCAAGGTAAAAACGTTACGCACAAGTATCTCACAGATGCACACCGCTGAGCTGCATCTGCATCTCCTTAAAATACCTTCAGTCTTTCTTTCTTTCTACTTATTTTTATTTTTTGGAAAACTAGCAGACGACGTGTCAGAGATCTGTGACGGATAAAACTCAATGAACAGCGAGTCGCCAGTGGGCGCGCAGCACTCTACAGGCATAGTCACAGTCAACGCGTTAGACCCACGCTGCATCTTTCAGATACACATGACTGTCGTCGCTCAGCTTTGTGTCAACCGTTAGCTTGAATTTAGGGCCTACGCAGCTCTCTGCAGCTGCTGCAGCAAACGCATTTGCATTTCTGAGATACATTTGAAGCAGCTATCTCTGATTCCGCGTATGGAAAATTCCAGGTATCTGCGGGATACACGACCAGCAAATGGAACTTTTCTAGGTGCTGCTTGTGGGCAATTTTAGCTTCAATGGGGAACATGAATTTCGGGAAGACAAGAGATGCTCTTGCTCATTCTGGGACCACGCTTTGGATGCAATCTATATATACATACATATAGTATGTTTGCTGTAATTCCAAGTATCTGCGGGTTTTACAGAGCACTTGAAATAGGAAGCATTTACGTTCGAAGCAACATTCTCGACGACTTCTAATAAGGAAACTCTTCTCTGGGACGAACTATTTAAAATAAAATCAATAAAAAGTTCAATGGAATAAAAAAAAAATTTAAGTAACAATACAATTATTTGAGCTAAAACAACTAGGCAACTTGGAATTCCGGGCAAGTTCTTTTGTGCTCTCATGTATCTGTAACTGGAACTTACCTTTTCAACGTATCGCGTAGTTTCTGGCTGTTATTGTTATTGTTGTTAGTGTTGCTATTGTTATTGTTGTTTATGTTGTTGTTGCTGCTGCTACTATCCACGGCTATTTGTTGTTGTTGCTGCTGCGTAGTTTCGGCTAATTTTCCAAAACAAATGTTACGGCTGCTGTCGCGTACCATGTTTCGATAACTCACGACGATCTATTGAGCATTTCCCGTATGCCGTCGTTGGGGAGGCGCATAATTTTAAATGGGCGCGCTCCTCCCATTGATTGAATATCCCGCTTTCGAGATTTAACTCTCTTTCTCTTTTTCTCGCTCTCTTTCTTTCTCTTGCTCTCGGTTCACTCGCACATTTTCGAGATACTTTCGATTTGCACTAGATCTCTTGATTTCTTAATTTTTCATTGCATTTTCGCATTTACTTTTTTTTTTTTTTTCTTTTTTCCTCACAGTGAAAACACACGACGAGGCGGCGGTCGATCGTTCGATGGATCAATCGATTTAATTATTTTCTTTTTTACTTTTTCATTTATTTTAGTAGGGGCTGTAAATAGATTGGGGGGTAGAGAACGTTTTGAGGGGACATGAGGGGAGATTGAAGATTAGCATTATTATTAGATAAACATTTCATTCTCATCGAAGAGCAGACACAGCTTTTTGCACTTTTTTTCTCTCGTTTCTCAATCAGCTTAACTTAATTTTTGCCACACATATCATTTACCATATTTTTATTATTATTATTATTTATTTGATGTGATATTTTGTTGGTTTCTTTGAATGCAACGGCGGCGACAAAGATGCTGCCAATTTATGTTAATTTAGCACTAAAAATACACAAAATGTTTTCATTTAATTCAACTAGAGAGCAATTTAAATTTATTGAAATTTCAATGGGGCGCTCAACAACAATGTATTTGAATTCGCGTGTGTGCGAGTGTGTGTGTGTGTTGGTGTATGTATCTATGAGATACAAGATACGCAAGATCTTTGCGCTCAATTTAAAAGGCAAGACAAGTCGCAGCCTGGACAACAAAAGGGGCAGGGACAGGCATATTATATCTATATAGTAAGGGTCTGAGCGCATTTCCTCTACAACAACAACAGGAGGTGGAAATGCGAGCAGCGACGTCGACAGCACGTTATTATAATCCAGTCAACGTTACAAGCCAGGCAAAGGCAGA
Source organism: Drosophila formosana (assembly GCA_035045625.1). Classification (NCBI taxonomy): domain Eukaryota; kingdom Metazoa; phylum Arthropoda; class Insecta; order Diptera; family Drosophilidae; genus Drosophila; species Drosophila formosana. Next base: position 1,508,682 of record JAWNOW010000030.1, read on the forward strand.
GGCAAAAAGCAACCAAACAGCCGGACCGGGGCCGGGTCCAAGAACCAACAACAACAACAACATCGCCATCGCCATCAATCCACAAACCGGCCAACAACAACAGCATACCAAAAAAAAAACATTTATATATGTATGTATAAGAAAAGCAGGCAGCCAAGCCAAGCGGGGCGCATGTTAAAAATTCCAAAAAGCAGCAACATGGAAATACAAGAACAACATTCATGCTTTGCTGCTGGCGTGAAATTCGGCAACAGCGCGGCAGCGCTTTCTGGCTCGCTCATACTTATGCGCTTACACTCGCTATCCCTGTCTCTGGTTCACACTGCGTAGCGTGAGAGAAGTTTGGCAACAACGCCTCGCTGCTGTGTATGTTTGCTTATAATTGACGTTTGCACTGAACTGCTGCGCTGCTGCTGCCTTTGCTGCTGCTGCTGTCTGACGTGGTTGTTATAGCTACTCATACACACACACACACACACACGTACACACATTGAGTAAAGTGGGGTGCCTGTGGTGCGAGCGAGATAGAGCGACAGGTTTTAATGGCCCGTTGTTGCTGCTTCAGCGCACACACAGCATTAAAATACACGTTTGAGCAGCACATACAACCATACATAGTGTGTGTTTGCGTGTGTGTGCGCGCTATGTACTTTTATGTACATAAAGAATTTATAGCTGGTACTTTTTGTGTGCTGTTTGCTGCTGCTGCTGCTGCCTCTGCCTGGGCATGGCATGGAAAAACGAGTATCTGTGAGTTTGTTTTTGCCGTTCGTCATTGTTGTTGTCCGCAGTCGCAGTCGCTATCGCTGCCGTCGTTGCTGCTGCTGCTGCTGAGTATTTATAAATGGTTATGTAGTCATGTGCATGCGTGTGTGTGTGGGGTGCTTTGGGAACGCGCGTTGTTGTTATTTCACGTTTTTCAGACATTCCCCCTCCTAACCATGCCTGCCAGCGACTATGATGATGACGACGTTGTGATATGGCCGTGCATAAAATGTAGTTTTGTCGCTCTGCCCAACCATTGTTGTTTTAGGGCCCTTTTGTGTGTTGTTGGGGCGCAGCAGGAAATCACAACTACACGCAAACTGGAGCCCATAAAAATACTCAAATACATACACAGTCCCCCATATGTGTTTGCTGCGCAGTCGCTAGCGGGCGTCTCTCTTTGTCTGTCTATCTCCCTTGCACGCGTATACGAAACGCTAGTGCTCGTTCATTTGCACACACACACACACACACACAAAAGCCCCCGAGTTGGCAGCCATTTCTGCTGCTGTCGCTGCCTTCGTCGTCGTCGTTTGGGGCTGCCAATCGATCGTGAAAGTTTTTTGGTGCTGCCTGGCTGTACTTAAGCATTGCTGCTGCGCATCAGTCGCTTTGTATGCCTGCTGGGGTGCGGTTCAATTCGCTTTATTCTTTATTTTTTTGTTGCTGCTTGCGTTTCTTTTTTCGCCCCTTTCTGTCGACGTGTGCAAAACAAAAACAAACAACAAATCTATACCTCATTTTCCTAAAAAAACTAATTGAAAACGAACATAAAATACATATATTTTATGCTGTTCAAAGATTTTGTGCGTCCATTTTTTTTCTATCCTTTTTTCGTTGCTCTCTTCTGGCAGCCATTTTGTTTTTGTGGATCGTATTTGGCTTAAATATTACAACTGCTGCGACATTTATGGCTAAAAGCTATGACCATTTACAGATATAGCGTTTTTTTTTTGCTACAAATGCCATTAAAAGAGGCGGCTAGAACTCGAAATTCATTAAATATGCTCAGCAGCTGTCGCTGTAGCAGAAAGAAGCAGCAGCAACCAAACCAGTTTTATGCTTCTTCGTCTTTGCCTTTGTCGTTTTTGTAGCCAGCGAACTATGCAGTCATTATTTTTGTAGCGCTGCTACGTGACCACACACCAATACACACACACACACACATTTGCAATATAGTCTCATTGTGTGGGGAAGGGGGGGAATGCCACCACACGACTTTGTAGTTTTTGTCGTACAACGACGACGTAGTTTCTAGCAGCTCACATACACAGACACACACATGCGCACGCGCACGCACACTCACACGCACACGAAACGGGTTAAATACAAAAGTTTTTTACCGCATCGTGCTGCTCGCTTGCACACACAGCACATTTATGTGGCCATCTCGCTTGCTCGCGCGCGTTCTCGTTTCTCGTGCAGCTGAATCGATTTTTCAACGAGCGACAAACGACGACGACGTCGACGATGGCTACAAAACGACGCGACACGACAATTTCTCTCCATGTTGTTGAACAGCGCCGTCTCGCTTGCACACACACACGCGACCCAAGCGACAGCGTATATTGGCGTTCTCGCTCGCACACTAGCTGTTTTGCTTTATTTGCGTTGTTCGTTTTGTATGCGGTTGTCGTTGGAGCTCAAACTAACACACGCACACAGACAGACGTACATATACACGTACTCACACATTCACACTCACACAGGCCAGCGCCATGTTACTTTTCGTTGTTGTTGTTGAGGGGGAGCTGTCAGCCTGGATTTTTGCTACAACAAATTTCAACGCAGACGCTGACGTCGACTGCGACTTCGCTGCTTTCAGCCCGTTGCACGTCATCCGTTCGTTCGTCGCCTTATGTGCTTTGAATTTCTGATGAAATTCTTTGCTTTCGAGTTAATTGCTGTTGTTGCCGCTGCCGCTGCGACGTCGGCAGAGGCTCCCCACCAGCTCGGTCGAAAAATCGTTGTGCCATTTTTCTTTGTGCTGCGCAGCTTCGTAGATCGGGACTCTGCAAAATCAACGACACAACAACGAATCGAGTCCTGGGCGTATACACACACACACACACGCTTACATACACATGTAGTTGTATGTATTACATTATGTATTTTGAATTTAGTTTGCTCTTTGTTGTTTTTAGCTGCAAATTGGCAGCAACTTTTTTGGGCCGCCTTTAAGCATTCGAATCGAACATTTTAAAACATTGGTTTTGTTTTGTTTTTACACTTTGCAACACTTTCTAATTTGCGGGGGCCAATTCACTAATTTTCCTTTTTTGATTTTATTTAATTTTTATTATTTATGATCACATTTATATTTTGAATTCCAGTTGTTTTATTTTCCTTACCAATTGCGTTGAGAGCTGCAAAGAAATAATATTATGTTAATTGAATTAGAAATGTGCTAAATAAAATTCAATTTTCAGCTGACTAAAAAATATTTATCTTTGAATTAATTTTATTTTCTTTACTTACACCATTGAAGCGAATGCTTCCATCTGCTGATCGTCGATTAATTCCAATCCGTTTGGTGCTTTATTCGAAATTTCAGCATATTTCTCCAAGGAAATTCCTTTTGTTGAAGTTCGATTTAATTTTTTATTTTTTCCTCGAATCGGGAGTCAAATATTTATTTTCTTTTTTTTTTATTTAATTCACTTTTCTGCAAAATTTTTTTATTTTATTTTAGTGAATTTAATTCAACAACAAAAAACCATCACAACTTAAATTTTTTATTTTTTTTTTTCAAATTTTGCGCAAAAAACAATAAAAAATTTGCTTTTCAATTTGTATCATAATGAATTTTGCATTTAGATCGCATTTGAAATACTTCTTTTGCTTTTGCTGCGTTTTACGTATTGTTTTTGTTTGTGTTTGATTGTATTTGTTATTTGTATTTACATTTCTTGTTGTTGTATTTGTATTTGCATTTGTATTTGTGTAATTAATGCGTTTTCCACATAAACACAATCGCCCACACACACATACGTACACTCTCTCACGTACACTCACACACACACACAGCGACAACCGCGCGCGTACGCTTCGCTCTCTGCTCCGCCGCACACACACTCTCACATATGCATTTACACAATTTGCATAAATAGAAGAGCCAGAGAACGACGGCGTGGTACGATGCGAGGGGGAACTGCAGGCGGGGGGTGTGTTTGATTTGCCGTTATTTAACTATTAATGAAACATATATTTGCGATTTACTTATTTGCTTTTGACTTAATTTGTTATACATTTGATGCGTGTGTTCGGCGTCTTGAATATTATTATCAATTATACTTGTAATTTTGATTTCAGTTTAATTACATATTTGACGCGCGCGCAGCGACAACGAACCAACCACGACAAAAATTCAACTGAAACTGAAAGAATTAGCGAGTTGCCAGATTTGAATCGCGATTGCAAGCATTTCTTTGATAGGTGGCAACGCCAGCGATTTAACAGGGCAGAAATGGCGCTTTTTCGTTTCAACAGACGTTGGCAGCGCCTAGATAGTGCTGTAAAATTCATGTAGCTACGCGAAGGCTGTTAACTTGTGACGTCAGTATTGATTTGTTTGAATTAGTTGCATTTCAATTTGGTTCCCATTAAATAAATACAATATCTTTTTTTGTTTTGCATTTACTATGCATGTGCATTGATGTACTAAGGAAATGTTAAATTGATTATTGATTGACTAAGAATAAAACTCATTTAGCTGGATAGTTAAATAAATACATTTACCTTTACATCATACAAGGACTTTGAAATCTTATTGATTGTTTAAATAATTATCTGGCATTTGCCACTTATAACTTTTGCTTATTGTCATTTACTTTTCACTCAGAGGAACATTATTTTTTAAAGATGGCGCCAACTGCGATAAGAGACCTGCCAACTGAAACGTTGGTATTAAAATACTGACAAACTATTCGTTGCAAGTGCTGCCAACTGCTTGCACTCTCTACTATCTATTGTCAGGTTGGCAGTAAACAAAAAACAATTACGATTATTACAAATATTTATGCGGTGGCACTATCTACACTATCTGCAATGAGCAACCTGAAGCAAGATCTCGACGAGTATCTGCTGCTGCAGAGCGATCAGAAAAAGAACTTCAATGTGAAGCTGCCGCAACTCAAAGTGCCCTCGGGCCTCTCACAAATCTTCTCGCGCTCCGACGATGCGCCCGAGGCAAACAGTTGGCTGAAGGACACACAGGACTCGTGCTGTCCCAAGCTGGTAAGTTGGAGTTAACTGCAAATACAAATCTATAGATATTCATTCTATTTCCATTGCCAGTCACGACTGCAGCGCATCGTGGGTTTCGTGGCCTGCCTGGGCATGGGCTGCCTCTGCATGACGCTCTCCACACTTTATATTCCCGTCTTGATGCTGAAACCCAAATTCGCGCTGCTCTTTACGCTGGGCAGCCTCTTCTTCATCATCAGCTTCTGCTTTCTCGTCGGCTTCCAGACCTTCTTCAAGCAAATGTTCACCAAACAGCGAATGCTCGCATCCATCTCCTACAGCGGCTGCTTGATAATAACGCTTTACTTCGCTCTGGTGGCCAAGAGCACCGCGTTTACGGTGCTGTTTGCGGTGGCCCAGATCATCACGCTGCTGTTCATGCTGCTGGGTATGGTGCCCGGGGGAGCGACGGGTCTCAAGTTCTTTGGCCAGCTGTTCAAGAGCAGTGTGTCGGCGTCCTCCAGCGCGCTGCCCGTTTAACGTACGCGAATCCCTTGCGAATTATACAGATTATTTATTAAACGTTAATAAACTACTTTTATGTGATACTCGGCTAATCTTCATATTCAATGGCTTCCCTTAGGACACTCACAACTTATACAAATTATTCATTACATTTATTATGCAGTAATGAAATTAATCATTAATCTATAATTATTATAAATTATGATTTAAAAATTACTTGATTACATTGTTTGTCAACGTTAATGATTCATTTTAAGTAATAGCAGTTAAACATTATTGTTGAGCAACAAAATTCTAAATAATTTTTATATATGTATTACATATAAAAATTTGTAGATAGTAATAATTATTTTTGACCAACAAAAAACTAATATTAACAAAAATTATATGGAAGTTAATATAGTTTGCTTTTGTAATGTTTTTTCTCTATAAAAATAATTTTTAATAAGTAAATAATCCATTTTAGAGACCCAAATCCCTATTTTTAAGCAAACAAAAAATCAAATAAATAATTCATTTTTCTGATTCGTCGTTCAAAATAAAACTCAAACAGCTTAATGTTGGAAGCTGTTTTATGAATATTTTAGAAAGCTTTGAAATAATTGCGAAACCATAATTTATGTTTGAGTTTTATTTTAAGCCATTGTTTGTTTTGTTCAAAAATATTGATGGCAGTGTTATGCTTATGAAATTACTTAAAGAAGTATGTATAAAACCATAATTGATTTAGTTTTACAACTATTTTAGGTGTGTTTTTCTTTTATTTAAAAAACCCAAATTAATGGTTACTTTTGATCCCTATTTATTCGTGATACACTCGACTAATCTTCAATTTCACCTAGGTACAGTGTCTTATCGCTAGAAGCGGACAATATTAAAGGCTCTCGAGGACTAAAGTCGACATCGTTGACGCTACCATTGTGTCCGGGCAGTTTGTAAAGAATACGCCGCGTGTTCACGTCCCAAACGTAGACATGACGATCCGCGGAGCCGGCGCTGATCTTGTCGCCACCTGGCGACCAAGCGCAACGCAGCAGATTCTTCTCAAAGTTGTGCTGATGTCCCTGGAAGACCTTAACGCAACGCTCGCCCGGCGCATAAGGACGCACATCCCACACACGCAGCGTGTTATCCATAGCATTGGTGAGCACAAAGTCACCCTCCGGGGAGAGTGCCACACTGGTTATGGTGTCCGTGTGGCCACGCAGATGGTGCAAAACCTGCTGCTTGCGAATGTCCCAAATCTTCAGCTCGTTGTCAATGCCTCCGCTGATCACCTGCTCGCTGGTGTCACCAAAACAAACCGCAGTCAGCTGATAAGGTGACTCCAGGACGCTAGCGGCTTGCTTCTTGCGGGCATCCCAAATGCGAATGGTGCGATCATCGCTGCCGGAGCACAGCAGCTGCTGGCCACGTCGTGAGCCCTGTACGCTGTTCACAAAGCTCGTGTGGCCCTTGAGTCGTCGCACACGCTGCCCGTTGACAATGTCCCAGATCGCCAGCGTTTTGTCTGTGGAGCAGGTGAAAATGTGCGAGCCATCGGGCGTAAAATGCGCTTCCATCACAGCGCCACTGTGTCCCGACATGGCCATAATGTTCTCGCAGTCGCCATAAACCTGCCAAATATCTAAAAGCAAATACATTAATTAAACAATATAAGTAAATAAACCAGCAATTTACAAATCTGTCGATCGAAGCCTGAGGACAGCAGCATCTCGCCCTCTGGATGGAATTCTGTGGTGAAGATTTCGCCTTCATGCCCCTCCAGCTGCATAATGGGCGCCTGCAGATTCGAAGTGCGTCGGACGCCCTGATAGTCATAAAATGTATATTTAATTAAAAATGCTTCAATAACTTTGATGCTGCTTCTTCTTCTTGTTTTGCTTACCGATTCGAGCAGCGCCTTGTCTCGATTTGTGTGGGCCACAATATCGCTCTTGCTGCGCTTGGACTCTTGCGCCAGCACCACACTTGTATTGGGACGTTTTGTGCCCATTTTTTTGTTATAAATCTATTTATTTAATAAACGTACAGCGAGCAGCCGCTTTTTACACGCAAAAACAAAACGCCGGTGCTGCCAACTTGATGCGTAGACATGTGTTGCTAAAATGCAAGAATTTATGGATTGCACAACACTGCTATGGAGTAAACTCGATAGTTGGCGCCATCGATATTATTTAATTTGTATAAAAATATAAACTATATAAAATTATTTCATATATTTTATTATTTATACAAACATTTGTTTATTTGTAATTTTTCTTACAAAAGTGACCAATTTAAACAAAGCACAATTCAATGAACTATCGATAATGAAGGAATTGCATTCGATGGTCGCGATAATTCGCCAATCGAATCTAGACAAGACAACTTATTAAATTGTACATAATTGTTTATTTTAACATTTCGGCTATACATATGCAATTTTTAAGCAATTAATAGGCGTCCACGCGTGGCGCCTGTGCATACAGATCCTCCTTCTTGCGCTCACCTGCCAACCACTGTCTGTAGCGCTCGTTTCGCATGGCCTGCAAAAACAATGCATTAACTAGTATATAAAAGAGTTTCACTTTGCACAAACTTACGTGGAAGCGCATCAGCTGCTTGTTCATGCCCACGCACTCCTGGAAGTCAGCAATGATGTCGGCGCATTGCTTCTTGCCGCGCTCCAAGCCGTAAGCTTCCAGGCAATCCATCATCTTCATTTCGAATTTGCCGCATTTGTCGTAGGTCTGATGGTTGATCAGACAACCGGTCAAATCGGTTAATGGCAGGCGCAGGAACGGCGACAGTGACATTTTGTTTGGCTGGCTGCAAGAATACAAATCCAAAATATTTATGTATATTTTTGGCTTATTGGAATCGTTCCGTGTCCAACTGTGACGTAACAATAACAATGCTTTTAATTGACTTTGGCTGCCTGCAGCGAACGGTTGCCGCAGCTTGTTGTGCACTTGTTGTCCTGTTGCGCAAATTTAATGTGTTTCATCAGCTGTATATTACCTTAAATTCCAATCGTAGTGAAAAATAAGAATCTTTGACAATATATGAGCGACAGCTAGAGGTGGAGCAACAGCGCTTAAGCTATCGATAAATCATTGTCGATAGCCAAACATTGATGTTTTGCAGCCTGTCAATATGATTATTATAAAAAATTTATTTTTTAATATATGTTTTTCAAGGTGTAGATCGACTTATTTATTTTTTTTTTAAAGCACTTGTAATGTAGTTTGACCATGTTAATAATATACCAAGGCTGGTTCATAAACCTATCGTTAATCGAGAGCCAGTGCTGGCAAATGATTCGCAGACTACACGTTTTGTTTACATTTGCAACGCATTCCACAACGTTGCTGCATTTCAATTGATTTAATTAATTAGTAAAAGAAAATGAAAAACCAAGAACTCATTGATTATCTAGAGAGCTGCGGCGTCTGCCGCGTATGCCAATTGCGCTACCTAAAGGCCCGTGGAAGCGAATACCGCGACATGCAGAAAACATTTCAGCGCGTGAGCAGGGAACATTTTGAGAGTCATAAAAAAGCGGCTTTTCTAATAATTTAATTGTAGCTGGGTGTGAAAGTGGCGACCACAGAAGACACATCGGATGAGCAACCAACGAAGAAGCCACGTCTCGACATATGCGCCACCTGCCTGGGACTCTTCTCTCAGGAATTCCAGCAGCAATTAATCGATGGCATTCTGCAGTCTGATTTCGGCAAATACGACAGCGCAGGAATTGTCTTGGCCTTCAGTCTGCCGATGGCGCTGCAGCTGCGTCAGCTCTCCATGTGGTTCGCGCTGCAGCGCAAATTCGGCGCCTCGATAGACAGCAATTTCGCACCTGATGTGCCCATCAAAGAGGCTGTGAAACTTATTCTGCATCCCATTGTCTGCACACAGCTGGGCAAGGAATACGATGCCAACGGGTTGATGATCAACATTGAGGTGCGACACACCAGTGAGGAAGAGGATGTGGCTAAGCTGGTGCAGCTGAATAAGGCGGCATTTCCGGCGAAGGCAGCGCACCAGAAGCGCATCGAAATCTCGCGCGGGCTGCTCGAGAAACAGTATCAACCGTCGCGCCTCAAAGCCGAACTCTTTGAGCAGTATTTATCCATACCGCCTGCGCCCGTAACCGATGCTCTCGAGCTGCAATCCATCGAGCTGACGGGTCCCCTTGTCTGTGTGGCGGGACGCTATCGCAAGCTGAGCCGCGAACTCTCGCATACGCCGTGGGTCTTGAATGGCAAACGCATCATGGCGGACAGCATTGAGGAGATTATCATACGGAATGTGGGACCACATTTCAGCGAGACGCCCGAGAAGATTACGTTCATGTCCAGTGGTCGCGAGGATGTCGATGTGCGTTGCCTAGGCAAAGGACGTCCGTTTGTTCTGGAGATTCCCAATGCACGCTGCGGCAGCTTGAGCAAAGCTCAAGCTTTGGCGATGGAGCAGGCGGTGGATGCCACGGGCACGGTTTCCATACACAATCTACAGCTGGTGGCACGCGAGGAGTTGACGCACATCAAGACGGGCGAGGAGCAGAAGCGCAAATATTATCGAGCACTCTGTGTGCTCGAGCAGCCGGCCACGCTGGACATTCTGCAGAAACTGCAGATCTCCGAGAGCTTTGACATACAACAAAAGACGCCCATACGTGTGTTGCACCGTCGACCGCTGCACACGCGTCCCAGAACCATTTTTGGCGTTAAGGCGCGTGTGGAGCGCAAGAATCCGCGTTTGCTCGTCATCGATGTGGTCAGCCAGGCGGGCACGTATATCAAGGAGCTGGTGCATGGCGAATTTGGACGCACGATGCCATCAATTGCATCGATAATTGGGCAGCCTATTGACATATTGGCGCTGGATGTTGTGGGCATTGACTTGGATTGGCCGGCGGATGTAAATAATGCGACAGCAGTTGAATAAACGTTACTTTTTAAAACAACGCTTACCAACATTGTTGTGACGTCAAAACGCTGTTGCTAACATCAATTGAGGAATTGCTGCCAAGAATGTTATTTTCGTTGCAATAAATGTTGTTAATTTCTAGTGCCATGTTTTAATCTTAGGATTGACTTGGATTGGCCGGCGAATGTAAATAATGCAGCTGCAGTTAAATAAACGTTACTTTTCCATACTTAACCGTTGAACAGCACTGTTAATAATGGCGGCGATCAAGCAAGACTATGTGACGTCACAATTACATTCAACAGCGAATATGGAAAGTATATAAATTTCAAAATTAAATTTTCAGAGTAATAAACAATAAATATTGTTAATTTCAAATGCCACTTTATAGTCTACGCACCGTATTTACGTATGAGCACTGGAATTGTGACGTCATCCGCAACAAGAGAGCGGAAAAGCTGCGCATTCGCAATTGACCTGCATAAACTGGCGTGCATGCAAACGGGTTGGCAGTCCTGCGCTCTTATCAGCTGAGAGCGCTTTGCAAGAGTCGCACACTGATTATTTCGTTTGTGTTGTGTTATTTAAAAATTGTTAAATAAAATTCTTAACGTGCGGCATGTGCGACCTATGCTAAAGCATATTGTCGTTGACTACAATTCACTATTGCAGTGCAGCTATTGAAGGCGTAAGCAGCAGCTGCGTTTTAAGTATCATCCGTCGTCGTTGTGAAATTGCGAGCGAGCTGCGAGTAAAAAGAATTTGTGCATTTTATGAATTGAAACGTGCACAAAAAGTGAAAGTGAGTGCAGCTAAGTGCATTATTACTTGGGCACACATCTTGTCCGCAAATGTCTCTTGTCTTGTCTTGGGCGGCGTCGCTTCGCCTCTTTTGGGGTGTCGACCGCCGACCGTCGACCTTCAGGCAACCTTCACTAATGCCCAATGCTGCGCGGTCGCTGCTGCTGCTGCTGCCTGCGGCCGCCTGTGTGCAACATGTTGGGGCCAACGACGACATCGACTCACGTGTGTAATCAATATAATCAGCAGCAAGCAGCAGCAGCCGAAATAAACAAAACCCAATGCCCAGCCAAACACACACACACACACTCACATACTTATGTATATGTGGAACGCGCACACACTCACATATATGCATTCTCTCTTTGGCGCTCTTCGTTCTTGCCCCGCGTTTGCATTAATGGCCGCCAGTTGGCGCTGCTAAGTAACAACAATCAACAAATTCTCCCAGCAAACAAATTTCCTGCAATCGCAACGCATAAAACGCGCACCGTCTCGCTCGCTCTCGCTCGCTACCTCGTTCGGTTTCTCGCCTCAATTTCGAATTTCAATTTCCATTCAGTTCAGTTGAGCTTGAATCGCTCAGCGGAAAAGTTTTGCCAGCTCGCGCGATAAAAATCTCAAATATCAGCAAACGGTCGCTGCCATCAAAGTTATATATACTATATACACAGAGTCTCAGCATTATCGGTAGCGTACTGACCCAGTGCCGCCTTCTAGCGCCAAAAGTGATAAACCCGATTGATGATAACTCGTAGAAACAAGAAGTCTAAGCACTTTGAAAACAGAGAGATCGAGAGGGAGAGGGAGAGAACAATATTGAAGTGTTTATGTTTTTGATTTGATAAACGTTAAACAATAAAGATATGCACAGTATATTTTAATCAGGGTGTGTGAGATCGAAAGACGCCTTTTGCTTACGTCATACCGCAAACAACAAGTTGTAATATAAATTAACGAAACAAAAAAACCAAATTAATTTCAACATTTGGATCTTACAGATACAAATAAAACTAGACATACGGCTAAAGCAACAAAAGTTCACACATACCAAGACAACAAGTTCAACGGCTTTTCGGATTCTCAATTGCTGCAATATAATAATTTAATTTATTTATTTGGCACGTTCTGTGTGTGTGAACGACCTACAAACGTGTCAATAAGAGCCGCAACAACAACAATATTGTTAATCAAGTAGGAGCAACAATAACAATAACAACAACTACAACGAATTTGTGATCATGAATGACCGTGAAATGAGCTGCAATTCGGGCGGCCAATTTATGGATCGCGGACGAATGAATCAGAATGGCGTTGTCCAGCCTCTGCTCACCGGTGAGTCCATTTGGTTTTATCATTCCATCAAATCATCATCATAAATCGGGCAATAAATGTGTGCATATAAATAGGCTACAGTTAATCTTGTGTGCACCGCAGAACAGAAGTCATTTAGAGGTATGCAATTAAGTAAAGTAATGACAAATAAGTTGGTTAAAAACGAATATAAATATATTTTTGTAATATATATAAATATATTTTTGTAATATATATAAATATATTTTTGTAATATATATAAATATATTTTTGTAATATATATAAATATATTTCAATATACATACATATGTATATACCACGAAGTATTAATTCTATTGTTATTTTCCAATAATATAAACTGAAATTGGCTAATATAAAATCGTTTATTACATATTTGTTTGCAATAATTGTATCATATTTATCATAATTTCTTTTTTGCATAATGAACAATTTGATAGCATTATTTAAACTCAATTGTCAAAGTCCTAACTACAATATTTGCTCTGCTGATTAAATTGTATTATGATTACGGCAATTTTGTGCTGAAAGTCGCGTAGTCAATTATTATCATATTAAACTATCAAAGGTTTTTCCATAATTATTAATAAAAGAATATTGTTGACTGTCAGGAATTACTACTTAGACAGTGCTGATTTAACAATTTAAAAATTCGATAAGAAATTTACTCCGATATAAATAAATTTAAATATATGCTAATTGGAAAAAAATAGGCCATCATCATGATAATGATTAACGTATGCGCAATTTCACAATAATAAACGAAGATTTGTTACTGTATGCAAATCACGTTTTGTTTATAGAAATACACGATTACAACATTTCTATCCTTTTAAGATGCTTCTACAAACAAATATTCTAAAATCAAATAAATTCATTAAGAAAATGTTTTTTTTATAAAAATGTAATATTTAGAACATTCGTGTCTTAAACGAAATACTAATGCCACAAAAAAATGAGTATTCATCATGATAAAGCGAAATTTCATAATATTAAACACAGATACACAATAAATATTCTTATTTTCCTTTATAAAATCTTAAGATTATTTTAGGAAAAAGGATTCTTTCAGTTTGATAAATAAGAAAATGATAAATTTCATATCAATAAACATAGATTTGTTACTGCGTAGGAGAAAAAGGTTGCAAATTAATTAATTTATTCGCTTAGTTGAGGAAAACCAATTTTAAAAACTAATATTCGAAATGTAATTGTGTCTCTAGTCTGTTGTAAAGTTCTCCTCCATATGGCTGCGGCAGTCAGTCCAAAATAGTCGAAACTTTGTGGCTTGACATTTACATTTTTAGTTGTCTCTATTTCTGTTTAACCGCACGAATGCAAATAGGCGATCTCTGAGGCTTTAGTAATTACAAATTTAGATAAGAATTTTGCAGCGCGTTTTTGTTGTTTGTTGTGCTAACAAGAGTGTGCAATTATGCACATGTCTGGGGAACTTTGACCATATCTTATCGGTCGACTTGTAGTCAATCTAAAAATGGAAGCCTTCATCACCATATCATCATATCACGAGCATTAATTGTGGGTGCTAATCATCATAGCAACTGTCTATCGCCTGTGCTTATCGGGTTTATCTTTTTTTTGTTTGACTAACCGCAGATTTATATCAAATTACAATGGCCTATGCCTACTGGAAGTCGGGCAAAACGGACGATCAAGCTGTATTCGATTTGTTCTTTCGCAACAATCCATTCCATGGTGAATTCACCATATTTGCGGGGCTCGAGGAGTGCCTCAAGTTCCTGGACAGCTTTCACTACTCCCAAAGTGGTAAATATAATTAATAGATAGTTCCAATATATTGTTTATCTATAAACTCATTTTATTCATATTGCAGATATTGACTATCTGAGGCAAACACTGCCCGAGGGCATTGAGAATGAGTTCTTTGAGTATTTGGGCAATTTGACCGCTCATGATGTTACACTTTATGCTATCGACGAGGGCACAGTTGCTTTTCCACGGTAAGTTGCGAGTAACTGGACAACTAACAGTTGAAAGTTAACTAACATGACATTTTTGCTTACAGCGTGCCCATCATCAAGATCGAGGGACCTTTAATAATTGTACAGCTGCTGGAAACGACGCTACTGACGCTCGTGAACTATGCCAGGTGAGCGATAAAGCATTATGCCAATAACCCTAATAATAATGAGCCATAAAATGCTAACGTATTCTATTTTATGTTTGCTGTGCACAGTTTAATGGCGACGAATGCAGCGCGATATCGCATGGTAGCTGGGAAACATGTCAAACTTTTGGAGTTTGGACTGCGTCGAGCGCAGGGACCGGATGGCGGTTTATCCGCATCGAAGTATTCATACACAGGTACGACAACAACAATCGATGAGTCGTAATGTTCACACCACCAACAAGAATCTGGCGGAGTTGGAGGCGACAACTAAGGTCAAACGTGTGCGATATTTTCTTCTTTTTTTTGGCATTGCCAAATTGCATGCACCTGGGCCGTAATCAATTAAAAAACAAACCCGAAAACGCCGTGAAAATAGCGCCTACCAGAGCCCAGAGCCTTAAAAGCCCCATCGCATTGATCGATGCAGTCGGATTTTTCTTTCGGGTCGTCAATTTCATATTGTTTGTCTGGTCTTTTATGATGTGCTTGCATGCAAAGCACGTGTCACTGTCACTCGATGTGGCTCCTGCCTTGTTATGCCAAACTTCTCCTCTCCTTCGCCTCTCTCCTTCTCTCTCTCTCTCTGTTTTCCCGCCCATTTCTCCACATCTCTGGCGCTGTAAAGTTCAAGAACTCTCCACGTTCATGTGTTAAAAGTGGGTGGCACACGCAACGTGAGTCCCCGAAAAAAAAAAAACACAGAAACACAAGTAAAACTTTTTTGCCGCCTGCTTCAGTTCCGTCTCCATCTCCAGCTGCGATTCCAGTTCCATGTGTGGGTCGGTATCGGTGCCAACCAGCGGCTGGCACCTTGTTTCAATTGGCGCTCACACATCGTAACTTTTGTTACCTTTTCCGCTTCCTAGAGAGTGAGAGAGCGCGCCAGAGCAGCGCTTAAACTTTGTAATGCGTTTAATTATACGTAGGATCAGGGTTTTTCACTCAATTCCCAATCGATTGGGTCGCGTGCGGCGTCGTGACTCACGCGCATCACGTCTCAAGGTCCCTCAAGGCTTCCGCCTCGAATGCGGCAGCCATGACACAGTGGTGTCATCATTATTTCCAATGCCTCTCAATTTTAATTTGCCTAATGGCAACTGCAATATTAATGGTTATTACCAAATAGCAATTGTTGTTAAACATAATACACACATTTCAATAACAGCACGAGTTGGAAGAATTTAAATTAAATTGTATTAAACAGATTTCCGCACTCAACTAATTTTCAAATTTGAATACAGCAATATAATGTTTATAGAGGTTTATATCAAAACTTTATGGAAATTTAATTATATGGTCCTCAGACAATATAATGCTTACTTAATAGAATATTTAGGTCAACAGATATTTGCACTGTTAATTTAAAAGTTTTCTTCTAAGAACGTTACTGTTAATAAAATGTTTAGTAACAGCGCAGACTGTTGAACATAACAGTGAAGCCTTTTTACCTTACTTTACTGAGGTGACTTATTCTTCTATTTTTAAATATTTTTCTTCACTCCGTTATTTGTACTAATTGGAAGTCTCCTCCATGTTGCAGGTGGCTTTGATGGCACCTCCAATGTGCTGGCCGGCAAGCTGTTCAACATACCCGTCAAGGGCACGCATGCTCATGCCTATATCACCAGTTTCAGCAGCGTGGGCGAGTTGAAGACACGACTGCTCAAGCACAAGCAGACGGGTGAGTAAGCAACGCATAGCCACTGAAGTAAATATGATTAATATTGTACGCTTTGCAGGCGTGATGGAGGATCTGCTGGAGCATGCCATAAAGCATCGCCAGCTGCTGTCGCATGTGCTGGACGTGTCCACGGAGGAGTCGAGCGAGGGCGAGCTGGCTGCCATGGTGTCGTATGCGATTGCATTTCCGGACGGCTTCATGGCGCTTGTCGACACGTACGATGTTAAGAGGTATTTCGCTTTTAGGCAGATTCTCTCGGAACGGTTTTGGTTATTCAGTATTATTCAGTTTTATACCTACATATCTATCAGTTGTGCGTTTCTTACTTTGATTTCGTTTCGTTGTGTTTGGGTTTGTTACTTCTCTATCAAGTACAGCAGCAGTGCACGAATTTCAGCAACAAGAAAACAGCTCAAGCTAGTCGTAAACTTTGTGTGTGTATCGTCCCAATGCCTTTTCTCGCTCCCCTCCCGATCGATTTATGAGTTCGCCATGTAATAATTGAAAGTATTCCCAACAGCCGAGATACAGAACAGATCACACAAGTCCCAAACGATACCAAATCAAGAACTTCTAGTCAGCTAACGAATGGCGCTCCTCTGACGCCCCCAACCACGCCCAGCAGCGCTACAAATGGCCATCAACAACAGCATTCGCCACCAGCAGCGTTAGCCAAGCTCAATGGACACACAAATGGTCTAAGCAAAACTGTAGCCAAAACAGTAGAAACAGAGCCAAGTGTAACAGATCTCTCAGCAACAACAACAACAACATCAACAACAGCTTCAGTGATAACAACAATCAACAACACTTCAACGTCCAATGGGACGGCGTACCTCCCAAAATATGTCGAGAAGTCATTCAGGTAAATGTCACGTACCAACCAACAAAAAAACAGCTCAATTTACAATGGGATAATTTAACTAAAACAAAAAAAACTACTCTCAACTAAAACAACTTTCATTTGCCATTCGTCTTGGTTTCGTTGATATGATTTTATTTGTTTTAAACTAATGCTCAAATATTTAATCAATTTATCCACTCCACATGTTTCTTTTTTATTTTTGGGGCTAGCATGAGTGCCCCGCCTCCTTCTCCTCCTACCACACACCGCATTCCGCATTCCGCATTTCCAGATCGATTCCCGATCCAATCATCATTTCAATCATGCGCTGTACCAAACAAATACTTGCTGCTAAATTCAAAATTATGCATTTTATTACATGCATATACAACATTTATTTACTATATATGTTTGTATGTATGTGTACATGTGCTCTCTATTGGAACAAAGTCCAGGCTAAACATGAAATAAACAAGGTATTGTCAGCTCATTAGGGTGAACATAACAGGTGAAGTGCATTCCTTTTTTCTTCTTAATTTCTGTCCATTTAATTCAATTTATTTTCTATATCTTTTTGCCTAGCAATTTGCTGGACTTTCTCTTGTTTCACTCTCTTGCTCTTGCTCTTTGATCTCAATCGTTTTTGCTTTCAATACTAACCAACTCGAACGGCTCATTTCCATTTCTTCAGCTATTTTTCATTTGAATCCTTTTGTTTCTGGTCGTGAATTGTGACATTAAGAATTAACCGAATATCGCAAAAAATGCCCCCACATAAAAGAAAAAAAAAAGAAAAGAAATTATTCCATCTAACATAGTAAAAATGACTTCCCGGCACTATTTTGGCAGAGGTATGTAAAACACGTCTTCAAACTACAAAACAAAAGATACGCCACATTTATACGAAAAAGAAATGAAAAACATTTTCATACCACCACAACTTTTAACCAATTTTAGGAATACGAATAAAGCAGTTGAAAAAGATGCGCGAAAGATATACACACTTAATCACCCTAATCTTATGTGTCTAGTGTATTTGTCATTCTCTTTTGTTTATTATAATTATTTATATCATTTTCGATATCCTTTTTCCCCCCAAAAAAGAAACTTTCATTTTTTTGTGTGTGTAATCGTTAATTGATTTTTCGTGTGTTTCGTTACAATATTAGTCTATACTATAATTACTCTAATTAGTTTCGATTTAATACAAAGCGTCCGAGAGAGCACACTGCATGGCTTTCAGTAACTGAAGCTTGATCTGTGATCTCCAGAGCAAAAAAAAAAAAAGCGAGCGCTTCCAGTAAAAAAGAAAAATAAATGTTGAACCAAGTCTTAGACAAAGTCACCACAATAATGCAAAGTATATATATTGACACCTCAAAGTGCACTATATGCATTCAGCACATTGCCTAGATCGGGCCACGCCCAAGCTTTGAACTTAGTAGCAAACTTAATGAATTGAATTGAATTGAAAACCAAACCCAAAAGCAGCACTTGAAGCTTTTACTAGTCACCTTGTTTTAATGCACGCTCACTTTGCTCTCTCTCTCTCTCTCTCCTTGCTTTTTCTCTGGATTTCTCTAGGAGTGGCCTCCTTAACTTTAGCGCTGTCGCTTTGGCCCTCAACGATCTGGGCTATCATGCTCTTGGCATACGCATCGATTCCGGCGACTTGGCCTATTTGTCTTGCCTGGCACGCGAAGCTTTCGAGAAGGTGGCAGAACGCTTTAAGGTGCCGTGGTTCAACAAGCTGACGATCGTCGCCTCCAACGACATCAACGAGGACACCATTCTCAGCCTCAACGAGCAGGGCCACAAGATCGATTGTTTTGGCATAGGCACGCATTTGGGTAAGTCAATAATTTCCCTCAATAAATAGTATATATTTAGTTTACTTTCCTGGAAAATCTCATGTTAAGTAAGACATGGATATAGTACAAAAATTAATATCAAACAACTGTCAATTTTTTAACGAACTGTAACAAAATATGGATCTCTTATTTGTTAACATATATATTTTTAAATTTTTCAACATAAATCCTGTTGGAAAATTCAAGGACAAAAAAGTTTACTTATTGTACAAATTAAAAATTATATATGCATTTTAGGGCTCAAAGTATAGCCAGACCTTCAGGCTGCATTAAAAATTTAAAATTTGATTCTGACATACAAGATTAAAAAAAAAACAAATGTGTAAATCCATTTAAATTACTTTACATTAATATTTTTCAAATAACCGAAATAATATCTTTAAAATTTGCTTAAAACAACTTAAATTTTGTAGTTTCCATAATTTATTTGTTTGTAATAATTTTGTTCTCTCTATTGTCAGTCACTTGCCAGCGTCAGCCTGCCTTGGGCTGTGTCTACAAGCTGGTGGAGATCAATGGCCAGGCGCGCATTAAGCTCAGCCAGGACGTGGAGAAGGTGACGATGCCGGGCAATAAGAACGCCTATCGTTTGTACAGCGCCGATGGACATGCATTGATTGATCTGCTGCAAAAGGATTCGGAGCTGCCGCCAGCGGTGGGACAGAAGGTGTTGTGTCGGCATCCGTTCCAGGAGTCGAAGCGCGCCTATGTCATCCCATCGCACGTCGAATCGCTCTACAAGATCTACTGGCAATCGGGCAAAATATGCCAAATGCTGCCCACTCTAGAGCAAGTTCGCGAGAAAGTGCAAATCTCATTGAAGACGCTGCGAAATGATCACAAGCGCACGCTTAATCCAACGCCATATAAAGTAAGAAGAGTCTCAGATGATCAAAAAAATTTATAATTAATTTGTTATTTATTTGCAGGTGGCTGTCAGCGATAATTTGTACAACTTCATACACGATCTGTGGCTGCAGAATGCGCCCATTGGAGAGCTCTCATGATCTATATAAGCAGCCAGTGTCGGCCGCCGTTTTGAAACGTAATTCCGCAGAAATTCTACGCCCCCCATTTAATGAATTGGTTTTTTGCAAAATTTAGTCATTTGCTGGTCATATGCATTAAAACTTAATTGGAAACGGAAACCAGACAATTTGTTAATCTTGTTAGCGTGACTAAATTGATTTTCAATTTAAATAGTCGATACAACATATTTAATATTGTAATGTGTAATGTGCACAATTCAAATTAATCTACTTAAAAAAAAACAAAAAAGCAGCTTATATACATAGTAAATGTAAACCCAATATTCAATATTATTAAATACTATTAACGATTATTATGTACGCACATCATATTCAGGAATGTGTCATGTGCCTTACACAACCACAAAACAAAACAAAATATAAGAATAACAAAAAACAAATGAAAACCAATATCAGAAACTGTAACCAAATACTTAAGATTGTGTGGTGAGAGAGACGAAAGCGAAATGTATTTAATATGTTTAGTCATTAAGTGTTGTATGTTGCTAATCAAACATAATCCAGTAGAAAACAAAATGTAATACAAATCAATTGTAAACCAAATAACGAATTATGATAAAACCTAAACAGTTTGAAGTACAAATGATTGCTAACTAGCTAATTGGTAGAGTTTTGCATGTATAGGCGGCACACATCAATGCACACATATTTTACATACAATCCCAAATGCTTATAGACTCCATATAAATAATAATCAAGTGTAAATATGTTCAATATTAATTTAAAACTGTAAGCAAGAAAGCAATACACACACAAACACACACATCCAACACTCACAAGTTTATTAAATGAGCGCTTCAGCAGAGGGAAATGTGTGTTTTTATTTAACGGGATGGATTGAAAATTACAGCTTACTCTTACTATTTGAAAATAAAAACCTTTGGCGGGCACTTGAAAGTTGGAACTACTGCCGCCATCTGTTGGTTGCTTTAGCTCAAAACGGTTATCAGGGCTGCAATATAACCGCAAATGCCAGGAATACAAAGAAAATAATACAAACGTGAATAATGAAAAAGTCTTTAAAGAACTATAATTATTCTATTTATTAATAATAATAAATATAAATTTAAAAACCAATCTGCATTTTGTTATTTTTTTTTTGCGCATTTACAGACGTTGGTATTCTCGGCTGTTTACCAACACTGCCGCACAGACAGCTGTTGCTGTGCGTAAATTGTTTATGTTGCTGTTTGTCGAGCGAATTTATGTTTTTTTTGAAAAATCTCTGTTGCCATGAGTGCAATAATAGACTTAGGCCGTGTTAAAAAGGAGCCGCGCCAAGAGGAGGAGTCGGAAATGGTTGAAAATTGGATTGAAATGGATATCGGGCCAGTTAAAATCGAGCCTGGGACGTCCAAAGAAGTCTCAACAACTGCCAAGAAGAAGCAGCTGCCTGTTGCAGCAGCTACTAATAAAAAGTGAGAAAAGATGATGTTATAAAATGAATTTAAATTCAAATTTACCTTTTACAGCGCCCATAGTGGAAAACCCAATCAGTGTCCCCATTGTCCACGGCACTTTGAGATGCGCGCCGAACTCGAGATTCATCTGCAGATTCACACGAGCAATCTGCTGTACAAGTGCTGCTATTGCCCGAACAGTTTCTCCCACAAGTCTATCTACACGCTGCACATGTTCGGACACACTGGCCAATTTCCCTATCAGTGCACCGACTGCAAGAGCGGATTTCTGCGACAGTCTGAATTCAAGAAGCATTTGCAGCTGCACAAGCAGCAGCCGAAGCTGCCGCCAATGCCCGTGAAGATGCCTGTCAAGCTCACCCAGTGCAAGAAGCAGAACTTCACGTTCAAGTGTCCGCATTGTCCACGCGACCTGCGAAGTAACGAGGAGCTGGCGAACCACCTACGAAGCCACAGCGACGGTCGCCGGCGCAAGGAATGTTATTTGTTGCACTGTCCCCATTGTCCACGCGACTGCATGAGCAGCCAGGAGCTGGCGTTGCACCTGCAGAGCCACAGTGATGCCTATATTAAGCGGGAACGCAATCAGACGTTGCAGTGTCCGCGTTGTCCGCGTGGATTCAAGAGCGCCGAGGAGCTGGCGATTCATCTGCAGATCCACAGCGATCGCTTGTCGCATAAGTGTCCGTATTGCCCCAGCAGCTTCTCGCATAAACCCATCTATATGGCGCATCTCTGCGAGCACACG
Organism: Drosophila formosana; assembly: GCA_035045625.1. Taxonomy (NCBI): domain Eukaryota; kingdom Metazoa; phylum Arthropoda; class Insecta; order Diptera; family Drosophilidae; genus Drosophila; species Drosophila formosana. The sequence goes on from JAWNOW010000030.1 coordinate 1,530,973, forward strand.
GGCGCCTTTCCCTACAAGTGCCACAAATGCTCGCAGGGATTCATGAAGAAATCTGAGCTGAAGAAGCACTTGATGAAACATTTTGACGTGGCGAGCAACGAAGCGGAAATTATGCAAATTAATTGTATTAAAAAGCAGCAAGTGGAGCAGCAGGCAAAGCAGTTGGAGCAGAGGGAGAAGCAAAAGCAGAAGCTGATGGAGCTGAGAATTAATCAGCAAAGTAAATTGAGAAAGACGGCGATTATGGAAATGATTTGTAGTAAAAAAGAGCAAATGCATGAGATGGAAATGCAGTTGGAGAAGAGAAGAAAGCAGGCGAGAGAGTTGGACCTAGAGAAGGAGAAGCGAGAGTTGGAGAAGCGAGAGTCGGAGAAGCAGGAGTTGGAGAAACGAGACCTGGGGAAGCTTAAAGAGCTGAGAGTCAATTACCGAAGTAAATTGAGAACGAAGGCGCCGCTTATAGACTTAACTTGCATTAAAAAGGAGCTGCCTGAGGAGCAGGAGACGCCCCTTAAAGCTGCTGAAGAGCAAGGAAAGGATGAGCAAACTATAGAGGGAGTGGAGGTCAAGAAGCAAAGTACTTTAAGGCAAGAGGAGGCTAAACATCAGAGAGACAGGGAAGCTGAAGGAATTGAACAACTTATGACTGAAGATCCTCTTGAAGAAGCATCTCTGAAGGCGGAACTGTGCAAGGAAGAAGCTCTAAGAGACGAACCTCTTGAGGAACATGCTTTGCAGGAAGAACTCCTAGAGGAGCAAGCTCTGAAAGAAGAGCCCATGAAGCAAGATCCACTGAATGAAGAATCTTGGAAGGCAGAACCTCTAAAAGAAGCTATGCAGAAACCACTTTTGAAGGAAGAATCTCAGGAAGAAACTTATTGCACGGAACAAACTTTAAAAGAAAAAATTTTTGAGGATTCAGCACACAACAAAGAGCTCGTGAACCTCAAAGATAGGTAAGCAAACAACTTAATTCCAACTCCTAACCAACCTAGACTTAATCCATTCTCGCTCTCACTCTCTCTTCGCAGCTGCCTTAATCACTCCAATAGTCGTTCTTACAAGTGTGAGCACTGCCCGATGAGCTTCAACCAGCTCCGCAATCTCAACGTGCATCGGCACAAGCACACAGGCGAAAGTCCTTATTGTTGTCCGCATTGCCCACGATCCTTTAAACAGAGCTTGGGATTCAAAGTGCATCTGCGCCAGCACTATGGCAAAGGGCAGTTAAAGAAATCTCAAGATTGTCGCTACAATTGCTCGCATTGCACTCAGACTTTTGCCCATCCTGATGAGTTCACTGCGCATGTGGAGGCACATACAGTAGAGCTACATCTCCGGCATTATTACCCAGCAAACAAGCATTTGCATCAATCTTAATTATGAATTTATTAAAGAGAAAAACTATGCCAACGTAGCAAGTGCTTTCTTTTGAATTTGGCGCCTTTGACTGCTGTTTTCTTTGCGTTTCAATTGAGTTCTGAGGCTGTGCAAATGACCCCATAGCTATTAAATTAAATATAAAATAAAATAATTACAAAATGAAAAGAGAATAATAAGTGTTTGCTGGCAAAATGTAATGCAACTAATCGCAGAATACTTTTATTTGAATTTGGCGCTTTGGAGTGCTCTCTTTTTTGCGTTTGACAAACTGTTTTAATCCAATTGGCAGGCTGTGCAACTGGTGGCATCGCCACCGTATTTGAAATAAGTTAAACTATTTAAGTATTTGCCAGCAAATAAGCGGACCCTATTTAATTATTATTTTATTTACAATATTTAAATATTAATGTGCCATTCAAATATGTCGCCAGCAGCTGTTTCTCTTCCAGCGCTGCTTCTTCTTCTCGCCAGTTGCCATTCACACAAAAAAATCTCCCACACAGCTGTGTGCGTGAGTTGCAGCGAGTTGGCAGCCCTTCGTGAGCCAATTGTTCGCATTGAATTGGTTTGTTTTTATTTGTGGTCCAAAAGAAATTAAAGTTTTCAAAGGCTGTACATTATTTGGCCAATTGCTGATGAGTCGCTGCATTCAATTGGCCAACACAGCAACGTTAACGACAGCTTAAGCGGCAGCTCGGCGCAGTTGGTGACGTGATTTAACAACGGTTTGTCACACACACACACACAGACACTCCCCAAACACACTAATACAAACAAGCAGGAATTGATTTTTAACACATTTCGCTTGCAGTTGCCTTAAAAGTCACAATAACAACCGAAAATGGAGCAAGCGAACGATCTGGTCGATGCGAGTGCACGCAAGGATGGCATGCTGGAGCGGCTGAACAAACGCAACAAGGATCGCCAGAACTATTTGGACGTGAAGCTGGAGCAGCGCAGCAAAGAGACGCTGCAGAATGAAGGCGTCGACTTCTTTGCCCAGTCGTTCAGTCAACGCGCCTACGACATCGAGCAGCGTCTGAATGCGCTGCAGCTGGAAAGCGGAGATGCGCCGCCACCCGATCTCGCCCAGCACTTCGCTGAGATCACGCTGCAAATCCAGGAGCTGCAACGCTATCTGACCACATCGACAATGTTTCTGTCGGACTTCAAGATCAAGTCGTGTCAGCAGCTGTTGAATGCGCTGACCACAGCCAGCGACGAAACGCGTCAACGGCTGTTGCCCAAGAAAAAGTTCGGCTTCAGCGGCAAGAAGCTGGCAGCAAAGCAGCAGCCGCCTCCTCCAATCCAGTCCAAGTTGGTGGCCGTCGAGAAGACAACGACATCGAAGCAATTCAACTGGACCATAGAGAACAAGGAGAATGCGCACATTGTGCTGGTGGGAGCACAGGTCAATGGCTTGGATATAACCATTTCGAATGTACACAAATGCCTGATTGAGTTGCAAGGACATCCCGGCTCCGTGCAGATCTCGAATGCTAGTCAATGCACGCTGTTGTGTGGCCCCGTGTCGCGTTCCTTCTTCGCCGAGCAGTTGGAGCGATGCACGATCGCCATCGCTTGCCAGCAGCTGCGTCTGCATTCCTCGCATGCCACACGCATCTATTTGCATGTCACGTGTCGCGCCATCATCGAGGATTGCCGGCGCATCGACATCGATGTCTACAACTATGATTATCCGCAGTTGGAGGCGGATTATGCCGCCTCGGGGCTGAACAAATCACAGAATAATTACACAGATGTCGCCGACTTCAATTGGCTGTCGCCGGATGTGCCGTCGCCCAACTGGACGCTGCTCAAAGATCATGCGGCGCCCAATTGGAGTGCGTTGCGCCGCGACTTTGTCAACAGTCTGGCAGCAAAGGATGCCACCCTGATATAGTGTCCGACTGGGCAACGGAGGAAACGTCGTCGACGACGTCGTCGTCTTGGGCTGCTGCTCCTGTTCGTGCTGCTCGTCCACGCTTTGCCCTTGGGCTGGCTGCTCCTGGAGCTGCTGCTGCCGCCGCTGCCCAGCAAACTGATGTGCATATAAAATATACACCTAATTACAATAATAACAATAATGATAATATTAATAACAATACTACACATAAGCTCAATAAATAACCGCAGCTATTATAGCAAAAAAGCAATTCCAAAGGCTACTATCGTGGGGGAGTAGAGATTTACAAGAGGACATGTCAGCCACATAAGCACACCTGACATTTGTTTCTTTAGTCAGCTAGACTGTCGACTGCCGTCATACCGATTTCGCTATGGCACGAAAATGTTACGAAAATTTCGTAAAATATATCCTAGAAAAACAAAAAGTGTCGCATATTTAGGGGAGTCATGATTTAATCATTATATTATTATTATTGATTAAATGTAAGTGCAATTATTGATATACCGATAAGGAATTCCTTACTCCCAAATGAAGTATATGTACATACATACATACATACATACATCGCGCCCTTAGATTTTTTAAAACTTTAACAGTTAACATAAGCACGAATGTATTTAGCATTTAACAGCGCTGTTAAAATTAGCGTTATGTAAAACAGAATCTACTTCCTTTTTGTTTAATAACTTGCAAGTTTAAAAGTCAATAGTATGGAAATTTTGAGAAATCGTTTAAATATTTCTTATTAATGAGCATATTAAAAATGTATAATTTTGCTTTAGAATTATCATTAAAAAATCGATTTGCGGGGGCTTGGCCAAATTCAAGAATAAGCTAGATATGCGTAGTAGCTCCACGGGTATTGCGAACAAGTTTGTTTTCTATAGCTTTTATGGTTGCTGAGATCTAGGTGTTTATGTGGAGGGACAGACAGAGAAACATATGATATCCCACACGTGATTGCTTGCGGGGAATGGGAGAAGTTGGAGAACTCGGCTCATCAGTCGAAAAGTTGACATGTGTATTTGGCTGGAACATAATCAGTGGCTTGCCAAAATTGCTCTGCGGCAACGCACACACACACAAATTACAGCTGCAGCTGGAGATGAACCAGGAGACGCCTCCGCCTCATAGATGCCTCCTTCTACGTCTTCATCTCATGTCTTATGTCCTTTGGCAGGCCTAATGCAAGTTTCATGTGACGCCGCGCTCTTGCTACTCTTTCCAGCTTGGCGACTTTTGCGATTGGTCAGCAATTTTGAAAGTTTCAGAAGTAACTAAATTATTTATGAGGTTGCCAAGCTTTGTCGCTGCCTTAACAGCGCAATGCTTTTAACATTTACAGTTTAGTGTGCATTTAACATGGGCTTGTGTATGTTAAACCTTAAATCTTTAATGTTTAAAATAACAATAAAGTACCAGGTTCAAAATTGTAGAAATAGTATTAAATTATATATATTTATCAATAGTTTTGTACATTTAAAAAATAATAGTAATGACCAGCGACAACTCTTGCCAGTGTTCCTCATACGCTGTCGTTAGGAAGGGTATTAAGCAGGCGCCATGCTGTGAAAGACAAATTGACTGTTTGTGACTGTTGCTGTTGCTGTTACTGTTACTGTCAATGTCAACATGGCCAACTGTCAAAATAATTAACGAATTGAAGTAACATGCCAGCTGGAGATATAACAAGGGGAGGGGGTAACGGACACCGCTGAGACACTGTGGGCCATCGTATTAGCGAGGTAATTGAACTGCAAATTATACAACAACAAAATATTGGTTAGTGTGCGTATGTGTGGTTATGTAATGAGCTGTCAGTGTTACAACAGTTGTCATTATTAGCTACACACACACAAACAAACATAACATAGAGACAGCTCTACAAACTCTAGTGCTGTATTTTTCCTTTTTTTTTTTGTTAAAAACGAAGGAAAGGAACAAAGGCAAACAGTTTTAGCAGGTGTTGAAACCTGCTGGTGTGGTTGCGGTCAGCAGCACAAGACAAAGGAGTAGAGAGTAGATAACAAGCAAACACTGCAAAACCCTCAATTAAAGGGTATAAGGGCATTTTACGTGGTTTGGAGACTTGCAGATTGCCGGTTAATGTTACCTATTGCTGTCCTCTTCTAGCCCCATCCACTACTAGCAATTAAATGCAATGCAAGAAAACTACGAAGAAGAAGAAGCAACAGCAGTAACTGCAGTTGTTGTTGCCTTCTGCTGTTGCTTCGTGCCAAGTGCTAATCAAAATTGTGGTTACAGCAGTTCTGGGATTACAGCCAGACATGGTCGTGACTGCACTGCAATTGTTGTCGCTTTAAGACACCCGCAAAAATTGTGAGAATTCCTTAAATTTAAATGTATTTAATAACCAGCAGGTTTACAGCAGCTTAATAACAACAGTGACTCTACAACTGTAAGTCATAAGGCAGTGCACTGCAACTCTAAGCAGCTTACAGCGGCTTAATAATAAATGACTGCAACTGTAAGCTTAACAGCGTGTTTACAGCGGACTGACATTACGACTTTTGATGTAACATCAGTTACTCTAAAACTGTATGCTAGCATACAGCGGCTTAATAACCGCAGTGAAACTACAACTGTAACCTTGAAGGCAGGTTTACATCTGTTTGATAACAGGATTAGGTTACAGCTGTAAAACTAAATATGCTGTAATAGTTATTCATTAATTATATTCTGATAATTAAGCTTAAACACATGCACATATTTCGAGAAACCAAGTTAAAGTAAAGTATTACAAAACTAAATAAATAATTTTCAGAGTGTTGTACAATGATATATGAATGTTAAATAGGGTTATCCAACAGTCGTCATATTAATTAATTCGATTTGCAGTCATGTGTGTATGTGCGTGTGTGTTTGCTACTGTATTTACTAGAGGATTTTGGCTTTGACTTTCTGCTTGTAGTTGGCAACGCGTGTGCAATTTGCGGTTGCCTGGCACATTTGGCATCTAACCCCCCACCATCGCCCCCTTCCAACTGCCTCACGCGTGTCACGCGTGCACAGCACGCAGCTCATCTCGTGCTGACAGGCCAATTAAGTTGCGCGACGTTAATTTTGTGCCTTACGTTGGGATCAAGTGCAGACAACATGAGTGGACGTCCAATAGGTCGTTATCCAGTTTTCGACTCGCATTTCCATTAAGTATTCCGTTGCCTGGAACTGAGCTGCATTCGTCTTGTTCGCTGTTAATTATGGCGTTGGCGCTGCCAACCTGCTATGGCCAACGAAAACAACACATGGGACTAGTGATGTAAATTTGGTTCAAAACTTCGATGTCGATGTTAATCGATGTTTGCAGAATGATAAATTGAAGTTGTGTTAAACATCGGGTTAAAACGTGGATCCTATTATGTTATATTTGTTTTCGAACACTTCAAGTTTTTAACTTCACTTCACTTGGGACTGCCAAATTGCTGCTTTCTGAGTGCTCGTCTAATTTCCGTTTATTTTAATTAGTTGCGATAAGCTATCAAATTTAATTGGCCTCACACTTAATCAATGACACACTCACCCACACACACCTGTTATGTGGTCGCACATTTGCATAGCTCACAATTAGGCTGCTCATTATCGCAGATAATATTCGCTGCATTTGCGATAAGCGCACACACACAATTACATTCGTATGTATATACATAGATGCCATTCATCTCTCCACATACTCACACCGACAGACGTGTAAGCTCACAAATTGCATTGAGCCAAGCTTTAACGGTTTCAATTACTGTCCAACAACATTCACCAACCAACCTCAAACTTCCCCTCTCGACAAATGCTTTTGTGTAGAGATTTTGTGATGAACAATAAGCTGATGACCCGGACTCATAATAATATGCATAGGGATAATGGCTGCAAGTTTTGCACGCTGCCTAATAGGTTTTGGTAGCTCAATTAAATCACTAAACACCAGTTGCTTTAAAACCGCTCCGTTAAGCTTAGACTAGTCCACAAAATTGAGCATGTGTGTGACCACACCAAAAGCTGCTGCTTAGCAGTGTTGCCAGAACAGCTTATGAAATTTGAAAATAGCGTGTAGCTATAAATCTAGAATATTTTGAAATTCCTCCCAACAAATGTATTTGTGAGATAACCTTATTTCGACAAAAATCCCATCCGACATGTGTTCGTATTGCTGCTCGGCACAATTTTTAATTAATTAACTGTTAGCGTTTTTTGTTTAGAATCTAGCTTGTGCGGGCGCTAATCACCTGGCAACACTGTTAATCAGTTCAATTAAATCACTTTCCAGCAGTTGCTTTGCAACTCTACAGACTGGACTCCGTTAAGTCTACAAAAGCATGCTTGCGTATGGCTGCAGCGTAGATCGTATTTTAGTGTTGTTGAACTTTTCCGCGTGTGCAAAACAAATTTGCAGTCTTCCGCGATCAACGTTTAGTTTTTTTGCTTTTGGTGTGTTAAAAAAGAAATGTGCATTGATAACGCCTCCTAAAGCAATAAATAGCAACGAGAAGTGTTGATTAATTAATCGAATTACAATCACAATGCAGTGCAATTAAAATGTCAGCGGCGCCGAGCAGTTGGATGCATTTTTTTTCGGTCGTGTAACGCGAGTGAAAGAGAACGCGAATAACGCGTGTGTGTGAGTGTATATGTGCAGCTCAAATTGTAATTAATGATGCAAGACAGACGTCGAAGCCGGGGCTTTTCAACCGCAGTCGGAAGCGCCGCCGCAATAGCAGCAGCAGCAGCTACCAAAATCTCAGTGCTGAGCTGCAAGGCTTTGCCTGGAAGTGAGAGTGCGAGCGAGCGAGAGAGCAAAATATAGGTGGGAAATACTGTCAGAGCAGTGTTGTTGTCTCAGTTTGTTTGCTTTAATCATCGACGCGCCGCGCGTTTAAAAGACAACAACAACAACGAAAAACGAAAGTAAAAGCAAAAAAAAAACGCTGTTTGGGCTCTCGTGCGTTTCGCGTAAATAAATGAAAAGTTCGTTTAATTCTCGGCAATTCTTTATGTTGCGTGCTCTAGAGCAGGAGCAGAGCGGGGTCTGCGATGGGGTATCGTTTACTTTGGAAATGAAAAATTATGATTACATCAACAATAATCGAAATGCGCTTGTAAGCTTCGCATTCTGCTTCCTTGCTTCCTCCATTTCTTGTCCGTCGCCTCTGCTGTCTGCCTGTGTGCGTGTGTCTGTTCATGGTTATTCCGTTTTCTTTTTACACCCGTTAGGTCTGGAGTAGTAGGGTAGTGTAAATTACCCAAATTCCAGTTGCTTTGCACTCCCAAAATATGGGTATCGAGTATTTGACAGTCAGGAACATTCGTTTGAAGCCTTTCCTACTTGTTCCGTTATGTTTTTTTGCTCTTCCGCTGCTATCTTTTGCTGTTGCTGCCTCTGCCGACGTCGCTGTCGTCGTTTTTGCTGCTCGCGTTTTTGGCAATTTTTCTTCGTTGCTTTCGTTTGCGCTGCTGACTTGCAATGCTTCTCATGCGTGCAATGGCAGCTTGGCCTGGCAAGTACCCCACTGCCCCCCCTTAACAGTGGGCACTGTGTGATCTTTGTATGTGCAAATGAAATATAATATTATGATAACAAGCTGATTTCAATTAGCTAGAAAAATAGCTGCATTGCATTAACATAAGTAAAAGTTGTAATAACAACAGTTCTTAAGGCTTAAATACAGAAATGGTCCATTGTATTAACATAAGTAAAAGCTGTAATAATAACAGCTGTTAAAACGGAAGTAAAAAGTTAGAAAGTGAAACTATTTATGTAAATAACATAGCTGCATTTGTATTAGCATTAGTAAAGCTGTAATATTAGCAGCTGTTAAAGCGAATGAAGAAAAATGCGTACCTTGTGTGTGGGTGAATAAAGTGAAATTAATAATATAACATAATAACATAATGACATCCCTTAAATCGGTAACAAATGAATAAATGACAAAAATTAATGCAAGTTCTATGACGACTGAAATGCTTTGAAATTGATCTCAGGTGAGTTTTGGGATCCGTTTTTTATACAAATTTTTTCACATTATACGTTTGAGATTGAATTTTTTTACATTCACTTGGCCAATTTATATATATTATAATTAATGCTTTTGAAAACTCTCTTAACCGTTGATCTCAGTCTCTGTATTTTATTTATTTACATACATATGTTGGCACTTTTATTATTGATATTCTAGAATTTGACGTTTCAAAATGTCTTGTAAGGTGCTATATGTTCCGTGTTAATGCCGTCGATACGCTCTTAAGCATTGAGATCTGCTTCGTTTGTTAATTAGTGCCACTCAATGTTTTTACTTGATCCATAGTGCTTGTTGAAGGGTAAGAGACGAAGTTGATTGGTGCAGGAGCAATGGGGAAGTAGTGTAAACGTTCAATATTTGTGCTCAAAGTGAAAATGCGATGCAAAGGCAGCGGTAGCGCCGAAGAAGAAGCGTTCAGCCAAAAATATTTCAATGCAAAATCGAAAATACACGACACGACACAACACGTTCCCCCTTCCTTTTCCCCCTTTCGCCCAGTTTATCGCCATTGTCTCCCATGCCGCTGTTGCTGCTTCGCCATGCATAAATCAGCGTCGTCTGGAGCGACAATGCCCAAGCAGCAGACGACGACACAAAACACAACATTTTTTTTCTCCATTTTATAAAAATTTTTGTTGAGGTTTTTTTACTGCGTCCGCAGACACTGCAGAACCTCCAACATCTGCTGCCCCCGCTCGCAGTCGGAGACCCTTCCCTTCTCCTACCTCTCCTCCTCCTCATCCTCCACCTTCTTCGAGCCATTCCAGTGCATTTGGCATTATGCTTTGCGTATTGTCGCTTTATGAAGTCATCTTGGCGTAACGCTCCAAAAATTTATGACCAACTACACTTTATTTCTGTCACTTTTTGGCCAACTCGAAGATATGCAGTGACAATTTTTGGCATCTTCTGCTTGTGCTTCTGCAACTGCCACAAATGTTGTAAGCACAAAATTGTGTGCAAAATGCCAGAAGCTGTACCATAATCGATTTACACCATTATCCGTCAGTAAGTATTAGATAGCGATAGATAAAATTATAGATTAATTATTCTGTTGATTATTTTTTTATTTGGATAATTTAAAAGCTGTTTAAAGTTAACAATTATATTAAAATCAGCCAGATAAGCTGCAGCACTATTAGATACAAAAAAAAATTATAAATATATAATATTAAAAAATGCGATATAAAATCAATTCAATGGGATTAAGCTGTAAAGCAGCATATTTGTATTTAAAGATATTCTTAAAGCAAATCCACTGAAGCATATTCATATTGTCTGCGGCCAGGTGGAGATTGGCATGATTTCAGGGTCGTTACATGGGCTAGGCTGGGGAGGTCTTTGCTTGAGGTCCAACAATGCGTTGCAAATGTGGCGACCATTTTCATAGCATACTTTAGCGGGCAGCGAGGCATTTTGAAGCACTTGCAGCAATTGTCAGGCCAATTACGGGTCGCAATTATGTCATATGAGGACATAAAAGCGGATAGCATATACGGAATGCCTTTTATGAGTGTTTGTTCGTGATTGTGTGTGTTGTGTGTGTGTGTGTGTGTGTATGGCAGAACGACCCTTTAACCATAAAACTCTTAGCTGGGGATTTAAGGCAGACCCTCGATTTCGTCAGGGGATTCGGTGGCTAAGATGCGTCTGTCGCTCTCTGAGACGAGAGATGAGCAAGCAAGCGTAGAGGGGAATAGAAACCGAGTACAGAGAACTGGCCCGAAAGTTATCAGCCTGTTAATTGCTTAACTTTTTCACTTCAACTTTTTCGGGGCAAGAAACAGGCAGCAGAAACAGAACCTGAATCGGGGACGACTGCATGAGAAGAGAGAGTGAGGGAGAAATAAAAGCGGAGTTGGAGCCGAAAGCGGCCGAAAGATAAAAACCAAAAAGCAAAAAAAAAAAACCAAAAGAAATAAAAACGTCGAAAGAGAAAACCATGCAAATATGCCTCACTGAGTTTTTGGCCGAGACAGAGGACAACGATGAAGCTGAAGTTGGAGCTGAGGCTGGGGCCGAGGCCAATGGGTCGGTCATAAAGTGTTTGCAGTTTTATTTTTCTTCGTTTGCCCTTTCAAATTTAAATGACAAATGGAGGCGACAGCAGTCAGAAGGCGCAACTGCAAGTGTCCTGTTCGTCCTGCAACTTTGACCCTTTGCCCTGACATTTTGCTTATCTCGCGTACATGTCATAACAGAGTCAAGAGTCCAAAAACAAAAAAACGCAAAAAAAATGAAAGAATGATAATGCTTATAAGGGAAGTTTCCAAACTTTGGCCTCTAATCTTGACAGGCACCTAAGTAGCCCCTACCTCTTCGGTCTGTGCTCTGTTCTGTATAATTAAGGTTCTACGACAGCGACAGAAACCGAGACAAACTGGTGTGAGACCAAAAAGGGCAAGAAAGTAAAAGGGAACTTAAAAAATCAATGCGGCACACTAAACTCTCATTACTCATATGGAACATACCGAATTGAGGTCGTGATCCGGACGGTGGTGCTGCTGCTCCTGCAGCTCCTGGCAACAGCTACGATAGGTCAGGTAGGTGAGACGGCGCCCATAAAAACCACATTAAAAGCATTTAAAAGTTGGCTAATCGGTAGCGGGCCACCGGCAAAGTTGGCTTAATGTTTTATGGCTCTAACCGTTGCTCCGCTTTTTTATTGGCCTCTGCAAATTGATTAAAAGATCAATGATTATATGCCCTTTAATGGCTCATTGCATTTAATTTCGTTCTTTTTCTTTAGTTACCAAACTGCGATTTACCAGCTCGTAATATCGTATAGCGCCTTCAGTCGTTTTCACTTTATATTTATTTGATTGAGATTGCACAAAAGTGTGATTAAATCAGCTGCTAAACGAAATTACCTAAATTTCGCTTTAAAGCTTAATAGTTTGTCAAATTGTTTGAAAGTACACAATAATTAATGTTGGCCAGCTTCACAAAATGACAGCTTCAGTGACATTTATAAAAAAAATTACACAAAAATCTGCTGATTAATGAAAAGAGAAGGGATGAATTTGAATCCCGCCCTCCCGTCAATTGAAGTGGCCCTGAATATTATTTCATGGCTGATAGACCGTCTAAGCCGCATCGCATTTGCGTTCTGGCTACTGTCAAATGTCAAGTGTAGTAACTTCTTATGAATCAGCAGTCTGTGCGGCAGTCAAGCAGATACACAGAGGCGTCATACCCATACTCCATACTCCATACTCCATAATCCATACTCCATTTTCAGTCCATTCAACAGTCCTCGAGTTGGGTTAAGCAAGTTGGAAAAAGTTTTAAGTCGAGAGTTGGGAGTGCAGTGCGAGTATATTCATTTCATGGCAAAGCACTTGAGGCAATCGCAACCGCAATGGGGCATACTTCATTTATAAATTACGCAAGCATTAAATGCGCAGATAGATCCATTCAATGTGCGGCTGCATCCCCCACAACACCCCCTAGTCAGAGGGGTCTACCTCGCCAGCAATTGATGCGCCACATAAATCTTCAAGTATGTGAGTGCCTGCCGACCTGTTCAGGACTGCTATTTATCATTTAAGGCCAGGACAGACAGCTCGTCAGACAGACAGACGGGGCGAGGCAGTCGAATAGACAGTTAGTCAGTCAGTCAGTCAGTCAGTCAGTCAGTCGGCGAGTCAATCATTCAGTCAGTTGAGCTATTGCAATTTTGTTACAATTTTTCTTCTTTGGGCGCTGCTGGCCACTTCAATGTTTTCTTTTTTTTTGCACGAGGGTCGTTTATAAAATTGATTGAAGATAACCATAAAAATTATGATTTGCCACTTAGCGAAGCTATTTATTTATTCTAGCTTAGGCTATAATTTATTATTGTTATTGAAAAAATGGTAATGTAGAACGTAAAAAGCAGTTGATGGAGTAGTTAATAAATGCAGAAGCTGTAAATTGAACTTAGTTATTAAACTGTTCTTTATCGATTGACCCTCGTGGCAAAGGATTGCTCAGAATGACGGCAGGTGTTCATTTGAAAATGGTGGGAGCAGAGTAGTCAAGCCGCATGGGGTGTTTTGTGATTTTAATGCCGATTGGCAGACGGGCGGCATAATGCCCAAGGAGCCTGGAGGCTGCTCTCCCTCTGTGTGTATGAGTGTCAGCCTTATCCTGGGCAGGACTCGTAATGGACTTGGCACTTTGCAACTTGGCCATTGAAAATGTGTGTGTAAGTAGTTTAAATCGCATTCGCCAGAGCTTCACTAGGACGGGACACAGGCTGATGCTTACACTTGAATAAATACCAGTTGGATGACGAAGAAGAACCGGATGATGATGACGGCATCGCTCTCGTCGCCGTAGCCGTCGCCATCGCCGTCGCCGTCTCCGTTCCCGTCGTTGTCCTCGTAGTCGTCATCATTGCAATTGCAAATAAATAAGAATAAGAAAGCGCTGCAAGGATGATGCTGACGACAAGTACAACGTGAACGAGCATGAGAACAAAGTTGCCAGCCAGATAACGCTGCTGTACAAGAGGGGCAAAGGGAACTCTCGCAGGGATTGGGGATTGGGACACGAATGGTTTTTAAGTTTCTTGTTACAAAATTGCAGCGACGAGCAACAGCAACAACAGGAACTTTGTGAAAAGTGCAAAAATGAAGTGCAGATGCTTATCAAGAACTATCCCAGTGCGCTGGGGGGGCGGCGGATGCGAGTGCGAATGCGGATTTCACAGAATAACCCGATGTACTGTGATTGAAGCGACACCTGCTATCAGCGGACAGGTGTCAAAAAGATAGAGGGAGACCAAGAGAGACAAATACGCGCACATTTACACACTGGGCTTCATTATTGCCTGCTCCTTGTCGTTTTCATGTTGTGATTACGTTACGCGTTACTTTACGTAACGCTTAACGTAAATGTAATCCACAGTCAGCTGAAACGCCGGGAAAATCATAATCAAGTGTCTCGTCTAGTCTGCTACTGCTGCAAATAGGTGTGTGTGTGTGTGTGTTTTTCTGATGTATGGCCGTCATTTTTACTTGTGTGCGATAAGCTCGGCTAACAAGCGTGGCGTTTAACAAGCGAGTTACTTACATTTGGCATATTAAAACTCGTTAGCCCGCATCAAGTTTCACATTGACGGGATTCTACAGCTAAATGTCCTGATACCCTGAAAATTCGTAGTAGTGATCTTCAAAAGCATCGTGTATACTGGATAAATTTGAAAATTAGCATTATCTAGAATTCATTTGAATAAAAGCATATGTAACATCCATTACTCTCAACGCTTCTCAACAATCATTCATGCGAATTTTATTTTATTATTTACTCGAAATTCGATATGCGATACCATATGAGCCAATTGAAGCTCACAAATTCAACAATTCTGGTTCAATTAAAATGGTTTTCTAAAACATAATAAAAGGCAAGGGAAAAGGAAAACACCAAAATTTTATTTGAATTGTGGCTTTGTATGCCTCAAAAAGCTGACTCCTGTATTTGGGATAGAATGTATTTGATTTTTTAGGAATTTCTATTTTCTGGTATTTGCAAAAGTAAATTACGTTTTATTGGAAAAATTCTCGAATAACAAAAAAGAAATAAATGAACTATGAACAAGTTAGCTGCAAACGAAAGTGCTTGAATACCAAATTTGTGTACCAATCAAAGGCATAAATTATGAGGAAAACATAGTAAAATAGTTAGTAAGAGCATTAAATAATCTTCAAACAGTGTCGAGCATAGTTTGATAGTTAGGATAAATGTGGTTTTAGAATTTAAGTTTTGAATAATTAACATTATAATGTCTAGCTTATAGAGAATTCTCAAGTCGATTCGTTGTTAGGGATTCGCATCGACATGCCGCTTAGTAAGCTGTGCAAAAGTTTTGCTGCTAAATGGTTTATGCACACATGGAAATTAAGAAATGAGAAAAATAAATATGCAAAAAAGAATTATGGAGGCAGCGAGTGAAATAAATGTAACATGTAATGATTGCAAAAGTTACGAGTATAAAACGTAAATTAAGTTGAACGAATGAAGAGCTACTACTGAGGCAGCCAACAGTACAGTACAATGTAGTAAATAGAAAACGCGAATAATGTAATGAAAATGCTGGAATTTCCCCATGTGCTGGATTCTAGCCACCCAGCGCCATTGCCACATTTCCACCAGCACCGACGTTTCCCTGGGAAGCAGCTTCTCATGTTTGTTTGCAATGTTGTTTTGCAACTTTTATGCAGAAAGCAAAGCCATAAGAAGAGGCAAGGACGCGCCTGAAGGACGAGAATGAAACAACCAGCAACTGTTTGCAAAACTATGAAATTAACTGCTTATTAAGGCAAAGGGAGGGGCAGGGATGAGGAGGAGGAGAAGGAGGGGCAGCTTGTGGTTGTACATCTGTGAGTTACGAGGTTGCGACTACTTCAAGTCGTCAAGTGAAAGTTTTGCCAAATGGCATGGAAAATGTTTCGAGAGATATGAGAACCGGCATCATTAATTATTTTGCTCATTAGTGTTGCAATGTGCGTGTCTCTGTGTGGGTGAATAAGTGTGTGTCTGCGTGTGTATTTGTGCTTGTCAGCAGCAACACAAAGAAAATGCCAAGAGGCAACAACAGTTTCGCTTCAAAATGCCACTAATATGCTTGTAATAACAGCGGATATTGGATGTAAATTGAAAGCATAACTAAGCCCGACTATCGCATACCCGAAGCTGAAGTAACCAATATTATATTTATGCCTGCTACCCATAACATAGAATAGAAGCATATTATCACTTTGTGGTAACAGAAATCTGCACGCAGATCAAGGTTGAATTATCATTTGCTCACGTCCCCAAAAATCGAAATAAAACCATATTTTGGTACGGACATAAATATCTTTATTCCAAGTTGTGGAAATTTGTTGTCTTTTTTTTTAAATACTTTAATCATACTTTTAGCTTTATGGAATAATTTTAAAAACTATATAAAATAGGTTTTTTCTCACAAAAACGAGTGTCTCACAGTGGAGCACTGATATTACTTGTTTTTTATTGATCCGTTTCGTCAAACCCAAATAGATAAATTCTTCTTAATTTTATATCTGCTATAACGTAGCATATTCTCTGCATCTAACGTCTTGATCGATGAGCATAAAGCGCTTTCAATTCATCTGAATGTTCAGCGGAAGTAGTGCGTGTCAAATGCTGCAAAATCGGCATAAATTGCTAAAAGATTGAGAGATGGAAAATAAGGATAGAAAAGATATTGACATATTTGAGCATAAACTAACTGCACAACTGCAATGGCAACTTGAACTGCAGCGCGACTGCAATATGCCTTCAACTTTAACTTCATCATCAACTTGCCTTTCGCTTCATCGACACTCTTCTCTGCATATCTCTCCCTTTCTGCATCTTCGTCTGGGTCTTCATAGTCGTCACGTAGCAGGGGGAAAATACTGCGTTCAAAGTCAAAGCTACACAATGGCTGGAAATGGGTTGAAATGTGTGCTTAAACATTTTATTTATCACGCAAAATGCTGGCAATGCTTGCCATCTATCTTATCCATACTTTCTGTGAGTGTGCGAGAGATTCTGTTCGTGTATTGGTGTGTGTCACTCTTGTTGTTGCTCAGCTGCCAAAAAGCATCGTGTTTCTGATACCCTTTATCCAAAGGATATGTAAAAAGGACGAGTCTAGGAGCTATGATTAAAAGGGACCATTTAAAACTTTTAAATCCATTCTATTCTTAGCCCTTCATGTTGATGCTGCTTAGCGATTTAATATATAAGTAATAAGGTTGGCTTCAAAAACTATTAATACAAAATGCCAAATAGATTATTATTCTACTCAATCGTAATAGTATTTAAATTAAGCTTTATAATTTAATACCAAATAATAAGTAAAGGAAATAAATATTCACAGGATATCTTTTAGTTACTCCTCACTCGATTTCTCGTTGTTTTTCCCCTGTTGGTCGCAAACAAATATGTATGCAGACAGCGCGCATTGAAAGTTTTCAATGATTTCGAGTCGCATTTATCGCTATTGTCTGCTTTTTTACACTCTACAAGATATGCACTGCAAATTGTTTGTTGCTGTGTGCCATTTGCTGTTGAAGGGCGTAATGGAAAGTACTTGAAGCGAGCCAAGTTTGAAGTCTGGCCAAGGATGCATCAATTTACAACGGATTTAAAGTTTAAGAATGATAATTGTGTGTGGCTTTAAGGTGGCTAGCAATTGATTTATTCGTCTTCTGCAAGGTCTATGTCAATGAAACTGTGCCAAGCTTGCCACGTACACAAGGAACAGGGCAATGTTAACCAACGAATGGCTGCAGGCCATTCTCAACACTTGCAACATGTTGTGCGTGCCTTTTTAATTAACATAAAAATCTAATTTGCCGCACTTTTGACTTACTTGCATGCGTGGGTGTGTGTGTGTGTGTGTGAGTGGGAGGCGTGCGTGTGTGCGTGTGGGCGTGGTCGTCGTGTTATGAAAACAACTTAACCTTATGGCCAACGATGTGTGCCATAATATGCTAGCTGAGCTTGCCAGTGTGTGTGTGTGTGTGTGTGTGTGTGTGTGTGTGTATGGCTACGTGTAGCTGTATGCGTGTGAGCCTCTGGCATTGGCTTTGACAAGGACAACTGCGTCAAACACCTGGCCAGGATGGCCACATACGGTGACAGCATCGTCGTCATCCTCATCATCCTCGTCGTCCTCGACACATTAGCGACATTTACACGTCGCAGCAATTTCAAACAGCAGACGACATCGTTTCCCTTGATTTCCCGCTTCCCTTCGACTTGCCCCCGCCTCCCTGGCGCCATTAGAAGCGTGGCACCCCTGACTGTTTGGCTGGCTGGCTGGCTGGCTGGCTGGCAAGTCAGTCATAATCATTTTCATTGTCAACATTTTGCGACACATGACAAGCTCACGAAAAATGCGAAAAACTCTATGAGCCCCGCTTGCTCCTTTTGTGGCTGCTCAATTTAAGGGCCCCCTTTAGAGGCATCTATGTAGCTCATTAGACGCAATTAGCAGCCGTGTCGCCTCTGTCTGGGTGGATGGGTAATATTGTTCCCGACTTGCGGCTACTCATTTAAATTGCTTATTTACAGCAATGCAAATTTGATTGCCTTTAAATTAAAAATGTTGAAACAACAACCAAAGCGGCGACAACAACACGAATAACAACACCAGCAGCAACAGAAGCTGGTAAATAACAAACATTGGGCAATGGGCAGTTGTCGTTGGCCAAACATTTGCCAAATAGGCGATACTATGACAACAGCGTAAAGCGTATAAAAGAAATTGAGTAACAAAAACAAAAACAGAAATTACAGAATAGGGGACAGTGAACATAGAATGCTCTTATAGAAATCATTTTTGAAAATGTAATTTTTAATCTATAGCCTTAGCCGTTTTAAAATATATTCAAATAAAATACGAAAACTAACTTTTCAACTAGAAATTGCCTACTTACTATTGAAGCTAAAGCTCCCTTATCGAAGGTAGTGTATAAAGTTGGACATTGAGCTGAACTGGATGAATTGCGACCGCATTTGCTGTTGTCCGCTGTTCAAATTTCATGCAAATTTAGTCATTTGCCACAAAATGTGCACTAACACACTCACAGAGTGTGTGCGGCACACACACACACATATAGAGTATCAAATATGGCGTGTGTGTGTGTGAGTGTGTGTGGCAGATACGCCTTCTCGTTCAACCGAGCTGAGCTGAGTTCTGGTTGCCACTTCAACTTGCATTTGCATTTAAATCTCATTAGTTTTTAATGGTTTTAGGTTGAGCTTTTTTTTATTTTTATTTATTTTGTTGTTTTTTTTTCCGCGTTGTTTCTGTTTTTGGTTTCTATTGCAGGCTGCGTGGCAAGTGACAACTTTGCGCGATTTCCGGCGGAAACAGCATGGTCGCTGTTTTCACACACACACACACACAGAAACTCACATAACCAAACGCGTAATTTGACAACCGCAAAATGCGTTTTAAATGAGTCACCACGCCCCCATCTGGCCCAGGGGGGCAGTAGCAGAGGGGCAAGGACATCCCGCCGAACTGTCTAACAAGCTGGGCGCAAATGTTTTCGCTTGCCATTTGCCGTTTGCCGTCTAGCTGTGTTTATTTAATGAAATGCATATTAAACATATGTTAAAAAAAAATAGCACAAAATATGTTGCATACTTATTTGGAGGTTGTTGCCAGAACAGTTGTTGTTATACCCTGCAAACTATAATCTACTGGGAGTGAATAAAGAATAGTTTTATATCTTTTATCGAAAGTAACAAAATGGTTTGCTAAATATTTGACTTTGAGATTTTCATTATTATTATTATTAATAATTTTTCTTCGTATTTTTGGATTTATTATATTTACAATTTTTGTTGATTTTTTTGATAATAATATTTAATAAAGTTGTCGCTACAGAGTATCAACCTAAAATCACTTAAGCATTATCTCGCAGACCATGCATAATTGCTGCTGTTGTTATTTTGCTCGCTGTTGTTGTGCACTTGACGTCTAATGACGTTCAGTTCACATTTGCCTGTTGACCTGTTGTTTTTTGTGCCTGTTTTATTCATTTTTGTTAAAGCAATGTGATGTCTGGTTGTCTCGTTGGCTGTCAGTTGTTGGTTGCTGTTTGCCATTGTTCAGAATTTATTGTGCTCCTGTAAATAATGCCAAAAAGTTGATATATTCACCTCATGTTTGCGGCGGTCAAGTTAAAAGCTCCCAGAGAGTAGATTACAAATTATTGCATGTTTTACTTTTTGTTGAGTTATGTTTACAACTAGCAATATATTTTTACTTGTGTATTCGACAAGATAAAATGTGAGAATTTGCTTATTAATATAAACAGATATGATTGCTTGTTTCGCAATATTTTAGATGAATTCAAGCAAAGCTTTAAGTAAATATGCAAAATCGTTTGGGCAAGTTATTTGCATTTGGCTCGCCTCCCCTCAATTTCACTCTCTACATTTATCTTACTCCATCTATCTGTCTGGAAATTGCCTCTCATTCGCTCTCGTCGTATCTGATGCATCGCTCTTGGCTCGGAACGAGGCCTATTATTAAGGCCAGCATACAGCGTTCATTAATGGCAGTGAATGCGTCCGTTTAAATTTTCAATTCGCGTGCAATGACTTAATTGTTCATAATTTTGTTATCTGATTAACACAAATTCCGCTTAACGATAATGACTTTATGCAGTTTATGGCCAGCGCGTGCCGAGGACGAACCGGCCGAACCAAACCAAACCCAATCGACAGAAGGACATGCAACAAACAAGGACACGAGACATCGGACAAATGCGACAAACGGCGATGCAACTTTGCCACTTGCCTCAGCTTAACCATTATCAACTGCATGTCACAGCATATATCCATATATACATGTATTCAAATATATAAGTATGTATATGCATACATACATATGTACTATATCTTTGCATACACATATATAGTATAGTTTATGCTTGCGTATTGCCGGGCGGCTCTCTCCAGAGGCCATTGCATTTTATCGCCGGCCTGCGCTGATTAAATATCAACGTAATTTATTATTCAAATTAAGTTTATCGCCGAACAAAGGCGTCCCTCCTCCACGCCTCGCCTCTCTCACGGCAGCCGCTCAGCGAGAGTCCGTCGTCCGTCGCTCTCTGTTTGTTTTATTGTGAGACGTGGCCGGAGGGACAAAGAGGGACATAGCATACAATAAATTTGATAGCCCACTCATGCGTGTGTAGTTGTGCGTGACATATTACTAATACTGAAACATGCTGAAATTAGCCAAAACACACATCACCCACACATACTCACACACACGGCTATTGAGCTGCGTGTTATCAAAAATACATTTGGCATTATAAATGAAACCGATTTAGAGCTTGCGGCGCTCTTTAAAAAGCCCTTAACTTGATGCAAAAATATAAAACTCGTTCAATTTATCGATCGATTTGACAAGTATTGATTGATTAACTTTTTTATTAATTTAAATTAAATTTATAATAACATCTATGCATTGCAAAGCATTTTAAAGTCAAGTGTATAAGCTTAATTTCCTTGTGCATCTGTAAATTATTTTATGATGATACACTTGTGAAATAGTTAGAGAACTTTAAACTCAACTAAATGTCTTGAAGTAATGCACTACAATTTCATGCCTTATTAATTAAATTATGATAAAGGTATTAAGATATAATAGGAACTTTTATCTTTCAGGTTTCTAAAATTTACTTCAATAAAACGTTTTAAAAATAAATTTGATGAATTTTTATTTGTACTCGTACTTCGTTTCTAATAAACCACTCAAATTATATATTTACTATAATATGTACAAATTAGAAAAATACGAACAAGATTAATCCATTATCTGCTTGGAATTTAATTAAAATTTAAACAATTTTAGAACTATAAAGCAATAAACCGTGTAGTTATGCATGCTACACGCGACCAGATTTATGTACTATGATAATGGATATTACGTGGCTAATATCTGAGTGCAATTTAACGTAATCTTGCAAAAATATTTAAACATATAGTGCCAATCGCAGGCATATACATATAGCTGTTTCTAGAGGTAACGTTGCTGAGAGCTGAGTCATTGAGTTGACAACTGGTTTAATATTCAATTATAAATTCATATGACCATCGGCCGTTGAAGCTTAGCACACTTACCTGTGCCATGCCACGCCTCGATGTGTACTGCCGCCCCGCTCGCCCCTTTTCAGCTGTCCCCTCTGTTGGACGAGTGTTGCCATTTTGTTGTCGAGGCAGATTTGTGGCACGCTCGAAACGTGTTCAATAATTTTGTAAATAATTTTGTGTGGCACGACTCTGCGACGAAAAGCTGCGTTGCGTTCCTCTCTTTGGCCTGCTTCTGCCTGGTGTGTTGCATGCCGCACACACAAAAAAGTAACGCCCATTGTTCCCCGTGTTTTTCGTTTATTTTCTTTTCTCTCTTTTTTAGTCATGTGGCCTACAAATCGAGTCATCAATGTGGTTGTCGCTGCCAGGCCATAAGTTTTGTTCAGGTCGAGTTTTGGCATTTTTTATTTCGCCTCCTCTTTCAATTTTTGTTGTCCTGTTTGTTGCCTCACACGGCTTGGGGCACATTAAACTCATTGTGTTTATGGCATAAATTTGCATGTTTTCAACGTAAATTTTTCAATTTGAATAGGCGACCGCGCGTATTCGTCGATTCCACGCCCGAACTGGGTGTTGTTTGGTCTTTGTTGGACATGGCCTTTGTAAAGTCCCTATATTTTGGATGGTCTTCATGATTAAGGCATGTGGTTTGTGAGCAAAAACAGCCGATTAATACTTGAAAAAAATTGACTGTTTACTTTGGTTCTGCAGATGCTAAAAATAGAAAGAATAAAATTGAGACTTATCTTACTTATTCGATATCAATTTTTATTCATTTTGTTGTTCCCTTTTTGTTCTATAATTTTTCTTTAAGATATTATTAAATCTTTCTTTCTCCGATGCATAGGCTATATTACAACATTAATGCTTTAATTATACAAATTTTGTTCTACTTTTGTCAGACAACCGTAGACATTTAATAGAGAAGAAACTAAATTGGGTAAAACTTATTACTGTTTATTAATTTAGTATTATCTAGTTGATATAGATTAATTCATTAAGATTTGATTAACACAATCAATGATTCTATAAAGTTCTAGGTGTATTACTAGTATTTTTGTCAAAATTTGTTCATTATTAAGAGCGTAAGTCTGCCTCAATGCATATTTTAATCCATAATATATGCGGCTTTATCCATTACCGTGTGCAAAATGATCTAATTTATAGTGTATGGCTGTGCTTATAGCCTCTGTTTATGTCGTCTATTCGTTTTTATTTATATTTATCGCTTTGGGACCCCAAGAACATCAAATGCCATACACAAAAATTTGCAGTTCTTTTTATTTGGTTAACAATGTTCACCCCCCTTTACTTTTATTGCTATATGAGTAGGCGTGTAAGTGTGTGCACACGAGAATGTGTGTGTGTGTGTGTGTATGTGTGTATAAGTGTCAAAGGCATGTGTTTAGCATGCCTCATTTGAGCACAAATACACCTGCAGCCATCAATTATGCAAAGAGCTAGTCCGTCCGGGTAGCAAGCTCGACCTGGGTCAGAGAAGAGATTGGGCCTGGTCTGGTCAACCAGTTGAGAGACGCAAACACAGCAGGCGCCGTCAACGCCGGCGTCAACGCCATTACCGGCCACGCCCGCCTTTTCCGCCTCCCAGAAGGCCTTTAGGCATCCGGAGCCATTCAGTTTGGTCCGGTCGACGTACGACCGAACGAACCGTCGAGCAACCGGCTAAATTAATTTATTGGCCTCCTCGCATACACCAAATAACTGCAGTTTGCATAATCATGCCAACAAACATACATATATGGCACATACACGCACACACACACTCACAGTTGGACAGCTTATAAAATATTTATTCAAACTGCAAGTCTGGTTGGCAACACTTGCAACTGAGATGCAGCCACAGCCAAAGCCAAAGCCGGAGCCGTAACTAGAGCTAAAGCCATAGCCAAAGCCCCAAAGCCTCGTGTTCACTCCTGGATGGCAAGTCAATTTGTTTACCTGTTATCCATTTTACCCCATAATAAGCATACACAAAGAACACAGGGAACGGATAACAGGGGGAGAGAGAGAGAGGGAGGGAAAGCTGCCGAAATCAGTGTGCTAGAGTAAATTCAGAGGACATACAATATTTGTGTGGTCGGAAATGGAGCCAAGCTAAGACGAGCTAACGTATGCAAACAAATATTCATTTTGGCAAGCAAAAGTATACCCTATCCATTAGAGGTAAATTAAAATATATATTATTGCGTATTAAGTATACGCATTGCGTATACGCATGGTCAATTTTTAAAGAGACAATGATAGTTTATATGAAATATGGTTTCAAAACAATAATAATATATATACTTTAATTGTCATTAGGATTTATTCGTCATTTAATGTTTTTCTTTTACCAATAATTTAATTGAATAAATTGAATCCATCGGAATTGTAATTAGAACTCATGGGCGTAGCTTCAAAACTGTATTTTAATTATCCATAATCACGAACAGAGCGACGCCTACTGCTAAACGTTGCCTAATTGTGGGTTAAAGCTCAGCACTTTATGCTTTTCTGTCGAGTAAAACTTATTGAACCATGCGCAAGGACAACGCCCAGCTCATCAATTATGCTTCCACCACAAATTGAAGGTATAAAAGCGGATGACTTAAAACCTGCCACAGCTAAAGTCGCTTGCAAGATGTGGCCACGCTTTCTGAGCAGCTCGTATCCCATGGAACGGCACTACTTTCTGGTGCCAAAGTTTGCGCTCAGTTTGATTGGCTTCTATCCGGAACAGAAGCGCACCTGGGCGCTGCGTGCCTGGAGCTTCTTTAACTTCTTCATACTTACATACGGCTGCTATGCCGAAGCGCATTATGGCATCCATCAGATACCCAGGAATATAGCGCTGGCCTTGGATGCGCTCTGCCCGGTTGCGTCGAGTATTTTATCGCTGCTGAAGATGATTGCCATCTGGTGGTATCAGGATGAGTTCAAGTGGCTGATTCAACGGGTTCGAAAGCTAACCGAGCAACAGCGATCAAAGCGTAAGCTGGGCTACAAGCGACGCTTCTACACGCTGGCAACCCGGCTGACCACGTTGCTGCTCTTTTGTGGCTTCTGCACGAGCACCTCGTACTCGGTGCGGCATCTTTTGGATAATATGCTGAGGCGGGCGCATGGCAAGGATTGGATCTACGAGACTCCGTTTAAGATGATGTGAGTTGCAGTCGCTGACAGTTCAAAAAAGCTTTATTAGTCATTGGCTTGCAGTTTTCCCGATGCTTTACTGCGGCTACCTCTGTATCCGCTGATCTATATGCTTGTCCATTGGCATGGCTATATTACTGTGGTGTGTTTCGTTGGTGCCGATGGCTTCTTTTTGGGCTTCTGTTTGTATCTGACGGTCTTGCTGCATTCGCTGCGCGACGATGTCTGCGATTTGTTGGCCCTCAAAGGGAACGATGCAGTGCCTTCGGCTCAGCAGGAACTGCGAATTGTGCGACGCATGGAGCAGCTGGTGGATCGTCACAATGAGATTGCCGAGTTGACGGAGCGCTTGTCGGGCGTCATGGTCGAGATTACACTGGGACACTTTGTCACCTCCAGTCTGATTATTGGCACCAGTGTCGTGGACATGCTGCTGGTGGGCAACGACTTTTATTTAAGCTTCACATTCCCCGCTTTATCTCTCACTCTCTGGTTTTGATTTGTTCAGTTCTCCGGCGTGGGCATCATTGTGTATCTGGTTTACACGTGCGCTGTGGGCACTGAAATCTTATTGTACTGCCTGGGCGGCACCTACATTATGGAAGCGGTGCGTGCTGCTCTACTCGATTTCATTGTTAAAGTCCCTCTTTATTCTATAGTGTTTGGAGCTATCGAGAAGCACTTTCGGCAGTCATTGGCATGGGCATAGCGTGCGCGTGCAGAAGATGACGCTGCTCATGATTGCCAGAGCTCAGCGCGTGCTCATCATTAAGATACCTTTCTTCTCGCCATCCCTAGAAACACTCACTTCGGTAGGGCTGGCGACCAGTTACAGTTTCTTGCGATGTGTTAATTCACATATATTTTTTTTAACAGATTTTACGTTTTACGGGTTCGCTTATTGCGCTGGCCAAGTCGGTTATTTAAGAACATTGGCAACTTATTGCATTATTGTGAAGAATATTAATATTTCTTGTTTGTTTTTTAAATTTATTTTGGACTATTTATTATTGATTCAATATTTGTGGACCATTTGTTTCTTCTCCATTAATATTTATTTGGATGATTTTATATTGTATTTAAACTGTGTACTATTTTCCACGAACCGGAAATAATGAATATATTGTTACTTTTAAACAATAAACAATAAATCAATTAGTTATAGTAACTTAAGGGAGTGGGAATTAAACCATTCCTAATTTTCAGGGTTCAAAATATAAAATATGATCATAAATACCAAAATAATGATAAGTCTAATTCATTATTGGAAAATACATAAATATGTGTACATATAATTTATATGTACATTTGTGCCTACCGCGCCTGCATTTTGGTAGTTTTCTTAGCTTTTTTTCGTGCCTCTCACGATTTTTCCAATATGCCTGTTTTTTTCCATTAATCTGTTTCATATCTTCAGCAGTTTACGCACTCGTATCTTTATAAATATTTTCTTGTTAATTTCCATGTTGTTTCGTTAATTGAACTTGTTCTGTGCTGTTTGTCTTCTGCACTTGCCTCTTGCGCTCTCTCTGTCTCTTATTGTTGCTCCGCTTCCCCATTGACCTTTCAGCCGGTGCTGTTGTTGTTTGGATTAAAAGCCGTTCTGTTTAACAGCTCTGGCAAATTGGTTTCTTTTGCCGGAACTCATCATGTCTGACACTCGCATGCACCCATAACCTTTGCGCGCCCCCAATGCACCTCCCTCGCCCCCACATGCATATTTCCCATTCATTTTGCCGCTGCAATGCATCGAACTGTGCATTTCTGTTGCCTACTTTTCAGCTGTTGCTGCAGCTACAGTTCATTTCCATGGGCACACAGACTCGCACACCTTAATGACATCCGTTGTGCCCTCTTTGCTTGCCAGTTCCTCTTCATATCCGTCTGTTGCATTTGCTTGTTGTTGTTATGGCTGCTGCCTTCTCAAAGAGCCGCTCCACTTGAGTTGCTCGTGCGCTTTGCCTTTTGGCATTGCTCATGCACAAATTCTGGTTGTTGTTGCTGTTGTGGCTTAATGTTGTAGTCCTTGAAATCCTTTAGTCCACACGCACCATAAGCGCGCCTATCTGCCACGCAATCTCTGGTGTGCTCTCTGTCAATCCATCTCCCTCTCTCACTCTCACTCTCGCTCTCTCTCTCTCTTTCTCAGTCTCTTCTCTAGGCCTGTCTGTCCGTCTTTGTTTCGTTTTGGCATTTGTTTGTTTATTTTCGCTGGCGCCTCCTTTTGTCAAAAGTGCTTTTGCTTGTAATGTGTTCGACGATGGACCGCAAAGCGGCTGCCATAAGCAGCCCCTCTTCGCCCCCCCTCATAATGCCTTCTCCCCATACTTGGCATCAGCCCTTTAGTGTTCGGTTTCTGAGCTTCTGTTTCAGTTCATTTTCCTTTTCTTGTTGCTTGTTATTTTTATTTCGTTTCATTCAGCAGGCTCTTGGACTGCTTCTTCTGCTTCTTCTTGTTGCTGGCATTCGTTTTCACATTTTTATGTGCATTTATTTTGCCATTTTGTATACTATGCATATGTGTGTGTGCTCGCGTGTGTGTGTGAGTGTGTGTGTGGAGATGTGAACTCACTCCATACGCAATTTTTGCACTCAAGTTTACCTACTTTTTATGGTAAACATCCCAAGGTTGCTTGTTTATTCTAGCAAAAATGTATTTAGGTGCGCTTAACTACATGTCCGTCTGCATGTGTGTGTGTGTGTGAGTGAGTACTTTAGCGGTGGTTAGAGGCGGGGTCAAAGAGGTTAGGGCCATGCTTTAACCCATTGACATTTGAAGAAGGAGCAACAAATACATTAACGACAAGCAACCAAACAAAAAATACAAACGAAAGCATAAATAAGTATACAAATACTTTGAGCTGAGCTTCAAGTCATTGGCAGCAAGCAGGCAATTTGTCGACATTCCCCAATTCTGCCTGTTACTGTTACTCAATAAAAAATTAAGCTTAATTTGCTGGCACATGAATTAAAAGAAACAAAAAAAAAACAAGACGAGGCAAAGCGACATAAAAATATGTCAAACGAGGCGCATAAAACGTGCCACACACACACGCTTGCACACACGCACTCACAGCCAGGTGCGGAATAATTAAAGGCTAAATAAAAAAATATATAAAAAAGTGTGCGAAAAAAGCTATATGGAACAATTTTTAGAGAACTGAATTTCGAATACTCTGTGACAAAGTCACAAAAATGTTTCATATTTGTCTGTTTAAGTATTATTAATTTATTAATAATACTTAATTATTATTTTTATAATTATTTTTTTTGTTTCAATCTGTATTATTGTCAGAAAAGTCCTGATAAAAATGATGATCTCCTCAAAAATGTCATTTTTGTTTCAACTTCCTAATTTGAGAGACGTAAATTCATTTAATAGTCGAAAGTTAAAAAGCTCTCGCTCTCGGCGGTACCAAAATAATTTTAAATGCCATTTTTACCTACACGACTAATTAAATTTCGCATTTTATGAGTTGGCAAAGGTGGATGGGGCTTGAGGATGGAGGGCGGGGACAAGTTAAATGTAAATAAAAACAGGAAGCGAGGCTGAATTAACGAAAACAAACACGAGCAGCTGTAAAACTGCGGGCGAGTAAAGCCAGCGGCGAGATGCGACGAACGAGACGGCAAAGGAACGAGACGAGACGAGACGAAACGAGACGCAAGAAACGAGTGAATGAATTGTCGAGCGAGCGTCACGCTTTAGCTGGCAGCGCTGTCGTCGTCGTTGGCGTCGTCACATGAGCGAAATTTTAAGCAGGCGCCAAAGTCTTTGGCCAATTTTTAGAAACCATAGACACGTGCTCGGCAGCAAGGGGAAAAAACAGGGAACGATCCATTAAAATTCCGTTGGGGCATTGCAAAATAAATCCACTTGCAAGTGGCGCAAGACAACAACAAAAAATCAGCCAAAAAAGAAACAAAAACTCGCTCGCAACGAACAACAACAACAAGAACAACACAAAAACTCGTCATCGTCAGCATTTTGGCGTCAAATGCCAATCGCATGTGATTCCTAGTTACCAACCGCCGCTCTCTCCCTTTGTTAGCCCTTCTCCAAAGCGCACTCAACGCTTTTGGCCTTGTGATATGCGAAATAGCAAACGAATGTATTTTCCTTTCTTTTTTTTTGCCGCTTTCTTCACTCATCTCTCTGATGTTTACGGCCTAAAAGTATGCATTGAAATTCAACACGCAGCGTGGGAGATGTTGCGACTGTGTTTGGGATTGTCGACGGTTCGAGGGCGTCGCTCTAGGTGTAACAGTGAGAGTGTGCAGATAGCAGCTGCGAACGTGTGTGGGGAAGTTAAGAGCCGCTTAAAATTAGCGTAAGATCTGTGCTTGTTTAAAGCGACATGTGCACTGCGAATCAGAGAAGAAATTAATACCAAAATGTGAAAATAATTGCTATTTTACAGAAGGAGGAAAATTTCTACGACCAACTGATACCTTTATTTTTTAAACATATATTTATTTGATCCCATCAAGCTTTGTTCATGCATGCAAAATATAAAATCTGTCTTTATCAAACGAAAAGTGAATGAGTAAAAGTACGACTAACTGAAACATTTTTATAAATATTAAATTCGATTTATTAAGCTTTATTCATACTTTCAAAATCTGTCATTGTCAAATAAAAAGTGTTCACAAATTCTTAATAAATGAAAAATTATGTTGCGTTGAGAAACGCAACAAATAAGAATTAATAGCCAAATAATTTGCATCGGATTATACAGAAAATAAAACCTTTTGGTATTTCCTGAATAAAATTACCATATCTCTAATGGATTCAATTATATACTGAACTAGAATTAATTAGGATTAAATGAAATACTATATTTCTCATCTTTTCTCTGCAGGTAATGGGACAACTCTATCTCTAATTGAAACGTTTATGCAACATTCCTCTGCATTATTTGCTCTAAAGTGAAATGCGTATGTATGCTAATACCTTGCACTAAATAGTTAGTTAAATAGTTAGTTGGTAAACAAAGCTATTGCTATGCTGATAGTTAGATCATTGCTTACGAGTTGCTGTACTTAAGTGTTGCTCGAGTTTTTATTACGTATGCGCCGAGTGGAGAAGCTAACAGACTACGCGCAATTAGAGGCAACAACAGCAACAACAATTGCCTGCTCTCTTACTCTACTTTGTGTGTGTGTGTGTGTGTGTGTGAGTTGCCCGCTGGCACATAATCTGCATACAAATGCGTTGATTTGCCTAATCGACGCCTATTTGTACGGTCCAAAAAGCGCCGACGAAACTTTTGCGCCATGTTTAGATGTGAAATTATCAAAACGAGAGCGCGCGACGTTTTATTGTATGGAGAGCGGTGGAGCGGGTGAAAGGAAGCGGTAGGCAGAAAACGAAACGGAAAATAAGCCGGCGTTTAATTTTTGGAAGCGAGCGTGCAACACGCATTAAAATTAAAAGCGAACAAACAGCGAAGACGGAACGCCCGGCGAACACACACACACACACACACACAATCACAGAGAAAAACAGGGCCAAGAAGGCGTCGCTGGCGACGTGAAGCGTACGTGCTGCAGAGATCGTTACGGCCAGCACAAAAGGGGCACGACAAGAGCGGAGCGATGGGGGGCAAGCAATGGAACTAGAAAGGAAAGAGAAAGCGAAGCTAGTCTCGACAATGTTTTGCATTTGCATGAAAATGTTTTGCATGTCAGTTTTATTTTTTTCGTTTTCATTTTTGCTGTCTGGTGGCGGGAGAAATGGTTAATTTAAGAAGCTATGCTTTCAGTTAAATACCCTGTAAGTTGGCAAATTACTGATGCATTTGTAGTACAAACTTTGACAGGCGATGTTTGTTTTAGTTTGCAATTCAAAGATATAAACACTTTCCTCAGCTGTGAATATAATTTACAATTTAACTTGAACCCGAACAGACTTTTCTAAAATGATAGTTGAAAGCAATATGCCCGTTATTCCGTCGCTGTCTTCGAACAGCCAAAATCAATTGACAAACGTTGTCTGCGAACTCCTTGCCCCGGCCAAGGACAATGCCACACATATGGCATCTAATGATATAGATGCTCGCATTGCCATTGTCTTCGATATGTCTGCGGCACGTGCGACACAGACGATGACTACCCTGAGCAGCGTTGCTTTAGCTTCTGTCTGTGCTCCGCCCATTTGGAAATGCTATACAATGGAGAAAAACGATTCCTTTGGCCGCGTTGTCATCCGTCTGTTGAAATTCCTTTTTTGTTCGCTTTCTTTTTATGCTTTGCTCTGCTTTTGAGCTGTCTCTTTGACGCCTCAACGCTGCAAAAGCCGCGCCGCCGCTTGAGAGATAAACGACGCTTGGGGAACCATTTTCATTTGCTGCCCCTAACATTTGCGCATTTCCGTTTCCGCTCGCCTGCTCAGTCGCTGACTTCCGCTGCGATTTTGATCGCTGCTCGCTCTTCTGGTCTCTATCCGCCGTTAATCGCCAGGCGACGATTCGTTGTTGTTATTGTTAGCGCAACGCAAATTACTGCTTCGACTCAAGGCGGTAATTACTATTTTATACGAGCAGCGCAATAAATGCGGGAGTGACTGTGTGGAGAATTGATTTGTTGAAGAGTGAAGAGAGTCTTCGATTAACATAAAATAGTTTATTGGATGTGAGCATGAGAATGGCAACCAACTAACATTACAGTATGAATAATTAATGACACTTTTCGAACTAGAAAATAAACAAACCAATAAATTAGATAAATATATTTAAGTGCAAAATGAGAAGAGAGGCTTCCAGAACGTTTGGAGCCTCTGTCGCCGTTTAATTGTTTTCGTTAGCTGTCGAAACGCAGCGCATAAATTGAAAGTTCACTCTTCCTCTCTCCGTCTCCCATCACAATTCTCAAATGCATTAAGCGATAATCGAATTGTTGCCTTGCTAGCGCTTGCAACGTGAATTATGCGTGCCAGTGTGACCAGCACAGTATCTCATACTCGCGCGTTCTCGCGTTATTTATTGGCTTTCTGCGGCACTCGCAGCATCCACTAAATATGGAAAATCAGAGGCGCAATTAAAAGCTGCACATGGCATAATTTAGCGACACCTCTGGCCAGTTCGGTGCACACATAAATCCGCTCTTGAAGCTGCAGATGGAGGCTAACCGAAATGGCTGAGGCGATAATTTGCAATTTGTGGCAGCAACAAAAATGGTTCATATAAATTGTTGTCGCGTCCTGCAGGAGGCAGAGCACAGCGAGCAACAGGATGCAGGCGCACTGCAATTGGGCAATTTTGGTGGCCAGAAGCAGCAACAATTTGGTCGAGTCGAGTTGACCGCTGTTGGCGTCCTATCGTTTTGGTCTGCTTCGTTTTGCGGCTTGTTGCAGCGTCACAGCAAATCGGTTGGCCCCGCCCCGTCCTCTGCTGACACTTTGGCTGCCCTCGGCGTGGCCTTGTCGCCTGCCTCGTTGCTGTTGTTGTTATTTAGCCTGTCTTTAACCGGTTTTTGGCCGCCGCCGCCATTACGTTAAATATTTTATGAACCATTAAAAGTTTTGCAAATTTTATGGCCGCTTTGCATATAAACATACCCGAGTATAAAGTGGAGCGCCAAGAGCGCGTCAAGCTGCCGGCATCGCTTCATTCAATGCCCGACAACTTGCAGCTCCTACAGCCGCTTTAACTCTCTCCCTCTCTTTCCTCCCCACCGTCTCCCTCTCTCTCTCCCACTTCGAGTGCCTGCAGGCAAGTTGGCTACAGGCTGTGCGCCAGTGTGTCACGACTTGTGCAAATGACTGGGCCATCAGAGAGTGCCAAAGGAGCTCATAAAACATCCTTGGCAAATGTGTGCACATATACATACAGATATACATATACATATAAATATATATGTATATATATGTATAAGTATGTATGTCGAACATATATTGTAAGTATTTTTGACAACAAAGCGAAATGTCGAAAGTTTGCCCGAAAAGCAACGAATGAAAGTTGCAAAGAAAGAAACGGAAGCTGTCGATGGCATTGTAACGATGTCAAAGGCAATAAACGTTCACAATAACAACCATCGACAACAGCAGCAACAACTACAACACAAAGCAGATCTCTCCGTTTATGCAAAAATCAACTCATGAAATTGGGTCAAAATAGCGTGAATACGAGTTATAACTATACGCAGATTGAACATGAATTCAGGCTTCACGATGCACCATGAATTGAAAATGGTGTATGTGTGTGTGTGTGTGTGTGGAAAAAGGAAAAAGGAAAAGCGAGATTGAGAAAATTGAAGAGCGAAATTTGAAATGAAATAGCAAGTAATCTGGGCAGATTGAAAAGACTATGACAATAATACGACTTGATGCTCTTCGAGTGGAAAACTTTACGTTCTAACAGATGTTTTCTTTAAAGAAATATATGTTAAATTTCACATGGAAATTATTGTTAAGAAGTTGGTTTGCAACTCCGTTGACTTATCAAACTTGGCATCAATTTGAATGAGTTCAAGTGTCGACGAGCGAGAACGACTTCATTTGACACATGTTGATAAATAGTTGCAATAACAAATATTATATTATTTATGGCTTGAAGAGGAATGCCTGCAATTTTAATATGACCCTTGGCCCATTTGACTTGACTCCGCCTCTTACTATACACGAATGATCAACGGTTTGTCCTTTTCCTGCCGCAAACTTGCGGCTATGTAAACACTTGAAAATTTGCACAAAACATTTCACAGATTTGTGTGTAGGCATAACAACAACAACGGCAACAGCAACAGCAACAACAACAAATATGAAGTGTGCCTGAAGCAAAAGTTTTATAGTCGCCTTCGGGAAGTAAAAGTTGAGCTCTGCTTTTGGTTTGGACAAACAAACCGAAACTCGCCGGAGGGAAGAGAGAGAGACAGTGAACAGAAAGGTGGACAGGTGAACAGGTAAACAGTTGAGCAGGTGACAGGCGACAGGTGTAAAACTAACTGACTGACGGACTGACTGACTGACTGACTGACTGTGTGTCGCACATGCAGATGCGCTGCCAGAGAGTGTTACAAGGCCGACGGCTGACAACACACACACACACACACGAGAGGGAAGTGGGAGGAGCGACAGCTGGCTGGCTAAAGTTTAAAGCCGTGAGAAAGTTTTAATTAACAAAATTAATGTTATGGCATCGCTTCTCTATGCCACACACACACACACACACACACACAAGCAGAGACACACAAATGCAATCAGGCAGCTGCTGTTGGTAGCTAAAATATGCCGTGCCTTGGCTTCGCGTGCTTTGCTGCGGCCCACAACCGAATGTTTATGCATGAGCATTGACGATGAGGCGCGCTCCGTGGATTCTATCTTTCTATTTGTTGTTCCGCGCTGTTCTGCGCTGTGGCTCTCATTAAAAACATTGCAACAACAGCAGCAACAAACAATTGCAACAAACAATTGCAACAACAACTGCCACTGCAACTGCAACTGAAACTGTAGCCCTGCAGTGCAAGAAGCAGCTGCGTCGCACGCTGCGTATGCTTAATTTCTGTGCAATTTTTTAGCTGCAGGTGGCGCGTATGTGGCTGCTGCTGTACATTGAGCGTGAAATGTGAGGAGGCGTGGCGTGTGGTGGAGCGGAGAAACCGTTGCCAGAAACGTGCGTAAGCCGTCAACGTCGACTCGACTGTTGCTCATTTATTTTGTTCAGGATTCGCACTTGCAGCGCAAAAGTAGCAAGCGAAATACACACATACATAAACAAGTAAGCGAGCGAGAGTTGTGTGGGCGACTAGTAGATACCCTGCAGGACTTTTAAATACAGAGATATGCTAGCTAAAAGCCCCTGTTCGCTTCAATGCCAAGACGGGGTGTATGAAAAAAGAAATGCAAATAAACGTTGCCTACTTTTGTGCGCGCATTTAATGAGCATCGAGTGAGAGCTGCGTTTTTGCTGCTTGTTCGCTGGCAAATTGATGACGCTATGCGGATGAATT
This sequence comes from Drosophila formosana, assembly GCA_035045625.1. Classification (NCBI taxonomy): domain Eukaryota; kingdom Metazoa; phylum Arthropoda; class Insecta; order Diptera; family Drosophilidae; genus Drosophila; species Drosophila formosana. The sequence continues at coordinate 1,566,010 of JAWNOW010000030.1, forward strand.
TGCTTTCAATGTCAGCTTTCAGCTGTGAAACATTCGCACAGCTGCAGCTAAAGTAAATGGCAAATAAATGAAGGCAACATGAGTGAAAATCTACTTATCCATAAATGTGGCAAGTGTTTAACAAAGCAAATTAAACATTCCAGCAATTCTACGGCCAAATGAACAATGGCTTCAACTCAGTTGTAGGCAGGCATTACATTAAGTTGGTATTTCAAATTCATATTATTGTTAATAATTAAAAATTCTAATTAATTCAATTCAAACATGTTTCAAATCACATTTCACAGGCAAAGCCATGCATTTTGAGCTGTAATGTCTCGGAGATAATTTATTGAATAGCAAAATTATTGAATTTTCACCTCAATTTTGCAAGAAGCGAAATAGGAGACGTAATAGTAATGTAGACAGATTAAGCTGTGATAAATTACTGGAATTATAATTAATATGTGTTAAATTAGAGTTTAAACTGCAGCTGCAGCTGCAATTGCAGTTTTGTTAATGTTCGGTGCAAAATTGAATTGCGGGCAATGCAAGTGAAATGAAAATGATAATTTGATTATGCCTCAGCGTGAGCTTCTTCATTGGCTCTCGCCTGGCTCACTTGCGCATGAGAGGAGATCTTCGGCTCGTTTGTCTGCCAATTGGAATTCAACTTAAACCTTGTCCGCCTGGCCACGCCCACTTAATGCGTATCCGCATCATTCGCGGCGCAGCGTCGTCGCCGTCAGGTTTCGTGTAACGTCATTGTAAATGTAAATGTACAACTCGGCACATTAATTATGCAGCGAGTGGCTGTATGTATGTAAGTAGGATGGTTTTGGTATCCCGCAGCTAAAGCTCCATCCAGCGAGCACATCTCTTTTCGCTGAGCATTTATGTGCATTAAATACTTTTAAATGCATGTTTGCATGGCCCATGATTATAGCGCCTGGCTCAAGTGGATAACATTTCAATTAAATTGCGAGCGTTTCAAGTTGTGTTTTCAGCCGCGCAACTTGAACTTTAAAAGCGCTTGGCACATCAAGTATACGCCTGATTGTACGAGTCATAGCCATCATCAACGATAATTCAACGTTTGCTCTGATCGCTTAAAGTGTCTGATAGGGTAGTAAGGTTTTGAGACTTGAAAATTGAAAAATAAAAGTATTTATAAAAAGTAAAGTTTATTTTTTTTGTTTCTCTCGCTCTTTCGGTCCTTTCGTTTACAGGGTATCTCCATGTGAAGAGACCTTTCTCTTGAGCGCATTTTGTTTATTGTTTTTAAAGCCGAAGCAGCGATTGCTCTGTCTGCTTCAGCTGGAGTCTCTTACTTTGTGGCCCTTCGTCCACTGCCTCCCTCGCGCTCTCTCCCTGTGCCTCGACCGCTTTGCCTCTTGGCTGGCCGCAGCAGCTGTCGCATTAACCAGCGGCCATTTTGCTGCCTGTCCGCCATTGTCTGTGGCAATGGCAATGGCAATGGCAATGGCAATGGCGTCCGTCGGCTTGTTATTAAAATACATAAATAATAAGCGGCATGTCAGCAGCGGCTTTTGTTGCTTTCGCTGTACGGCGAGTAGTTACTGCTTTTGGTTACTGCCACGGCAGTTGTTGCTCTTGTTGTATATTGTTATAGCCCTGGCAGGCACTTAAGCGGCCGCATACGCATCCGCATCCGCCATCCGCTGTCCGCATCCGCGTTGTTCGTCCACATCCGCAGGCTTCCACAAAACTGACTGAGCAGCCGGCGTTGGTTTTGTTGGTCTGACTCTCGTGGCTATCGGCTCTTGAGCGCCTCCTTTTGAGTGGTCTACTGGTCAGCAGCTTATTGCCTCATCCTCATTTTAAAAGGCTGCCAAATTAGCTACAGATAATATATATACATACTGGCTGCCCTCCATATATATGTATATATTTAAGTACTTGAAATGTAAACGAAAGTATGTAAATTTCACTTATTGTTGTCTCTGGCCAGCTGATTGATCGCCTTAAGGTATTTGGCTTATTGGCATTAAAACAATTTATTCCTGCATCTTGAACGGGACTTAACAAAAAATTGGTGTGCTATATTTAAACATTAATCAATGACCGACTGACCAACTGACTGATTGATTGGGTAATTGCGATTCAAGAAAAAAATAGAGCACAACACATTGAAATAAGGTAGATAAAATACTAGTGTACAACACCTTTGATGTACATTTTAAAGATATCAAATATTGTGTGGTATTTGACTTGTTTCATTTATTCTCGTTTAAATGTATTTTCAAGGCTGTGTTCACTTTATTTTCTTAAATATCCTTTATTTGTGCAAAATATTGATCGACATTGTTTACATATTGCATGTTTTATATTGGAGCACTTTCGAATTAATTTTTACGACTGTTTAAATACAAACAACTGTGCTGCCCACCAGGCAGCCAACCAGCAAGCGTTAATCATATTCAAGTCTATATAATGGCTTCTCAATTGTAAACAATGCCCATGCCAGATGTGCGAGTAAGTAGTGCAGCCTCTGGTGATACTAGCCTTATTTCCATGGTCAGTGTTTAATGTCCGCCAGCAATAAAATATATTTGTTTTAATTTTTTCCATTTTTTCTCGATGCCCATCACTACTATCCGCATGCGTGGATGGGTATTTGTGTTGCGTCGGTTGAATTCCCCTTTTGGTGTAAAGTTTCTCTGTGCCATACAGGATACCAAACGCGTCTATCCGCCACTTGCACTGCACATTGGCAATCTTACTGGTTTTATTATAGTCATGGGCAATTTTTAATTTGTGCTCGCATCGGGTTCAGGGTTTGCTATTTTTCCATTTATTTGCCCAGGGTTTCTCTGCGCTTCGCTTGTCCCTGGAGGGCCTGGCAGTGGCGGTGGTGTGTGCAGTTTTATAACTAGCATATTAAGCCAGCGATTTCAATGTGTAATGCTGGCGAAATATTCTGCAGCACATGCAACAATAAAACAACAACAAGCTGCAAATGAACGACATTCGTGTGCTCTTTAAGAGCGCCCTTTTGAAACCACGATAAAATATGCTAACAGATATTTCAAAATGGATTAAACACGTTAACACAATAAATGAATTTAATGATTATTACATTCTCTAATTATTTCTTGAAAATATGTCAAGCATCTGGATGACTGTCTTGTGCCATAATTGATTGCAGAGTATTAAAACACATATCGTTGAAAAGTAATGTAAGTTTTTTTATGGCTTCTGATGTTGCTTGCATTTAATTTTATTGCTGTTGTTGTTGTTTGCACTGTTGTTGCTCTTGTTTTTATGGACGAAGTGCAAAAATCAATTGCAAAGCTTTTTATTTTCGAAGTATTTCAAATGTAAAATGATTTAAATGAAATCCGCGACCATTTTGCATATTTTGATGGCCTCATTTCTTTTTTTTTATATTATTTTTTGGAGAGGACAGCAACAGATCTGTGTCCATGACCGAGTGGGGGGTAGAGGAAGAGGAAGTGAGAGAGGAGCTGGTGGTGGACTGCTGACGGGGTCGTTCTCGGCACATAATCGACATGTACATCAAATTTATGTGGCAGCAGTTGTAAGCGGCAGACATGACCATAAAATGGCTTACCAACTAGGAAACTAACTGTGAGCGGGCCTCCAGAAACAGTACAGAACAGAACAGAGCTGAGCAGAGCAGAGCAGCAGCGATGTTCGACCCGGGGTCATAACATTTAAAGTCAAATTACGGCAAATGGTCGCAAAGTGTGTGATTTAAATGCACTTGGGCGACACTTTAAGACGCTCAATTGCTCGCTTTATTGTGTGGCCATAAAAAGGCAATGCCTGGAGTGTTTGGAGCATCCGCCAGCACAGCCCAGCCCTGAAGTTGGAAGACCGAGGAGGCTGAGAGAGCCAGAATGGGAGAAAGAGAGTGTGATGGGAGCCCCGAAAAGCCGAGCAATTGTCGCCTGAGTCACGTTTGTCACATAAACTCAACGCTCGACTGACGGCGGTCAACGGAACAAGTGAAAAACTATTATTATTTGGCTGCAGCACCCTCTACTCAGCCACGACACTCACTCCCCCTCTCGCCCCCTCGCCTCCTCGTCAGCTCGCCCACTCAAACACTCAGCACCTCCTTGGCTAAAGTGAGTGTTTTGGCCCTCAGTTCGTAAATCCATCAGCTTTATGTTTTTTGTTCAAATTTTATGGGCGCCCGTTCAAGTTTTTCTTCTTTCTTTTTTTTTTTTGTTAGATACTGCAAAATGATGAAGGAGGGGTGGAGGGGGGCTGAGGGGGGAATTTCTTTGACGACGCTGCAGTTTTTAGAACTTGCGTCAGCTGAGGCGACAGGCGGCTGAGTCTGAGTCTGATGCTGCCTTCTCAGCACAAAAATTAATTTGATATTCTCGCTGACAGACTGGCACATAATAAAAATCCCACATTCGGGTTAGCCTCGAGCTCATCAGACGGAGGAAAATTAACTCAATTAAAATTCGATGAAGACACGACGAAGACAATACGTCAGAAATTATAAAATATAATAATCAATAAGTTACAGAATATATATTATTCAAAGTATGCTTACTAATAATGTTAATGGAAATATCATTTATTTAAAGAAATTCAAGAAGAAGAGTTTAGGTGATTTAATTGTTCGATACATTTTAATACAAATTGTATTACTTAAATGGAATGTTTTTAATGGCCAATGTAATGCAGTGAGTTTTAAATATTTGTAAACTTGATTTTCACACTGTCACACTGTAAATCAACTGAATGTCTCTTAAATTTGACGAAGAGTTGCAGTTACAGTTTGTCATCCTGTAAGTTACTTGTAGGAACACATAAATGTGTCAGAACTGAATTTTAAATGACTTCATGAAGAGCGGGATCTGCAGTATATTTTGTATTGGGAGCATTCAGTGGGCGAAGAGGGAGAGAGAGCGTGAAATTTGCTTACACTTGTCGGGTAATTGCTGCCAAGTGGCAATGGCAAGTGGTTGACTGAGGTGGAAGAGCAGCAGGGGGAGGAGGAGGAGGATGGATGGCACTGGGATCGTATAGCTGCTGCAGGCTGTCAAGCCCAAGTCAAGCAATCTACGAGGCGAGGCATCACTGGAGACGCAACCGCATTCATTTGCCAAATTAATGGCATTTCATTTGGGCGCTTCATTCATGCAAGGATGTCGTCATCGTCATCCTACTCATTCGCATTCGTCCTGCTGCAGCTCCTCCTTCGTCTTCGTCGTCCTCGTCCCCATCGTCGTTGTCGTCGTCGTCGGGCTGTCTGCGTGCGCCCGCCAAATTTACGTGTCTGGTGGCCGCTTGAGGCGAGCAGCAATTTGCATGCAAGTGGAGTGGATTTAGAGCGGGGGAAGGGGCGCCAGGGCGGCACTCTGTGGAACGGTGGGCGTTGCTTGCCACGCCTCTAGCCAGCTTTAGCTTCGGTCTGGCTGCCAGCTGGCGCCGAGCCATGACACTCCAGCAGCAAGAGCAAGAGCAAAAGCTGGAGAAGCTCTAGCGATTTGAGCTTGTCGCGTACGAAGCAGGATGAGAATGCGAATGCGAATAACGGATCGGTTGAATTTCCAGGCGAGCGAGTTGGCTGCCAGTTGTTTGTCAACGGCGACGATTATTCAAAAGTGCAACATGCAAATTTATTTGGTGCATAAAATGTTATGAGCTCGCATGAAAATGTCTGACAACAATTGTAAATGGCAGTCCAAGTTGTTGCCAAGCATCTAACAGCACCACGACAGCACAGTGATATCTGGAGAGAGCTGATGTTTTTGGGTCATTGCATAGTTAGGCAGACAGCAGAGTTCTCGTCCGATGCAGACAGTGAAGTTCCAAATCTATGAATTCTAACAGCAGTTAGTTGGCTTTAGCTTTTAGTGAAGAGCATATGAGCAGTGGCAATAACAGTAACAATAACTGTTAGCAGAACGCACACAACAGAGCGATAAATGTACTTTAACAGATTGCTGAGATACAAGATACAAATTCGCGAACAATCCTTTAATTAAAACATATTTGTATTATATATACCAAAATGAAACGATTCTTAACATATTGTGGAAACATTTTTGTAAAGGTCAAATGTCTTTTGTTGGAACTTTAACACGATCATAATAATTTTTCATCATTTATTTATTAATTTGAATTTCGCAAATTTTTTGCAGAATTTCCAATCAACAACACAAGTTAAATTAAAATGCATTGCGTCACTGTATTTCATTTTATATCGGACAGTTAAATTCAAATTATTTAAAGCTTCCATATGAGAAAATAATTAAATTGCAGCTTATTGCTTTATAATAACTTCTATATATGAACTCGCATTTATTTGTGTCTGCCTTTCACAATTCAGTTGGATAATGCTGATATTTGAATTAAAATTAATATAAAATGCACAGATCCTTTATGGATCAGGTAAAGCCTTCCTGGGTTAATTGGATGTTGTTCAGCAAACCGCCTTTTAATTATTGAATTTTTCACTTTCATTTAAAAATGCAAAAAATACACATACAGTCGACAAGGATGTGAGTGGGGTGAGTGAAGTGAAGGACGGGAGGAAAGGATGGGGAGAAGCGACAAATGGGAAACCAGAAAAGCCACCAGTGATTTGCACTTTTCCAGCTCATTAAAAGCGAATAATTTGTTAAATATTTACGGTGTTGTTAAATCTGGCGCCATCTACCGGCCTTGTGCGGCTTCATTTACCTAATAAAATTACTGTCAATTAACGCCTGGCTAAAAAGGCAAAGGCAACACCAAACGCAAAAGCAGAAGCATCCGTCCACCCCGCACGCGTGCCACATTTATTTGGATTATTATTTATTTTACGGCTCAGCGAGGACCCGGAAGCTCGGACAGGGACAAGCCAGGTAGACAGGTAGACAGGAAGGAAGGCAGTCATGACTGCTTTTGGCTGCAAGTTGGCCGAAAGCACTGCCAATAAATTAAATAAACGGCTTAAGCCGTGCCGCGAGCCAGTCTCAAATGTTTGTCGTATAAAACGGAGGCGTGACTTCATTTGTGAATTATGCGAGTGCATTAAGCGTCGCAATTAGATTGTAAAATTTGTTAATTATTTGCGCTCGGTGCTATGATGAGCAGCATAGCCATCAATCAGAGCCGAGGTCAACTAGCCTGTGCAAGTGCTGCAATATTTCTGTCATATTGTTTAATTACCTGATTCCTGGGCAATGCATCAACATCATAACTTTGCGTGCCGCTTTACATCAAAAATGTTTTTGCCCCACATGTGGCAGCAGGAGGAACTGTTACAGTGTGGACATCGCGTGTTGGCCCAACTGGCCGTTGACGGTCGACGGTTGACGGTTGACGCTTGACGGTTGGGCGCTTGGCCATAAATGAAATCTGCTGCCACTTTGTCGCCCATTGTTTAATAATGAAATTAAATCGTTTTGCTCCCAATCCCTGCCGCCCCCTGACCATGAAGGGGCGGCAAGTGACCATCGCCTTCAGTCAGTTGTCAACGCTCTTGTTGACTTTTGACAAATGGCCAAGGGCCAAGGCTGGCGCCACCTTCTTCAGCAGTGAAAGCTGCTTTTAGCTTTGATTTACTGTGCCGCCAATGCAATGAGCCACATTTTGTTTTTATATTGTATATGTATTACAAGCCACTTTCTTGGCTTATTCTATACGTATATTCGAACTAATTTCGTGTGAAATGAGCCAAGTGAAATGTGCGAATGTGTTGAGGTTCGCTGAGCGAAATGTCAGTCAATCGTTCAACGTCGCTCAGACTGAAAAACTTCATTCAATTTTTATGCAGACGGCTGACGCGTCGTATGCGTGTTTTTTCTGCACTTCATATTGCTGCGTTTTCTACACTTTCTAAGTGAGTTGTATAGAATTTGAAATGCTTGAAAAGTGAATGTAGAGTTTATGATGTGAAACTCTGCACAAAACTTTTATTTGTTTATCAAGCATATCTCAATACGGCCACTATTTGCGTTGAATTTGTTATGCCAATAAAATAATATTGAGATGCTTTTTATAGTTGCATAAAGATATAGATTTCGATGTCACAGATCTCTCTTAAATTTCGCATTTACGACTATTTTTATTATTGTTTTTCTTTGGGCATTTTCTGCGCTGTTGATAATTTGCGGGCTTGTTGATTTGCCAGCTAATTGCATAGTTGCATTTTATGTAATACAATTTACGAGTTATTTGTGTTTAATTTAATGTGCAAATTTGCTTTACACCAAATGGCCGCAGGATCCCCAGAAAAGGGCCGCAGGCCACAGGACCAAATGATTGTTGTTGAGTCGAGTGCTTAAAGTGTTACGGCAACTCAATATTGCTATTGTTGATGTTGTTGTTCGTGCTCGTCGTTGTTGTCGTTGTCGTTGTTGTTGCGGTGACATAAAATAACAATTACGCAATTAATTGCAGCATTTCAATAATATTTAATGAAGCGCAAACAAAATGAAATGACAGCAGGACAATGGGACACAGCAAGGACCAAAGGGGAGCGACATGGAAAATAATTACAAATGGCCAACAAAAGTGGCAAAACTCATTTCGATATGGGAATCAAAACTCCATGGCCAGCACTTGCATGCATACATATATCAAATGACAATGATAACTATTTTTGGAAGAGAAATGGCAGAAGAGGGCGGAGCGAAAAGTTCAATTTATTTGCCACAAAAAAGTGCCGCTGCAAATGGAAATCCAAACTGCTTTCAACTGCTGTTGGTGCTGCTGTTGCTGTTGCTGTTGCTGGTGGGTCAACATAAATCTTATCCACTTAATAGACGACTGCATAATTTAACAGATAAACAAACAAACGAGCCGAGCCGAGCTGGAGCGATTGCACACAGTGAGAGGGAGAGAGAGTGGGACAGGAGAGGAACTATGGAAAAAAGTGAACACTATGCAACGCTGAGAGCAGTGTGGACAACTGGACAACGGGACAAGTGGCTAACTGGGCCGAAAGCAAAAGCTAATTGCCAAATACTAAATTACCCATTCAGCAGTAAAAACATTCCGAGAGCCTCACAACGTGCCAAGCTGTAAAGCAAACAGCCACCAGGACAACACTTGAACGAGGAACAGAGAGAGAGAGAGAGGGAGCGATGATAGAGCGAGTGAGAGAGAGAATGTTGAAAGCCATATCCTTCTCCTCCTTGAACTGAAACTGTGGTGTAAAGCGTGGCAGGCGGCAAATGCTGGGCAAATATATTTCGAATTTTGCTGTCAATGCGAAAAAATCGTGAATGCCGATGCCAGCCATCGACTGGGCCAGGGAGGGGATATATCAAAGGGGAACCAACTTGACTGGCTGAAGGAAAAGTCGGAAGGCAGGAAAAGCAGGCGGAATTGTGGGGGATGGAGAACTATGTTGTTGATAGCGAAAACGGATGGGCAGAAAGTAGCTGTATAAATGTGTGAAATGACTCTAAGGACACACATCCACAGCCAAAGAGAGTCTCGGGGACGGGGGAGCAAAGTACAAGCAGGATACCGACTAAAGGCAGCAAGTGAATACGTCGAGAACCCAATACAAGCAAATAAAAAATGAAAAGAAAATCTAAACGAATCGAAACGGGAAAGAAAATTAACCATTTACTTTGGTTTGAGTAGCCTCAGCTGATACGAATGATATTGAAGAACTAGCGCAAAGGAAAATGTTATTGAATGCGAACTTAATGCAAATGAAAGCGAGTACGAAAAATGCACGGTCAAATTTGATTAATTGATTGAGCCAGATATCCATTAAACTGACTTCAAAGAACTATCTTTAAAGAGCTGGCTAATTAGGTCAAATAGTGTTTGTAAAAGGGAAATAGGGAAGATCTAAGAAATTTAATATTTTTCATAAAAGATATGTATATAAAGAATTAGAAGAACCTATTTTACAAATATTTATAACCATTTCCAGTAGTTGCTAATTATGGCTTTTAAATTGCATTGGCAAATGACAATTTTTTTAATTGCTAATTTCCTATTCATATACTAAATAACATTAAAAATAAATAATCAAAGTTCCTTTTTTTGAATTAAAAAGTTTATATTAATTTACTAAATAATAAAAAATATTTTCTATTATGGCATTTAAAAGGCTGTTGTAAGCGATAAGTGCTTTGAGGTCTAAACTCTGGCTCTTATATGCAAAACAGTACTTGTATCATAAGCGGGGCTTTACTAGTTTTTATCGTACTTTATTTTATCACTTTTGTGGCACCTCGCAGTTTAGATGTAGGCTTCTTTTGAGGAGGAGCCAGAAGGATGACTCGCTTTGGCTGAAGGGTGCTTCACACGTTGCTTACATGGAAAATGGAAAATGGAAAAGTAGTTCCAAGTGCAGCAGTTGTTTGTGTAGCGGAATATTATAAGCAGTGGGAATGGTGATGGGAATGGGAACGGCTGCCATTTCGGTCATTTCCGTGTGGCGTCTCTGTGTGTGTGTGTCTATCTGGAAAGTGGGAGTGTAGAGTAGGAGTGTGTGTGTGTGTAGTTGTTGGTGGCTTTCAGTTGCCATTGCCTGAACGGCTCGGCGCTTCCGTTTGTCAACGAGTTACGGAAATGATGATAAAAAATGACTGCCACAGCTGCAGCTGCTGTTATGTGCATTGGCATGTGCAAATGTGTGTGTGTGTGTGTGTGTGTGTGTGTGCGTGTGTGTGTGTGTGAGTGAATTTGACTTAGTAGCTGTGCTACTCGTGGAGAAGAGCGAGCTCGACTACAGCTAAAATTTCATTGCACTCTGCTGCAGCGACTACTTAGCACAAGTGGCCCCCAGAGGCAAGAGGGCGAGGCGCAAAAGTTGTGGGCGTGGCACTTACAAAGCTTAAGCCTGAATGGTCGTGTGAGCATGTGAAGAAAGCGAGACAGCGAGCGAGAGGAGGGGGCAGAGCAGCCGATGGAGAAGTCACAGCGCAAGACAGCTGCTCATTTCCGCAGAGCACTGGGGCTGGCAATGACTTGACAGGAATTGCTTGTGGGCCAAGCAGGCGAAAGAGGCGGTGAGTGGGTGACGAGGGGATGTGGCAGAGGTTGCTGCATAATAAGCAACTAAGACAGCTTAGAACTTGTGGCCATGTCGCCCAACTGTTTGCACAGTTAGCTTTGGGTTTCGCCAGCCATGACAGGCACTTTCGAATGCACTGCCCCCTAACCTCTCTAGGTGCTGTCCCTGCCCCTGCCTCTGGCTGTGCTTGGAGCTAACCCCTGCACACACGACTGCCACAATAAATGTAAAGTGCTGCCAAGTGTTGGCTACATTCTGACACACACAGGCACACACACAAAGTCAGCTATACATGCATAGATTATTACCTGCCACTTGCCACTTGGCACCTTCTTTTTTCTGCTGCTCCCTTCAATGCTGCTTACCCACAACTTTTGGACGAGTTTTTCACGATTTTTTTCTTGCTTTTCTCGTTTTTATTTTCATTTTTTTCCTTTCTTGCTTTCGTCCAGGCCGAGAGCTGCCAACACATGTTGAAAAGTTTTCGCTTCGTTTTTGTGACATGAAAATGCTTTGAATCCATTCAACAAGCCTGGCAACTCGAGACTTTTGAAATGGGAGGGGGGGGCGAGAGAATAGCTCGATTTTGTAGGGAGACTTTGGCGGCTTAGGGCGTTGCTAAAATTAAATTTGGCAGCTGGCTGCCATTTTGCTGGAACAGTCAACTAATTGACATGTTGCATGGTGGATGTGGCACGCGCCTAAACAAATCGATTCGAAAAAAAGAAAACTCTCAGGTGTTGAAATTTTAGCCAGGAATGGATATTTAAGCATTCAAGACATTTTCAACACTCGACACTCCCAGGGAGCAGTTTGTCTGCTTGCCACTCGGCGCGGCAACCACATGTGGAAAATCTAACAGAGATTTGGCTTTGAATGCCATGTTAATTACACGCAGAGACATGAGCATGCTGTTGACTGAACGAAAGGGGACTCAGCGCAGGGGGAGGCAACTGGCATTAAGCTGCGGCATTAGTCGGCCACGAAGCGAGTTCCATTGCATTCAGACAACACTTAGAGCCCAGGGGCAACAGATACTCCTATGCTCCTATGCTCCTATGCTGCTATCCTCCCCCTCCCAGATTCGCCATTCACATTTCCTTTCCCATTCAGTGAGCAGCATCAGCTCAGAGCTCAGAGCTCAGAGTTGAGCTGAGAACAGAGAACACTCGCAATAATGTTTATACGTTTTAAAACCACTGCAGGATGCTTCTTGGAAAACCTCTGCTCTTATCACAGTAGCAAATACGAGAATACAGAGAGAGAGAGCGAGAGGGAGAGAAAGTGGGGAGAAAGTACGAGTGAAAGACGACTTAACTGCCAGACAATGGCAAATTGCAGGCTGCTGTTTCGAATCCTTGTTCTAATCTCATAACTATAAAATGTTTATCCATGATTCGTAGTGACTCTACAAGTATTTGTTTTTGTTCATTCCCAGCTTATAAATAAATTAATCTCTTTGCAATCCCTGCTTTATTTTGTGACTAATGTAAAAAGTCAGTTTGTCAGCTTGATTTTCTTTTTGCAATACCTCGAGAAATATAATGTGATGGCTTTTGTGTTACGTTTTCTATATATTTGCTATTTTTTAGCCTTACCTTAAGCCAACATTTATATACATTTATTGTTTAATGTTAGAGTTATTGTTCAGCGAGATAAATGTTTTCTTGCTTTTTCTTAAATGAAAATTGAAACCAATTTTTGTAGATACTTTCAATTATTAAATTGATGTTGAACGATAAAAGCGTTCTCTAGATTCCCTTTTTACCAAAACTGAACCTCCTTTATCAACCATTAAAAATAATTTATGAAAGGTCAACTGAATGACAGTAAACTATTTTTATTGATTAGTGAAATAGTTATTTATATACATTTTATTTTCAGAACTACAATTTAATCTTTATTTATGCTTCACACACTATTCACTTTCATTTACAGTGAATTTGTTTATTTATGCCTAAGGACAAAGTCAAGTCAATGTTTCTATTTTATTATAATTATGTCATGCTCGAGCACTTCATAAAATATATGCCAGAAATCCCCAAGCCGGACACCTGAGTAGCACAGCACAAAGTCAATCCTTAAAGCGCAGAAACTTTCAATTGCTGTGTGTGTGTTTTATTTATGGGCTGTGCTTGACTTAATGATCCCCGCTACTGGGGCTAAACCCCTCTCCCTCTACCTACCCCTCCCTTCCTCTCTGTCTGTTAGCCGGTTTCGATAGTGCGGCAAAAGACAAAGCGAATTGTTAAGTCAAAGGCGTTGAGGGCACTTTATGAGCTGGTTGGCTTTCTGGGTGACTATCTGGTTGGTTGGTTGGATGGTTGGCTGGTTGGTCAGCCTGGGCAATCACTGTGCAAATCCCGGCCATTGAAATCAATAAAAGTTAACGGCCTGTGCCGGGGCGAGTCGTCCAGGAGTCGTCCAGCGGTCCAGGATGTGGACGGGAGCACGATTGATGTGCCATAAAAGTCGCAATTGAAGCGCACGCCCCGCAGCGCCAATGTGCTTGGTTGACCATAGAGACGAGCCGCCTCAAACAGAGACGCAGAGACTCAGAGACACAGAGAACATATAGATGGATGGATGGAGACAAAGAAGACTGCGACAGACACAAGTTGGTTTGCTTGGGATTGAGGTTTTCTCCTGCGTTAGGGTTTTTTGGGAGGTCCAAGAGCGGAAGTGCGTCATCATAAAAGCTTTCACGGTTGGACTTGGCGCTGCTTATTGCGGCGCATAATTTATCATTTAACTGCTTAATAGTTCCGTTATATTGAAAATTGTACAAAAAGGTCAATAAATTGTAGACCAACTAATGGCCCAGACAGTCGTTCCCCAACCCAGCCCAACCCAATCCATTTCCCCTGCCAGTCATCTCGATTTCTGGAACCCTTGACTGAAACCCGATGTCGTCTGGCCTTGTTGTTTGCCTTGTTGCGGCGCCTCGTTCGTCACACTTTTGACTAATGGTCAGGCAGCTGGCAGCTGGCAGCAGGCAGCAGGACATGGATGTGGCCTACGATGTGAACTGGCTCCTGGACAGGCCGTGACAAATTCACCTGCCAAAGGGGAAGCAAAATCGTCGCATCGCTCCGCTCGCTCTCGCTCTCGCCTGTCGATATTTATGATTTTGCCACTAGATGACTTGACTCTGACTCTGACTCGACTTGACTTGGCCCTTGGACGGATTTTGGACGGACTTTGGACGGACTTTGGCAGCCTCACTGCCTGTCTAAAGCATCGATTTTTTGCTTGCTGTTCTTTATGCTGTTGGCTTCACACCTAAGAGCCAAGATCCTTCGTTTCATTTTGGCCTTCATCCAAAATGATATGTTGTGTAATCTATGGGCATGCGACAAGTCAATTTTTTCTTTCTTCTGCCAGTCAGTGTGTCCATGTGTCCATGAGTGTGTGCGTGTGTGTGTGCGCGTGTGTGTATTGCTTCGACTTGAAGTTTGTTATTATGGCAGTTGACGAAATTTATGAACTACACATCCGTTTTGTCGTTTTCTGTTTACTTGGCTGCAGCATCCGGCTTTGACTTGGCACCGCCTTGCTGCCCTGCTGCCACATGCCTCCTACCCCATTTTGAGGTTAGGCTGCACGTGCTTCACATGCCAATCCGCCTTCAAGGGGGGGGGACGCCTGTTGACACCTGTCCTGCTAAGGTTGACTACACTACGTTTAGTTTATTGTTCTACACATTCGCACTTTAACCCTTAGAAGTCGCGACAAAAACGGACTTTTTCAGCTACCAAATTAAATAATATGTATTGCTTAAATAACTTAACAATTTCTAAGAATAGTTTCCTCATTAATAATGTGTATCTTTTCAATTTTCAATCACAATTAATTATATTGAATCCAGTTCATTAATTATGACATTCTGATATAAATATTTCGAATTAATGACACATGTTTATTAAATAACTAATATTAAAATTATTTGCACATACGAATTTATGGTCGATTGCTTTATTATTCTAAGCAAAAACCAATTGAAACTATTGTGAGTTTTTTTGAAAAATTAAATACTATCGCAAATAGGTTTAAATATTTCGTAATATTTGGAGGTTCATCTATTTGCTTTTACTTTTTCTGGGCTCAATTGTAGCCCTATTAATAGCATGTGGGTTAAAAGGCAGCTCATTCAGCCTGCTGGAGGCTAGTTGGCCAAATCACAGCAGCGTTGTGAGATACAATGAACTTGAGCCGCAGTCTGGGCAACAATTTGTTCACAAAAGAATGAAAGCGAATCGGCTTCAAGGACACAACATCATGACAGCTCCAGCTCCAGCTCCAGCTCGAGGTTCAGCTTCGGTCTTTTGGCTCCTGGAGGGCCAGACAAAGCGACTGATGTCCCGGCAGACTTGTTGGGCCGGTATTTTGCAGTGTGTACGTGTGTCAGTGTGCGCCCATTTGATTGCAAAGATTTACGACATAACAATTTATGGAATGACGAAATGATTTCCTGTGTTTTTACGATACGACTCAAGCGAATGGCAACAGCCAAAAGCAACAGCAACAGCAACAGCAACAGCAATGACAGCGGAAAAGCCGATCGCCCACGCACGCGTTGGCCATTGCTAACACGCCTTTGCAATATCATTTCAATCAATTTCAAGTCAAGGATTTTTCGTAGTTCCTACAGCTAGCTGCCATTGGCGCTGCGAATAAAATTAAAACGTCAGCATGTGTGCCGCAGAAAGAGATAGACGCAGATAGGGAGTGAGTGTGTTGGTGTGCGTGCTGTTGACTTGCCATGCAGTTGATACATATATGTATGTGTGTGTATGCGATATATAATGATATACACGCCACGTACATGCATCATCCCAAGCCGAAGCCGAAGTTGAAGCCGATGCCGATGCCAAAGGCCCAGAAGCCCGTGCCTAGTCCAGGTCCAAGGACCGCACTGCAGTCCCGTCGACAGCGGAAGTTCAATCGAATTTCAACGGAAATTGCCGACATTTCATGAGGTGTGAAATGATTTTATTACATCATTACGTGCAGAGGCGCCAAAAAAGCGCACACACACACCCACACACTCACTCCCACACGTATATGCTCTCTACTCACGCTCTGCTTCAGTTGGTAGCTGCCATGTTAACTACCTTCTCCGACCCAAATCACAGCTGCTGCCGCTGCTGACTTTGCAACAGCGTTGCATGTCGACATTTAATTATGGCCACGTAACTGTCCGCCAAGTGCCCAGGGAGGGACGTAGGCGGACATTGTAGGGGACGGCAGCAGCAACAAACGCCGCTTGATGCTGGCTACAGTGAATATTGGCTAATATTGATGTCAGCGCTTTAAAAACGCAAGCAAAATGAATTCATAATTAGCAGCAAACTGTTTTCATTATTCATACTGCTTAATGAATGTATATGTTCTATTAAAATACTTGACACAGCATCCCGCAATTATTATTTGCACAATAAATTTCTTGATAATTGAACTGAAATACACGCTCATTAGCTAATACGATAAATTAGCTGTTAAATTTGGAATCAATACAATGTTATTTCACATTTTTCCACTCTGTGAAACACCTTTTGAACGATGTTGCCTTAGGACACGCTCTATTTAAGTGTCAGAACATATTTATAGTACTAACGCTCAGTAAGACCTTGTTGCACAGTGAGTAACGCTCAATGTGCTTTTGCAAATCGAAATAAATAAAGAAACAAAAGATATGAGTGTTCACGGTAGAGCAGATGAATAAATATTCGATTCTATTCATTTTGGTCTCAAATGTTTTCTTTTTGATGTGAAAACAGCAATGAACGTTGTAAAATCCACAAAGGTTGCGCTTTCGATATTGATGCAAGCTGTATTATTTTTATATTTTTTGCTTAATTTTTTCCAGTTCTTACTTACTTATTTTTTGTTGTATGCCATTTGCACATGGCGTGATATAGTACAATTTAATTGATTGGTGGAAACTTTTTGCGTGTATGTGCAAATGAAACGATCAAATTTTATACAAATTGAAATATGTAAAGCAAATGCT
Source organism: Drosophila formosana (assembly GCA_035045625.1). Classification (NCBI taxonomy): domain Eukaryota; kingdom Metazoa; phylum Arthropoda; class Insecta; order Diptera; family Drosophilidae; genus Drosophila; species Drosophila formosana. The sequence goes on from JAWNOW010000030.1 coordinate 1,582,980, forward strand.
GACGGCGAGAAGTTGTCGTGTCGGCACGTTAAATTTTTATTGTAATGGTGAGACAATGAAATTTGCGCGGAATTGCATTGTTGTTTTTTTATTTTGTTACATGCAAAGTTTTTGGTTTTACATTATTTTTAGATGATAATAGTTTTGCGATGTGGTTGAGGTTTGACCTTAAATTCGTAGAGAACTTTAAAGTGACAAGTTGTCAGGAAACTTAATGTTAAAAAAGAATTGACAAAATTTAGAAGTCCTTCTGTTTTTTCTAGTATTCGTCCGTTCCTTTCGTTACATTATTTTTAGATGACAATAGTTTTACGATGAGGTTAAAATTTGGCCTTACATTTTTACTAAACTTTAAACTAAGAAGTTGCCAGTATATTTAATGTTAGGCAAAAGCAAAGACTAATTTTAGATTTCTTTGTGCTCTTTTTATTATTCGGTTTTTCTTTTCACCTTCATCAATGTAGTTTTGTTCCTTTTAGTAGAATTTTACTGTCATGGCCGTAAATGGTTCGTTGTTTTTGTTGTTTGTGTCCACCTATTTTTTTTTTTTTTTTGGTTCACTCAATCAAGTTGATTGGTTGCCGCCAAATCAGAGAGAGTTGCAGCAACGTCCTGCAGTTTGTTAACATCAGAGCTGCCACTTATCGAAACGATGAGCGCTTCTAGTAAACCTCATTTCTCATCAGCTGACATTATTTTGAAGTGTGTAAGAGTGTGTGTAGTTGTTGATGTTGCAGCTGCTGACTGGCAAACCGCAGCAGCTTTGGCAATTAGAGCGTAATTATTTAATAAACCAAATATGCAAAATGTGTGCGGATAACTCGATGTTGCTGTGTGTGTGTGCAGTATCCACATACTATATGTGTCGAAAAGTCAATGGGATGATTGAACGAGATGCCAGCGAATAGGGCATGAAATTATTGAACAGCCATCGACAGAAACCAAATGACGAAGCACCTGCCTGTTGACTGAACTCGAAATGACTGTCATTCCAATGCCAATGTGTGACGGTGCTTGGAAGTGCGTGTGTGTACTTGTTTATGCTTGTATGGGTTATTTAGTGAGTATCGCGCTGTTTGCCTAATTAAATTTTGTCAATGTTTAGCTGCTGGCCAAATGGCTCCAAATATGCAGCCAGAGCTTCGGCACATCATCATAATCATCATCAGCAGCAAAATAACGTCGATGTGGTGGCATGGCTGTTTCAGTTATCGATGGGAACAAGGACATGGACAGGATATGCGTGCGAAATTGAAATGCGAATCTGCGTAAATATATCCTTATGTGCACACAGAAATGTAAATGTTGATGGGCAAAGTAGATGTTGTTGTTGGTGGCATTTTCGCTGCAACAGCTTTGAAATTCGTGAAGCATAGTTTTAGGGGCATTCTTGACAGTTCAGGGATGCGGTTAGCGAGAAATGTCAGACAAACGGATGAATGTGCTCAAATATGTTTTGGTCTATGCGTTAGGAGACTGTTCATTATGACCTTACGTCTTGTATGGCCCATTTATACCACAAGTATAATTGTATTTTAATAAAAATGTCAGTAAACCCTTCTTGCTACTCTGCACGTGAATAAAAGTACTTTAATATAGTATTTGAATTCTACAATTCACATATTTCCACTTCACAAAATTAAATTAAAATCTCCAAGCTATTTTATGCTTGTCAAAATAAAATATAAATCTCCAAATTATTTAATATTTTTAAAAACGTTTCTCACTATATATTTCTTTGTATACCGATGCTTTGAAATAGTATTATTGCTTTACATATCCTAAGACTATTTTGTGCTTTTGCTGTACAATTCTTTATAAAAATGTTGTACTCAATTTTGCAGATTATTTTTGATAGTGATAGTAAATCAACATAAAAATGTTAAAATGAATGCGTAATTCTATACTCTTAATATACCCTGTAATTTTGGTCAAAATCAGACTGCCAGATCAAAGAAATTTGTTAAACAATATAAAAGTGTAATCTAATATATTACAAACTAATGGGAACAGGGTATCTCGTAGTCGAGCACTCTGCACTAGAGCGTTCTTAGTTGTGGTATTCTACATTTTTTAAATTGTTCTGTACTTAACAAATAATTCCCAGTTGCTTGTTTTTATTCTGCTGCCGAAAATTCATTTCGAATCGTAAGCCTTGCCATTTTAAATACTTTCATATAGATTATCGCTTTACATTTCCTGAAATTACTTTTTATTTTCAAATAGTGTTTTTGCTTAACATTTCTTTAAATTGTTTTAGACTTCGCCAGATACTTGTGTTGAATTCTGCTGCATAAATCTCGTGTCGATTGAAAGCCTTGTCAATTTAAAGTTTTGCCTCGTTGCGATTTTCCAAGTTTTCATATTAATTGTTGAAGGTCGCATACTTTGTGGCACTTTTGGCGATGCCGCCGAGACTCGTTCTTGCTGTGGCTGCGGTTCGCATTCTCAGTGCTCAGTTATCAGACTGTCGTCGTTGGGCTCATGTACATAATTCAAGTTGTTGCACATGCCGCAAATGACACTCGAGCGGGCGGCAAGCAGGCTGGCAGGCTGGCAGGCAGAACTGCTGTCCTGCCGAGAGCCGAGAGCAGAGAGCACTGCCAGCGTGCTAAGTGTCCTCTGCGAGTGCAACATGAAAGCAAAAAGACGACTGAAATTAAATTAAAACGAAAATGCATGCAAAGTGTCAGGCTGGTCTGGTCGCACGGACCGCCGAGTGTCAGGCAGTTCTTGCCGCTTTAAGTTGACTGATGAAGTGGAGGTGGCGGCGAGTGGGAGCGGGATGGCAATCCATATGCATTGTAATTAAGCAATCAATGGCATAATTATCGCCACATGAGAATCACTCGATTTATTAACATGCCCAGAGCGCAACGCACGTGAACGTGGCCGGTTTCAGTAATTTAAGTACGCAATAACAAAAGACCACAAAGTGCTCTGGAGGGGAAGAGTGGGCGAGGAGCTTGTGGCTGGAGGAGCTGCGTCAGGTCAGCAGCTGTCGCGCCACAAAGCGGCCAAAGCAATGCAAAAGGAGTTTTTGCAGACAAAGCAACGGCGAGGCGACGAAAATGAACCCACAAAGTGAGGAGAAGTCAAGTCAAGTCAAATTTTAAGTAGACGCTCGACCGAGCTGAAACAGAAGCCAAACAAGTCAATTGCCAAAACGATTTGATTTCATTTGAATTGATTCGTTTTGAATTGAATGAATTATTTGCATCAATGATGTGCTGAAATATGAGACTTTTTACGATTCAAATCATTTAATTTGCGTGAATGACCCCTGCGACAACAAAAGCCAACTGAGAAGGAGATAATACATTTCAAAAGTTTAATTCAATTGAATCCATTTCAACTTAATTGTAAAGCTAAGAAAACTGTTTTCATTTATTTTCATTCACCTTCAAATTCTAAGACAATTTATTAAAGTGTTCTTTTAAATACAATATTTGCTACATTTTGTTGAAGTCACGTTGTGCACAAAAAGCGCTTACTTTCTAAGAAGCAACCAATTTATTATCTGTGCTAATTACGAGTGCTCAGCAGAAATTTGACCTCATTCAGTTTGGTTGCTGACCCGGCTGCGATTGATTTTTGTAAAGGGTTTTGCCAAAGGATTTAACTCCATGCTTTGGCTGTGGCTGTGGCTGTGACTGTGGCTTTAAAACGTTTCCATCCATTTGGATGCCATAAAGGCGGATAATAAAAAGAAAATGAGAGTCAGCCACGCGTTGCAGCTTAGCCAAAAGAGCCCAAAAAAGACGAAGCATTCAATTTGATGACAATTCCGTAGATGATTTGCTGGTTGCCTCAGCGTTTGGCATTTTTTAATATCCTATGACTCGGGCATTTTTCTGTCCATACTCGGTACATCTTTTCCTCTTTTTTTTCCAACGTTTTTTATTATTTGTCTGTGCGTTTTTTCCGGGTTATACAACTCGTAAAAGTGGAACTGTGGCAGCTGAGCTCATCGCTTTGATGTTGCCAGTGCCACCAGCTAGCAGCCAACAGCAACAATAACAATTTGAGAATTTCAACCACATTCCCCCATTCATTTGAGTCGCAGTCGTTGGTCGGTCCCCCTTGAGAATGCATTTTCCCTTCTTTTGCGCTATTTGTGGCTTTTATTTTTATTCCTCCTAATCGCATAAATCGTCAAGAATGCGTAATAATCTAATCGTCATAATCGTTCTCAGCGCAAATCTCCCACATAGAATACGAGAGTACTCGCTATCTGACTGTGTCTATATATCTCAGTTGCATTTCTAGAGCAACCCCTACACAAGGGTAGCAGCTAGATAAGCAAGGGAAGGGATGGGTGGTCGGAGTGAGGTCTTAGCCTACTTATGACTTGGTTTGGAATAAAATTGAATTATGCGCCCATCTCGTGTTTGCAATTTTTAAATGCTTTTGATGACATTTTTATACTCGTACTCGTACTCGTATGCTATATACGCTTGTACTATATACGAGCATACAGCATGTTGCCAGTATATTTATGTGCGGCTTTTGTGCCTCTTAAGACTTAAGCACCAACTGGGGAAATCACTTGAATTGCTCTACGAGGACTTTAAAAACTGTGATACACACTTTCACAGTCCCTGGTTTAGACAAATTTAATTGCAACGATGAAATTACATTTATTTTCAAGCATTTACGAGTCAAGCATTCATCCGGAAACGATTACGTAGAATATGAAATGCAACACGCAAGTGATAAAATCAATTCTCATATTGATCCCAGAAATGTTTAATGGTAAAAGTGAATTAAATGTACTTGTGATATGTTAACATCTGCGAGAAAGTATTAAAATATTGAATGGAAAGAAAAAAAAATATTTTACAAAATGGATTTCCGACGGTAAAAATGTTTATGAAATTGGAAAAGAAATGCAAGCCAATTATTGGTAACTATTTGTTTGCTTTTAGAGTCTTAAATTATAATATTTATTTTATTATAGTACAAATCTTCTTTGCCAATAGATTTCTTAGAGTATTTCGAGTGTTGTTTAATGCTTTAGTTTAGTTTTCAAAATGTTTCCCGTTTTCTGCAGTTTTCAATTAATCTTCAACTATCTCGCTCTTTGGTGCTCTCGCTTGCTCTAGCTTTGGGGTCTGGTATTTGTTGTCTTCGTCAGTCGTATTTACTCATTTCGCATGCAAAACAATTCTTGAACGTTTTATAATTAATTGCGAAATTTTCGATTTGCACGCTAATTGCAATTTTGGCATCGCTCCTGGGGCTAAAGCGCGAATCATAGTTTTATTGTTGTTGCGGTAGCTACACAGCAAATTTTTGCTTACAATGCAATTCAACTCCTTCCCCCCATCGAAAGAGAGACGGGGAGAGAGAGGGAGGGAGAGAGGGAGAGAGTGCTGCCCTTGATGCTCCCTGCGTTTGTCGCATTTGAACTATTTGAACTATTTGAGTTGCACTGATTTGTTGACTTTAGCGCTTGCAGCTAATCGAAAACAAATGTACAAAAAGCAACATACCAACACACACACACACAGCCACACACACACACACATACGCACGCACTTTGGCTGGTAACAAAGGGACTTTTGCAGCGCGTTGATTTTGGCTCATAATTAACGCAAAACTTTGGCAAATTGGCAAACAGACGGCGGGACAAATTGACAAAATGTGAATGCGACAGACAGAAGATACAACAACTGACAATTACCTTTGTGCCACGTGTGCGTGTGTGTTTATTTGTGTGCTTGCCACTGGCATTTGAACATGTTGAGCATGTTTGTTGTGTGGGCGTCAACACGCGGCGGGGGGGGGGGGGCTGGAAGACAGCGAGACTGGCAATTTGCCTGCCGGCTGAACGCGAATTTAGCAATGTCCTGTGCGGTTTTATTATTGCAATTGAGATGAAAAATAAATATTTCAATTACCGCACAAACACACATAGCAACGAGAGCAACAATACGGCCGGAGAGAGAGGGGGGGGGGGGGGGGGAGACGATGTGAAGCGGGGCCAAATAGACAACACGACAAATGCAAAAATTCAATTAATATGCTAAAAGTAAATTGATATTTGCATTCATTGCATTCACATTATTCGCTGTATTACATAATATTTGTAATATAATACAATGCGGCCACAAAGCCCATGAATAATATATTTAAAAGCGGCAAACAACATCCACATCGAGGGTGACAACAACTCCTCATTTAACAGTCTGCGTGCGCAATTTAAATTTATATTTGCAACACTTTTGGCACACACACACACAGCCACAGCGCATTTTAATCGAATTAAGCTAATTGCCATATCAAAAGCAGCTGTGTTTCCCCCCCTTTTCCTCCTTCCCGTCGGTCGAATAGCGAAAATCGTAGAGGCGCGTCCAACTGATTGAAAACTGATGGAATTTGCAATGCTAATGTCGATGGGCAATCGCATATGTGCTGCGCTTACTCTTATTAGTATTAGATGTTCCGCAAAGCGAATTGCAGCGAAAATTTAATATCGAATTTATTGAGCCAAGACCAAAAATATAGCGCGAAAGAAATAAAAAATCTGTTGCCTACTTTTGAGCGTAAAGTGAAGACAAACAAAGTCAACAAACTCATCAAATAGTTGCAAGTTTAGCTTAAGCTTTGGCAATTGTTGAAACTACAGCGAAAGTGTTTAAGGGAATAACCTTATGGCTTACTTGGAAGAGATTAGTTGATCTACTTAGGCAGAGTTGAGTTGAGCTCAGCTGAACTATTCACAAACTATGCAGAGTGAAAGAAGAAAGACCTTTCGACTCGCAATATTGAAAGCAAATATTTTTGCAAATTACATTTGATAGCGGTGGCAAAAGATGCGACTGTCTGCTGACTACTGACTGTCATGGATTGCTATGGACTGCCATGGATTTTTCCTTTTCGCCAATACGTAGTTGAATATACATGCTCGTGTTTCTCTCTCTCCACGCTGTCCATGGCCGAGCAATTTGTTTGATTAATTTGAGCAGCAATGGAGGCAGCAGCAGAATAGGGGGGAAGGGCGGCAGGGCGAGTTTAGAGGCGACCTTCATTATGTAAATTGTATGCGAAATTTAAATAATCATCTGCAATTTAAATGCAGAGCAACACTTTCGTGTTCGAGCCTCGAAAAAGCCTCGACAATTAATCGACGTCGACGGCGCGCTCTGCCTGGAAATATGCCAAATGGTGCGCCTGATGTTCATTTTCTATTTTAAGTCGGAGAGATAATAACATATAATATAATATCAGGGCTCTGGAGCTGCTGCTGTTGGCATTAACTGCCTACGCATTCTTCTATCTGTATCTGTATTTGTATTTGTGTTTGTATTTGTATTTGTTATGCGTGCAGCCGGCTGCCATAAATAATTATTCATATTTGTATAAAATACACACAGAATTTAATTAAAAATTGTTTCGCTCGTGCTGCTCAGACGCAGCCACGGAGTTAACCAGAGACACTGAAATCGAGCTCAACTGCGGAACCCCTTGGAACTTCATCTTCATTTTCATTTTCATCCTCCTCTACTTCGACTTTTTGTTGTTACCCTGCTGTTGTATCTCCTTTCTCGTTGTGTGTAACAACAAACTCGCCCTCGACTCGTTGTCCTGGTCCTGGTCCACTACAGTCCTGGTTTCGCTTTTGCTCTCTATCTCTGACTGTCTGTGTTCGTCTCTGCGTGCCACTTTTGGCTCATAATAAAATTAAAACGAAATGAAACGAAATGAAAAAGTAATAAAGTCCTTATGGAAAATGCCAGCGTTGCAAGAGAAAGTGAGAAATCTACGACTACTGTCCAGCTCACGCTGCCTACCCTCAGAGTTGAGTCCCTTCAATCCGCATTCAATTCCCGACGTGGCAGCTCCAAGAATGGGGCAGCATGGGACTGAAGCACTGCTCCGCTTGTTGCTAACAACCCTTCAAAATTCTTCTTTGGCTGTAAGTTATACTCACTGAATGATAAATTTGGGTGTATAGGTTATTCCACCCAACTGTGTGTTAATGACTTAAACTAACTTACAAAGTTTACCATTTCGAATGGGATAATTTTGCCATTCCAAAATGATATTAATTTAAATTATTTAATACAGACATATTTAACTAAAATAGGTAACACGATCATTTTGAATAAACCAAATATTAAGATTCAATTTTTAAAATAAATTTTAATATCTTGTCTTTAATAATTTTCTCTATTATTTTAATTGATTTGGGTAAGCATTTAGAAAGGAGTTTGGGTTCCATACATTTTCGACAGTACATTACTTTATTTATTTATTTATAGATCTAGATTAATAATGATAAAATTATAAGCTAGTTTTTATTTTTCTGCTATGGCAGCGTAGGCCTTCATTACATTACTTATTTTTAACATATAAATAAAATAAATGATTTTGTACATTTCTATTTTCCATCTTAACAGAGCTAATTCCAATACAAGAACTGACTTTGATTATTAATTTTCTTATCCATTTAAAATAAGTATTTCGTAGTCGTTCAAAGTCGGATTCGTGTTCGCTTAATTATGGCATTGTTATTGCTAGTTGACGCACAAGCAGCTTTTGCTGTGCGCAAATTTTTGAATGTTGTACACTTGTAAATTGTGTATTTCGCCAGCCCAGATGTGGAGGCGTGGCAGCCGCTGTCTGGCTGCCTGCCTGCGCATAATTAAGCGGCCTGCTGCCTCAACTATTGTTATGAAATGTATAAATTGAAGCGTCTTCTGCCTAAATCCATCTATTGCATACAGGGGAGCGTTGACTCGAGTTGAAGTGGCAGAGGCTGCATATATTAAATCATTAGAGAGTGCTGCCTGAACTACCTGGCAGAATGTGGTGCAGAAACAAACAGTGTGGGAAATCAAAACCCAAACAAGTAAATCAGCTGAAACCGAGAGCAGAAGCTCACGACAAAATTGTTGCAATTACCGACGCGCTAAGCAAAGGACAATGTCGATGCTGGGCCTCGGGTATTTCCATAAGCACAATGCCATGCGGGGGGGGGGGAGACTTACGAATTTACGGGGTAACAACTACGATGGCTGTCAAAGGCAGCGGCGTCGGCGTCGGCTGAAAAGTGCCCGCTGTCAGAGCTGCGACAGTTGTCGGTTGTCCTGTGAGCGCCCGGTAAACGAGTGAGGCACAAAGGCAGGGCGGGAGTTGGGGGCAAGTCCGGAGGGGTGCATACATTTGTGAGATTTACGAGCTGTCGTCTCTCACATATACGTTTCGAGGCATTGCGACTGCGACGAGCACAACAGACGTTGTGCCGCAGGGCAGGCGTGGGAGGAGCGGCAGAGGAGAGAGGTGTCCAACGCATGACGCACAATGGCAAAATGTTGTCAACGCAATCAGCGACAGTTCTTCTTTGCCTCCCGCTAGCTGCCGTTGCTGCTGCTGCTGCTGCGTTGTTGTAGTTAGTGGCAACAGAAGTGGGCAATACAAGGCTTTCTGAGAACTCTAAGAATGCCAGTCCGATGAATCAAAATGCGTCTGGCTGTGTGGGTGGGTTGGATGGTTGGATGGTTGGCTTGTGGCATGCTTCAAATTGAATTGTGCAGAACACGTGACCAGGCGTAGGCCAGAGCGCACAGTTGGCAGCCTGCTGCCTTCTTTCCTTCTTGCTGCTGCTGCTCTGTTGGATTGAGTTTCGGTCTTGTCTGCTTGGTCGGCTGCCATGTCAATAAAGTCAAAATGAATGACAGGATTACAAACAGTCCACAAGTGGCATCATCTAGGCGATGGCGACGGCGACAGCGACGTTGATGAATGCCATATTAAAAAGTGTAACAAAATGTGTTTTGAGGGTTGACCAAAGACAGCGTACAAAAAATAATACAGAATACAAAATAAATACAAAATGTAATTTGCGTAAAATGAATGCAGACTGTGGGTGTGTCACATGTGTGTGTGTGCGAGTGTGCGCATACAATTGCACAACACTGTCTAGTGGCCTGTGCACAATCAATTCCCAAATCGCATTATGCTGTGTGAGCCACTGGCAGCTTCAGTCGCTGGCAAATTGCTTGGCGGCAAGCTTCACAGCATCCACATCCAATTCAGCAGCTGCCACCTTGTACAGAGTACAGAGTGGGGGCCACTTGCCGCCCCACTTGCCGCCTTCCGGCTCGCTGCATTTCACATTTTATGTGCGTCAACATCAGCAAGTCACCAAGTGCATTGCGTGCCAAATGGTTTACGTGTCAGGCGCCAAAGACGCGGCTCCTCCAGCGACTCCAGCGACTCCTTAGACGCCCCATCACTTCGCATTGTCTAGTTTATGGCTGCGATGGCTGCGGCACGAACCGCTTTGTATTGTCCACACTTGCATCGAAAGTTTTGCTTAGCATGCCAAAAATCCCCGCTTGCATCAACAGCCTCTGGCGCTACCTTCAGGCATCTGGTGACTTTGTTGTGTAGACGTCGACATTGTCATCGAAATTTGATGCCAAACATTGTTGCAGTCAGTCAAACAAAATAAATGCAAGTTTCCTCGCGTCTCTTGGCGTTATGATTGCCATTTGCACTAAGCGCCATCGAATCAGCTGCGTCGCCGCAAAATCCACAAACCACCTCGTCGAATAACTTTTGTCAAATTTCACGCGAGTAAAATCGAAATGTGCATTGAAATGCTGATTTTTAAAATCAATAATTTGAATCACATAAAATATGTACCCAAATGAAGAGGAATAATATTAAATAAACAAAACAATTTATGTAATTATCCTAATTTTACTCTCGAATTACGAGCTAATTTTTCTATATGTTGCCTTGTATTATTATTCCCGCAACTCGATTCCATTATTATGCGATCTTTTGTCATTGGCAGTTTTAAATTCTTTCGTGACAGTATTTTCATCCGAGTTTTATTTTATGCAGTTCGTCAGCACTAAATGCTTTAAAAAATAGTACAGCAAAGAGGTGAAATGACGTTGTGGGTTTCTTATAAATTATATTTTAACCGCTAATTAGTTAAAATTAAAATATAGCTACCATTATTCAACAAATAATTAGAATTATTATATTAACCTACTCTTATATAATTTTGAATTATTAATGTGGTTTAACAACTGCTAATTAAACATTGAAGCATTAGTTACGTTCGTAATCAAAGCATTAAATCAGAGCTTATATATATTTAAACTATTTTAAAAAGCAGCACTGAATTATGCTCTAGCTGCATTTCATAATTCATTTCAGACATAAAGCCAACCGAGTTTAATTAAAATAGGAGTTGTTACAATAGCATATCTCTAATCTGAGGCATATTCCAATTACTCATCCTTTTTGCAGAACATTAAGTGAGTTATAAATTGTACGTGATGGAATTTCTAGTTGAGTACAACTCCCAATCAGTTAAAGAGTTATACACAAAGTTGGTAGTCGCTAGTCGGTAATCATGAGAGAGAGAGAGAGAGAGAGGCAGATTGTGGCAATCGGAGTTGCACAATCATTTTTAGTGAGTTTTCCCGATAAACGTTGCCAACTTTTGCCGCCCATTCAGCTGGCATTGTCGTTGTAATTTCCACTGTTGGCTAAACACAAAGTTTGTCATGTGTTGCAATTTGCCAAAAGGCTGCCTACAACCGTGTTCAAAAGTAGCAGCATGAGTTGCGGCATCGAATGCTGGGCGGTGGGGAAGTGGCATGTATAATGCATGTGGCCAAAAACCCGCAAATGCAGTGTGACGACGACTGCAAAGGACGACATGGATCAGAGCGAGGAAGGAGGCGAGGACGAGTACGATGGCTGCTGTCAACGCAACTTCGATGGCGAGACAATGTAACTCAAAAGTAGATACATTGTAACTTTACCAACAACAAGAACAAGAACAACAACAACTACTGGAAATGGCAGCGAGTTGTGCAACACTGCGGCATGCAGCGTTGAGTGAATTGAGGGCTGCAGACTGGAGACTGGGTTGGGGGCGGGCACAAACTGCAATGACTGTGCGATTATGCCAATGGCAGCGACGTCTAAAACAAACGATTTGTCACAGCAGCAGCAGCAGCAGAGGCAACCGCCTGAGTTTTATTGCCAGCGAAGGGTATTTGCCTCGAACCGCAAACATTTGCCCAAAATGCGGGCGAAGGCAGGAGAGAGAAAGAACGAGTTGAGCTGCCTGGGGGAGAGCACTTGCCACACGCTGAGTGGCCGCCTCTGTAGCATGTAGCATGTAACATGCAGCATGTAGCATGCCTCTGTTCACTTCTCCAATTGCAACTCCAACTCCAACGAGCGAAGATGACACCGTCGTCCGACCAGGCAGAGGCAGAGAGACATTCGTCTCAGTCGCAGCGCCCGCCAGCTGCAAGTGACAGTAATTGTTTTATTGACATTGATTGACATGGCCAAGGCTGGGCGAGTGCGGCACGGGCAGCGTGTATTTTTGGGGGCGTGGTCGCCGCCTCGACAAGTCAACCCAAAGACAAACTGCAATGCCACTCGACTGCTGCCATTGCCAATCCCTTTTGCCAATCCCAATCCCAATCGCAATCTCAATCCGTATCCGTATCCCACTGTTCAAAAATGAGCAAAAGATTTCAATTTCATTTTGATAGATCGCATTTTTGCTCGGTTATTGGAAGTTTCTTATAATGCACTTGCATTTACCCTATAATGTAACTAGGAATTGGCAAGAACAGTGAAAGGGAGTTTTGGATGGCTTGAGTAAATAGTTCGTTAAAGCTTAAAGATATAACATGTTGAAGATATGAATTTCCATTTTTAGGACTACATGTCCTTAAGGTAGTATATTTCTATTGTTTATATGAATGATTTTTATATTTTGTTGTTATAAGTGCTAAAAACTCATTATTTATAATGAATGATTCCTTTTTGAAATACATTTCAATTTTTCAATGAATTAAAACATTTAGTTTATTGTCTTTGTATATATAATAAAAATTTAATTTTTCAAAATATTTTTAAATCTATGAATTACGACTTTTATTAGTTTACTACTTTAAAAATGAAAAGTAAATTATAATTTGAAAAAGATTGCAAAGTTCTAGAAAATTAATAATAATAAAAAATGAATTTATTCAGTTTACTAAATTATTATTATTTTTTATTTTTGACATCTGAACCAATTAAAATATCTCAGTGAATAAGGACTTTAATTAGTTATACCCTTCAAAAATGGAAACTAAAATCCTTAAGTTATAAGCCAAAATCAAAATATACTTTAAATATATTGTACCGTACTGCGAAGAAATAAATCTCGAAAAGATGCCTCGAAAAGCTCTTGTTGCTGATGAAAACTAAGTGATGACCAAATGTAAACTGATTTGAGGATATTCGGAATTCGTGCAATGTGCATGACATTTTCTGCAACTTTTTTCACTTTCCGACTTTGGCTGTCCATTTGGCGCCCCATTGTTTACCCTTGTAAGCTGCTGATTAAACCAAGCAAAGCTTCTGCTGGTAGTCGATGGAGTTGGTGCTGCAGTGTGGCAGAGTGGCAGAGTGGCAGAGTGGCAGGCAGAAGGAATACATCAATTGCTGGGTGTTCCCAGCACAATGAATGTTCTGTGTTCCATTGTACTAAAGACAATTGTTTGATTTTCGATATGTTTTCGTTGGTCGTCGGACTGCTAGATGATGGCAGATGACGAGGACGAGGACAATGATGAGGGTGATGATAATGATGATGATCCTGGGCGAGGAACAGAGAGAGAGGAAGTTGGAGTATTTTTGCTGTCGTTGCACTTTTCATTCATTTCGCATTTTACTATTTGTGTTGCAGTTGAGAACCAAAGACAGCGAGTGAGAGGGAGAGATGTGAGGCAGTGCGGATGTGGATGCGGATGCGGATGCGGATGCGGATGCGGATTAGTGCTTATGTAATGCACACATCAATCCAAGACAGCAGCTGCTATGTTCGGTTTTCAGATATTTCTTTTCGCTTCAATATACATTACGAGCTCTCAGCTTGCTTATTTTTTGGTTCGTCCGGTTGTTGTTGCTCTTTGTAATTGGTTCATATTAATTATGAAAGCGCATTGGCAACCAAAATTTATTTGGCTTATATTTCGATTTCAGTTCCTCCTCAGTTTGGTGTTTTCATTTCGTCCGCTTTTGCTTTTGCTCTCGTTCCCCTTCTCGTATTACTCGACCCGACTCCCCAGAGCAACCGAATTGGAAATGAAATGCGATGCTTAATTAGTTTTCCGCTGCTGACCAATCCCAATCATTATAATGATGACGCAGACAACGAGTATGACTTTTGCTTAGCCCACGCCCTTACACAATTAGGACTTATCGGCACAAGACCAACAGAACTAGGGGGACTCTGAAAGAGAGGGAGTGCTAGAAGGAGAGAAAAAGAAGTGTGTTCACGCTTGTATACTCTTCTGAAAAGCGGGCTCTTATCGTTCGGCTTTAATGCAATTTGCTAACAAAGAGTTTCGCACTTACCCTGAAGTAAGTGATAAAGGTCTATGGATAAAACTACTGATAACATTGATGTACATTCTTGTTTTTGTTAGATTACGATAGATACAGTATTATTTCGAATAATGATAATCCATTTCAAATTGAATAGATTGCAATTTCAATATCATATGATGTGACCTATATTTACTGACTCAATATATGCTTATATATGTATTAAGTTGCATTGGAAATAAAATACATTTCAATTCAATTTTAATTAATAGAAAATACAATTATTTATAAAAACATAAATACAAATTAACTTTTTGCAATTTGGGTTTGGGAATCTCGAAAGCGAATGTTGGAATTTCAATTTTTAATTATTTCTTGTAGTATTTATTTAGTTTGAATACTAATTGATGATAGTTCATTATATAAATTGGAATTAAAATATTAGGTAGAAATATTATATATTAATTATTTATACAAACGCTACTTTGGGGGCTTATCTATGTCTTCTGTTGGAATTAGAATTGCGAGAGCTTTATTCATTGGATGACTTAACGAGAAAGTTTACCAAATACTCGGCAAAAATAAAAACAAATAAATAAGAAACTGCAAAGTGCGGAAAAGAAAGAGCAAGAAGCCTCGGCAACAACAAGAAATTGTTGTGCTGATAACGTGCAACGGCAACAGGAAGTGTCCGGAAGGGGCAACAACACAAGCACTAGCAACAAGAAACAGAGAGCTGCAGACATGTGTGTGGAGTGTGTAGAGTGTACACTGTCCTACACCAGCCACTTCTGGCCACAACTAGAAACACTACAACAAAAACGCTGTCGAACGATAAAGTTGCCTTCTGTGTGACGCCATAACTCGGCTGCATAAATCTTGGACGAGGCTTTTCGGCTAGGCAGGCCAGGTGACATCTTTGGCGAGTGGCCTCTGGCGCTGGCCATGCAACAACTTTGGAGTAGCCCTCGTCCAGACATCCCCAGACAGGCACTGCAGCAGTGCCAGTTCATAATAAATTGCAGCCATGGCATTATAAATATTCCAACGCTCCGCCTCAACCGCCTCCCTCTTTTTTCAGCTCCTACAGCCTGGTCGGTTGGCGTCTGCTGATAAGCATCTCGGCAACAATTTCGCACATGACCAATGCCTGGAGATTGCAACAGCTAACTGAAAAGCTGCTGACACAGATAAAAGGGAACGCAACACAGTAACAACAACATCAAGTTTTTGCTCAATGAGAAATTATTATGGAATAGTCGACGATAGCGTTGCCCTTAAGCAATTTGTCTACATCGCTGGGGTAAGTTGAATAATTGTTATAATTACGTTATTATTATTTGCATTTGATAGAGATTGAAACTGGCATAGCTGCTTGGCTCCATAAACCCTCAATCTCTATTCTGGGAATTGGACTTTGTCAGCATGTGTATAATTGTATTATTTTTATTTAATTTAATCAGTTTACAAAATACAAATTACACATTTACAAAATACGATTTTATTTGCCAAACTCATTAATTTTTTTTTTGGCTTAGGAAATTCTAAATTTGAGATGATGGTTAGTTATTTAGTTTATTGCTTAAACTTTTTTAAAGTTTTCTAGAAGTATAAAACTCAGATTTTATAGACAGCTCTCCAAAATACTGCTAAAAAAGTGTGTTGGAAAGAAGAAATAGCTTTCGCTCCAAAAACTTCTCGTTGTCGCTAAAACAAGTGCTTTCTGAGATGATTTTCGAGTACTCCTGTGTAGATTCGCCCGATCTGTTTTACTCTTTATTGTCTGTATCTTTAGCTGATCGCAAACTTTGGGTTTCCCCACGCACATCGCAAAGTTTGCTGCCAAGTTTCAGAACTCGCCGCACGAGGGAGTCGCTTGTGCAAGTTGTGCATAGCTGTTGCAAGTTTTTGTCTCGCCTGCTGCGTTGCGGTTTTATGTATGTGACATGTTGCATATAGTATGCGGCATGTGGCACGTTGCATACTTTCAGGTGGCCCACTAAAAAGTGTTAAATGAAAAACAATAATAACACGGTTGGCCAATGGCTCCGGGCGGTTATTGTGCCCCTCACACACACGCACTCCCTGTGGCATTCTCGGGCGTGGGACAAGCCCATTAAATTGTAGCTGGTCACAGTGAAGCCCCGGCTCAGTGGACAAAATATGCGACGAGGACAATAAATTAATGCGATTTATTGCAGCGATAAGCGCGCGACTGAAACTGTTACAGCAACTGTAACTCGAATTCGGATTGTGTGAGTGTGTGTGAGTGTGTGTGGTCGGGGCAGGAAGGAATGTTGCCCCAAGGGGCGGCATGGGGTGCGTCTTCTAGTGTGGGCTTGCCGCAGAAGATAACGCGCAATACGTTTTGCTGCGGGTGGCATGCAAAAATGTTGTTGTGTCTTTCGTCAAGCAGCTGGAAATTTACGATGCCACACCCCCAATTCAAATCCCAATCCCTTTTACTCCACACACACACACACACACCGATAAGCAGCCGCACTTCACATTTAATTAGGGCTCAATGCGCATTAGCAAAATGCCCCAAAAGCGTCTCGAGGCACGCCCCTTTTGTCTACTCAACAGTTCCCCGCCCCCCTTCCCCCCGTTCGTTGTCTGCCCCAAGTCTGCGATGTTGTCGCGTCGTCGCGTCGTCTAAATATTTCCTGTCTTTGCATCCGCATCAAAATGCCATTTTAATTAAAAAAATTTTCGTCAAATGATGTGTGAGAAGTCGATAGAGCAACGGGCGCTAAATCACAAAGGCTAACAGGATAAACACAGCACCCGAGGGGTAGGGGTGAGAAGGGGGTTGCTAGCTGACAAGGGTGTGCAGCTCACACCACAAAATAGAGGCGAAAAATAAAAAACGAAAAGGAAAGGCAAGGCAAAGAAAAAATAAATTCTAAAATCCGCGCAATTGGGCAACGCTTTTCCGAACGCTGTGAAAATCTTGTGAAAATTTGTTGAGCGTGCAAATGCTGCGATGCTGCTGCTGGTGGTTGTCCTCGGTTTTGTGGCTGGAGTTGGAGAGATTCCCACTGTTGCCCAGCAATAATTGCATGAAATACCCAAAAATTGTGCTGAGTGCCGCACAAAACGGTTAACGTTGCAGCATCAAACGGGGGGAGGCAGCGAAAAAGGCAGGCGAGGGGTGAGCTGGTCTGGCCAGACGTTAAGCCGACGACGTCGTCGTCGCCAGCCACTAAATCACAACCAAAAGCCGCTGTTAAAACATGAGCCTGGCCTCGTAATGGGTGGTTGAGGCAACGCCAACAACAACAACAACAACAACAAGACGGAGCCAGTGGGCGTCTGGTGGTTGCAGCCGCAGCATAACCAGCAACGACGTGCCACGTGCAACAGCAACAACAACAGCAGCAGGGTGTTGCCCACGGCAATGCCAGCTGATACCCCAGAAATTTGATTAAAAGATCCAGCGAGGTAAGTGCTGCGCGAGTCTGCTCGTTAACCATGCACTCCTTCAGACATTATGCGACCCTAATCGATCTAGACATCTATGAGAAAACTTATCGGATTTCCTTTTATACCCAAATAGGAAATTAACTGCTTCGCTGGTAATATGATCTGACGATAAGGGTCATCACAGGATTATTCTGTTGCTAAGCATGAAACCCTTTTTAGATTTCCTGGTTATTGGATATCCTCAAATATCTGAGCTGAATCATTAGCTAAATAATTGGGATTTATTCTTAAAATATTTATATTTAATACGATCTAACGATAAGGGTCATCACAAGATTATTGTGTTGCTATTCGCGAAAGGTTTTATGCTTATTGGATATACTCGAATATCTAGACAGAAATCCATTAGCTAAATAATTGGCATATATTATATTTTTTTCAGATTCCTTATTATTTTCGAGTTAGAAAATTTAAAAGAAAATCTGTATACAAAATATTTAATGTTTTCTTGGTCTACCGATATCCTTTTAGGATTTTATGCATATTGTATCAAATATCTGTTTCGTAGTAATTATTATATTTAAACTCATTCTTTATTAAATTGCGTTTATAGTAGATTTTATAAAAATATCTGTAAACTCTAAGGCCAATTTAAAGAGGCTAGCTAATGGCTTGCTTAAACATTTAAAATTAGTTGAGTTAGCATTGGGCACTGAGTTAAAGCTGTGTCACATTCCGAATATCGACGCCCATTTCCTCGAACTGCACATCGTTGTCGTTCTCAACGTCATCGGCATTTTCACAGAGCGGAGCATTCGCTTCGCTTCTTCCCAGGCGTTTGCCTCCCGGCAGCGTCGCATTTCTCAGCTTGGCCAGAGTCTTTTGAAAACTAACTGCCTTCTCGATGGCGCCGCTGTTGGGCCGACGCCAGCGATACAGCACGCTGGCCACAATAATGATCAGCACGATGGACAGCAGCAACCACATGAAGGGAGAGGAACTTGAAGAGCTGTCGGCGTTAATCGCGAGATCCTTCGGGTCCACAGCCCAGCTGTAATGGCCGCGAGAATGGGCAGGACGTTGAGTGGATACTATGAAAAGAAAACGAATATCGGAAGTTAAGCGACACTGCAATTATTATTTAGTGGCTAAAGATCACTTCACTAAACTGGTTTAATAACCTATTCAATTTATTGATCGCTTTGTTTTGGCTAAAATATTTCTTAAAAGTATTTTCTAATATTTTGCATGTTTGATATTAATGTTTCGAAATATTAACAAGCTTTTTCTGAATATGCTTAACTGTTGAATATTTTCCTTTTTCTATGCAACTGCCAAAATAAAAATATATTTTGTTTAGCTCATTCAACTTGTTAGAGAAATTGATCTTTAAAGAGTTTTTTGAAATACTGGGACTTATGTTAATCAGTTCTGCATAAAAAATAAAGAAAACTGAAATATCATCTTGAATATCTACCTTCTGCTTTTGAAGTTGTGCTTTTTGTTGTAGTTGCCTTAGTAGTAGTTGTTGTTGTTGTTGTTGTAGTTGTTGTGGGCTTAGGTGTTGTTGTAGTCGTTGTTCTGGTAGTGACTGGAGTTCTGCGAGTAGTCGTCGTGGTTGTTGTTGTTGTTGTAGTTGGTGTAGTTCTTCTTGTTGTTGTGGTAGCTGGAAATGTTTTTTTTGTGGTTGGCTTCTTTTTGGTTGTCGTTGTTGGTTGCGGCGTTGTTCTTGGAACCGTCTTTCGAGTTGTCGTCCTTGTGGTTGGCTTCGGTGTCGTCGTCGTCGTCGTTGTCGTTGTCGTCGTTGTCATTGCAACAGTTGTTGTCTCCTCCAAGGGCAGCACGCAGAGGGTAAAGTAATCGGGGCAGCAGTTGGTGTTATCAATGCACTGCTCGTCGCATGCACAGCCCACAATGAAGAATAAATCCTCCAAATCATCCTGCAGAGGATGCGATTGATTGCAGCGCGCCTCGCAGCTTCTAAAGTCAAAGGCAACCGGTTCGCTGGTGTCCACCACCGGCTCCTCCGTGGTGGTCGTAATGCTGCCCATGCCGCACTCCTTGCCCGTGAGCAGCTGCACGTCGTCGATGGCGATGTCGCCCAGATGCGCCCTCGCATTGGTGGCCGTGAACACCACCTGAAAGTCCTGGGTCATCTCGTCGATGCGAATCGTGTGCTCCAGCCACTGATTGCCCAAGTTCCCCGAGACGTTAAACTTCTGATAGCTAAAGAGAGAGAGCGAGAGAGAGAGAGAAGCAACATAACATCAGCTTATCAGCGGCATCCGCTCAACAGTGCCAAACAAACGTCACATACATTGGATTGTAGTCCCACATTTCGTTCAGTCGCATCTGGTAGGGCTTAACCGACACCACCAAGGTGCCCACGCCGGAGCCATACATAAAGTAATGGAAGCGGAAGCAGCAGGCCGTCTTCAGGCTGAGCTCACGCGGATAGATGGGCGAGACAAAGTGATGGGCGCCGGAGGCGAACGAGTTCGTCTCCATCAGCATGTAGTGTCCGCCATAGGCGTTCTGCAGGGTGTGATCGTGTCGAGGTCCCGTGCGGTACGAGTGGAACTGGCCGACGGTGGCGACTCGTCGCCAGGGCTGAATCAGACCCAGTTGGCTCGTCCAGCCGCATTGATCTTCGGTCTCGAAGTCGCAGGCGTGGCCCTGCGTGTGGTTGCGATGCCGACACATGCCCAGCTGTCGATCCCAGTTGTTGCCGTTGCAGTTCGCCAGCGCGTTGCCGGCGACCACGAAGTCCTCCTTGCAGATGACCACAGCGGTCAGGCCACGCTGCATTTCGATCTCCCCATCGTCCGGATTCGGCGGCTTCATGCAGCCCGGCCCTGGTTTTTGGTTCAGATAATTAAGCGACATGAGTCACAAGCACACACAGAGAGAAACAATACGTTTATAACGTATAAAAGAATGAAATGAAATGAAAAGATTCTTGGATTGGGAATACCCGCAAGAATTTACAATCTTAGCAAAGCTTTAGTCAATGTTTTTATTATGAATTTGAGTTGTCGCGTGTTTGAGATCTAGGGATATTATCATTTAAAAGTATAAAAAAAAGAAGTGTGAATTATCTAAAGTCTTACCATAAATTGTATTTTTGATTAAAAACCTCAAAGTCTAGCGTTAATTTGAAGACTTTTTCGTTCTTTACATTTATAAAATTGAATATTCGTAATTTGAGAATATAAACAATAATATTTTTAGCAAATACTATTTCTAGAAATATTTTGGACAACATTTTGGTCTTGATTCAACATTTTAATCTTGATTTTGTAACGTGTTTTCTCTCTGTGTACTCTCTCTCTTGTTTAACTGTAACTCTGGTACTTACTGGCACAGAAGGGACGTTCGCCGGTCAATCGTCCGTCCGAGGTGCAGGTGATCGTTGCTCGGCCCAAGAGGAAATAATTGTCGAAGCATCGAAAGCGCAGAAAGCTGCGTCTCTGGATAATATTGCCGTTGGCCAGCGGGTCGGCTCGGTTGCAGCGTGCCTCAACGAGCTGCAACTGCTGTTGCATCAGCAGCTGCAGCAGCAGCAGCAGCAACGCGACGTATCCTCGACAGTTGTGCGACATTCTAAACACGAACTAAGACTGAGGCACCAACAGTGCGGCACGCTCATAGCTTTGTTCTCGCGGCACTGTCGATAAGAAAGGCTTGAGATAAGTCCGCATTGTTGTTCGGCATTGTGGCGATCTCTGTAGGCATAAATATCCACATATATTTATGTATTTGATTCATACTGTGAGTGGGTTTTATTTTTGCATAAAGTCTCTCGACTAGTTCGAAGTCAGGCTGATAATACGTGTACACAAGTTGTTCGTTGTAAAGGCTACTATGACTGCTAAATACCCTTTGATATGTGAAGAAATAGTAAAAAGAAAACAAGTAGTTATTGTATTGAAGCGTAGAGCCCAACTATAGAGAATAATTATACGATTATAAAAGGGCATTTGATTATATATTTAAGAATGGAAATTGTCATTCTACAAAAAGAGAAAGAGAGTGAAGGAGCGACACACTGGGAGCGATATACAGAAATGGAATGGCAGAGAATGAAGTAGAAAAACTAATAGCAGATAGAGAGCGAAAGACTAAACTGGAAAGGCATAAGATGAAATAAATTAAACAGGTATTTTAATTGACAAAAATATAGTGAAGTATATTAAATGAAGGATAAAATTATTGAAATCAAAAAGATCAAATGTCAAAAGGTTTGTTAAAGAGCTTGGCATAGAGATTAAAAGTGAGGATGAGATGAAAGTTAAATCTAGGCGGAGAGAGAGAGCAGCTTGATTGATTGCCCAATATATTATTTCTCAAGTAAGTCATCGCTCACTAATTGCACTAAAAAATATGACATTCGAATGAAATAGTTGCTACCCTCCACGTTTAGATGTTGTATCTGACTCCCACACAAATGATGTAGTGCAGTGTGTGTGTGTGTGGGGTGGGCGGATTTATATCAGATGCAATTATGCGCATCTCCTGCAAGTGCAACTAAATAGCAGCAGCTTCTTCCTGTCAACTGCCGCCCATCGTCTGCTGTCTGTCGAGGCTGTCGACGCTGTCGGCTCTAAATTATTGCCATCTCCTGCTAAATAATTGCACTGCCCGGTTTACTGTCGCTCATCCCCTGTTACTATCTTTGCCGTGATTTATGTTTACTTCCGTTGAAGTCTGCAACTAGTCGCAATCGTGATTCGCTGCTCGCCCCGCCTCGGTCCCGTTCCGTCCCGTGTTGAGATAATCAGTCAATATTGACAACTACTTATTGGCACTTCCGAGCCGCCATTCGCTGGCAATGAGGACACGTGACCAGGCAGGCGCAGCTCCTTCTGTTCCTTCTGCTCCTTCTGCTCCCAGCTTACATCTCAGTTCCGGGGCACGTGCACTGGCAGCGGCTTGAAATTTCGCTTTCATTTGCCACGCTTGCAATTCAAATTTCATTCATAATTACAATCATGATACGAGGGTTGCTTAACCATAAATGCGCTTTCCCATTTGCAATTGCCATTGACTTGAGAATTGCCTTTGCCGCCGGGTCTCTCGTTCTCGCTCTTATCGCCAGCGCCGTCTTTCCGGCGCCGCAAAATTTATGTGTGTGTGTGTGTGCGAGTTATTATCCCCCCGGCCGTGACCATCGTTCCCTAGGCATGGGCATGGGCATTGTTTAAACATTTGCTCATTATGATTATAACATTTATTAGCGCTTCTGGTTTTAAACTTCAATATTTGCGCTCAAATTACGCCGCCGGGAATATAGATCTTTCAATAGCCCCCGATAACGCCACAGCGAGAAGCGTGCGAGCAACCCCCTCATCACATGCCCGCCCTCTTATCCTCTGTGGTTGCAGTCGCCCAGTGCGGTTGCCAGACAACCGAACCAAATGCTGTAAGTCCAATCAGTGGCCGGGATTAGCCTGGCCCACAATAAGCAGCTGCTACGGCTGCTGCTGCTGCCAGCAACAGAATCAGCAGCAGGCCGGCTCGAGGTCGCCTCTTGGCCTAATTGGCCGCTCCGTTTCTATGCCAGCCCACAGAATCGCACATTCACGACGACAGCCAGCAACAATATGGCCAAGTCCCGACGCCGTGCTGTTTTCCCAAATAATCTGACTCTATTTTTCGCCTTCTATTCATGTTTCTTCAGAGTTTCACCAACTGATTGTAATTTCCATATTCAATGTAACGAAATTTGGCAGCGTAGTGAAGATAAGTTTATTTAGCTGCGTGTAACTTAATAATTTTATTTATGACAATATAATTAATTAGTTTATTAATAGAGTCTTCAGTTTGATATATTTCTCAACAAGCAAAAGAACTAAAATTAATTCAATTTATGAAAAAAGAAAAAAATAATTTGTTTGTTAATCATGAACAAGATATTGATTAATTGTATATGTGAATATTGTCAACGTTTTTTCGCCATTTCCTATACAAAATCAAAGATTTAAAATAATAATTTCAGCGTTTGATTGATATGCAAATGTGCGACAATTTATGAATATTTTTTAATGAATTACTTGTGTCACGCAATAGTCAAATTTCCGGAAACCAGCACAATAAATGCGATTAATTTAAAAATGAATTTACGATTTAGTACAAAAAAAAAAATGCTTGTTATATTATGTGCAATTTTATCGATATGGCATCAACTGTTATTTATGTATTTAGCTGTCTGCATGCTGCCATTCTGTTCGAGTTTAACGAGTGTGGATTCGTATGTGATTCAAATGTCCCGGGGGCTGGGCAAAGTTTTCGCCAACTTTGTGCTTGGCATTTAATGCACAGACACACGTTCTGGCTGATGCGATTAATGAACGTGGCGCAGTCGGAGCAGCAAAGCTCCAGCGAACCACACACAAGAGCAGCCCAAACACATGCACAGCTACACCTTCGCAGACAGACAGACAGACAGACAGACAGACAGACAGACAGACAGACAGACAGACAGACAGACAGACAGACAGACAGACAGACAGACAATTGGCAGTTGGGCAGTTGGGCGGACAAGAGGCAACTTCAAAGATTACGCAGATAATTAATAAAATTAAACACAAAAGCACTCAACACTGCCTCAACCGCAAGTCACAGCAGGAGTCGAAGTCGCAGTCACAGTCACAGTCACAGTCACAGTCACAGTCACAGTCACAGTCACAGTCACAGTCGCAGTCGCAGTCACTGCTTGCTATCACAGTGACTGCGAGTGAAGACAGTGCGCGGTGAAGCCTGCGGCAGCTTCGTTGCCGCATTAGGCGACCACTGGACAAGTCAAGGCTACCTTTCGGTCGAGCTCTAGTCGCATTAATTACAAACCAATGACCGCAAAATTCGCACAAAGGGCGACTACAATTCACCGTCCTGTATGTGTGTGTGTGTGTGTGTGTGTGTGTGTGTGTGTGTGTGTGTGCGTGTTGTGTAATTTCGTCCATTGAGAAGACTTCGTATAGGTAAATTACTTGCTCGTATCTTTAATTTGTGTTAATTTATGAAACTCATTATGTGGCAGAGCGTTGTTGCCTCAACTCAGTTGGGCCAAGTTGCAAGTGCGTGCCTGCCGCAACCGCAATAGAAATGCCATTTCCCTGTCGAAAGCCAACTCCACTCCACACAATTACTCCCCGCACTCCACCCATCCACCCATCCATCCATCCATTGTGGCCTGGCTGATCTCTTCAAAAAGTTGGTATTGCTCGGTCCGAAAGTTTTGCGCGTAATTTCATTTAAAGTCCTCGAAAGTTGCTCGCAACGGCAACAACTTGCAATTGTTGGCCGGGTTTTCGCATCGAGTTTTGTGGCTGCCACAGCTTCATTCGCTTCTCGCTGCCACGTTGCCACACCGCCCTGCCTCACCGCCCGTTGCCTGCCGTCGCCTCATTATCCCACTGATTTTTAGCACGAGCCTCGTCGCGCCGCAATTCCACGAATTTGCACCTACACATAAATGTGGCATAAATCCAATTAGGCGGCACCGGCAGCGCTTTAATTGACGTTGCTGCCGCCCCCAACCTCTCCCCACTTCCCATCGCTCGCATGGGCGTGGCATAGACGGAAAAATAGGCGTGTACTGAATGGCAGTAAATGAATTGCATATGCCGCTTTTGTTTGACTCGCTGACATATGAATGAATGCGCTGCTGGGTCGCCAGGTCGTCAGGTCGACAGGTCAGCAATTTAGCCAGCTTCGAGCAATATAAATACGCTTGCCTGCAGGGCCTTTTGGCCTAGATATGTGACATGTGCAAAGCCCATGCTCCATATACTCATATTCGTTTGCACCACCTTCTGAACTTGCCACTCGTATTTCATTTGACATTTACTATTTGACAACTCTTTTTTTTTTGGTTGCCAAATGTGAAATTTCGTGGTCCATTTTAATGCTGCTTCATTTTGAGCACCTGAATAGATTTTAAATTTAAATTCATGTCGGCATTTTGAGCATGTGACCACACTTGGGATGCAAGCGGTTGCAATTAAAATATGCTTTGAATTCCATTCACATTGAAACAAATTTTCAATTTATGCGGCAACTTAATTCTTTGGTTTGCTGTGACAATATCATAGAAGATATCAATGATGAAACAATATTATAACCTCTAATTAATATACGCATACAATTGTCACTTAAATTGAGAAATTCTTGAAGAGTAATAAATAATATGCGTTAATACCTAACAATTTTGCAAAAACGTTTCTTTCTATAATCAGAGTAATTGGCAGTTAAGGATTATGAGGATTTCCCCCAAGAATGCACCTCAAATATATGACTTAGATAACTCTTGTCAATACAAACCGACAGATATCCCACAAACAACTAAGATACAAGGACTTTTCTGTAAACAAAATATCTCTGTCATACTCTGTTTGATCCTTGCAAGATGTCAATGGTGAGGACTAATTTCGTAGGAAAGGACATTCAAATCGTACTTGTAATTCTCAATCATAGAACCTGCGAATTTTAGCTTTAACCAATAAATTACAGTTACGGGACGCTAACATATTTTTAGCAGATATACTATATTTCATTTAAAAATGCTTCAGGATAAGGCCAATATATAGCTAAGAAACGAAGATATCAAGACTCTGTTGATTTTCACATTTGAATTCATCAAATAGCTTGCACAATACATGTTGTACGTCAAACGTGAGCTGAGAATTTGAATAGAGTATAAGCTGTGGATGATGATAAATACACATAATAGAAATCGGATAATGTCGGTGCGTGTGCGTATTTGCAGAAGCCTCTATGGTATTATTGTGCCAGTTCATTCAAGTGAAAGCGTAATTGGGGCATCATTTACTAATGAAAGACCGAAATTCTAGTTGAAATATTTTGACAACACAATGCACAGACAGCTATTGAGAGAATTGCATGCTGCATTTTGGAAAATGGGTCTCTGCATTTGTAATTAATTTTCTGGGAAATGTGGCACTTATCTCAAATAGCTGCTTAATGCGTAATTTCAATAATCGATTTCGGGGACTGACGCACGCACACAGAACCTGCAAGTAGTTAGAGGTTGTCCACTTGCCCCCAAAACCATCTTACCTCACTCACAGCCTTTGTTGGCCTGTCAACTCTGGTTGCAGCTGCTTAAAGTGCAAACTGCAAGTTGCAAGCTCCGAGCTCCGAGCTGCAAACTGCAAGCTGCAACTGCTATTGTGACTGCAGAGCGTTGTCAGCGACGTCTGCGCACGGCATTAAATTAAAATGTCAAGTGTCGTGTTACTTCCGGCGCCAGAGTTGCCATCGTTGCTATTGTTGTTGTTGTTGTTGTTGCTTGCCACTTCGAGTCAAATTGCATGCTATAAATTTTGTGCCAATCAAATTGTTGTTTCTCGTTGTTGTAGTCCTTGTTGCCTTCGCTCGCTTTATTAATGTCGAAATGCCGCATCAAAAAACATGGCATTTAATTTAAATTCTTTGTTTTTGTTTCACTTTGCTTATTGCTGCAAATCATTTTGTTAATATCTCTGTTTATTTTACCCACTACAATCAAAATGAAATGTCGGTGTCTGTGAGTAAATATTTGGGCTAATTTGCAAATACACAACAAAAGCAAAAATATTTAAATGAAAATCACAAATGCATAAAATAGTTTACAAACTATTTTCCATGAAGTGTTAAGCCCCCCCGAGGCAAAGGTTGATTTTCATGTTGTTGTGTCAACCGCAGTTGGACTTTGAAATGAAAAGAATTTGTAGTTCTTTTTTTGGAAATATATTTTTAATGGATTTTGTTTCGTTTTGGAAATTAAAATATCTGTTTTCCTTATTTACAAATAATAAGTAGATGTAGATGTATATATGTTATATGCATGTGTATATATATAATGTATGTATATCGTCGTGTATAATTTATATAATAAAGATTCATTTTGCAGTTTTATCGGTTTGTGTTTAGTTTTCGTTCTTGAACGAGATTTTCAGTTATGATGCAATTGATTTTTTTTGTAGTTGTTTTTGTTTTTATTATTTTTCTTTATTCGTAGTTTGTTGTGGCATTTGCTTTTAAACATGGTTCGCTTAATTGTTTAGCTTACTAGGTAAATTCATTTTGAAATTGTTTAAAATTAACTACAATTTAAATATATTTAAGTTTGCCGCATTCTGCCTTATTTACTTTGTATATCAAGTAAATATATACAATTACACATGTATTTACAATTAAATCTTAGCTACAAAAAATCGCCTCCCATATTCTCAAACACAAATTTCACAATTTCTGTGCCGTCGTCAAAAAGTGGCAAAAAACACATAAAAAAGAGAACAAAGGGTTTTGAACAATAATATGAGATATGCGATTAAAACAAACAGGCATAAAATTTAAAATGTAATCAGTAAATATTCTATATAAAAATACATATAAAAATAACTTTTTTGTTTTCTTTTAACTTTACAAATTATTTAAAAAATTTTGAATTTCAACAGAAAGCTCACAGAACACAATTTAAAGAATTTCGTTTTTGTAATTTTTCAAATTAGTTATAAAGTTTTCGTTTTTTTTTTATTAGGCTGCACAGTTAAGAGTTGTTGTTATTTTCTTTGTTTTCTATATAGTTTTTGAATTATTTGTAATAATTTTTGTAAAGTTTCATTTCTTTTGTTTTCGTTATAACTTACTTAAAGCAACATTTTGTTTTATTTTTTCTTGTTTTTTTCATTATCAGATTTATTTAAAAATTTAAATTATTTTAATGTAAATTATTTTATTTGATTTTTCATTTGTGTGGCAGGTCGTACTGTTCTTTATTATTTGTGTTATAAATATAATTAATTTAATTTAATTAACTAAACTGTGTAGCAAGACTCTGTGCCACAAACCGGCTACAACAAAGTAGGCAGCATTCAGGTGGCAAGTGCCCCTTTTTGTGGCCTACTGCTGAGCACTGTGCGACAAGGTGTTGAATGTGTAGCCACAACTCTTATACGATTAATTCTTAACGGCTATGTGAACGGTTGCTGCTGCCTTACGGAAAACACGTGTGAGATATATCTATTTATATATATAATTTTGTTTTTTTTTTCTCTTTTTTTTGTTTTAGTTTTTGAAATTTTGCTCATTTCAACATTTGATGGCTTATAGTTAGGGTTCGATCTTTTTGCGAATGCATGCGACTGGGACCTCATAGCATAAGTATTTACCGTACATTCGAACTTAGCTGCCCTATACATATACATACATATATATACTATATAGAGAGGGAGAGTGAGTAGCTCGTATTTAACATTTAGTGCAAGTGTGTTTCTGTGTGAATGTGTATGTTTGAGTGTGGGACAACAAAGTGTGATGCCTCGGCCTTAACTAGAGCTGGATTTGATAATGTGAGAGAACTCGATGCTTAATTATCGTTTATCGTTATCGTATATCATTTCGTTGCCAATAAAACTCAACACACGTACCCTCAACTAAACTAGCTGTATCGTTATCGTTATCATACTCGTACTTATAACAACAAATATTATGTTAAAAACAAACATATTCAAAAATGGCCACTTCTCAAATTGAGTAAAAATAAGTAAAGAATTGAGATTTTACTTGCAGATGCTGCTGTTGCTGCTGCTGCTGATGATGACGATGATGCTAATGATTATGCTGATGAATGATGAGAGATGTGTGTGTGTGTGAGTGGGTGAGATATAATAAGATGGAGTGCCTGTTCTTCTGCCTCTTCTTTTAGTTGTTGCTGTTGTTGTTGCTGCTGTTGTTGTTGGTGTTTACTGTGTGGGGAATCTATCTCCTTAGACAATAATTTCGCGTATGACACGACGATTTCGGGCATTCGGCGTTGTGGAATACTCGCCCTCGAAACTGTCATCGTAGCTGAGGGACATGTGCTGTTGGGGGGGCAGCACCTCGTCCTGTTCCATGTGCTCCATGTTGTATGGGTTGGGCAGGCCGCTTACGTCGTGATATGGTGAATCTGCAACGAAATTGTTTAAATTAGTTTCGAGGCAATATAAACTGACACAAAGTTGAGACTCATGCGCAAACAATTAAAAACAAACCAGAAAAGCAAGCGAACAAAATAAATAAAAAAAAAGCAACAAGACGAAATGCTAATCAAAAACTGTTTTCTCTTTTGTGTCGAAACAAACACACAATGAAGTGAAGTTGGGGGCGTGTCTCTATGTATATGTATATGGGTGTGTGTGTGTGTGTGAGTGTGCGTGGTTAAGCAAAAACTTCAACAGGCGAAACGTGAGTAAAGGAATCAAACGCAAATGAGAAAATGAAAAGTAGGCTAGAAACTGGAACTGAAAATCGTGAACATCATCATTGGCAGCATTACGCAAGGATTTCGCAGCGTGCGTCGTCCTTGGCATTAACTTACTTCAGCCTGCGCGCTCCGTTAGAGCGTAACATCCTGAATGATGTCCGCTGTGATATTATTTTTTGTTTTTGCATTTGTATAATTTTTTTCGTTTTTCGTTTTGGATGCGATTTATTTTGATTGTGAGTCGAAAGAGAGGCGAAAGGCAAAGACATGTGTGTGAAGAAGAGAAAGCCAAAATGGTTAGCGTTCGATCGTTCGATTCGATTTGCATAGCTTAAAACTTACATCTAAAAGCCAGCTGTGATGTGTGATTGGTTAATCGACTACAATTAATTGGCCTAAAATGAATTCGCACAGCCGGACACAACACAATGACACATTCACACTTTGAACCAACTGGACGTATATTTAATGTTGACATACTTAATTCGATTAAGATTAAATAATAGTTGCTTAGCACATTTCTATGCTGATTTGAGTTACCAGTTACTACTGAGTGATATATAATTTATATACATTTCTATGCTGATTTGAGTTGCCAGTGAACTAAGGGATAGATAATTTATAAACATTTATAAATATTTCTAACTTTTAAGCCATATATTATTTTCTTTCTATCGAATCATCTAATATAGGCATTCTGTTACTTTATTTGAGAAACTGTTTTTAATTGCCAATTTGTGACTTTCCCACAATTTGTTCTTCGCTTCCACAAATAGCTTTTGCTTTAGTCTATAAATCAGTCCAACAGTCAATCCCTTTATGAATGGCTATGTATTGAATCTGTTGCAGTTCGAGATGCACTCAAAGGAATGGCCCAACGCATTTCTGCTTCATTGCGAATAATTGAATAAAAATCTCGGTACAGTGGCATAACTGCTAATCCTTTAGATGCACTTTAAAAGGGTATTTGCTGGCTTGCTCGAGGGAGCGGAGTGGAGTAGCGGCTTTGCATAAGCAGCTTTTCCCTTTTACCATTTTAAATTGCAGCTTAAAATTGCCAGTTTTTTTTTTTTTTTTTTTTGCTGCCTTTTATTTATTGCAGCATGTTGATGTTTCCGTTCTTTGTTGCATGCTACATGTCGGGTTGACTAGGTCGGGACAATTCTTTTAATTTGCCAGTTGGCTGCGTCCTTGACGTCGGCTTTGGGTTTGGTTTGGTTTGGTTTGGTTTGGTTTGGCGGCTGCTAACGAGCAGCGGCTGTTAAAAAATTAATTACAATTCGCTGTAGTTGCTGTTGCTGTTGCTGTGGCAATTGCAATTGTTGCTGCTTGTTCGTGTTGTTGTGGCAGCAGCAATTGCAAATGAATGTCAACAACATCCATCCATCCAACGGCCAGCAGCTCGAAATTAAATTCGTTGTTCTGGTCCGCATAGCCGCAGGCTGTTGACCATTTGCCAGCGCTCTCAGCACAACTCAGGTCGAAGGATCTCTGTGAGCGAAATCTGGCCACGGCACATGTGTAAACACAGCGCATTAATTTTGAATCACAGGACATCTTTGTCAACAAATTGTTGCATATATTTAAGTCGAAACGCTCCCTTTACTATCGCATTCCAATTCCCTTTCCCATTCCAAATCCAATCGCCGCTTCGCTATGCAAATCCTGGACATAAAGAATTCCCAAAGAGGACTTCGCTTCGCATCGCAGCTCATCGCATGGCATCGCAAACGAATCGCTTTGCATTGTCTGCCAAATCGTTGGAAAATTTATTGGAATTTGAATTTCAAAATCGAAATCGCCGCATCCAAAATGTGTTTTTTTTTCTATCCCCACACCTCGCTCCACTCTTATTTGACTTTCTTTTATGCTCTGCCTTGGCCACATACCAATGTGTCCTCGCTGCTTCCTTCCTCCCATCGCCCTCCTGCCCTTGCATTGAATATCCACTCACATGGCGCATACAAATATAAAACGGTAAATCCTTTTTAACAACTGCTCTTTAACATGCCGCCTCCTCATCTCTTTCCCTCGCCCTTTTTGGCTGTGGCGTGCGAAAATTTCTAAGCGCGTTTGTCGCCCATTCTCCATTTTTCTTTGGCATCTGCATAAACTTGACCCAAAAAAAACAGCAGCAGCAGCAGCAACAGCAGCAGCAGCAGCAGCGGCCAAAACGAAGGCAAAAAGCCAGCCAGCCAAAGGAAGAAGCGAATCCTCTTTTCAATGTTGTTGTTTTGTCTTCTCTTTCCCTCCACCTTTTTGCCCAGTTTTTTTCTCTGCTCGTTTTTTGACTATTTTCTTTAGATTTTCAACTCTTTAGAGTTGCCCCGCTCGCCGCTTCACGCTCCGCATCTAGCTCGTATTTTATGGCCAATACGTGAGCTGTGCGTATTATGCGCATAACTTTATACATGCCACGCCCCTGTCCCGCCCCCTGTCCCGCCTGCCAAGGTGCACGCTTTTGTTTTTTGGGGTCCACTACATTTGCTGTTTTTCAATTTGCCAGTTTGCAGCCTGCCCTCGGCTGGCCAAAACACATTTTTTGGGCAACAGAGACTCGAATCAACTTGGAACAACTTAATCGTTTTTGCGTTAAGCATACGCACTGTTCAACCGTTTGTCTATTCCTACGCTGCTCTGTAAGCTTTACGAACATCTCATAGGGTATGATCGGATTTAACAGTTGCAGATTATTAAGAAACATTTAGCAGTATCATTTATAGCAAATAAAGTAATATGTTTTCCTTTTGCTGGTTACATTTACAGGGTAACTGTTTGTACATCTATTTCTCGCTTGCTTTTTGGGTTTCTCTCATGTAAATTTGTTGCCTTTAGCAAGGGCCATGGACAAGAGTTCTTGCCACAGTTCTAAGCTCGTAATAACCCATTTTTTGTTCGTATATTTACCCAAAAATGTCGAAAGTAAACAAATTGCAGTCGAGCTTATCCACACATGCTCACACACACACACACAAACACACACACACTCTGCCACCTAGCCAGTTGAGAGTCGCTTATCATTGTTGCCTTTTGGCCAAGTTAGCCCCTTCGCTTCTCCTACACTTTTTGTACACTTCTTTGGGAGGCTCACAAATCCACTTAGTGTGTGTTTAGTGCTCTGCAGCTGCTTCAGAGTCCTTGCTCAGTCTTTCGGCGACTCATGATTTATGCGACTTGCCGCAGCGAGAAACAGATAGAGAGCAAGTTCGGCTGGCATCTCGGCCACAGCCATGTGATTTTATGGCGCATTGAATAAGTTGTGCGTCATTGGGAGCCGCATTTATTGGCTGCACTATTTTTATGGCCTCAAGCTGCCAAAATGAATGCGATTCGCATTCGCTAAACTAAAGAGTTATTGTCGTTTTGATTGAATCGATGAAGTGCAGAGAAATGTGTTGCACGTTTCATGTGCATTCCTCAGTTATTACCAACTCTCAGGGGGCAAATGAAACTAGTCAGAAATTCGAATTCGAATATCGAATGTTCTCTGCAATTAAAAAGGGATCAAATATTTTCCTTATTTGTACTTTTAGTATTTCATGTGCTGTAACATTTTTAGCTCTCCTCAGTTACATGCTGCAAAGCACGGCAAACTATTTTCCCATTTTTCACTTGCATACAAACAAAATACAATCAGTTTTTCCATTCATTTTCCCATGCACAGACAAGATACTCAATTGATATGCTGCAAATATGCAGAAAACATGATGAATAGAAGTTGTTTTTGCAGTCTCCGTTTGCATTCTAATTACCGAAAGTTCACTTGGGGGTTGACTTTTAGCTTTAAGTAGATTAAACACTCTACTGCCGCACAAAGTCCTTTATCCCTTTTGCGTGCGAGCATTGGAGCTCATCCTCAGCTCTCTTTGAGCTTCGCTCTTTCCATTTTTCTCGCGTGCTCTGTTGGTTTAATGATGAATTAAGCTTCATGTGCGAAAATGCGCCAGCAAACTGACAGCAAAGTCTGCATAATCAATCAGTCACCCAGTCATCCCACCACAGCAACGTCCCTCTCTCCCTCCTCATCTCGCTCTCTCTATTTTTGATACCCTTTTCAGCGCATACCAAAAAATATTTTTTGCTTACGCAGCTTTTGCCGCCTTTCGCTGCCGCAGACTTGCTTCCTTCCGGCCCTTGCTGCCACGCTGCCTCTCCTGCTTCATTGCTCTGGCAGCTGTTGTTGCAGCGCCACAAAAGTCAGCTCAGCTGCAGCAGCAAATGTAAAAGCTTTTAAACATGTTGCCACACGCTCTTCTGCTGTGCCACACTCACTTGCAGCTGTGCATAAGCTGACACATCAATGTAATGAAGATGTATTTGCATATTGTAGCACTGTCAATGCCCCGCCCCTCCCCCCTTCAGCCCATCACTTTCTCCATCGCTTTTCTAACAATCTGCTTTGCAGTTTCCAGTTTTTAGTTGCTTTTGCTTTTGATGGCTCTCGTGGGGCATGTTGCAGCCCTTGTTGTTGCCGCTTGCATTTTATTGACATGCATATATCAGTAAGTAAGTTTATGTGTGTGAGTGTGCGTGTTTGGGGCATGTCACGGACAGCTGGGACGCTTAGATGGCATTTGGCAGTTGCCATTGTTGTTGCTGTTGTTATTTGAAGCATTTCTTAGTTTTGGCGCCATGGACGCAAACATTTTTGCGTTTAACCACAGCTGGGGCGTCCACCAAAGAGGGCGTGGCCAGTTGATGCTGTGTTCTGAAAGCGGCCGAAGCCGCAAAGTTGTCGTATTTGTGTTTCGCTTCTGCATTTTATACAAACGCACGAGCTTCACACACGCATCACGGACAACAAAATTTCAAGCGTGGACAACGAGACAACAACAGCAGCAACAATAACAAACACATCCTGTTTTGAGTCCTGCCGCAACGTCGCCGGGCAATAAAAACCCGCAACATAACACAGAAAACGAACCAAAAAATAAAATAAAAAAAACCCAACCGAAACCGAAACCGAAAAGAAAAGCAGGCGAAAAAATGTTTTTCTTTTATTTTTTCGGGCGCGCTCGCTCATAAACCGTAAAGATAACACAAATACGGCACACACGCGGCTCACACACACACACACTTTCATATGCGCGCCTGTGTGTGTAATAACATACACATAAGCCGCATAGTTGTAACCAACAAGAACAAGAACAGCAACAGCAACAACAACAGCGCAGAGTAGAAGAAGAGCAGCAACATCATCACGCATACGCCCTGTGGCCGTCTGATTGCAGTCAGCTCTCGCTGCTCGTTGTGTTTATACCCAGCAGTTCAAGTGCCATTGGGTATGCCGGATAACCATTGTAGTTTGACATTTACTGCAGTTATTCTTTAGCCAAAAAATGTTAGTTTATATTTAATGCTTTACTCATTACTGCTGTTCTTTTTACTATTACTATTTATAGTTTATTTATGAGCTATTTAATAATTATTATTAATATAGTTTATACTTCTCTATATTTCCCAAAGTTAATTTATCATTTTCAATATTTTTATCCACACAGCTTTCAACATAGTTTGTTCTATGGTGAGTCTACTTTAACTACTATTACTTTATTTAATCTGTTGCTTCTTTGTAAATTCCTTAAAGTTTAAAGCTTACAAGTGAATATCTCTCTCTCTCTCTCTCTCTCTCGCTGTTGCTCTCGCTTTCTCTGTCTACAGGGTAGCAACTAGACATTCCTCGCATTACGCAGCTCTTTTTGTTGTATGAGTATTTTGCTTGTACGCTTCGTTTTTTATTATTTAATATTTTAAAGCACTTGCGGTGTTATTGGCATTACAACAAAAAAAGAAACAACACATGTACGCACACACACACACACACACAGACACACACCACAACAACACAACATCATATACAAGGATGCCAAAGGGGCATCCAATTTGTTGCTGTAGCTATGGCTGTTGTTTTTGCTTCGCTGAACTTTAAGCAAAAGTTGGGCAAAGACTTTAAGCCAAGACCTTCAGTTGTTGCAGCGGCAAAGCAAGAAAAGCGCGCACTTGTGACATGTTTTTGGGCTCTTCTTTATTTTTTATTGAGAAGGGGCGTGGTCGACACACACACACACACACACACAGCTATACTCATACATAATTAGCATGAGCCAAGAATGCTGTGGGTCGATGTCAGCGATATCCAAGTGCTTAACTTGTCATAACCAAAAGTCCGAGTGCCAACACAACACAACACAACACAAGACAAGAACACAACCCACAGAACAGTTGCCGAGTTTGACAGGCTAGCTCAGTCGACCCTTGGCCCAGTTGCCCTCTCCCACGACCCTCTCACGACCCTCTCTCTCCACTCCCCCTGGAGCAGCCTTTATAACTTTCGAACTTTGGGCAACAATCGGGTAGATAGCTGAACTGAGAGACCCACGACCCACGTGCTTAATGTGTCATAAGTAGAACTCTGAGCGATGAAAGTTGTCAGATTTCAGATTTCACTTCCTGTTCCTGTCTCAGTTGCCCTTCTTCTTATTTTTTTTCGTAGCACACTTTATCGGACAGTTTGTGCCTTCGATAATGGGCTTTCACTGTCCTTTTATTCTAATTTGGTAGCCTTTTAATAGTCACTTAATCTAAGCTGTGTTCCATTTCTTAAAATGGCAAGAATGGAGCATAAATTGTAGCTGCTTAATTCAAAAACTACACTTGATGTAGGTTTCATTTGGCTAAATTATGCAATTACATATTCCATTAAGATACATGTTATTCTCCCGCCAAAGTACTTTCGTTGATAATCTGAACTGTCTTGTATCGATGAACTTTCTTGTTTAAATCTTGTCAACATTCAATTTCATTCACTCTCATTCACTCTTCAATTTGTAGTTCACCTTCTCGCATTCATTGCACCCATAATTAGTTCTTTACACCCGAAAATCGAATAGTTTTCTTTGGAGTACTCACCTAAATGCTGATCGACACGCTTCTTAGGCTTCTGTACAGATGCATAGGGATCACTGCAGTAGTCCTGCCGGGACGGATTTTGGCTGTTGCGCAAGTTGTGATACTCGTCGCCCACCTGGCTGGGCGTGGCCGTCAAATGGGGATAGGGGGCGTAGTCGTCGACAGCTCCATAGCCGCCGTGCGTGAGCGGATCGTAGCCGTAGGTGGGTTGCTGCTCCACGTATTGATTGTGTGGCGCCTGGACGAGCGTCTGCTGATTACCGACGGCCGCTGCTGACATTTTCACCTGCCAGAGCGAGTCCTGTGAGTTGACGCTGCCGCCGTTGTTCGAGTTCGAATAATTGTTCTCCATGTAGCCCATGTTGACCCCTGCAAGAGCAAAAGGGAAATGAGAATTGCAATGCAATGTCAAATGTCTGAGTTGTGCGAATGAAAATGGTTAAATGGCAAATGGAAAATGTTGAAATCAAGTCGCGAATAAATCCGCTACAGAGTCGCATAATTCACTGGGGGATGTGCTGACAGTTCTCTGGCGCCCGGCCAACAGTAACTCTCAATAAATAATATTTAAAAAAAAAGAGAAAAATTTCAATCAGAGCAGAGCAAAAAAGTTGGTTTCATTGTATTCTATTTTTTTGTTGGTTGTCTTTTGTTTTATGGCTTTTCATTGATTAGCACATAAAAACGAGAGACAGCACGAATATAAATTTATTAACGTTGCGAATCAACAAGGCGTAATTAATAGTTGCAACATATTGCGTATACGCCGCGTGCGCCACTTAAAACCTACGCCAAAACATCGTAAACTCTGAAATCAATGCGGCAGGCAACGAAGTTTCCTCAGCGTCGCCAACTTCCTTAACTGAGTTGCCTTTTGTAGTTGACTGAAAGTTTGTTGACAAATTTTTTACGAGCTGCGCGGGAAACAATCGAAGGGGGAGCCGGAGGAGCAGGAGGAGAATCGAGTTGTGCATTGTCCTAGTGGTGCTTGTTACGCGCCAGAACAAAGGCGTTGACATGGAGTGCGGCTTGTTGTGAGGCTTGCCTTTTGGGTTCTTTCATCCGTCCATTCAACGCCTTGTTACTTGCTACTTGTCTCGCTTGTGCGTGCGCCTTTGTTGGTCGCATTTATTATTATTTTTATATCGTGATAAATCACTCATAAATATTAAACGCACGCTTGCCAAAAAAAAGTGGAATAAACTTTTTGAATTTTTAGTTGGCAGCAGCGGAATTATTTAAAACGTGTTGGCAAAACGTTTTCACCTGTATTTCGCGAATGACGAAACTTCTGCCAAGAGAATTGGTTTACTTTCGGAATCCAGAATAGAGAGCAATTTTAAATAACGAAATTTAATAGGAATTTTAGATGTTTAACAATTGACACGTGAATCGCATTTGTGGTCAAATTTCATTTTCGCCATCATTTCGCTCAATTGCCCGAAAATTCGATTATGCTATTGTCGGCCAACTTTCGTTTTATGTGGCCATCAATTTTATTTGCCGCCTCTTTTATGAACCGCCACGCACCCAAAAACCAAACTGCATTGTGAATTGGCGAATTTGAAACGAAATCGATTTGCGGCACAGCCGAGTTGGCAAAGCTTTCGTTTGCTTGTCGTGCTCCTATTTTTTTGTGGACTGTTCGAGAGTTTTACGACAACACAACAGTTGCAAGCAAGCAAGACACAAAATATGGCCACGCAATATGTGGAGTGTTCTCTCGACGGTGTCAACTGTTCGTTCCCCTTTCGTGTGTGGGGACAGGACACAAAACAAAGCACATTGCGTGCTATTTGCCGCTTTTATGCGACATGGTGGGCGTGATAATTTTTATGATTAGCCATAAAACTAAAAACAGTAATAATATTAACTTCATTTTCATTTCCATTCCCGTTCCCATTTCCATTTACATTTTCCATCTCTGGGTCTCAACGTCGTTTGCATATTTTATGCGATATTTTGTTCCTCGAAATGAGGCATAAAAACCAAAGAAAAATACAAGACAGAAACAGAGACTGAGACTGAGACAGAGCGAGAGGGCAAAAAATTAAATAAACTTTTCAATTTGATAAGCATCAAATCAGTTGGCACAACTTTTGATTGCGCAAGTTTTCTTGAAATAGGCGGCAAAATATTTTTGACCGAAATAACAGTAACAACAATAACAAATACAAGCACGCCAACAGCGACAAAAACACAAATACAAAATTCTCAATTCAAATATAAATACAAATAGAGAAGCACAAGAATTTTAATGCATTTCCATTGTCGTTAGCCGACTGCCGCAATTTGTGTGTGTTATTTTTTGGGGTTAGCGCAATTCGCCATTTTCGCGACTCGCAATTAAAGTTTGACAAAAACTTTTCACATTGATTTGTGCAAATAGCCGAAACTGTTTGTGGCATAGTTTTCATCTGCAGCTGCGCCGGGGCAGAGCTTATTAATGCCGCATTGGCAAATAAAATGCAACTGAACAGAAAAAAAATAGGAAAATAGGAAAATATGCTGTTCAAGTGTCTTGTGGCAGGCTGGTTTTCCTTTTCATGTTAACAACTCGTGGCCAAGTGGCAAAGTTCGAGTCGTGTTGCCCCCGTGTTGCGCCCTTTGCTCTAATTCACTTGAGGCAAAGTTTTCAACCGGAAGCGCTTATAATTATGCAACATTTTTGTGCAGCAGCCGCACAATAAAAACAGTTTCAAATGCCATTAACGGTTAACTAAACGGCAGCAGAGAACTGCAGAAGGAGAACGTCGAGAAGTGGCTGGCGAAAGTTGCTGCTAGCTGCAGAGTTTAGTTATCCAAGTTGCAGGCACGCCACCTCAAGCGCACACGGTGTTAATGGGCCTGCCACCTGCCACCTGCCACCTGCAACCTGCCACTTGCCACTTGCCACGCGCTCGTTGGGCCACCCGGGGCGACCTTTGTTGCTTCTTGTTGCACTTTTAATTAGCGTCGCGCACAGCGCTCAGCCAGCTTGGCAGTTGCCCCAAATGCGCTTAAATGCCAAAAGTGGCAACGAGCTGCTGCCGTGTTGCACCAACAGGCTACAGCTGAAGCTGAAGCTGGAGTTTAGAGTTGCACTCCTTTCCACTCCCCTTTTTGTGTCACCCGCATCCTTGGCAGAAGGAGAGTTCCTGTGCTTGCCATGTTGCAGTTTTTCCTGCTGGCGGCCTTTTTAGTTGGCCAAAAAATGGAAAAATGAAATGAAAGAAAGCAACCAAGGCGGCAGAAACTTTTAGCCAGCCTGCAATTCAACTTCCCTCTCACTCTGTGTGTGTGTGTGTTTGTTGAGAGTTTTACAAGTTTCGCTTTGCTTGCGCTGCAAGTCGACTTAAAGGTATAAAATACACATAAATATGCTTTCAGATTTCCATAACGAGGTCAAGTTGAGCCCAAAGTTTTCTATACAATCCGCAAGTTTCGGCGCTCTCATAACAAAAGATAATCAAATGTACTTATAATAAAGTTCGCCGCCTTCCATTACGCTGAATCCCAGCAAGAAATTGCTCTGCACTATGAGCGCGTAATCTCTTGGAAGTAATGCGTATCTAACTACTTGACAATGTGGGCATTAAAATGGATTTTGATAAGCACCACATTAAACTAGTTTAAGATAGTTGCTTAATTAGTCAATTTATCCATCGGTTTCCCTTTCAACACACACATGCATCGCAAATATTCAATTTGCCATTCTCTGCAACATGTTCTTGCTGCATAATAAATTTGCACTTTTCACATGATCAATTTTGGGTTAAGGCTGCTCTCATATTGTGCGGTCAGGTCAGATCGGAACGGAACGGGTCGTGACGTGGCTCTCGATGAGTTGCTGCAATAACAATCTGTGCCATGTCAGCAACTAAGTGTGTTTAGATTTTAAAGCCAATTAGTTTGGTTAGCAAAACAAAACCAAACAAAACCGATGCGAACCGAAGCGAAGCCGGCCAATGTAGCTCATAGCTTCTGTCATTGAATTGTGCGGTCAGCTGGCCAAGGCCCAAACACAACTAAAACAACAATTTACAAGACAAACATGTTTCGGCCAAAATAAAAAAGGGTAAACGCGAACTGCGCGCCTAAAAGGCTGCAACACAAAATGTTGTTCGAATCGGTTGCTGCGGTTGCGGGGCAAAACTATTCTGCGGCTGTTTGCTTTGCGGCCCACAGCTGCATTTTCAACCAGACCATAGACCATAGACAGACAGAGAAGTCCTTTCCCCCCTCTGCTCGTGCAGGCGGCCAGACAACATTTGCTGCGTCGAGTTCATGGCTTTATTTATTTAGCGCATAAATTTTCAGCGCACGAGAGATTTTTCTATCTTTTCCCTTTCCTTTCCTGGCTTTGCTGCCTTTTTTTTGTTTTTTTTTTGGTTTGTTGCAGCTAAACCAGAACGACAACGACAACGACATTTGTTTGCATTTATTTGGTTTTTTTTGGAGAACATGTCCTCTAGACATTGTCATTGTCCTCAGCTCTCGTCTAGCCGTAGGCGTAACATTACCCAGTCCGCCTCGGTTTCCACATTCCTGCGTCCAAGTCAACACAGACAGACAGACAGACGTGGCAGGGAGTCTAACTCTTGGGGCATAAAACCCAAAAAAAATACGAAAAACCAAAAATTAAATCAACTTTCACTTGGATAGTTCAGAGTTTGTTTAAAGCACACTCAATGCAAAGGCTTGTGGGCGGATGAATCGAGATTAGAATTAGAATTAGAACTGGATTTGTATATTTGTGGATAGCAAGGACTTTAAATACTTAAAAGAGACAAATCTACCAATCGTTTGTCGATAATTGCAATTGCAAATAAGTCTTTTAAATACTTGAAAGAACTCGTCGACCAGCACATCAATTGTTATCAACTAATGTAATGTGATTAGAGTTTATCTAAAGTCCCTTAGCAACTGCAGCACTTAAGAGATTATGGAGCACTTGAAAGTGCAAATTACTTGCAGACTTGCCGAAAACAAATTCCATATCTCGTTATTATTTTCAACTCGTGATTGCAAATTAATTCGTTAAAAGCTGCCAGCCAACAATTATTGCTATCCAGAGAACAATTTCCCCAATCTCCAATCTCCAGTCTGCCAAACTTGCTACACAGCGCCGCATTTCGAACCCATTTGCCACTCCTTCATCGCCCATTGTTTTTATTGTCGTCGTCGTCGTCGTCGTTGTTGTTGTTGTTGTTGTCGGTTAACATGCAAAGTTCATTAGGTTTTTGGCCTATGCAACGATTGCGGCAATTTCGGCTGAGCTTTTAACGAGTCCAAAGTGCAGCCAGAAACAACAACGACAATATGCATGCAAATGGCTGCCGAGCGAGACGGCAACACGTATGTGTGTGTGTGTGTGAGCGAGAGCGAGCATGCAACATGCCAAAGGCAGGGATGGAGGCAAAGGACATTTAGCAGCAAGCTCGGAGCTCCTTAAGCTGCAATTAGCGCTTACAATGAACTGCAGCATGCTGCTTTACCTGAGCGTCCTTCTCCCTCTCTCTCTCTGTCTCTCTCTCTCTCTGTCTCTCTCTCTCATTCGCTCTGTCTGCCTTTGTGCCGCTTGCGTCCTTTATTATTCATGCCACTTTCACTTGCCAAATTAGCCGCTCGCGCATTTCTTTTAAAATGCAATTAAGTGCCAATGTTTGCCAGCAGGCAAAAAACACATGCACCCCTCTCTCTCTCACCCTCACTCTCTCTCTCTCTCTCTATCTGCCTTGCTCTGGCACTTCTTGGAATCGGCACTTGAAAATTTTAATTGGCATTCGGCGAGCACTCGAAACTCTGCAACTTTTGTTTGGCCCACTGTAATGGCTGCCGCTCTCATTGCTTCCACCCTTCTATCCCTTCACCCCTTCCCCCCCTCGCTCTCCTCGCTGCCATTAGCAACTATCTACGGCAGCTGAAGCGGCAACTCCTCAAAGTGTCTCGGCGAACAAGAA
Source organism: Drosophila formosana (assembly GCA_035045625.1). NCBI lineage: Eukaryota > Metazoa > Arthropoda > Insecta > Diptera > Drosophilidae > Drosophila > Drosophila formosana. The sequence goes on from JAWNOW010000030.1 coordinate 1,625,877, forward strand.
AATATTGCAATTACATTTTTGTCCAGCAGCTTAAAATTCTATTGCCGTTTAGCAAAACACACAACAACAGCAACAACAAAAATTAAAAAAAAAAAGGTACTCGCACACACACACACAGAGAACAATTCGCACACACACATACGCACACGAAATTGGAATTTTTAATTTGCACGTCATTACGGAAAAGCCACCGAAAAAAAGTGAAATTCTAAACAGAGTTTTGCTTGACTGCACTGCGAATACTCTAAAAAAGTGCAAGTTGAATAGATAATGGATAAGAAAATAGCGACAATTTTGGAAATAAAATAACAATAGCAGAATGAGATTCAATAACTGTTATTGACAATCATATAATGTTTATTAAAATAGGAAATAGGAAAAGCAGAAAGAAAGCTTAAAAGTCGCATTGCTAAACCAAAATTAAATAATTAAAGTTATTTACTAATATTTCTTGTTTAAAGTGAAAAATGTTTTATCGAAATAGTTAACACGTTAAATAGTTATTGAATTTTAATTTGCATTTTCAAGTTATTCCGCAATTCTTATTTGCATTCATTTTAGTTTATTTTTGTGTTGTTAATTGAGCAACATATTTCAAAGAATACATACAAAAACTGAACCTGCGAAAATTGCCTTTGTGGCAAGCAACATGGCAGAAAGATAATACCCGCGGCTGCAAGGGCATTAAAAAGAGAACATCGCCAATTTGAGCGCTCAGAATGTTAAAGGTTAATACCTCTTACGGGGGCATGAGGCGGGGCAGGAGAGGAGAGTGCAGAAGAGCCACATGACGACAGCAGCGCAAAGACAGACGCAGGGCGGTAAAGGGAACGTGTGAGAGTGGGGAAAAAAAAAGTAAACCAGAACAACAATTAATAATGAATTGTATTGCGTATTGTGTAAAACCGCAAAGGGCCTCTGCACGGATGGACGGAGGGGGCAAGCGAGGGGGCGTGGCAGAGGGTCCAGTGTACGCATTCATTTTGTGCGCAATTTTCATTGCGAGGGCGACGCCGAACAGCGACACTGGAAAGGACGACAAGGACGCAGCTAGGATGAATGGACGTGCGCGTCAAACAACAACAACAACAACAACAACAACGACGAGGGGAACATCAACCGCAGGAGGAGGAGGAGGAGGAGGAGCAGCAAAAAATGGAAAGTATATTACAAAATGCTTCAACGAGAACGTAAAACGTTTAGGAAAAAAATTGCTGTTTCAACAAATTTACAACGGAAGTTGAAGTGTTTGTATGTCTGTCTGTGTGTGTGTGTGTGTGAGTGTGGGCAGGTAAAGTTCCCCTTCCCCCTCTCCCTCCCACCACCGTCAGCAATTGTGAGTCTGTGTGTTCGTGTATTGGCCGTTGAGGCGCGTGATGAATGCGCACAACCATCGATTTGCACTCAACTCCATTTTGCACTTTCACATTTCATGGGCTACATAATTTGTGTTCAGCACCGCACACACCACCGCATCACACCGCACCACCGCAATACAGCAACACACCAACACACACACCAACACACACACACAACACAACCCAATACTAGGACGCGTCAGCACGGATTTCATTTTGTTTTGTGATGTGTTTGCGGTGGACAATGAAAAATCACCCGAAACATTTTGCCAACGACGACAACGTTCAACGAGTTTGACGTTGACCGAGAGGCGGGCAAAGAGGGGAGGCGAGGGGCAAGGGGCAAGTCCGACACGGTCCGCAGGAAGTATTTCGCACTTCAAGTGGTTTACTGGCCTCCCCATTTCCAGCACCTCGCTTATGTCCGTCGACCACTTTGAGTCGTTATCCTATTTTTCACTCTTTGCTTAGAATGTTCGTTAACTCTGCAAAAAGAAGGGTATCAGGAATTTGTCAACAGCTTCAACAGCTGCAAGGGGAATTAATTGTGGGCCAGATAAAATATGCAAAAAAGTAGAAGACTGCAAACTTATCAAGTGAATATCTATAGCAACCCTCTAGAATCTAAGGTTTAGATGTTTTACTCTCGTTATAAATATTGAATACAAGATCTTTCAATGATATTAAAGCGAACATTTAATTTTAAAAATAGTATCTGGCTGAGTTGAAGATTATTAAATACGATGAATAGTATTGTGAAATATTGTAAAAATGTTTTAAATTTAGGAAAATGAAAATTCTTCTATATAATACTTAGATATTTCTAATTACTATCATTCTTCGCTTCAATTCAATATTTAAATGTTTCCATAAATCACATTTTTTAATTGATTATAATTATTTTCAAAAATGATTGATTTAAAAGAACTTTGAGAAAACAGTCTGAAAAGTTGTCGTTCAAGTTATTGATGATCCCAGCTATCGGGTAACTCGACGATTCGCAACAATGCTCATCTGTCTGGCCAGCTAGAGCAACTGTCTTCTGGCTATTCATCAAGAGCATTTGCCGACCACAGCTGTGCCCTCAGTCCCAACTTGCCCCAGCTTCATATACATACATATAAAAGTGAGTGTGTGTGTGTGTGTGTGTACTTACATTCATTTCCTGGCAACGTGTGTCCTGTCAAACCGGGAATGCCTGTGACACCGACAACGCCGCCACCGCCACCAATGGTGCCAACGCCGCTGCCAACACCGCCGACACCGACGACGCCGCCGCCGACGCTGCCCCCGATGCCGACGCCGCCGAGTCCGACGCCAACGACGCCGCTGCCCGGATGGTAGCTGTAGCCGTTCTGTGTGGCATAGAGCGCTGTCTTTTGGTCCTCCATGCTGAGGGCCAGGTCCATTGAGTGCTCGAGGGCCTTGTTGTCCAATCCGCTGGCCGGGTAATACGGTGGCGGCGCCTGATTCTGCTGGGCAGCCACAATCGATGGCCGCACCGAGTCCATCTCGTAGTCCTTGGCGGCGGCGCTCTTCTTCGACTGATTGCGCTTGCAGCGGCAGAACATGAGCAGCAAGCCGGCAAACAGTGCGAACACAATGCACGACACGATTATCGCAATCAGTGTGGGCGTGGCCAGGGCGCTTGCCTCCGCGATGTACGGCCGTCCAACTGCAGGGGCAGAGCGAGAGAGAGGGAGAGAGAGGGAGAGACAGTTGAGATGAATGAAATGAAGCCATGAAAAATGCAACGCCACTCAACTGAATGGCAGCCTGGCTGCCAGGCTGGATAGATGGATGTAAGAGTAGCTGGCTGGCTGGCTGGCTGGCTGGATGGTTGGATTGATGGTTGTGTTTGGCTTGCCAGGTTGCCTGGCGATGGATGAGTGATTGATTGATTGTCCGGCTATTCAAGGGGCGCAATTGCTCGTAATGGCTTTGCATATAATGGAAATCAGCGAACTCGCATCGCCCTCGCCATGTGAATCATTATTCTCGTGATCGTGAATTGCCCCAATGAACTGGGCCAAATGAAATGCCACTGAATGTCGTAGTCTCCCTGCCCCATAGTTCTCTAATAGGCCCATTGACTGAATCTCCTTGGTCAAATGAAATATTCGCGCTTCATTGAAAATGATTGACGCGCATTATTCATGCAGTCATTATTCAAATGTTTGCGAATTGAACTGCGATTTGTTGACTTTAAATGCTCTTTTAGTATGTGTCAAACTATTCCAACATTCATTTAGTATTTTTGCTTGCTGACATCGCAGGATAAGCTCCAGTTGCCCTGACAGCTAAATTTGCTTAGTCAACACAGCATTATTTTATTCAGTCACATCTACTTTTCACAGAATTTTCAGCACATGTATTTTACTAGGAAAAACGTCTTATTTTTCAGCTGTCTTTAAATTGAATTTCAAATGAATGTTGGACTTTAATTGAATTTCTAGTTGCACAGTAAATTCAGCGTTTCAATAGATTTCTTTACACATCATGAACTTGTCCCCAAGGAATCTTCAACTATAAATGGAATATTTGTTCTACTTATTTAGACTTTCTTATTATCCCATTTGAACAATTTGAACACTCAAGCTAGTCGCTAGTGGAAATGTATGGTGCTCATCCAACAGATTTATTCTCAGCAGCAATAATAATCTGTACTAATCCTTGCAGTATTTTTACTTGCTCTGCAAATTAAATGGGTTTATTCAGATGCTGTGAACTTTTCCCTTCCGCTTTCTACAATAAATTCCCTGCTGTCTACACAACTATCCAAAATATTTAGTCCACTCCAGCCAACTCCTCTTGATGCCCTTCCCAACCGATTCCCCCGATACTTACTCTCAGCATCCGTGTACTCGCTGCAGTGCTTGTGGTTGCTGCGCAGACAGAGCTTCACTCGCACCGTGGGACTGTTGTCGTCCTGCTCCAGGACCATGTTGCTGAGACCCGCATCCTCGTCGTCCTCCTCGTTGATGGTGTGGCCCAGAGCGCGTCCTCCGCCGCTGCGACGCGGCGCAATCAGGCGATCAATGACCTTCTCCTTGTGCGAGGGTCCGTTGCCCGACAGCTGCAGGTTGTCCAGCGTGTCAACCACTTCCCAGGCACTGGCCATGGGCGTGTCTCCGTGCAGCACCGTCTCCACAACTGCGACCAGGTTGAGGCAAGTGGCGCCCACGTCGATGCCCAAGGTGCGTGTGCTCGGCTCGTAGGTGACTTGCAGCGGGGGCGGGATGCGACTGACCTTGGTGGCCACGGTGATCTCGTTGGAGTAGGGCGAGGCGTTCTTGATGTTCAGCGCCTTCACCTTGAAGGCGTAGTTCTGGTGCTGCTCCAGCGACGTCACCTTGCAGGGAATGTCGCGCTGGCAGTCGACCTCGACCCAATCGGAGTTGGCGTTCGCCAGGTTGGCACAGTCCGGTATCAGCTGCTCCTCGCGCTGCATGGCCACCCGGCGATAGCTGAGGAAGAACTTGGTCTTGCTCAGCCCACCATCGAAGCCCGGATCCCAGCTGAGCGTCACATAATTGTGGCCCACATCCACCTCGCGCAGATTCGTCGGCTTCTCGGGCGGACCCTTCTGCTGCAGCCGTATCGGGGCACGAATCGTGTTCAGGGAGTTGACCACGCGGCACGTGTATTCGCCGTAGTCCGAGTGCGTCAGCGAGTTGATGCGCAGCACCGACGTGTAGATGTCGTTGTTGTCCGTCGTCGTGCTGATCTCGTAGTGGCCGTCCGAGGACATGGTCAGCGGCGACGGGTTGTTGCCGAACTGCCACTGGAACTCGGGCTTGGGATAGGCCTGCACCTTGCAGACCACCTCGGCGGTCTCGCGTATGTCGAACGCCACCTTGTTGTACTGGTGCAGCACAATGGGTTCGTGCTCGATGCGCAGCTGCATCGAGGAGTTGGCCGAGTTCACCTCGTTCTGATACAGACACGTGTAGAGGCCCCGATCCCCGGGCACCAGCTGATTGCTCGACGGACGCGCGTTGCCGTGGAACTTGAGCATGCTCTGCACGGTGACCATGCCGTTGGGTCCCTGATCGGGATTCGTCTTCACCTCGTACAGATTCAGCTCGGGCAGTATTTCGACGCCATCCTTCAGCCACTTGATGCTGGGCGCTGGCTTGCCCTTGGCACTGCAGGTCACCGCATACTCCACATCCTTGACCCTCCGTGTCATGTGCTGCTGCAGCTTGGCCAGGAACTGGGGCGGCTGGTGAATCTCCAGCACGATGGTGGCCATCTTGCCAATGCCCAGCTCGTTCACCGCATGACAATGATACTTGCCCTCGTTGCCCAGATGCGCCTTCGGTATGGAGTACTGTGGTCCCTGGGCGAGTATCTTCTGCCGGGCCGAGAACTCGCCGTCCATGTCGCGGAACCAGCGATACTGCGGCACAGGCCAACCCGGCGGATTGGCCGAGCAGGTCAGCGTCACGCCGTTGCCCACGTGCACCACCGGCTTGTTGGGCGTGATGTAGGCCTGGCCGGGACGATGGCGGACGAGCAGGGCGACCGTGGAGTTGCCGACGCGTTCGCTGCGCTCCTGGCCCTGGCTCTGCATAATGTTGACCGCGCGGCAGATGTAATTGCCGGCGTGCTCGGCACGCACCGAGGGCAGGTTGAGCACATCGCCGTTGTAGCGGAAGTCGGGGGCGCCTTCGCGCAGCCACTCGATGGTGACGGGCGCCGGATTGGCGGTGACGTTGCAGCGTATGTTGACGGTCTCGCCCTCCTCGGCCTCGCGCGTCTTCGACTCAATCACCACCGTGGGCGGATAGAGGATGTCCAGAATGAGCTCCTGCTCGCCGGCCTTGCCCAGGCCGTTGTCGGCACTGCACGTATACTTGCCGGCATCCTGCACGCTCACCCGGTGGATGGTGTGGACCAGCGAGGAGCTAATGAAGCTGCCGTTGCGTGTCCAGCGCACATTCGGCACCTTCGGCTTCGCGTCCACGTTACACTCCAACTTGGCAGTGCGGTCACGTTCCACGCGCAGTGGATTCTCGGGGCCCACCTCGACGCGGGCGTAGTCTGCAAAATGCGAAAAACAGGAGGTTCAATTAGCAAGGATACACAGGATGTACAGCACAGCATACGCAGCAGCTACAGCTCGGGACATAAATCAAAGCAATGCGGTCGAGAAATGATGAAAATTAATAAACACAAAGCATTTTCGGCAGCTTAATCAGCGGCCTTCCAACTTGTAATTGAATTAGCTGCGCAGGAGGAGCGTCTTCGCATCGCCTTCTTCGCTTCTGATTAGTCACAAAATTTGTCAATTATTAATTAAGCTAATCAAGTGTCTGGGCAGCTAATGCCGCTCGGCTTAGGATCATTAGCGCAACTCGAGAGTGCAATTGATGAGCCTGATGAGTCTGGACTTTGAACCCACCCAGCAAAAGCATCTGAGGTTAATTGTTTGGCCAACAATGCCGCGCACCGAAGCGTCTGCTGCGGGGTCAGGGGTGAGCTTAAAGAGTTATGCATAAATAGAGCAGAGTACAATTAGAATTGACGTGGCATTTAAATTATTTAAATTTAAGTCACATTTTCCATCACTTCTCAGAAAGTTACTCCTCTAATTATTAGAGTTGCACTTTTGATGTGCATTAAAGACTGAAACTCAAATCGCTTTCGCACGCTCTAAACTGAGACAGTTTAAGAGAGCATTTGTGTCGCTGCCTTTAATCTCTGTGCTGCACTCAGCAACTATGCTCGGGCTGCAACCACAAATGACTTGAAATGATGTGGCATGCGGCATGCCACAAACCCAGACCCAGATCAAACCAAGCAGCTCAAGGTAGTTCGAGTTCGAGTTTACTTTTGCCCGCTGCCGAGCTTTGTAATTAACTGAGCCGGCTAAGTGTCGCTGCCGGCTGCCTAATGACTGTCCATAAAGTCGCCAACTCGTCGCATTGACAGTCTCGAGTCGAATCAAGTCGCAACTTTGTGCCGCAATCACGAGAAAGTGGAGCAAATGCCCAACTACCTTTCCACCTCCCTGCTGTCAGCTTCAGGCACTGCAAAATTATAGTAAATTGCGTGATTCTTGGCTACCTTTTGGGGGGAAGGGGAGAAGTTCAGGTTCAGGTGTTTCTCCAACTCTTCGAGACTCTTTGCGTGTTTATGTGCGTGTAATTACATTTGATTGTCTGCCATGGCCCAAGAACAATGAACCGAACCATTAAGAAATTGTTGTTGCTGCTGCTGCTGCTGTTAGAAATTGACGCGTTTGTTTTCGCTCGAGCTGTGTAAATGGCATCAAATTGGCTTAATTGTCACTTTTGTGAACATGTTTTACACATTTGGGCCGCTGCATTCCGCGCATTTCATAATGTTGCTCATGTTGCGCAAACATTACGGGCAACAAACGACAACAAACGACAGAATGTGACCTAAAAATGTATTTCTGGAACCAATTTTACCTTCCTCTCTAGCGCTCTCTTGACATCAACTGTGTTGATTACTTTAAAATGGGCAGCAGGCTCCTTCAATTATTTGCTAGCCACTTCGTGTTCATAAATAATGAACACAAAAGCACAACAAGTAAAAAGTAAGCCAGCAAGACCAAAAAAAATCCAAGTGGGAGAGAGAACGCGAGGGGCAAAAACAATTTTATGCGTGTTTTGCATATAAATTTCTTGCTCAATGAAATGGTCGAAAAACCTTAAATTATGTGCGCAAATAATTGAATTAGTTTACATACCCTCCCCCTCTCCTACAGTCCAAGCAGCAGCAGCAGCAGCAGCAATTCGTGTTAACAAATATTTTTCCAATCAATTGCCAAATTGTTTGGGCCCACGCCACCGGCCCACAGAGGGCGCTGCGCTATTTTATGCTGCTGCTCGAAAGTATGCTTTAAAAAAATGTTTAAACACATTTGCAGCTAGCGAGCGATAGATGGCGGCAGGCGAACGCTTTTGTCGTTGCGCGTGCATTATAAACAGTTTATGGCTAATCCCGAACAAAAACACAAACGAAAGAAAGGAAAACGATGGCACGGCACAGACAGCAAATGAAATTTTCAATTTTCGCCCAGTCTTAACTCAATTTTCTACTCAGTTCTGGGCACTTAATACTAACACAATTTACAGACTGCGCTACTTTTGCTGCTTCTACTGCTGCTGCTGATGCTAAGCAACAATTAGTTATTAGGCTTGGCTTGGCTTCGCTTCGCTTTTCTCCTTTCTCCTTTCTGTTGCCATTTCGGGCTGGGCTAATTTCGTTATGGCCACGCGCACACAGTGTCTGTGTGTCGGGCTCTGGGATAAAGGCGAGAAGGACGCTCCATAAGCTGCTCCTAACACCATCAGCTTTACAAGCAGCTTCACTTGATTTCTACCAATTAATTTGACACAGCAGGTTGACTAAATTCCCAAACCCACCGGTGGAAGCCCGAAAATGACGCCGAAAACACGCACAGAAAAAAAAAAACGGAGAAGACAAAAAAAAACTATGAAAAGTGCAATCAAATTAGCAGAAGCAACGCGCCAAAATTAATTTTAATTTTAATTAGAACAGCGAGCAAAAGTGCATTAAAAATAATCGTTGGGCAAAAACCTTTTGGAGCGCGCCCGCTGAAACGAACGAGAGCTTAACTTGGCTTACAGATGCGAGCCAAATCCAATTTTAATGTGTGGCCAAAACCGTTGGGACAGTTGGGTGCGGATTGGAGCGTGGGAGGCGGCGGGAGGCGTGGCACGCGCAGCCACAAAGGCCACAAATGCCAAAACAAAACCAAAGCCAAGTTGAAAGCGAATTGATATGACCAAAGGGAAGAAGAAGCAAACGCCGAGCAGCACAAACTCGACCAGAAACTTAAACCAGCCAAGATAAATGATAAGGCCAATGAGTTGGCAAGAAAAGAAGCAGAGATGTGGAGAGAGGAGAGGCTGGAAGAGCGGCAGCTGCCATCCTTTTGGCCAAGCAATTCGCCTGCTTCAGTTCTAACTAATGAATGCGAAATTAAAAAGTACTGAACAGCGCAGAGAAGAGGCGAGAAGCGAGAGGTGAAGGGGGAGGTGGAGGCTGAGGCGTGCGTCTTGTCGGAAACGTAACGGAAATAAAATAAATTATAGAACCACAATCCAATATAGCCACAATCATTCGCAAGAAGTTAGTTTGTTTTGCCTGCAAGACATAACAACAACACGCTGCACACAGACTACAGACTACAGACTGTACACTAGACTACACACTAGTCTACACACCACACCAAACACACACACACACACACACACACTCTCGCAATTAATGCTTTAATTCGATTGCCTGGCAGATGCGTTTGCTTTGAACATGTTATTGAACTGGCAGAGCAGCCTCAAGATGTGTTTGTTGCCCGTCTCCCGTCTTCCGACTTGGCTTCAGTTTGAGTTGGGTTTGATTTGGTTTTAGTTTGGTTGCCTACTTTGGGTGTTGGGCCTTATCGCATCCAGAGCCATCTTCATCTGTGTCTCCATCGCCATCGCCGTCGGGTCTGTTTGGTCTGGTCGTCATCACATCTCGTTTTTAGCTCTCGTTTAGCCACTCGTAGTTTATGTTGCCATGATTTTCATCATCTACTAAATGTTTTTCTTGGCTTTCAAGTTCTTCTTGTTCTTGCCATGTGTCGCTCTTTCTCCCTCTCTCTCTCTGATCTATCTCTCTCTTTCTATGTTGGCCAGCTGGTTTTGCCATTTTGTCAGTCTCGAAGTCTCTAGTCTCTACATATACGTATATCCACTGATGCTCCTCAGTGCTCTTTGGCTTTTGTAACTTGTTAGTTTTCTTTAGTGCCCTCCACAAGTTCTGTTTGACTCCCCTCCCCTCCCTCTTCGGTCTTCATCTCGCTTTGCCCGCTTCATGTTCCTGTCTTGTTTTCCTATTAAGTCAAGAATTTTTATAGCATTTAGTTGGAAAAGCTCAACATATTTTTACCTCTCCCCTGCTCAGCCCCTCCATCATTCCATTCCAGAGATATGTACGTACGCATAACTCGTGCCTGCTGTCAGCGCATTTGAGCTATGAGCTCTTGTGGTTTTTGCTTTGGCTTTTTATTAGTTTCTTGTTGGTTTTGTTCTCTCTCTCAGCCTCTCCCTCCCTCTCGGGGCATGTCGAAAGTGGTTTAGGGCTCTTCCCTGGCTGCTCTTGGTCAGCGGTGACCATGCAAAAGGCCTAGCCCCATTTCAGCCTAACTAGTTACTAAATTGAGCGCATAAACTAAAACAACTACAACACAAAAATACAAAAAAAAAACTGAACAGAACAGAAAACATATACAACAACTTGGAGCAGATGAAAAAGGAAACTAGCCGTCGCTTTGCAGCTCATAAATTACAGGAAGCAAAGAAGCCTAGCCGAGGGGCTCAAGCAAATAAACACAACACTCGGCAATTGTGATTGTGTTTAGCAAGCACATTAACAAAGTCTATTAAACAATTGAAGACATCGAGCAGCAACTTCAAACGAATTGGCCGCCGATAAGAACAGCAACATCAACAGCAGCTGAGCTAAGCATAGTTTGCACATCAATAAATAATACAAGTCAAACTGACAAACAGGAAGCCAACAATTATATTACATAATAGTGTGACTATTAAAAGTAAAACGACAATTAGGCAGAACCAAATTATGGGCCTAAACTAATAATTCAAAACTTAATCGATATTGTTGTGCATTTTTAAATGCCATATAATGATTATCAAATAGATCATTTCACTTTAAATTGCTGTCGGACTAATAGAACTATCTGCAGCAAAAATCGCAATAAAAAGGCTCGTATTTTTTTATATAGCATCAAAGTGTCTACTTAGTGCTCGTTTGCATGCCACAAAATATATTTTAATTTTGCAAAATAAAAAAGAGAAGGAAAAATTCAAAGTGCTTTCAATTCAACAAGAGATAAAAAAGCACAAAGCATTTGCACGTGAAGCGAGAAAGAGAGAGGGAGATGGGGAGCTCAAGAGATTTGATATCAAAAGTAAATTTCGATTTCGATATGTTTAAAGTGCTTTTATGGGATCATTTTTTTTGGCTGCTGTTTTTCTGAATTTTCCGTTTTGATTCAACTTTTTTCTATTTGTTTTTTTTGGCTCATATGTAAATGAAATGTAGCCGGGCTTTTACTGATAAACGATGAAAATGTTTATTATACTAGAAATTTTTATTAGCTGCAGATGCACAGATACAAATAGAGACGCACACAACTAACAGCCATAGATTGGAATCAAGATACATAGATACAATTTTCAGGGGAGGCGACAATGCTTTTGTGGCCATATAAAATGAAATCAGAACATTTTGTGCCGGGCACAGCAAATATTTGGCCCCAAAAATGATTTATGAAATGCTGTGCAGGTTTTTTTTCTACCCCACAAAAACATATGTGAAACACGAGTCCGAGTCCATTGAGTGTAAACAAAACTGCAAAACTCTATGTGTGAGATACACAAATACGACGACGACGTGCCACAATTGCGTTGCAAGTTTATTTTTATGCCACAATTTGTGGCAAATCAATGAAAAGTTTTCGGAAAAACTAATTTTATGTTGTGCTGCTGGCTCTGCTTCTGTGCTTTCAGTTGCTCGACCATGTTTAAAGCGCTGGCATAAACAATTTCCAGCAGCAACAAGGCAGCGGGGGGGGAGTGGAGATGCGTTGCAATCAAAGCTGCCCCAAATTAATTTAAAAAGGCAGCAACACAGAGACATAGAGTGAGAGCGAGAAAAAAGAAATGTATAAAACTTCTTGGCGCGCTATTTAAACAACACAAATTTCTGTAAATTGTCTGGCTGGAATTTTAATGGTAAACAAAACGAGCAAAATGAGGTGGGAGCGGGGAGGTGGGGAAACTGGGCATCAACAACTTCAACCATTTGGCAGAGGCTGCTTTAAATAGGCAGCCAAATTATTGACAAACTTTTTTCTCTCTCTCTCTCGTTTTTTGTATACTTTATTCTCCGTTCGCCATGCGCCACACATGGAAGCCCGGCAAGGAAGTCGGCGGGGCAAGTTGTGTGGACCTGGAGCCTGGGCACATGCAGGCCACAAACGATGTCATTAGTGTTGGCATTTGCTTTGTTGTTGCTGCTACTATTTGCACAGCAAACCAGCGCTCGAAGGGGAGCTGAGGAGAGGCGGGGGGCAGGCAAAAAGTAACAGCCGTGCCGGGCAAAACTTTTGCTTTTATTTATTTACTTGCCCGCGCGTTCAGGCTCAGGCCAACAAAAAAAAATAGAAGCTAAATGGAAGCACAATTAACAACAAACCGAAGCTGTAGATACACTAACAAAACAGGCAAGGAGTCAATAGAAATGTAATAAATAAAAAAAATTACTAGGAGTTCATAAAATTTAGCTGATTCATTTTGAAATTGATTTTCTAAAAATACAATTCAAAGTCGTGAATCTTTCATGCTTTTTTCACCAACTGCAAATCGCATTTAATATGCAGTTGACTCCTTTGCAAAGTGTGTGATAAAAATGGGACAAGCGAATTTGCAGAGTCTGAACTAGATGGGGGAAAAAAAAAAAAATCTGCGAAATGGGAAAACAGAATGAAAACTCGGGCAACACGTAAAGCAAATTTTTGAATGGCGTAATTTTGCACCGAAACGAGACGTGTAGATTTGCCAAAAGGGAGACGGCATGTGTCTAAAGAGAGTGAGAGGGCAATAGCAGGAGGCTGAGTTGAGTTGCAGATGGAAGCAATAGCTGAAACGTTTGAAACGGTTGAAACAGTTGAGCAATTGCAGCTACAGCCAGCAAATTTTGATGCTTTGTTTAACTTTCGTTGGCATGGATGAATGGCAGAAAGAGACAGCGCAACAGAGAGAGAGAGAGAGAGAGAGAGCGAGTGAGATGGCTACAAACTGTAGCAGAGCATTAGGCGCAAAACGGAATTACTTGCAGAAAATAAAACAAATAAAACAAGTAAAAGTTTTCGACGTGCCCCCAGAGAGCGAGAGAGAGAGTCCTGATAAGAGGAGAAGCCATTGCCACTTATGCTGCTGCCTCTTCTCTTCCACTTGCCTCCCCCGCTCGCCCGCCTGCTGTGCGAATTGCCTTCCCTATGTCTATAATAAACTCAATTCGCTTTTCAATTTTTTGGGGCCCAGCGTCGTCTTTTTAGCCCACAGAGCACAGTAAGTGGCATTGTCTTGCCAACTGACGCGACAGCGTCTTTTGACCTAAATAATTAAATTCCGTTGAAGGGCACATGGGCGACTAAAACACAGAACAGCAACAGAGAAGGATAGAGGACAGACGGACACGCAGACGGACAGACAGCGCAAAGGGAAACTTTGCTTTTAGCGACAAGAAGTTGTCCCGGGACTAGCGAGTCCCACGAGTCCTTGAGCCAAAGTTGTCCCCAAGTGCAGCTGCTGCTCCTTTTCCTGCTGCATCGCATCAGTAGTGCATTTCATTAAATTTCATGTTAAATTAATTTGCCCCATTGCAGTCGCAAGCGAAACAACCGAGCCAAGCACTTTATGCAGATTTCATAGCCTTTGTAAATATTTAGTTAATTTCAAGAGATTTTACCCCTGCACTAACACAAACTCAACGAGCACTCACTTCAATTGCCTTGCCAGTCAACTAGTCAGTCAGTCAGTCACTCAATCAGTTAGTCATTCAGTTCAGTAATTCAAGTTAGTCAAACTTTGCATAAGAACAACAAGCGCAAGATGCTCGAATCTGTGTGTGTTGAGTGCTTCACCTCAGGTGACAGCTTGATTACTCTCGGCACTTAAAGGACACCTGCTAACTGCTAACTGCCAACTGGTTTCGGTTAACTGACTTGCTGCTCCAGCTGAAGAGTACAAAAAATATGTGGCCAGCTCAAGGATGTACTAAACTGGTTGCAATTCCGAATTTAATTCATTTTATTTAATGACTTATGTCGCTATGATTTCAATATTTAATTTAAGGCGATTTGCTGAGAAACTGATTTCGTTCACATGCATTTTAGGGAATGATTTACAAACTCTATGTAAAATATATTAATAGAATACTCGAGGCTAATCAATTCATAACTTTATAACAGCATTGCATCAAATTTATTTAATAATCCTTTTCTAAACCCTGGCTAAAATCTAAACCATTTTTTGCCTTGTCACATTCTTGATTTAAACTGAAAGTTCTGTAATTGAATTTGAAATGTGTGTGTGTTGTGGGTGTGCGTGTTGGCAACATCTGTGGTTTAACTATTCAAATCTCAGCTAAACATTTCAATTCTTTTGCCGTATATTTTCCAAAGTTTCATTTGCATTTGTTTTCGGTTTTTGGTTTGACAATGTTGCAACTAGCTGATGCTGTTGGGCACTTGCAGCCAGCTGATGATGAACTTCATCATCGTCATCCTCATCTGAGTCAGCGTCATGTGTGGCAGCCAGAGGCCAACCTGCAGCATCATCATCAGCAGCAGCAACATCAGCCAGTGCCAACAATAAAAACACATCACTGCTTGCCCCGTTGGCTGATGCTTTTGTTATGGCAACAGCAGCTGCCCCCCAGCGGCACTCAAGCAAAAGCCGCCGCCACCCAATGCTCAAACCCTGCCCCAAGCGGCGTCAGCTGCTATTTTATAGTCACCTCCCTCCCCCCCTGCCCCACTGTTATTGTTGTTGCAAGTCAAGTTGAAGCTACTGTAAATGTAAACAATGCAAACAGCAATGGCAACAACAGCAACTACAACAACAGCAGTGAGCATCAAAAGCCGCTCGCCAGCAGGCGAAATGTAAATAAAATTTTTTTAAATTAACTGGCAGCCACGTGGCAAGCAAGCAAGCACACCCTGTTGCCCCTTGCCCCCCGCTGCCCCTTTTGGCCACCTACAACATGGCTGTAGTTGCTGCAGCTGCAGGAAATGTATCTACATATGTAACGTACAATATTCAAGATTGTTGTTCATATTGCTGCCAGGGAGGGACGAGTTCTCTTTGGTTTTTATTGTTGTTGCTGCTGTCGGGTTGCCATTTTAGCTTTTGTAACTTGTTCCATTTGTTCAGCACTTTTGCTGTAGTTTTCACTGCCTGAGCACAACAACATCATCATCATCATCATCATCATTCGCAATGCATTTTCTTTTTGGCTTTTCCTCTTCCCACACACACACACACACACATGGCATCCTTCTTCGTCTCTCGCCGACTACTGACTACTGAATACTGGTTGCACGATGCTCGTTGCAAGTTGCAGGTTTCGTTCTGCCACATTTGCCGCTTTTTATTTACTCTCGCTGCGAGCAGCACTCGCATCAGTTGAGCACTATAGTGGCTCTATAGTCGCTATATAGCCAGTACTTATGTCCGATGCATGCGACTGCCATCGCGAAGGGCAACTGCAACTGCAACTGCTGTCGATTGTTGGGGCACGATGTGCTGTGGCATTCGACTTATAGATTTAGACGACAAAAGCAATGATAACTGCTCACTATAGTAATAGAATCAAATGTAATCAAATTGGAACACATTTTTAATGCATTTCAGTCTTTTTCACTCTCTATCCGATAAAGTCAATTTAAAAATGTAAAGTAAGCAAATCAATTAAAGTAATTTAATGAAGTACAAACATTTCTACGCATTCTACTCTACCTATTTATGTTACGTAGCGTATTGCCAATTCGTTGCAACTCCTCGTCATGTATCTCAGTTTATGCGCTTTTCTATTGCTTTGCACTGCAGCATCTCGGCCTCACTTCATGGCAGCACAGCACAGTTCAGTTGCCACATGCAACATGTGTGCCGTTAAATTTTACAATGCCAACTTGCCTTTCATAGCGTATTTGCTTCCCTTTTCCACGGTTAATACAACTCTTTAAAAGCATAACAAATTTATGACATTGATGTGTTTGCTCCCTGCCCTCCGACAACGTAAGAATTATGCATATATTTATATTATAATATACAGTATTTTTATATTCGCTGTTATGTGTGATATGTAAAACATATTTGCAATATGCATTCGATATCTCTGCAAATAATGCAGTTGAAAATGAGTTTATGTAAAAGTTTTAATTAGGCGGCAATTGCTGGTCAACAAATTCAAATGCAATTATAATTAAGCAATTTACAAACTGAATATGCAAATGAAAACAGGAAACAAATTGTCTGGCGACCAGCGATAAATGAATGCAAAAATATACCCTGTAATCGATTTGAATAGATAAGATTGCATTCACACTCTGTACTTTAAATGGCAATAATTATTTTGATAATTGATGATAAAAATATTTCATTTATCTATTTTCTAATCGCAGCTTAACTGCACTTCTTATATACCCCATTTGGAAAGCCTAATGCAATGGTAACTGGCTTAAAAAGAAGTCAACCGTATATTATAAATATTCGATGCAAAATGTTTTACATGAACTTGCTAAATTCATTTAACATTTATCGCAGGATGCGTTAAGCCAATGTCAGACTCAGGCAGCAAAATAATAGAAAAGCGCATTCAATTGATAGAATAAACTTTGCTTGGCAATATCAAGCAGAAAATTCATTGAAAGCAAACACAAAACGAGCGTCAAATGAACAGCTATTGTTCAATACAAAACAACAACAAATACTGAAATTGAACAATTGAAGTTCAGTTCAGTTCAGTTGCTTGAAAACTCAAAGCATTTATCGACTGCTTACACATTTTTCCACTTCTGCGTGTGCAAAGTTTGCCAAATCCAAATCTTTCGTGTTGCAAAAGGACTTATTATAACATTATTATAAAGATTATCGCTGGCAAACAGACTCAACGTCAGGGTTATTGAGCCTATGTGACCCCATATGGCCGCCTGACACTCTCATCATGTCTGGGGAATTCATTAATCTTTCATTCAACTTTGCAATGTGTACTCTTGTTGAAAAGTTTCGCTTTTTTTCGAGAAAAGTAAATACAATTTGTAAAGTTCTAAATTTAATAATTGAATTTATACTTTGCTCAGGTTGATGACCTGAGAATTTGTAATATTTACAGTCTATCAGTCCATGGAATTGAGAATCTGCAACTAAATTAAATGTTCAACAACCAAATTCCAGCATTAAACTCACAAATGCTTTTATAGCATACTTGTAAGAGCATTTCCCATTGTAAGTTTTGTTGTCATTTTGCAATGAAAAGAATTTCTGAATAGATTATATTTCTACAGAAATGTTCTCAAGAATTAACATGCTAACTTTTCCGAGTATTTGGTATCACATTTAGCTTCTCAAATAAACAGATCAATCAACAAATTTTAATAATAGATTTGGGTTCGACTCTATATTTAATTTTCAATAATGTGTTGCTAAGGTGCAAATTGGCTGTATGGATTCTACACTGAATAAAAAAACAGAAAATGGAAATAAAATACAAGAATCGTTTAGTTCAAACACAGCTCGAAGTGAATTTAAAACGCATGGAACTTTTTCAGTTTACGCAGCTCAACATTGACAGCAGATTTGCAGACGAAAAGAAGGGCTAGCGAGGTCAGCTATAGGGGCGAAATATGCAATATTCTGTACACAGAACTCTGTACACTGTAGACTGTAGTACATTTTGCACATCCCGTCAAGCTGCGCCATTTGTTAGTCGAATCTGTGGCAAGTCCCACAGCTCTTGACTCCGTTTCATTAGCCAACTGGCAAATTGGCGAGTCAGTCACAAAAATGCCGAAAACCCAACAAAAAAACATGCCCGAAATTTGAACTGTGAATGTGAATGAGGAGGGCAGAGGGGAGAGGGGAGAGGGGAAGAAGCGTAGCGTTATAAGCGCATATTTGCCATATTCAGAGTCAAATGTGGCAACAAATTTCTGTAAATAAAAATGTGCAAGCGGCTTGTGCAAATTTGTGCACATTGCGCAAATTGCATTGCGTCGTTGAGGATCCTGCAACACCAGGAAGAGGCAGCTGCAGCAACATTGCACAAACACTCTCATTGCCGCTCCTCTCCTCGCTCTCGTCTCCCTAGCTGAGGGAGTCAAACAAATGTGCCGAAATTAGCATTTTGACATTTCAATTTTGAATATTATTGACATGTTTATGCGGCTAGGGGGAAGGGGCCGAAAATATTTGGTTATTTGCTCAATTCGCATGGCACCGAGAACCGGTTTCATTGATTCGCAACATTTACTTTAATTAGCAGTTGAAATGTTGCCCAGCACAGCGATGCGTGCTCTATTCGAACATGTCACACTGCTGAGTGTGTGTGCGTGTGTGTGGGGGGGGCGTGGCAGATGGCAGTTTGTTTAGTTTATTGAAACAATGCTGAATCATTGTGAGCGCCGCATGCAGCAATTGTGAGGCAGGCAACGCGTGCTGTTTGCACTGTTGACATCATCATCGTCATCCCCATCGTCATTATCATTATCGTCAGCATCAATATCAACAACTTCATCATCATCCGCACTCTCCATAGCCATCATTATCTCAGCAAACTCATCATTATACTTAGTCAGGCAACAACAACAACGACGACAAACAAAAACAACAATAGATCCAAAACGGGGGCCATGACTAACAATGCAAAGTTTGTCATTGGCTTGATGCATTAATTTATGCCACTGTGAGTGTGTGTGTGTGTGCGTGTGTGGGAGCGTTTAAGTGTGTGTGTGTCAGTGAACAGAAGCTCACTCTCATTATAGACAGTCTTCCCACTCTTCTCCGCTTTTTTCCTCTTGCAATTCTCACATTGTTAAGTTCGTTATACATATTCATCATTGTTTTTTTTTTCTTGGTATAACAATTTTTATTTCTTGGCAAGCTCTTTCTTTTTGTTGCTGATTCACAAGCTACTTCAGCTGCTCTTCCTTAACTTCTCGCTTAATTATTAATTATTTATTTATAGATATACAAGTAAGAGTTTCAATGAATAAATAATTAAATGATACAAATAAACAAGCATTCTTGTATAAATTTCAATTATGTATTCATGAATATTACTATTTTGTTAATAATAAAGCTAGAGTTTAACGAATGCATTTACTAATACAACGCTGAGAAGCTCAGCATTTAAATTTGCTTATTCAAATTTCCATTTATTTATTTTTGCTTCAATTGATTTCATTCTGCCAACTTTAAGCTTTGCTTCAAGTAATGTCTTCCATCCCCTCTCCCCGCAGTTTTGCTGCCATTTCATCAGCGTTTCAGCCTTGACTTGTGCTAGCTGAATTGCTTTTGGCGTCAATTAACCCAAAGTCCTTCTCTAATCGCCCTCAGCTCTCGCCCCGAGTCCAGGTGTAATCTCAAATTAGTTCCGCACCGAAGTCCGCTGCCACCTTTTGCCGTCACTCGAAGCGAGCATCGCTAATGTGCATAATTATTGTATTTCAATTAATTTGCTTATCACAAAAGGCGAATGCTTAATGCCTAATGCGCAGACATTGAGACACCGACAGAGCTCCTCTCTCTCTCGTCTGCCGGAATGCGTGTGTTGAGCTGTTGTTATCGACGTTTCCATTTCCATTTCCATTTCGGGCTTCTGCATGCTTCCTGGCTGACTGAATGGCTAATGACGAATGTCCTGGGCAACATGCGTACCGCAATTTGACCCTCGAACTGACCTCAGCACGCAACGCCTTCTCAAAATGCTCATGAAGCGTTAAAGTGTAGGCGTATCTCAATTCAGTTGAGCTCGGTTTCTTTTCTTGCCATTTTTTGTTTGCTCCTTTGATTCCCTCGGTTTGAATCTTTAGAATGTGCTGAACCCAAAATCCTCCTGCCACCCTGGCATATCATTTGCCTTGTTGCCTCGAGGCCAATGCACGATTATGCGAATGTTGGGAGCGCATCCTTTTGTCTCAGCTCGGCCCAGGACTTAAGCTTGGCGGCTCTGGCTGAGCTGCCATAATGTGGCCAAATGTGTAGCCAAACAATAAATGAAAATTGTGTGCAATTGTCGTGCCTTTCAGACCCGAAACTTCCCCAACATTTGCCCTTCCGCCCCCACTACCCACCTATATTTAGGGCTGCTCATCCCTAACTGCCAAGTAGAGTACTATGGACACGTTGCAAGTTTGTTGTCATTGTCGGTTCGTCGTTTGCTGCTCATTTTGTTTGGTACTTATTGTTTTGTTTACCCTGTAAGCTGATCAAAGCGAGGGTAGCATGCGCTACAAAAAGGATATTCTCAGATTAAACTACTTTAATTCGAATATATAGTAAATAAATGAAATAGTTATTTATAGATTGTTCTCTTTTGTTTCTAGGGTAACTTTTAGTTGTGCAATCGGTCTTTGTGGCTCTGCAGCATCTGCTGGAAACTTGTTGTTATTGTTGTTGAGCAACTTCCATTTTGAGTTGCTTGCGTGTCTCGTTATCCTTTTTATTTGAAGTTTGCTTAATGCCAAGTAAATAGTAGCCACACACACATCTATATAGAGGAGTAGTCTGGTATGAAGATTGGCATTGGGTTTGAGGGGTTTTCCGGCCATTGTTTCACTTTTGTCTTGCCACAAATGGCAGACTCTATGCGAGTATGCGACTATGCGACGTGGCGCGTGCAGATGGATAATGTTTTGTGGGGTGGCAGATTGGTTGCAAGCAAGCCTGCCTCATTTCATGGCTTGTTGCCGGCTATTTTGCCGTATTATTGGCGTTAAGTTGCCTGTTACCTATGAACCCTCCAGATCTAGCCTCTACTTCTCTACTGTTGCTGACTCCGACTCCGACTGCGACTGCGACTCTGGCTGGTCGCTGGCTCTTATCCTGGTCGCATTATCATCATCATCTTCAATTTAATGCGTGGCAGGAGTGGAAGTGGAGGACACTCGACAATTTTAGTTCTGTTGTTGCTTCTTCTACTTGTCGCTGTCGTTGTTGTTGCTGTTGTTGCGCTTTGTTTTTGCGGCTTGCTCTTGCTCAGCCTTGGCACTCACTTCCTGCCATTTGCCAGTAGCTCTCCCATTTTTTTTCCTTTCCTGCTGCTATTGCTCGTTGTTGTAGTTGTTGTCTGTACTCCATGTAATGCCACTTTATATGCCGCAGTTGATGCCTTTAGAGGCTTTTGTGTTTACGCCATGTTAAGCCTTGGAATCCCTAATGCCAGAGGACATCGCCAATCTCTTTCCTCTCGCCTCCTCCCTCGCCTGCCACTTCACTCTGTCCCTCTCGATTGGCACATGTGTATTGGCATTTGCTTCGTTGATTTTACCCACAACATGTGCTCTGCCTATTTGCCTAGTTGGCCTGTTGTCCTCTCAGTCTCATCCCCCCCCGCACTCTCCAGTCTCCACTTTCGCTGCTTGTGCTTGTTTGGCCTGGTGTTAAGGTTCAAACATGGCGCAAGGTCGTTTCAACCAACCGAAGCGGACAACATTTACATTTACATTTCCATCTGCATCTCCTTCCGCGTCTCCCTTTCCATTCACATCTCCATCTCCATCTCCATCGCCATGCGGAACGTGCCCGGGCTGCCTTTTTATGCATGATCTCATCGGTGACTGGCATCAGAGGGCACTTGCGACAGAGCTTCGACATTTTGCCCACTTCCTCCCGTCCCCTGTCGACTCACAGCCTCGGGCTTATCCCTGCTATCTGAGTTGAGCTCGCCTTTTGAGGCAGGCCAGACAAAAGTTAATTGCCTGACATTAAACTATGAAAATGATAGGCGCCACAGCACACACATTCAGCATTCAGCATTCAACATGCCACATCGCTTCGCATCGCAGATCCCTGCGGAGCACATGTCCTGCGGGCTGCGCATTCCCAATATTGTTGTCCTCGTCTCACTGTAAAATTTCCTCTGCTAAGCTGCGCGTCGCTTAAGCGCCTTTAAATCGCAGAAAAAAAAACAGCAGCAAGCAAAAGAAAAACATTTGACAACGACAACAACAACAAGCAGCTAGAGCTGTGCCAGCATGTCGGCTTAGCATCAAATCTAAAGTCAGCAGGCAAAACCCCATTTTGGCCCGCATCCGCAACCTGCAGCACAGCAATCCAGCAACAATCCGGCTATATGGCAATCCTTGCCAGCAGCTGTCTGTTGCTTGCCCGCTTTGGCTGCTTGGCTTCAGCTTCGGCTTCGCCAGGTGAGATCCGATTAGGCTCATCAACAGCAAGCCAAACACGTTGAAAAACACGCGATTTGCCGCACACAAAAATCCTCGACAAGGCGCGAGGGCAGCCCAATAAATTAGCGACCTCCTCCTCCTCCCCCCCTCCTCCACAAACAGCTTAAACTTTCACAATTCACACAGAGGCCAATCCCACGTCCTTTGGCCCTGGGGCGCAATCGAAAAAGACAGGCAGTCGAAAGGGACGTACCAGAGTAGGGATTGCCCTCGAAGCAATCGAGGTTGTGCTTGGGTATAACAAATATCTACAACTAAATATACAGATACTTGGAGAGAGAGAGAGAGAGCGAGGTAATTGCCAAGGAAATTTACAGCTGAATAGCAGAGCCAATATCAGATCAATTTCAATTGACAAGCAGCCAGTGAAACGTTGAAGCAAAATGGTTGACAGAAGGAACAATTCGAATGCAATTTAAATTATCAGAAAGCAAAATGTTTACGAATGAAGCACAAAGCACAAACAAATAATCGCTTGTCGGGATCACTTTTCACATTCACCCTTTTTCTTTTACGCTTCTCTCTTCAGCAATTACTCAAACGTTCATCATATTTTCGTTTGCTATCTAAACTTATGCCTTATCATTTTGTGGTTATTAACAGGCGATTATTAAGATTTTCCAATACTGCTGGCAATTTACAGCGCCGTCTTTCTGGCATGACTTATTAGCGGCGATTTAGATGGAAGGCGAGGCCACAGGAGCGGCAAGGACTGCTGAAAGCTGCGTTGCCCGAAGACTGTCAGCAAGTGTTGGAGTTGATGGAGGTAAAAGGCGTCGTGTCGAGCGCTGATTAATTTGTAGGTGTCAATTGGGCAGAGCCTAAGTGAATTTTTATTGTGGTTCGTAAATCAGGCTAAAAGGCAAACTGTTAAATTGGTGAAATGGGGCAAATAAGGTAAAACGTTAACGGTTAACGGGTAAATGTTTTCTGATTTTCTGTTGAACTTAACAATTAAATTGTTTTTGATTTAATTTGCCAGGCAAATGCTGTCCTTGCCGTGCTGTTGACTGAGCAAACATCCAACTAGACAGACGAGGGGTCCGAAGGCATTGACTGTGTGAATGTGTGTGTGTATTGGTGTGTGTGTGTGTGTGTGTTGGTGTGTGTGTGTTGGTGTGTGGCCCGCACGAGAGACAACCGCAAATGCTGCATGTCCTGCTGGACTGTGAACTGTGGCCAGGTTTTTGCTTTTGATCAACTCCGGAGGCTTGCTTAAAAACGCATTACGTTCGGCTCCGAGTGGCAAGCTCTGACTTGACCGCAAGTGGAAAATCCTTTGGCCCCCACACACACACACACACACACATACATATATATATATTGAATCTATCTGTGCAACCCTTCAACAGTGGCTGCTATTCTATTTGCCTCTCTCTGCAATTACTTGGAAAGCGACTCTGCGGTTGCCTTTGTCATCGTCTTTCCATCGTTTCAGCCTTCCGCTTTTGTGCTTGAGCCAAATGCAAATTTGTTATTTATCTGCCGGTAATCCCCTTTTGGTTGCCCTTCCTCTTCTCGCACGCTTTTTTGCTTCTCTATCCCACCCTGAGGGCAATTAATAAGCATTACAATTACAGATCAGCGCGTTTACATTGCGGTTGCACTTCCAGCAAAATATTTCTAATTAAACATTGCGCCTCAACAGACTAAACACAGCAACAACAACACTGAATATTATAAATACACAAAATAGGAAAAATAATTTATTAAATTTAATGCGGCCAATAAATGCAAATAAGCCGCGGCGTGGGCGTGGCAAAGGTTTTTGGAGGGGGCGCGAGCGTTGTTTTAATTAAACCGCAGTCGAATCATTATGAATTGCCTTCATTCATGCAGTCATCCACTCATTCAAACATTCATTCATTTCTGCTCGTATACGCCTCAATTAGTTCAATCTACATGCATGGGTGGGCGTGGCAGACGCTCCAAAAGAGTTATGCACGAAGCGGCGGCTAATTAGCGACATTTATGCCACAGGTCAGACATTTGTCGTTGTTGTCGTTGCTTATACGGCATTGCGCATACGACACGTGGGACGCTGTCTATGTTGGCGCTGCGTGTTGGCGTTTCGCTCGACGTTAACTTGGCTAAATTACAACAGCATTTGAGTTAACAACTGGCACAGCCTTTGAGTGAATTAATAATTTTAATGCTCTGCATTAGGTATAAACTGAGGAAATTGCTTAAATCGTTGCTACTTTGCGTAGAAGTCAGAAATTGATGTCTGATTTTACAGTCCACTGCAAACAAGAAATCTATAGCGAAAGAGAGACCGTCATTCTGCTAAGCATTGCAATTAAAACTCTTACAGATTGCGCATATGCGAAATGCACTTGTAAGGACATAATAATACTCTTCTTTATTTTGTTGCATGCACAGCAGCGTTGAACCCTCAATTTATGCTGCTAATGATTGGTTTCGTGTTGGTCGCCAGTCGTGCAGTCAATCAATCAATGCGCTCATGTCTGCATTGCATGCAAACGCAATTAGCGTGGACATGAACCCACCGCATGAACCAACCAGCTGCAGCGTCTGGTTCTAGTCCTGATGCCCAGTCCAGTCCGTCCGTCTGCCAGCCTACTAATTACCATATCGTATGTACTATATGTGCGATATTCTTGCGGTTTTGTGTTTGAATTAATTACGCATTTGATGGCTGACCTCTGCCGATGTTGTTGTTGTTGCTGTTCTTATTCTACTCTTTGCCTAGTAGCAACAGTTTTAGTGTGTGGTTGGCTGGTTGCAACTGCCAGGTTTTGGATTTTATTCCGATTTTGATTAGCTGTAATCGCGCCACGCAAACGGCAGCGAGGCGAAGGCGTTGCTCGCACACGCAGCGTTTAACTGCCACTTGTTGCAACAACAACAACAACAAAGCAGACTCGTGTCACGAGTGTGGCACATAAATTTCTATTCTAATTACTTGCGCTCAGTCAGCAGGTCAACAACGTCAGCAGCTTCGGTTAATTTATGTGCGCATTTGGCTTTACAAAAAGATATAAACGATTACACACATGGCTATCTATATCTATACACACTCACACACACACAGAAACTATATAATTCTGTTGTTGCTTGGGGAACCATCTAAATGGCCGTTGCTGCCCTGTGACATTGGCAGCAATTTTAACAACATTTTAACAAATGTGTTTGCATTTGTCGCCACGACTCGTTGCAAGCATGACGAATGCGAGTGGGGGGCGTGGCCGGGGGTCATGTCTAGTCACTTCATTATGCAGCCATCTAGTTTTGTTGGCCATTGTAATTTTCAGTGCCACGCTAATTACACGTTCCCCCACATTGACCACGGAGGTCAACAACGACCAAGCAAACTGAACTGAACTGAAATGACAACGCCTTCAATGCGCTCTCTAATGAGTAGCAGCGACAACTGCGAGGGAAAAAAAGAAGAGACCCTGCAATGCTACTCGACAATTAGTTAAGTTTTCTATATTTAGCTGCAATTGCAAGTCGAGTGCAAATGTCAAAGGAGTTGAGCTCGACGCTGACAGAAATTAATGAAGCAAGCGAAAGAAAGTTATGCTAAATGGGGCAATGAGCAAACTATTAAAGGAGCAAAGAAAAACAAGTATTTTCTTTAAAGAAGAAATAAATAAAATTAAAAGGGAATGTAGCTGCTAAGATTGGTTTAATATGCAGAATATTCAACAAGTGTTAATTCAGGAAAGATTAAAAATGATATTTATCACAAAAAAAGTAAGGATATTTTCACACTACTATTATATTAAAGCAAGGATAATGTTCTACAATTTAATGAACGATTTCAAGTAGTTTAAGTACAGTATTGCTAATAAAATGTCCAAGTCTATGATTGGTTAAATATGCAGCTCTGACTCTTGAGTATTCAACAAGTGTTAATTCAGGAAAGATTAAAAATTATATTTATCGGAAAAAATAAGGATATTTTAAAGGGCTAATATTATATTAAAGCAAGGATATTATTCTACAATTTAATGAATGATTTCAAGTAGTATTGCTAATAAAATGTCCATGTCAATGAAAAATAGAACTTTAACTGATGAAATATTCTAATCGAAACGACTTCTGCAAGTCTGCTATAACATAGGATTTTCTGAAAAGTCTCGCATTTAATGCCAGACTATTTGATTTATGTCCCGCGCAATGGCAACTTTAAATAATAGTAAATGGAAATGCTACTCACAGTTGACATTCAGGGTGGCTGTCGCCTCCAGGCGTTTGCCCTCGTTCATGGCCCGATTGCGCACCACACACTTGTACTTGGCGCCATCGTCCTCGCGACGTGGCGTAATCAGGAGCGTGGCGTTTGTGGGCTGATCCTTGGTGCCGCCACGCAGCACTGTCGATGGCAAAGGCGAATTGGAGCCCTCGCGATACCAGCTGCATGAACAGAATGCGGATGGTTAACAGCGTCGCATTAGGCGGGCTGAGAGATTTAACTTACGTTATGGTTGGATCCGGTGAGCCGCCAATGCTGCTGCAGGTCAGCTCCATGGGCTTGTCCTCGGTGGCGACGGCAATGCTGCCGGGCGAGATGACCGGCGGATGGGGGGGCGTTAGAACGGTGAGATTGTGGAACTCCTGATGCACATCGGCACCGGTGCCTTTGGCCTTGATGCGGCACTCGAAGCGGCCGTTGTCCCGATTGTAGGACACATTCTTGATCTGCAGATCGTAAATGCCGCGCTCCGGTTGAAAGTCGAGTCTGCGAAGCGAAAGCAAGTTCAATAAATTTCATTTCATAATACATTTTTACAAGAGTTTCTCTCGCATCCACATCAACTTATTTAAGGCAATTGAATTTACAAATTCAATTTGTGAGTATTTTATTTATGAAAAAAAAAAAAAAACCTTCGTCGCCCACTTTGATAACCCAACACTAATTGTGCTAATATTGAGTTTTCAGCTGCCATCCAGCTGTGTGAGGGAGGTGTGAGTTCGCATCCTGGCCCCGCAGGTGGTTCAACTTTAAACGTTTCGCAATATAAATAAATACGAATGTTAATATTTGTCCAGCATGAGAGGGCGACAGCACGAAGGGGGAGGTGGGTGTGTCACAGCAACATAAATAAAATCAACGTTCAATAAATGTTTGCATATTTTCCTAGACGATGACTTCGATTGACGATAACGATGACAACGGCAGGTTGCTGTAAAACCGAGAACACTGCCATTGACAACCGGGGGGAAGGGGGAGGAAGGGGGCGGAAGGCGGGGATTGTTTGTATTGCCAGACGTTAGCAACCGAATGGTAAACAAAATGTCAACATTTTTGCTCAAGTTCTTGTCGTCTTTGGCCATGGGCTTTTGCCAATTTAATTGTAAAGCCCACAAAAATTTAACTTTATCGTTACGCTTTTAATTGTGAATTTTGCAATTTTTGTTAATTGAATTTCCATATTTGCTAAACGCTTCAAAATACAAATCAATACGAAATTGAATTAAATACAATTACACACGAACACGACAAGCTGGCAACATGTTTTGATGTGTTTCTTGGTTTCTCTCCTTGAGCAGCCACTTCCGCTTGCACGCCAAGAGCCTCTTATAATATTCTAGGAAAATTAGGAAAATATTTCACGGCTGCTCTGCCGTTGGACGCGTCATCAGTAATGTATAATCAAATGGAATTGCGTAATTTAAGCGCCCCAAAGTTTATTTCATTTTTCATCATAAAAAAAATTGTTTTCTACAGGTAGAAATAATTTGCTGGCATACAGCCGCTCTTTCATTTTAAAGTATAAATAATTCATTTACAATATTTATTTTATGTATACACCTTCTTATGAACCTTATTCATCGTTTACACGTTTATTATGATCGATGAAATTAAAATAATTATCATTATTAGCAATTTATTGTTCACCAAACTACAACATATTATCGCCGGTCGCCTTATCTAGTCAAAACGTTTCATACCTACTTCAATATTACACATGTCGGGTGTATTTGATTGGGTTTAGGTTTTTTTTAATCGAATTAAAGTTTACTTATATCATTTGAGTCTTACCTTACTCATTAAAACGGTTAAAAATTAGTTATAAATGATAAAGTTATTTTGACGAATCTCAAATATATTTTCCAATTTTTTTTTATCAAATGAGCTGTTAATTTACATAAACCAACAACCAAGAATAGCCGCATCAAAGAAATTTAAAAAATAGTCCGGTTTACCATTTTTTCTTAACAAAGATTGCCACAAAGTCAAATATTCTACATTCTTGTAATTGAGGTTATGAACTAAAATTGCAATTTCCAAGAAATGTGGTCAAAAGTGGCAATTCTCACTATATGCAATTGAACAAGAATGGATTAGTCTAAAATGTAAAATTGGTTTAAAGCTTGGACTCCCTTGGACTCATTTTGTACATCTTTTCAAAAATGAGATTTCTTTACTAAAACGCACATGTTGGGCGACTCACTTTAACATTAAATTACAAAGACATCACATTGGCTAAACTCATTTAATTTCACGAAACACGTAGTACAAACTCCACTAATTAAAACCCATTATTAAAATTGGATTAATACTCGTTTTTTTTAAATTTATTTGAAATTGAAAATTGCAACGCAATCTGCATTTTCCTACTGCACTAGCTTTTGCAAATAAACAGCTGTGTTTGACAGCTGTTTTCGCGAAAGTGGCGCCATCTATGCAAATTTCTGGTATGTAACTTAAAAGGTCACTCATTTTCTGATGCAATGCCATCAAAATCGGGGTAATATTTTAACTTTTGTAAATTGACTTTATGGCACAAAAAGTGGTCGTCTGGACCATAGTGGATTGATTTGATAGAGACAATCTTGAACATTTCACTTTGTTCATCTATTTAAAAGTAATATCTCTGAAGCGGAAATGGTTATTATGCTTTGGTTATTTCTGTGGCCTTGATGGCAACATGCAAAGTTCGACCAACAGCAAATACTCTCTGTATTTATTTAAAAATATTCATTTATATTTAAATGTATAGAGCAATCATATTCTGTATCTCTATCTTCAAAATTATACAAAACAAAAACGTAATTTCTAGTTCTTTAATATATGCACAAAGAGTATTCCATCTTCTATGTTTCTTAAAGTCAACGTCTGCAATTTTGGTGAATTTCGCCAGCACACTGATTATTTTGTCGTTGTCCTGGACAACTACTGAAAATTGATGCGTCTCTGAAGCTGTTATACACTTCGCTGACTGCTCAAATGGTCAAATGTCGATAGCCCATGAACATGGACAGAGACTACGCAGCAGTTTATTAAATTGGTAAACAAGATGTTGTGACCCCCCCCCGAATTCCCGCTACTCTCTCCTCCATTACAGATCTGAGCACACTGAAGTTCATTTGTCAAGCATCGTTAGAACATTTCGAAATGAAGCACAGATGGCAATGCCAAGGCGTGAGTGAGAATGGACAACTAAAGGACACTCTGAGAGCTCGTAATATTTCATCTCATTTCGGCGTCTAGACGCATTTATGGATTTAATTGACAATTCATTCAGCTGGCCAGCTGCTCTTCCCTGTGGCTTCCTTCGTCCTTTTGCTAATTGCTATAAACCGCTAAAAACACGCGTCAGCGGCAAAAGTATTTAATTAAGCAGAAGCATCAGCAGCAGAGAGAATAGACCACACCGTAGTCCCTAGCTAAACACAACTATGGCCGTAGTTTTTCTGGTTCGTTCTCGCAATGAAATTCACGAAAATGAAATGCAAAAACCAAAGCGCAGACAACGACAATGACCCAAAATATATACATATATATATATAGAACATGAACCAGCGGAAACCAGCAAAAAAAATAATGGTAACCGAGCAAATTGACTGAATTCTCTGCAGACTCGGTTCGTCCTGCGTCTCGTAGTTGAATTTTTTATTATTATTTTTCTATTTGCAGTACGCGCTGCTCTCGCTTTCGGGCTCGAGTTCAGGCTCCTGCTTCACAGCGGCTGCCTTCGCTGCTCATTTGCAGCTGAGCTTGGGGACCCGGACATTCTACGCTGTTGTCCTTTTTATAAACCTACCTACCTAGTACATTCTCTCTCTCTATATATATGTATATATATGTGTGTGTATGCGACGGCAAAAAAGTGCAAATTATAAAAACTGCTGGCAAAGCGCAGTTCTCCACTCATCGCCTGCCACTTGGGAACGCGAATCTTTCGACGGCGGCAAATGCAGAAAGAAGCTCCCCAAAAAAAAAAAAAAACAAAATCGAGAATACTTTAAGCATTAAAAAGGCGCGCGTGTCGCACGTCCTTGAGCGCCAAAGGCTCCTGCGGGATTTGTAGTTGTTCGTGATTCGCCCACTCTCTGCCTCTCTCTCTCTCGCCGCTTTCTCTCTCTGTCTTATTACTGCATACCTTGGTGTTGTTGTAATTTTCAAGTATGCCATTGCCGGCGGCTCTGTTGCCTGTCTGCGATTTGGATTTTCGTTCGTTGTTGTGCCTGGGACACGGATTCGGTTACGGGATTCCAATGCATCCTATTCCCCATTTGCTACACTTCCCTCCCTCTTCCCTCGAACGCTAAATGGTAATGCGGCCATTGCCGCAGCCAATTATTTGGTATTGGGGCATTCCGGCACATGTAAACGCCTCAATTTCCCAGTCAGTCGAAGAATTCCTCACGTTACGACTTTTGTTGCTGTTCCTGCCGGCAAACAAAATGATTGCAAATTGTCTGCAGGATTCCTTCAATATATTTTTGCTGGAGTTTTCGTTGGCTGGAATCGTCCTTGGCAACATGACTTGCATTCTTAAATGCCCTGGCAGCAGTCTGCGGCGTATCTCGGTCTGTGTCTGCCTCGTTAAATGAAATGTTTAACGATATATTAGCTGCAGGCTGTGCTTCTTTCCCTCCTCCTCCTCCCCGTCTCTCCATCTCTGTTGGTTCTTAATTCTGTTATGCCATTTCGGCGTTTCGATGACCCCGTCGCGGCAATCGCAGTCGACCAGCAATTGTGCAGTATTTTCACTTTTGCAGCGACAGCGATGGCCAAAGATACAGAAGCAGCTACAGATACAGATACATTTGGCAAGATAGGGGAAGAGGGAGAGAGAAGCGTCGTCGTTGTGGTTGTTGTCGCTGTTGCTTGTTAGCTTTCGGCAGCAATTGCAGTAAAAAATGTATTTTACAATTTTCCTGGGAACTGTGCCACGTCTAGCGACTGCTCCTTTGGCTGCGAGCCTTTGCCTTTGCTTTGCGCTTTTTTATTTCTATTTGTGCTTCTATTTGTTGTTTGTTGATTTGCTTTTATTGTTACACACGACACACACACACACACAATTGCTGGCTGGCATTTCATTTGGCAAGCAAACGCGCTGCATTTTGTGGCCTCGACTGGGCACTTAAAATTTATGCCTTGCCACATAAAGAAGCAGCTGAAAGTCCTGACGAGCCAGCAGCAAGGAGTGTGATTGCAGAGTGCAAAGGACAAAGCGAACGGTAGAGAGAGTGCAACATTAAAAAGAGGCCGCAGCCCGGAAACGGAAGTCGAGGCACGAAGCAAATAAAAATACAATTGCAAATGGCGCGGGCGAGCGGGTAATGAAAATGAAACATAAACAACCACAACACACACATGTGTTGTGTGTGCGAGTGTGTGTGTGGCTCATAATTGTGTGAATGTTTAACACGCGTCGGCATTGACATTAAGGATTAAGCATATGAACATAACATATATAATCGGACACGAGGACATTTGACCAGCTTGACCAGCAGCAGCAATGGGGCAACAGCGGCTGTGACTCGTTTAAATTGCCAAGAACTTGATTTTAATTAAGTTGCCAGTTGGCAGTCGGTGAGCACACATAAATCCCATTATCCCCATGTGTGTGCGAGACATTTAATTAACTTAACAAATGGCAGGGCGACACTTGCATAACAGGTGGAGCATTAACAGCCAACGGCCAACGGCAAATGGGATGGCAACAG
Source organism: Drosophila formosana (assembly GCA_035045625.1). NCBI lineage: Eukaryota > Metazoa > Arthropoda > Insecta > Diptera > Drosophilidae > Drosophila > Drosophila formosana. The sequence continues at coordinate 1,658,202 of JAWNOW010000030.1, forward strand.
ATACAGCAGCAATTGCACAGATTTCCGCTTCCATTTTTATGGTATACATATATGCTTTATAGTAATGGGCTTTTGTAGACTCACCTATAGCCGGAACTCAACTGCACTTCTCCGATGGCCACGTTGTCAAATTGCGCCGGATTCGATATCGAACGCGTCCAGAAGAACGAGAAATCATTTGCCTCGTATTTCTCGGTGAAGCGACACTTCAGCACAAGATCTGCGTTCTCACGCGTGTCGATGGACTCGTCGGCCAGACAGCAGCTGCTCAGCGTTGCCAGGACTGCGACTGCAAAAGTAGAACAGAATAGGAAAACATTTAGAAAATATTGTTTGCTGTTGTGGAGCGGAAACTGGGGAAATTTAATTAAAACTTTTACAACAGTGAATGAAGCCGGAAAAATTGCTGGAATGTGAAACTAACAACAAATTTGCAAAAAAAACACAAAACATTTAAAACTCTTTCTGCACATAAAGTTAGCAGATACTTAACAGGCTGCTTACTGCGAATGTTACGGGGAAGGTATCTAAAGAATAAATAGGTACAATATTCAATTAAATTGTATACAATTTTTCTACATTCATTCAATGATAATTTATATTCATCGTTTAACTATTTGAATTCTATTCGTTTGCTATCAGTAAATTTATAAAACTTTTTGATGTGCGCCACAAAAGATTGACAACTTTTCACTTTTGTGCAGCATAAGAAGCTTTTCCCCGTCCAATGTAATTTGTCATAGATGTTGTTGTCAGCTGGTTTGCGGGTCCATATGAACCGAAATATTTATTTAATTTTTAATAAACCAATATAGGTAAGCTGCAAACTTGTCATTGCCATAAAGGTAGCGACAACTCAGACAGTGAGAGCGTGATAAAAATAAAGAAATAAATAAACAATTTTCTGGCGAAACTTTTTCATATGCTTAGCCACCTTCTCCTTCCCTCGACTCTCCAGTTCTTTGCAATAAATACAACAAAAAGCAAAAGAAAACCAAGTATGAGTGAAAGAAAGCAAAGAAAAACGAAGGAAGGAAATACGAAATCAAACGACAAACTTCTGAGTACCAAACACTCGACATAGGTGCGTCGTTTTACGTCTGGTTTCCTTTTTTCGAGAGGGGAGGAGGCGAAAAAGGCATTACTTTTACTTTGCTGCGTAAATTTCAAGTTGAATTTATGGCCGCTTTATATTTGGCATCAAATATGCATGAGCCAGCGTTTAAGCCAGTTCCCTTACCAATTTCTGCAGTAACAAAACGAACGGCGGCTGGGGCAATAAATTTGTGCATTTGCCGTCGTCTGCCTGTCTCCGCCATGTGCTAAATTTAAAGATTGTTTCAATTGGGTGGCAAAACACAAGTCCAACACTCTCTAGTCTCTGCTGTTTGGGGGGGTTTTTGCATTCAAAGTCGCATTCGCATTCGCATTAGTCCCAATAATCGTTAAAATCCCAAAGTTATGCGAGACGCGAGCGAGGCCATGAAAAGCGCATTAAAATTAATTTGACAGTCGTCTGGCAGCGTCTTAGCGAATTGTATCTAAGTAACAAGCACAGAAAGGTGGCAACTCTGCCAAAAAGTGAAAGAGATATATCTCGTCGCTCGCTTTTCTAGCATCACTTTTCATTGCTGCCCCACGAATTTATGTCAAAAGTTTTGTGTGCCACATAAAATTGTGCGCTCTGCCACTTTTTTGGCCCATTCATTTATTCTCTGCTGGCTGCCATTAAAGTTACTTTTTGGCGCTGGCCTCGTTGAGCTGCGTTCGCGTTCGCGTTCGCGTTCACGTTGCGTTCCTTCCTTTCACGTCGTCTGTCAACGCATTTCGCTGCTCATTTCGCTTGACTGCCTGCCTCTGTCCTGCCACTCTCTCTCTCTCTCTCTGTCTCACTCTCTCGCTGTCTCCCTCGCCCACACTCTTTCATGTCCTGCACTGTCCTCCATTTCACAGTTGCGTTTCTAATTAAAACTTTGAAGTCAGCGACGACGTCGTCCAGGCGTCCATTCGGCTGCACTTAGGCAAATTGCCAGCATTACAACTTGGAAGAAGCTCCGCATTCGCATATCAGCCGCTCTCGCCGCTTCGCTTGCCACTCGCCATTTGGCCTCTCGCTATTTATGACGAGGATTGCACTTTGTGGCCATAAAGATAATGACCACTCCTGGTTCAATACTCGTCACTGTTTAGCATCTACCAAAGTCACTTGTTGACTCGCTGCTTAGCACTCGTTATTTGTTAATGGCTTAGCAAACATTTGCTACTCATTTTAATACTTTTTCGATCAGTTAGTACTTGTTATTGATATATGGAGGCCTTAGTTAACATTCATTGATATCACCTGTTTCTTAACACTGCCTTTAATACTCGTTACTGTATAGCATCTACTAGTCACCTGTTGACTCGTTATTTGTTAATCGCTGGAGTAAGTAAACATTCGTTTTTTTAGTACTCTTTGGATCAATTGATACTTTTTTTATATATATGCAGATACTTCAGTAAACATTCGTTAATATCACCTGTTTCTTAACACTGTCTTTAATTCGCGTTGCTTCAGTCATCTGTTGACTCGTTTTTTGTTAATCGCTGGATCAGCAAACATTCGTTGTTTTAGTACTCTTTGGATCAATTGATATACTTTATTGATGTATTCGTTAATATCACCTGTTTCTTAACACTGTCTTTAATACTCGTTGTGCTCACTCTTTATTTATTAAGCATTTTATTACTCGTCTCTGTCTCTACTCCACTCCATGCACTGTTTTCCCGACTTGCTTCTGCAGGCCTAATGTAATTCATTATTCAATTGACTGATTACGCATACGCCACGTTATCCGCGAACAAATATTTGCATGGATAAAAACAATAGGACAAACATTACAGATATTGCGCATACATTTCGCGGCTGGCTGCAGTTTGGCATGTCAATATTGGCATATGCAAAAATGCAGGCAATGCGCCTCAAACGATATCAATTTGCCATTAATTGACGTGTACACATGAAGCGAAAGCGATACAGGATGCCAGTCAGGCTGACAGCACGCACAACTGCGCGTCCCTTTTTTAAAACGACACAATTCCCCAGGCTCGAGAGACGGAGACCCGGCGAAGGACCCGCGGAGTGTCATTAAAAATTCACGAAAAGTCGCCGGGCGCCTGTTAAGTGCAGTTAATGAGCTGGCAATGGTTAAAAGGCATCCACTTGCAACTAATTAAATTATCATTATGAAATGAAGTTGAAGAAAAATTTCTTATAATTGCCGCGGCACGCACAAAAAGAAACAAAAACGAACAGAGAGCGAGAGACAGAAAGAGGGCAAAAGAAAAAACATTAAAAGTAATATGCAGAATTTCTAGAAAAGATGGCGGACAAATGGTTCCGCAGGATGCGCAAATGAAAAATTCAATTTCCGGTGCAAATTCTGATACAACTGTGAACCCTAATGCAAAAGGATACGCCTCTTTGTACATAATAAACAGCATTTGGGAAAAGCATCAGTCAGCATTCATAACTGTCTTTGTGACTTTAAATAGCAATTTCATTTCGAAAGTGCTGCGAATGTTATTTACAGCAATGTCAATGCTGAGCTAGGATAAAAATAGGCATCAAGTGTGGGCGGACATAATTTATACAATTGATTGGGTTTTCTGTTTCAGTGATGGGTCCTTTAGGCCTCTCTCTCTGACTCCGCGATCCTTACATTGATCACTGTTCCAAAGAACAGAGCTTTCTGAGAATGTGCTTGAGAAATTCAATAAGGAATTCGATGGACCTTCATGGTCATTTAGCATCAGTTGGTGATGTGAGGCTTTTTGAAAGTTCTGGCAATAACAAAACATTGTTCAGGTGACTGATATGTAAACAAACATACTCCTCAGTAAATCGCATTGCTTTTCTGCTTGTTGCTACTTTTGCAGTTAGAAATATAACAGACTGGTTTGGCGTCACAATTAAATCGAAATGGAAATATGTGAAATTTCTTATTGTTTTTATTATTAGTGACTTAACTGATTACTCAGTAAATCAGGATGCAGGATTATCCACTATGTAGTGCTTGCATTCTGAGTCCTTCCATAGTTTAAACAGTTTCGATCCTGCTTTACACAACTTGCAAATGTAACCGAACACTGGGGAGCTGTATTTTGTGCTCAATAGCATGGAAATTGGCAGGCGACTTTGCTGGTTGCTGATGCACCACTGCGGACATTGTGTTCGGCAAGATGTGGCAGCCAGGGGACAGGCAGACAGACGAGGAAGAAGAGACGGAGCGAGATGGATAGTGTCTTCCTTTCACACGTCTGCTTTTGTTGGCATAGTTTGACACTGCTCAAACGCAATTATTACGTGAGAATTATATTAAAATGGAAACAATGGCGAGCGAGCCAGAGAGGGGGCCCCAAGTAAATTGCAGCTGCCAAGACTGCCAGCAACAGCAGCTAAAAGTGGGCGTCTCTACAAGTGTGTGTGTGTGTGTGTGTGTGATTCTCTGTCTGTGTGTGTGGCTGTCTGCAGGGCAAATAGCAGAAGGCAACACGACGGCCAGCAGCGCCAGACAAAGCAAGAGGGGGGAAGATACAGCAGGAGGGGGGGGGCATAAGTTGTAGCTCCAGGCAGCCAACACACACACACACACACACAGGCAAGCAAAGAGTGTAAAAGAGAGAGAGAGGGAAGCGAGTGCGTGGGAGGGAGAGCGAAGGAGTCGAGTGAATTTGCTCTTGTTAATTGCATGTTCTGCATATCACTTATAAATGCACCCACACACACACACACACACTCGCAGTCGCTTGCAGCCACACACATGTTGGAGCAACACTCGCACACACACACACACACATGCACATACACTTTGAAAAAGTTTTGCCATAATTGGATTTTCAAAGTTAATTACCAGCATTGAATTTGGCCGTAAAACCTAAGAAGAACACGCCAGCCAGAGCCAAGCCATAGTGAGTGTGTGTGTGGTGTGTGGTGTGTGTGTGTGTGTGTAGTGTCCTTGTTTGTCCATGGCTATGTGTCCATGTGTCTGTGTTGTTTGTTTGCAGCTCCGCTCGATTACAATGTAATTTGGCATAGATTTTTGCCAAGCAAGCGACCCGCTTCAATGCTCTTTGATCAAAAAGTAGCAATAGACTCGCCTCAATCGGTAAATCGAGAGGCCATTGAAAAGGACTCTACACATCTCTATCTGTGTGTGTGTGTGTGTGTGTGCTCAGTTCTCCACATGGACGCCTTGCTGGCTGGCTGTCTGAATGGGGCATGCAAAGTTATCCTTGCAGACAAGGACTAAGCGAAGCACAGCAAAGTGGAATTATGTCTTATTATTTAGCCAAAGGCAACAAATCTCTCTCGCAACTTGCAGCTGGCACTACACCAAAATAGCGAACAACTCTAAACTCTCTGCTGTGCTGTGTGTGTGTGTGTGTGTGTTTGGGTGTCTTTAATGTCTTTATATATGCAGAGCGTATAAGCCAAATTGCAGCTGCCTTTGGCCAGGACAGTCGATAAAAACTCCACTGCAATGGCGCGCACATAAAATGCAACATAATTTTCTTATGAGTCACACAGACAAAGCCAAACGAAAAGGTAACTGCGCTCGATGGTCGAGGGGGGGGCGACAGCGCATTCTGGGGGTGTTATAACAATGAATGTTATCTGTTTAAGCTGCCACCCGTTTATCCTGGCAGCAGTTGCAGAAGCTGCTGTCTGCCGAGGCAGCAAAAGTCAACCAAACGGAAGAAGATTGCAATTTAAAGGCAACGCGAGGAACACAGACTCAATCTCTGACTGAGCGGGAGGCGGGAGGGGAGAGAGCCTTTGGGTGCGGCAAAACGGGTTTTTTTTTGTGTGTCTGCAGCAAAAATATTGATGGCCATGCTGCAAGTTCTTGCTGTTGCAAAAGGGAAGACAGAGCAAAAGCCAAGAAGCTGTGCGCAAGCAGAAAACTGGCAGCAGCCAAAGGTGCGACCAACTTGTAATCCAGAGGTGAAGTGGGGGGGGGAAAGCAGAGCTAAACAGACAACGTCAGAGATAGCAATAGAAGCAGAGAGAGAGAGAGAGAGAAAGGAGACAGAGACACACAAGTTGTGCAGCGTTTAAAAGAAGATGCATTTTAACCCATTAGCCGACACTGTCAACTGAGATATGAGTGCAATGCAAAAAGCTGTTTTGTTGCTTTTGCCGCATTATCAAGAGACAAATTTCAGCCAGATACTCGCATTTGACATTTATGAATGTCATAACGTATGGCAGAAGAGCATCAACAAAAGTGCTTAGATAAAGCCAGGAAAATTACGAGCACTTGCATTTTAATTCGAGAAAAAAATACACAAAAGTTTAATAAGACTGCTTCTAGCAAATATTTCTCTTTTTAATAAACAAAAACAGCTTGCAACGAAATGACTTTGGGTTTAGTTAATTAAAACTACAGAAAATGTGTTTTAGAATTTAATATTACATTTAAATATTAATTAGACTGCATGTTTGAAGGAAATATTTTGCAACTTTAATTAATTTCGAGTTGAAGTATTGCGACTCAGAAAAAACTTTGTGTGCGTCTGATTCGGATTTTCCTTCTGCAGTTTTCAGCTGACAAGAGCAGGAACTGATGTTGTTGTTGTTGGAGTCGCATTATGTGAACTATTCCGCAAGTGTAAACAAACGAAAAGTTTTGCATCTGGGCGCACTCTCAATGGGTTAAATGCAGAGAAATCTGTTCAGATTGTGGGCCACACACACAAGAGATCTTTGAATGGGATTCGGTGCGAGTTGTGGGTGCGCTTCTGGATGGAGGGCTAAGCGTGCGGGCGGCTTGGTGCCGTTATTTCATTACCACTTTTGCATGACAATGCAGAAAGTGGCAGGAGGGCGAGAGAAGTGGGCTGAAGAAGCTGCGTCGAACTGCGCAATGATGTGCAATGCCCCGCAGAATCGAGCAGCCGAGCAGCCGAGTGTCGTGTCGAGAGTCAAGAGTCGACTCGAGAGTCGAGTTCGAGAGTCTTGGAAACTTTGCAACATTGCAGCGCTTTTTATGCAGCCAACACGGCCCAAATTGCTTTGGCAAAAGTGGAAAAACCGGTCCAAGTTGCACCAAGATACACACATGATTTTCCAACTAAGTCCGCCACCTCTGCCTCTCGTCGCTGTTGTTGATAGTGTGAATGTGTGCGGTTAACATGGCTTAAGAAACTTTTGTGGCACCCTCCTCCCAAACCTCCCCCCTTCTTATCTCGCCCGGCAATGTCTCTGTGAAACAAAAAAATAATACAAAAAAAAAAAGTTTTCAGCCTGCGCTGCGCAGCAACAACAGATAAGTTGCAACTTTCAAAACTTGCCCCCAAAATGTTTTCTGTTTTCTTTGCATTTTCGAATTGTTTTTTGCCCACTCTCCCAATGTTGTTTTCCCCTCATTTCTTTTCGTATTTGTGTCATGTTTACAAGACGCCCTCTTACAACAGCCACAACGACAACAATGGCAACAAACCGTGAATGCAATTTTGCATTGCAGCAGTAAAAGGTAAATAAAACTCGACACCATTCACCGCCCCCACCTCCACCTCCACCACCGCCACCGCCATCGCCACCACTTGTTGAGTGGTGCGCACCACGTGGACAAACAGCGTGAAAAACAATTGCGTTCAAGTTTTCATAAATTAACGTCAAGTTTTTCACATCTTTTCCATGGCAATTTTAAATTATTTTCATCTCGCACGATGGCAAGCAGATAAAGCATTAAATACCCTACATCATGAATATCTTTGAGGTAGAACTTTGCAAGCATTTCCAGCGTATGCTCAAGTCGAGCAGCCTCGTTTGCTGTCGCTGCAGCTCGTTTTTCATTTATGCCACGTGCATTTTTGCCCGGAATTTCACTTGGCTGCCGCCCGCACATGCATGCTTATGCGTACGACCGCAACACCAGCCCCGCCCACACGCCTCTCCCTCCCCTCCCACCCCCAACCTCTGCGCATACCAAACAGCTCCCTGAAGTCCAAACTTTTGCTCTCGCCGAAAAAAAAAGGCTGAGAAATAGAGCAAAAGGAACTTTTTCAAACGTTTTCGTTGTGGACTTTCTTTTTGTGTATGTGTGTGTGTATTTTTTTTTTGGCCAAATAGCGTTCCCGCTCATGTGCCACGCCCCCCTCTGGCGGCCATATAACTGCATCGCTTTATCAACAGTGCAGAAATTCAATTTCACTTTTAGCACGCAAAAAACTTTTGACTTTTGGCGTTTCTCGCTGGGCACATCCACTTATCATATTCCGATTGCCACGCCCCCCTGCCACCTAGTTCGGCCCACTCGATGAACCCCAAGAATATTTTTCACTCCCGCCACTCGCTGTCATTCGCTCTATTGAGAAAAGATGGCGCGAAACTTTTGCCGAAATGAACTTTCGACTTTAAGACTTCTCCCCGTGCGAGAGAATTTTGTATATAATACAGAAAGCGAACAAAAAATTGCATCCAGTCACTTGACAAAATTAAGCCAGGGGGGAGAAAAGGGGAGGGGGAGTATTTGGTTAGGTTAAGCAAGGGCCTCAAAGTTTATTACAACGTATGTGTGTGTGTGTGTGTGTTGGGTAAGTCCCCAGTTGCATGTGGAGAAGTGGAAAGCACCCAAAGGCAATCTACAAGATACAAAAGTATCTTTCGCCAGCTGCGGCGACGCATTGCTAGCTACCAGCAAAAGTAATGACCAGAGCACGAGCTAAAAAACTTGATGTTGTTGTTGTCGATGGCGATGGCATTGCTTCTTCTATTGCTTTTTACGCCCGCTGGCCACTTGAGAGGAAATATCTGAGCATTTGAACATTTACGCTTCATCGATTGCAGTCCGAAGTTGAAAGCAAGGGGAGCAACAAGAAAAAAAAAAAAAACTGTAGAAAGAAACGGATAGGAGACTAAACGAAGTAAAGTATCTGGCAGATAGAAACAAGGTAGCAAAGTTTGCTGGCCAAACAAATAAACCACAGAGCTGGCTAGCAATTCCGATTCCCCTTCATCCCCCCCCCCCCGCCAGCTGTCGTCGTGGCTAAAACTTTTGTTTGGCCAAGTGCAGCGGCAAAGCGATAAAAAGCCACAGCACGAAACGTTGCTGAGCCACTGAAGAAGCTGGACTGAAAAACTCGTTGGCTTGACCAGGCCAAGTTTACGAGCAGCTTCGATGGCATCAAACACACACAATGAGAGTGGGGAGATTTGTTGACAGTTGCCCGAAGGAGCGTGGAAATCTCTGGTAGGAAACGTGGTTGCAACAATTTCCTCATTAGCGTGGCAAATACGCAACTCAAATAGACTTGCAACTTGACACGTCAACTGCGCCAAGTGGCTAATTAAAAGACCAGTTTAAGCCACATAAATAAAACTCTTAAAGACGAACAAAATTGCTTCGCAATTTCTTTTGCCACATCAATTGGTGATGTTGATTTTGATGTTGTTTTGCCTCCGCCATTCAAACTAGCTTGCCACTTCATTTTTCATATGCTCAATGGGGCATGCTGTCAATTGGCAGCTGAACTGAGCACAGAACCCAAGAGAAAGAAGAGCTGAGCTGAGCTCAACTGAAAGCAAACAGCCAAGGAGCGAGCTGCTTAATGAGCAAAGCGTCAAAGCGAATGACATTTATAATATTAAGTGAGCAAAAAATGCTCAAGACTTTGGCTACAATTTGCACTTCAAAATGATAAAATGAAGCAGCCACAGAGATTATCCTTGATTGAATTACATGTTTTTGCCGGTTAACTGGAGCATTCAAGATTCTATCACGTGGTTCATTGATTAATTGCGATTACACTAGTCAATTTAAAGCAAATGCCATACAGTTTATCTATGTTTTTATGTTCACACTGCTCTCATGAAAAGGTTGGAATTTCCTAGAAATCCTCAAGATAATATAACCCAGACAGTGCATTTCTAGCGAATAATTAGCATTAAATTCAATTGTGAAACAATTATTCTGTGTAATTCGCTAGCAATGCTTGTCAACTTTCGGCTTGTATAAATTGCACTTCAATAATTAATATGCAATTAGTGGTCGTATCAAATGTCCAAACAACAAATTAAAATCGACAAATAATTGTATAATTTATAAAAAGAAGAGTCAATACTTTTCAACAACAAAATTTCAACATTTCTTGTTATTATTTTGCCGGGCAATTATTTTATATTAAGTATCGAAATTCAATTCCCATTTAAGTTGTATACTCACAAAAACAGAAAATTAAAAACGCGACTCTCTCAAATCCTTTAACAATATTATGCCAAAAATAACTGGTAGCAGAGTGTTGAAATTGGCCAAACATATGTTTTCTGGCAACAGTCTGAACTTAATTCCATTATCGTTTCTGTTTTCGATGTGCACATTGTTTTTTCCCTTCAATTGCACACAATCTGATCTCCAAGTTTATCGCACTTATTCATAAATGACAACAATGGCAATAAAACAATAATAAAACCAGCCAAAAAATACAGAAGAAGTGTGTAATTATATATGCATCGCGCAATAACATTTTGCTTTGTTTGCTCAGCTTTGCTTTGCTTTTCACATCTGTTTTCGGGACGCATAAATTTGGAGAATGTTGTGCAAATAAATTATCAGCATATTTTTGTTAGTCGCGCATAATTTATGTAACTCGATTTTGCTTTGTCGTTTCTCGCTTTATTTTATTGTGTTTTTCTTTTTTTTGTTTTGTTTTTTATAATTAAAATGTTTACTGCGCCCCCATACGAAAAATTTGCATCTGTTCATATTTATATTTGGGAATATAAATGCATATCAAAATGTGTGCAGAGAGTATTTTATATTTTATTTTTTTATAATTTTATTGGCTTGTTTTTTGGCATATTTTCGTAACATTTTGCAAAACATAAAATCAACAACAAAAGCGCCAGACAGATGGACAAATGGAAAAACCAGCTTATAAAACGCGTGTCTCATGAGGTTTTACTGCAGAATTTTCCCCTCGATTTTCTTCTGCTGCTACTGCGGCTGCTTTTCAGCAGTTTTGCTGTTGGTTTTTTCTTCAAGCTTTTCTCTTTATGCTTTGATGGCCACAAAGGACATGCCGGAGAGCGAGTGAAAAGCAGAGAAAACATCGTGTCTAAGCAGCACAGGAAACAGGAAAAAGGAAAAATCACTGGCAATTTGCATAAGATACAATTGAGTGAGTGTCGTCGTCGTCGTCGTTGTCGTTGTCCTCGTCGGCGTTTCTTTATTTTCCTGCGCATTATTTTCCCTTTGTACGCTCGTGTAATGAATTATCATATTTCATGTGGCTTCCACTCAAACACACACATATATACGCAAAAGCACGCACACAACACTCAAAATGTTTGCATTCAAATTTGTGACCCATCCACAAAAGAAAAGAGGAAAAAAATCAGCAAAAAAAAGCAGTAGAAAAGGAAAAATATTTACTGGGCCGCCAAAGTTAAGTTAAGGAGAATGTGGGCAACAACATTGCGACAAGCCGCAAAAAAATGAGTTACACAAACGAAATGCCGCAAAGTATGCAATAAAAAACAACAAGTAACCAGTCTAAAAAGAAACCACAGAGCACACACCCTGTAAAAGAAAGACTATCTTTTCTACATAGTTCTGAATAGTTTGCGAGTTCTGATGCATCGTAAAATAAAATATTTTACCTCATGCTTCGTTCTAAATGAATTATATTTTCTCATGGATATCATCTGCTGTTGAAGTTTTAATTATTAAATTTAAGTTTCCAACTAAAATTCAGATAAAATATAGTTAGAAAGTGATATTCATATTGGAGTTATTATTCAATCCATTGATTCTTTACTTTGTTCATTCAAATAGACATAATACATATTAATTTTCAACGATAGCCAAAATACTAATTTTCATTAATTGATAATTACAGGATATTTCAAGATACACCAGAATGAATGCTCTCGAGAAACTGTGTAGTCACAGTTAGAGTGTTGGAGAAGCAGTTGCAGAGCTGGGCAGAAGCTGTGGCTAAACAGATGGAGGCAAATATAATTCATGAAAATAAACGTATATCTAAAAGTAAAGTAAAGCTGTTCGCCGAACAAAGTCGAGAGTTCAGATTGGGCTAAAAAGAAGTTTGAGTTTGGGTTTGAGCATGATTCTGGTTGGGTTGTGTTTTCTCTTCTGCTGCTGCTGTTGATTTGGGTCGTGGCGAGGACTTAGCAGCTTAGTCGCAGTGTGAGTGTTGCAGAATCTGTCCGTGTTGTTATTATTGTTGTCCAGCTGCTTCTGCAGCATCTCAGCAAAAATGACAGTAAAAATATGTCAGGGCAGCTTCCTTTCGGCCATTGTACGAGTAAATTTCAGCCCACAATCCCAGCTCTCTCTCTCTCAGTCTCTGACTAGTGTCCATCTGGTGGTCGCTCTAGCTGTCTCCATCTCAGTCGCTGTCTCCGTCTCTGTCTCGTGTCTCTCTGTCTGTTCTTTTGAAATATGCTTTGCTGCAGCTTTTATAAACTGTGTGTCCAGTGCCTTGTTATTCCTCGCGTTGTTGTTGTAAGCGCTTGTCGCTGAACATTTCATTCATTTATTTTGCGGTTTTGTTCAGCTTACAAACTGCACTTTTCCTTTAGCTGTTGTTTCTCTCCGACTTTGACGACGTGTTGCGGCGCGAATTTCATCTGTGCTAACATGGCTAACAGGACGCCACGCCCCTCTAAATGTTTTGTTAACATTTTCATAAATTTGCACAGCTTCAATTCGAGTGAGAAAAGTCCTGGGCACCTAGAGTCGAGGCCACAAAGCGAACGCTTGGATTACTCACGTGTCATGAGCTGACTCAACTCTCCCCCTCTCCCTCTCCCTCTCTCTGTCTTTGTCTGTCTCTCTCTCTCTCTCTCTCTCTCTGTTATTGCCCCTCATAGTGATGCTGGCAGCTGGCTTGAAATTACACGCTTGTTACTCATGCAATATTCGCAGTTTGCTCGCGAACTGAAACCTGGCCAAACAATTGCACAGTCTCGAAAATAAAAACCCCATTCTCGTTGCACACGTTGAGCTGACAAAGAACAGACCAGCTTTTCAATGTGTTGCAGTTGGGGCTTAGATGCCACAGACGGGGCAGGGGCAGCCGCAGCATTCGCTCGCTTTTGCTGCCTTTCGATTTGCAAATTGCATAACAATTCGCGCGGTTGCCCCGCTGCAAAAAACTTCAAGTGAGTCGTCGACGTCGTGGCAATGTGGTGCCCAAAATGCGGTACTGTTTCACGTTGCATGCCACACAGCGAGCGAACCTTAAAGTTGCAAACTTTAACTAGAAGTGCCTCGAAGTGACAAGTCGTTGAGAACTAACTGCATTTCGATTAGCTCACGAACAAATACCAGCAAATGAGAGTGGAAATAAAATGTTTTCTTTTGATTCAATTCAATTCGAATCGAATCGCATCGAATGCAAGTTATTCATTATTTTGTGGCCAACGCCACAAACGCTGGTTTGCAGCAATAAAGAACGTTCGCCAATTTGTTTTGGCATTGCAAAGAGCTTAGAGCTTAGCTGCGAGTTGAAATGGTTTGTCCGACTGTCTGTCGTTTCGTATTTATCGTATATTGCGTATACGCAACGTTGCCTCACTTTGTTGCACGCTTTTCATCACTCTGTTCAACCCCCCTTCCCCGCACCTTAACTTCCTTGAGCTGTGCTCTATATATTCTGCATAGTTTGCTAGCTGCGGAAGTTGCGTTTTTATGATGATTTTTAGTATTATTGCATTGCAATTTTAAATGGCAAACATTTTGTAGCTGTCCGCCTTCTCTCTTTCTATCTCTCTCTGTCTGTCTCTCTCGTCCACTCTTTGCCTTTTCGAGCTGACTTTTATTATAAGTATGTATATTTTAATGCAAAATGGAAAAAATTACTTTCATTTTCCTCGGAATTGGTTTTACAAGCAGCAGCAGCAGCAGCAGCAACGGCAGCAAAAGCCAAGTTAAAAAACTTGAGCCAAAACAAGCAAACGGCGAAAACAGCGCACAAAACTTTTTTACCAAGTGAAAAGTGTAACAGTACACCGAATACCCTTCCCCTTCTGGCTGTTGCATTACAAGCGCTCAGCTGGGAACTCTGCTCCACTCTCGGCTCGCGGCTCTGTTGTTGATCCTCTGGTGCAATATATGCAATGCAAAAGTTTTTAATTTAGCGCCAACTTAGCGCTGAGAATTACAACGCAAAGCAACTGGAAGAGAAATGGCAGAGGGTTCCTTTTTCCGCTGCCAACAGCAGGAGCAGCAGGAGCAGAAGAAGGAGCAGAGCTATGGAATGCTAGTCCGTGAAATATGCTTTAAAAAATAATCAACTCTCGCTCAGATTGCTGCTCAGTTGCCAGCTGGCCCATCTCTCCTTGTCCCACTAATTCCCCAGCTGCAATTCTAGTCGGCGACTCCACTGATGGATGCAGCCAGGCGCATTTCATGCGTAAATCTGCCCGCCCAACGAAATGGACAACAGCAAAACGGCTTAAGCCCACATCAGTAGCTCTGCCTTCCACTCTCTCTGACAGCACAGCCAGACGGTAGACGACGGCAGCCATCAAGGGCTTAGGATACAGCAAAAGGCGAAGGCGAAGGCGTATGCGAAGTGGCAGCAGCAGCAGCAGCTTCAAAACTCACTCAAGCATCCACGTATTGGCTTTTGCTTACAAATGCCAGCCCAAGCCCAAGCCCAAGCTGAAGCTGAGGCTGAAGGCAAAGCTATGGCTGAAGGTGTGGCCATTACGTGCAGTCACGTCAACTCCTTCTAAGGCTGATGCTTAGACTCCAAATGCCAACAGATTCAATTTTAATGTGTATATTTTGTTTGCTTAGCTTAGCTTTAATTTTACGCCATAAATACGTTTATTAAAAACAATTGCATTATGCATTTGAGCATTTAAACGATTACTATTAGAGCATAAGATCATTAGAGATTCGTTGTTAAAAAGCAAAAGAAGCAAGTGGCCATTGCGTCAAGTTGTCAACTATGAATTTTATTTAATCATTCCATATCGCATATTTTTGTGTCGCAAATTCTATTGTCAAATAATTAATAATTAATTGTCATTAAAATTCAGCGCTTTGCAGTCAACATCAAGTTGGTTTAGTTTGGTCGGCTGTCCATCTGCTCCAGACTCAATGTTGATGTCGTTGCTCAATGCAAAATCAATCTTTGGGATTATCTTGTGAAATTGATCATGCTGCGAGTGTAGCGTAAGCTCAATGGGCTTACACTGTCCAACATAATCCTAGTCGGAGTTGCTTTGCCTTGACTGCCGCCAACTAACAACACAAATCGCTCAGCTCAATTCAAGTTGAGCTGAGTTTCGACTACAGTTTTCGGCGCACCTTTAAACTTTAACTAGTTTGTGACGAAGCGAGTCTCCAAGGGGAGGTGGGCGGGAGGTGGTAGGACAGCGACAGGGTCATAAAATGATGTATGTATGTATATATGTGTGTGGGCGTGGGTCAGTCAGTTGGTCAACTGGTCAACTGGTCAACGGGATGCAACTTTTATTTTGTTACATTTGCGAGCGAAGCGATTCTCGTGTTATTTTTGTTGCTTGCTGGTCATGTTTTTCCTGCGAGCGCTTTTGTTGTTATTGTTGTTGTTTAACCCTTGTCAAGTCGCGCAGCAGAATACAAAATAAAAGTGGGTCACTTGACGCACAGAGCAGCAACAACAAAAACAGGAGCTGGAAAATTTATTGTGCGTCGTTGTCGCCGCCAGTTTTTAGTTTTGGTCAGTGCTTTCGGCTGCCAAAAAGCGGCAGCAACAACAATGTTGATGTTGTCATGCATTTGCTCCAGTTTCCTCCCCCTTGTGGCTCCTCTCTCACTTTCCCTGCGCCTGCCTCTGTGGCTTGGTCTTCATTGAGTGTCCGACTTTAAGGGCGACACACATTGCGAGAAGTCGAGGGAGTGGAGGGAGGGGGAAGTGTGACAGTTTTCGGGTATCCCATTGCAGACTTGTATTTTGTTTTAATTTATTGAAGCGCTTTTCAAAAGCGCGACATTGTTGACCGGCTATATAGATAATATTAATAGCTCGCAAGTGGTCATCCCCAAAAAGGTGAATGCCTCCTCTAATGGCCACCACACTCATAGGCGTGGCATAGAAATTGGTGCCTGGTTGGGGATATGGCCAAATGATAGCCCGAAAAGCATTTGCGTGAAAGATGTCACGCCATAAAGTTTGTTTATTGAACCATTAGCCAGCCGATAGGCCAAGTCACAATCTCACAAATCTGACACAGCTCCAAATGACCGCATTTTCTCTGCTCAAGCTACGAGAGCGCTCTCTTCAGTCGCTTGGCAGACTTGGAAGACATTCAACTTGTATGAAATGGATTAAAGAGGTTTCATATAAAAGAATTTCGATTATTGATTTTGTAATTGTAAAGCAGACTCTGTTTTAAGTTTGCCTCGCAATTTTAATAAGATATTTTACATGTAAGTTTTCTAAACTGAATTCATTTCTAGCAATATTTTGTTTGTAGTATATATTTAATATAATTGTTTCCCAAACTAAATAATATATGATTTTCAAGTCTTTTTAGTTCACTAATAAATTATTATTGTCGCCTCAAGTTCTCCAATAACAACGAATGTTTCGCAAACGCACTGCAAGCGTCATATTGTTTCACGGCTCTGGCGACACGGGAGCCGGCATCAAGGATTGGGTGCGCAGCCTGCTTGGCAGGGACTTCGATGGCTCCCACATCAGATACGTTTACCCCACGGCGCCGTGGCAGAGCTACACGCCCTTCGAGGGCGACAAGGCGAACGTGTGGTTCGATCGCCAGAAAATACACATAGCAGCGGACGAGGAGAGCGACAGCATGACGGGAGCCTACGATATAGCGAATGATCTGATACAGAAGCAGCTGGACGATGGCATTGCCCAGCATCGCATTATTGTCGGTGGCTTCTCGATGGGCGGCGCTTTGGCCCTGCACACTGGTTACCATCTCAACACGAACTTGGCCGGCGTTTTTGCTCATTCGGCGTTTCTCAATCGCAAGTCGATTGTGTATGAATCACTAAAGAGTGCAGCGAATACTCCCGAATTACGCATGTTTCATGGCACCGACGATAAAGTCGTAGAATTCGCCTGGGGCCAAGAGACATACAATACTTTAATCGATTTGGGTGTAACAGGTTCCTTCACAGAACTGCCGAATGCTGAGCACGAGCTGAAGCAGAGCTCAATGCTCGACGTCGAGCAATGGATACTGGAAAAGTTGTCCTAGTCCTCGAATGCATATATAGTGTATATAGTATGTTAATAAAGTGCTTAATGGCAGATTGCAATCTTTGTTTGCAGTTTAGCTTAATTTGCCTGCATATGAAAGCCAATTAAGTAACCTGACTGCTCCCTCTCGCTCGCTTTTTTCTTTGCTGCATTTATACACTGCTGGCAGCTGTTCAAATAGCCAAGTTTGTTGCACAGCTAATTAAGTCAAGTTTATGCAAAAGGGTTTCCACTCGTTTCAATTTCGCACGTTCACACCTGGCACCCATAGCATTGCCTTCTCTCTCCATCTAATGCCTTTGTTTTCCCACACACACTCACACAGCAGCCATCAGTGAAGCTGTTAATGTTCAGTTCACTTGCAGTCGCCATCCCTCAACGCTTCTCTCTCTCGGTCCTTCCGCTCCTTGGCCTAACCCATTGTAATGTGCAAATGAGCAAGTTCTGATGAGCTGAATTGAGTTGGCAGTTCGAGTACTGCAAACCTGGCAATTGACTGCGAGTTGGAGGCTCCCCGTCGCCTCCCCTTCGGCTTGGCTTGGCCGCAATGACACTGATGGATCTGCTGTTAATCAATATGAAATGAGCAGAGAGCAACATGGCGACAGTTGCAGCCAAATCTCCTCTTTTTGCTCCCTCTGCCACACTTGGCTTTTTGCTGCTCCAGTGCAGCAGATACACACACACACACACACACACACACAGAGACAATGTGTGTGTGCAAGTGTTGGTAAACGCTGCTGTTTTTATCTACCTTTTTTTACAGCTGCGCTTAACTTTTGTTTTATGAGAAAATATTGTACAAGTTTTTTAATTGCTTTTACGCTTAAAAAACACGCAAATTGTGCCAGATACATGTGTTCCCTGTAAGTCCGCATCTGTGTGTGTGTGTGTGTGTGTGCTGGCTAACAACTTTATTTCCATTTGCTGCCAAAGAGCTGCATAAAAACTATGCGCAAAAGTTAATTTCTGCACACAAACATACTGAAAACCGTAAAGCAATTGCCAAGTAAACTTTACACTCTACGTTTCTCTCTCGCTCTCTCTGTCTCTCTAGAGATACTCCCACTTCTGGTTATCTGAGTGATTTATGATTACAAATAGAATTCATAAACGTGGAGAGTCCATTGAAAAGACAATTCATAAATATTTATAAATATGCTCGGCACAAAACCGAAACAATTAAGCTAATCGATTTGTGGGCGAGGAGCAGGCGAAGCTGGCCACATTCAAACGACAGTCGATTGATTGCTTAAGAATTATGTGTGAAACCTTAAATAAAACCAACAGCAACAGCAACAGCAACAACAATGTTTGTGAACTTTTCGCTGAGAACTTTTCAAATTAATTCGTGTCTTTAGGCAACCGCAGCCAAAACTTTGGAATTTGCCAAACGGTTCAGAAATCTACGCAAAAAAAGACCATAAATACATTCTAAACAAATGAGGAAGGTTGTCATTGGCAACAAAAAGACTCAACTGATAGATACCCTGCAACTAGATAAATAGTATAATAAAATGCAGTTCTATATTTATGGTTTAATATAATCCAAATATGACATCTATTACAATTCCCAGGCAATTTTAATAATCAAACATTTCTTCTCTATCAACAATATTTCTTATACTGCCGCTTAAATTTACTACAAATACAGGGTATAATAAATTCAAAATACGCAAACGAAGTCGTCTTCAAGGCAATTAGCATATGTCTGCCAGATACTTTTCTACTATCTGCGTATCTTTGCATCTGTCTGACTGTCTGTCTGTCTGTGTGTGTGTGTGTGTCTAGCAGTGTGCAAGTGTGTTTAATTTTAATTGAAATTCATTTACATTTAAAGCCAACAATTATGCGCATTTTCCCAGGCTCCAAACAACACAAAATGCTTAGCCGAAACACAGTCGAAACGATTTGTAAATGATGATGCTGCACACGAGATATATAAAACCGAAAAACGAACGTTTCCAAATTTGCATAAATTAAAATAACAAAAAGCCAACAGACAAGTGCGACAGAAACAAAGGGGGAACAAATTCAGAGAGAGAGAGATGGATGGATTGGGAATTGTTGCTAGTTCTCAGCTCGCTTAATTTATCCTTCAACTTGGTCGATTATGCATTATGAGGCATCCAGGCTCTTGTGTCCCTTGGAGAGAAAATTCTTCTTGCCGTTGTTTGTTTTGGCCAAAAACTACAGGCCACAGTTTTTGGGGCTCGTCGGGTTAATGCTTTGCGCATGTAATCTTGTAATCGATGCAATTTATATCAAAATACTAAACAAATTGCATAAGATACGCACACACACAAACATGCATCGCTCTTCCACTTTTAGCATATCTTTGTAATACAATCAAAAACTTTGTTAAGCGCATTATGCATGAGTTTGCCCACAGACAGAGACAAGAGATAGCGGCTAGAGAGAGAGAGGAGATTGCCTGACCAATGGCAATGGCCTTTGGGGCGAAGCTGCTCATTGTGCATGAAGTTTACATGCTCTTGCCGCTGATTATTGCCACACATGATGATGCAAAGTGTAACGAATGTCTGACGAAAGTGAGACGAGTTGGAAAGGGGCGTGGCTCGATCTGTCTGTCTGTCTGCCGAGGCGATTACATGATGCTCTTGACTGCTTGACAATGGGTGCCATCGAACTTGGCAAACACGTGCATAATTTCGGCATTACGGGTATTCAATTGAGCGTGTTGTAGAAAGTTTGCAGCCAAAATATTTGTGCAAATTGTTAAAGTTTTTCAACCCGCAAAAAAATTTGCATGCTAAAGTGTTTCGAATAACCCCGATAAATTGGATGTATGACAAACTTGAATTTATGCAGCAGACTCGCAAAATTGTTGAGATATTAATTTGTTTGTAAATAAAATATATAAAAAACTATAGAGGAATAAATTAAACAAGCAACTAAGCAACTTTGCGTCTAAGCAAACTAATTTCTGCAAATTTTCCGACAAAAGAAAATCTAATTAAATCATGCAATAAACTTTGCACAAATTGTTGCGAAAATTTGCAAATCCACAAATAAAATAACTGAAGCGCAAATTAAAGAGTTTCAAATGTGTTTGTGCAAATATTTGCAGTGCAAGCACTTGCAAAGTTTGCCAACCAACTCATATCAACTCAAGCATTCATTTCCACTGCGAATCGACTTTGTTTTTCCAGCGTTTTTTCTTTCGACCCCACATTTAATTGTGCGTGCACAATTTGCACAAACACTCGCACCCACACACAAAGTCAATTTAGTGTAAAATTTGAAACGATTTTTTCGTTGCCAAGGATCTAGCCAAGGCCAAAGCACAAGGATAACTTAAAACATGTGTTTGTCAACTTCAAAATGAGTCGACAAATGTGCATATGACACATAAACCGGCTGTAATTTATAAGCAGCGAAACTGCAAAGTCAAAGTGAAGTTGCAAAAACAGCAGAACAGCAGAACAGTGTAAAAAACAAAAAGCAGCCCACGACGAAAACAAATGGGAAATGAGCAAAACAACCGAAAATACAGAATTGCGTGATAAGAAATACGAACTAAAAAGAATGTAAACAACAACGAATTAAAGTCGCTTCCAAAAATTGTTTAACATGCCCAAAGAAAACAAAGTAGAATTGTAAAATTATCGCAATTTTTCTGGCGCAATTAAAACGACAAGCTGCAAGCGAAGGGCATTTTTTTGCACACTAGGTCAGTGTTGGTAAACGTGCTCTGCATGCCAGATAAGTTGGCGGGGGGCGTGCGGAGGGGGCGTGGCCAGCTGCACACATGCAACAAATTGCAGGCAGCACGTCGCGTCGGCAGAAATGATAAACAGAATCTATTGCATACTTTGTGGCGCAGCACATGGCTGATAAGGCGCAGGAAACGGGCACAAGGCAAAGTTGTAGGTGGTGAAATGGACGGCGTGAGCTGCCAGGGTTGTCATCATCAACAAAGTAATCATGCGTCCCGTCGACGCTTGGGCACAAAAACTTTGCCCATCTGCCACAAGTTGTGCTGCAGCTTCCACTTCCACTTCTTCTTCGTGTTGTTGCTTGTTTCGCATTTTACGTTTTGCAAGCAAAATTTTATTATTAAAATGCAAAATTGAAAATGGCAGCGACGTGCCAGCAACCAACGAGGGGCAACGACCAATGCGGGGGGGGGGGGGGGGGCGCATGCATATGAGTGATGCGTGACAAGAGCAAAAATAAGAGAGAGATATGTTAGACAGAGACAGCAGCTGAGTTGGCTGCACTCAAAAAGCTGCTTTATTATTAAACGGTAAAGACTGACGCAGCTGATGCGGCGGCAACCCTGGCAGACACACACACACACACACACACACGCGTACGTACTCACGTTCTTGTTCAGTGCACGCGTCTGCCTTTGATTCAATTTAAAGTTTTGTTGCCCCACACACACACACACACACAACTCGAAAGCAATATCAAAATTTATTTTGCCTAAGCACACACTTACCCAGCAAACACACACACCCACACACGCACACACACACACACAGTTGTGCTTACAAAGTTTTATAGTGTCAGCGATCTGAAGCGAACTCAGGATAACGAGAGAATAACGATAAACGTTGCTTACCTGCAAAGACAAAGAGAAAGAAAATAATGTGAGTAATTGAGCAAATGTAAATGCAAAGAATAACAAAATTACTTGAACATTTTGTTGATCAACTAGCAGATATCCTGCACAATTAAAAATATATAAAATTATGTTTATAAATTTTAAATTTATTAGAATTAAATATATGTATGTTATTATGTTTTTTGGCTATATTGACAGACTAGCAGCTGCCCTCTTTTCGTATTTGTTGCTTTCTCTCTCTCTCTTTACAGGGTATTACGAAACGATTTCGCGCACTTAACGATTTGGGCACCTTTTGCATTTGCATTTCATTAAAAGATTAGCTGCTGAATTACAGCTGTGGGTAAGGAAATAGCAGCAAATGAGATATTAAATTTTACAATGTTTTTTTTTCCATAATCCTTTACGTTAGTAGATCGGTTGCACATGGTTTTGGTTAAATGGAATATTGAGATGTGAAAAATGTAAAAATCCCGTTAGATTTCCTATTTTTTTATGTTTTTTACGCATTCTTGCGCTCATGCCTCAAATATTGTCTGCGCCGTGAAATAGCAGTTTTTCATTTTCTTTTACAAAAAATGACGAAAACATTCAAAATGTTTTAAAAAGTGAGTTGAATTATATTAATGAATATATTTTAAATGGAAATACACTAAAACAATGTAAAAAATTTCATTTAATTGGGTATAGGACACTGTTCTGAGGCACTGTTTCGAGAAAGAAAAAAATGTTAATCTAACACTTAATAGGGACGAAAAAAACTTAAAAATTTATTCAAAAACTGTTAATCTGCTCTGCCAAAATGGTATCCAATGCCATAAATTATGAATCGAAGGCCGAAAAACGTGGTATCATACGCAAAAACACAAATGTTGAGGACCCTTGTATAGTGACCTTCAGCAAAACTGATCCTTTTACATCCTGTAGGGATATAAAACGGGATCCAAAGTTGGGGATTAGTGGCGTGACTATTCGACGATGACTTGTAAATGAAAATTGGAATGCGGGAATCCCATGAAAGGTGAAATTAGCTTGGTGAGAGACATATCAAAGCCCTGTTGGTGTTTGCCAAAGGTCATTGGAACGGGCCGGTATCAGAATGGCGTAATATTCTTTGGACAGATGAGTCCAAACTGGTTTTATTTAGTGGAGCAGGCTAAAGACAGTATGTCCGTCGATCTCCAATCACCAAACCCAACATATGACCAGTTTGGACTCATATTCCTCCATTGTGTCATTCCAATGGCCTTTGGCAAACACCAACAGGGCTTTGATATGTCTCTCACCAAGCTAATTTCACCTTTCATGGGATTCCCGCATTCCAATTTTCATTTACAAGTCATCGTCGAATAGTCACGCCACTAATCCCCAACTTTGGATCCCGTTTTATATCCCTACAGGATGTAAAAGGATCAGTTTTGCTGAAGGTCACTATACAAGGGTCCTCAACATTTGTGTTTTTGCGTATGATACCACGTTTTTCGGCCTTCGATTCATAATTTATGGCATTGGATACCATTTTGGCAGAGCAGATTAACAGTTTTTGAATAAATTTTTAAGTTTTTTTCGTCCCTATTAAGTGTTAGATTAACATTTTTTTCTTTCTCGAAACAGTGCCTCAGAACAGTGTCCTATACCCAATTAAATGAAATTTTTTACATTGTTTTAGTGTATTTCCATTTAAAATATATTCATTAATATAATTCAACTCACTTTTTAAAACATTTTGAATGTTTTCGTCATTTTTTGTAAAAGAAAATGAAAAACTGCTATTTCACGGCGCAGACAATATTTGAGGCATGAGCGCAAGAATGCGTAAAAAACATAAAAAAATAGGAAATCTAACGGGATTTTTACATTTTTCACATCTCAATATTCCATTTAACCAAAACCATGTGCAACCGATCTACTAACGTAAAGGATTATGGAAAAAAAAACATTGTAAAATTTAATATCTCATTTGCTGCTATTTCCTTACCCACAGCTGTATGTGACCCACAAAATAGCTGAGAAATTGACAGCGAAACCAACATGAGATGAAATGGGAATGAAACGCGAAACGACAAGCAACGAAAATGAAAATAAAAATGCTGCGACTTGAAGCAAAGTGTAAAATTTCATTTAATTACATAAATTACCCAGAGTGCTTAGCGGCTAATGGGGATGAGCTGAGAGGGCAGCGGGGAAGAAGATGCGACGGCAACATGCTCCTAATGTATGCAAGTGTAAGTATGAGCGTGTGTGTGTGTGTAAGTGAGTGTGAGCTGCTGCTGACATTGAACAGGAAGCTCAGATTTCACATTTCACATTCAGCGCAGCGCAGCGCAGCGAGACACACACAAAAACAACTTCAATGCGCAAAAATGTAATGGAGACAGCATATACTCGACAGTGGGAGGGGGAGGGAGAGGGGACACCACACAGCGGCTAATAATGACGTTTACATGTGAGACAAACAGCAGCAAACAACAGAAGCAGAAGCAGCAAACGGCAGCAAAAAGCGCAAGGGAAATATGAATATGCAAAAGGCAGGGGCACCAAGAAGGGGGGAAGGAGGAGACGGGCAGCTGTAACCCAAGGCATATAAAAACGAACGAACGAACAAACCAACGAACGATGAAAAAAATACCATACGCATGTATAGTATATAAAGTATAATAAAGACAACTCCAATGCAAGGCTGAAGCGAAAGACAAAGGAGACGCTAACGAAGAGAGCATGCAAAACATTTCACACTCGGTGTGAGGGGGAGGCAGAGAGAGAGAGAGACAGAGACGGAGGCGAAGGCGAATAAACCACCTGAAGCTATGAAAATTTTGCAGCTGAATCGACGAGCAGCGGCTGACTTCAAGGCGGCATTGTTGTCATAACTGAGTAGCGACCAAGAGCGAGAGAGACGGAACACACACACACACACACACACATGGCTGCGGGCGCACTTGTCAATGTGAAGGGCGCGATTCGAGTGCGAGTGCGAGAGCGAGAGCGCAACAATTGCCTAGCGGCTGATTTGCATTGGAACAACGGCTGTCGTTGATGACAATATGATAAGGTAAGAGACAGAGAGAGTGAGAGAGGACGAGTAAATGTGCGGCGTGCCAAAAGCAAACAACAAGCAAAGCGAAACACAAACAACACTCGACAGAGAGAGAGAGCGAGAGAGAGAGAAACTGCAGATTGGCGAAGCAGCTGCAATGCAAATAAAATGAAGATGAAAGAGCCAGATATCAGCACATTCTTATCTCGGTAATGTTGCATAAATATTGATGCAACAAATGCGTCACAATTTCCGGTGGCCGTTTGGGAAAAACTCTCTCTCTCTCTCTCTCTCTAATAATAAGCACAACTACTTTGATGCCCAGCTAGCCAGAAAATTGGAGAGCAGCCCAGAGAATAAATCAAAATCAAATTAAAAGCGAAATTAAATGCAAAGCAAATAGCCAAGCGAACGAAAACTTTTGTTGGCAACAGAACATCAAAAACAACAACAACAACAAGACGACAACGGCAAATCGATGAAGATAACAAGAACAAACAAAGCGGCAACCTTTTAGGGTCTTGTGTCCCTAACACAAAATCCTTCAATACTTCTGCGAAGAGGGACGAGGGAGGAGGACGAAGAGGGGGTCAGTAAGTACACATTACATTATCCTGATCCCTGTGCTGGGAAATAACAAGCGTACCGAATACACTCAGCGAAATAGACACTTTTTGGCTGCATTCAATCACAACACCATCAAAGTATAAAAATTCTTATGAAATGGCAATACAAGTAGAGAAATAATTAAAAGTTTACAAAATTATTTTGTTACTCTTTAACAACCTTAAGATTTAATAAATTCGTCAGAAAAGTAAAGGATTAATGAATTAATTTATCAGAATTATTAAAGAAATGAGACAAATTTATTATTCCAAATTTTAAGCTGAAATATGTAATTTTAGAAACCAACTTCAGGAATTTAAAAGATGATTTGTTATGCCGAAAATCTAAGAATATATTACTGACGACATACATATTTGGGATTATTGCGAGTGCATAAAAAGAAAGCCAAGGGAATTAAAAAGACGATAAAAGATTTCCAAAAATTGGAGAACCATCAAGCTTAATTAGCATAAAAGCTCAGCATAAGCTTCGCCATCGATAGGGTGAAACGATAACCAGAAAAGGGATACGAGGTATTTTGATGCATGCGGCAAATATTTGCGGCATTGACGAGTTCCGCGAAGGGCGTGCCGCGAAATAAATATAAAAGAAACGGCCGAAGCACTTAAAGCTGTGGCAGCCACAGCAACGACGGCCAGACGAAAAAGCCAATGATATGGAAGTGGCAACAAGCAAAGGGAAGCAGCAAAAAACGGCAGATGTTTTGCACAAAACTTAATTACACTCGGATCTGTGTTCGGCGGGCGCTGAGATTGAAGGCCGAGATGGAGATGGAACTCGAGATGGAGCTGAGGATGGAGATGGAGATGGAGGCAATGAGGAAGCAGCGCAAGTATTAAAGAGCAGCGGCGTACAAAAAAATGCGACGCTTTAAATGTCTTGTGTGGCAGCTGCTGTGCCAAGGGGCAGAGACAGGTAAATGCAACTGCAACAGCAACAACAATTTATGGCATCTGGTGGCATTTTGTTAGCTCGGCTACCGCGGCTGCTGCTGCTTCTTCTTCTTCTTTTGTGTGTGTGTGTGTGTGTGTATTTCGTTTTTTGTTAGCGGCTGTTGAACGTTTTTTAGGTCAACGAAATGCCAACAGAGAAGATGATGCGAGCAAACATAAATAAGGAGAATGATGTGAGAGCGCAGGGGAGAAGACAGGTAAACAAAAGCCAAAGCGACAGCCATTTTGTTGTTGCTTTTGCTTGGCTCCTCTATAAATCTGTTAGAGAGAGAGAGAGAGGGCGAGAGAGGGGGAAGCTGCGATAAAGTCATTTGCATAGTTCTTTTGATAGCCACAAACAACACACAGAACAAGCAGAAGAGCAAACAGCATCACACCTACAACAAACAGAAGAAAGAAACGCAGAAAGAGCGAGAGCAGGAGAGGAAGAGGTCAAGCCAGAGAAAGAGCGAGAGAGAGAGGGAGAAATTGGGGGAATGCGATAACCTTTCGAAATCAAATTAGAAATGTAAAGAAACAAAAAGAAATTTCATAGGAAAAAAGAACAACGAAAAAACGGCAGCCAAAACAATAAGAACAACAATGCAAATAGACTTGTAGGAAAATGCTGCACAGTTCTGGAGCCTACAATGGGGAATACCAAATGAATTTAGATGATGAAATTGGGGATCAAAGTGGGCAACAAAAAACTTTAAAAAGATATATGTTTGTGCAAAGGGAATAGGAAAAGAGGAAAATGGGAAAAGTGAAACTAATTGCAAGTCAGCAAAGTGGATGGAAAATTGTAGCACAAATGAATTTCGAAACCAGTTCGAACTTCAGGCGATCATTAAGAAATTTCAGCAAATCAAAATTCGAAATTATTAAAAATTCTTCGAGTTAATCATTTCCTTTGCCTCCCTCGTCCCTCTCCTCGAAGCACGCAATCGAAACACTTTAGCTCTGCGATTATTTTAGACGCTTGACTTATGATGAAGGTAGCTGTTATCTTAACTACTGCAATTTTCCTAATTGATCAACGTTTTTCCACAAATTTCATTGAGTTTTTGATTAACAACTTTTCTGGTCGATTCCCCTTGTCAAAATATTTTCTATCCTCAATTTGATGGCTGTTGTAGACAGCATCCAGCAACAAGAAACGAAAAAATGTTGAATGTTGTTTTGGGATGCCCAACGAGCTCGCCATCAACCTGTCACAGAGAAGGTTTCCCCCTTGCCCCTCCCCCCCTCTCAATCGTCTCTGTCTTTGGCCATCCATCGAATTTATTGCATGTGCTCGTTGTCTTGTCTTGTAACAATTTTTATGACGTTTCATGTTACGCAGCGGACAGAGAGAGAGAGAGAGAGAGAGACAGACAAATGGAGCCAATACGATGCGATACGATACGATACGATATGACATATAGAAATGTGTGCAGCATTCATATGGAGATGCCATTGTTGTTGCCCCAGGCTACACACCGGTTTCTTTCTTTGTGTGTTTTTTTTTATTTTTCTATGATTTTTTTGTTCATTTTTTTAAGTGATTATGAAATCGTATACAATGCGCGGCATTGGCGCATCTTAAAGTTTTATTTTTTATGCCCGAAAATACATAAAACTCGTTGAAGCTCATCAGTTTATGCAAAAGGCAAAAGAATCGTAGACGGAGCAGGTGTTATTATTATTATTGAAGACCGAGCGAAGAAGCATCATTATTAAAATCCATCGAATGTTGAGCTAAAAAGCTGCTTAAAGTTAATTAGTCATATTTTGGGTATTTGTTATTTCTGTTTTTGGTGTTCTTGTTGTTGTTCCGAGTTTGCTCTAATGGGATTTTTATAGAATTATGTAAATGCTGATAGGCATTTGATAGGCTCTCGCTCATTTCTCTGGCCGTCGCCCCAAAGCTCAAGAACTGTCCTCAGTTCGGTGAAAAAGTTATGCTAATTACACACGCAACAACAACAACAGCAACAACAGAAATGTTTATAATTTATTCGCCCTGTGCTGGAGGGAGAGATAACAAATCTGCCTACTGCCCTGCTGAATGTTAACTTCTACCTGTTTCCCAGGCAGCTCTCTTTCCCCCCCCTCCCGCTTTCTTTAAGATATTGATTACAAATGGAAAAACAATGAGCCGTGTTTTCTTCATTTTTTCTCAGTCTCACAGCTGAGATTTTGTCCCCTCAGCAGGCTAAGAAAGTTGCTCAAGTGTCGCATAAGTCAAGTGTTTATCTAGCATTTCCACACCCAAGTCCTGACCACACACACACCCTCGATGAGACTGTGGAAATCCTTGCGCTTCATTTGCGTTGATTTTGTCGCCTGGCTTGGGATTTTCCTTCGCCACATTTCGCTTTGCATTTGCGCTCTAAATATTTCCTGGTTAGTCCTTGGCAAACAAGCCAGCGGCGTCCAGGACTCTCTACCCCTTGTGTATGTTGTGTCCTTAGTCCCACCTATCCTTGCACCTGCGACTGCGAAGCGTTGCTCTAATTTTGCGCTTCCTTTGCAGCCAGCGTCAGGACGCAAAGCAGCCGCAGGCTATCCGCAATTTCCACGCGTGGCGTCCGCTTCCTGGCGCATCCTGCCTGCCTGCCTGCCACATCCTTCGCCAGCGACTCGACTCGAGTCAAGACTAGTCTAGAGTCGAGTCGAGTCGAGGCGTTTACATTTAATAATTAAAACGCCACCGCAGCGAACAAATTATTAAAGTGTCAACGCAGTCGCCTCCAAGTGAGGCATGTCCTCATCCTTTCCCTGCTTCCCCTTTCTCGCTGCTTCCCCATCACCCTCTTTTTAGACACTCCTCTGCCATTAGGCAGCTCTGTGTCTTCTCCCCCATTTTGTTGTCCTTTGCTTAGCCACAATTTTGCCGCCTTTTAATTATTTTTTGTTGCAAATGAAAATGCCCAAAATCCTTTTTGGCTTTCCCTCTCCACTCTCCGCTTTCAACTCAACACTTGGCACCTCCTGCGGTGTGCAATGTCCAACCGCCAGCTGGTGAATCTGCTGTCCAACTGTCATCAGCTGCAAACGCAACTTCAGCCCAGTTAATTTCACTTTGTGTGTGGGCGCGTGCCACGCCCCCACTTCCACTTCCACGCTCCTTGCCCTTCTCAGCCAGCAGCATGTGAAGTTTACTTGTGCAAATTGCAGTTGACACTTTCATTTCAGCAGGTTGTTCATTCTAATACCCTGTAAGTCTGGGCAATGTGTGGCAACTAAAGTCGCTTTTTATTCTTACCTCAGCTTGCTTTTGAAAAGGCCAACAGATTGAATCTTCCTTTGGCATTTAAATAATTTGTATTCCATTTATATATAATAAAACAGATCGCATTACTTTTCGGCTGCAAAAAGTCGCAATCAATTATTTAAAATTATTATATCTTAAAAAGTATCTTAAGAAACTCAAGTGTTACCCAAAAAGTATCTGAAGCAAGAAAAACATTTAATTAAAAATAAACCAAGAAATAGATATAATATCTCAAGGAATATCAGCATTGCCTTAGGGAATACATAAATAGTATTTCATGGCATATAAATAGAATTTTAAAACGATTTAAGAAATACAAGTTTCCCTTAATCTATCAGTTATAACAGTCTCAATCAGTTCTTATAATTTATCAAGAAATATCAGTATTACCTTAATGGTATCTCAGGTAATGCATAAACAGTACTACAAGATATATAATAGAACAATGAAACAATTCAAGAAATGCATGTTTCCTATAGTCTGTCAGTTATAACAGTCTCAAGCAGTTATTGCTATTTAAACAGTATCTCTTAGTCTGTCATCGACTGCTTTCTGTTAAGTTCTCCCGCTTGTCTGAGCGCATCGGATGCACCTCTTGCAACACCTCTTTTCCCCACGCCTATTCTGTATGTTCTTTAATATTTTTATGCACTTTGCGCAACACACGGGAGCGCAGAAGCTTTTGTAACTATCTGAAACACACGCTTTCGTTTCCCGTTTTCCGTTTCGAGTTCTCACTTCTTCAGTCTGCAGTTGGCAAACTCTGAGTTCCCAGTTCCCAGTTCTCGGTACCCGGTTCCCAGTTTTCCGTTCTCCTTTCTCAGTGCCCATTTCCAGTTGCCGTTTCTTTTTATGCATGTCGCAAAAGTTTTCTTTGGTTTTGTCAGCACTCGACTGCCACGCCCATTGGTCGCCCACATTGCAAAATTTCTTGTGACTTGACATGGTTTCCTTTCTGGCCGAGTCTCTTTTGTCATCATCACCACCAACGTCATCATTATCAAACTTCATCTCATTCACAACAGGTAGTATAAGTTTTGTACACTCGTAATTCACAGCATATAGAATTATTTCTTTTTCGTATTAAATTTCAGTTGCCAATTTAAGTTTTTTTCTCGGTTGTTGTTGTTGTTTTAATTAAAAAAGTAGCAAAAGCGGAACAACGAGCCAAAAAGAAGAACAAACATTAACTCTTTTCCCCCATTTCTTCGGATCTCAGAGAGGTGAGTCATCAACATTATCTCAACTTTAAACTTAACAGAGTGCTGTTAAAGTTTGTATTCGCATTTCGTAACAAACATTCAGTATTTATGTGATTCATCACAAGACGGAAATGTTTTTGGCCCGCATTATTGCGATTATTATTATTTATTTTTTTATGTGTTTGCCATATAAACACAACAACTTGATAAAAACCCGTCTGACTAAGCTGGAGAGCAAATGCGAGCGAGAAGAAGCTGCACTAAAACGAGGTCAACAAATTTGTCACAACTTTCCACATGTGTGAGTCCCGTTCAAATAATTCAAGCATTTAAGCACTGATGAAAATCGTAAGAATTTTGAGGAATTGAAGCGAAGCATTTCTGCAATTTCCAAACACTTGCAGATGGAGTATTTTGGACCATAATAAATCATTGTGGTTGATCTTCAAAGAGAAAAGTGTAAGCATAATTTGACTGATTTATTTAAGCTTCTAAGCAAAACTGTTGGTGTCAAATAGAATTGCTGTAATCAAAGTTAAAGAAATAATTTAGTTTTATTTTAGAAAAAATATCTTCATCTTCATTTAATTTCTCAATTTCCCTCGGTATATTTTGTTCACAAATTTCACTTAATGAAAAGCCAATTCGGCAATTATAAAACGTTTTCTTTGAACGGAAAAAATGTAGTTGTGACTTGCGCAAAGTTATTGTCAGACATATAGTATGTAGTCGTTATTGTTGTTATTGCAGTTATTATTCGTTATTGTTGCCTGTCGCATATTGTTGCTTATTTGGCATCGCATGTTGCAAGTTGCAACTCAAAATCTCAATTTTCGCACAGCTCTCCAAATGCTTCTAAACGCTTTTCCTCTTGTTGCAGCACAG
Source organism: Drosophila formosana (assembly GCA_035045625.1). NCBI lineage: Eukaryota > Metazoa > Arthropoda > Insecta > Diptera > Drosophilidae > Drosophila > Drosophila formosana. Next base: position 1,689,970 of record JAWNOW010000030.1, read on the forward strand.
TTGCAGTAGCAGTTATTATTGTAGTTGTTGCTGCTGCTGTTGCTGTTATTGCTGTTATCATTGTAATTGTGTTTGTGTGTCAAACTGTTGGCAGTTATGCGACTCTCCAAGGCAGAGCGATGCGGAGAGCTCCATGCTCAATGCACATAATGCAGTTGCCTTGGCCAGAGGAAATTTTCGGTTTGAGACTTGGCAGAAGAAATACAAGTCGAAGCAGAGATTGAGAGGAGAGTTGGAGGTGGAAACAGATTCTCATGGGCTTGTGTTTGGGGAGTTGTCGGTTGTCGCTCGTCTGCTTTGTGCCTAATGACATTTGTACACACAAGAAGAGGAAGCATTAACAGCATGTGAGACGACGGCCAAAACGACAACAACAACAACCAGCAACAACAACAGATTTCAATTTTCGGTGTGTGAGAAAATTGAAGCAGGGAAAACATTTTAAAAGCATTTTCTAATGTTAATCCATGACTGCAACAGCAACCACAGCAACAGCAACAGCAACCACAGCAACAACAACAACTAAATTTGCATATGCATTAAACGAAACGTTGCAAATACCTTCCCCCCCTCCCCCCTCTGGCTTCCGTTCCTTCAGCCTGTGCTGCCAATGCAGACAAGAAAAAATAAACAAACTTTATTCAAGCCAAAAAAAAACATAAATTAAAATGCATTGGCCAAAAGCAGAGGGCAAAGAGGGACAAGGGGAAAGGTCTCACAGTTATGTGCGTGCATTTTTGGCCAAATAAAAAGAAGAGCAACAGCAGAATCACATTGGGGGGCGACGTTCTGAGCACATACAAAAAGTGTAAATTATCGAGTTTATGTGGCATAAATGACAGGCAAATGTTGCACTCGAAAGCTGGGGGAATGCAGAGAAATATGGCAAAAGGACATCAGTTGGGCGTCCTACGCCATTTCTGTGCATGACATTTGTTTGTTTGTCGGCGGCAGCCAGCAACAACAACAACAACATCAAATATTTGCAGGCAAATTGGCAGGCTCTCATTTGAGGGGCAGAGACAGAGATGCAGAGAGATTGGAAAACGCGACACGCATTCCAAAAATGCATTTATGAGGCGGAAGCGGGGGGGAGGAGGGGAAGTGGGAGGCGTATCTGGTGTGCTGTGCAATTTTGTATGAAATTGTGGTTTTTGTATGCGGCCAACAACAGCGCGACCGACGATGCAGCGGCGGCAGGTTCTCGGCGCCATTTTGTGCCACGTCGCAAATGGCCGCAAATTTGCAGCGTGAGCAACAACAACAACAAACATGGAAATTGCACATGTGTGTGTGTGTGTGTGTATGAGTGTGTGTGTGTTGACAAGGACGATTTTTCCATAATTATTATGATGATGCTTGGCATTTGGCAAACATGCAACAGACGGACAGTCGACGATGGCCAACAGATGAGCCATTTTATTGCCTGTGCATTTGTGGCCAAGTGAGAGAGAGAGAGAGAGAGAGAGTAGAGGGAGGGAGAGGGAGAGGGAGATGGACATGCTGATGTTGAGAGGCGGAACAGGCCACCGGGCAATTGTTTATGCGCGCAGCAAAGCAGTGTAATGCATTGCCCGGCGATAAAAGCAGAGATAACGGAACCAGTTTCGAATGTGTTTTGCACAAATCGATGAACTAGTTTGCCATCCAGCTAAAAGTCACTGAGAACAATAACTTGTTTCATGATCTGTGTAATTATGATTGATAAAAATAGTAGTAGTAATAGTGGCTTAATGTTTAAGAACTTTAAGACTGTTAGATCTTGAATATGGTGATGGAGAATTGAGCTCGAAAATAATAATAATAATAGTGGCTCGATGTTAGAGAACTTTTATGGAAGACTGCTAGAATATGTAGATGTAGATGGAGAATTACTGAAAATCAAATTGATTTTCAATAATCAATTAAATATTATAATTAGGTTTTGCTAAACATTGAACTCAAAAATATAATTTAGTTCTCTTCAATTTGCTTAGTGTTTGTATATTTTGTAACATAATTATGAATAAAAATAAAACATAATAAAAACATAATTATGAATAAAAATAAGAACATATTCAGTCACTTTATTCTTGATGTGGAATCAATTCACAAAATGAAACCTTGATTTGCATTGCGTTGTTTTCAAATAGCAGCTGTTGCTATTTATCATTATTGAAGCTGCTCAAAAGAACTAGTTCTAGCAGCGCTTATTGCATTCGCTGAACCAGTCGCCAGATCTATGTGTATCATCAGATTGCGTGCTGGGCGAAACATGAAAATTGAATATTCCTGACTGGCCGGCAGTCCCGTTTATATTGCCAGGGAAGGGAGTCGGAATCGGGGTTGCGTTTGGTGTCTGCGGAACTGGAGCACTTAATGGCAAGAGTTCAGCGCGGCTGCTTTTGCAATCGGAATGCTGCTGGCAAATAGTTGTTGGACAGCGGGAAACGGTCAAAGCGGGGGAAAATGGGGGGGGGGGAGAATGTGCCGCGGGATGGGCGTCTGGTTTTGATTTGAAAGACGTCAAAGTGCGGAATGCAGCGAGTGAGCACAGCACAGCACAGAGACAACATGGAACATGGTAACTGGTTGCAGCGAGAACTGCAAACTGGGAACTACGAACTAGGATCTGGTTGAAGCAGCAGCCGGACAAACGTTGCGCTAATTATTGCGCATCATTGATTTTAGTTGGAGAGAAGTGATGGCAGCCTCGCTGTTGCTATCAATGACCATCGCTCCACTCACACACACACTCGCTGTGTTGTGCAACGCTATGTTGCAATTTCGCATTTGAAGCTGCCAAAGCAAGTTGCAAGTGGCAGTGGAAAGTCGGCTCATTGGGCGATCATGAATGAAATAAGCTTTGCTCGTTCATCTCGGCCAAAATTGGCTCAAGTTTTCGAACACCCCTCGGCAACCTGCCACCTGCCACCTGCCACAGTTGATTAGGTTTTTTTCCTCGTGTATTTTGTTGTTGCCAATTACAGTTACAATTACATTTGGAGCAGCTGCTTTTCACTTTCACATTATTTATTTTTTAATATTATATTTCTTCTTCGGCTTGAATTTTGTTGTCGCCTTTTCTGTTGCTGCTGTAATTGCCAGAGTCTCTGTTTAGTTGTTACTTTTAGCTGTTTTTGATGTTGGCCACATTTAGTTGGCCTTTTACTGTCGACGTGCACTTTCTTTTTTCATTTTTTTACTTTCCAGCGCGACGAGAGAAAGAGAGCGAGAGAGAGAGAGGGAGGGAGGGAAGGGGCAAATAGAGAGCAGACAGTTGATAAATCTGGGAAAAATTGTCACATCACATTATTAATGTGATTTCATAAGCCTCGAGCTCGGTTCATTTCTCTCCTATTCATTAGCGTGATCAAAACTTACTACTTCTGGGAAGATTTCGAGTTCATAGTGAAAGGTCGTTGCGACTTACCTAAAATGAGAAAGAAATGTGAAAGATATGTTTAGTAATTAATTGATATTTTCTTAACATTAAATATGAAATCATTAGTTAATGGCCAAACGGGAAGTAATTAATTAATGTTGTGTGGAGCAAATGAAATTTAAATGAATCAATTTAACAATCGATCAACAAGTTTATACAGGCCGAAACTGTTTGCAAATTGATTTAAAACATTTCAAATGTTGATGCCACGTCAGCAAATGGAATTTCAATTAAATACAAATTTAAAGTTGAAATTATTTTTATTGCTTTCAGGTTGCAAACATTTGTTCTTTCAGATGAATTGGCGAAATCTAATAAGGAATTTATGCATTGACAATTGTCAAAGTAGTTAGTTTAATCAGCCGGCAAAGACTTTGTTTAATTGGGATAGCATAACGAAGTTGTCTCTTCAGTCACTTTTCGATGTATCTACTTTAAATTCCTTTCCACACTTCTCATCTTTCTGCTCTCCTCTCCTCTCCTCTCTTGGGCCATACACAAAAAAGCAATTTAGCAGCAATTTTACCCAATCAAAAAACGTGGAGGCAACTCGGCAAACAGGGGAGCTTATAAATAGCCTGTGACTGGCGGCAACTTGAGGCTGCAACAATGCAACCAACTATCAGCCTGCTTGCCCCTGCTGCAGACGTTGCTGTTGTTGTGCTTATTCCCAGGCAACTGCCACCCGCTTTGCGGCGCATTCTTCAATCAATTTTGCTGCCGCTGCTGAAGCTGCTGCTGCTGTTTCTTCTTATTTACTTTGCATTAATTAAACATGCTGCCACCTACTACTGCCGCCCTGCTGCACCGCACTATGTTGCTGGCATCTCGTGTAGATTTTTCATTGGCAACCCCGGATGAGCCACGCAACAGCAACAGCAGCAGCAGCAGCAGCAACTGCAACATCTGCAACAATCTTCGGTTTATATTTAAATGTCTGTCGGCAGACGCACGTGCAGCAGCAGCAGCACCCCAACTTTGCTGCCTCTGCAGCTCGGCTCATCCGCATTCGTCTCTGTCAAGTGGCAGTGCATCAGTTGCAGCCGCATGACCCGCTTCTGCGCCTCCACTTCTCTCCACTTAAAACAGTTTGTCATTGTAGCAATTTCAATGTTGCGCTTGTCAATTTCGCTCGCTTGGTCCACAAGCTAATACAAAGAATGCAGCTGAGGAGAAGAGACTAACGACAGGCTCTTCCTTTGTAGGCAATTCTTCTCTCGGCACTCTCTTCAGCTCATTTATGCATTTCTTTCCATTTGGTTTTCACATTTTCTGTACAACATTGTTGCTGCTTCCATCATCAGCTTCTGCTTCAACTTGGACATTTTCAGCTTTGTCATTGACATTTTTGTTAATAAGCTAAATAAATCTTGTTTACAATATTGGAGATAATTCAAGGAATTTCTTTTAAGAATTTTGTACAATTACAATTTGTAGAAATATTAGAATTATTTTGTTTTTAAAATGCAACTCTTCCATCTGAAATTATTATGTTTTTCTAAATTAAAGTTCTTCATATACAATGAAAATTAAAGTTGAAATTATTTTTTTTGTTTTCAGGTTGCTAAAATTTGTTCTTTCAGATGAATTGGCGAATTACAATTACAATTTGTAGAAATATTATAATTATTTTATTTTAAAAATGCAATTTGCTTAATTAAAGTTCTTCATATACAATCCTATTGAATTCCATTCTATTCCCTTCCTGTTGTGTTAGATCATAGTGTAAATGTCAATCGCTTTGCAATTTATTTCCTGTTAATCTTTTCATATTTCTCTTCAACATTTTGTCGCAGCATTTGCACATTTCTTTGCAAGTTTTGCAGCAACATTCTGCAACATTTTCCTCAGCTGGCAATCATTAAATGTCGCGGCGTCGCCGAGTCGAGTGGAACGTGACTTGCGCTTGATTTATAACTGTGCAAAGAATGTAATAAATAAATAAATAATAAAAGAACGCGCATAAACTGTTTGCCAGTTTATCAACTCAAACAACGGCGGAATAAATGTGATAGGCTTAAGCGACGCTCCGATGTGCCACATATTGTGTGCTTCGTGCCCCCGAAACTTCACACTCGCCTGGTGACACTTAAAAACTCATTAGCAACAGGGCCTGCTGCCTCTTCCACAACGCTGGGGCACAACAAAAAGAGTGCCACAATCGGTTGACAAGTTGCAACTTGTTGCGTCCATTTGACACGCCTGCGACAACGCCCACGCCCCCCGCCCCCGCCACGCCTTGTGGCGTTGTCCAAAAAGACGAGACACACACGCAAAACCGCAACACAGCTGCCCAACAGTTAAGCAACTGTTTCAGCTGCCTTCCCCCTCGCCCCTGTCTCCCTCTGTGTCTTGTCTGTTGTCTGTTGTCAGCTGCGATCCCAAATCCAGTTGTCAAATGCACGCACCAAGAGAATCGCCAGCGAAGCGTTGATGGAGACGCCGCCAGTCAGTGTTGCCTCAGCGCCACCTCGACTTATGAGTGTCACAACAAAACTATTTATTTCGCTCGGCTTTAGAGTGTCGCCCTCCCCCTCCGACCTCCTCTTCATTTGCTGCTCAAGTTGTTGTTGCCACTTAAGTTGCCTCATTGCTTTAAACTGTGTGCGGCCGACATTGAAATTAAATTGTCTGTGGCGTGCAGTTCGCTGTCGGGAGGGAAAATGATGGAAAATTGTCCACGAAAAATAAATGTAAAGAAAAAGTGCAAAGGAAAAACTGTGTTTAATGTCGATCTGCCCGTGGCAGCCTCAATGATTGCCACAATTAATGACGGCGACGTAAACTTCGGCAGATTTAAGTGCTGCCGAATCAACGATCAAGTGTTAATCAATCAATAAGTGCCAGCACTACGGGAAGTAAACGATGTTTATAGTACTTTACAGCACACAAGCGAAATACTAGTTGAAAATATAAAGACATTCTGTATTAATCCCTTTCTACTCAATGCAAATAAACTAGTAGACCACTGAGCAATAAACTAGTAGAATTATTTCGAGTTTACAGCACAATCAAGATCTATTAGCATTTGTCAGATACAAATCGCAGATGGTAAAACTGAAGGGGCATTTAGGCTTGCCCTGCAGATTACACGCTCCAAAAATAGCTGACAAATAATTCAAATGGATTTATACACCCTAAAAAGAAAAAAACAAATGTTTTCTCCCGGTTTGATGTTGATGTGCTGTTCCTCTCGGCTTTACTTTGCAGGTGATAAAAATGCTGTTGCAGTGCAACAAACGCGGCGTTGTTTGCACCTTTGCCCGTGACAGCTGCAGCACACTCGAGTAGATTTTGTGGCAATAAACCCAATTTCGTAGTGTGGATACAACATTGGTGGAATGGTCGAGTTTATTGTTTGTGTCTGTGCGAGTCTTGTGGCTTTCTCCGGCGACTTCCAGCTGACTCTTTGCCTTCGCATTGGGCAATCTTGCGGCAAGCCGAGTCGAGTTCATTTGAAATTTGTAACCAGCAAATGAAGCGCAACAAAAACAACAACCTAAGTGGAGCACCTCAAGTTGCCGCACGATAATTAAGAAACAGGTGCGGCACTTGGCATTAGAGCGAGCAAAACAGCAGCCCAAGAATAACGAGTCAAGAGCGAAGACAGTGTGAGTGTGCTGAAAGCCATCACTCTTCAGCTTGGCACACGCCCGAATTCCCCCACAAAACTGTTGAAATATTTACATAAAAAATATTTCAATTTCAATTGCCACAAGGGGAGAGCAAGAAACGAGCGGAGAGAATAGGAAGAAATATTTTTAGTGGAGCCATAAACAATACTACAGAAAGCACTACTATACTGCTTTTCATTGTTTGCTTTTCTTTTATACTATATGTATTTATTATTGCTCCGCAGTGCTAAGTGCGTGCACAAATTCACACTGCAAATTGCCAGCTGAAGTGTGAGCGAGAGAGGGAGAGAGTGAGAAATAAAAAAAAGGAATAGTTAAAATTATGAGCGAAAAAATATTTCAGCGATGAATTAATTAGCAGTGCAATGCGCCAACATAAAAGATATCAAACCAAGCACAAAGGCCAACAAAATATGCCGTGGAGCTAAAGTTTATCTATGAAACGATTCCAATGGGAGCTATATAAACTTAAGATTGCACTCAGATATTACTCGAATAATATTTTATATTGAATTTGGAATTCATTTGCTTTGTCAAGTGAAAACCTGAAGGAAATATATGATTTCAACATGAAGCTGGTCGAGTATTCGCACAAAATAACATGTCAAGTTAAATAAGCAAACAACTTGTGACACATGTGCATAAGAAACAATTGTATATAATTAAGTTAATGACTCAACCACTGAATGAAAGGCAAATGAATGCAATGACTGATGAACATGAAGTAAACTCAGCAACATTGACTAAATTCCAACTACAGCAATTTATGCAAAGTCAGCAATATCCCTGGGCCATCAAACACATACTTTTCACTTTCCTCTTGCAATATTGAGAAGCATCATTCAAGAAGACAATTTCCAACAGCTGCTGTGAAATGACAGAAATGAATTAAATTTGACTTGTTGGGAAAATGACAACTGTTAAATGCGGAAAAGCCTTTGCTGAATATCCACAAAACACAAACATACATAATAAATTCTAAATAAATGACAAACAATTACCAGTTTGAGCTAAGTCTTGAAATTTAGTTTTTTTTTGTTAACATTTGTGTTGAGTTGCGTGGTGTGTTGCACTTTTTGTTTATGACACAAATAAATACATAAATTAATATGTTTATTGTTGGCACTTGAAAGCAGCAGAGACTGAGACGGAGCGACAGACAGGTAACGATTGAAATTTATATGCTCTATCAAATATGCATGTAAACATGACAAACAAAAGTGCAACAACAATATTCGCATACAACTGGTGTAAAATTAATTAAAATGCATTTCATTTATGAAATTTTAAATGTCATTGTTGTGCTCTGCAACTGCAATACAAGACCAAAAGTCTATAATGTGCTAGAAGCGAAAGCAATTGAATATTTTGCTAAGATTAACAGAAAACAACAAATTTAATTGCATCAGTTCGATTGATTCGGACACTATTATATACTATATATATTAGTATGGGTATAGTTTTCAAAACAGGATCTGTGTGCGTCGTGTAAACTCTGGCCAGACAATTGTGCAATAACCAAATGAGCAGTGTGCGTGGCACATTGCACACAAATAGCAATATAATTGAAATTAATTAATATTAAATATGCTATATCAAATTATTGGCTGCATCCCTGCGCCACACACAAAATCAGACACATTTCACGCTCTTTTTTCCAGGTCGCCATTTGTAAAGGTGCTTAATTAATTTGCCATTTAGTATGTGCAAAATTAATGAAATGATTTGTCACACGACAGCCGTAAACTGACAAACAGAAAAATCCAATCCAATTCAGAATGTGTTAATCAAGTTCTTCAACAGCCAGAGAGATCGCGTTTCCACCCCGGCCTGAAACTATTTCTCAGCTTCGTGTTCGGGGGTTCGGTTTTGGGTGGGCAATCAAGCGTGGAAAAAACGCTAAAATACATTGATTTTGTGGCACTATTAAGCGCATTTGGAATGCCTAACAAGCACGCCATCAGGCGCATTATGAAGCAGGTCCTTGCCAGCCGGGCTGACAGTTAGCCTGCCTGTCCTTGACACATGAGAGCAGGCAGGCAGGCAGGCAGCGAGACAAAGCGCGGGGATTATGCTGGTTGGAGAGCAAGGCAAGCGAGATAATGACTATAGATAGATAGATGGATGGTTGCTTAGATAGATGCATATAAATAAATCAAAATTGGCGTTAGGCAAGTAAACAATTTGAGAATTGAGGAGAAAGGCGGTACGAACTATCAGTCTAGCAGAAGAAGTTGCTACTAGTGTAGCAGAAGGAGTTGCTACTAGCGTAGCAGAAGAAGCTTCTTGCGAATTGAGCATGAATGTAAAATATTTGAAAACGACATTTGCGAAGTTGACAATATGAGAATTAAGGAGAAGGGTGCTTATAATTTGCTTGTTAATTGAATTTGCATATAAATGAATCAAAATTGACGTTCTCCAAGTAAACAATTTGAGAATTGAGGAGAAAGGCAGTACGAAGTATCAGTCTAGCAGAAGAAGTTGCTACTAGTGTAGCAGAAGGAGTTGCCACTAGCGCAGCACAAGAAGCTACTAGCGAATAGAGCATGAGCTTGAATGTAAAATATTTGAAATCGACATTTGCGACGTTGACAATATGAGAATTGAGGAGAAGGGTGCTTATAATTTGCTTGTTAATTGAATTTGCATATGAATAAATCAAAATTGGCATTAGGCAAGTAAACAATTTGAGAATTGAGGAGAAGGGAGTCGATCGAAAAAACGGCATTTGCGAAGTTAACAATTTGAGAATTGAGTAGAAGGGAGTTGGGCGTTCACTTGTCAATTGAAAATGAAGAAAACGCTATTTGTCTAGCAGGTTGTTCTTAGTCTGGCAGAAGAAGTTGCTACTAGTGTAGCAGAAGGAGTTGCTACTAGCGTAGCACAAGAAGCTACCAGCGGATTGAGCATGAAAATAAAATAGAAGAAGCTTCTTGTGAATTGAGCATGAGCATGAATGTAAAATATTTGAAATCGACATTTGCGACGTTGACAATGTGAGAATTGAGGAGAAGGGTGCTTATAATCTGCTTGTTAATTGAATTTGCATATGAATAAATCAAAATTGGCATTAGGCAAGTAAACAATTTGAGAATTGAGGAGAACGGCAGTACGAAGTATCAGTCTAGCAGAAGAAGTTGCTACTAGTGTAGCAGAAGGAGTTGCTACTAGCGCAGCACAAGAAGCTACTAGCGAATTGAGCATGAATGTAAAATATTTGAAATCGACATTTGCGGCGTCGACAATATCAGAATTAAGGAGGAGGGTGCTTATAATTTGCTTGTTAATTGAATTTGCATATGAAGGAGTTGCTACTAGCGCATCACAAGAAGCTACTAGCGAATTCAGCATGAAAATAAAATATTTGAAAACGACATTAGCGAAGTTGACTATTTGAGAATTGAGGAGAAGGGTGCTTATCATTTGCTTGTTAATTGAATTTGCATATAAATAAATCAAAATTGGCATTGGGCAAGTAAACAATTTGAGAATTGAGGAGAAAGGCTGTACGAACTATCAGTCTAGCAGAAGAAGTTGCTAATAGTGTAACAGAAGGAGCTGCTACTAGCGTAGCACAAGAAGCTACTAGCGGATTGAGCATGAAAATAAAATAGAAGAAGCTTCTTGCGAATTGAGCATGAGCATGAATGTAAAATATTTGAAATCGACATTTGCGACGTTGACAATATGAGAATTGAGGAGAAGGGTGCTTATAATTTGCTTGTTAATTGAATTTGCATATGAATAAATCAAAATTGGCATTAGGCAAGTAAACAATTTGAGAATTGAGGAGAAGGGAGTCGATCGAAAAAACGGCATTTGCGAAGTTAACAATTTGAGAATTGAGTAGAAGGGAGTTGGGCGTTCACTTGTCAAATGAAAATGAAGAAAACGCTATTTGTCTAGCAGGTTGTTCTTAGTCTGGCAGAAGAAGTTGCTACTAGTGTAGCAGAAGGAGTTGCTACTAGCGTAGCACAAGAAGCTACCAGCGGATTGAGCATGAAAATAAAATAGAAGAAGCTTCTTGTGAATTGAGCATGAGCATGAATGTAAAATATTTGAAATCGACATTTGCGACGTTGACAATATGAGAATTGAGGAGAAGGGTGCTTATAATTTGCTTGTTAATTGAATTTGCATATGAATAAATCAAAATTGGCATTAGGCAAGTAAACAATTTGAGAATTGAGGAGAAGGGAGTCGATCGAAAAAACGGCATTTGCGAAGTTAACAATTTGAGAATTGAGTAGAAGGGAGTTGGGCTTCACTTGTCAATTGAAAATGAAGAAAACGCTATTTGTCTAGCAGGTTGTTCTTAGTCTGGCAGAAGAAGTTTCTACTAGTGTAGCAGAAGGAGTTGCTACTAGCGTAGCACAAGAAGCTACCAGCGGATTGAGCATGAAAATAAAATAGAAGAAGCTTCTTGTGAATTGAGCATGAGCATGAATGTAAAATATTTGAAATCGACATTTGCGACGTTGACAATATGAGAATTGAGGAGAAGGGTGCTTATAATTTGCTTGTTAATTGAATTTGCATATGAATAAATCAAAATTGGCATTAGGCAAGTAAACAATTTGAGAATTGAGGAGAAAGGCGGTACGAACTATCAGTCTAGCAGAAGAAGTTGCTACTAGTGTAGCAGAAGGAGTTGCTACTAGCGTAGCAGAAGAAGCTTCTTGCGAATTGAGCATGAATGTAAAATATTTGAAAACGACATTTGCGAAGTTGACAATATGAGAATTAAGGAGAAGGGTGCTTATAATTTGCTTGTTAATTGAATTTGCATATAAATGAATCAAAATTGACGTTCTCCAAGTAAACAATTTGAGAATTGAGGAGAAAGGCGGTACGAACTATCAGTCTAGCAGAAGAAGTTGCTACTAGTGTAGCAGAAGGAGTTGCTACTAGCGTAGCAGAAGAAGCTTCTTGCGAATTGAGCATGAATGTAAAATATTTGAAAACGACATTAGCGAAGTTGACTTTTTGAGAATTGAGGAGAAGGGTGCTTATCATTTGCGAGTTAATTTAATTTGCATATAAATAAATCAAAATTGACATTAGGCAAGTAAACAATTTGAGAATTGAGGAGAAGGGAGTCGATCGAAAATACGGCATTTGCGAAGTTAACAATTTGAGAATTGAGTAGAAGGGAGTTGGGCGTTCACTTGTCAATTGAAAATGAAGAAAACGCTATTTGCCTAGCAGGTTGTTCTTAGTCTGGCAGTCTAGCAGAAGGAGTTGCTACTAGCGTAGCAGAAGAAGCTTCTTGCGAATTTAGCATGATTGTAAATAATTTTAAAACGACATTAGCGAAGTTAACTATTTGAGAATTGAGGAGAAGGGTGCTTATAATTTGCTTGTTAATTGAATTCGCATATGAAGGAGTTGCTACTAGCGTAGCACAAGAAGCTACTAGCGGATTGAGCATGAAAATAAAATAGAAGAAGCTTCTTGCGAATTGAGCATGAGCATGAATGTAAAATATTTGAAATTGACATTTGCGACGTTGGCAATATGAGAATTGAGGAGAAGGGTGCTTATAATTCGCTTGTTAATTGAATTCGCATATGAAGGAGTTGCTACTAGCGCAGCACAAGAAGCTACTAGCGGATTGAGCATGAAAATAAAATATTTGAAAACGACATTTGCGAAGTTGACAATATGAGAATCAAGGAGAAGGGCGCTTATCATTTGCTTGTTAATTGAATTTGCATATAAATAAATCAAAATTGGCATTAGGCAAGTAAACAATTTGAGAATTGAGGAGAAAGGCGGTACGAAGTATCAGTCTAGCAGAAGAAGTTGCTACTAGTGTAGCAGAAGGAGTTGCTACTAGCGCAGCACAAAAAGCTACTAGCGAATTGAGCATGAAAATAAAATAGAAGAAGCTTCTTGCGAATTAAGCATGAGCATGAATGTAAAATATTTGAAATCGACATTTGCGACGTTGACAATATGAGAATTGAGGAGAAGGGTGCTTATAATTTGCTTGTTAATTGAGTTTGCATATGAATAAATCAAAATTGGCATTAGGCAAGTAAACAATTTGAGAATTGAGGAGAAAGGCAGTACGAAGTATCAGTCTAGCAGAAGAAGTTGCTACTAGTGTAGCAGAAGGAGTTGCTACTAGCGCAGCACAAAAAGCTACTAGCGAATTGAGCATGAAAATAAAATAGAAGAAGCTTCTTGCGAATTAAGCATGAGCATGAATGTAAAATATTTGAAATCGACATTTGCGACGTTGACAATATGAGAATTGAGGAGAAGGGTGCTTATAATTTGCTTGTTAATTGAATTTGCATATGAAGCAGTTGCTACTAGCGCAGCACAAGAAGCTACTAGCGGATTGAGCATGAAAATAAAATATTTGAAAACGACATTAGCGAAGTTGACTATTTGAGAATTGAGGAGAAGGGTGCTTATCATTTGCTTGTTAATTGAATTTGCATATAAATAAATCAAAATTGGCATTAGGCAAGTAAACAATTTGAGAATTGAGGAGAAAGGCTGTACGAACTATCAGTCTAGCAGAAGAAGTTGCTAATAGTGTAACAGAAGGAGCTGCTACTAGCGTAGCACAAGAAGCTACTAGCGGATTGAGCATGAAAATAAAATAGAAGAAGCTTCTTGCGAATTGAGCATGAGCATGAATGTAAAATATTTGAAATCGACATTTGCGACGTTGACAATATGAGAATTGAGGAGAAGGGTGCTTATAATTTGCTTGTTAATTGAATTTGCATATGAATAAATCAAAATTGGCATTAGGCAAGTAAACAATTTGAGAATTGATGAGAAGGGAGTCGATCGAAAATACGGCATTTGCGAAGTTAACAATTTGAGAATTGAGTAGAAGGGAGTTGGGCGTTCACTTGTCAATTGAAAATGAAGAAAACGCTATTTGTCTAGCAGGTTGTTCTTAGTCTGGCAGAAGAAGTTGCTACTAGTGTAGCAGAAGGAGTTGCTACTAGCGTAGCACAAGAAGCTACCAGCGGATTGAGCATGAAAATAAAATAGAAGAAGCTTCTTGTGAATTGAGCATGAGCATGAATGTAAAATATTTGAAATCGACATTTGCGACGTTGACAATGTGAGAATTGAGGAGAAGGGTGCTTATAATCTGCTTGTTAATTGAATTTGCATATGAATAAATCAAAATTGGCATTAGGCAAGTAAACAATTTGAGAATTGAGGAGAACGGCAGTACGAAGTATCAGTCTAGCAGAAGAAGTTGCTACTAGTGTAGCAGAAGGAGTTGCTACTAGCGCAGCACAAGAAGCTACTAGCGAATTGAGCATGAATGTAAAATATTTGAAATCGACATTTGCGGCGTCGACAATATCAGAATTAAGGAGGAGGGTGCTTATAATTTGCTTGTTAATTGAATTTGCATATGAAGGAGTTGCTACTAGCGCATCACAAGAAGCTACTAGCGAATTCAGCATGAAAATAAAATATTTGAAAACGACATTAGCGAAGTTGACTATTTGAGAATTGAGGAGAAGGGTGCTTATCATTTGCTTGTTAATTGAATTTGCATATAAATAAATCAAAATTGGCATTAGGCAAGTAAACAATTTGAGAATTGAGGAGAAAGGCTGTACGAACTATCAGTCTAGCAGAAGAAGTTGCTACTAGTGTAGCAGAAGGAGTTGCTACTAGCGCAGCACAAGAAGCTACTAGCGAATTGAGCATGAATGTAAAATATTTGAAATCGACATTTGCGGCGTCGACAATATCAGAATTAAGGAGGAGGGTGCTTATAATTTGCTTGTTAATTGAATTTGCATATGAAGGAGTTGCTACTAGCGCATCACAAGAAGCTACTAGCGAATTCAGCATGAAAATAAAATATTTGAAAACGACATTAGCGAAGTTGACTATTTGAGAATTGAGGAGAAGGGTGCTTATCATTTGATTGTTAATTGAATTGGCATATGAATAAATCAACATTGGCATTAGGCAAGTAAACAATTTGAGAATTGAGGAGAACGGCAGTACGAAGTATCAGTCTAGCAGAAGAAGTTGCTACTAGTGTAACAGAAGGAGCTGCTACTAGCGTAGCACAAGAAGCTACTAGCGGATTGAGCATGAAAATAAAATAGAAGAAGCTTCTTGCGAATTGAGCATGAGCATGAATGTAAAATATTTGAAATCGACATTTGCGACGTTGACAATATGAGAATTGAGGAGAAGGGTGCTTATAATTTGCTTGTTAATTGAATTTGCATATGAAGCAGTTGCTACTAGCGCAGCACAAGAAGCTACTAGCGGATTGAGCATGAAAATAAAATATTTGAAAACGACATTAGCGAAGTTGACTATTTGAGAATTAAGGAGAAGGGTGCTTATCATTTGCTTGTTAATTGAATTTGCATATAAATAAATCAAAATTGGCATTAGGCAAGTAAACAATTTGAGAATTGAGGAGAAAGGCTGTACGAACTATCAGTCTAGCAGAAGAAGTTGCTAATAGTGTAACAGAAGGAGCTGCTACTAGCGTAGCACAAGAAGCTACTAGCGGATTGAGCATGAAAATAAAATAGAAGAAGCTTCTTGCGAATTGAGCATGAGCATGAATGTAAAATATTTGAAATCGACATTTGCGACGTTGACAATATGAGAATTGAGGAGAAGGGTGCTTATAATTTGCTTGTTAATTGAATTTGCATATGAATAAATCAAAATTGGCATTAGGCAAGTAAACAATTTGAGAATTGAGGAGAAGGGAGTCGATCGAAAAAACGGCATTTGCGAAGTTAACAATTTGAGAATTGAGTAGAAGGGAGTTGGGCGTTCACTTGTCAAATGAAAATGAAGAAAACGCTATTTGTCTAGCAGGTTGTTCTTAGTCTGGCAGAAGAAGTTGCTACTAGTGTAGCAGAAGGAGTTGCTACTAGCGCAGCACAAGAAGCTACTAGCGAATTGAGCATGAATGTAAAATATTTGAAATCGACATTTGCGGCGTCGACAATATCAGAATTAAGGAGGAGGGTGCTTATAATTTGCTTGTTAATTGAATTTGCATATGAAGGAGTTGCTACTAGCGCATCACAAGAAGCTACTAGCGAATTCAGCATGAAAATAAAATATTTGAAAACGACATTAGCGAAGTTGACTATTTGAGAATTGAGGAGAAGGGTGCTTATCATTTGATTGTTAATTGAATTGGCATATGAATAAATCAACATTGGCATTAGGCAAGTAAACAATTTGAGAATTGAGGAGAACGGCAGTACGAAGTATCAGTCTAGCAGAAGAAGTTGCTACTAGTGTAACAGAAGGAGCTGCTACTAGCGTAGCACAAGAAGCTACTAGCGGATTGAGCATGAAAATAAAATAGAAGAAGCTTCTTGCGAATTGAGCATGAGCATGAATGTAAAATATTTGAAATCGACATTTGCGACGTTGACAATATGAGAATTGAGGAGAAGGGTGCTTATAATTTGCTTGTTAATTGAATTTGCATATGAAGCAGTTGCTACTAGCGCAGCACAAGAAGCTACTAGCGGATTGAGCATGAAAATAAAATATTTGAAAACGACATTAGCGAAGTTGACTATTTGAGAATTAAGGAGAAGGGTGCTTATCATTTGCTTGTTAATTGAATTTGCATATAAATAAATCAAAATTGGCATTAGGCAAGTAAACAATTTGAGAATTGAGGAGAAAGGCTGTACGAACTATCAGTCTAGCAGAAGAAGTTGCTAATAGTGTAACAGAAGGAGCTGCTACTAGCGTAGCACAAGAAGCTACTAGCGGATTGAGCATGAAAATAAAATAGAAGAAGCTTCTTGCGAATTGAGCATGAGCATGAATGTAAAATATTTGAAATCGACATTTGCGACGTTGACAATATGAGAATTGAGGAGAAGGGTGCTTATAATTTGCTTGTTAATTGAATTTGCATATGAATAAATCAAAATTGGCATTAGGCAAGTAAACAATTTGAGAATTGAGGAGAAGGGAGTCGATCGAAAAAACGGCATTTGCGAAGTTAACAATTTGAGAATTGAGTAGAAGGGAGTTGGGCGTTCACTTGTCAAATGAAAATGAAGAAAACGCTATTTGTCTAGCAGGTTGTTCTTAGTCTGGCAGAAGAAGTTGCTACTAGTGTAGCAGAAGGAGTTGCTACTAGCGCAGCACAAGAAGCTACTAGCGAATTGAGCATGAATGTAAAATATTTGAAATCGACATTTGCGGCGTCGACAATATCAGAATTAAGGAGGAGGGTGCTTATAATTTGCTTGTTAATTGAATTTGCATATGAAGGAGTTGCTACTAGCGCATCACAAGAAGCTACTAGCGAATTCAGCATGAAAATAAAATATTTGAAAACGACATTAGCGAAGTTGACTATTTGAGAATTGAGGAGAAGGGTGCTTATCATTTGCTTGTTAATTGAATTTGCATATAAATAAATCAAAATTGGCATTAGGCAAGTAAACAATTTGAGAATTGAGGAGAAAGGCTGTACGAACTATCAGTCTAGCAGAAGAAGTTGCTAATAGTGTAACAGAAGGAGCTGCTACTAGCGTAGCACAAGAAGCTACTAGCGGATTGAGCATGAAAATAAAATAGAAGAAGCTTCTTGCGAATTGAGCATGAGCATGAATGTAAAATATTTGAAATCGACATTTGCGACGTTGACAATATGAGAATTGAGGAGAAGGGTGCTTATAATTTGCTTGTTAATTGAATTTGCATATGAATAAATCAAAATTGGCATTAGGCAAGTAAACAATTTGAGAATTGAGGAGAAGGGAGTCGATCGAAAAAACGGCATTTGCGAAGTTAACAATTTGAGAATTGAGTAGAAGGGAGTTGGGCGTTCACTTGTCAAATGAAAATGAAGAAAACGCTATTTGTCTAGCAGGTTGTTCTTAGTCTGGCAGAAGAAGTTGCTACTAGTGTAGCAGAAGGAGTTGCTACTAGCGTAGCACAAGAAGCTACCAGCGGATTGAGCATGAAAATAAAATAGAAGAAGCTTCTTGTGAATTGAGCATGAGCATGAATGTAAAATATTTGAAATCGACATTTGCGACGTTGACAATATGAGAATTGAGGAGAAGGGTGCTTATAATTTGCTTGTTAATTGAATTTGCATATGAATAAATCAAAATTGGCATTAGGCAAGTAAACAATTTGAGAATTGAGGAGAAGGGAGTCGATCGAAAAAACGGCATTTGCGAAGTTAACAATTTGAGAATTGAGTAGAAGGGAGTTGGGCTTCACTTGTCAATTGAAAATGAAGAAAACGCTATTTGTCTAGCAGGTTGTTCTTAGTCTGGCAGAAGAAGTTTCTACTAGTGTAGCAGAAGGAGTTGCTACTAGCGTAGCACAAGAAGCTACCAGCGGATTGAGCATGAAAATAAAATAGAAGAAGCTTCTTGTGAATTGAGCATGAGCATGAATGTAAAATATTTGAAATCGACATTTGCGACGTTGACAATATGAGAATTGAGGAGAAGGGTGCTTATAATTTGCTTGTTAATTGAATTTGCATATGAATAAATCAAAATTGGCATTAGGCAAGTAAACAATTTGAGAATTGAGGAGAAAGGCGGTACGAACTATCAGTCTAGCAGAAGAAGTTGCTACTAGTGTAGCAGAAGGAGTTGCTACTAGCGTAGCAGAAGAAGCTTCTTGCGAATTGAGCATGAATGTAAAATATTTGAAAACGACATTTGCGAAGTTGACAATATGAGAATTAAGGAGAAGGGTGCTTATAATTTGCTTGTTAATTGAATTTGCATATAAATGAATCAAAATTGACGTTCTCCAAGTAAACAATTTGAGAATTGAGGAGAAAGGCGGTACGAACTATCAGTCTAGCAGAAGAAGTTGCTACTAGTGTAGCAGAAGGAGTTGCTACTAGCGTAGCAGAAGAAGCTTCTTGCGAATTGAGCATGAATGTAAAATATTTGAAAACGACATTAGCGAAGTTGACTTTTTGAGAATTGAGGAGAAGGGTGCTTATCATTTGCGAGTTAATTTAATTTGCATATAAATAAATCAAAATTGACATTAGGCAAGTAAACAATTTGAGAATTGAGGAGAAGGGAGTCGATCGAAAATACGGCATTTGCGAAGTTAACAATTTGAGAATTGAGTAGAAGGGAGTTGGGCGTTCACTTGTCAATTGAAAATGAAGAAAACGCTATTTGCCTAGCAGGTTGTTCTTAGTCTGGCAGTCTAGCAGAAGGAGTTGCTACTAGCGTAGCAGAAGAAGCTTCTTGCGAATTTAGCATGATTGTAAATAATTTTAAAACGACATTAGCGAAGTTAACTATTTGAGAATTGAGGAGAAGGGTGCTTATAATTTGCTTGTTAATTGAATTCGCATATGAAGGAGTTGCTACTAGCGTAGCACAAGAAGCTACTAGCGGATTGAGCATGAAAATAAAATAGAAGAAGCTTCTTGCGAATTGAGCATGAGCATGAATGTAAAATATTTGAAATTGACATTTGCGACGTTGGCAATATGAGAATTGAGGAGAAGGGTGCTTATAATTCGCTTGTTAATTGAATTCGCATATGAAGGAGTTGCTACTAGCGCAGCACAAGAAGCTACTAGCGGATTGAGCATGAAAATAAAATATTTGAAAACGACATTTGCGAAGTTGACAATATGAGAATCAAGGAGAAGGGCGCTTATCATTTGCTTGTTAATTGAATTTGCATATAAATAAATCAAAATTGGCATTAGGCAAGTAAACAATTTGAGAATTGAGGAGAAAGGCGGTACGAAGTATCAGTCTAGCAGAAGAAGTTGCTACTAGTGTAGCAGAAGGAGTTGCTACTAGCGCAGCACAAAAAGCTACTAGCGAATTGAGCATGAAAATAAAATAGAAGAAGCTTCTTGCGAATTAAGCATGAGCATGAATGTAAAATATTTGAAATCGACATTTGCGACGTTGACAATATGAGAATTGAGGAGAAGGGTGCTTATAATTTGCTTGTTAATTGAGTTTGCATATGAATAAATCAAAATTGGCATTAGGCAAGTAAACAATTTGAGAATTGAGGAGAAAGGCAGTACGAAGTATCAGTCTAGCAGAAGAAGTTGCTACTAGTGTAGCAGAAGGAGTTGCTACTAGCGCAGCACAAAAAGCTACTAGCGAATTGAGCATGAAAATAAAATAGAAGAAGCTTCTTGCGAATTAAGCATGAGCATGAATGTAAAATATTTGAAATCGACATTTGCGACGTTGACAATATGAGAATTGAGGAGAAGGGTGCTTATAATTTGCTTGTTAATTGAATTTGCATATGAAGCAGTTGCTACTAGCGCAGCACAAGAAGCTACTAGCGGATTGAGCATGAAAATAAAATATTTGAAAACGACATTAGCGCAGTTGACTATTTGAGAATTGAGGAGAAGGGTGCTTATCATTTGCTTGTTAATTGAATTTGCATATAAATAAATCAAAATTGGCATTAGGCAAGTAAACAATTTGAGAATTGAGGAGAAAGGCTGTACGAACTATCAGTCTAGCAGAAGAAGTTGCTAATAGTGTAACAGAAGGAGCTGCTACTAGCGTAGCACAAGAAGCTACTAGCGGATTGAGCATGAAAATAAAATAGAAGAAGCTTCTTGCGAATTGAGCATGAGCATGAATGTAAAATATTTGAAATCGACATTTGCGACGTTGACAATATGAGAATTGAGGAGAAGGGTGCTTATAATTTGCTTGTTAATTGAATTTGCATATGAATAAATCAAAATTGGCATTAGGCAAGTAAACAATTTGAGAATTGATGAGAAGGGAGTCGATCGAAAATACGGCATTTGCGAAGTTAACAATTTGAGAATTGAGTAGAAGGGAGTTGGGCGTTCACTTGTCAATTGAAAATGAAGAAAACGCTATTTGTCTAGCAGGTTGTTCTTAGTCTGGCAGAAGAAGTTGCTACTAGTGTAGCAGAAGGAGTTGCTACTAGCGTAGCACAAGAAGCTACCAGCGGATTGAGCATGAAAATAAAATAGAAGAAGC
Organism: Drosophila formosana; assembly: GCA_035045625.1. NCBI lineage: Eukaryota > Metazoa > Arthropoda > Insecta > Diptera > Drosophilidae > Drosophila > Drosophila formosana. The sequence goes on from JAWNOW010000030.1 coordinate 1,711,029, forward strand.
TTCTTGTGAATTGAGCATGAGCATGAATGTAAAATATTTGAAATCGACATTTGCGACGTTGACAATGTGAGAATTGAGGAGAAGGGTGCTTATAATCTGCTTGTTAATTGAATTTGCATATGAATAAATCAAAATTGGCATTAGGCAAGTAAACAATTTGAGAATTGAGGAGAACGGCAGTACGAAGTATCAGTCTAGCAGAAGAAGTTGCTACTAGTGTAGCAGAAGGAGTTGCTACTAGCGCAGCACAAGAAGCTACTAGCGAATTGAGCATGAATGTAAAATATTTGAAATCGACATTTGCGGCGTCGACAATATCAGAATTAAGGAGGAGGGTGCTTATAATTTGCTTGTTAATTGAATTTGCATATGAAGGAGTTGCTACTAGCGCATCACAAGAAGCTACTAGCGAATTCAGCATGAAAATAAAATATTTGAAAACGACATTAGCGAAGTTGACTATTTGAGAATTGAGGAGAAGGGTGCTTATCATTTGCTTGTTAATTGAATTTGCATATAAATAAATCAAAATTGGCATTAGGCAAGTAAACAATTTGAGAATTGAGGAGAAAGGCTGTACGAACTATCAGTCTAGCAGAAGAAGTTGCTACTAGTGTAGCAGAAGGAGTTGCTACTAGCGCAGCACAAGAAGCTACTAGCGAATTGAGCATGAATGTAAAATATTTGAAATCGACATTTGCGGCGTCGACAATATCAGAATTAAGGAGGAGGGTGCTTATAATTTGCTTGTTAATTGAATTTGCATATGAAGGAGTTGCTACTAGCGCATCACAAGAAGCTACTAGCGAATTCAGCATGAAAATAAAATATTTGAAAACGACATTAGCGAAGTTGACTATTTGAGAATTGAGGAGAAGGGTGCTTATCATTTGATTGTTAATTGAATTGGCATATGAATAAATCAACATTGGCATTAGGCAAGTAAACAATTTGAGAATTGAGGAGAACGGCAGTACGAAGTATCAGTCTAGCAGAAGAAGTTGCTACTAGTGTAACAGAAGGAGCTGCTACTAGCGTAGCACAAGAAGCTACTAGCGGATTGAGCATGAAAATAAAATAGAAGAAGCTTCTTGCGAATTGAGCATGAGCATGAATGTAAAATATTTGAAATCGACATTTGCGACGTTGACAATATGAGAATTGAGGAGAAGGGTGCTTATAATTTGCTTGTTAATTGAATTTGCATATGAAGCAGTTGCTACTAGCGCAGCACAAGAAGCTACTAGCGGATTGAGCATGAAAATAAAATATTTGAAAACGACATTAGCGAAGTTGACTATTTGAGAATTAAGGAGAAGGGTGCTTATAATTTGCTTGTTAATTGAATTTGCATATGAATAAATCAAAATTGGCATTAGGCAAGTAAACAATTTGAGAATTGAGGAGAAGGGAGTCGATCGAAAAAACGGCATTTGCGAAGTTAACAATTTGAGAATTGAGTAGAAGGGAGTTGGGCTTCACTTGTCAATTGAAAATGAAGAAAACGCTATTTGTCTAGCAGGTTGTTCTTAGTCTGGCAGAAGAAGTTTCTACTAGTGTAGCAGAAGGAGTTGCTACTAGCGTAGCACAAGAAGCTACCAGCGGATTGAGCATGAAAATAAAATAGAAGAAGCTTCTTGTGAATTGAGCATGAGCATGAATGTAAAATATTTGAAATCGACATTTGCGACGTTGACAATATGAGAATTGAGGAGAAGGGTGCTTATAATTTGCTTGTTAATTGAATTTGCATATGAATAAATCAAAATTGGCATTAGGCAAGTAAACAATTTGAGAATTGAGGAGAAAGGCGGTACGAACTATCAGTCTAGCAGAAGAAGTTGCTACTAGTGTAGCAGAAGGAGTTGCTACTAGCGTAGCAGAAGAAGCTTCTTGCGAATTGAGCATGAATGTAAAATATTTGAAAACGACATTTGCGAAGTTGACAATATGAGAATTAAGGAGAAGGGTGCTTATAATTTGCTTGTTAATTGAATTTGCATATAAATGAATCAAAATTGACGTTCTCCAAGTAAACAATTTGAGAATTGAGGAGAAAGGCGGTACGAACTATCAGTCTAGCAGAAGAAGTTGCTACTAGTGTAGCAGAAGGAGTTGCTACTAGCGTAGCAGAAGAAGCTTCTTGCGAATTGAGCATGAATGTAAAATATTTGAAAACGACATTAGCGAAGTTGACTTTTTGAGAATTGAGGAGAAGGGTGCTTATCATTTGCGAGTTAATTTAATTTGCATATAAATAAATCAAAATTGACATTAGGCAAGTAAACAATTTGAGAATTGAGGAGAAGGGAGTCGATCGAAAATACGGCATTTGCGAAGTTAACAATTTGAGAATTGAGTAGAAGGGAGTTGGGCGTTCACTTGTCAATTGAAAATGAAGAAAACGCTATTTGCCTAGCAGGTTGTTCTTAGTCTGGCAGTCTAGCAGAAGGAGTTGCTACTAGCGTAGCAGAAGAAGCTTCTTGCGAATTTAGCATGATTGTAAATAATTTTAAAACGACATTAGCGAAGTTAACTATTTGAGAATTGAGGAGAAGGGTGCTTATAATTTGCTTGTTAATTGAATTCGCATATGAAGGAGTTGCTACTAGCGTAGCACAAGAAGCTACTAGCGGATTGAGCATGAAAATAAAATAGAAGAAGCTTCTTGCGAATTGAGCATGAGCATGAATGTAAAATATTTGAAATTGACATTTGCGACGTTGGCAATATGAGAATTGAGGAGAAGGGTGCTTATAATTCGCTTGTTAATTGAATTCGCATATGAAGGAGTTGCTACTAGCGCAGCACAAGAAGCTACTAGCGGATTGAGCATGAAAATAAAATATTTGAAAACGACATTTGCGAAGTTGACAATATGAGAATCAAGGAGAAGGGCGCTTATCATTTGCTTGTTAATTGAATTTGCATATAAATAAATCAAAATTGGCATTAGGCAAGTAAACAATTTGAGAATTGAGGAGAAAGGCGGTACGAAGTATCAGTCTAGCAGAAGAAGTTGCTACTAGTGTAGCAGAAGGAGTTGCTACTAGCGCAGCACAAAAAGCTACTAGCGAATTGAGCATGAAAATAAAATAGAAGAAGCTTCTTGCGAATTAAGCATGAGCATGAATGTAAAATATTTGAAATCGACATTTGCGACGTTGACAATATGAGAATTGAGGAGAAGGGTGCTTATAATTTGCTTGTTAATTGAGTTTGCATATGAATAAATCAAAATTGGCATTAGGCAAGTAAACAATTTGAGAATTGAGGAGAAAGGCAGTACGAAGTATCAGTCTAGCAGAAGAAGTTGCTACTAGTGTAGCAGAAGGAGTTGCTACTAGCGCAGCACAAAAAGCTACTAGCGAATTGAGCATGAAAATAAAATAGAAGAAGCTTCTTGCGAATTAAGCATGAGCATGAATGTAAAATATTTGAAATCGACATTTGCGACGTTGACAATATGAGAATTGAGGAGAAGGGTGCTTATAATTTGCTTGTTAATTGAATTTGCATATGAAGCAGTTGCTACTAGCGCAGCACAAGAAGCTACTAGCGGATTGAGCATGAAAATAAAATATTTGAAAACGACATTAGCGAAGTTGACTATTTGAGAATTGAGGAGAAGGGTGCTTATCATTTGCTTGTTAATTGAATTTGCATATAAATAAATCAAAATTGGCATTAGGCAAGTAAACAATTTGAGAATTGAGGAGAAAGGCTGTACGAACTATCAGTCTAGCAGAAGAAGTTGCTAATAGTGTAACAGAAGGAGCTGCTACTAGCGTAGCACAAGAAGCTACTAGCGGATTGAGCATGAAAATAAAATAGAAGAAGCTTCTTGCGAATTGAGCATGAGCATGAATGTAAAATATTTGAAATCGACATTTGCGACGTTGACAATATGAGAATTGAGGAGAAGGGTGCTTATAATTTGCTTGTTAATTGAATTTGCATATGAATAAATCAAAATTGGCATTAGGCAAGTAAACAATTTGAGAATTGATGAGAAGGGAGTCGATCGAAAATACGGCATTTGCGAAGTTAACAATTTGAGAATTGAGTAGAAGGGAGTTGGGCGTTCACTTGTCAATTGAAAATGAAGAAAACGCTATTTGTCTAGCAGGTTGTTCTTAGTCTGGCAGAAGAAGTTGCTACTAGTGTAGCAGAAGGAGTTGCTACTAGCGTAGCACAAGAAGCTACCAGCGGATTGAGCATGAAAATAAAATAGAAGAAGCTTCTTGTGAATTGAGCATGAGCATGAATGTAAAATATTTGAAATCGACATTTGCGACGTTGACAATGTGAGAATTGAGGAGAAGGGTGCTTATAATCTGCTTGTTAATTGAATTTGCATATGAATAAATCAAAATTGGCATTAGGCAAGTAAACAATTTGAGAATTGAGGAGAACGGCAGTACGAAGTATCAGTCTAGCAGAAGAAGTTGCTACTAGTGTAGCAGAAGGAGTTGCTACTAGCGCAGCACAAGAAGCTACTAGCGAATTGAGCATGAATGTAAAATATTTGAAATCGACATTTGCGGCGTCGACAATATCAGAATTAAGGAGGAGGGTGCTTATAATTTGCTTGTTAATTGAATTTGCATATGAAGGAGTTGCTACTAGCGCATCACAAGAAGCTACTAGCGAATTCAGCATGAAAATAAAATATTTGAAAACGACATTAGCGAAGTTGACTATTTGAGAATTGAGGAGAAGGGTGCTTATCATTTGCTTGTTAATTGAATTTGCATATAAATAAATCAAAATTGGCATTAGGCAAGTAAACAATTTGAGAATTGAGGAGAAAGGCTGTACGAACTATCAGTCTAGCAGAAGAAGTTGCTACTAGTGTAGCAGAAGGAGTTGCTACTAGCGCAGCACAAGAAGCTACTAGCGAATTGAGCATGAATGTAAAATATTTGAAATCGACATTTGCGGCGTCGACAATATCAGAATTAAGGAGGAGGGTGCTTATAATTTGCTTGTTAATTGAATTTGCATATGAAGGAGTTGCTACTAGCGCATCACAAGAAGCTACTAGCGAATTCAGCATGAAAATAAAATATTTGAAAACGACATTAGCGAAGTTGACTATTTGAGAATTGAGGAGAAGGGTGCTTATCATTTGATTGTTAATTGAATTGGCATATGAATAAATCAACATTGGCATTAGGCAAGTAAACAATTTGAGAATTGAGGAGAACGGCAGTACGAAGTATCAGTCTAGCAGAAGAAGTTGCTACTAGTGTAACAGAAGGAGCTGCTACTAGCGTAGCACAAGAAGCTACTAGCGGATTGAGCATGAAAATAAAATAGAAGAAGCTTCTTGCGAATTGAGCATGAGCATGAATGTAAAATATTTGAAATCGACATTTGCGACGTTGACAATATGAGAATTGAGGAGAAGGGTGCTTATAATTTGCTTGTTAATTGAATTTGCATATGAAGCAGTTGCTACTAGCGCAGCACAAGAAGCTACTAGCGGATTGAGCATGAAAATAAAATATTTGAAAACGACATTAGCGAAGTTGACTATTTGAGAATTAAGGAGAAGGGTGCTTATCATTTGCTTGTTAATTGAATTTGCATATAAATAAATCAAAATTGGCATTAGGCAAGTAAACAATTTGAGAATTGAGGAGAAAGGCTGTACGAACTATCAGTCTAGCAGAAGAAGTTGCTAATAGTGTAACAGAAGGAGCTGCTACTAGCGTAGCACAAGAAGCTACTAGCGGATTGAGCATGAAAATAAAATAGAAGAAGCTTCTTGCGAATTGAGCATGAGCATGAATGTAAAATATTTGAAATCGACATTTGCGACGTTGACAATATGAGAATTGAGGAGAAGGGTGCTTATAATTTGCTTGTTAATTGAATTTGCATATGAATAAATCAAAATTGGCATTAGGCAAGTAAACAATTTGAGAATTGAGGAGAAGGGAGTCGATCGAAAAAACGGCATTTGCGAAGTTAACAATTTGAGAATTGAGTAGAAGGGAGTTGGGCGTTCACTTGTCAAATGAAAATGAAGAAAACGCTATTTGTCTAGCAGGTTGTTCTTAGTCTGGCAGAAGAAGTTGCTACTAGTGTAGCAGAAGGAGTTGCTACTAGCGCAGCACAAGAAGCTACTAGCGAATTGAGCATGAATGTAAAATATTTGAAATCGACATTTGCGGCGTCGACAATATCAGAATTAAGGAGGAGGGTGCTTATAATTTGCTTGTTAATTGAATTTGCATATGAAGGAGTTGCTACTAGCGCATCACAAGAAGCTACTAGCGAATTCAGCATGAAAATAAAATATTTGAAAACGACATTAGCGAAGTTGACTATTTGAGAATTGAGGAGAAGGGTGCTTATCATTTGCTTGTTAATTGAATTTGCATATAAATAAATCAAAATTGGCATTAGGCAAGTAAACAATTTGAGAATTGAGGAGAAAGGCTGTACGAACTATCAGTCTAGCAGAAGAAGTTGCTAATAGTGTAACAGAAGGAGCTGCTACTAGCGTAGCACAAGAAGCTACTAGCGGATTGAGCATGAAAATAAAATAGAAGAAGCTTCTTGCGAATTGAGCATGAGCATGAATGTAAAATATTTGAAATCGACATTTGCGACGTTGACAATATGAGAATTGAGGAGAAGGGTGCTTATAATTTGCTTGTTAATTGAATTTGCATATGAATAAATCAAAATTGGCATTAGGCAAGTAAACAATTTGAGAATTGAGGAGAAGGGAGTCGATCGAAAAAACGGCATTTGCGAAGTTAACAATTTGAGAATTGAGTAGAAGGGAGTTGGGCGTTCACTTGTCAAATGAAAATGAAGAAAACGCTATTTGTCTAGCAGGTTGTTCTTAGTCTGGCAGAAGAAGTTGCTACTAGTGTAGCAGAAGGAGTTGCTACTAGCGTAGCACAAGAAGCTACCAGCGGATTGAGCATGAAAATAAAATAGAAGAAGCTTCTTGTGAATTGAGCATGAGCATGAATGTAAAATATTTGAAATCGACATTTGCGACGTTGACAATATGAGAATTGAGGAGAAGGGTGCTTATAATTTGCTTGTTAATTGAATTTGCATATGAATAAATCAAAATTGGCATTAGGCAAGTAAACAATTTGAGAATTGAGGAGAAGGGAGTCGATCGAAAAAACGGCATTTGCGAAGTTAACAATTTGAGAATTGAGTAGAAGGGAGTTGGGCTTCACTTGTCAATTGAAAATGAAGAAAACGCTATTTGTCTAGCAGGTTGTTCTTAGTCTGGCAGAAGAAGTTTCTACTAGTGTAGCAGAAGGAGTTGCTACTAGCGTAGCACAAGAAGCTACCAGCGGATTGAGCATGAAAATAAAATAGAAGAAGCTTCTTGTGAATTGAGCATGAGCATGAATGTAAAATATTTGAAATCGACATTTGCGACGTTGACAATATGAGAATTGAAGAGAAGGGTGCTTATAATTTGCTTGTTAATTGAATTTGCATATGAATAAATCAAAATTGGCATTAGGCAAGTAAACAATTTGAGAATTGAGGAGAAAGGCGGTACGAACTATCAGTCTAGCAGAAGAAGTTGCTACTAGTGTAGCAGAAGGAGTTGCTACTAGCGTAGCAGAAGAAGCTTCTTGCGAATTGAGCATGAATGTAAAATATTTGAAAACGACATTTGCGAAGTTGACAATATGAGAATTAAGGAGAAGGGTGCTTATAATTTGCTTGTTAATTGAATTTGCATATAAATGAATCAAAATTGACGTTCTCCAAGTAAACAATTTGAGAATTGAGGAGAAAGGCGGTACGAACTATCAGTCTAGCAGAAGAAGTTGCTACTAGTGTAGCAGAAGGAGTTGCTACTAGCGTAGCAGAAGAAGCTTCTTGCGAATTGAGCATGAATGTAAAATATTTGAAAACGACATTAGCGAAGTTGACTTTTTGAGAATTGAGGAGAAGGGTGCTTATCATTTGCGAGTTAATTTAATTTGCATATAAATAAATCAAAATTGACATTAGGCAAGTAAACAATTTGAGAATTGAGGAGAAGGGAGTCGATCGAAAATACGGCATTTGCGAAGTTAACAATTTGAGAATTGAGTAGAAGGGAGTTGGGCGTTCACTTGTCAATTGAAAATGAAGAAAACGCTATTTGCCTAGCAGGTTGTTCTTAGTCTGGCAGTCTAGCAGAAGGAGTTGCTACTAGCGTAGCAGAAGAAGCTTCTTGCGAATTTAGCATGATTGTAAATAATTTTAAAACGACATTAGCGAAGTTAACTATTTGAGAATTGAGGAGAAGGGTGCTTATAATTTGCTTGTTAATTGAATTCGCATATGAAGGAGTTGCTACTAGCGTAGCACAAGAAGCTACTAGCGGATTGAGCATGAAAATAAAATAGAAGAAGCTTCTTGCGAATTGAGCATGAGCATGAATGTAAAATATTTGAAATTGACATTTGCGACGTTGGCAATATGAGAATTGAGGAGAAGGGTGCTTATAATTCGCTTGTTAATTGAATTCGCATATGAAGGAGTTGCTACTAGCGCAGCACAAGAAGCTACTAGCGGATTGAGCATGAAAATAAAATATTTGAAAACGACATTTGCGAAGTTGACAATATGAGAATCAAGGAGAAGGGCGCTTATCATTTGCTTGTTAATTGAATTTGCATATAAATAAATCAAAATTGGCATTAGGCAAGTAAACAATTTGAGAATTGAGGAGAAAGGCGGTACGAAGTATCAGTCTAGCAGAAGAAGTTGCTACTAGTGTAGCAGAAGGAGTTGCTACTAGCGCAGCACAAAAAGCTACTAGCGAATTGAGCATGAAAATAAAATAGAAGAAGCTTCTTGCGAATTAAGCATGAGCATGAATGTAAAATATTTGAAATCGACATTTGCGACGTTGACAATATGAGAATTGAGGAGAAGGGTGCTTATAATTTGCTTGTTAATTGAGTTTGCATATGAATAAATCAAAATTGGCATTAGGCAAGTAAACAATTTGAGAATTGAGGAGAAAGGCAGTACGAAGTATCAGTCTAGCAGAAGAAGTTGCTACTAGTGTAGCAGAAGGAGTTGCTACTAGCGCAGCACAAAAAGCTACTAGCGAATTGAGCATGAAAATAAAATAGAAGAAGCTTCTTGCGAATTAAGCATGAGCATGAATGTAAAATATTTGAAATCGACATTTGCGACGTTGACAATATGAGAATTGAGGAGAAGGGTGCTTATAATTTGCTTGTTAATTGAATTTGCATATGAAGCAGTTGCTACTAGCGCAGCACAAGAAGCTACTAGCGGATTGAGCATGAAAATAAAATATTTGAAAACGACATTAGCGAAGTTGACTATTTGAGAATTGAGGAGAAGGGTGCTTATCATTTGCTTGTTAATTGAATTTGCATATAAATAAATCAAAATTGGCATTAGGCAAGTAAACAATTTGAGAATTGAGGAGAAAGGCTGTACGAACTATCAGTCTAGCAGAAGAAGTTGCTAATAGTGTAACAGAAGGAGCTGCTACTAGCGTAGCACAAGAAGCTACTAGCGGATTGAGCATGAAAATAAAATAGAAGAAGCTTCTTGCGAATTGAGCATGAGCATGAATGTAAAATATTTGAAATCGACATTTGCGACGTTGACAATATGAGAATTGAGGAGAAGGGTGCTTATAATTTGCTTGTTAATTGAATTTGCATATGAATAAATCAAAATTGGCATTAGGCAAGTAAACAATTTGAGAATTGATGAGAAGGGAGTCGATCGAAAATACGGCATTTGCGAAGTTAACAATTTGAGAATTGAGTAGAAGGGAGTTGGGCGTTCACTTGTCAATTGAAAATGAAGAAAACGCTATTTGTCTAGCAGGTTGTTCTTAGTCTGGCAGAAGAAGTTGCTACTAGTGTAGCAGAAGGAGTTGCTACTAGCGTAGCACAAGAAGCTACCAGCGGATTGAGCATGAAAATAAAATAGAAGAAGCTTCTTGTGAATTGAGCATGAGCATGAATGTAAAATATTTGAAATCGACATTTGCGACGTTGACAATGTGAGAATTGAGGAGAAGGGTGCTTATAATCTGCTTGTTAATTGAATTTGCATATGAATAAATCAAAATTGGCATTAGGCAAGTAAACAATTTGAGAATTGAGGAGAACGGCAGTACGAAGTATCAGTCTAGCAGAAGAAGTTGCTACTAGTGTAGCAGAAGGAGTTGCTACTAGCGCAGCACAAGAAGCTACTAGCGAATTGAGCATGAATGTAAAATATTTGAAATCGACATTTGCGGCGTCGACAATATCAGAATTAAGGAGGAGGGTGCTTATAATTTGCTTGTTAATTGAATTTGCATATGAAGGAGTTGCTACTAGCGCATCACAAGAAGCTACTAGCGAATTCAGCATGAAAATAAAATATTTGAAAACGACATTAGCGAAGTTGACTATTTGAGAATTGAGGAGAAGGGTGCTTATCATTTGCTTGTTAATTGAATTTGCATATAAATAAATCAAAATTGGCATTAGGCAAGTAAACAATTTGAGAATTGAGGAGAAAGGCTGTACGAACTATCAGTCTAGCAGAAGAAGTTGCTACTAGTGTAGCAGAAGGAGTTGCTACTAGCGCAGCACAAGAAGCTACTAGCGAATTGAGCATGAATGTAAAATATTTGAAATCGACATTTGCGGCGTCGACAATATCAGAATTAAGGAGGAGGGTGCTTATAATTTGCTTGTTAATTGAATTTGCATATGAAGGAGTTGCTACTAGCGCATCACAAGAAGCTACTAGCGAATTCAGCATGAAAATAAAATATTTGAAAACGACATTAGCGAAGTTGACTATTTGAGAATTGAGGAGAAGGGTGCTTATCATTTGATTGTTAATTGAATTGGCATATGAATAAATCAACATTGGCATTAGGCAAGTAAACAATTTGAGAATTGAGGAGAACGGCAGTACGAAGTATCAGTCTAGCAGAAGAAGTTGCTACTAGTGTAACAGAAGGAGCTGCTACTAGCGTAGCACAAGAAGCTACTAGCGGATTGAGCATGAAAATAAAATAGAAGAAGCTTCTTGCGAATTGAGCATGAGCATGAATGTAAAATATTTGAAATCGACATTTGCGACGTTGACAATATGAGAATTGAGGAGAAGGGTGCTTATAATTTGCTTGTTAATTGAATTTGCATATGAAGCAGTTGCTACTAGCGCAGCACAAGAAGCTACTAGCGGATTGAGCATGAAAATAAAATATTTGAAAACGACATTAGCGAAGTTGACTATTTGAGAATTAAGGAGAAGGGTGCTTATCATTTGCTTGTTAATTGAATTTGCATATAAATAAATCAAAATTGGCATTAGGCAAGTAAACAATTTGAGAATTGAGGAGAAAGGCTGTACGAACTATCAGTCTAGCAGAAGAAGTTGCTAATAGTGTAACAGAAGGAGCTGCTACTAGCGTAGCACAAGAAGCTACTAGCGGATTGAGCATGAAAATAAAATAGAAGAAGCTTCTTGCGAATTGAGCATGAGCATGAATGTAAAATATTTGAAATCGACATTTGCGACGTTGACAATATGAGAATTGAGGAGAAGGGTGCTTATAATTTGCTTGTTAATTGAATTTGCATATGAATAAATCAAAATTGGCATTAGGCAAGTAAACAATTTGAGAATTGAGGAGAAGGGAGTCGATCGAAAAAACGGCATTTGCGAAGTTAACAATTTGAGAATTGAGTAGAAGGGAGTTGGGCGTTCACTTGTCAAATGAAAATGAAGAAAACGCTATTTGTCTAGCAGGTTGTTCTTAGTCTGGCAGAAGAAGTTGCTACTAGTGTAGCAGAAGGAGTTGCTACTAGCGTAGCACAAGAAGCTACCAGCGGATTGAGCATGAAAATAAAATAGAAGAAGCTTCTTGTGAATTGAGCATGAGCATGAATGTAAAATATTTGAAATCGACATTTGCGACGTTGACAATGTGAGAATTGAGGAGAAGGGTGCTTATAATCTGCTTGTTAATTGAATTTGCATATGAATAAATCAAAATTGGCATTAGGCAAGTAAACAATTTGAGAATTGAGGAGAACGGCAGTACGAAGTATCAGTCTAGCAGAAGAAGTTGCTACTAGTGTAGCAGAAGGAGTTGCTACTAGCGCAGCACAAGAAGCTACTAGCGAATTGAGCATGAATGTAAAATATTTGAAATCGACATTTGCGGCGTCGACAATATCAGAATTAAGGAGGAGGGTGCTTATAATTTGCTTGTTAATTGAATTTGCATATGAAGGAGTTGCTACTAGCGCATCACAAGAAGCTACTAGCGAATTCAGCATGAAAATAAAATATTTGAAAACGACATTAGCGAAGTTGACTATTTGAGAATTGAGGAGAAGGGTGCTTATCATTTGATTGTTAATTGAATTGGCATATGAATAAATCAACATTGGCATTAGGCAAGTAAACAATTTGAGAATTGAGGAGAACGGCAGTACGAAGTATCAGTCTAGCAGAAGAAGTTGCTACTAGTGTAACAGAAGGAGCTGCTACTAGCGTAGCACAAGAAGCTACTAGCGGATTGAGCATGAAAATAAAATAGAAGAAGCTTCTTGCGAATTGAGCATGAGCATGAATGTAAAATATTTGAAATCGACATTTGCGACGTTGACAATATGAGAATTGAGGAGAAGGGTGCTTATAATTTGCTTGTTAATTGAATTTGCATATGAAGCAGTTGCTACTAGCGCAGCACAAGAAGCTACTAGCGGATTGAGCATGAAAATAAAATATTTGAAAACGACATTAGCGAAGTTGACTATTTGAGAATTAAGGAGAAGGGTGCTTATCATTTGCTTGTTAATTGAATTTGCATATAAATAAATCAAAATTGGCATTAGGCAAGTAAACAATTTGAGAATTGAGGAGAAAGGCTGTACGAACTATCAGTCTAGCAGAAGAAGTTGCTAATAGTGTAACAGAAGGAGCTGCTACTAGCGTAGCACAAGAAGCTACTAGCGGATTGAGCATGAAAATAAAATAGAAGAAGCTTCTTGCGAATTGAGCATGAGCATGAATGTAAAATATTTGAAATCGACATTTGCGACGTTGACAATATGAGAATTGAGGAGAAGGGTGCTTATAATTTGCTTGTTAATTGAATTTGCATATGAATAAATCAAAATTGGCATTAGGCAAGTAAACAATTTGAGAATTGAGGAGAAGGGAGTCGATCGAAAAAACGGCATTTGCGAAGTTAACAATTTGAGAATTGAGTAGAAGGGAGTTGGGCGTTCACTTGTCAAATGAAAATGAAGAAAACGCTATTTGTCTAGCAGGTTGTTCTTAGTCTGGCAGAAGAAGTTGCTACTAGTGTAGCAGAAGGAGTTGCTACTAGCGTAGCACAAGAAGCTACCAGCGGATTGAGCATGAAAATAAAATAGAAGAAGCTTCTTGTGAATTGAGCATGAGCATGAATGTAAAATATTTGAAATCGACATTTGCGACGTTGACAATATGAGAATTGAGGAGAAGGGTGCTTATAATTTGCTTGTTAATTGAATTTGCATATGAATAAATCAAAATTGGCATTAGGCAAGTAAACAATTTGAGAATTGAGGAGAAGGGAGTCGATCGAAAAAACGGCATTTGCGAAGTTAACAATTTGAGAATTGAGTAGAAGGGAGTTGGGCGTTCACTTGTCAAATGAAAATGAAGAAAACGCTATTTGTCTAGCAGGTTGTTCTTAGTCTGGCAGAAGAAGTTGCTACTAGTGTAGCAGAAGGAGTTGCTACTAGCGTAGCACAAGAAGCTACCAGCGGATTGAGCATGAAAATAAAATAGAAGAAGCTTCTTGTGAATTGAGCATGAGCATGAATGTAAAATATTTGAAATCGACATTTGCGAAGTTAACTTTGTGAGAATTAAGGAGAAGGGTGCTTATAATTTGCTTGTTAATTGAATTTGCATATGAATAAATCAAAATTTATATTACGTAAGTAAACAATTTGAGAATTGAGGAGAAAGGCTGTACGAACTATCAGTCAAGCCGACACATAAACACACACACACACAGCGGGAGAGGGAAGGAGCGAAAAGTCAAAGCCAAAACGAGGACAGATTGAAATCAAAGGGCATTGAGGAGGAGAAGGCCAGGCATATCGATGACTGCCTGCCTCTTTACTACCTCTCCTCCTCCCCCCTGCTGCCAATTGACATAATTACGCAAAGTAGTTGCCGAGACACGCCTGAAAGGTATCGCATCCATATATATATATATATAAATACATAAAGATACATATATACATTCACTCGCAGGCGACCCATCATCCAATGGCAGAGTGGAATCGAGCAAAAGTCGCAAACGCGAAAAGTTTTTAAACTTATTACCGCAAACGCCTTACAGTTAATACACTTAACAGTAGGGTATCCAGGGGGCGGGGCGGCAGCCAGGACTTTAAGCAGCCGCTGGCAATGACTTTAAAATTTATTGCTGGCCACATTTAAGGAAATGGCAAGGATATTGAGAATATAAACCAGCAGCAGCAGCAGCAGCAGCAGCGAGGGGCGATCAACGAATTATGCAGGCGCAACTATAAATCACACTCACATGCAGTTGCAAAATAGTTTACGATTTTTATTTGATGTCTGAATCTAATTTAAATTAGTTTTTTTGAATTGTGAAAATTGCAATAAATATGGAGCATGATGTGTGGAAGCCCTCGCAGGCAGTTGAAGCGCGTGTTAGTCACAACAAATAGAGAATTTGCTGCCGTGGGGATATTTGGTTAGGAGCGGGGTAAGCGGGGATAGGGACGCAGGGTCTGGGATTTTAGGGAAAACTTGGGCTAGGGCACAGTGTGTAATGAAAATTACATGCGCCGTAGGCCAGGCTGGGGAAAAACTTCTAAGCAGTTGCTAGCACAGTTTTCCGGGGCCAAAATGTTTGCCGGGGCTTCGGCAGCAGCAGCAGCAGCAATAGAGGAAGAACAATAACAACAAGCAACCACACAACACCAAACAGCTGAACAAAAGCGAAAACCTCACGACTGTTTGACTTGTGTTTGTTTGTCCTTGAATTTTGCTTTTGAAAAGCAGACACCACAGCAACCACTTTTCCACCCAGCCACCCATTGCTGCCTTTCTCTCCCCTCTCTCCCCCTCTCAGCTCTCGAACTCTCACTCTTCATTCAGTTATTATTACAAGCACATTTTCATTGCCCTTCTTGGGTCCTAGCGGGGGCAGTTTTCGGGCGGGGGGTGCGGTTTGGAAGAGAAGCTTCTTGCTGGCTTGGCTTGACTTGGCTTTTGCTGGCGCCGCCGCCAACGCTGGAATTTCTTTGTATATTTTTTAGGCAGTCGGCAGCCAAATTGATTTTCCCTCAGCTGCGTTTGCGTTTTCCTTCTGTTTATTTATTTTTTGTATTTTTTTTCTGTATTTTGCGCTGCCGGTTGCCTTCAACTTTGCCACACGATGCGGCTCAGTTGTCAATTGAATGATTGCGTTTTATTTGCTTTACTCTTACAGCCTGCAATCACCCATCGCACACCCCTTAGACGGCATCATTTGTCAGCGTGTTCAAGATTTGACAGGTGATTAGCGAGACAAACATTTTAAGACAGCGAGGAGCGAGCAAATTTATTAAAAAACGAACATAAAAAAAGTGCCCAAAGTAACGAAGCGTCTCCGGACTTTCTTGAATTTTCATAAAGCCAGCATAACGACACGAAAAAATTGAAAATTTAATGGAGAATTATTACACGTTGTCAGATTTAATACTTGGCAATCATCATTTCATTTTGGAACATTAGAATTTAAATGTTTTTTGGAAAACTATTTGAGAATGAAATTCACCATCAAATTTATCGCCATCATTTAATTCATAAATTTAATTCGATGTAGAATCTCTGCAATTAATTACGTTTATGAATACGCTTGGTTTGCACAATTCTAATTTACAGTGTTTAATTAAAATTAATAAAAATCACCAAAAATGATTTTGTCACTTTGCCAACTGTGTTTTAATTTTGGGAAAATGCATATACCCAAATTTGTTATGCAATTAATAACATTCGCGCCATCAGTGGGAAGAAAAACGACACCCCTCGCATAATTTTCCAACTTGCTGCAAACTCTTTCCCCCTTGTCGCCCCCTTGGCATTAAACCAAACAAAATGAGCATTTAGCATTTGGATTTTTGTTGGTGGAAGCAGTCAAAAGCGCAAAACAATGAACGGAAAACAGTCTCGCTCTCTGGGATGCGTTCTTGAAACATCAACAAAATGCAGCCCCTCTGGCAGACTGCCACAACCCTTGCCGTGTCGAGCAAAAGAAATCAGTGCAACCCCAACCCCAACCCCCATTTAACCCCCTGGCGAATGCAATCCGCAATTTCGTCGTCTCGTTACTTTTGCTTGGTTTCTCAAGCATATCAATTCACTTTTGCACCCCTCGAGGGTTGCATCAGCTGCTGCCAGCACTGAGACCGAGACTGAGACCGAGACTGAGACTGAGACTAGACGGGGATCGGCGGGGTAAAAAACTGGTGCGCATTTAGCCGGCTCGTCAGCCACTCTTCTGTCTATCTCTGTCACTGGGAACATGAAATGTAAGGCAACATTGTAAAAAAGGAAAATATACAAAATGAACTGTAAACCTTTTTGGCACGCATTGTTTCTGTGTGCAGTGTTAAATCAAAAAACAACAAAAAGAGGGTTGCAAATCAGCACCCCCAGGTGGTATCCTCCCCCCTCCCCCCGCTGGCTGGCTGGCAGTGATACGCCCATGAAAAAGTACAAATAAAATTTTACGCTATGCAAAACATTTTTCTAATCAAACATTCCATTTCATTTGTTGAAACGGGGGGTTGAGTAGTGCTAAGGGGGCTTTGGGGTGGCTTAAAGCGGCGAGCAGGAAAGAAATAAAACATTTGATTTTGTTCTCAAGTGTAAAATTCATTTGCATTCACAGTCGTCACCCAACCTAACCCAACCCCTCCGACACCCCCTCATTATATCAGCAGCCTTGTGGAAAGTCAGCAACCCCCCCAGGCAGGGAGTTTATGGTTTGATAATACGCATTTAGTCGGCATCAATTGATGAGAAATGCTTTAATAAATCACTGAAAAGCTGAAATACAAATGAAAAACTACCACACAGCCTCCCCTCTACCCTCCCCTCTACCCTCCCCTTCAACCGTCCGCAAGTGGTTTATTAATTTCGCTTAGCAAAGTGCACTCGAAACATTTTTTGGTGTAATTGATTTCACTTCAGCAGAAATAATTTTTTAATGCTCAAAAACTTATGGGGAAAAACAACGGCAACAATGCAAAAAGCAAAAGTTAAATTTATAATTTTTTCTGTTTCTTTTTCGATATTTTTAATCATTTTTGCGGCGATGCCTCGTGCCGTTCATCACATTTTCAATTTTTTCTTTTTTTTTTTTTGCTATCGACCATTGTTTCGCCAGTTTGTTTTATTATATAATTTTTTATTCTGCTTTTCATGTTGTTGTTGGTGGATTTGCTCGTGCAACGAAACAAATTTTCATTTTATTGAGTTTCATTGATGCGCATAAAATTGCAATAAAAGTCTATTCATGGGATAATGCGAGTCTGCATCGAATAATTTTATTCCCATCCACTCTCACATCGTCTCCAACTCGATATCATCATCTACAGCACCTCTGACCACCCCCAGCGACAGCTGAGGAAACTTCAAATTGGACAATAATTTGAATTATGAATGAAAATTAAAGTGCAATATGCGTTTAATTAAAACTTTAAGCAGCAAGTGGAAAAGGGGAGACTGGCGATGTGGTAATCCAATTTTAAAATTTCTGCTTAATGGCTGGCTACGTCTGCACGTCTGCAGATGAAAGTTCAAGTTGAGGGTTAAATTGTTAAATTGATGTCGATTCATTAACATGTCGAAATTCCTCAAAGATATTATTTATGAAATATGAATATGCTTCAGGGAATGGACGGAAAATGTTGCCAAGCGAGGGAGAATTAATTGCTCTATAAAGCCTGCTAGATGTTTCTTTGAAACAATATTCAAAGAGTCCAAAGGTAGTACTGTAAATGATTTATATTATTCTCTGGGGAAATATTAGAAATGATTAAAATTTTGGCATCCACTTCAATCCTCATCGTTCGCTTAAAGTGTTCACCAGAAACGCCGTCCAAGTCCAAATCTCCAGACAGGACATGAGAGTCCCCCAATTGACAGCAAACCGCTTGAAGCACTGCAGCAGAGAAGGCCACTAAAGCGAGCTCAAAGCGCTGACTAGCTGGACATTCGACTGGACTGAAGGATTGGCCTAGATCTGAGCACACACACACACACATACACACACAGACAAAGTCTCTGCCCCTTTAACGCCAGCAGAAAACAAGTCGATGCTGGTCATAAATATCTGTGGATGCCACCGAAACGTGCAGCTGCCAAAAGCTGTAGCAAAAGGCACGTGGGGCTACTTGATGTGGCGAGACAGAGACAGTTAGAGAGGCAGTGAGAGAGAGAGAGAGACTGCGGCTCAGAGATACATGAAAAGCAATCAGTGTATTGACCACAACAATTTTGACATGTTGCGCATACAAATTAGAGCAGCCAAGTGTAGGCTGCAAGATAGCCGGAGGGGAGCGGAGGGGGAGGGGGAAGCAGCAGCTGAAGTAGCCCCTAAAGACGGGCCGAAAGCCAATCCCAGGGCGAAGCCAAAGAAGCAGCTGCAAAACGGGCAAACAGAAGCCGCAAAAGCGACAAGCGATGAGCAGCATTCAATGGAGTGGGCAGTGCGAAAAAAAAACCAAAAACGAAACGAAAAGAAACGTGGTGGAGAGCGAGCGATGTACAAAAAGAGAATCGAAGAGGAAAAGCAACAGCAGAAAGTGTTAACCAACAAAAACTGGGGGGCAACCGAGGAACCGAAGAATCAGCAACCGAAAACCAAATCGAGCAAAACGCAGAGCTTGATACACTTTAATTAAAACCAACTGCGTTCGGCGCTCAATAAGGCGACCATTAGATACTCTAACTACAAGATACATTTAGAATATCAAAATTAATTCAGTAACTTCTGATTTTATCTTATACAATAAAATTGAGCAAGCTTAGAAATCAAAGTATTCAACCTTTTGGATAAACATACAATAGATAGCTTTAGCTATATTGTAGCCAAGAGCTTAACAAAGTCTAAATGCTTTAAGCCGCGCTTAAGCAGTTGCTTGTTGGGGACACAATTTGGACTGCAAATGGATGATGAAGATGATGATAATGACTTTTCAGAGAACTCTTGTGAAATGCTCAGGCCAGCGAAACATTGTCAAAGTGACAGACACAATATATCACACAATTGTAACACAAATCCTCAACAACTTCCCCCTCCCCCTCTCTCTTTCCATGTCTTTCTGACCCAAGCGAAATGCTAATGAATCAAGGTGGCAAACAGTAGCCAAATGGGAGCGCAGTAAACCTCATTCCAAGTGCCCAACGCAATTCAATCAAAATGTACAGCGTCGAGTCAGCAAAACTTGACTTGAGGTGTGACCACAGCGGGGTGTGCCCTCTTGGAGCGGGGGAACGAGGGAGGGGCAAAGATATATCTACTAGCAACTTTGCAGTGGTCAAGTCAAATGCCTGCACGTCTTGCCAGCGATTTGCGGGCGTTTTTAAAACGCGCGTCACGACGCAGGCGATAAAAAACAAGCAGCAACGGAAACCGCGAAAAAAACAAATAATACGAAAAAAAGAAATCAAGAATATTTTTATTGTGCTAGATACACAATTAAAAGATATGCACATAATTCAAACAAAACGCTGAAAAATGCCCAAATGTGAATGAGTCAGAGAGCGAGTGACAAACAAATTGGAAACTAGCTGGAAAACGTGCCAAACTTTGGGGCATGTTTAAAGAAAACTTTGAAAAGTATTACAAAAATATTGCAATCGAAAGCGTTGCTGAGAAGTGCAGTATTTTTATGTAACGAATGCAAAAAACCAGAAGCCAAAGAACCGAATGCCGAGGTCATAGGTTGACCAAATTTAATTGTCAGCAAATGTTATTGAATTTTTATGTTGCAACAACAACGACAACCAGAGACTTTGCTTTGCTTCCATACGCAAAATACAAATTTGCAATTATTGTTGTTTTTGCCGTTTTGTGTATTCTTAGTGCACGTTGCGTGTCGAGTTTGTTTAAACAGCTGCCAAAGAATTGAAAGCAACGAGCGAGCAGCAACTCCCCCACTCGAAAAAAACATAGATACAAATAACTGGATACAAATGTATCTGTATCTAGGTGTGTGTGTTAGAGGGAGGCACATAAATTCCATATGCCAAGCTCCAAAAACTAAACCGAGCTGGGGGCTTGGGCCAGACACTGGCTCAAAGTATTATCAGTCCGAAAAACTTTTTGCGCAAATGCAATAAAAACAACAAAAGCAACTCACAGGAGATTGCTTAACAGCGGGCGAGTTGCAGATATATAGAGAGAGAGAGACAGAGAGAGAGGGATAGAGAGAGAGAGAGCGAGTGTTGAGCAAACAAACAGAACACGAACACACACAACTTGGAAAAGCTCTCATTGAGACGCCATCTGGCGTTGAGAGCCGAAAAAACAAAGTTTGATTGACAAACGAAAACCCGAAAATATTGCATATAAATTGACCTTAACTTTTGCTAAAATTATTTTATATTTGACATCGATATTATAATGCGAATCAGGGCAGCGAAATCCTTTGACAAATAAGTTCAACTAGGCAATTTATGAACAACAACGCTGGAAATCGTTAAGTTTAAATTCAAAATATGAAAAGCAAAATATTATAATATAGTTATGAAGAGATGTAATGAACAAATAAGTTGAAATAGGCAATTTATGAACAACAACGCTGGAAATCGTTAAATATAAATTCAAAATATAAAAAGTAAAATATTATTATATGAGAGGATTTTGAAAAGTTGTATCATTAGCTTGGCTAATTATAAGTTCGTTTCAAAAGATAATTCTCGAAAAGACTTTTGTTTTATTTGGAGTTGCAATTTGTTTATTCTCAAAGTTGCCAATCAAATTTCATGGACTGCCGACCTTAGTCCCCAGACTTTTCTATGATATATGAACACTCTCTCTCTCTCTCTTTCTATTCCCCTTACCCCCTTCCTGGCCTCTCTTTGTTCTCTCTGCACGTGCAAATATATATTTTATATTTGATATTTACCTAACCCAATTTTGATTTAGTATTTCAAATGCAAATTGTCAGAGAACTGAAATTTCCAACTAAATCTAGAAACGCAGCCACACGTTTTGGTCGCCTCGATGCAAAGGGGGCGGTGGCAGGGGAGGCGTGGCATTCTTGCTGTCGCAGCTGTTGGCAATGTTATTGTTGCTGTTGTTGTTGTTGGGAAATTTGCTCGTTTTTCGTGGCATTTCCGCAATGGCAACGCTTGCGTTTGCACGTAAATTTCAAACAAACAAAATATTTGTTTAATTTATTTTAATTTCGCAAGTTGCAGCAGTTGCTGTTTTTCCAGTTTTCCGTGCAGTTTTTCCGACCAGCGACGAGTTCGGACAAAACGTAAAGCGTGAGCCGCAGGCTGAGCGCGTGTGTATCCAAAGGATGCGCCAGGACAACAACAGCAACAGCAACAACAACGACAGAAACTGTTTTTTTGAAAAACGAGCCACAATCATAATTCACGCGCATTGCAGAGTGCTAAGCGGAGGGAGGGGAGGGGAGGGGAAGAGCGAACAGGCAGGAGGCACTTGGCCGTGCCCGAATCCAGGAAATGAAACGAATGTGGGAAAACTCAAAGGAAAAACGCAGCAGGCAGGTAGACGACGAGAGAGAGCAGACAACGAGGCATAAATAAAACAAAGCGCAACCGACAAACGAAATGAAAATAAAAAGCAACAGCAAAACAGGCACCAAAATAAACATAAAAACCAAAAAGAAGCGAAAGAAAATGCCTGCGAGTGTGAGGCGAAGAAGGAGGAGAAGCGAGAGAGACGACGAAAGACGAGCGACGCATCTTAAGTATCCTGTTCTGGCTGTGGAAAACCAAATTCAAAGACACTTCAGCCAACGCCAAGGATACAACGACTTCGACAGCAACAGCGACAGCGACAGCTACAGATACAGATAAACCGAACGAAGAAGATACTTTTCATTAGAGCGAACACAAATTGAAATTGATATTTATAGGCAGTTAATAGCATTAATTATGTATGAATCATGGCCAGAACAATGGCCAGAACATTTTGCCATTTACCACCACCGTGCCACAGGCGCTGCCACGCCCACCGCCTCCTCTTTAACTCTGCAGCGAGGGGCCTTTAAAAAGGGGGGCTGCTGCTCACCTTTAATGGCTTTTTAATTATTTGCGCGCAAAAGTCTCTTTCGCTGTCTTTGCCGTTGCCCTTTATGATACCATTATTGTTATTATTGTTGTCATTATTATTATTATTATCATTATTATTGTTCTTTCAACTGCTGCTCTTGCTCTTCCGACTCTTTCGACTGCTGTTGCTTCTTCCTCTTCTTGGTTTGCACGTTGCCGGCTGGCAAACCTAATAATGCCCCCAGAGATCGTTTACCGCTAAAGCTCCGCAGAGAGTTCATTGATTTCTGACTCTGTTGACAAGTTGACAAAGCAACCGAAGAGACGCCGAACTTGAGGGTGTGTGTGTGCGTGTGTGTTTATGTGTGTGTCGCAGCTCCAATTAAAATGTCAAATCAAGTCGTTTTATTTATTAAATGATTACACACTACAAAACATAAACATAAACACAAACTCAAATGGAGGCAAACGACGCTATAAACTTACGCAAAGTCTAGGGAAGTCAAGGGGTGGCAAAGTGCAGGACCGTGGACAGAGGGGGGTGATTAGGAGAGGGGAGGGGGACGGGAATGCGCTGTGCTAATGGCCGCATAGTTTGTTGAGTGTCAAAAGATTTTTGAGCATTTGGGGAATTGCTTGTTAATCGCGCACAAATTGGAAAAGTGTTGACTGAACAAGCTGATTGACTGACGGACTGATTGAGTGATTGAGCGCTTGATTGTCTGACTGACGATGGGTTGGGGGCATTTTGAAAGGCTGGCAAAATAAAAGTCAAATAAAAGTTGAGCAAAATCTGTCAAGCGAGAGAAAGAGAGGGGCAATAAAAAAAGAGCGAGACAGAGAGAGAGAGGCAACCGAGAAGTCAACGAATAAAACTAACGGTAAAAACTGTCAATGGACGATGGAAACTGGCAGCAAAAACTTAACGTCAAAGCGCCAGCTAAAAACTTGACTTAACGCAACGTGACGACGAAGAGCACAAAAAAAAGAGTCGATAGCAACAACAGGTGCAATAACAGACAGAGGGGGAGAGCGGGGGATGGAGAACTTGTCCATGGAGCTGTCATAAACACGAAACTTGTGTGTGAGAACAACAAGAAACTGCAGCAGATGCAAAGGAAACGCAAATTGAAAAGTGGCCGAGACAATTTCAGAATATCTCTCAATGGAAACTGATTAAAAAACAGATAGAGAGCGGGGAGAACGGAACGAGGAGTTAGGAGGGAAGTTGGGTAATTTCGATTTAAGAACTAGAAAAACACACTTTTCATTTGGAAGCCAATAGCAAACTTTCAGACGGAAAATGCCATTCCCACAAAGGAAATCATAAGCCATCATAAAGACACACGCACAAAGGTAGTAAGAAAAGCCATTGCAGCTTTTCTGTTTTTGTGATTTGCCCAAAAAGAAAGTGTTTCCTAAGCTTAATGGAAATAGTTGCAATTTCCAGATTCTCTGATATATTCTTGTTTTGGCAAAAAATTGGAATAACATTCAGAATGTGAAGGAAGAAGAGAGCATCAAGAAAATGGAATGAAAGAAACGGTTTTTGAGAACTAAACAAAGTTTGAAGGTAAACTCTTAAGCATAAGCCAAGATTAATAACGAATTTTTAAAAGGTTCAGTTCGACTTTTAAAATAGGTTTTCATATCTCTTTGAATTAAAAGCGATTTTAAAGCCTAGTTTAGTATTACTTGAAAATATGATTTTGTTTAGAAATTACTCATTTAAAAGAGTCGAAATAAATTTTTTTGTAGTTGATTTAAAACTGGTTAGTTAAATTTTAACTTAATTTGTGAATTAAATTCAAAATTTAAAAGAATTTATCATAAATAATTATTAAATATTTAAATTTAAAATATAAGCATTGCATATTAAAAAGTGAATTAAACTTAGTTAAGTCAAAAATATTTATATGCTACAAAATTAAGACCATGTGATGAAAAACAGATCACAAATATAGTATGATCGACCATGACTAACAATAAACTTTAGTTATTTCCTGCCAAACAATTCCCATGGGATATTTGATATCATGCTGAGAAGTTGATCGAGTTCATGCAACTTTATCCCATGCGAGACGAACCGCACAAAGTGCGATAAGTACATAATTTTTGCTTTTTCGCCGTTTACACCTGTTTCTTATCTCGCCATTTACTTCGTCTCATATCTTTCCGTATTCCATTTGCATATCGTTGTAGTTGTAGTTGTGCGTTTTTGTAAACTTACCGATTAAAAATAATTTGCAAAAGCTTTGTCTTGTATTGCAGCTGCTGCTTCTGTTGTTGTTGTTGTTGTTGTTGCTATTGTTGATGTTGTTGTAGCTCCCGCTTTGCGCTGTTGTCGCTCTGCTCGCGCTGCTGTTTGCTGTTGTTGTTGCTCTCATCTTGTCGTAGTTTCGGTAATCGTTGTTCTTGTTGTTATTGTTATTCGTATTATCGCAGCAAAAGTTTTGTGCCTGCTCTCTCACTTGCACTTGCACTTGCATTAGCAGTTAATGCTGCAGCGCCCTCTGCCGGCTTCAGCAGTAGCAGCGCCACATTGCGGCCGAAGACACGAAATTGTTATTGTTATTGTAGTCGAAGGCAAAAGAAGTGTAATCGAAATCAACAACAACAAACACTTAACACAAAACTTCAACTTCAAAATTCAAGATGGCGGCGCGCGTCTGGTTTGTTGGCCCTTCAGTGTTGGCCAGGTCTTAAACCTCAAGCATTTTCTTGCTCTTGCTCTTGCACTTTACACACGCACACACATACGCACACGCACACGCACACACCTATATTCACTGTTATAATCGGGCGTTTGCTTTGCTCTTGCGTTTGCTTGTTGTTGTTGTTGTTGTTAATCAGAAATCACTCGAGTTGTTGTAGTCTCGTATGCAGGCGACGACAACGACGCTTGAAAGGTTTCCAAGAAGCAGAGTTACCAATACAAGCGCACACACGCACACACACACACGCTCGCAGTCGCGACACACGTAAAAACCTTTTTTAAGCGACGCGCGCTGCTCCTTCTTCTTCTTCTTCCTCTTCGTCGTCTTCTGCTTCTTTTTCTACTTGTTGTGCTCACAAAACCGGTTTGACAGGTAAGAGAGCGCCAAGCTGCTGCTGCTGCTGCTGCTGCAGTCGCGTAGTCCGAGATCAAGTAAAACTAATGATGCCAAAGCCGGCGTCGACGTTGATGACGCAGCTGCTGCGCTGCTTTGTGTTTTTGCTTTTGCTTTGCTTGTTGTTAATAGTTTTACTTTACACTAACACACACATACACACAAACTCACTTTGCAGCCAATTGTAGTTGTTGTTATGTTGTTGTTGCTATTATTGCATTCGCAATTTGCAATTACTTTTCGTTATGGCTTTTATTTGAATTATTATCAGCACCTTTTACTTGCGTTTTGTTTAACGATATTAACGAGCGTAAACAAATACGAGGTTCGTGCAAACGCGACGCAAAATTGTTTTCGATTGTTTGCTGCGCCGAGCGACAGCGCGACACGTCCGTTCGAAGCGGCAAATGAAAAGAGAATGAAGAATGCACACGAAATCAACGAAACACCAACGAAACCAAAGAGAGCGCGCGCACACTGTTAACCAACACATAATAATTTCTCTTGCTGCTGCTTAAGCCTTAAGCAACCACCATGCTCGCTCTCTCACTCGTTCGTTCTCGCTCTTTGCATCTTCGTCGCTTAAGCAATAAGCATCGGCTCCGACCAGCAACAGGCCATGGCCAGGTGATGCGATCCAATTAAGAGAGCGCGATCGCTTCTACTCAGCGGACACATTTAACATGTATTATATTAATATCGTATATTAATAATAAATTATTAGAATTAATATTAATATATTTGACAGCTAATATATTTGAAATATTTTGCCAACTTGCTATAATTATAAACAGTTAAATATGAACTGCTTTACGTGTTAACAGCGCGTTGTCGCATGCGTTTCGTCGTCCACCGTTGTTGCATGCGATTTCTGCACACCTTCGTTTAGTCCAAAAACAGAAACGACGAAGGCGTCGCAAAGAGCGCGGCTTGCGAAGAGCGCACAGCCGAGCTGTTAACAGAGCGCGTGAACTGAACGAAGCCCAACTGAACGAAGCGCACTCACATTGCGCAGTTAACAGCGCTTAAGAGAGCGCCACTGTTGCGCCTAACAGCCTGTTAAAGGCATAGCAACACGTAGCGTTTTGCGCGCGACTTTGGAACAACTGCGCGCGTTTTGCGCGCGTTTTAAGCAAACTCGTTTTTGCTGCTGCGTTGCGACTTTTCGTTGTTGGCCAACAACAAGTTTGTCTTGTGCGAGGAAAAATCGCCTGACGTTGTAGAGGAAAAACCAGTTGGTTGACTTGGCCAGCAACACACATTAACTACGATCAAGTCAAGCAGTGCCAGCAACAACAAAAACACACTGCGCAGGGGCAACGTCTTGGCTGGACAGAGATGGCGATAGGCGCGATTGCTTGGAGAGCTTCGTTCAGTTTAACCGCTTGTTCGGCTCGCTCGCTTGCCGTCTCGCTCTTGCCCTGAGATCTACTTTTAACCAGTTTCGCGTGCGAGTTTTTGTCGTTGTTGTTGGCTTTGCTTTTTTCCTCCTTCTTTGCGCTTTTAACGTTCTTTTGCTGTCGCCAGAGTTCATGTTTGCTTTGGCTGCCGTTGAAGGCGGCTTCCCCCACTCCACGCTCTCCCCCTTCCCCTTCGACAACAACTTGACAACCAGTTTGAAAACTTGTTCTTGCTGCGCGCTGACAAAAGCTGATTACTACGGCACGCTGTCGGGCACGCGCTTTGCATGACAAATTTGTTAAGAAAAGAAAAACGAAAAATCAAATTGTAAATAAGTTTGTGTTTTTTTTTACACATTTTCAATGTTTATTGAATTTTTGATTTAAAAGCGCCGACGGCGACCAGCGACATGGACATCGACGTCTCACTCTTCCTCCTTTTCCCCCGCTCCTTCTCCTTGACTCCTGCGGATGCGACAGGCGACGCATACAAATGGCGCGAGAGATTAGAAGAGTGTTCGGGAGAGAGAGAGCGGGAGGGGGGTAGTGGAGACTAGTGGCGAGTAGCGCGAAGATTTGGCCCCAGGTGCCGCTCTCAATGCCACGCCCTGCTCTGCAAATCAGACGCCTCCAGCACGCAAATCTCTTGTAATTATCTTAAGGCCAAACAACACGCTTCCCCCTCTGCGTCTCTGCGTCTCTGCGTCTCTCTCTGCCGCCTGGACAGTTTGTTGTTGTGGCTGCTGCTGTAATTGCTTTAATTTTACAGTTTGACGCATAAATTTTCCTCCGCATCTCCATGAATATTAATAGCAAAAATGCTGCTGTTGCTGCTGGGAAATTCCTCGTCGCCTATTCAATAAGCACTCTGGAGAGTGGAGAGCGGAGAAATAACAACTGGAGACAGACACGAAATCCGCATTATGCATTCAATATTAATGCTCATAATACGTGGGGTTATCCACCCCTCCTCCAATTACCCATCTTCCAGGGGGCTCCCCTTCCCTTCTTGTCTAACTCTTCCTCTGGTTTTACCTGCTATTGATTTGTTCATGGTCAAGTCTCGGCATTGGCTAATTGAGTTGAGATTGTCCCTCTTGAGACTCACGAGACCTTGGCTTTGATCTAATGTTCAGATTTATAATGGAAGCGAAGGCAAGCGCAAATAAGAAAGAGAGTTATAGCTGAGATAGCAAGATAAGTAGTTTACTCAAACTTTAAGAATGTCGTTGCAAATGTAAGAAAATTGGCACAACCGCGAAACATGGAAACGATGGACGAGATAAATTGCAAAAATCTGAAAAACAATTAGAAATAAATACTAGAGATATGCGAATTAATTTAGCATTAGATAGGAATAAGAAAGATATGGAAAAAAGAAAAACCAAAATATTAAACATTCTATAAATTTAAACACTATTGCATTTGCTGCCATAAAAAATAATATCAATAAATACTACTTAAACTAATAATACAAAATGTGGTTAATTTATCTTCGAATCTTACATTTTAAAATTTTGAATCTGGAAACTTATCAGTTTACATCCGCATCGTCTAATTTATCTTATAACTTTTCTTTTACAACATGATCTTTCAATAAATCCCAATTTTTGTATAAAAAAAGAACAACAAAGTATATTTTTATGCAATCATAATCCAGATTGATGGGTTCTCAAATTTGAAAGCCAAATCCCTGCTAAGCTGCACGCTAAGATTGTATTTGTTTAACGATCACAACAAAGTCTTTCGATTCCCCCCCTTTGCCACAATTGAAGCTCTCAACGATTGCGCCGAAATCGAGATCATCAAATGCGATCAAGTGAAAAGTGTGGAAAGCCAAAGGCCAAGAAGTCAGTTGAGCTCTGTTTAAAGGGGGATTTTGGTATCGGGTTTCCCTCTACTCGCTCCCCCTCAATTGGAAGAACGTTCTACGATCGATTGGCGATCGTTGAGGCAAATGAGTTTCTGATCAAACAAACGACACGGCATCGAAACGAAAACAAAATTAAGCAACAATAGAGAAACAAGAGGCAAAAGGCAAAAAGGAGAAGGAGATGGAGAATAAGAAGAAATTAAAGTACGATCCGTGATCGCATGATCCATGATCTTGTGCATTTCTCGGACTCGGGGGCTTGAATTACAAACAGATTAAGAAGCCAGCGGGCTGTGAGGGCAGCATAACAATGAGTTCTTCTGAGCAGGGAAAAGCGTGGTAGCCGAGAAGACAAAGCAAAACAGGGAGGGAACGTGGCTCAAACTTGAGCACAGGTAGAAGAACAATGAGCGACGAAGAAATGAAGTGGAACGCTAAGGGAGGGAATTAAACAGGGGCAGGGACAGCGGGGGGAACTCAACAGAGACTTAAAAACAACTAAAGGCAAATGCAAACGCAAGCGCTAAAAAAAGAAGAGCAGAAAAACCGCAGTCAAAGAGTTGCGATGGGAAAGGGGGGGGCGGGGAAGACAGGGACAGGTAGGAGACATCAACATCACATTGCGGGCTGTCAGTCAACTGGCAACAGCCCCGCATCACCGCATCGCCGCATCACCGCATCGCCATATGGGCAGATCCCAGCGACAAACGATGACCAGCCAACGACACTGGTCGTCTTGTTGGCCAAAAGGAACCACAAGACAACTTCAAGTCGAAGTCGAAGTCGAAGATGTAGTCCGATAGTTACACCAAACAACAGGGAACTATAGCTTGAACTGCCACAATATTTTCGAGTTTTTGTTTAAATATTTAAATTGCAACCACTCACCAAATTGACATTTCAATTAGGGCGTTAATTAGTTTTGCCGTCCGATGTACACTTGAAAAGATAAACAAAAAATGCGCACGCATTTAATTAAATAGAATAAATATCATTAATGATATAATAAAGATAAACAAAATATTTGCATAAATTTAAGTGAATTAAATAAATACAGGTTTTTATTATAGTATATGGATGATTATATCAAAATTGTAATTGTCTTTTTAATTGATTGTTTAATTCTAAAATTGAAAATGTCCTCAAATAGCCACGAAAATATAATGTAACGTATTTTCATAATTTCTAAATTAAAACTATATTATATAATTAGAGTTTTTGAGACCTACAAAAAAATACAAATTGGAAATACATTTTTATTCTTGTGTATTATTCTTTGCATTGTTGATGAGATCTAAAAATCTTCTTTCCATACCTGTTTTGAAGTATGTCTATAATTAGTATAACTTAATAATCATATCTAAAATGTATCTAAATACACCCAAATTCAAAGAATATATCGAAAACCAATTGATGTAAATTTGTCAAATACAATCATCAAATAAATTTAAAAAAATGAGAGTATTTCGTGTAATGCAATTTGTAAAGCTGTTAAAATAACGCTTGCATGTTGTCCAGTGTCTTATATGGCGAGTACTTCAACTGGCCAATGTCTGCCAGGTTTTCAGGCTGTGTTGCGTTGTGTGTTGCATGTTGCCTGTTGAATGTTGCTGCCTGTTGCGAGTTGCCTGTTGGTCTTGTCGTCTGCCTGGCAGAGTTAATTATAGGTTGAGGTTTACGAACCCAAAGAGCTGCAGCTGCAGACAGTCGAGAGAACAGCCAACTTGGGCAGATTCTCGACTCAAGACGCGACTCGGAAGAAGAGTTGAAGACTGGCAAAGGATGCAATTGGAAATTGCAGGCTCTATGAAAATTGGAACAGCCTGCGGTTTCCCTTGTTATTTTCTTGTTGTTGTGCTTGAATCTTAACCGAAACGCAAGTCAGCCATTTGCTGCCTGCCTCTTGCCACATGTTGTTGTAATTTGATTAAAAGAAAACGAACAACGAACAACGAAAAACGAAAAGCGTAAAAGAGAAAAACTCTAAAACTCACGCAGCACTTGAGGGCTGCAACTTAATGTCGAGGTTGGAGGCATCTCGGGGCACACATGAGCCATTAGCCAGCGCCACGATTACGTCGTCATTTTCTTTGATTTTCAGAGGCAGGAACTCAATGGGAATTAAAATGTTTGTTTGTGCCCCCATTGAAAGCGGCACAACAACAATGCCAAACAAATATCGTAATAGTCTCTCGGCCAACACTTGAGACCGCCCGTCGCTGAGCAGCGAGGGGGGAGAAAAGGCCCGAAATTCTTTTTTTTTTGTGCGTTTCTGGTCTCTAATTTAATTTCCAATTGAACATAATCCGTTTTGCGTTCTCCTCGAGTATTTGTCATAAAAATTTGATGCGTATATAAAAAGCAACAAATAAAAATACTTCAAGTAACTGCAGCACGACTTGCAGTTACCCTGTACATTAATTATTATCTGCGATGCGTACATCAATTGGGAAACCAATTTTAATTACTCCCGCTTTAATGGGCGCCGAGTTCCCTGAGAACAGAAGCCAAGTCATGAGGGTGTTTTTAAAATTTGTTGAGATAATTACGTAATTTATGAGGCAGGAAATTTCACTGAAACATGCATTGGAAAAATATTTTAAAGTAACCGAAAACTATGGTTTTTAAAAAGTTATACTATTGTCTCTAATAATTGGAAAAATATTCGAAAGTAACCAAAAACTTTGATTTTTAAAAAGCAAATAAAATTGTTTATAATAATTTGCTTTGCTGCTGAATAAATTTCCCAACTTTAACTCAATAATTGCAGAGTTCATTGGGAAAAAATATAAATAAATAAATATACATTATATTTTTTAATTTACTACTTTACTACTACCATAAATCATTTTTAAATCAAAATATTTCCAAACAATAATATTCTTTGCTGTCGAATAAATTTTATATACTTTAGTTCTATTGCTTAAACACCCCCAGAGATTTCAGATTTTAATTTTAATTAAATTATTTTTTTTTATTTTAAACTATCAAAATATTTTTAATCATAATTTTACTCTTTAAGTCGTAATTTTATTAATTTCTTCAATGTCGACTGTTCATGGTCGACTTTAAATAAAATAAATAAATAAAACTGCTCAGTTCCTTGGGAATAAAAAATAAAATTATAGATGAAAATCGTCGTCGACGTTACAACCCTCTTAAAAATTGTTTTGCTCGCAGGGTATGCGAAATAAAATGAAATGAAATAAATCGTTGGGCAGCTTTGTAATTGCCTGAGGGCTTAAGGAGCTGTAGGCGACACCTTCGTCTTTGCCACATTTCAAACAGGCAACAACAGCAATCAGGGAAAAGAGAAAAAATCTGCAATAAGTATAATGAAATGTTTGTCAGCAACAGACATAGATACAGTTTACAGTTATCGCTGCCATTGCGTATTACTATAAACGATAATTTGAATGGACTGTGGTCTTACAATGCTTCAAGAACACATTTCTATAGGTTTCTAAAGCTCTTGCCACTGCTTAACAATATAATGGCAAAATTTCAACAATTTTCTTGCTTTCAGGACGTTTTAAATGTGGTTTTACTGCCACAGTTTGTTTGGCTTCTTCTATCACAAAATAATTAAAAGGGAAAACTAAACAATTTGTGGGATGAAATGTGTGACTAAATAATTGAAGGGAATTCATACTACATAACTATTTGTAGTGGACATATAATGACATATAAAAAAAAATTTTAATTTTTCTAGTTAGTAAAATGAGGTCTAATTAATAATAATTTAATTTCTTAAGAAAATATGTGATTAAATAATTGAAGGCAATATCAGGTGACTATAAAAAATTGTTGAACCTTTATGCACATATAGTATTTGTGTGTGTTATAAAATATAAAAAAGCCAATTTTTAGATTTCCAGATCTAGTTATGAAAGATCAGTTAATTTCATTTAATTTTCATTTCAATGTTTCATCTCATCAGTATTAGACTTTTTTCTACCTTTCCTCAGCTCAAAAACTAAGTCATTGCGCACAGGAAATATTATTTAAAATTATATTAAAAGCAAAAAAAACTATAGTTTAGTAATGCATGAAGCACTCTTCTCTTCATCATATTAACTCGTCGTGAAAGTCGCTGTTACTTTGTTATTTTCTTGTTGCAGAAATTTGTGCTGTAAAATATGCAATTATAATGGCAATCCTTGATCCTTTGACTTTGGGAGCAACTAAAAAGCAGCTCTCCTTATAATTTGTTGCATTATCAACGTCTTTGCTGGTAATTCGATTAAAAAATTGTTTATTCAAAGAGTTTGCCAACTTGTATTAGAGTCTGCTGGCAGAAGCAGCAACTGGTCAGCTTGCAACATCCCTTCTTCCTCTTCCTCTTTCTCACTCACAAACTCTCTCTCTCTCTCTCTTTCTCACTCTTTCTCTTGCTTCTTGTCTTTCCGCTGCTGTTGCCCCCCTTTTGATACATCGACGTGCAACATTCCAAGTTAATCCATTAGATGCATTGCATTTTTAATTTGACATTTACAATATAAATTTGCGCTTGCTGCAACAGCAACAGCAACAGCAACAACAACAACTGTGGCAACAACAACACCATCGTCGATGATGACCAGAAAACTGACCACTTGGCAGGCGATTGTCGTTGGGGCTTTGGACCGTTATTCCCATTGCCCGCAAAATAGTTTAAATAATAAATTAACGAATTCGCTGGATTTGCACCGTATCGCGAGCAATCGAAACAAATCCCACGGGCCATAAGCGATGTTGCACACACTGACCGCTAGATGGCGCATTTGCATCCACAATTGTCATTTTCCGACGCGATTGTCACAGGGGAGGGTGAAAAGCGAGGCGAGTTTGTTCGCCAGCCTCGAAACCAAAACAATCTATTGAATTATTCATGCGACACACGAGGTTGCAATTGAAGCTATTGCCAAATTGATTGAGTACCAAATTCTGAAGGGGACTCACAGTTGAATGGGGAGCAGGCAGAGACAACTATTAAAGCACCCTTAAATTTGCAGATTATTGCTAAATATAATACTCGAGTTGACAGGAATTTCCCGATGAGCCCAAAAGGGGTAGCTAACAAGATTTATTAGAGCAGTTTGCTGACCATTGAATTCTCTAATAGTTTTATTTTACTGAAGTTCGAACACAAAATATTTATGTTTGGGGAAAAAATTAATATTGAAAGGTAATTTGAATGAAATTAACATAACAATACAACACTTTGTTTGATTTGATTTTAGTTATTTTTTTGTATGTTAGAAAACTAAATCTGTATGCTTTTACTGAATTCATATTGAATGCAATATTATATAGTATTTCATTTGATTTCTTTTCTCCGTATATTGAATATTGAAATTTCATTACTCTCCAACAGATTTTAAATTTGTAATGTCCACCAAATTTATTTGACATATTTAATCATATATGACTAATATTTGAATATAACTTAACCTCCAATTGTAATGTTTCCTTGCTAAGTTTTCTTACTCCGCAATTCCTAACCCAATTAATTTTTGTATAATATATACAATAAATGTTTTACATATCTCTAATTTTAGTTATTTTAAAAATGATATATACATATATATAATGGTTGTTACATTTATGCATTTTTTTTATATTGTGCATTTTTGGTGGATTGTACAAAATAATAATGTAATAATAATTTCATTACATTATTTTTAATAAAGACTTCAAACTATGTTATTTTCTAGACACTCCAAGAAAAGGCATGAAATAGTTGTGCACTATTTCAAACTATATCAAACAGAATGCATTTAACAGATGCCTTAAGGAATTGTCTTAACTCGTCTAGTTGATCAGCTATGCATATTTATTTTATGGTCGCTGCCACGCCCATTTTAGCGCATAACATGACGTGTGAAAAGCAGAATATCCAAGGCGAAGTGTCTGAAAACTTTTGTCAAAGTTGTGGGAACCACGAGGGCCAGGAAATGCATTGAGATACCTGCTTATTAGACACTTCCAGGTAGCTAGGAACAAAAGCGAAGGAACAACAGAGAGTGGAAGAGGTAGAGGAAGAGGAAGCAGCTAGGGGGGGATGAAGAAGAACAGGGCTGCAGGCCAACACATAAAGCTGTCCGAAACTTCTTGGCTTATTATGATATGCAGTGTTGGCTGGGGGAAAACTCTAAAGAGGTTTTCGCGGAAAACGTTTTAGTTAAACGTGCAGCTCATATGGAAATTGCTCAGAAAGAGAGAGAGAGAGAGATAGAGAGAGAGAGAGGCGGTGGTGGTGGGCGTGGCTGTTGTTGGCTTGGCGTTTGGCAATTGTTGTTGGCCTTGTGTAAATTGGACAGCAGTGTTTGCTAATTGTGGGCCGACCGACAGCCAAGAAAGCCAAAAGCCAAACCGAGCTATAAGCCAACACACACATTAACACACACACAGACACACACACACACACACTCACACAGACACACATTTACACCACAATTAGCCAAATGTAAGACTGGAAAAAATCTTTGGTAAACGCTGGAATTCGGAGCAGCAATTCCGGCGATTCCTTTTGCCCAAAATCGGCGGCGGCGGCTATCAACAATTATGGCCAACAAGCACATTTCGCTAATTGCCAGCGAGTGTTGGTTACAAAAAGGGGGCGGAGGGAGGGGCAACAATGGGTTAACATGGCAGAAATTAATATTTTCGGTGGTTTAATTTGCACAATTTACGTGTGCGAAATAACAAACAAATAAAAGCAACAGAGAGAGAGAGAGAGGCGAGAACTGAGAACTGAAAGTCGAACCAAATGAAATGGAAATGCGAAAATGGAGGAAAATGCGAAAATGCGAAAATGCCGAGCTC
This sequence comes from Drosophila formosana, assembly GCA_035045625.1. Taxonomy (NCBI): domain Eukaryota; kingdom Metazoa; phylum Arthropoda; class Insecta; order Diptera; family Drosophilidae; genus Drosophila; species Drosophila formosana. The sequence continues at coordinate 1,746,539 of JAWNOW010000030.1, forward strand.
TGCAATTTCCTCTCTGAGTGCGTGTGTTGGAAATTGAGGAAATGCCAATGCGAAGCCGTCGAACTATGCACATGGACTGCATAATTGGATCTCGTGCCCCTTTTTTGGGTAACTGAAATTGCAGCCTGGCGCTCAATTAGAGCGAGTGCCAAACTGATTCAATCGCCACAAGCTCCAGCAGTTCCAGCTACAACAACAGCTTCAGCTTGGACCTTATAACAACAATATAGTATACTCGTGTATCGCTGCCATCTCTCTGGCAGCTATATTTGTATGTCTGTCTCTATCTCCGGCCAACTCGATTGCTACTCGGCAACACATTAGTCAAAGTTCTGGCCAAAAGCGTCTAATTTTTGTGCAAACTTTCGTAGCAGCTTCCTTGTGCCCCAATGAGTTCTAGCACCACACCAATACACATTCTCACACACACACACTTAGTTCTCAGTTGGCAGCTTCCATCTCATTTTGTTTGCTTGCCTATTTTTCGACCAAAACTCTTGTGTGCCAAATCGCATTTTGAGCCGAGGCCACAGCAAAGCGGGAATATTGCGTTTCTTGTCTCTCGATATGTGTATCGACTACTTGCCTGCTTCTAAACTGAACTTGCACTGCATTACACGACTGCCAGATACCCTTTAAAGTGTCTTAGGTGGGATTATTCAAGTGATATGAGAAGTGATATTTTAAATGTATATCGATAACAGCGTGCAACATTTAAAATTGTGATGAATCTGTCAGATTCAAATAGATATTATAACAATATAACTGCAAAATAGTATTAAATTCGCTTAACATAAATGTATTTCGAGTCTGATTGCTTTGGCTACAATACTAATTTTGATTATTTAATTCGTATGTATAAAAAATCAAATTGATAAAACCAATAAATAAATGTATTTTTTAATATTTTTAAAAATTCTATTATTGTAACAGCAATTTAACATATTTTAAATATGTCTCAGCTTCATGCGAAATTGAAATCCTCTAAATGATATGAATGATATATGTATAATCAAATTAAAAAATGTAACAAATTAAGTGACATTCTAATATAAATCTATCTTTAATACAATATATAATAAATATTGTAATTCGGTTTTCTCAAATATTCATTAGTTATTGCAATTTTCTAAATGTTTTAATTCAGTTTTCTAAAGTTTTTGCAATATTGTTATTTTTTTAAACATTCTTATTTAGTTATTGTCATTTTGGAGTATTGCAAAATAAAAGAATACATTAAATAACACTCCAAATTAATTAAAACCAATACAACAAAGCTGAGCTCTGCTTCGATATTAATAGTATTAATATCTGCAATAAATTGTTGATTTACACCTTAAACTAGCTACCTTGGTTATGCTGCGTTTACAGGGTATTTCGATCTCGTCAATTGCCTATTTATGGCCAAATAAGCTTCGTCTTGTTCGCATTTGTCTGTGGTCAATACAATTTTTGGCACGCCTAAGCCAAATTAATTAACTGCTGTCCAGGCGTCGACGGGAGAGCCGCCTCAACAAAAGGGGTAAAGGACGGGATGAGGGGTATGCAACAAGCAGCATTTGGCAATGAGCAGATACCGTTATAAGCCGCCTCAACATGCAGCACAAAGCGAGCCAAAGCGGCAGCTGACGACCAGACCCTGTTTTCCCCTCCCGCTTCCCGCTGCCGTGTTGCATGCGAAGTACCAGTTTTTGGAGGCAACATGCTGTGGCGTGTGGAGGACTTGTTTTTGGCCTGTGGCAGTTGCGACTTCTTTTTGGCGACAACAACAAGCCCAAGTTGCTCCTCAGAAGTGCCGTTATGTGACCTCATATGTGGCCAAAACACTAACAAGCCAAGAGCAGAGAAGCTGTTATTGATACCTCAAGTTTGGCGCACAGCGCTGCCAAATTGCCGCAGTCGCGATACGATCGCGCCAATTGAGCAACTTTTTTCGGCGTAGCGTGAAAGTGGACAAACCGGAGCAATCCACAATGGAATCAGATGCTGAGCGAAGGCAAAGCCACAGAAGTGACGAAGAAGAAGAAGCGATGCCGGCAACCAGTGGCAGCTACTGTGGCAAGCCAGCAGCAGCTGCTCCTGCAACTGCAACAGCCACAGATTGATAATCGATTGTAGCGCGGCAAGAGAACTTGACCAAATCAAAGGGAGAAGAAACTGTATACAAAAGGAGTAGCATCTCTGGTAGTAACAAATATATCTATGTGTGAAAATCGAATACACCCAATACAAAATTATAATATTAAATTAATTTATAACTACAATAAAAGTGCAAGATACCTCAACCAAAACAAAAGGAATTCAGCAGAAGAAACTGCATACAAAAATAGTAGCATCTCTTGTAGGAAAGAATATAAATAATAGTATTGGAAATGATTTTTCAGTTTTGTGTGAAAATCGAATAAACATAGTACAAAATTAAAATACTAAATTAATTCATACGGAAGAAACTGCACACAAAAGTAGCAGCATCTCTTGTAGGAATGAATATAAATAATAATTTAGTATTGAAAATGATTTTTCAGTTTTGTGTGAAAATCGAAAAAAACATAGTACAAAATTAAAATACTAAATTAGTTCATCATTACAATAAAAGTACAAGAGACCTCAGCCAAATCAAAGGAAATTTAGCAAAAAAGTAGTAGCATCTCTTGTTGTAATAGATATAAAGAATCGAATTGGCAATAAATATTTTGTTTTGTGCGAAAATTGAATAAACATAGTAAAATAATAAAATACTAAATTAATTGATAATAACAATAAAAGACCTAGAGATCTTGCAGCAGAAAATATAAATAGTATTAGAAATAGTACAAGTTAGTCTAACTAATTGATTGATATTGGAAACAATTATTGCGCTTGTTTCTGTTTGAATATTGTGATAAACAATGATGAGAATTTAATATACTAAATACAAAATAAAAATACGAATTTAAATGGTAAGAACAATACAAATTCAGCTAAAAATAGTATCATGGAAAATATAATTATTATGGTTGCAAATTGTTGTTTGGATATTATTTGTTTGCAAAAATTCGGAATAATTTAATACTACGTATTTAAATGATGATAATAATAATGATACATCAATGAAATCAAAGGCAACAAGAGAGAAATTACTGCTACAAATAGAAGCATTGAAAGTAATATTGTTCTTAGTTGCATTGCCATTATTTGTTGGCATGAAACGCTTTAATAAACTTTTTATGTGGACTGTAAAAGCTAATAGAAAATTGAATAATTGCAGCAGAAAATTGTAGTTTGAAATAAGTATCCTTGTTTTTCAAATTACTCAATTGCATTTTATAACTCCTTTAAATGAAAGTTATGAAAGTACGATTAAAACGCATTTTACGAGTTCTCAGGTTACTGAGATAAACTGTTTATAGCGCTTTTCAAATTAATTACCCCATTGCACTGCATGAAGAAGGGTTAAATTTTCCTACAATAGTTTTCATAAGACGAAAAGTGGCCTTTCCTAAGAGGTTTATGGATCAAATGTCTCCTGAGGGAGAGTTGCCCACAACAAAGAATTCAAATTCAAAAAGGCCTCAGCTTACAAAGCAGCTTCTGGAGTAGAAGCTTACGAATTCCCTGACGAATTTTTGTAGTAAACCTCAAGTTCAACTAATGACTGAATGACTGACTGCTTGACTGCTTGCTCCCATTACAAATGATCAAAATCATCGATGAAGAGGCAGGTATCGTCTTACGAGCTACTCCAGAGGTTTCTCCCAAGCGAAGCCTCTCAACTACCGTCAGACTGAGGCGGCAATTAATTGAGAGTCGAACTCCCTCGCAATCGGGTTGCTTACTCCTTTTGGGCTCCCCATTATTCGTAGTATTTGTTATTCTTGGCTTTCGTGCACTTGTTTATACACCTGATGACCCTTTTTTGCTTATTGAAATTTGATTTTGTTTATTGTTTCAGCTCGTATCTCGGCGCGTCAATTGGGGGTTGCGATTGCTGCCCCCTTTGGGCTCAAACTGTTTGCCTGTTGTGCTTTGTTAACAGGTTGTTGTTGGCCATGTCTCAATGATGATGAGCGCAATTGTTAAGCACGGCTATAAGTCATATAGCTGGCACCCCTGCGTGACCCTTGCCCTCACCCTCGCCCTCGCCCTCTGAGAAGTCAGCGAAGCAGCACGACAACGACGACGACGACGACGACGTCACCTTAGTCCAGCTCAACAAGTTCCTGGGCACAATTTGCTTGGAGCGCCATTGCCCAGTGCTTATACAGCTGTTGCTATTGTTTTATCAAGGAGTTGCTCGACAAGGGAGAAGGGAAGGGCAGGGCAGGGGGAGAAGCGAGGAAGGGCTTGCCATGTGTGGCAAAGTGGAGGGTTGAATGCTCCGAGTCGAGTCGAGTCGAGTCGAGTCGACTGTGGGAATTTCTCAATTGCTGCATGGTTAATAATTGCTATTGTTGGCTTCTTCACCTCCGACTGCGACGCTGGACTCGAGAGGGAGGGGGAGAGTGGCAAGGGGGAAGGGGCAGGGTGAAAGGTTGCGGGTGTCTGCGCAATTGTGCGTAACTCGTAATGATGTGCGAGCGATGTGTGTGTGTGTGTGTGTGTGTGCGACTTCATTTGCGGTTATATTGTAAATAAGCTGCCAACAGGCAGCAACAGCAACAGCAACAGCTTCAGCACCAACGCCAGCTCCAGCAGCTTTAGCATCAGCATGCGGCATGCGGCATGTGGCAAGTGGCAAGTGGCAAGTGGCGAGCGGCAATCGGCAAAGTGCATTTGATATTGTGCCCAAACGCCTCGGCTGTGAGATTGTCTTGCAACGTGCAACAGACTCAAGACAATGCCAAGATGATTCCAGTTGCAACCTCACCTTGCCACCAATGCCTCTCCCAGTCTCCTGCCCCCGCCTCCTGCTAAGCCGAGGCGCACAGTTTGATTAATTGCTGTCTGTGGCTGCATGGCTTGAATGCATCCAAACAATATGCACAACAAATTTAAATTCGAATAGTTCCAGCTGCTGTGTTGACCTCAATACGCAAGCTGCAGCTGAAGTTGCCACTGGGCAAGAGGGGGCGTGGCAAGCTGCAAGCTGGCGCCAAAGTTGCGGCAAACTCCACAAAGGTGTGAAGCAGCTCAGTTGCTGTTGAGGTCAGTTGGGATCTCTTCGGGGGTCACACGCAACGATCCATCGATCGATTAATCCACACGATAATACAAATCCTTAATTACGACCGCCTAGACAACGTTAAATTACAATTAAAAATGCATTTGGCCTGCATTCGATATATACCTGGCTCAATTTAATCATTTTTGGAGAGGGAACAAAATGAAATTAACGTGGAGTTTGTTAATATTTGATACACTATTGAGATGAAATGCAAGAAACTTAATTTGGTATTACGAAACCATACAAATTTAAAATCTCTTTTTTTATAATTATTTTTTTATATAACAGAATCAAATTCAAAGTTACATTAATGCAGCAGATATTAGGAAGGAGGTAATTAAGTTAAATTTCATGTAAAACTTATTCATATTCTTTTTAATTAATTTCGAAAAATATTGAATGTTGAATATAACCAAATAGAATTTTAGTAATTCTTTTAATTAATGAAATATAATTAATAATACGATAAGTCTTTAATTTTAATAAAGCAGAATTTGAAAATGAAATAATCAATATAAGAAATGAAAAAACGAAGGAATTATTTAAATTAAGCTATCTTTAAATAGTAATTTAATTTGAAATAGATTTAATTTACTTTAAATTGAAGTTTGGCTTAATAATTTTCAATTTTTTACAGCAGACTGAAAACGAAATAATGAATTTTATTAAAGAAAATGAATCTTCACTGCAAGTATTATATAGTATATAAAAGCGTATTAATACTTTATAGTTATTATAGAGGTAAGCAATATTTAATTGTTAATAATTTGCGTGTATTTCGATGAAAATACATTTTCTTTCATAGTGATTTACTTTACTTTTAATTGAAGTTTTGTGTAATAATTTTCAATGTATTTCAGTCAAAGATATTTCAATTTCATATGTGCAAAAAAAATAAAACATTGCAAAGAATGAATCATATTTCGTACAATTGTTGGGAGAAATTAAAAAAAATTACTACTCAAATAAAAAATATGTAAAAATAAATTAATTGTAATTATTTAAATGGCCATCAAAATAATGTGAGAGAAGCGAAAGGCGAATGCAACCCGCGATCACTTGCGTGTCTGGCGGAAAAGTCAAGGAAAATCGACGATCTTGAGACGAGATATGAAAATTGGTTATTTCGGCCCATTAAAACACAATCAAATGTCGCGCGCAAGTAGCCGGCAAACAAAGTGGATTTTCCCCCCCAAAACAATGAGAGAAAAAGCAGAGAGAGAGAGAGAGAGAGAGAGAGAGAGAGAGAGAGATCTCAGTGCATACACGCAAATGCCATTAGCTGTGTGGCATCTCTGCAGCTTGCCCCCTCTGCGGTCGGGCTGACATAGCGAGATGGCATCATCTCATCTTCCACTTACAGCAAACGACAAACTTCCTTCGGCTCGTAATTATCAGCATGATAGCAAAATTTGTAGACCGATAATTATTTTCCCACTATTTGTGGGGCAGGGGCAGGAACTCGATGCCATACAATATAATTAATAACATGAAAAATACATAATGAAATTATTATCTTACTGTAATGTGAAATGATTATCTGCCATCTCTCCGAGTGTGTGTGTGTGTGTGTGTGTGTGTGAAGAGTACAAGACAATGGCAGCGACTTGAACTCGAGCGAGTTTAACGCGCATTGAAATGCGATTGCGAGGGTTGCAGAGCGGCAGAGAAGGGCCTTGATAGGAATGGGAATTACTTGGGGATAGGTCAGTATCTAGTCTCGTCTTTTATGCAAAGCGTTGGCGTAATGTGTGTCTGTGCATCTGAAGCGTAACGATGCGACTTTGAAACGGTTTCCAGTTGCCAGTTGCCAGTTGGTGGTTGCAACAACTTCCAACTTCCCTCATCGGATGGATACGTCTACAGGTGGGCAGTTTCAATTTCTGATGACTGGCTGAGCGCCTCGCAGTTATGTCAGAGGTTGGATCTTGGGATGGGCCTCGCGCCAGCGAAGCGGAAGTTGATTTATTTGGCTCTACGCTTTGGTGAGAGAATTCTTCTGCTGCGGCACAAAAGTGTTGCATTGTTTCCACCTACAAGCTTGAGGAAAAACCTTACGAGCAACTGCTTTTCTTTCGACTTCTTCACTTCACTTTTTTTTGTTGTTGTTGTTTTTTCTGTACCATAATTTGAGGCCTTTGGCTTGTCAAGAAAATTGTTCAAGCAGAACTTTATTCTTTTTCTCTCGCTCGGTTTTTCTTTGGGTCGCTCTCCTTTGGCTGTGCTCATAAAATTAAGAAATATTTGCAATAATTAGCACAACTTTTTTGCTTTTATTTTGCTTTCATTTGCTTTGCTGGTTTTTCTTGATGAAAAAGTCAAGGAAACTAAAATAATTCCCGATGCCTTTTGTCATAAAATTTAAATGCGCTTGTTGTTGTTGTTTTTTTGTGGCCAAGGGAAATGGTGAATGGAAATTGGCAACAGCAGCTGTAACTTCAGCTTGCAATTGGCCAAATGTTTGATTGGCCCTAAGGAAAGGTAAGTCTTCCTCGTTACTCGCCCCTCTGCTCCTCTCGAGTTCCATTGCATTTTACTTGCCATTCGGAAATTCATTTAGCTTTTGTTGCTGCTTTTCCTAGCCCCTCACTCTTTCACTCGCACATTCTCTTCACATTGCTCCATTATACTTTGGCATTTTCCTTTTCTATTTTTTATAAGCATTTTTCAATCGCATTTCGATGCGCATTTTCATTTGGGGTCAAGAAAAATCCATTAGCAGTCAGTGGAAGTTAAATAGAATCCATTAGCTGTTGCCGGCAGTTGTTGCCTTTCCATTTGTTGTTGTTGCTGCTGCTGCTGCTGCTGCTGCTTTTGTTGCCACTCGTGCTGCCATTGTTGTTGTTGTTGTTGTGTAGGTGGCGTTGTTGCTATTCCAGCAAATTGTAATAAAGATTGTGCTAGGCTTGTGGCCCCAGCCCCCGGTCGTAGTAAAAGGCACCGAGCGGTGCCAGGCGCAGGCTACACAACAACAACGACGACAGCAAAAATAAAAGTGAAAGAGCTGCGTTCACATCACACCTCACGCAACAACTTCCTCTCGCTCTTTGTACTCGATATCTCTACTTCATCACAGCCTTGAAGTGTTTTTGGCAATTAAATTCAGATTTTTGCCAAGCTATTTTAAGGCGGGTTTGTTGTCTTTCTATGTCCTTTGAGACGATGTCAAAAAAAATTAATTATGCTTTCGTGAGGGACACGGCGCTGTAGGAAACGTCTACAGATTGGTGGCATGATGGACTATTGTGCAAGATTAAGAATCGCCTGCACAATTTCGATTCATTTATTCTTAACAACATTCTTGAAATAAAATTTGATTCTTAGCTTTCTTTAATATTAATATTAAATTAAAACAGTCTCGATTCAAGATTAAAATCTTCCTTCAATAATTATTAAGTTGAAGAATTTTATTCTTGACTGTCTTCCTAAAAATAATCAGTGCGAATGTTGTACTTTTCCTCTTCTTCCATTCTGTTTGTTAGTTCAGTTAGTAGAGCTGATGCGATTTTATCCCCAAGTAGTTTGTCGGAATTCTTGCGTTTGAACTCTACTTGAATTGAACATAAAATGGTAAACATTAAACTAAACATAAATTAATTAAATTTTAATTTTTATATCAAATTAAAAACTGTTTTAATCTATCTAAATAAGGAATTGTACTGAATTCAAGAATATCTGGGTTGAATGACATAAAATCGTAAACATTAAACTAAACATAAATTAATAATATTTTATTTTTTGATCATTTTTATATAAAATTAAAAACAGTTTTCAATCAATCTAAATAAGGAATTCTGGTTCTGAATTCAAGAATATCTGGGTTGAATGGCATTTGTTCATTCCCGAATTCATTCTTGATCTTAGCACGTTCTTTTTTCTCTGTGTACCCGCACCCTTCTATGGTTATTAAAGGCATAACTCGAAGGATGAGAGTTTTGTAGGTAAAGTAATTAACACATACTCGAATAATTATCTAATGAGAGCAGGAGATCCACAGCGCAGTGTACTTGAACCGCTGCTCTATTCGTTGTAAATCCTTGCTCTTTTTTAATTTTCTGTTTGTTCAAGTTCAACACTTACAAGTATAAAATCAACTAAATATTATGCGCTTAATTTTTTATAATAAAAGCAACTACATTCTGCATACTTTCATTTTGTGGTAGCCCCAAAAGTATGCAACTGCCTTTGTGGTATTTTTTTCTATGTGGAACCTATCTAAATGCCACTTGACGAACTTGCCATTTAAATCAAGCAGCAAGCTTACCAAAGCTGTGCCAAAGCGAACTTTATCAATGTCGTAGGCCGTGTGCCGGAAGCGACAGTCTCGCGTTTAGTCCTTAGACTCGAGCAAGACTCGAGGCGGCATTGTCCTGTCCTGCACACACACACGCAGCCCACGGTTCGCCTTGTGCTCTGCGTTTGTGTCCTGACACCATGACATGCAGTTTGCAAGTGCCTTTGCTAAGGAAAATCTATTAACCTCCAGTGACATGTGGCCATACACACAAACGCACACGCACACCTAATGTGACACAATGCATATTTATGGGCTGTCGATGAGCGGTGGGCGTGCGCTGCTGGTGGGTGGTTTGTGTCTTCGCTGCGCGAGCGTTTTCAAAGCGCAGCGGCGGCTAAGAGTATGCAATGCTTTTAATACACCATCGCATCGTTTTGCGGCTGGGCATAAATCAAAGTGTGCTGCATACTTGTGGGCGCAATGATTAATTCTTTTTCGCTAGCGGAATTAGCCGTTTAAGCGAGTCTCGCGAGTGTTTACTGTACATAAATCAAAATTCATTGCCAAGTTCATAGAGCTGAGCAGGCGTTTCTTTTCCCCTGCATTTTCTTTATCGCCAAATTATTGTGTGGAACAATGCGAAATCGTGCAACACACAAAGAAAAAGTCCTTTAATGGAGTTTCACTCAACTGTGTGTGATTGTGAGTAGACCTAACTGTTGGATTCTCTTCTTGTAACAGGCAAGATTCCCAAATATGCGAACTCACTGCCCAGCTGTCAGTGAATCACAAGCTGCCAGTTTGGGTTTAGAGACTGCGCGGAATTATTCTTTGAAGCAAGTCGCGAGTGTTTACTGTAGAGAAATTAAAAAAGAATTGTGAAGTTCAAAAAGCTGAGCAGGCCCCTATTTTTTTTGTCCATTTTTCAGCAGAATAGGCGCCAAATTATTGTGTGGAACAAAAGGACCTTTAACTGTGTGTGATTGTGAGTATACCTAACTGTTGGTATCTCTTCTAGCGCTGGCAATTGTAGCAGGCTTACAAAGGCAGGAAAGCACAAGTGGAGAGGAGACGGGGGCCCTCAAATATGCCCACTCACTGCCCAGCTGCAAGCTTGGACTGCAGGAGGCGGGACGTGTGGAGGAGAGCGGAGGAGGTTGCTGAGTGCCTCAGAGGATGTGTGAGCGCATTTAACGCATTGTCCTTTTAGCCATATTGATGATGATGCCAAATGACACCAAATGGCAATGGCAACACCGTGGCTGGCAGCATGGATTTCGCTATCACTTGCATGGCTCCAGCTTCAGTTCCAGCTACAGCTTCAGCTGCTCCTGCTGCTTCTTCTCTGCTTTCCCCTTCGTCGTGGCTGTGTTGTTGTCACAGTTGTTTCATGTTATGTTGCCATTATTTCGTGGATTTTTGGCTGCTTTAGCATTTCACTTTGATAGTCTGCGAGCAGCAGCAGCAGCAGCAGCAGCAGTTGAAAAAAATGCCACAGCATCATCATGCTGTCGTCCTTTCATGCTCAACTCCTGCTTCGCCTCGTGGCTCGTGGCTGGTAGCTTTTGCTTTATCTGCTGACAGTCATAAGTTTTGCTTTGCTTTCCATTTTTATTTCATTTATAAGCGCCCCGCCTTCGCTCTCTCGCACGTTATCCTTGCGCTTCCTCGCCAACTGCTTGCCACCTCCCGCTCGCCGCTCCCTTCTGGCCCGTAACTCATCAACGCGCATATGTTCGCTGGTTGTGCCTTGGCTTTGTCCTCCTCTATTCGCCTGTCTTTCTTTCTGTCTTTTGCAATGTGTTTGGTTGAAGTTTTGCCAGCAAAATTTATTTTTATTTGCTACATTTTGCTACGCTACGCTTTCTTCTCTGCTCTCTCTCTCTCTGCCTCATCGCATGCTGGGCATTTATTGTTGCTTTCCTGTTGCTGTTTCCGTTTGTTGTAAATTTTAGTGGATTATCCTGCTGCTGCTGCTGCTGCTGCTGCTCTCGGCACTGAAATGCCATCGACTCGTGCTCTACGTAGTTGCTTGGCCGTTTGAGTGAATTTATTCAAACTTCACTAAACACAATCAATTTACGAATTATTATTATCCTGCCGCCCCCCTTTGCTGCCATTCATGTGCTTCATCTCGAGTTGTCGTCGCCATTTGTTGCCTACTTTTGTGCGTCGTCCTTTTCTTCGCATTTATTGCATTTGTTACGCTTGAGCCAACTGTCCAGACGGAACCGGAGCACTTTACTTGCTTATGATCTGCCTATCCTCTGCCCAACTCTTCGTCTCTCTCCTCTCTCTGGTCTTTGCCTTTATGGTTCGGGCTCATTTGCCGGGCCGCTTTTAGCTCTTCATGTTTATGATTTCCATTTGCTTTTCTCTTTCGTCATACATATGTGTGTGTGTGTGGGGGGCGTGGCCAAAAGCGGCTCAGTGTAATTACCACTTAAATCGTGGCCCGCCCACACACACAAAAACAATGCCAAAGTGTAATCATAATAAATAATAAATAAATTTTATTGTTTAATGGATTCCAGTTACACTTTCTGAAATGTTGTCGACGTCGTCGTCGTCGCCCTCATCGTTATTCCTTGTCGTTATTATTGTCGCTCTCATTGCTGTACTTGCTGTTGTTGTTGCTCTTGCTGGCATCGCCACTGGCATTAGTCACACTTTATTTATGAATTATGATACTCTTTCTCTGCCTCTGCGAGCCGCCTCAATGGGTTAGTCGGCGACATGCGCTATAACAAGTCGAAAGCAACAGGCAGGCGGCAAAAGGCAAATGATGGCAGCTTATCAAGTATTAAAAATCTATTTAATATAGGCAGCATTAGGTCCTCTCAATTTATCCGTTTGCCATAAAACTCTTTCAGTAATTGCACTTTCCAAACCATTTCCCTTAATAACAAACACCATGTAAAATGGATTTGCTTAAAATTTGACTTTTCAAGATTTTGTTTAAAATTATGCATTTTTTTGCCTTTTATTTAAATGTGAATTATGCTAAAATTATTCTATAAAATCTAGCTTGTTACTTAAGCTGCAGTAATATGTTGTGATTACTTTAAAATAAATAAATTTGTTTCACAAATGAAAAACTCTGACTTAAAATTACCTGTTAATTATTTTCGCAATGGGTTCAAAATATTCTATCAAATTTATGTATTTATTCAAACTACTTATGTTTTTGTATTTATTGGAAATATTATTTTAAGCAAGCTTACATCAAATTTTTTAGTTTTCTATGGATCTCAAATCGAACTTAAGGCATTTATCATAATACAAAATTTCACATATTCGTTTTGTAGTGTGTTTCCTTTGTCGACCACACAACTATTCGGTTAGTTGCGTATATTAATGAATTTATTTCTGTGCACGTGTCTTTGTGTCGGTTTTATTGTTGAGCACACTCAAATTTGAGTAATAATGATTTATTGTCTATTAGCAGTTAATTAGACTTAAAAGGCGGTCATCAAAAGGTTTAGCCCGTGGCTAATGAAAAACTAAGCGAGCCATCTATTCACCCCCATCCTTTGTGCCTCTTTAATCAGAAACCAAAACGACGTGCCGCATCGAGAATTGCTTTGAACTCGTTTCGTGCCATTAGGAAAGCGAAAGCTCCTCAAGCGAAAAGTGCAATTAGGCCAAGAAGCAGCAGCGTCAGCATTGCCATCGAAGGAGCATCATTCAAGCTGGCCAATTTTACAAAAGCCTTGCCCAATTAAACTAATGCCAGGGCCAAATGTGCAGTCAAATTCACCCAATCTCTCCTTCAGTTTGCCTTCGAAATCGCAATTCCAGCACAAGCTCCTGGCCAGAGGATTGTGTAATATTTGCAATGGCAAATGGCAATCGCATCGCATCGCATCGCATCGCATCGCATCGAGAGAAATTAATACATCATCAAATAGAAGTAAGCCCCAAAGTTCCAGCCGGTCACATAAATAAATAATGCCTATTTATGTTTATTACAGCCATAGCTACGGGCCAGACTGCGATGACGATGACGATGGCAATGGCGACAACGACGACGACGACGACGACGAGACTCCGTTGATACGAAAGCCCTTTAACTACACTGCGCATAAAGCTAAAGCATGTTTTTGAATAAAATTAAACAAAACAATACTTCTTAAATTCAGTTTTCTTTAAATTCAAAATGAATTGCTTAGAGACGTAAATTGTCTAAGCATAGTAAATATTTCATTTTATATTTATAAAAGTTGAAATATATAAACTATATTTTAAACAATAATTAAATTAACAACAAAAATATTCCAAATTGAAATATATTACGTATCTACTAAAATGTATGCTCATTTATTTATTTATTGTATTCTTCGGACTGCAATTCAATGATAAATAATGCTCTATAATATTCTGTGAAATTCATATCGATATTATTTTTGTGAACAAATATTTTCAAAAATAAAATAACACTAATTATCAAATATTTAATTGTAGATGTAAGTTAACAAATATAAAACGAAAGTCTTAACTCGAAAACAGAAAAAATACCAGATACTGCACATATTTTGGCTCAGTGTATTGTTATTCATATGATTATTCAGCTACAGCTTGCTGCTGCTCTGCAAATGTGGATATGGTTAGACCTACAATTGGATTAGCATTTCGCAACCAGATGGAGATAGAGAGAGAGAGCAGCCTAAAGAGACAGAGACAGGGAGAGAGAGGGTTAGAAATGGAGGCCAGTCAATGCAGGCAGCAGTCTTTTTGTCATTGTTTTTTATGCTCTATATATTGATGGAGTCGCCTTGCAAAAGGGGTTGTCGCCATCTCCCTCTCTCTGCCTCGCTTTCTTTCTCTCTCTACCTCTCTGCGTGTGTATTGAAAGGAGGGGGGATAAAGAGAAGTGTCATGTTGGCTAAATGTTTGGCAAATCCTTGACGCGTCACAGGCAGTTGAAGTTTACGATAAATGCCTGCAGCTCAATGGTAGTTTAAGGGCCCATAATGCGCTCTAAATATTTCAGCCTTCGCTCCGGCTCAGCTCGGGGAGTCGTTGAGATTTGGCGCCTGCACGAAACTTGCCGTTTAAAAGTAAACTTATGAGGGTTTACCTGATCCAACAAACACACACATAAGATGGGGAAGGGGAGAAACAAGATTGGCATTAAAAGGATAACAGCGGGTGCCAGTTGCTGCCTTGCTACCTGCCAGTTTTCCTGCCTTACTCTGCCTGCTACGTTGGCATGTTTCAATTCAGCCAAATTGACAAACAAGTCCCTGCTCTGCTCTGCTCTGCTCACCTCTTCTCCCGGCCAATCTCTGCTGTTGTTGTCGTCTCCTCGACAACCGAAAATGAAGCTCATCAGCGGCGGGGCTCATGTGAAAAGCCGGCGTTTGGAAAAGCGTTTTAATGCGCGCGCTCGCCGAGGCGTCCAAATGCCAAAGCCAAACACAATTTCATTGAGCCGCCCACCGCGTCCTCTCCTCCAACTCACCAAACTCCCCATTCTCTGCACTGCATTTCATCTCCCGCTGCTGTAACTGGAGGCCCCAAAAACCGTGCCGTATCACGTATGCCGGGGACACCTGAACTGAAACCGAACCGAACCGAACCGAACTGAACCATTGGCGCGGCGTTCTAATTGACTTTACTCGCATAATGCCTTTTTGGCCATGTTTAAGCGTCATCATATTACTTAACTGGCTAACTCACACACAGCCAGGCCAATACATCGCACACAGCACCCAGCCCACATATCAAGTGTGTGTATCGCGTGTAATTGGAGCCGCTCTCTCTGTCCAATTGCCAGAACTTTTAACTACTCTTACCCACTGAGAGTTAATGCGAATTCGCAAGTAGTTAAAGAGCAGGCATAAAATCAGAAAAATATTTAAAAATCAGTATAAATAAGGGCAATCTGCTGACCACATTTTAATCATTTTTGTACTCAACCAGCATATCTCTAAATATTTGTTATAAAAGATAACAATCTAAACAGAGTGATATAAACATATGCTTATATGGGATTGGGCAATCTGATAGGAAAGGTTTATTGTCTTTAAGAGCTTGCTGTCTACTGATATCATTTTGCGACTCTATCAGAAATGTGAACACTACACTGTGAAGCAAATTTCAACGTTAAGATTGTTTCGCTCATTTCTTTCTAAATTGTTTATTAACAACGAGAAACTTGAGCAATATAAAAAAAAACAAGTTGCTCTTAAATTATTGCGTTGTTCATCTTAGCTAGAGATGTAATTGTTTTCAATAATCTGATTTAATCAACTTTTCTTATAAATTGATTGATTAAATACTTTCAAAATTAATTGTATAGAGGTCAAATGGTTGTCAATTATTAATAGAAACTGCATGCTTGATTTTATTAGATTTAGGCTTTGACTACACATTGATAAAAATCACGCTCTAACAACAAGAATGAAATTGTTCTATTAGAGAATGTTTCGATCTTAAAAAAATCTGGAAACAAGCTTCCATTTTTATTTTTCTTTTAAGTTTGAAGCAGTCTGCTTTCAAGAATTTTATAAGTTCGAATATTTCTTAAATTTAAGCATATCATTCCTTTTTCTCCTCTTTAAGGTTTATATATAGTACATATATAGTTCACTAAATTGTCTTTAATACTTTTTTAAATAATTAGTAATACAATTTTTATAATTTGTATTTATTTGCAATTTTTCTTACTGTTCTTTATGGCTTTCACTATTTTCTTTATTTTCACCACTTTAAAGCTTTCACTATTTTCGGCTACTTAGTTAAGTGATGAATCTTTGTAAATTGACGCTTCTGCTTTTATTGACAGTTTCATTTAATAGAGTTGCCAATAAAATATTTCGCGAGCTGTTTATGCGACTTTTATTGTGTTAGAGCATTTCAGCTGCAACTTGTTGTTGTGGTAAGTTCTGTTTAGTTTTTCAATTCAATTAAATGCGTTCCACATTTTGGGCTCAATTGTTGTTTACACACTTAACTACACACACACAGACATAGAGAGAAAGCGAGACAGATGTGTATTTTTATAGCATACACTTTTGGCCTGGTTGGCAGTTAAGTAGCCAACGGGCTGCATGCCGAATTTGTTGCTGTTATTGTTGTTGTTGCCAGTTGTTGTTGTTTGAATTGTTGTTGTTGAACTGGCTTTGGTTTTGCTGCGAAACTTTGAAAACTGGCGACCGCCGACGCGCCACTCGACTCGACTCGACTCGGGTTGACAATATTTGCGCAGCATTTTGTTGTTGTTGTTAGTGCCAACTTGTTGTTGCTTTTACAGTTGCCGCTGCTTGTCGGTCGGGCAATTGAATTTAAGTGGCTGCAACAGCAACAAAGTCAATGACACGGACTCACATTCGTTTTGGCCACTTTGTGGCAACTACCAAATATGTTGCATAGTTTTCATTATTTTTCTCTCTTATTTTTCCTGCTGTTTTCGTTTTCAGTTTGTTTTTTTTTTTATATTTTTGGCGTTGCTTTTTGGTTTCGGCGGCAGCTTCATGAAGCATCATCATCAATTTTCATTGTAACGCGATTAGCCCCGGAACTTTGCGAGGGGTCAGCGGCAAACCGGATTCGTGCCTAACATCATTTGACCTCCCTCCGCCCTCTTTTTGTCTCTCCCTATCACTCGGTTCCCCTCTCAACCTGCCTGCTTCTCCTAAGTCCAAATCCCGCGAGCATTTATAAATGATGAGAGCGCGCGTTTTGCGACCAATCTCCTCGTTCCTCGTCCTCCTCCCTTCGAGATTCCTCTCCTATCGCCCGCTCCCCGTCGCTCCCTTGGCAGCTTCGGCATCTGTTTTATGTTGTCGGCGTATCATTTTTCTATGGCCATGTGTAATTTATGCTCCATTTGCTGGTTGCTGCTCTTGTTGTTGCCGCCATATTTTTCTATATGCATTGCATATTTATTGTGCGGCCATTTTCTATATAATCTTTTCGGCCAGCTCCATTGTTTGGCCATTTTTGGTAGCTCCATTTCTGATAGACAGACACATGCTCCTTTGATTTATGAATGCAAAACGAGCCGACCGACCAACAACAACAACAAAGCCACCTAAATTACAACAACAACAGCTAAGCAATAACATCATCTGAATAACAACAATATGTTTAGTCAGCGTCGAGCATTGAGCTCTTCCTGTTTGTTGCCTGTCCCACGCTGTGATTTCTTTGCTTCTTTCTTTTTGTTATTGTTTGTGGCAATTAGCCTAAAAGTTGTCTACCTAAAATTTCATTAGGACTCTCGCAGCCGAACAATGGAAATGATATATGGGGCATCTTTTGTTTGCGCTACATCTTGTGTTTCACATTCACTGCAAAAGGTTATTTTTAAAGACGAACGCAGGTGCTGCGAAATTTGACATTCCAATGAAAATATTATTAATTCGAAAACAATCGATTGCTAGAAAAAACTTCAACTTTAAAGTCCTTAAATTTAAATGATTTTCGGCTTCTTTTGCCACAAAATGTTCTTGAAATAAATCAACAAGTTTAATAAAAATGACTTTTTAAAAATTATCTTACTAGTATTGACGATACATTTTTAGACAAAATCGAGATTTAATAATTGATTGAAGTTTCAAATGAGCCATTATGAACAACATGCCAAAGTAGCTAGATTAAAAAAAAAATTCTTATCGCACTTTACCAAACTTCTCGATATATTTGCTGATTAATTGAAGTGCCTGAAGTAATTATTATTTAATTATAAAACACGAATTTCATACCTTGATTTCTAATTTCTAATTCTATTATCGATTTGTGCCATAGTTGTTTTTTAAAGCTTGCAATGCACTTGTTTTAGTGCTAAACTCATTAATATATTCGAGACTATTTTAATTAATTTCATTACTAATTGTAACTAAAACTATATTTATTGACAATATATATATGAATATACAACTTCAATGCTCATGCCATAAGAATATTCTACATAAATGTTGGTTTAATTGAGGCATTTAAGTGTGATGGAGGCAGTTGCCACACGTAGCCGGTAGACGCAACTCTGTCGATGCGGGATTTGTGCGGCATGCAACTCAATTGAAAATGAATCGCAGAATCTGGGAATTTAACGCCTTTGCCTAGCCGCATCTCTAATGAAGCAATTTTCACTAAAAGCAGTTACCACAGCCGCCTTCCCCGCTCTCTACTCTACTATATAGCATACATGGACTTGCAACAACAACAACAACAACAACTCAATCTGTGGCGCGTGTTTGTTTCAAAGCTCAAATTGCAAGTGCCAGGCGGGGAAAAAGAGAGAAAGAGCCTGGCTCTTGCAATTATCCACGAAAATATCCACATGCAGCAAGCTCAGCTATTGCTGCTTCTTACCTCACTCTCTCTCACTCTCTCTGTCCCTTTCTGTTTCTGCGTCTCTTTCTGACTTTCTTGTCGCTGCACAATGCTTTCAGCACTTGGCAGCTACGTGCGAATTTATTGATAGCGATATTTTTGGACTGAGCTTAGTTTGAGGGCCAAAAGCGTTGCAATGCAATGCGATGCGATGCGATGCTGCTAAGTGCATTTTACATTTCCGGTCAATGGCGCTAACCTCACGACTCAACTGCTTAACCCTCAAGCCACCTCGTCCCTCTCCGTCCCCTTCCGGCCCCTGCATTCCTGGCAGCATTTCTTATTATGTTCGCTTTGGTTTTCATTTGCTTTTCATTTGCCATTACTTGTTAGCAATTTGCGTCACGCTCTCACTCTCAGTTCCGACTCTTTCTGTTGCCCATTGAAACCTTTACATTGGCATTATAGCCGCTCCTTATAGCCTGACTTTGCCCTCCCATCCCTCGATGGTTATCCCCCGCCCTCCTCCATTGAGTACGTGTCGCGGCGCCTGGCTTAAGGGTTAGCGTATTTTTTTTTCCCCCCTTTGTTTTATTTTTTTTTTGTTTTTTGGGGAGGCCAAAGTGTCGACACTTTTCGCAACTTTGCTCTTGTAATTTTTATTGGCGCTGAAGTTCTTCTCTCAATTTTCTCTCATTTGTAAATGGCGCACATAAATTTATTTGTTTGTTCCAACAATGGCGAATGCCTAACCCCGCTTTTCCACTTCCCCCGCTGCTTTTCTCCACTTCCATTTGATGCGTGTCTTGACAATTTCATTGTCTTTTGTTTTATTTTTTTGTTGGCGCTTTTCTTTGTTTTGGTTTCTCTTCTTTATTTTTTGGTTTTTTGTTTCAAATGATAATTTTTGAATGCGTGGCGAGGGAGGTGCGAGGGGAGGGGATACTACTCATATAAAGAGTGTCACGTTCTTTGAGCTCCATGCATGCGCTGCGCTGAGGAGTCAGATTGTTCCTTTTTGGCCAAATGCTTTTATGCTCAAATAACAAGCCATAAACATTTTGTTTGCCGCTGTCATGCGACTCGCTTAACCATTTTCGCGCTGTTTGCACGCGTTTTAAAACGCGACCAGCGAGACAGAGAGAAAGAGAGAGATAGAGAGAGACAGAGAGAGAGAGCAAACAAATAAAAAATGATAAAAATTTTATTGCGCACGCAAAACAAATGAACTAAATGGCTTTCCCGCATTACATATGGCTGTATATATTGCACTTCTTTTTTTTTTTGCTGTATTTTTTTGGAATGTGTTCTGAGTGGGGGGCGTGGCATTTGCGCCCTCTCCTGGCATCATCTAATACACAAATTGCCAGGCACTTTTGTTATTTTGATTGTTCGCTCTCAACTCAATTCAACTCTTTATGCGTTTTGTCCTTTTGTCTTTTGTCGTTTGCCTTATTGTTTAACATTTGATTAGTTGACACTTTTCATGTCACGAGCCCCAAAGTGATTGCAATCCTCACACTCTATTAGATGGCACAACAAATTGGCTGGCAAACAACAGAAATTGCTGATTTGCTGGCAACAATCAAATGCTTCATTCACCTGTCACGAACTTCGATTTTCCAACTCAATCCAAGCTTCTGCTTTTGGTGCCACACTTCTATGAGGTTTTTTCTTTTAATTGCACAACTCACATATAAATGCTGAACTATTATTTTAACCCTTCGGTGCCACAGAAAGTGAGAGAATTATTTGATGTTTGATGGTCAAATTACAAATATTTTTGTGTCTTAATTTGCAATCATCATTGAAATGAATGCTAAAATATTTATTTATTCATGTATTTGGAATGCTCATAGCAAAAACAAAAATGCCCATTTATTTTATTTCCAATAATTATATAATGTAAAATTGTACTATAGGAAATGAAGTGAAATACAATTCTTATAGAAATTTATGTTTTGCAATGTTTTGTGTATTTTAATCTTTAACCATTATGCGTGAATAGATATCTTTATGACCAGTGAAATGAATATATTTGAGAGAAACATTTAAAATACAATCAAATGTTTTATGTTGTGCTTTGAAATCAATTTAATTGCAAGATAAATTTTAATACGAATTATGAATTAAATAAAATTGAAGAGTTACTCTAATTCCTATAAATTGCTTTATTTAAAACTCCTCGAAAGTCGAAACCCTTAAAGCTCGCAATAATTTAAACTCATTCCTCTCCAATTATGCAATGCATTTTCCTGAGTAACATTCCTGTGGGCAAGCTGTAGAAATTTCTGTGGAATTGTATCAATAGTGTTATACGGAACTCACATGAAAGTTAAGTAATTGCTTGGGAATTCTTTTGAAATCCAAATTTAATTTTTTTTATGTTTTTTCTGGCTGTACAATTTGATGAGAACTTTTGCAGTTTCCAGGAATATTCCATAAATCCAAGCTTCAGCTGGCAATCATTAAATAAGGGGTTAAGTTTGGCTCGATTCACCATTTGACCAGTCAGCAAGGCCTTTGGCCAGCTCTTACCATAAATTAAACATATATGCCCTGCAAGAGATGCCCACACACACAAACACACAAACACATACACACACACACACACCAGACAGATTGGCACACACACCCACACACACTTGTATGTTGAATCTAACGCCCATTTTGTATACGAAATTTCTAAATGGAATTTAATTTCCGGATTAGAATAGACATTTCATGCATTTTGGGGCTAGGCTAAACTTGGTAGTCCTGTGAGTCCTGTGTCTGGGTCTCCAGTTCGGTCTCAGCCGTTGCTCTCTATATGCCTCAATGGACAATTATAACGGCACCACCACCAACAACAACAACAGCAGCAAAGCGAACCAAGAGGCACAGTAAGAGCATTGGGCTTTGGTTTGAGGCGTGGCAGATACCAGGTCCAAAAATTGTTCAACATTTGCGGTTTTTTGCTGGCGGCTTCTGTCGTTCTGGGATATACTATAAAAGAGCATATGCATTTTGTAATCGAATATGTAACAAGTGAAATAAAGGCAGCAAGAATAAAACAGATCAACACACTTTTAATGTAGCTTGCATAATTTATATATCTATTTGTATCACTAATAATCTTAAACAGAATTATAAAATATGGAATGGAAGCGTAACTAATATTCAACTTGATTTAAAATAAAAATACTTTACTTGTTTAAAAATTTGCCAGTTTGCCAATTTTCATTTTGTTGTAAATTTTGGTATCCACACAAAGGCAAAATGCAAACAAGACTTGAGACAGGACCAGCGAGGATACAGAGAGAGGGAAGGTCTGTGAAAAGCTTTGATTGAGACATGACAATCTGTTCTCTCGCTTGCTCCTATTAGGAGGGACCTGTGCAGGAAACTCGCTCAGATTTATGTTGTTCGTTAATGTAATTTGGTCTACCAACAGAGCCGACAATGCCAATCACTACGATGACTACGGTGATGGCGATGATGATGATGACTATGATGAAGATAATGATGTGTGCAGTGAATGAATTTAGGCTTGATATGCTTGTTGATGAGTTGACAATGATGTTGAGCCTTAGTGTATGGTTCACCTCGTTTGGCTCAAACTAAATTTTTTAATGGAGTGAAAATTACCGGAAACACAATTCAAACTGCTCCCCATGGCGGCAAAAAGAATATCCTAAAGACCCATGCAAATACGACAGAGACTTTGGACAATAGCTGTTGAAAGCATAAAGAAAAAAGGAATGAGCAAAAAAAAAAAAAAAGAAATAATGAAAAACAAAAGAAATCTCCAAGCTAAATGGCAGCAAAGAGTTCTCTAATCATCCAGAAAATGGAGCAACCTCAGGGAATGAGCACACTTGTTGGGGCAAGGTGTGGAGTACGAGAATGTGTGTGTGTGGCATGCAACACCCTTGACGCCGGAAACACCTTGTTTTCGGCGACCTACCCCAAACGTCGACTATTCGCTTATGGTGTTCCTGTGCAATACATAATATGCTCATTGTTTTTAAAACAACAGGTAAAACAGGTCGTCTGATGAGGTGAGAAACTGGGCAAGAAGCGAGCCGAGAAATGCGAAAAAAATGCTGGCTCAAAGCACAAAGCAATATGGGCAGATTGAATAATTAAGGGTGCACAGTTTATGAAGTAGAAGGCGTGCAATAAATGCTTTAAATGGGATTTTTAAATTTCTTCTTGCTTATGTATGTATATTGTCAATATAATACTATTAAAAGTATATAGTGTTAAAACATATTTTCGTTGATTAATTATACTCGTATCACTGAAAATATGATAGCTTATTTGTGGGCTTTTTTTCCTCAAGAAAGTATCTTAAGCTAATACCATATGCAAATAGTTGTGTTTTTTAATTTTAACATATACCGAATAGCATTCACTTTTGGTAATATTATTTTTAGTGCAAAAATATTGTGTTGCAAAAAATATCTTTGAATATTTTAAATATATAAATATACATAGTTCAATATAAGACTTTTCTTCTTGCTCTAAATCAGCAGCATATGCATATGCCATATGAAAAAGTCATTCATTTTGCGGAATATAATATTTGTCTGGTGCATATATTAATATAATAATGTACTGCTAAAAAGTTCTTGAATATATAGAATGTATTAAATATACTTATGTATAACTGTACATTTAATTCAATATCACAGTATACTTTTGCTTTAATTGTGCATATTAAATAATTATTATACCATGCCATATCTTGCAAGCAAGCAAGCTGAGCTGTATTTAAACTCTTCGAGCTGCCCTCGCATCAGTGAAGCAAAGCCTAGCCGGCAGCTGCAACTTTTGGCATCCAACGTGGAGTTAAACCATCTTTTTAGCCTCCGCTGGCTGACATGGCACGTTAGCCGGATAAGTTTGTGTCTGCGTGTTTTGTGTGGCGCTGCTGTTGCTTTGTTAAATAATGAATGAATGAATGACCAACTGAATGAGTGAATGAAACATACTCGTACATACCTAAACACGCGTCTAGCGCCCCCTCAAGACCGAGAGAAGGGCTAGAATAGGGGCAAGTTTAACATGAATTATTATGTGCGGAAAAGTTTCATGAAGCCAGACCAGGACCAAGCTAGGCTGGCCAGCTCAGACCGGCAACCTACAAGAGGGGCACACACACACACACACACACACACACACACACATACACACATACATACACACAGTCCGTACCGGTTCTGGTTGGGCTGTCTTGGAACTGAAACTGGGACTGGGAGTGAGAGTTTTTTTCTTGTATCTGTTACATACAATTTGTTTTAATTGCGCAAAGTAGTTGGCAACACTATTAGTGTAGCCAATTAATTTTCATTTAACAAGCAACCCGCAGGATTCACGCTTCTTCTTTTTTGTTGTTTTCCCCCCTTTGTTTTCTGCTGCTTCCTATCCCCATTGTTGTTGCTGTTGTTGTTATTATTCTTGTCTGCGCTTTGCTGAGACATTTAAAACACTGCATCTGTCTTTCCCTCTTTGTCTCCTTCCGTCCGGCTGGCCATTTATCAATGATTTAACAGTTTTATTTCTCTTGATTATAAACTAAAAGCCAGCGCATAATTCACAAAGAAATGCAGCTTAACAGTTTTTGGCTGGCCGATTTAAATTTATCATCACAGCTCATTTTCAAAAGCTTTGCAAATATTAATATTTGAAATTAATTTGTTTTTATTGCTGCTCAATTATAGATGAGCAAAGGTCTTTTATAGACATTGAGAAGGGTAGAGGTAATTTCTATTAATTTTTAACGAATTTCATCAATCTTCCCGTATTTTTAAGATGTACGTTAAATTACTAGTAAGATCTGTCCTATGCAAAATTGCAGTTCTAGTCAATAAATGGCAATTTTCAATAATCATCTACATATCTTCATTATTTATATATATATATAAAGTAATTTGTATTCATTTACTCACTGATTGCAATATCAATCCACATCCCAAACGGTAAAATACTATATACGATATATCTCTATAGACCACCTCCAAATTTAATAATATTCTGTGCCCTTTTTATATCCATGAATGCAAATATTGCAGGACTACTTAAGAGAATAGCTCGGACTTGTTGTTTTCCTAACTTTTATAATAATTCTCTCAACTCTATACTTTTAAATTTGAATCATCTAAATATTTTCACTGTAAGATTTCCTCGTGATTAAATAGTATTCGGAGCATAAGTTAAATTTCTAACCACTTCTTAATTAGTTTCTTACAATTATAACATATCAAACTTGCAAATTTCATTTACAAGAAAACAATTTTTTTATTTCTTAATAATATGAAAACTTTTTTGATACATGCTTTTCAAACACATTTTACACATCCAAAACCAGTGATTACTTGACGGCAACGAGTTCATATCTGGGAGGTTCAGCGGCAGGATATACTTGTTGTGCCATCTGAACGTTGCCTGTTGTTTGGGCTGGTGTCACGGTCATTACTTGAGGTTGAGGAGCCAGAGTCTGGGTGGTTGTCGTTACCACACAGGGAGAGCGGGGCTGGCAGGGGCCGACGGCAACGGCAGCTCCTGAGGTGGGCACCACAACCACATTACGGTCCATCATGCGTCTGCAGCGACGGCAGGGACGACCCCAGGCCCAGGGTCTCAGCACATAGAGGGGTCCATGGCGATGATAGCACTCGCAGTTAATGTTCACTTGTTGGACTTCGGCCATTTCGGATTGTATTTTGTGGATTGTATTCCTTGTTTGTCGTTCGTTTCGTTACTGAATGTCAAACCGTTCGATACATTGCATTTATAACGCAAAATGTTTGCGCCACTCGCTGCTATCAGTTATCATAATCCTCGACATTCAATATCTTATCGGCGGCAAACGAAATGACTTAATGATAGATCCGCACAATTCACTTGCTGTGATTCATTTTGCAGCCATTGTCAAGGTGTCGATTGCTGCTGTATGCTTCACAGGGGTTCAAGTGTTAAGCTCTGCCTTGCATTGCATGACTCACGCGTATCTTGAGGCCGGGCATGCCCCAAATACCATCCTCAGTCGGTGATGCGATTCGCAGTCTCTGCTTGAGTCACGCCTCCTTAATCGGCGGCTTAAAATTCTGTCGCGACAGCCAAGGTGACTCTCGGGTAGGTTCGTTGGCATTTCACTTATTCGAATAATACTCCAACTATATGCTGGCTTTTATTGATATCATTTCTAAGGGCAACTGTACTTTATATGTTCAATTATAATAATTTTTATTGCTGCGTAAAAGTAAACTTACTTTGCAACAAACAAGTTAGATTTAGAGTTTTTTTTATGCCGTAAACTTTTCTCTATTGCAATAAAAAGTACCACTATAATAGAATTGCTATAAATATCTCAATTAACATTTTGAAAAGCTTCCATTATTCACTATAGAAAAGACAGTTTGGAAGCTGATGCTTATGAAAGTTTATTATTTTTACATTTGTTTTAATTATTTCATAAAAATGTGTCGAACAAAATATGATGCAGAACAATTACTTTTGAAATGGATGCTTAAGAAAACTTGTTGTCATAAGATATGTTTTATTTTTAAATATCACTTTTTTCAAATTAAGCAATTGTTTTATTTTATACGAAGCTGGCTAAATTAAACTTTACATGTATAATTTTATACTTTACAAGTAATATTTATTGAGGTGGGTCCGAATAACAACTAATTCTTAAACACTTGCATTCTCTATCGGGAAATATATACTAAAAGTTAAATTAATTAAATAACAAAATTAATCGCTGACTTGTTATGATCCGTTAGTTATTTATAAAATACTTATAGTATATGTCAAATGTTAAGTATTTTATTAGTAAAGATTGAATCAAAAAAAGTTTATTATTGATTTTATAATTTAATAATGCATTTGCAATTGACAACATAACAAATAAAATGCTATTATATAAAGAAATGTTTTTGTTTATCAGTTTCGTTGACAAACATACATTATTGCTATTATAAGTATTATGTATAAGTAGTGCAAATGACTAACCTAAATACAATAAATTCAATCATTCGCATAAATGTTAGTGGTACTTTAGTTCAACATTGCGTATACGTAATTTAGTAATTTTGTAACGACATGGCCTAATACTTTCGCATCGTGGAGTGCATTGATTACATTGAACAAATGGATTTAAATGACCAATTGAATAGTCAATGGCACTTTAATGAAATCGACTGAACAAACAGGATTACCCATCAAAAGCGCAGCCCGATGAGCAGTTAGCTAGAGTAAACCATTGAACATAGTTGACAGCTTTTAAAAGAGGGTTTAATTTCATATTTATGCCAATGGCATAACAAATATATATTTAATGTATTTTTTTTTTTTTTTTGTCTTTTTACTGGTCACATCATAATGTAATTTCAATTATAAATAAATACTACTTTTGTTGTTGTTGCACATTTAAACTTATAGACGAAGCATTTGAAATGAATTTTCAATTAGGTAAAGCATCATCCCATCCCCATCCGCCCTCCGGCTACCATCTGGGCTGCTGTTGGACCACAATAACCTCCTCACGTGGCGGACGACGTCCGCCAATGTTGAACTCGATGAGTGGTCGGTTGGGACGCATCACTTCCACCTCGACAATGGGACGAGGCGGTGGTGGTGGTGGTTGGTAGACAGCCGCTGGTGTGACCACCTCAACCACTTCTGGTCGGTAGGAGGGATAGCGTGAGCCAACGTCGATTTCCACGATGGGACGGGGAATCCTTGGTGGCACAATGTCCACCTCCACGATGGGACGTCCTCCATGATGGTGATGGTGATGATGATGTCGGCGTTCGTCGTCGTAGTATGACATGTTCTTTCCTTTTAGGTCTCGGTGTAGCGCTCTTCTAGTCCTCCAAAAGTCCTTCGAACTTGCGGCTGCTTCGGCTGGGCGTTGACTGAACTATTTTCGCAATTGCTTAACATATTTAAGACCAGGCCAGTTCGCTGGCGCTTTGGTCAGGTTGGTACTTTTTTTTTCCCCCGTTGATGGCTTAGTTCATTATCTTGTCAGGTGGTCTTACTGTCTTCGATAAATAGTGATAAACAACTTCCAGTTAGGAGGCAACCAGCCGAAAGGGGGAATCAACAAAATGCGTTGTCAAATTTTCAATTTGTACTCGAATTTCATAAATTTCACAAAGTGAATCATAAAGAAATAAATGTTGTCTCGTTACAAAAAAAAAAATAAAATTATTTTTGTCTAATCGATTGTTCTTGCTAGAAGGAAAAGAAAGTAACGAAAAACCCCACGCCCCCTTCCAGACTTATGTATCATTGTTATCGGATTTATTTTGTCAGCTGGAAACTTACGATGTCTTTAAAAATAAATAAACAATTTGAAATGAAAAAGGTTGGAATTCATATACGAAAAATAGATTGTTCACAGGCACAAAACCTGTTGTCGACGTAGGGCGAAATTGTAGCATTTTAATATTTATTTCAATAATAAACAATACCCATAGTAGCAGCATATAAAAAATATGAAATTTTAAGAGTACGGTATATCCGTGATTCAATTTCCCTTTTGCAAACTGCAATTTTGTTTTCGTTACAAGGAGCTTAACATTGATGCTTAAGCAGCTTTGAATTCAATTTTCTTAGAAACCTTGAAGTAGTTATGGGGATAATCAGCTTGTTAAATAAATCAATTTTGTATCTTTATTAATCTTTATTAAGGAATCACAAACAAAGAATTGCTTTACCTAATTGTATGCTATGCATATTTTTCAGAAAATGTTTTCAAATAGTTATGTGCATCTTACCCTACTAGACCTCCCCAAAAGGTTCTATAATAACTAATTGTATATCTGTGTATAATTTTAAAATTATTTGCTTGTTAACTGTAGTACATATTGATTATCCCTTTTGTATATATAATCTGATTAACGGTCACAGAAAGCTTGTATTTGTCTATCAAATAAAGCAAATATGTTAAAGGAACGTTTGGGCGTAAAGAATTTGCTGATGTTTCAAAAGGTAACCATTCTCGTATAATAATTAATATTTAATAAAATGTATACTTATATATTTGATATATAATTTAACTGTTCGACTTGTATAAGTTTGCCATTTTCTTTTTAAAATTCAACTAACAAAAATACATTTTAAAAAGTGTACATTATATACAACATTTACAGAAACTAGTTAATAAAGTATACAACAATAAAATACAAAAATAACAAAAAGATAGATTTGTGCTTAACCATCTGCAGTTATATATTTTTGTTAATATATTCATACACCATAATTATTTTAAAAGTGCACTTTAAGTGTTAACTAACAATACGTATCTCTTGCTTTTTTTTGGCTTGCATCTTATAGATTATTTTATTTACTTGTCGTATACACAGAAACATTTAATAGATTTCATTAAGTGATAGACACATGGACTGTTGTTCACTTGATTTCGTCACTGGTCAGTTCGATTGGCGTTGTCATTGTCTACATTTCAATAACGCGGATAGGGCGGATTGTTGTATTGCTGATACTGTTGATACTGATAGCCCTGTTGCTGTTGATAGTAGCCCGCCGATCCCATGGCTCCCATGTTGCCCATTGCACCATATGGTTGTGCCGGTGGCATCATCATTTGTCCGCCGGGCAGCGGCATATAGTTCACAGCCGGATTCACGACGACGACTTCGGGCCGAGCAATCGGCGGCGGATAATATGCCCCACCGTAGCCGGAGAAAACATCAATTTCGATATCTGGAGAGCGGGGTGGGAGTGGGAATTATTAGCGCAGAGTTATACACTCATTATATAGCGTCTTGATGATGATGGGCATCAATCATCCGCTCCGAGGTACCTCATAGGTCTGTCTGTTTGTTGCTTACTTGGACGATGATGGTGATGATGATGACCATAGCGATATGAATCTTCATAGTACACACGCATGGCTCCCGCTTACCTATGTGCTTTCTCAAGCACAACACATCGAATACTGCGCATTGTCGCCTTGCCAAAACATTATTCGGCCTTCCATCGACATCGACATTGCCATTGGCATTGGTATTGGTATTGGTATTGGTATTGCTGAATGCCATCAATCAGTTGGTGGAGCTTAATGGCATTTCCATTCCATTCGCTTCCATGCCATTCCAATGTTCGAGATAAGCGGCTCCAGCACAGGTGGTTAGTCATCTGAACTGTCAATTATGAACTGATACCGATAAGCGTTCAACGCGAGGGTTGAACGATAAGCCACAATCCCAGCGAATATTTGTCTATTTTACAATCTAAAGAAATTACTAGCGGATTGTTTAGATAAACTGTACATTGTTACATTTTTAACAGATTTGACTATCACCTGCATTTTTTTTAATACAAAACAAAGTACTTTCGATTTTTAAATATCTACAAATTCATTTTCCAAACAGTTAATTTCCAGCTATACTTATACACTTTAAATATTTAAATATAAAGAATTTCTTGAAATCTAATTGTAGAAAATAAAACACTGTGCTTTTAAATTTGATACTTTTAAAACTTGTTAAATGAACACGTATTGATTCGATAATTCATTATAAATATGAAAAATATTTAAATTAAATATTGTTCACTTGAAACCACGACGCCATACTAATTAAGCTACCCTCGCTTGCGCTTAGCTAATAGGCAGATGTCTCTTCGAAAGACAGACCAGCTGTGTGTTTCGATTGTGATTATTGATTTGACATGCAAAAGGGTAAGCAATGAATGCCTCAATAATTATTGATTGCAGGCAAAGCAGAAACTATGCCTCAGCTGGCAATTGGCTTATCGTCCCCTAAAATAGATGCTTCAACTGATAAGCGCCTTATCAGTGCGATAAGCAAAGTAAATACAATCGAATTGAACAAGTGAATTGAGGTGAGTTGGAGTACGGTATGTAAGTATAATTTATTTCATGCGATTGTTTGTTGTTTTATGTCTAAGGGAAATGCGTAAATTCTTCAAAAGATGGCTTGCCAAGCTCCTGGCTCCTGGCTCCTGGCTGCAGCTCTTAATAGCCTGGTGGATTGTGGTAGTGGTTGTTTGATGATGGTGGATAGTAGGGCGGTGGTGGCTGCTGCACAACAACAACAGGCGCAGGGCGAGGCGGTGTCTGGACAACCACAACAGGTGCGGGCCGAGGCGGGGTCTGGACAACCACAACTGGAGCATGATGATGACGTCTGGGCCAGCGTGGTGCAATCTGCACATTAATGATGGGCCCACGGCGTGGTGGCGGACCTCCGCAGCGATCACCTGGTGTCATTTTCTCAACTGCTGCTTATTTCACTGGAAAGTTGAATGGGGGAGACGAGACGTCCAAACACGTTAGCTGCTCGCACAAAACTGAAGCGTACCGAGCGGTAATCGAATGAGAAATCAAACGGCACAAAAGCTTCGCAAAGACTTATAAGCATTACTCATACGCAGTGGGGTGCACGCCATATCAAATTTATTGCTGTCCGATTACACGAGTTTATCAAGTTCCCTATTTGGGCAATCTTATCATTTCGATATGAAGCGAAAAATTCGCATATTTGAAAATTGATTTTATTAAATTTGTTAACTTAGCTCTTAAGGCTTGAACTGCTTTCGATTTCGATTTCTTCATAAATGGGCTTCCCTGCACTTGAGTGAGTCATTAGTTTGGGTCGACCAGTGTCTAGCTGACTAATTGTTGGTTTAATATGAGATTGCAATTAATTATCGATTATGAAACAGTGATTAAAAGCGCTTGTTTTTCGTTGAAAATGAAAAGTGTAAAACATATTACATTTCAAACATCAAATTAAAATAGCTAAAAATTGTCTCTGAATTTCTACAATTTAAGACGAAAGCTCATGACGAGTGCCAAATATTTGTACATCAATTAGACAACAGAGAGTGAGAGAGTTTGTGAAAATTGTAGGTCAATTGACGGGAGATATTAGAGAGAAATCTCGGGAGTGCTTCAATTAGGTTTTGCAACTGGGATATTTGGAATTGCGTGTCGAGTTATTTTTGGGGCGTGCTAATTGAGTTGTTGTTTCAGTTTGTAGGCTGTCAAGTGTGCGGCTTTTTCAAGTGAACACAGACGAAGTGGCAGCAGAGGCGGGGCGGGGGGCGAAATGTTGCATTTGTGAATTTGCAGGCAGGCAGGCAGGCACTTGAGTGTCACTTTGATCAAAGCCAAGGGGGCCAAGGAGGCCAAGAGGCAACACAACACTAAGGGATATCAGCAGCTGGAAGGGGGAAGGGGCGTAATAAGAACGAATACTTTCTCAACGTCCTGACAGGCAAAAGTTAAACATGCACAAAGCAGCGAACGACTTGCAAAACTTTTTAACTGCCTGAAAGAAGGAAATGAGTGCGAGTTGGAGGCTTATGCCGCATAACTCGTACATATTGCAAATGTGTTGGATGTGGCAAGCTCAATGGCAAGCCAAGACAGGGACTAAGGCGGAGATGGGGACAGACTTGACAGCGCGTAGCCAATGTAATGATGCCGCTTGGCTTCCCCATCCAAGTGATGCCTCCTCCTGCACTTGGTTTTTTCGCATGCATATTTTAGGAAATGAATTGCAAGCGTCGGCAAGATAAAACCAGCCAGCGTCTCAGAGTCGTGTGGAGCAGCGAATCGATAACTGTCAAAAAATAAGCCGGCAAGCAACACGCAAGGCATCGGCGAACGGGGAAGGAGGAGGGTGGAATCAGAAGTCGCGAGGCGGCACACAATTTAAATATTTATGGAGCTGCGCATGAGGCGCCACAGCACACGGCATAACCAAAAAACCGTAACCATAAACCCAACCGAAAACCGAGTAACTGCAGCAGCAACATCACCAGCCAAACTGGAGAAGCTACACAGAGCATGCAGTCGACAGCGGGAAGCGGGAACCGGAGCGTTTGGCAACGCCAGAAAACGCATTTCCTGCACATGTCATGAGTTGAAGGCGGCGTCTAGAATGCACTGCCAGTCGAAATGTCCGGGAGGAGAGAGCAGGAATATAACGTATAACATATCGTTTGGCTGAGATGAAGCGCATTGCTTTTGTCGCGTACTTCCAATTGTCGCGAACGAGGGAGGGGGAACACTCTGAAGGGAAGCCGCAGCAAAATTGTGCAGCCCTGCGAAATGGTTTTCAATTTTTAGCAATTTCTGTTACATTTTTAAAACATTCGAGCACATTTGGCTGCCAATTGTGTTTTACGCATGACAAGCACTGTGTACAGTTTGAGAGGCACTGTCGAAGCAACGCGCATTCTCGAACAGTTTAGTATGAGAATTAACATTCAATAAAATATGTATACATTTTTAAAGTACTGTAACTGTTCGTCTTGTATATTATACTATTGTTATTCTGTTCGATTATAAAATTTGCAACTATACTCGCCAAACGGTAACAGAAAACTAGTTTATGACATACATTGTATACATTTAAAAAAAAAATTATTTTAAAATAAATAAATACATTTTGCAAGGCAATAAAGTATTGCAAATCAACCTTAAAAACGTATTTGTTAACATATATATTGTTGTGAATTCCATGTCAAATAATATGATTCGAAATTAAAATTAAACTATCTTCACTTTTTTTACTATGTCACTGTAAATTCCAATCTTAAGTTTAATATTATTATTTTCCATTTAATGTAAGATAATTTAGAACTGGGTTAAAGTTGTTGACTTTGCAAATTAACGTGAAATTATCAGAATAATATTATTGTTATTTTATGGTAATTGATGATTTCATAAAATTACATCATGTAATAAAATTAGCATCAAATAAAAGATTTTTCTCCAGTCATTTGAAACACTGAAGGTTTTTCTAAGAATTGAATTTTTAAAAAATAATTTAGTTATATTACTAATTTATTTTTTCAAATAGAACAGCTTCTCTTAAAAATTGTAGCGAATGTTGGGCAATTAACTTTTGACTGAGCTGTTGAAACAATCAATCAAAATAAAATAGATGTTTCGTGTGAAGTTTTTGTTGAATTCTACGTTAGAAGTTTGTTGTTGTTTCTTTGATTCCCGTTCGTCGTTGTTTTGGATTTGTGGCAATTTCCGGCTTTTCGCACTTTGCGCCGCTTTATAATTGGTTTTCGTTTATTGTGACAAACACACGAGTTGAGCGGAATTTAATAAAAGCATTTTGCAGGCACATGTCAGGCCGAAACTTTTGTGCCGTTGTCCTGGCTAATGAAGCAGGCCAACGATTGAATTGGGACTCTGGTCGAAAATGAAGTTGTTGACGAGGACGAGGACGAGGACGAGGCGAGGGCTATGGAGTAATGTCAAAACGTCAGCAAATATTTTGTAGCTGTGTTGCGTAACACAGAGCCCTTGTTTCCCTGTTGTGCCCCCGGGGCCCCCATTCAGTCAACTGTGAAAGTGCCTCTAGCAGGGCTGCTCTGCTCTGCTGTGGGGGAGGCGGCCAGGGCGAAAGGGGGGCAGCAGCAACGTCGTCCACTCGAGTGTGCAATTAGGTGAAAATAAATGGTTTAACAAACGCCTCGAAGTATGCAATCATTTAAATTTCACTTCATTTGTCCTTTTCATGATTTCAGTGCGCAACTTCCCCCAGCGCGCTGTTCGCAGCGTTCCTTCAGTTTTCACATTCCTTGTCACCAAATTACAGAACCAAACAAAATTATTTTGATTTATATGCAAGACGAGGCGACATTCGCCTTAGTCCGCAGTCCGCCGTTCGTATTTCTTAGTCCTTAGTCCTCAATCCTCAGTCCTCACCTGCCTGTGTTGTTGTTGTTTCTTTTACTTTTTTGCTGCTGCTGCTTCTGCTGCTTCTGCTGCTGCTTCAGTTTGCCCTCGACTGTCAATAGATTTCTGGGGTGGCCAACTAAATGCTTTGATTCAGCCTGGACACGCCCCCGCTCCACTTCATCTCCCCTTCAGTGCTTGGCCTTCAGCCTGTCAACAAAACGCGCCGAAAACGAATTTGAAATGCAAATTTAATTTGAGACGCGACGCTGGCTTGCTACTTGGGCTCTCTGACCCACGTCTCTCTACTAACCTGGCTTGGCTAGAACTTGGCTAGCTCCTCACATTAATTGCCCACATTCCAAGGAGCTGAAGGTCCCATGCGCGTCTTGCCTGTTAATTTTACGCCAAATCAGCAACAACTTTGGATTTGAATTTGAATCTGGATTTCCATTTCGATTTCTGCCATGTGCATAAAATTTTACGCTGACTCCAAAGAGTAAACGTAACGAGGCGAGTGTGGAGGGGCCTGTGGAGTGCTGAGTGTTTGGCCTGATTGAAATGTTGGCAACTATTGCGAAAACTACTCGCAAGTTTATTGGCAAATTGATGAAGTGCTCGCTGCTCGCTGCTCGCTCTCGCTCGTTGCATGTGTTCGCCCCGCCAAAGGCTGAAAACAATTTCTGGGAAAGTTGCCTACACTTCAGTTAGAACCTGCCACACAACCGCATCTCTCCCCAATTTCCCGCTCTCAATGAATTCAGCGTTATATGCGTTGCATGCCGCCTGCAATTTGGCGGCGCTGATATGCAAATTAAGTTGTTGCGCTAAACGACGTGCCGGGAAACAGGTTCTGGGCTGTTCTTTCCACCTCACTCCCCCTTTTCTTCCTGGTTTTGTGGAGACAGCCCAACCAATTGGCGTTGCCTTTACCGAGCTTCAGCTCATTTGTATTACAATTCGTCACAAACTATGAGTTTACATATGTGTGCATGACTTCATATGACTTCGTCTGTGTGTGTGTGTGTGTAGGAGTTTTCATAACTATATGCGCTCTCGAATATGCTCTTCAATTCTATGTGCGTGGTGTGCTTGAGTCGTTGCTGGCGATTTCATATGCAATGTATAGCCAGAATTTCTTCAAGTCTATGAATCTATTTTGCTATTTCAAATAAAGTTTTAAGGTTCCACAATTTTACAATATTTCTTCAAATTTAATTGAAGTTAAGATAACGCAAATATTTGATGCAAATACTCGTATATGACCGCTAAATGTAAAAGCCAAAAATCAATAGATATATTTTAATTTTTTTCATTAAACGAAAAATTACACAGTTCACTGCAGATTGTGTAAATTGATTGAAAGTAATATATGACTAAACTTCTTCATTAGAAATAAAACCTGTAACTTTAAATTTAATTTTATTAAATAAAAAATTTACCAGTTACTTGAAGAATGCAAATCAATGCAAACATTAGTTGAAATTTTTGAATGAATGAAATCAGAGTAAATATTACAATTCAAGCGAAATAAATTTAAATAATTTTAAGAACTAAATAAATGTATTTTTATGAAAAGTAATATTAAATATAAAAGTAATGTTATAAGTAAAGAATCCATTAGTTAATTGCCTAATAAAATTATAGAAAATACTTTGCAATAATAATTGAAATACTTCAAATAATATTTTTTGTCTTCAAAACATTAATTAACTGTCATTAACAATCTTAGAAGCCAATAGTCGACTTTTTACAGCATTTAAGCAAACTTCTGGTGCCACCTTCGCGCGATGATTTGTTGCATGTGGCTGTGCGATTCGTGGTAAGATTTATGGCGCAGGAAAGTCGCGCGCCTGCATAAATTGGCTCGTAATCTGAGCCAGGCTGCCTGAAGAGCTGCAGAAGCAAAACCTAAAGCGCGCACTTCATTAGCTCAATAATTTCACAATAAATTATGCAAAACGATTGACAAAAAGTACAAACTGAAATCAAGTTGTTTTCCCATTTGTCGCTACTCATTGCTCGTCTCTCATTTCTCATTTCGCATATTCTCATTTCTCATTTCTCAATTTTCAAATATTTGATTTTTGATTTCTATTTTGCCATTTTCCATTTTGCATTTGGGCAACGCATTGTTTTTGTTTTCTTATGCACTGATGTAGAACGTGCGGAAATGCCGCGAAATTTTTGACAAGCTCGTTCGCCTGCCTCGTTCGTCCGCCTGCTTTGCTTGCTCGATAGATAGAAAGATACATATATAGATACATATATATAGATGCATACTCGTATATAGTAGTTTGGATGGATGGCTGTGTGTCAACGGGGGACGTATACGTAATGTTGCAAATCACAAAGCACAAATCGAAATCACCAAAAATCGCAAATCAAAATCGAAATTGCAAATCACAAAAAGCAATTGCCAAAATCGAAATGCATAACAAAATTATAAGCCAAGCTGAAAGGCCGACTAGGGGGCGGAATAGGCGCGGTCGCTATTGGTACCCCAAATCTATTATATTCGCGGATGCGACCTTGTCAAATTATATGCTGAGCGTCGCTTATCGGCAACGGAAATGCGCATTATCAGATTTGGCCTTTGACCAAACCCAAAATATCCATTCCCATCTCTTCCCCCCTTTCGAGTCCTAAGTGTATATGAAACTCAGACGAGAAGCGGACTGAAAATTGTTGAATTAAAAGCTGCATTGCCATTTTGATGAATCATTTATTAGACAGAGCAACAGCAGGAGAGCGAGAGAACATGAGAGAGTGGAATAGAGGATACTGAACAATTGTCGTGAACCCGTTTGGTCTGCGTGTGGCTGCAATTTTAATTAAAATTTATTGATTTACAGCTGAATAAATGCGGATTGCAATTGCAATTGCATCAATGTCGTGCCGTTTGTCGTTCGATTTTGGCCTTTCATTCCCTTCTCTGTGACCATTCCCTTTCCCTTCACTCCATTCTTCACCAGCCAGCCTGGGATACCTTTGATTCCATTTAAAGCTGGTGGCATGGCGTTTAGGACACGTTGTGGCTCGACAATCGATAGAGCAAATTGCTTTAGCATAATTTAGTGCATATTTAGCGATATATTCCTCGAATAACATTGAATTAATCATATGCAAAATGGTTTCCAATCTGACTTATTGGCTGCCATTAAGGTGTCCCAGCGCTTAGCAATAGAGAGAATTGCAACAAGTCTACAAATTGTTGATTTATAACTACAACGAATTATACAACTTCAAATATTGTTATTAAGCTGCAGCCTACTTGTTTATTTACCTAATTAATTAAATATTTATTTATTTACACAACGAAAAAAAACGTCATTGTTTTTGCATTTATTTAGAATGCAATAATAAATTAAACAAATACTTTGTTATCTTTTTAGGATGTGTGGGCTGCATTTAAGCGCTATGATAAAGTACAAATAATCTTGTTATGTATTTGTTATATATTTGTTTTTAATTATGAATTTGCAGTTTATTTTAATCTCCCATCTAACATGTTGGCTTCTGACTTACTTTACATTTTTTAAATGCATTTTCGGTGTTTTTTGTTCGCTGTGAACAACAAAAGCGTTTGCATGACAAGTAGCTAACGATTTCAATCAGCCTTCTATTATTTTTTTATGCGGCAATTTATTCCTATTTTACAACATTTTAATTGTTATAACGCTTTAGCTATTGACTGGCATAGTAAATTACAGTTTTTCCATGTACCGAAGACTATTAAAATGATTTTTATAGTTTGGTTGCTTGTAATAAACCTATCTAGTATATTAATCGATTTATGCTCTAAACAAATTTATAGCTTTAGGTACTCGTCAGCAAAATTTGCATATGTTTGCAAAGTGTTATTTTGCATATGTTCATTCAGAAAATAAACTCTTAGGAGAGCTTTTATTATTTATTTGTGAACGTATTCCATTCAGTTTAAGTTCGTGCATAGAAAAAAATTTAACTTTGAGGCTTGCTGGATAGTGTTTTGCTTGTAAACATTAGATAAAAAAATTAAATTAAAGCAATGCCATTTATTTAAAGAAACTTAAAATTACATTTTTTTTTCCAAATGTTCTTCATTCATTCATTCCATTTTAAAATCGATTTTAAGATAAGATATGGATTCGTTATTATTTTCAGTTTCCCTTCTCTAATGTTTATACCCTACAAGTTAGCAGTTTGGGCTGATTAGAGTATTGCAGTTTCGCATTTAGCAAAGATGTTTGCCATTGCCTCAGCTTGGTAGTTCTTCAGACTCAATCTCAGCTTTTGGTTTCAATAATGCATTTCCGCTTTTAATTAAAGTTTTAGTTGTAAAACATTTTTCAAAAGTTACTGCAAAAGTTACTTTTGGTTGCTGCTGTTTTGTTTGGTTTCTCATTTCGTCCCAGGTCCTGACGACCTCCCGCTCCTTCCGCGCACTCTTCAATGTCATTAACAGGTGAAAGTTTTCAGCAGCAGCTACACAAACACTCACACAGACACACACAGATACATATCATTAAGGAAGCTTAGCAAGAAGCGGATGAACAATTGCAATTGTGGTTCATTTGACAGTTTTCATTACGTTCCCATTTTTGTTGTTGTCTTTGCTATTTTCGGTGAGGTTGTTGCATCATTGTCTTATGCTGCTGCTGCTGCTGACAGGAAGGGGAAACGGCAACAGCAGCTGCTGCATTATTAACGGCAACATAGTGTTAAGAAGTGCAGTAAGCCAAATGTTAACTGTCCCGGCCAGGCCATTCAGTAGTCCAAAAGTTAGAGCAACAAAACTTGCGGCTATAAATCAGCGCAACGAAACAAAAGAACATTTTCTGTTGCCTACCTGCAGGCGCACTTTTCCTCATTGTCAGTGTGTGTGTGTGTGTGTGTGTTGATGTGTGTGTGCAGTTTTTAACAACATCTGGCGCTGATTTTAAGGTTTCGCTTGGGGAGAGATTCGCGGCTTAATTACAATAAAATATTTAAACCGCGCTCGGCTTGTTGCCGACTCTTTTGCTTTTCCTTTTCAGGTCTTAAGTTGTTTTCTGCCAGGTGTTTATGGGTCGAACATTGCTTTTTACGACCTGCCACACATGTCGAAACGTAATTTGATAGTTATGGCCGCCCCCCTCCCCCTCCCCCAACGGCTGAGCGGGGGCAAGTGGCAGCAAGATGTGTGCGGAGCCAATAGAGCCAAAAGAAGCTGCTGCCGCTGCTGCGTTGCGTTGCGTTGTTGTGTTGTCGAAACTTTTAAGCAAGTCGCATGAATATTTAGTTGCGTAATGTGCCACGCCCCGCTCCCCCTGCACCCGCTTCACTCACGCGCTTTATCTTTAATTTGTGCGACAAGCCAAACAAAACAAAAGGAAAACAAAGCGAAAGAAAAGAAAATGCTAATTTTATTGACACCCCTCATCCCCACAACATTTTTGCAGCAGGCACAACGCGGAAATTGAAGAAAGGTAAGCGGTTTGTGGGTTGCGAGTTGAGACGTGGCATGTAGGGGGAGGGGAGGGAGAGGGGGAGGGGAAAGTCCCTCAGTAGCTGCCGCAAGGCCTCGACTGGCAAGTCATTAACACATTTGAGCCCCCCCAGTAAATGTATAAACTACGGCCACGCCCTCTATCGCCCTCGCCCATACCCGCTCACATCCTGTGCCTAATTAACACGTTTTGAATTGTGAATTTTGAAATGCGGCAATCGCAAAAACAACAACAGCAACAGCAACAACAACGAGATTGCCAGTCGACAGCAACAACAATTTATGCAAAATGGATTTAGTGTTAAGTAAAACAACTGGGGAATTTGCATTAATAATTGCCACGAATTTGAAATACACTTATGACTTTAAGAGAACAATGTCGATGTGGCAACTATGGATTTATTAAAAAGTTTAAAATTGACTTACCCACTCCAATTAGTATATGAATTATTGTTCCTATAAGAAAAAGAAAATTATATTAATTACAATATATACAAATTTTGTAAAATTATGTTTCTGCGTATATTAATGAACATGAAAATTTGAATATAATTATATTTCAGAAATGCATACACAAATGTTTATTTGTTTATTACAAAAAGGAAAAAAAACTGTTGTATAAATCATAAATTTTCCAATAATAAATATTTGTTACTATATACAAAATTATAAATATATTTATAAAATGAAAAATTAGAACAAACATTTACAAATACATATAAATCTTATTTATATGAACGAGCATTATTATTCCGTAAAAAGGAATATTTATGAAAATACTCAAAAATTCATTAAATTCATGTTTGTAGAAATTGAATCAAAAAGGACAATGTTAAAAGATTTCATAAAATATTTGTGTTTATTTGTGATTTCATTAATTATTGTTACGGAAGGAAATATGAATACAAAATCAGAGTTCATAAGTTTAAAAAATATTGAGGCGAAGGAAAATCTCAAACAAATAGTATAAATATGTAATTTTGTATACTTTCAAAAATATGCGGAAGCAACGCCATAGAAAGCCTAAGAATATGTAATAATGTCCTTTAGTTTATTTTTAAAAAAGGATCTCTTAAGTTAGGGCAACGCAATATATAATTCAATAACATGCTTTCGCTATGTAAATAACCCAACCCTGATGAGAGTCTGCTAATATCCTTTGGCATAAGTGTAGAACAATCTGGTGGCATATTGATTCCTGGTTCCTGGCCTCAGCCCTGCGGCACTTTGGACCTTTTTTATGCGAATGGCTGGCGGGGCTGAAGGGGGGGAATTGGAATTGGCCTAGAGAGTTTTTGTGTCTGAGGGGCGCAACCTTGAAGGTGTCAAAATAACATATTTCAAGGGGCGTTTGGGCGTGGCATTTGTTAGGCACAAAATGAAATTAAAACGCGCATAAATTATATGATGAAGGAGCCAAAACTGACGACAATGCCAACGACGACGGCAACCGAAAATCGTTGAATATATTAAGACATTTTGGCGGCTGTTAATTTCTGGCATAAAGTTTTGCATACTTTTATAAGAGGGAGTTAAAGGCGGTTGTGATGGGGGAAGACTGCATAATTGCTCAATAGTGCGCAGCGTTTTGTTTAAGCAATTACGTCGATGAAGGCGAGCAGCAGAGGAGGGCCTGTGATTTATGTATGTGGCAGCCACGCCCAACCAGATTCTGTGTCAGTCCCAACTTAAGTGTGTGTGAGTTGCATGACATTTGATTAACTGAAGTTGTTGTAGCTGTTGCTGCTGCTGCTGCTGCTGCTGCAGTAAGCCCCAAGAATTTCGCTACAATTTTAATTTTATCCCTTCATTCGCTTGCTTATTCTCTGCCCCCTTTTCGCTGCTACTCAGCCAGTGCACAACTCATTTACGTGCATTTTATGCCAAGCAGCTGCTGTCAGCTTGCATTGTCCTTGTGCAAATTAATTAAAAACTGTTTAAACCGTCGTCGGTTTCATTGAACACTCGCCTCTTCCCCGCTTAAGTCGCTTCCATTTCCCAAACAAATATACATATAGTATATATATGCAAAAAATCGCAGCAACAAAATATATTCACGTCTTTTGCGTTGACAGGCCATGTGAATATTACGAGTCGTATACGTAATCGCACTCGTATCCGTATTGCTTTGCATATTCATTTTGCTACAAGAGAGTTAAGGCAGTCCACAAAAGTGTTGGACAGGTTGTATTTCTGTTGCGTTCTTGTTGTTTCTGTTTCGTCTTCCGTTTCTGTTTTATTTTACAGCTCTCTCAGTCATCAAAGTTCAAACTGCCTGCCGTTATATTTACCCACCGCCCCCGCACTTTACCCTTTTATTTAAATCGAAAAAAGTTTGCACTCGGCTTTTAGCTTCACTCTGTATTTTATGACTAGTTGTAATGCCAACTGTCTCCACGTCGGAGACGAAAGTATCTCAGCCTCAAGTGGCCAAAGTCAGTCGTGAGTTAGAGCTTCTGCAATGTGACTGCTTCTTTCTGCGAACAGGCAAATAAAAAAGCCAATGGCGAAGCCAAAGCACCAGCCAGTCCCCAAGTCCAACTCACAAGTCTCCAACTACAGTGAAAATAATACAACAAATAACTGCAACGCTCTGCGCTGCTCTA
Source organism: Drosophila formosana (assembly GCA_035045625.1). Classification (NCBI taxonomy): domain Eukaryota; kingdom Metazoa; phylum Arthropoda; class Insecta; order Diptera; family Drosophilidae; genus Drosophila; species Drosophila formosana. The sequence continues at coordinate 1,788,959 of JAWNOW010000030.1, forward strand.
CCTGGAATTCTGGGGAATTTTCGAATTAAAATTCATTTCAATAGACAGCTTTCAGCGTGCTATGCAATTTTCAGTCTGAAATGCCCATTTGGCTTAATGTTTACTTTAGCATAGTTTTTGTCATATTTTCACGCATATTTCCATTGCATAGTTGGAGGTGTTAATGCATTAACGAGCTCACAATGTGATATGAATATCTTTAATACAATTAAGAGAAGCCAATGCTTAAAGGGAAAATAATTACTTTAAAATATTTTATTATATTAACAAAATATGTGAATCAATTCCAGTAAATTTAAACGTAATTATCACCTTTTTGAACAAATTGCAAACGTATTAAATTGCAATTAAAATTAGGCTCTACAACTTATATGACCATTCGTTTCTTTGAAGAAATTACAATATTGATTTAATATTAGGAAATAAAAAACATTCAAAAACTTAAAATAAAAAACAACCAGATAAACATTTTTAATTTTAAAAACTAAAATTTAAAAGGGTTAGTTTTTTTCATTTTTATATATTTTTTAGTTTTCTATACCATGTAAATTACTAGATATTATTATTATATTATTAGTTTTAAATTAATTTTTTTTAATTCGTAATCTACTCTTGAATTACTTTTCGAATAAATTATTGGCCGAAAAAATACATTGCCACCAACTTTTGAAGTATTTTCATTTCCGCCTTAAAGCCTTAGTTGCTCGGGCGACTAGAATTTAATTCGAATAATAAAAACATTTTAAGTTTTCCTTGCTGTTTATACGCTCCAAAATACTTGTGCCACCATCAAGTGTCCTTACTGTATTTCACACATTCTACTAAACTTGGCTGGCTGTTTTTATGACAACTCAATTTCGAAATACACTTTAGTTTGTCAGCAGCAATCGCTCCGCTTTGCCCCATCTCCAACCCCGTTCGCATTTCCTCCAACCACCCTCAGAACTTACACCTTGCGAAAACGAGTCACCCGCACCTAGAGCCATCCATGACCTGATCTATAACCGGGTTGATTTGCTGTTGCTGTTGCTATTGTCGTTGCTGTTGCTGTTCTTGTTGTTGCTGTTGTGGCACACAAAACGCATAAATTTATGTCAAAGACTCGAGTGCCAACATCACATCGAGGCGACACAAACAAATTTATTTGGACTTTTTAACAACTTTTGTGAATGTGCATTTGTATCTGTATCTGTGTATCGGTATCTGTAACTGTGCCACATGTATCTATGGCTATACAAATGTAACCGTGTGTGTGCTGAGGTGTTGCCATACAGTTTGCAAATATTTTTTATGTGCATATTCTAAAAGAGCTCTGGGTTGATGTGTGGGCCGAGCTCAAGTTCCTCAACGACTTCACACCGTGATGAGTTAACCCATTGGCTTTGAAGCGGACTGCACTTCAGCTGGCTTGCTTTGAGCTCAGCATTTTTTGGCCACTTTTGCTGATTGCGCCAGAGTAGTTTTGCGAGCCAACATTAAAATCTACAGCTCATCTAAAGCCCGAGTCGAGTGGCTGCTTAAACACCTGGACTGCCACGCTACAATTTTGCACCCCCCAAAAATGAGGACAAAAAAAAGTTGACAACAACAATTTCAAGTGTGGCATTTTAGTTAAGTGGCAATTGCTGTAAGTGCGGATGGGTTTTAAACTCGGCCAGCTGGTCACAACTGTTGCGCCTGTTCCCAACACGTTGGCAACATGTTGCCAGCGGAGAGCGGAACGCAATGGCAATGAAACAAGTGCGCTCTTAAATGCCCCACGAGCAGCGGCCACGAAGTGCAGACGAGTCGAACTCGTGTCTGCTTGACCCACAAACGAAGCAGGCCTAAAAGCAGGCAATGCGTTTTTTTTAGCAATTTATTATTGTAATTAATAACTTGTGAAATTAAATAATATATTTATGATTTAAGCTGTATTGTAGACTATAATTTACTTGATTTGTATTGCATGTTTTATGGCCATTTGTGGCTCACTAACCTAGCTCAATCGCCGAGTCCTTTGGCAACATTTGGTGCTCTCACATGTTGCTAAACATTCTGCTCTCTTTCCCGACGCTTTGCGCCTGCGCCAAAGGCAATCGCGTTTATTCGGCAGCTGGGCTCGTGTCGAGTTCGCTGACAGCCGAGCTGGCTGGCAGGCTCGTGTCTGGCTGTCGGTCTTAAGCTATAATAAAGCACAAATTGTGTTAGTTGGTAAGAAGCATTCGGTGGCAACGGGCGGCAAAAGCGGTCGCAGCCGAAGTTCATTTCAATCATCGAATCGAAAGCCTCCAAAAAATCGCGCAATCGGACACGTCGAGTGTAAGTCGTTTGCGGCGAAACGTGCAACAACGCGTCGCACGCTTGTGTCTGCCCCTCCAAAAGTGTCGTGTGTTCTTAGGGCTAATGTAGAGCAATGCCTAGACGCCTCTCGTGATGCGCTGTAATTATGCAAATGGCCCTCGACTGTCGACCGTCGACCGTCGCCCGTCGCCAGTTGTCGGTCGGCAGCTCAGTGACAAATGGACAGAGTATAGTGGCATAGAAAGCAGTTGCAAGGCTGCAACACTCAAGTGCAACTGTTGCCAGAAACTGTCGACCTTGTTGTCGACATGCCGCATGCATATTCATGCCGGGTCCAAACAACAACAACCACAACAACTACACACACAATCAGAACAACTGAGCATAAAAGTGGGCCAACTGCAACGGCAACAAATTTCAGCTCAATTTAAACCAAAACTTGTGCTCCACTTTTACCTGGGCGCCTTGCCAGCACAGCTCGCGATTTGTTCCCCTCCAGCTCGGCAGCCGTCTGTCCCATCTCACAATCTCTGTCGCTGTCTCCAGCTTTGGCTCATCTGTCAAATTCTTGTAATTTCTAAGGATTTTTTTCGTTCTATGCTTTTTGCTGTTGTCCTGTTTTGTTTGTTTTTTTTTTTTTTTTGGGTACAACTTGTTGTCCTTGGCAGGCAGCAGCAACAGTCGCCATAGTTGGAACAGTTGGAACAGTCGCCAGAACGCAAATAAATTTATTTTTATTATTCTTCTGTGACAGCTGATTGTACGTAAGTACTTCGTCTCCAAGGCCCACATAATGTGGCTACAACAGCATCAGCTTTTTTATGCGCCTTTTGTGTCTGCTGCTCGCATCCTGGCATCCTGGCATCCTGGCATTCATATCCATTTTTTATTTTTGGCGCGACGACTTTACGAACAATTGTGCAAAGTTCAGCTTTAGTTTTAGTGTAATTACATTTTGTGTCAAAAATTCCAAAAAATTGTCAAATTATGGGAGCAGAAAGTTTTCGCTTCAACTTTGCTGTAATTGCAAAAATTTAATACAAGTTTCTCATAAGGAATTAAAAGCTAGCAAAAACTCATTTAGCAAATGCCACCCAACAATATTATTTAAATAAAATAAAAATTAGCTTATTTGTCATGCAAAATAAATTGAATCTTGCTTTCGTTTTGTGAGTGAGCAAATTACGAGAGCAGCGACAATTTATTATTATATTTGTGAACGCATTAAAAACTGTTGTGAAATTTATGTGTTTTCGAATTTGCACTCTGCGGAGAAATCTCATTAAATTTTCAAAAGTTTTTAATGTGATTTTTTAATAGCAATAAAATGCTGGCATGGAGAACAGTACGGAGTACGACGATTTATAGAATAGCAAGTGCTATTCAGATTATAAAGGCTGTTCTGCTGTTGTTGCCATTGTAGTCAAGAAATGCCGCTCTAATTGTTAGGGCCAAAAAGGTTCGGCTCTCAGCCTGACGTTGGCTAATAAGTTAACAGCACGCAAACAATTTTCGAGCCATGGCAAACATGATGGGGGCCAAGGGCAGAGGTAACAGGTAAAACATATACACAGGCTACAAGCCTGTAAACATGAATAAGACATTAGGTATCCAGTTCTACATGTGTAGAATCTGCCAGGCAGCCAGCCACAGTTGAGAGTCCATTTTCAGGCATTCAAGATGGCTTACACACCTACACACACACGACTCCCGGGCACACTCTTCGTATAGAGACAAATTATGATTATTAACAAAATATGTTAATTTAATGTCTAGGCGTATCTTCAACTCTATTTAAGTACCGTCTACTCCCAGTGACCCTGTCCCTCTGTCTAGCTGTGTGGTCGAGGCCTAGAAATTGAAATGTCTATGGCTTTAAATATTCATTGGCTCAAAATAGACGCTATGCTGTATGTGTGTGTGTGTGTGTGTGTTGCATACTTTTGCATGTGGCATTTTCAATCAATTTAATTGAAATATTCCATTACAGAGTGCAGGTGAAAGCGGCTTAAAGAGCCACAGTTGAAGCACAATTCAAGAGTCGATACATTTTTCAAATAAAACAATGATAAAAATGTTGAACAAATTAAATTGTAATGTGCCATGCGGCTGCCATAAGTAGGCTACAATAACAATACTATACAAAGTGGGTGAATGGTGAAAAATGCCAACAAACGGTAAAGCGACAACAAATATGCAACGTATGCAACGTATGTGGCAGCATCATCTTGTGTTGTTGCAGTTGCATTGAGCATAAAATTGCATTCGCATTCGCGTTGTTGTTAACATTAAAATGCCATTTGAGTTGGCAGTGACGACAACGACGACGACGACGACGGAGTGAGTTTCAGTGACCAGTGCTTCTCAAACTGTGCAGCAAAGCGAGTCGGATTAATATGTATGCTGCGTAAACATCAATTGAAAAAGTGCATGCAGCGACAGCAGCTGCCACGCTCAGCCATTAAAAGCAACAACTATAACAACAATAAAAGCAAACCAAAACGAACTGCGAACAAACAAACCAGCAACAACAGCAACCATTAAGTAAAATAAATAACTGAAGAAGCGACAACAACAGCGAATATGACGACCATTAAGCTGCTTATTATCGGTAAGTTTTATCTCACAATTAAACAGCAGCTGCAGCTGCATTTACAACAACAACGCCAATAACAAAGCCAACTGCAATGGCCATATCGTTTTGCCATTTTTTTTTGCCGAGTGCGTTGCAAAACTTTTACCTTAATCTCTGCTCATGAAGCGATATGAGTTCGAGATATTCAACCAGTAAACTCGATTCAAACTCTGCTTAGAAATTAAAAATGAATTATAAAGTTTATAATAGATACTTAGATGCAGTTGAAACACTAAAACTTCATTAAAAGATATTTATACAGCAATTTATAGTTTTTATTTACACAGAAAGTTAGAGTTTTCATTAACAACACAATTCCAAGTATTTGCGAGCAAAGTTTATGTGGTTCCAGTTCATTTATTGTATAGATAAATAAATCAAAATAAAATATTTTTGTTATCAGACAATCTATTTAGATTTGATATAATAAAACAATTTGAATAATGCAATGAATGATTTATGGTGTTATCTTTTATAAATACGATATGAAATTTATGTTTTATTGCAAGTTATACTCAAAGCAATTATTAGAGGATTACAATTTATTTCTTTATTTCTTTTTTTTTTAACTCTTAGTTATAAGCTAAATTTATTTGCTGTTAAAGCCACAAATTACCGAATTTATTTATATAATAAAATTATTCAGAAACGCATCATAACTCATTTATGCATAAATTAATGAAAATATAAATATAAGATTCAACTAATATATGCCTAATTTGCTATTATGCAATTGATGTTATAAAACATCTGAACTGACAACAATTTCTAGGAACAGAAAATGCCGCCAGGTCTTTAACCTTAAGAAAATGATTGCTTGAATTTTGCGTATAATAATCATAAGTAAACGTAGTTTATAAAATAAAGAATAAAACAAAAAATTGGAAAATTGAGAAGTAGATTAACATAATTTTCTGTGAAATATGCAAATGAAATAAGCTGCTTTGGGCTCAGCATATGAATGATGAATGAGTCCCATTTTCAAGGGCGTCTCAACATTGTTTCTATTTTATATTTCTCTTGTTGCCTTCATTTATTCGCATAGCGATTATAAAGCGTAAACCTTTTCTAATTTTTTTCGTTTTTTTTAAGTGTTTAAAGCTGTTGATACTGCTTAATGTTAAGGATTGCAGTTGTGGTTGCTTTTTGTTTGCCATTTGCGTGGAGGACTTTTCATTTTATGCGCGCTTTGGGAAATTTCAGAATGCCACAGAGGAAGGCGGAGGCGGGGGCGTGGCCTGCTCCCAGTCCACAATCGCCTGCTTATGCGTGTGTTGTGGCTGCGTTTGGGGCATGACCATAAACAAGATATGTCGTCCACTCGACAACATCCAACGACCAAGCCACTCATCATGACCCACTCATCCCCCGCCCCTCGGCTCTCTGCCCACTGTCCTCTGCTGCCATCATCTTCAAGCATTCGCTACAGCGTATCCACTTCAACGCCGCAAAATTTGTTAACAATTCATTTCCGCGCTTTGGGCTTCATAAATTGCTTTTATTAGCAGCCACAACAACAACAATGGCGTCGACAATAACCAAAAACCGGAATATAAACCAACTTTTCTCTCTCTCTCTCTCGGTTTTTTTTTGGGTAATAATACACTTGAACTTTTGCATAGCAAATAAAAAGCGTTAAAATGCGTGAGGTGGCAAGCAAGAGGGCAGCAGTTGGGTTGGGATGGGGATGGGGAGGGGAAAACTGTCTGAAAATCAAATTAAAAGAGACGCCAGTCGGTGGTCGGTGACGCCCTTTGCCCTCGAGGCAGTGACAAGTTGTGAAGCGGGATTGGACGTGAATTTGGATGTGAGTGTGGATATATGTAGATGTGAGTGTGAGTGTGAATGCGAATGTGGACGTGAAACGTGAATGTGAATGTGAATGTGAATGTGAATGTGGACAGGACTCTGCAAGTTGTTGACAGGCACGCAGGCAATAAAATTCAATATTTCATTAAAACGCACGTTACGCATACGCAGCGTGTGCCCGTCCGCCCGGACTACCCGAAATACGTAACGTGTAACGTAACGAAAACCGCAACTGCGTGTTGTTGTTTTTATCACACGCAGCGTCAACTGGCCCCAGCGCGCTCCAAATCCGATTTCATGTTATTAGCACTGACCTCCCCCTCGTCCCTCTATTGCCCAACCAACACACACGCCATGGCCCTGAAACGAATGCGAGTCCAACTCCAACGAGTCCAGCCTAAAGTCCTCATCGAAATTGAGTCGTTTGCCGTGCCCAAACCCGGAGCTGGCACTGGGTCTCGGCCTGGCCCTGTTAGTTAGCCTGGTTACCGGCTCTTTTTTGGGTAGACGACTTGTTAGGCGGCTGCGACGCTGACAGATTATTCGCTTTATTATTCATAAGTACTTCGGCCCGCCCTCCGCAGCGGCAGTTATTCATTACATTGAGGGCGACGCGGTGCGTTTTGAAAACAGATTGAAAAAGGTACATCGAGGCAATGGAAAGGTTTGTGACATGTTTCAGTGCGTTGAACGTGCTCCCAACTCAATTAGGGACACTGACGTTGCCGTTTGCCCAACGACAACATAAATAGATTAAATGCTTCCTCGATGCTTCTCAAGTATGCAGCATAATAAGTTTTTGATTTATTTTTGACCAGGGTTCTACATTTTGAAGGGTGTCACGACGGGCTTTCAAAATGTTTTTGTGCGGTCCGAAATTCAGATGGACATGAAATTATATTTAGCATTTAACTGAAAGATACTTTACAATCGGATCACTTTTGGTCGAAAATGTTTTCATGACAGTGGAAAGAAATAAAATACTTCCAAAGGCTTTAAAAATGTTTTTTGTCAATGAAATTCAAATGGACTTGAAATTACGATTAGCATTTAACAACAACTGAAAGACACTTTACATTTTGACGGTTCTTTTATCATAGTATGGGAAAGAACATATTTATAGTTAAATTCGAAATTGTGATTAATTCATTTGCTAGTGACGTTCAGAGTGACATCGGTTGGGGGCTAATAATTATCGGACTAATTATATATTTCATTTAACCAGCTGAGGACAACACTTCCGCCTTTTACAATTATCATCAGCCTGCATTTGGGGGCGTATACGTTATAACTGTGCCATACAATTTGGATGGATTGCGCGTAGGGCACTCGAATGGTCTGAAGTACTTGACGCTAATGTTGCTGCTCGTTTGGATTTATTAATTGCGCTCTGGCATTGTGCGTAGCAAGTAAATTAATTAGCAAATACTTGCCTTAATAATCATTTTAATGGAATTTGTAATTTAATGCGCCTAACGAGAGTTTTATGTGTGATTACGGGAAACTGCTCAGCGGCAAGTCGCCACTCCCCCTTCTCACTCCCTTCGAGCACCCTATGGCTACCCCTATTGATTTTCTCAATGTTCGGTCCGTCTGCACACAGTGAAGCAGAAACGCACAGAGTAACAAGAACAGGCACAAGCACAAGAAGCAGAACGCAAACCAGAAGCAAAACCGCAATTTGTTTAAGCGGCTTTAAATATTTCAGCGACGGCAACTCGGCAGACTTGAACGTTGTCGATGGGGTTTCGTTAACGGATCTCTCAGTTTCGGTCAGTTGGGTCAATCAACTTGCTCTCTCTCCCCCTGTCTCTCTCTCTTTCTCTCTCTGTCGCTGTTTCACTTGCTGACTCTGACCGGACAGTCAATCACTTAATAAAACTTTGATGGCGCTAAATTCTCAGTGCAATAAAACACAAAGCAATTCAACTGCGGCAAGTTGGCGGGCAGAAGGGGGGGGGGGGGGGGAGAGTTTTTGGCTGGACAGCAGAGGAAAAGCTTCAAATAATTGGAATAATTCAGCTGCGTGCGGCGTTTTTTTGTGTGTAATTTTTTTTACGATTTCACTTCCTACTCTTATATACATTGTTTCTCTCTGTCTCGGTCTTCTTGCTCGCCTCTCGCTCGCACTCTCCACTCTTTTTGCTGATATGCTAAATAGCCGGCAAAGTTGGCAATAAATTTTAAAGCTTTCAATTATAGGGCGATAAGTTGAACGTTGCACAAATCGTGCAACTGAATCTCATATCTCCAATCGGCAAACACAAACATGAACCGATGCACACACTCACACAGACGCATACACACACTCACACACACGCACGCACGTTTTATGAAGAGAAAAGTTTTCACAGCTCAAGTACCGAAATATTTTCCAGTAGCTTGCACAACCCAAAAGGCAACTATGTCTTAGTCTGAGTACGTGTATGTATGTGTGTGTGTGTGTATGCAGCTTAGCAGCTGCAAAACTAAACACACGTAAAATTTGCTTTAACTTAAATGCATAAATTGTACAAGAGCAACAAAACGCAGCGAATCGAAACGGAATCATGTGATATGGATACACAAGGACTTTTGGGTATTCGTTGTTCTCATCCGCAACCGGATGCATGCAAGTGTTTTAAAGACGAATCTTGACATGCGCATATATATGCATATATGCTGTATATGTACTGTATAGTATATATAAACTCTAGTCATATCTGCCCGAGTATGTGTTATCTTTTAATTAAACATGAAAGTGAGTTGCCTACTCGACTGGTTTTGCCTTTCCCTTTGCCAAATCTTTTCACTCCCCCTCAAATTCGGCAGCCCAAAATTCCGGAGCAACAAAATGTTTTGTCAGCCCAAACATAAATCGATGCTCAGCACTGCTTTGGCCCCTCCCTTCCCTTGTCTTTGCCGTAGAGGCGAAAATTCACTTAAATATGAAATGTGATTTCGTTGTATGCAACTCGATCGACTGCATAATAGCAACTAATTCTGAAGCACACAATTATATTTTATCAGAGCACATGACGAATGCATAAGATATGGGCGCTATAGCCGCATTTAGGGTGCCAAAATGATGGATAGAAACAATACTTTGCCTAATGAGAGGAAAGCAAATATGTAATTGTTAAAGGCTTTAACAAATTTGGCAAATATAAATGACTCTTGCTCTTTGCTAAATACATTTGTCAAATATTTATATAATTTATTGCAAGTTATATTTTTAATTATTTATATAATGCTTATAAATAATGATACATCATTTATTTATCATTATAGAGGCTGAAATAATTTTGGCAAAAATATACTTGTTCTATTAATGGAAATATACATAATTCTTTACCCATTTCTCATAAGTTATTGGCCAATATAAAGGCTTAGTTTTGGCAAATTTATATATAAATGATTCTTACTCTTAGCTAAATATGTTGGGCAAATATTTATAATAATTTTTATTAATTTTTATTCATAATAATTATTATTTCATTTTAATATATATTTTTTTAAATTCTAAATGCAACTCTTTACCTATTTAATGAGCGAGAAGCCAGTTAATATTTCATCCGTAGCTCTCTACATTATTTGAAGCATAACAATCTGAGCATAAGTTAAGCTTAAGTATTACTATTACATATTTTCATAGCAATATTCCCAGTTTAGGTTTGCATTTAAGCACCAGACTCTACCATATTTTCTAGCTCTTCAATTCGTATGTTTTTGATGTGCTTTGGACAGGTAAAGTTTCTGCCAAAACTTGCTGCTGTACCTAAGCGCTTGCCATGCACTAAAATCAAATAGCAGACGTCGACGCATGTGACATTCATACCAAAGCCTGAGGTAATGACATCAGCTTAGTCTGACCCATCTTTAGCTCGAGCTTCAACTTCAACGGCTTTTGTTTCTCTCCTTCCTAAGTTTTATATATGTGTAACTACAATTTTCTGGCTGACAGTGAACGTGGCTTGAAAAAATATGAAAGTTGCTGCAAAATTTATAAGACTACCGACCTGGGCAAGCCACAAACGACAACATACAACATCAGTTTCAGTTTCGGTTTCAGCATCAGTTTCTGCTCAAGTTCAGCCAGTTGCATACACAGAGCACGTCGCCCATTTTTGGGGCAATAAAAACGTGGCAAGAGCAACGAACAAAAAAATGGTAGCAAACTAAAGAAAACAAACTTCATACGCATATTTAATTGAAGTTGAATCTGCGCGAGGCAGCAAACCGCAAAATCCTAAGATAACAATAACTAAGCGCCTTTAAAGTGCTTTCGTTGCGTATACGACGTGGCTAACACTCTAGAAAGTAGTTGCATTTAATCGCTTTTGAAATCTGCATATTATACAGAAAATATTTATCAATTTCGTCGCAGAAACAAAAATAAATTCAATAATAAAATACAAAGGTATTTAACTTTAAAACACATTTGTATTTATAAAAAACATTTGTATGTCGTAGTTTGAAATACGTTTAATCGGCGGACGGAGTATTGCACCGCAGGGATGTTCAACGACAGTTTACAGAGTCGCTTGAGCAAACTTACAACTTGACATGAAATGCGAAGAAGAAACGAGGAAAGATTTGCAGAGAAAACAAATCAAAATGAAAATAAGCAAAGAAGGAAAAGCCAAAAACCGCACACAATCACACAAAAATGTCCTTTGGGTGCAAAATCGATTAAAGGCATTGAAAACGAGGAAAAACGGAAGTCAATCAGCAGGCGAGACGCGGCAGGGAAGCAGGAAGAACACAGAACACACAGCTCTCAGTGTGTGATGAGGAATGGGATGAATGACATGAAGACGAGACGCTGTCTCACCTGACGCTGACATGGGAATTAGTGCTTAGAGTACTTGGATTGCTTACACATAACGAGCACAACATCCTGCGACTGCCATCATCTTTGGCAGCGAGAGTGAGAGCTGCCTAATAAGCCGTCTAAAGCGAAGCCATTGCTGATGCCGCATATCGCCAATTTGCGCCCACTGTGCGTCGCATTAATGCCAACGAATGTGTTTCGCATTAGCAAAAGAATTTCACCAGTGTTTGCTCTCGGGAGCAGGCAGAAAAGTGGGGCGTGTGTAGATGGGAGCTGCGATGGGGAGTTTCTACTGTAATTGCACGCCAATGTACGCACGTAACTGCATATTTACATATCACTCGTCGACAGTGCTGACAACAAGCAGCAGCATCAGAAGCGGTTGGAGGGAAGTGAATTAAAATAAATTAAAGCATGCTTTCAGGCGCGCCATGTAAATAATGCAGCGCCATTTTTCTCACAGCGTCAAGTGACAGCGCAGCAGCAACGTGAAGTAGGCGTGGCACACGCCTCACACTGATTGATATGTCTGTCGACAGCGAGTGTGGGCGAGAAGAAGCAAGCAAGGGAGTTCTTGGGTTCTCTTATCTTCTCCATTGTCGGTTGCCCCCGTAGGTGTTGAATCATTTACAACAAACGATGCTTCTCCGCTGGCATCTTCTTATGCTGCTTCGCTTGCCATCAGCGTTCATTCGTCTGTCTCATTGTCGCTTCACTGATTGCGTCAAGTGGGACAGAGAATAACATTAACATCAACAGCAAACAGCAAACAGCAAGCAGCAAAAAACAGCAAGAACAATCGATGCTGGCACTCTGCTTATTATTATTATTATTGCTGCCTGTGGCCATCGAGCAGCCAAAGTTGACCAGAAGCAAGCCAAGTTCGTGAAAAGCCATATCAATTAGATGCATCGCCTTCGACTTTGTCTCTGTCTCTGTGTCTGTGTCTACCTCTGATTTTATCGTCTCGCAGCTGTTTCACATTTCGGCCAACTTTAAGATGATTTAACTGAAAAACGAGCTGCTCCCCAGAGCTCATCTCTCACTGACCGCCAACGGGCAATTTCTGGAAACTGTCGCTATGGATTGTTACTTCTGCAGAATTAAAGTTATCGGTAATCAAATATGCACACAGTCAACGACCGACAGAAAGATGAAAGACACGAGAGCCGTCCTTTAATAATTTGGAAATTTTCGGTGGAATTAAATTTGATATTTTGATTGGTGTGCGCAACTAATACTCCAATTTTGGATTATTAAACATATGAAGTCAGTTTATAAAGGCTTGTTATTCCGTGAGATGACATCACAAATATTGATTACAATTGCAAAGGTCATAATTGCTGAATTTCTTTAATAAAAACAAATACATAATTATATGTATTCCAAGTTTAATAAGATGGCAAAGAACTTGCGTTTAATAAAACATTACCACGTTTCTATTTAATTGCGTTGCATATTAATTGGACATAATGTAATAGATTATTCAGCGAGCTGCCTGCCTTTCATGTACTATATATCAGAATCAGAAGAAATGTGTGTAAGAGTAGAACAGAAAAAGGTAACTATGCTGGGGCTGGCTTTAGCCTTGGTTACCTTTGTCCACCGACGACGACGACGACGAGCTCTGTGTGCTGCTTGACAAAGCCATGGATGGAGATGCCACACAGTGTGGCAACCCCTTGAAAATGTCACATGCGCTTGGCACACAAACATATGAACATATAAATATATATATATATATATATATATATATATGTGTGTGTGTGTGTGCAGCACACTTGGCAGTTCCAGTTGCTTGTTTATCCGCATATACAAATATTTTCCATACGCTGCGTCTACGAGAAATAAGCTCTTTGATAAACTAGGTGAGTTTGTTGCTGCCTGCGTTTTGCACTTGTTGTTCGTGTTGCCGTTGCTGTTGCTGTTGCGTCGCATAGTTGTTCTGTTTTATTAACCCAATAACTAAGCAGCCCGCGGCTACTTTGGTGTTCGTTGTTGTCGCTGCTGCTGCCTGAGAGCGCAGCTTTAAGTCAAAATGCCAGCAATGCGGGTCGCTTGTCGCTTGTCTTTGCTTTTGTGTGCCCCACTTGCCAGTGACAACAGCAACAGCAACAGCAACAACAGCAGCAACAGCAACAACATTCAGCAGTCAGCGACTGCTGTCAACTGCAGCAAATCTGACTGCATGACCCCCGTCGCAGTCCCTGGTTCCCTGCCGCAGCCACTTATCTAACACCTTTGACTTCATTGCAGCAGCTGGCGCTTATCTGTCATGGTTACGAGTTGGGATTTTAATTAGCGCCTGGCCCAACTGAAAACTCAAGCATAACATAGAGCAGCTCACTCATGTCCAGCACACGCTCGTTCCTCCTCCTTATTTTCTTCATGCCACAGTCCGCGTTGCATGCCCCTTTTGCCTTTGCATGGCATTTGCCTGCTCGTTCGTTTGTTAAAACGTTTTCCAGCTCTCTCTCTCTCTTTCTCTCTCGCTCTTATTTTTTGCAGGCTGCTTTTTGGTTGTCCTGGCGACGACGTTGACACGCGCTGTTCGCTCATTATCCTTTATGAATTTTTCATAACTGCAACACACAGCAGACAGTGGCAGCAATTGAAATTTTGACCTTTTTTTCTTGCTTTTTTGACAAGAGCGAATGATAATTTTTTGAGCGCGTGCTCGGCAAGCTAATGCCACAAAGTAAAGTTGGCTGCAAATTAGATTTAGCTCCGGCATAAGAAACTCCATTGAAGTGCGGCGTGCTTAAGCTTAACCCAAGTTTAACCTTCGCACTCTTTTCCATTCAAGACGTCTTCAAGATGCCTGCAGCTTGCTTGCTTTCGCCTTCCCTTTTCATCGTCCTGGCGATGGCGAGTGAGATCCTTAAACGCCACGTGGTGTTGCATTTTTTATTAGCATTTCGCACGTTCTCAGCTTTGCGTTCGTCACCTTTCTGCCACGGTGTGTTTTGCCTTTGCTTCTGATGCCCTGCTGTCGCAATCATTGCCGTCTTTTGTTCCCTAAACTAAAGAGTATATATATCGGGTATACCTTAAGCTCTAAGACGTTTAGCTGGACACTTTAATGCGGAAATTACAATGTAATCAAAGCAAGTTTAAGCTGGCGGAAAACAAACAAGAATTTACCAAGTTACTTTAAATTTATACATTTTTCATAATATAAAAAAAAACCTTACAAAATTTAGGCAACTTTTGTGATGAGTTATTTATAATAAATTTAAAAAGTAACACAAATGTTGTCATTAAGCTCAAGTCTGAAATTATGTGGTTTTTATAAATACTTTTTTCCTCTCAATAATTATGTTATATACTTGTAGTATTTCTTATATATTAAAAAAAGTGTTTTGAATAAATACACTTTAACTAAATAACCTTTCAACTAACGAAGTGATTGGGTTTTTCGCAAATGCTGGGTTAAATTAATAAAGCTTAAATGCCCTCCAGATTTTTGTAGTTTTAAGTAATCCTTTTTTTTTTTGTTTTACTGTTTACATTTTTTGATATAGGCTTTTAAATTTGTGTATTTCCTTATCTTATGTTTATAGACAACTTTAAATTCAATAAAAAAATAAACAGAACTAATAAATATAGTAGTTAATGTCATATAATTTCATTTAATAATATTTAGAAACATTTAAGAAATGCTTATTAACCATTAGTTCTTGGGTTCGCTTAGGTGTCTTTTATTATCTAATCTGATCTGTTGTGGTCTAGCTGTGGCCAATGTTGAGGTCATTTTGTCGAGCCATCAACACGATTGCAGTGTAACTTTATTTTAGCTACGCCACTTTCTTCTAGCACATTTTTCATTTGCACGTTATTTTCCAACTGTCTCTGTCCCATCTCTATCTCCATCTCCGTCTCTTTTTATATGTGTGTGCGCTTGCTGTGTGCATAATTTCTGGTTGTGCAAATTGCGTCGCTTAGTTTTTGTTGCCAGCTTTCAATTAGAGCGAGGGACGCCAGGACGGCAAGGATGCTGCCACATAGTGTTGCACAAGTTGGCCAGCTAGCAAGGCAGCCGCCTAAGGCAGTTTGTGCTGTTGCAGTTGATGCGCATCTCGCTTGTCTTTTGTTGCAGAATTGTTGCTAAATCTGCTGCTATTCTGTGTGTGCCACTGTGGCACTCTCGTTCTCCCACTCGTTGTGGCTGGCGTTGCGGCTGTGGCAACTTCTTGGACCTGGCTGCACTTTTGTTTCGACTCGCTGAGCCGTGTCCTTCGCATTGCCTGCAGGCTGCCATCCCAGACGTTGCTCTTTCCATAACTAAAATGAGACACTTGGCTTCTGCTGCTCCTACTGTTGCTGTTGCTGTTGCTGTTGTTGTCAACTCGAGTGGCACTTTTGCATTGCATACGCTGAGATGCCGCCGTTGTCAGTTCGCTGTTGTTCTCGAAGCGTCAGTTGCATTGTCAGCTTTGCACCTTCCACACAGCGGCTGCACGGCTTCTTAGAAATTCATTTCGCCTGCTGCATTGTCGCGCAAAAGTTTAATTACAAAAGACAAAATGCACTGGTTACCCCTGCCGGCAATGGCGGTGACTCTGTGGCGAGTCCTTCGCGCTTCCTTCGCCAGCCATCGCCGTTGCACTTTCACCTGGCCTTTGTGTTGCAGCCTCCAACTACCTGTGCAACGTCGCTTCCTCTTTTAATTTCTTGCCGCCGCTCGCAATTTCGCTTCACAAGTTTTGCTCATCATAAAATCGTATGGCAAAATCCTCTTTGACAGTTTTAGAAGTCTGCTTCGCTGCCAGTCCTGCTCCTTCCTGCCCAGCTTAGAGTTGTAGTAGTCGACGCTTTTTTAATCAGTTGCATGAGACTTGCGCCTCGCTGCGCTTTACAACACTTTGTCTTTACCAACACTCTCTCTCTCTCTCTCTCTCACACAGTCTCTCTCTAAACTGTCGGTTTGTTTGTGCATCAAGTTTTTACTATCTTCGTTTATCTTCCCCCTTCTTAGTTTTCATTATTTGCGGCTTAATTGTTTGAAACAACATCACCGAATGCAACTTGGGCAGTTCTCGACAGTCGAGTCCTTTATAAGTTTCAACATAATCTTCATAACTGTTTGGTAATACAAGTTTTTGGTAGTTTTAATTGTTTTAATTGCGCAAGTGATTGACTTGAGACTAAATTTAGAGACTACATTCGTCAAATCAAAAGTGAATATTATCGCGTAGCATTTTCAACCTTTACCAGACTCTAATTCAGAACAGTTCAAAATAAATCATCTGAATTATATATGGATAACTTTTGCACTTCTACAAACGTCGTTATTTGAAATAATAGAAGACTAAACGTAAGATCTATTGCACAACAAATAGTAAAACGAATATATTTATAATTTCTGCAAAAGTAATTATTCAAATTAAGCAAAATCTATTGCGCAACAGTTAGTTAAACTTTCATAGCCACTTTATCTATTGGCAGCATAACGAACAGGCGCCTTAAGCTGGTTGAGTTCTATGCTAACAAAATGACTTATTAATTTCAAAGAAATATAATTCAAAATGTAAAATATATCTAGACTAGAATTAATTTAAATAG
Source organism: Drosophila formosana (assembly GCA_035045625.1). Classification (NCBI taxonomy): domain Eukaryota; kingdom Metazoa; phylum Arthropoda; class Insecta; order Diptera; family Drosophilidae; genus Drosophila; species Drosophila formosana. Next base: position 1,806,064 of record JAWNOW010000030.1, read on the forward strand.
ACTAGTACGAATAATAATAGTTTCAGCTTTGCGTAAAAGCTTCGATAATTTATGGAAAATTCAAATTTTAATTAACAATTGTATTATGCAAATGTCGAGCAATATTTGAACAATATTTGGCATCTCTTGGGAGATGAACAATTTAAGCAGATACTGTCAACGTATTGCACGCTCAACTATTTAAAATAAAAGTAGCTCTTATTACGAGTTACTTACAAAAGTAAATCTCGTAATTTACTCTTTTATTACGCTTCTAATTGCTTGAGTACTTTGCAACACACTTGCACAACACTTGGTGATGTATTAGCGTGTATAATAGAGTGTAATCTGGACCTTTTAATATTCAATACTTGTGCATTAATTATTGAATATGCAAATGTTTGCACGACACACACTTGACAAGCGGCAGGAAGCAGCAGCATAGAATGAAATAGAAACATTTGCCAACAAAACAATCGAAAGCGAGAGGGAGAGGGAGAGGGAGAGGGAGAGAAGTAGAAAGAGAAAGCACTGAAATTGATGAGCTTAAGTATGTCAACATAAATTGCAATCACATAATATTCCATTTTGCGAGCCATTCATTACGCAGGCATTGTTGTTGCTGGTCGTTTTTAATAAATTTTAAATAAACAAACAGACAGACAAACAAACTGACGGACAGACGGCAGGACAGCGAGATAAATAGATAGACTGACAGCAGCGAGAGTGGGCGGGAATGGAGGCGAGTATCGCGCACTGTAGACAAATATTTGCATTAGATGCGATACTTTTATACGCGCGCGTATATCGGTATATAACTTGATATACTATACTTATGTATGTACATATCTATAGCTAGAATCAATGTCTCCCTGTGCGTCGAAGGCCGCGTCAGCAGCCCTCGTCATGGAGCTTGGACTTGTTTACAGCATTTATGCTCTGGCAGCAGCAACAGCAGCAGTTTTGTTTGTTTTATAAATTATTGACACTTTATTGACAGGCAACAGAAACGACAACAACAACAACAACATCGACAACTGTAGCTGTAACAAGGACAAGAACAACTGCGCAGACGGGGCCACACAATGAGCCGGAAAACAATGGCGCATAAAGTTCATTATGTGCTCAGTGCACAGTGGAACAAAAGCGTCACAGAATCGCAAATGCACAGCTTATGTTATTATTGCACGAACTGTGCGTATGATTGGCTTAATATGCCATATGAGTAAATTGACACCTATCCTCCTTCTCGGCAAATCCCGCATGGTAATAAATCCAAATAAGTGAAAAAATGCTGGAAAAACCCCAAACAAAATTGTGCATTAATCATTGAAACGCAACTTATAAATAATAAATGTTAAAAAATAATAATAAGTCTATTTGACACCTTTGTTGTTGCCCTCCCTGGCTGTAAATTGAATTTATTTTGTTGTCATTCCGTTCACCCTGTGTCACCTGTTAAACATTTTTGAAAAGGGTATCTTGCAAAACACCTATTCGAATTTCTATTTCGCAAAATCTAATTATCCATTAATTCTTAAATAATCCAACAAGATTAAACAAATCATATTCTTCACATCGGAAAGTATTTGTTAATATTTCATAGATTTGATTTTTAAGGGATATATTTCAGTCGAAGCCAATCTGTTAAAGCACCTTTTTCAGGGATGGTTGTGATTTTTTGTATGTTTTTGATATTGCGATACATGCACAAATGCTGACTACAAATGTAAAATGCAAAGTTATTTATTGACATAAATAATTAAATAATTTGTTTGAGTGTTGTGCAATCAAAGAGAACAGTTAATGGTCATGTGTCTAACAAATTAATTGGCCTCCATCAGTTACATATGCGTATATCAGTCGCAGTTGAAATTGACCTAATGAGATGATGATAACATAAGTGGCTGACATTTAAAGAGCAATCAACTCAAGAACTGAAATTTATGATTATACAATTTATAAATAACTCGAACTGAAGTGAACGTCGTAAATCATTTTTCAATTCATTATTACCATGCTTTCTAATAAAAGTATTTTTACAATTTTTACTAAAATTACAGGGTAAAGATAAAGTACAGAAGCTTTGCCAAATTTTAAATTATTACGCTGAACCCTTTTCACGTTATACACAATATAGTTTTTCAATTTGAACAGGGTATAAAAATAGTTTTATTTTTAACTTTATTGATTTACATTAATTTCCCGAATGTTTACTGATGTATCAAATTTTGTTACATATTTTACATTGTCAGCCGTCATTGGCTCATTAAATTCTTATAATACCAAGGATAATGCCGAATGCCGCCATAACACAAGGTATTAAAATCAGTGCTTCCTTTGCTTTTTCGCTCTATTCGCTTCATTTACTTCTGCGAGTTTTGTTCAACATTCTTTAACATTTAATGCCATTTAATTTTTATTTGCTTACACACGTCGCATATTCGTAGTCCTTGCCTTTCTCCTTTTTGCTCACCATCCTGCCGCCATGCTGTCGTCTGCGGCTTTTACTCGTTTCTGTTTGACTGTTCGCATTTTGTTTTGTTTGCATTTCATCCGTGCGTCGTCGATTGATTTATATCAATATCCGTCAACCATTTCATTATGTAATATTCCGCAGACGATCGGAAGCACAAATAAAAAAAGGAATAAACAACAGGAAAAAAACGAGTTAAATCTGTTTGCATTAATTAAAATCACAAACATTCACATTCAGAGCGGGGATCTGCGTTTCAAGTGACAAACTGCGTTTGTGGTAATAGCTTTGGCTTGTTTATCACGCAATTTCAGAAACATTTTTGCAATGACTCTGTAAAATACAATCGGCAAACAAATACGCGATTGATCGACTAACAACAGATACCCTGTATGCCTTATAATTATTAATGATAGCACTATATGTGTATGTGTGCAGCGTATTCAATTAATTATTTGTAAATATATTATAAACATGTATTAATCATTTTTAAATTAAAGCTCATATATGTTAATGTCTAAGCTACCCTTTCGACACTCTACCATAATTATATGATATCGGAAAGGTATCAAAAAAGGAATTAAATTGTCATTAAGTGAGTGCTGGCAAAGCGAAGGCTATTAATAAATCTGATTGCCCTGGAAGTTGGGCAAGTACTTAGTATACATATGTATGTACGTACGCGTATATGTATGTAATGGGCTATAATCTCAATTCCTCTACAACTAGCACATACTCGTAATTCATACTCAAATACACATGCAATCGCTCAACAGAGGGTCCGCATGTCAATAATGCGAAAATAAAACACAATTTGTCTCAATAAATTTTCAATTAACGTTGAAAAATTTGCTACCCGAAAAGCCACATTGACAGCGAAAAGCAACAACAACTACAGGAACAAAGAGCGACAACAATGGGGCAATTCTTATTGCCAGGCTTGGCCCATTTGGGCGTGGCACGGCAACATGTCTAACTGATTGACAAGAAACAAATCAAAATTGAAATGTAAATGGAGCACAATTCGTTGCACAAAACAGGAAACAGAAAACAGCAAACAGAAAAGGGGAGTAAAATATAGACGCTACAGCAACGCGACAAAAGCGCCAACCAGGATATCAGAGAGGACACGGGGGAGTGAAGCTGTTGGGGGCGTGTCGCAAAAATATAAATCCTGAGCCAGGGAATTTGAAAAACGTTGCATTCATACTGGAAATACACTTTTTGAAAATCCGCTTACGAAAATCCTTTTGAAAACAATTGGATTTAGTTTACTTAGCAGGGCTGCGAGGTTTTCACTTTATATATCTTAAAATTTAGAGTGTATCGAGAATCATCTTCCTTATATGGTTTAATAGATCTCTAAGCAAATGAAGCAGGTTGCTTAAAAACACTGACGGAAATACAGTCGAGTGATTATTAACAGTGGCTTTGTCAGTATGAAAAGAATCAAAGGATCCACTCAAAATGCTATTAAAACTGCGCTTCTAATGGAGTAGAAGGGACGACGAAGACGACAACCCTGCAATTGAGTGTTGCCAAAACAAAGCAAAAATAACGTCGAGTTTATGACTCTGCTCGCTTCCTCATCCTCTTCTTGCATGTCTGCATGCAATTGACGCATCGCCCTCTCTCGCTTCCGCCTCGGGGGGAGAGGATGACTTTCCACTTAGTGGGCGGCATCAGTTGACAGATCAACAGGATATAATGAACATTATGAAATGGCGATGGCTCTGCAGAAGCGTGCGCTAACTGAATGGATAAAAGCACAAATCGTTGGGGGGAAGTCCTTCCCCCCTTGAACTGGCTCACAGCAAGTGCTTCCCCTCGTGAGCTATAGCCAGTAATTGTTTGTGCGCTTGTCCCTTTGCCATTCAGTCATTCAGTTAAGCAAACAATAAGCAGCAGCAGCAGCAGCAGCAGCAGCAGCGATGGGTCCACAGGAACTGCGCTGCAATCAACATAATCGCTGTGCAGGAAAAGGACTCTCGACTCTCCCTCTCTCTTACGCTCTTACTCTCCCATTCTCCCACAGTCGAAGCCCAAGAGGCAGGAGCCAAAAGGCAGCGAGAAGCCAACAGCGAGCATGACAATTTCAAATGAATGTTAAATACCAAAAAGCGAATGTTGACTGGCAACAACGGCAACAAACGTGCGGGGCGAGCGCAGAGGCGGGGACGCTGATGATGACGACAAACAAAACAACAACGGCAACAATATAAAAACACATTTTGCTAGAGGCGACCGACGGCAGCAACAACAACACGAACCACAAAAGCTCTGCCACATGCTGCGAAGCCTCAACATAATAACAGAAGTATATGCAATGCATAACAGATACAGCAACAACAACAACAAGTTGCATAAAAGCGCAAAAGGCAAACGCACAAAAGGACAACGACAACAACAGCCGAAGCGAAGGAGAGGGAAAGGTTCGGTGCTGACGTCATCACTTGCAGTGGAAGCTGCAACAGCACTATTGTTGGCCTCATGTTGCAGCAGCAGCCAGTGAGTGCAATTGCAACAAGATTTAATTGCCTCACGTTGCCAGCCGGGCTGCACAGCTCCTGCAGGATATCAACCTGATGCTGCAGCTGCCTGAAACACCCGAATAAAAAAACGGGGAGAGAGAGAAGAAAAACTCGTCGAAAAGCTAATTAAGCTAAAAGTCAACGGGCAGCTGGACAGCGGCTATGCCACGCCTGCCTCTGTCCAATACCCCTTTTAACCTCACCTCACCTCCACAGCCATGCTCGTGACGTTCACATTGAATGGCGTCCAATGCTGCATTCAAAAGCCGGAAACTGCTTGGGAAAAAGTTTGCGACGCGCCAACGAACGACATTCATTTAAAATTAATTAAAAGAAAATTCGCTCGACTGTGAAACACAAAGACAAAAGAACAAGAACCAAAATATATAAATTAAGTGGCGTCACTTTTTCGGCTCATTGTAAACGATAATTAAATGCTCTTCACCGGCGTTATCGATAACGAATTATCAATCGGGATTGAATTAATTAAATGCATATCGTTTGCAATAAATTTGTATCTTCAAAAGAATTCAATTGGCGTGAAACACTTCACAGTTTAAGCGTTTTCTAAATTAAGTTTATAATGTTATATTGTGTATATGTTCAATATAACTTATTAAGAATATTTTGCGAAATAATTGAATGTTCTGGTTATATTCCATAAAAACTATTATTTAGCGGCCACTTACAAAGTTTTCAGGAAATCTGAAAAATATAAAAAAAAATGTTGTTTGGTTATTATTTAGCAAATAACGTTATTTTAAAAAAATGCATTATTAAATAGTATTACCACAAACTGAATAAATAAATGGTTAAAACTACAATATAAACTAAGCTAAAAAAAAAAATGATTATAAAAGATTGGTTATTCATTCTGTATAAAGTCCTAAAGTGTACTTAAAATATAATTATCATAATCTGAATATTACAGGTTAGCTTTACTAAATGAGGTTTTAGTATGAATTGTCATTTCAATTGCTTGTCATCGAAATCAATTAAATTACACTGTTTTTTTTAAAGCCAAAGTGTTTTCGAAACGTAGCAACTCTTTTTTTTTGAGGGCATCGAAAACGCCAAGTAGGCAAATAAAATCGTAATATGCGAATGGTGAAGTCGAAAGGGCGACAACATTGGCTTCTTCTGCGATTGCTCCTGTTGCTGCGGCTTCTGGTGAAGACGTGGCCATAAAAATGTTGTACAATTAATGTTTATTAACGTTCGACATTTCGACATTTCGGCCTGGCCACTGGCCAATTGCCTACGTTGCACATAACGTGCTGTCTACCCACAGTCCTCATCGTCTTCCTACCCGCCATACTCCACCGGCAACCACCGGATGCTGTTAAGTGGCTGTAAGTGCGTCTCAACTGAAAGTGGTTTGGTTTGGTTGACATTGCCGTTGCCGAAAAGTGAGCACATTACATTTAAATTTCCATTGGCGGCGTCTCGACGGAAGTCTAGACGCTGAGCCGGCAACGTGACTCAGACAGATTGGCGGTGAGACAAAAGGGGCGGTTGAGAATCTGTCCCTTTTGCTACTTATTGTTGTCATTCAATTTGCAATTTGTGCAGCGGGACAACTCCATAAATCTTGCCCCATATCTTTCGAATTGTTTTGCTTGAATTTCCGGCATTTTGTCGTCTGCCACAATGCGAACATAAAATATTCACTTGAGTTCTGACTTTGGGCTCATTTCCGTCCCACAATATTTTCAGCATATATGTACATAGAATTTTTTCAGCTAGTAGTTAATAATAATTATTTAACTTAATCATGCTTTAGGCTATAGATTGATGTTTGCTTTCAATTTGCTTTCAATTTGTTTTTTCGGCTTTGGATGTGAAATATTTTCAGTTAGTTTTTTCGCTTCTCACGCCCTTGGCGGAATTCGACACAGGCATGGCATAGGGCTTTAATTGGGTTTAAAATTACAACAAATATTTTCATATGTATAAAGCAACTCTGACTATCGAATTTTTCATTGAAAACTTTGCACACAAGTTGCCACAATTTTGCAGCTACACAGCAAACGATAAAAGCAACAAAAGCGTTACGTGCACATTTTGTTAAAATTTTGTAGGGACAACACCAAAAGAGGCGACACCAAAAGGCAACAATACTCGTACAATAATTAACTTCAACATCATCATCTGCTTCTATAGTCGTTTTCGTTGGCATCATTATCAGCATGAAAATGTAGCGCTGCTTTTCAGCATTTTTCTTATGAAAATTGAAAATGATCCTTTGCAAATATTTGTGCTCGACTGCGGTGACCAGGACGCTGTTTTGGGCTACCATATGCTGCAAGTATCTGCCAAGCGACAGAAATAATTAAATCAGGCACACACACCCACACATTGCCTCAACACTTGAAGCAAAGAGTCAACAAACAGCAGCTTGTTGTGCCCGTTCTCGAGCTAAGCAAACGCTGAAGCTACTTTTAAGATACTCGTTCAACAGATACACCTCGTATCCTTAACTGGGTAGCTGACTGCACCTTCCATTAGCTATAGAATTAACGCACATATTTTTGCTATTCGCATCGACTGTGCTTGGAAATGAATGCGAGCGAACATATGCTAGAATTCATTGAAACAAATAAAGATAAATAATTTATATTTTCAATTTGAGCATCATGTTCATTTATTTTCTCCAATTATTCTGCGGTTTGTTTCAATCAACTTTAATAAATCATTTTTTAAATATCATAAAGAAATTGGCATAATTATTCAAAATTATACTTCAATAAATAATCTGTCCCCATTAAACATGAGAAGAGCCAAAAATTAAACACATGCAAATTATACAAAAATAGCTGATTTACTTTTAATAATATTAGACTAGAATATCAAATCAGAAAAAAACATACAATCAGATAGCAACGGTATTTTCAATTAAACGAAAAACAAGGTTATTGTGATCAATAAATTATCATAATAGACAAATGCTATGGCACTCGAACTCGTTGCCAAACTCGTGCTCATCTGCCAAAATGTATAACCCAGTTTCGTTGAAATTTCATTAAAAAAGAAAACACAGTTTCGGCAGAAAACACACGAGAGTTTTGGTCAGGTCTCAGGCCGTCTTTTCAACTGACAGCCGCAGTCAGAGACAGGCGGACATACGGACTGACGGACTGACGGACAACCGACAGAGAAGACAAGCCAACAGACCAGCAGCAAATAGGCAAAATGAATAAACAGACAGAGGGACTGCAAGGACCGAGAAGAGTAAAGGCAACACCTACAGATTGCATACAATTAGCAGCGACGGCGACGGCGCCAGCATCTGCATCTGCAACCGCTTTCGTATCTATGTCCGTAAATGTTCCTGTAGATGTATCTGTATTTTTGTGTGGGCGTATCTGCCGTGTGTCTATTTTTATGTTTTTTTTTAAGTGTTCTTGTTGCTGCTCTTGGCTGTCAGACATTCTAATTTGCATTTCTCGCCGCTTTTGCCTTCCACAAGTTGCAATTGAATTTTGACACAGACTCTCGGCTATCTTTGGATAGCTACCGATGCCCATTATCTGTGCCTTTTATGCGCCGAGACAGGTGCAGGAGCAGGAGGTGAAAGTTGGCTGCATGTTTTATGCAAGCACACTGCAAGCCAAAAAGCGCGCGCTTCCCTCAAACTATGCAACAGAACGAGGCACACACACGAGGCAGCTGCAGCGGCAGTGGCAACACAACACAAAAAAATTGATGATGATGAAGCTGTGCAGCAGCTTGGCGGCAGGGCGCAAGTTGCATGCAACAACATGCAGCCTGAAAAAGTATCTGAAAACTTGAACTTTTGTGCGCTTCTCAACTTAACGACCAGCGAGGAGATGGAGAAACGGGGGTTTCGCTTGTCTCTCTCGGGTGCCCGCATTTCTAGCTGCTGTTTATTTTATTTTCTGTAAGCAAGCCCCGCTACCACATGCCACATGCCACAGCTCCTCTACCCAGCACAACACTTGGCGCGCTATCTGTCGTCGCCTCGCAGTGCGAAGCAGTTTTTCATTTTTATTCATTTTTTTTCACTCGTTGTGCAGCGCGTTGAAAATGCGATTTTCTTGTAGAATCGTACAATCCTTATCCCTACCACTATCCACGCACACACATACTGTAGATGGCTGGGCAGGATTACCCTCTTATAGACCCACGCATGCAGATTTTTTGGAAGCCAACATGCCACGCACATTTCGCTCTCAGCTTGACTATCAGCTGCAACTTGGCCCCACTCCTCTATTATAGTTGCTGCTGTTGTCTTTTTTTACTATCTCATCTCATTACATACTGTGTGGTTTGTTTTCCATGTCACATAACCCCTAGGCATAAGTTTAGAGGGGTGTGATAGACCGACAATATTATATTTTCTACATCTTTAAATTAACTCCCTTTTTGTATTAGGTTTGTATTTGAAATATTGCAACCTTTTAACTTGCTTTATCTTTCTAAAATGTATTCTTACCATAAAATCAAGTATAGCATATATTGGCAGTCGGGCATGCCGCATACTGGTTGCATGGCGTTTTTTGTTGCTTGACTCATGCAGCGCATTAAGCAAATTTCTTGCTTTTTGCACTTTCTCTGCACTTTTATACCAGCTTGTTTTGTGGCCAATTATGTTTTTTGTTCATTGTTCGTTGTGGTTGCCTTCGTTTGGCTCTTCTCCCTTTCCCCCCATTTGCTTCCTCTTTTTCATTTAGATTCTCGTCTTCGTCCTCTTTGATTGACATTTGACGTTTAAATGCCAAATTAGCTCTCTGCTCTGCTTTGGCTTTGGGTTGCAATTTTTTCTAGTTCTCTTACTTTCTTCCCTGTGATGTTCTTGGCCTTAAGTTTCAACTAAGCAAAAGCTTCCTTAAAAAGTTGTTGCAACTACAGCAGCTGCAACGGGCGACCATTGTAGATTGTTAAGTGCAAAATGTAATGAGTGGAAAAGTTTTGCTTTCAGCGAGCTAAATGATGTCAACCCAATGGATCCGATAGATGAACAAGTTAACAAATACTGATTATTTGTGGCAGAATCACGTTGAAGCTTTTCAATTGGGTTACTTGCAGTGGGCTGCATTACGTTAAACACATCTTGACAACGTATTAACATCGTGTTGATTTCTTCGACGGTTATCAGATATATATTTTAATAAGAGTTGCTATAATTTCGAAAAATATACGAAATGTACATGTATATTTTTTTGCAGCCTTTTTTTTATAATTTTCTGTATTTAATTTTTGTAATAAGTAATCAGTTTAAAGTTTTCTAAATGTATTTTCACTTATTTTAATTTAAATTCTTTTAAATTGTTACACATTTTGTTTAGTAATAAATGCTATTAATTTAAATGCAATCCTTGCTGTTATGGAATGCGGTAACGATCTATAGAATTCATGATAACAAATGAAAAGTGCCTGGAAATAGTCTTTGACAAATGGCAAGTTTATTACTAAAACATTTTTCAAATTTACTACATACTATAGAGTGCATTTTTCTGCAACCGCACATGTCCATTTGCCAAGCCACTGTTTTTCAACTAAATGAGCACAAATTTATGCGCGCACAATAAAAAATGTTTAAATATCAATAAAAGCAAGTTTTTGCTTTTAAAGTGGATGCTGTGGGGAGTGCAGCGTGTGTGTGTGTGTGTGTGCAGCTAACGAAACAGAAAATGAAGTAAAGGCTGCCAGATGCCGGTATGAGGCTGCCTTAAACTAGTAATGGCAGCTGGAACGGGTACTCGGCAGCGGTGCATACAACAAGTATGAGTGCGAGTGTGAGTGTGAGTACGAGTACTCATACGGCAATGGAGGGAGCGGCGTCAGCGGAAAGTTCAACTACATAAACAAGTCACGTGTGCAACGTGCGAAGCGCAACGAATCGCGACCAGAAACAAGAGAGAAAAAGAGGTGAAACAGGTGGAAAACTTTGGTCGTAGCACCTTCAGACGGTTATGTGGCGCGCGCTTTTGTTTCACTTGCGTCGTCATCGTCATCGTTGCATATTTCACACCATGTGGCAACGCTGGCAAGAAGTTTTCATTCGCCCCGTTCGCCTGCGTTACACCGCGCAGCGACTGCAATAACCGCAATGGAAAAACACAAAAAGATTTACTACTTTGCAAAGGTGCCACTCCCCTACTTTCATAGTCGCCCACTTACTCACACACACCCAAACACACACACCCAGCGCATTCCCAGCTGGCAGTAAAATAGTAACTGACGGCATGCAAATTTGTTGGCATTCAGAGTGCAACAGCAACAGCGCCATCTGTCGGCAAATATGATTATTAACTATCCGATACCCTCGCAATCCACAAAAGAATTATTCATACTCCACAAAAATAATTTGACATTTATGAATATCCTTTTAGTTGGTAAAATTGTGATAGAAGATCAATTAGTTGTGACATGATTTATCATACCAAGAAATCGTTCGATATATTATTTGCTGTTATTCTTGTAGAAATGATAATTAAAACAAATAATTTGTTTATATATTTAACATACAAAAATATATATATACACAAAAATTAAATGTATTCTTTAATTGATTTGTACTATATATCAGTATTTTTTTGTCATATATTGTAAAAAAAATACTAAAAAATGTTATAGAAATGATTTTTGAGACATGTGAAATACTTTGCTCTAATTTTCCAAATGAACATGATTAAAACTGAAATGTATTTATGTATATTTTTATTTTACAATTAATTTTTTTTTCATCATCTACATTTTCGTTTACTACTTCTTATGTTAGTATTATATTTTATAAAAGATGTAGCTGCATTTCTATATTTAATTTTTGTTAATCAAATTTTAGTAAATAACACATATTTATATATTATTATTTTTATTTTAGATGTAGCTGCATTTCAATATGCTATTCTACGCCGAATTTGTTTACAGGATATTAACAACAAGAGCTACAACAATTTGAACAGCAAAAGCAACTGCAGAGAATGGCAATGGCAACGGCAAATGGCAACTTGCAACATGCTGCCTTATGCTGGCTGCATGCAACTTGCTACCTGGCTGCCTTTTATTATTATGGCTCGTCGTTCTTTGCCCCATGTTGTTGTCGCATAAATTTTGCGGCTTCTTAAGTCGCAAGCAATAAAATAATATTAGCTGCATAGTCCACAGACAGAGAGAGAGCGAGAGTGCGAGTGCGAGAGTGTGTTGTATGGTGCATGATAATGGCGATGCCGGCGCCGAAAAGTATGCAACACGACAATGCAACATTGGCAATGATTGCAGCTGGCAGGCAGGCAGGCCAAACTGGCAACAATTCGGAAATGGCTACGCCCCAAGACAAACGCATTTGTCGTATAATTTATGACATGGCCTTAGGTGACTTTTCTGCCGACTTTTCCACCGTCTCCAGCTGGTGCTATGTGTGATTTGGTCGTTACCTTTACTTTTTTTTCGTTTTTGGAAGTGTTGCATGTTATTTATGAGACCGAGGGTAATCAAACTGCATGTCAAACCCATAAACGGCTCAAAGAACCCTCTGCACCGGCCATCAAAACTGTGAGTTAAGTGTGCGAAATGTGCGGCTCTTCGTAATCAAAGCAAACACTATAAATCTTTATAGACCTTGTGCATGAGGTAATGTAAGAGTGGCTCTCAAACGTCAAGTTTATTAGCCGGAAGTGATTGTTAAACTGCACATAAATTTACTTGAATTAATTGAACTTATGGCCATGGCCTAACTAAAACATGTGCTTAACACACGGTTGTAAAAATAATTAAGCATTAGTTATCATTAAACTAGTAGATAAAACTAATTAATGTTTTGAAGCAGTTGCTATTGTCAAACTGTGATGAATGTCAAACTTTAGTGCAGCCATATTTTTCAAACTGTAACTGGCAATTGATCTTTACTTTTGATATTAAAAAACTATTAAAGTTAGTAGTAATGTAACTAAGGTGCTTAAACTAGTAGCTAAAACTTACATATGAATGTCAATGTCAACTTTCCACCAGTTGTACTCTTCAAACTGCAGTTCCAATAATCTTTGCTTTTTATATATAGCAAACTTTTATAATGGGATGAAGAGAGATATAATTTCAAATTTCAAAATGGCAAGAGAGGGGTTCAAACTAATATTTTCATTTCCTTCTGATAGTAATTGCTGTCAAACTTTCATATAGGTTAATTAATGCAGAATCCACATAAAGAGAAAAAACTCTTTCTATTCGCACACGTAGCAAAGTTCTCGCACTCAACCCCGTCATTTCTCTCTGTCCCTTTTCGTATCTTCGACTCTGTCAAGTGTCACAGCTGCTCAGCTCTTTTCCCAAACTGTCATTATGGGCTTGAAGATAAACGACTCTGTGAGTCTGTGAATTTTGTTCCATTTTGTTTCCGTTTTTGTTATTCTCGCCCCCATGCTCAGCACCCATCATTTGGCTTGCAGCTGCAACTGCAAGTGTCTGCAGTTGAGGAGCAACTGCAGCAGTGTCAACCGTCACCCGCGCTGACTTTTCATATGGCTGCCCGCTTCGTAACAATTTAAACTTTTGACTATTAGTGAGTGAGAGGTGCCCGCCGGGTTTTGCTTCTTGCTCGTCCTTGCCAGCCTCGCACTCGAGCTGTAAAAATAGTTGCAAGTTTGTGACATCAGGCAAAACTTTTCGGCCAGCTGAGTTTTTGGATTGCCGCCCACTCGTTGCACTACCAGCGAGCCCATCGATTGACATTCGCTGGCCTGACCGGTACCATTCTCATCCCCTCTTTAGCCTGTTTGTCCCCATCTCGACCCTCCAGCCCATTGTCATCAATCTGCGCAAAGTTTGTCTCAGTTTTATGAGCGGTTTTTGCTTCTTTTCTCGCTTCCGTCCCACGCAAAAATGTTTGTTTATGGCATGTCAACGCCTAATGACGCGCCCATTTTTCATTCAAGTCAAATGGCCATATGGGCTCCATGCCCGTTCCCCTCAGACTACGTCAGATCCTGAGGCCAGATCCTGAGTGAGCTGCAAGTACTCAATGCTAACTTTATTTAACGTCCGAGCTATCAAACTGTATGTACATAAAACTTTATAGTCAATGCCGCGTGTTTGAATTTTCCCAGCTATTATAATTTTGACTGGCCAATTTTCAAAAAAAATCCAATAAAATATTAGTGAAGCCAAAATGATTTGAGCTATTCTTAGGTATACATATAAAGATCTATTTGAATAAGTAGCACAAATAGTATTGTTATATACATATGCATGTAAATATATTATCTGCTGTCCTGTCATAGAAGCGTTGAAAAACGATTGATGAATTGGTTATTATTTATATACGTATAAGTGTAAGACAACAGAATTCATGACAATTCATTTTCGATGGACGCTCCCAAGCACAATGTTTTAGTTTCACGATTTAACCTTACTTTCCACCTTTGCCTCTTCTTCGATATAAGTAATGAATATTTAATTTTTGAATTTTTAAATATTGTTTGCCTACTTATCTTTTAAAATATTTAACGAATAATTATTTTTAATAATACATTTTTATAAATTACATTGAATCTGTATTGTCAAGGTTGCTCATGTTCAGATAATTATCTCAATATTGTACAGACTCTATATAATTGAGTATAGAGCTTAGTTTGTCTTCTGTGTTAATTTACGATAATATAGAAATTATGTGTGACCCCAACTTCGCTCGCATTGCGTTTTACTTTTGTTTCTTTATGACAAAATTTGCTTTATTTCAGAGCAAAGAAATCTAAATAAATTTAAATGCAACTGTGCTTCAGAAATCCAAATATTTTTATCCGTGTTTAAATAAACAACCTTGTATGAATGAAAGAAGAAAACCCCATTTTTTCATGTTTACATGTGCGAGAGAGTAAAAGCAAAAGCTAGGAACTGAAATATTGCTTAGTAGAAGGTTGCCATCCCCATTTTAATTAGTTATATAAAATAGTAAATATAGAGTGATAATTTTTAATAAAAACCGCCTTCATTGATTGATCAAATCACTTAAAGTGTGATGTGTACAAATTGCAAGAGAATATTTATTATTGTTAAGATGTTATTAAAAAAGAATTCCTAAATATTTGTTTACCAAACCATGTAAAATTAAATGCATATAATGCAAAAATGTTTTGGTAAATACATAAATTTAATTTATTCTAAACTAAATATAATTACATTAAAAACGATTAATTTTTATTATCAATCCCTAAGCAATATGCTTTTGTTGCCCGACGATTCGTTTTTGCATTGCTAGTACGTCTTAGATTATCAACTATGTAGACGCCTCCATGAAGCTGCAAATAATTAGCTTGAATGCGCTTTGCAACATAGTTAACCACATCTTGAGGCTCTAATTGAGCTCCGATTTTCTTAACAACTGCTGCAGCTGCTTCATCTCCATTTACAGGATTTGATTTACCGAAAACACAAACTTCGGAGACTTCAGGCATTTTGCATATTTCCTTCTCGATCTCGTGAGGATAATAAATGATATTCTGATATTTGAGCATATCTTTTTTGCGATCGACAATAAATAAAAAACCATCGTCATCGACGTAACCCAAATCTCCCGTGTGATACCATAAATTTCTATCTCGTAATTTACGACTTTCCTCGGGATTACCAAAATATCCTGCCCAGAATCTACCCGTGTTAAAGCAGATCTCACCCACTTTATTTGCATCTAAAGGCTCATTTTGCTCGTTAATAACCTTGATCTTGACGGCATCATTTAAGCGTCCAACTGAACCTGGTTTTTGATCAAAGTGAATATTTATAGTTCCGCCAGCACACAACTCAGTAAAACCATATACATAAGCAAATACACACTTAGATGAAAGTCGCCGTCGAATGCTCTGTTGAATCTCAAGAGCACAGCTATCGCCTCCATATAGATAAAAATTCACACTGCTTAAGTAATCATTCTGAAACTCTGGAGCGTTAAGCATTTGTGCCATGTGTGAAGGAATTTGAATTAAAAAAGTCACTTTGTACTGCTTTACCAGTCGCAATATATCAGAAGCATTAAAATCCTTGTCCGATATTATGCGCAGAGCACTTCGAACTCCAGATGTAATAGTTAATTTCAGGCCAGTAGTCCAGTCCAAAGTACTATGTACATACATAACATCCGAAGTTTTCACGAAACTAAAATTCAGACAATGATAACATGAAAATCTTAATAATTTCATTGATGATGTTTGACTTACGGCACGACATTTTTGACTGAATTCACATTTGGAATAGTCAAAGCTTTGGGAGTACCCGTAGTTCCTGACGAGCAGAGAATAGCCAATGTTTGATTCATTCCCTGTTCGAGGCGTGCAGGTTGGAAGAATGGTTCAACTGGTGTTGCAAGCACCTCCTCAATGCTGATGGAACCGTCTTTGTGATTCCTCATTGTCACAATCTTCATATCCAGATGCTCTGTGGCAGCTTTTACCTTCTCGTATTCGTCACCATCGCAAAAAATTATCTTTGGCTTAGTTATATCATAAAGGTTTGTAATCGTTTGCTGCTCATAGTTTATGTTGAGGGAATGAAAGGCCATTCCATTGAAGAAACAGGCATAAGCCACCGCGGATATA
This sequence comes from Drosophila formosana, assembly GCA_035045625.1. NCBI lineage: Eukaryota > Metazoa > Arthropoda > Insecta > Diptera > Drosophilidae > Drosophila > Drosophila formosana. The sequence continues at coordinate 1,822,599 of JAWNOW010000030.1, forward strand.
TGCGTCGTATTTCTGGCTATAATTCCGATTACATCCGATTGTTCGAGTTCTAAATTCCTCAAGTAGCTGGCTACACGCATCGAATTCATAAGCAGTTCTTCCCTTGTGAGCACTGTATTCTCCGAAGCAGATATCTTTAAGCAAAAAATAGTCGACGTGCTGATAACTATAGTACGCTCGTGAGAGATTTATGAACAACTGACCTGAGCTATTAGTTGTGGATGGCGTTGCATTTCGTGGAAAATTACCTCCCCTAATGAGAGATCAGGTGAGAAATATTCAGGGTTTTCCTTTCCACTCCATATTTTATCGTCAGCATTATACCTGATCTCCGGCATGTACTTCATTCTACCGTCTCGTATTGATTAGTGCTGAACAAAGTTCTTGAGCATGCTTTTTATACTTTAAAAGCGCTGAAACCGCTACGAACTTTATGCTATCAGAAAAAAGCGATAACCATTTACACCCTACTATGGACGAGGCTGTATAACTATTAACAATGTTGGGTAATCTTGCCATGTGGTAGTGACTTGACTTTTTTTCACTATTGGGACAAAAACGTGATCAATGTTCGAGGGTGAGCTGATAAAAAATCCGCCTTACTAAGAAAACGTAATTTGTTTGACATGAAATTAAGTTTTCAAAATAACATAGTGTCTCAACTAATTAATCACCGTTATGCAAGGCAGATTGCTTGTACTGAAAAGCTTTTAGACAAATGTTTTACTTGGATTCGATCTTGTACTAAAACTATGAATCAACATATTATATTCTAAGTGCATCTCATCAATAAAGCTGCAAAGGATCCGTTATTCTAAGCCCAGCTGAGATTTTTTTACACAAAGCAGGCCTATCAAAAATGCTAAGTTTAACGGCACTTGAATTTGGTTGACTTTTAAAAAATCGGGATCTATAAACCGGCCAAATCCAAATCCTTCATTTTGACGAACTTGCCAAAGTTGAATGACTACAAAATTAAACAAGTGAGAAAGCTACAGTCGAGAGTGCTCGACCGTATGATACCCGCAACCCATTTCGAGAGAAAAAAAAAATTTTAATGGTATTTTAACAAGAAATATACCAAAAATATACTGAATTTTGTGTTTTGTTTGTATATATTTGAAAATAGCGAATAAAAATCCACAACACCGTTATGGTCACACTGTCAACTAAACAAACAAAGCGCGAGCAGTTGCAAGTGAATTTTGCATATAAAATTGATTCATTAATAACTTCCTTGTTTTTCACTCGATCTCAACCAAATTCACAGGAATCATTGAGAATATAATTGTTATTATGCATACCAAAATTCAATGCTCTAGGTCTATTATTACGGCTTTTACAGTTTCTGGGGGCGGAAAGGGGCGTGGCAAAAATCTAACACAAACTTGATCTGCGTAAGACCTACACGAATACTGTCACCGAATTTGATATCTCTAGGTCATTCACACACTTAATACGTCCATATGCACTGGGCACTAAAATTTTGATAAATAATTTAACGAATAACTTTTGTTCTACTTATCCGATTTGTACCAAAATTACAGGGTATATTAAGAGTGTCAAGCGCAGATGGGCTACCAAATTACACATCATTACACCAAGAACTTTTGGAGTTATACGCGATTTACTAAAAAAAAAACTTGACTTTTTCTAGATTAATGCTTATTGTGGGCGAAGGGGGCGTGGCATCCAACTTTTGAAATAAACTTGATCTGCGTAGGGTATGAAGGAAACTTTTTGCCAAATTTGGTGTCTCTATGTCTTATAGTCTCTGAGATCCAGGTGTTCATATGGACAGACAGACGGACAGACGGACATGGCTATATCATCTCGGCTGTTGACGCTGATCAAGAATATATATACTTTATGGGGTCGGAGATGCCTCCTTCTGCCTGTTACATACATTTTCTGTTGGCACTAAGTCATAATAAGTCTACCCTATTGGTAGCGGGTATAAAAATGTGTTACAGAACTCCACTAAACTTTTCCATCATCACTTATCAGCCCACCTTCGTATAGTATGAGCTAAGAAGCATAATAATGTTTTACGATTCATAGGATAATCTAAATCTATAAACATATGAAAATAAAGTAGTTCATAGATACTCATATAGCCCAAACGTCAAAAGCTACGATGCTGCAATTGTCACACAACGTAGATTTGAACAGTTTTGCAAAATAATCACTGTTTAAAAATTAAGTTAAATATTGTTTTTGGGAACGAGATGTAATTTTTTCGAAAAATGTCGATATGTTGATCGATTCTTTCGAAATAAAAAATCGATTCTGATCGAAGCTGAGTTTTTGGTTCGGGTATGATGAACGAAAATATTTCCGCAGAAATATACGAACGACCCGAATGAACCATTAAAACTCATGATCGATCATGTTGCGTTTGATTAGATTTAGAGTGAAGCAATCAGATCGAAAGTTGCTTTGTGAAATGTGTGTATAATTCGTATGAACATAGTACATATTTGTGTTTTTAAAGGAAACAAGTTGAGATGTATTAAATTAACAAAAAACTATTTATTCATGTATTTCGTAAGCGTAGTATTTTACGTGTAATGCTTAAAATGAATTGCAAGTTAAAAAACAAAAGGTTCAAACTATCTCTTCTTCAAAGAGACGAATAAAATTAAAATTACAAAAAAATTTCTTAAAGGGGTTTGATTCTTAACTACCAAAAGTTTTTATAAAAATAATTTAATTTTCAGCAAGTGCACGAGAGGATCGGGTCATGAAGACCCCGCCCGATCACGATCGAACAGTATGATTGTGATTAACCTGCCTATTGTACGCATATAAATGCATATCTGAAGGTCAGGATCAGTGCAATCCAAATTAATATTTATGCAACTGAGCTACAGAAATTCAAATCCGATATTTAATTTTCTAAACGACTTAATATGAATGACATAAGAAACACACATTTTTTTCATGTTTCCATGTGTGAGAGAGTGCAAGCAAAAGCTAGGATCTGCAATTCTACTTTGCTGCGTACGAATTTTAATTAGTGATAAGATATAGTTAGATTGAGAATTTTGAATCAAAACCACCTTCATTGGATGATCAAATTACTTAAACTATGATGTGTAAAAATTGATTGTTGCTAAGATTTTATTAAAAAAGAATACCTTAATATTTTTCACTAAAGAATGCTTTTGAATCAAGCCATAAAATATGTGTCCATTACTTGTACCCTTAAGTTTGCTTGTGCTTAGCCCGAAAATGTTTTATTGGGAAATCAATTGCGGCCTGAGGCTCCAATTCGACACAAAGTTTTTCCACACGATTAAGACAACAAATGTTTTGAAAATACATCAATTTAATTTATTAAAAATTCGATATAATTACATTCAAAACCATTAATTGTTCTTATCTAAACAATATGCTTTTGTTGCCCGACGATTCGTTTTACCATTGTCAGTGCGTTTTAGATTATCAACTATGAAGACGCCTCCATGAAGCTGCAAATAATTAGCTTGAATGCGCTTTGCAACATAGTTAACCACATCTTGAGGCTCTAATTGAGCTCCGACTTTCTTAACAACTGCTGCAGCTGCTTCATCTCCATTTACAGGATTTGATTTACCGAAAACACAAACTTCGGAGACTTCCGGCATTTTGCATATTTCCTTTTCGATCTCGTGAGGATAATAAATGATATTCTGATATTTGAGCATATCTTTTTTGCGATCAACAATAAATAAAAAGCCATCGTCATCGACGTAACCCAAATCTCCCGTGTGATACCATAAATTTCTATCTCGTAATTTACGACTTTCCTCGGGATTACCAAAATATCCTGCCCAGAATCTACCTGAGTAAAAGCAGATCTCACCCACTTTATTTGCATCTAATGGCTCATCTTTCTTATTAAGAACCTTTATCTTGACGCCATCATTTAAGCGTCCAACTGAACCTGGTTTTTGATCAAAGTGCATATTTAAAGTTCCACCTGAACAAAACTCAGTTACAGTATATATACAAGCAAACACACAATTATATGGAAGTCGTTGTCGAATGCTCTGTTGAATCTCAAGAGAACAGCCATCGCCTCCATGAAGATAAAAATTCACACTGCTTAAGTAATCGTTCTGAAACTCTGGAGCGTTAAGCATTTGTGCCATGTGTGAAGGAACTTGAAATAAAAATGTCACTTTGTAGTGCTTTATCAGTCGCAATATATCAGAAGCATTAAAATCCTTGTCCGATATTATGCGCAGTGCACTTCGAACTCCTGACGTAATAGTTATTACCAGAGCAGCATTCCAATCCAAAGTACTATATGCATACATAACATCCGAAGTGTTTAGAAAACTAAAATTCAGATGAGGATAATATTGATAACTTCACTGATTCCATTTGACTTACTTTAGGGCGTTTTTTACAGAATGCGCATTTGGAATAGTAACGGCTTTGGGGGTACCTGTAGTTCCTGATGAGCACAGAATAGCCAATGTTTGATTCATTCCCTGTTCGAGGCGTGCAGGTTGGAAAAATGGTTCAACTGGTGTGGCAAGTACCTCCTCTATCCTAATGGAACCGTCTTTGTGATTCCTCATTGTCACAATCTTCACATCCAGATGCTCTGTGGCAGCTTTTACCTTCTCGTATTCGTCACCATCGCAAAAAATTATCTTTGGCTTGGTAATATTATAGAGTTTTCCAATAGTTTCCTGTTCGTAGTTTATGTTCAGGGAATGGAAGGCCATGCCATTGAAAAAGCAGGCATAAGCCACCGCGGATATATGCGTCGTATTTCTGGCTATAATTCCAATTATATCCGATTGTTCGAGTTCTAAATTCCTCAAGTAGCTGGCTACACGCATCGAATTCATGTGCAGTTCTTCCCTTGTGAGCACTGTATTCTCCGAAGCAGATATCTTTAAGCAAAAAATAGTCGACGTGCTGATGACTATAGTGCGTTCGTGAGAGATTTATGAACAACTGACCTGAGCTATTAGTTGTGGATGGCGTTGCATTTCGTGGAAAATTACCTGACCTACTGATAGATCAGGCGAGAAATATTCGGGTTTCTCCTTTCCACTCCATATTTTATCGTCAGCATTATAGCTGATCTCCGGCATGTACTTCATTTTAACGTCGAATATTAATTAATTCTGAACAAAGTTCCTGAGCCGATGCAAGCTTTTTATACCACTCCGACAAATATGAAATTGTTATCTTGACCTAAGCGGTCTTGTAAAAGTTTTATAACTCAGTTGCGATCATTATTCTGGGGCGCATACCACGCAACGAGTTTGTTTACATAGCTCGTCAAACTGTTGCGATTACTTTACTACTCAATGACGCTAAAACCACCTAAAACTATATTTTACCATTATCATTAACAATGTTTAGTAATCATGCTATGTTATAATGACTTGCAATTTTGTTTTTGGATCTTTTAAGTGAATATGGGCAAAGTTTATAACCAACGCATAAACTTACGTCTGACTCGTATGTATGTTTATCTTTAAGGCAATGCAAATATTGTATATTTCTTATTAAGCTTGAGGCAATTGTCTATTACACCATTTTATTGCATAATTTTTAATTATTAGTGATGACAAAACGGGTTAGATGATACAGTTATTTGTTAGTAAATATGAGACCCTGAAATTTGAAACACTTGTCCGTAATAAATTTTATTTATGTATGTATTCAATTAATCAAATTAAAATAAAGTATCTTTTATATTAATTTGTTTAGCTTTAAGATGGTGTCTATGCCATTGCCAGACAAAATGCTTTTGTTGCGCGACGATCTGTTTTCCCGTTGCCTGTACGCTTCAGATTGTCAATCACAAAGGCGCCTCCATGCAAATGCTTGTGCTTAGCCTCCACATTCTTTGCCACAAAGTCAATAACATCCTGAGGCACCAATTGGGCTCCGATTTTGGATACAACAGCTGCAGCTGCAGCGTCTTCATTCTGAATCACGACACCAAACACACAAACTTCTGAAACTTCTGGCATTTGACTGATCACTTCTTCAATTTCGTGAGGATAATACATCAAGCCCGAGTACTTAAGCAAATTCTTTTTGCGATCAACAATAAATAAAAAACCATCGTCATCGACGTAACCCAAATCTCCTGAGTGATACCATAAGTTTCTATCTTGTAATTTGCGAGTTTCCTTTGTATTTCCAAAATATCCTGCCCAGAATCTACCTGTTTGGATGCAGATCTCACCAACTTCATTTGGATCTAAAGGCTCATTCTGTTCGTTAAGAACCTTAATTTTCAAGCCATTACTTATACGTCCTACCGAACCTGGCTTTTCATCAGGGAAAAAGTTCATGGTGGCCACACAATTCAGCTCAGTAAATGTGTAAACATAAATGATACGACTTGTGGGTGGTAGACGACGGCGAAAGGTCTGTTCATCCTTTCGAGAACAGATGGATCCTCCGTATATACAATATCTTATACTGTCGAGGTAATCATCTTTAAATTCGACACAGTTAACCATCATTGCCAAATGTTCACAAACCGAAATCACAACAGTGATCGCATGCTTCTTAATCAATCGCAATGCGTCAACGGCATTAAAAGGTTTATCTGTTATTATTCTCAGCATACTTTCAATTCCGGATGTAATAGTTGCTATAAAGCCCGATATCCAGTCCAAAGTACTATATACAAATATAATGTCCGACGTATTCACTGAACTGCAAAAAAGTTGTAGTAGATAAAATAATTCGGATTGCTTAATGATTGTATTCTTACACAAGAGACAGGGATATAGCATGAGTGTTTGGAATAGTCACAGCTTTGGGAGTACCCGTAGTTCCTGATGAGCAGAGAATAGCCAATGTTTGATTCATTCCCTGTTCAAGGCGTGCAGGTTGGAAGAATGGTTCAACTGGTGTTGCAAGCACCTCCTCAATCCTAATAGAACAGTCTTTGTGATTCCTCATTGTCACAATCTTCACATCCAGATGCTCTGTGGCAGCTTTTACCTTCTCGTATTCGTCGCCATCGCAGAAAATTATCTTAGGCTTGGTTATATCAAAAAGCTTTCTAATCGTTTGCTGTTCATAGCTTATGTTGAGGGAATGAAAGGCCATTCCATTGAAGAAACAGGCATAAGCCACCGCGAATATATGCGTCGTATTTCTGGCTATAATTCCGATTATATCCGATTGTTCGAGACCTAAATTCCTCAAGTAGCTGGCTACACGCATCGAATTCATGTGTAGTTCTTCCCTTGTCAGCACTGTATTCTCCGTATCAGATACCTTAAAGTATTCCATGTACTCATCACTGAAGAATTAAGCTTTATTTCCTACTAACCTGAGCTATAAGTTTTGGATGCCGTTGCATTTCATTAAAAATAATCTGCCCTATTGACAGATCGGACGAATAATATGCAGGTATCTGCTTTGCACTCCATATTTTTTCATCGCTATTATAGTTAATTTCCGGCGTGTACTTGATGCTCATGTTCTTTGCTGAATACTTTTAAACTACTACTGAAAATATTTGGCTGATTTCGTCATTTTATAAATTTCTTTTCTGGACTACATTTTATTAGCCTTTTAAACAGGTACAATTACTTCACTAGCAATACTTATAAACACGACAGAGCGAACAATGCGTTATCAAAATACTAAAGCAATTGACCTAAATCTTGTGAAAATATGAAGCATTTACTTTTTCTTAAGTTCTTTTAAGAAAATGTGAATACTTAGCTTTTATCAAGATTTAATAATTCTCTGAAATATATTTTATTTGGTAGCTCCCAGTTACGATTACTTTAAGTACACAGAGAGAACTATTGAGCATTTGGGAATTATTTTATATAAAAAAATTGCAATCTTAAAAATATTGAAAAATATGAAACAAAATTTAAATTTAAACTTGGTTTCAAGATTCATGAATTTGGTTTTATTTCGAGAATTTGGTTCTTAGGTTCACTTTTGACATTTTTTATTCTTTAATTACGAATATATTTTTAAATTGACAATGTTTGTCATACTCTTAAAAGCTATAAAAAATTTCATTTCACTAATTTCAAATTCTTAATTTAAGAATTTTCTTTTTGGGCTGAAATTTGACACGATTTGAGGTACGATTTAATTTTTGTATAATTGATTTTAGAACTTTTTTTTTCTGTGTAGGAACACGGATAAATCCTACTTTCTTAACAAACAAGAATGGTGGTAAACTACTAAAACAATTAAACGACATTTGACAATTTTAATATTAGGAGTTACCATTTTTAAATAGCATAACATGATGATAATAAGTCTCGATTTGTATGCTCATATTTTTCATGAGCACGGCGGTGATGCTGATATTTTATTATTCGAGTGAATAAAGTTTATTTGCCAACCTGAAGAAATTACTTGAAATACATAGTTGTAATAGTTATGTAAGCTATGTATGATGAAAAGTCCATGGTCTCGATTCAGTACTGTTGTTATATTTAATGTTACTATTTTTAAACAGTATTATGTGAAGAAAAGGTGTATCGATAACCATATTGATTTTATATCGCTGCTTGTCATCAATGTGCGACGTTGATGATTAGTGATACTCATTCTGAATGCGTTTGATTAGTGATCGTGGTATATGATTTATAAATTAATAACAGAATAAATTAGTAAAACAAGTCGAATGGTCGAGTGTGCATATTTATTTAAGGCGGCCGGTATATCTAAACGGACACGCAGCTCTTTATACATATATAAAAGTGATTTTGTATTGTCAAGGCCGATTATGTTATGATCTCGATAATATATAGACTCTATATAATTAAGTATAGAGCTTTGATTGTCTTGTGTTTTAATTAACGTAGTATAACTTCAACTTTGTGACAATTTATAAAAAGTGTTTACAATTAATTAAAAACAATATAAAAATAATAATCAATCTGAAAAGTTTGTCGTTGGATTACAACAATCTTTTATTGTTGCCAATGGCAACCTCCCGCTGACTCGTTTTCAATGTCTATACACACAACATTTAGCCTTTTACGTGTATGTTAATGCATGGCAAAAGTACAGATCAATGAAATCGAAATAGATTTGAATGCAACTGAACTACAGAAAATGTTCCAAATGTTGCTTATCCGTTTTAAAATATATACCTTACGACTTAACACATATGAAATAAATTTTGTACATGTTTCCATGAGTGAGAAACTGCAAGCAAAAGCTAGGAACTCAAATCTATTTTGCTGCTTAGTAGAAGCTTGCCATACGAATTTTATTAGTGATAAAATACAGTTAGAGTGAAAATTTTTAATCACAACCACCTTCATAAAATCACTTCAACTTTGTTGTCTAAAAATCGCAATGTTGTTTGTGATTATTGGTGTGATTAATAGAGAATATTTAAATATTTTTCACCAAAAAATGCTTTTGTTGTATTGTAAATTATTTATCCACAGCTTGTACGCTTAAGATGGCTTGTGCCTAGGCCCAATATGTTTTGCTACGCAATCGATTGCGCTCTGAGGCACCAATTTGACACAAAGTTTTCTTACACGATTAACAAAACAATTATTTTGAAAATACATCAATTTAATTTAAGCAATATGCTTTTGTTGCCCGACGATTCGTTTTTCCATTGCTAGTACGTTTTAGATTATCAACTATGAAGACGCCTCCATGAAGCTGCAAATAATTAGCTTGAATGCGCTTTGCAACATAGTTAACCACATCTTGAGGCTCTAATTGAGCTCCGACTTTCTTAACAACTGCTGCAGCTGCTTCATCTCCATTTACAGGATTTGATTTACCGAAAACACAAACTTCAGAGACTTCAGGCATTTTGCATATTTCCTTTTCGATCTCGTGAGGATAATAAATGATATTCTGATATTTGAGCATATCTTTTTTGCGATCAACAATAAATAAGAATCCATCGTCATCGACATAACCCAAATCTCCCGTGTGATACCATAAATTTCTATCTCGTAATTTACGACTTTCCTCAGGATTACCAAAATATCCTGCCCAGAATCTACCTGAGTAAAAGCAGATCTCACCCACTTTATTTGCATCCAAAGGCTCATTTTTCTCATTAAGAACCTTGATCTTGACGCCATCACTTAAACGTCCAGCTGAGCCTGGTTTTTGATCAAAGTGCATATTTAAAGTTGCACCACAACAAAACTCAGTAAAAGTATATACAGAAGCAAATACACAATTAGATGAAAGTCGTTGTCGAATGCTCTGTTGAATCTCAAGAGAACAGCCATCGCCTCCATAAAAATAAAATTTCACACTGCTTAAGTAATCTTTCTGAAACTTTGGAGCGTTAAGCATTTGTGCCATGTGTGAAGGAACTTGAAATAAAAATGTCACTTTGTACTGCTTTATCAGTCGCAATATATCAGAAGCATTAAAATCCTTGTCCGATATTATGCGGAGAGCACTTCGAACTCCAGCCGTAATAGTTATTACCAAGCCAGTATTCCAGTCCAAAGTACTATGTATATATATAACATCCGAAGTCTTCACGAAACTAAAATTTAGATGACAATAACATGAACACCCCAATAACTTCATGGATGTCTTTTGACTTACTTTGAAGCATTTTTCACTGAATGCGCATTTGGAATAGTAACGGCTTTGGGGGTACCTGTAGTTCCTGATGAGCACAGAATAGCCAATGTTTGATTCATTCCCTGTTCGAGGCGTGCAGGTTGGAAAAATGGTTCAACTGGTGTGGCAAGCACCTCCTCTATCCTAATGGAACCGTCTTTGTGATTCCTCATTGTCACAATCTTCACATCCAGATGCTCTGTGGCAGCTTTTACCTTCTCGTATTCGTCACCATCGCAAAAAATTATCTTTGGCCTGGTTATATTATAGAGTTTTCCAATAGTTTCCTGTTCGTAGTTTATGTTAAGGGAATGGAAGGCCATGCCATTGAAGAAGCAGGCATAAGCCACCGCGGATATATGCGTCGTATTTCTGGCTATAATTCCGATTATGTCCGTTTGTTCGAGTCCTAAATTCCTCAAGTAGCTGGCCACACGCATTGAGTTCATGTAGAGCTCTTCCCTTGTCAGCACAGTATTCTCCGAAGCAGATATCTTTTACCAAAAACATTCTACAAATGAATATTCACTACAAAAAAATGTAGAACTTTATTTCGTACTGACCTGAGCTATAAGCCTTGGATGGCGTTGCATTTCATGGAAAATTACCTGACCTACCGATAGATCAGGCGAGAAATAGTCGGGTTTCGCCTTTCCACTCCATATTTTATCGTCAGCATTATAGCTGACCTCAGGCATGTACTTCATTCTAACGTCGTTTGCTGATAAGTTCCGAATAAAGTTTCTGAGCCGATGCCAGCTTTTTATATCACGCAGACAAACATACAATCGTTATCTTGACCTGGGCTATCTTGTCAAATTGTATAACGTAATTGCGATCATTATTCAAAGGTGTAAGTATACCGCGCAACAAGTTTGTTTACACAGCTCGTCAAACTGTGGCGATTACTTGACTACTCAATGACTCTAAAACCGCCTCAAGCTAAATGTTATCAGAAGAATACCAGTTAGACCTTACTATGGTCGAGTCTGCCTAATTAACAATGTTTGGTAATCATGTCATTTCATAATGCCTTGCAATTTTTTGGTTGAGACTTAAGTAAAGTTTTAAAAAAAAGCAAAATAACCCAAACAAATTATACTTTTCCATCTCTTCTGAAATTATTAGATACTTGTTAGTTTGATTGTGTTTAAGACAACGCAAATATTATAAATTTCTTATTAAGCTTGAGACAACAATCAATTACACTCTTTTAATGCTCTTTTTTAATTATTAGTAATGGTAAACGGGTCGTGAACATTAAGGGTTAGATAATACAGTTTCTGTTAGTGAGACCATGAAATTTGTAAACTCTTGTCCGGAATAAGTTTTATTTATTTATTCAAAATATCAAATTAAAATAAAGTGTCATTTATATTAATTTGTTTAGCTTTAAGATGGTGCCTATGCCATTGCCAGACAAAATGCTTTTGTTGCGCGACGATCTGTTTTCCCGTTGCCTGTACGCTTCAGATTGTCAATCACAAAGGCGCCTCCATGCAAATGCTTGTGCTTAGCCTCCACATTCTTTGCCACAAAGTCAATAACGTCCTGCGGCTCTAATTGGGCTCCGATTTTGGATACAACAGCTGCAGCTGCAGCGTCTTCATTCTGGATTACGATACCAAACACACAAACTTCTGCAACTTCTGGCATTTGGCTGATCACTTTTTCAATTTCGTGAGGATAATACATCAATCCCGAATACTTTAGCATATCCTTTTGGCGATCCACAATAAATAAGAATCCGTCGTCATCAACGTAACCCAAATCTCCTGAGTGATACCACAAGCTACTATCTCGTAAATTGCGGCTTTCCTCAGGATTTCCATAATATCCACCCCAATATTTTCCCGAATACAAGCAGACCTCACCGACTTGATTCGGTCCCAAAGATTGCCGATGATCATTTACAATTTTCAACTTGAAACCACCAGCTAAGCGACCTACCGAACCTGGCTTTTGATCAAAGTGAATATTGATAGAAGCTATTCCGCAGAACTCAGTAAACCTATATCCAAAAATAAATAAACTCTTGGGTGAAAGTTTACGGCGAAAGCTGTGTTGAACTCCCAGGGAACAGCCGGCTCCTGTATATATACAACAAAGAATGCTGCTCAGGTTATCCTCGTTAAATTCTGGACAATTAACCATTTGTGCTATGTGTGGGGGAGCTACTAATAGAAATGTAACCTTGTATTTCTGAATGAGTCGCAGTAAGTCACTTGGATCGAAGGGCGTATCGGATATTATACGTAGCGCACTTCGAATTCCAGATGCAATGGTTACAACCAACCCTGTTACCCAGTCCAAAGTACTCGGACCATATAGAACATCCGAGGTAGTTAGAAATGGAAAAATATTTGTGTCATTCGAATCGTTGGGTAAAGTTACAGCCTTGGGATTGCCCGTTGTGCCTGAGGAGCAGATAATCGCCAAGTTTTGCTTGCTTCCCAGTTCCGGGCGGGTAGGTTGAAAGAATTGATCGACGGGTGTTGTAAGGACTTCTTCAATGGTGATGGAACCATTTTTGTGATTCCTCATTGTTACAATTTTCACACTCAGATGCTTTGTGGCAGCCTTTACCTTCTCGTATTCGTCGCCATCGCAAAAAATTATTTTGGGCTTGGTGATATTAAAGAGATGTTCAATCTTCTCCAGCTCAAAATTTATATTGAGTGCATGAAAGGCCATGGCATTAAAAAAACATCCATATGCAACTGCGGATATATGCGTAGTATTTCTGGCTATAAGTCCAATTATATCCGATTGTTCAAGTTTCAAATTCCTCAAGTAGCTGGCCACACGCATTGAATTCATAAGCAATTCTTCCCTTGTAAGCACAGTATGCTCCGAAGCGGATATCTTTGAGTAACAATATTGCAATTTTGATAATAAAATAACAGAATGATATTTATTTGACACTGACCTGCGCTATAAGCTTTGGATGACGTTTCATTTCATGGAAAATTACTTCGCCGATCGATAGATCTTTTGAGAAATATGCGGGCGGTTTCTGGCCACCCCATATTTTATCATCAGAATTGTAATTCATCTCAGGATTGTACTTCATCATAATGTTTTCGATTCAATACTTGTTTGATGAATGTTAATGCTCAAAAGCTGATTTTAGCTTATATATACAACCTGAACAGTTTATAAAGCTCACCAGAACCAAGTCCAAGTTGTTTTCAGCAAGTCACAATTACTCAACAAAATTACGATCAACTGATAATTAGCTCGCAGACGGTTTTCTAAGAATTCTCGGATACTCACCAAGGGGGGCGTATTTCGCAACCTGATCATTGCAATCGAAGAGGTCGATAGAACAAGATTATTTTGGTCTGGCGAGGTTCACTAATCAAAGGTTGAGGACAGCGTGATTGTTGATTGTCCATGGGGCAATCTGGTCTATCATTTGGTAATAAATATATGGTTATCGATTTAAAAATGTTTGTAATTAGTGTTTTAGTGGTGCAAAACCTTGACTGAAATAGTCGATAGTTTTGCAGTCTCTTTCGTGAGTCTCATGTATGTATGTAAAATATTTTGTTGTCGTAGGAAATGGCAAAGGGGGCGTTGGACGGGAGGCAAGCGTCGCATGTGGCAAGTTGGAACATGCAGGAAGCGTTTAGAGCTCCGCGCCAGTTGCAATTGCAAGATAAATGGCAGTCGGCAGCCAGGAGATGGAGTTGGAGTTGCAGATGGAGATGGAGTCGTGTATGTAGGCGTTTCTGGCTAAACTGATTTCATGCAATTTGGCTGCACAGTTGGCCGAAAGTTGTGCAACTGGGGGAAACCGTAAATTTAGCAGCCAGCTACATTTGTACTTCCTGGCACAGTTTCAGCTGATAGCCAAGGCCGGGGCCAGGCAAATGTGTGTGGGGGATGTGTGTAGATATATGTACGTGTTTGTGGGCCAAAAATCAGAACATAAGTGAAAACTTTGGCCAATTAATGGCATCATTGAATTTCCACTTGACTTTTTCAGCTGCCAAACTGGCCGATGACTGGCCAAAGGGCGTTCAATTTTATATCCTCACTCAACTCCCCCCGCTGGCCGCCTCTTTGCTCCATTTCCTCTGGATCAGTTTGTGTGTGTGTGTGTGGGTGTGTGTTTGTGGAAAAGTTTTTCAGTGAAAAATGGCTCTTCACATAGATCTTAGGGAAGAGCCAGCGAGAGTCAGAGATGGTCGCTATGCTTTGAGCTTGAGTTTGAGCTGGGATAAAAGTGATAAATGAATTTTCACAAAAGTAATTAAAAGTAAAGTAACTAGCGTCGTGTGATGTCTGCGGTAGATAGAGGGAGGGAATAAAGCTGGCAGGCAGGCCAGCGAGAGTTGCCAATGGCAACAATAGCAACAGCAGCCAAAACTTTGCCATAAAAGCAATCTAATAAGACTTTTTAATAGTTAGCGTGAAGTTAATTTTTAGCTGGCCAGCGCATACAAAACCAAAACAAACGGCTCAAAATTGATTGCAAAACAGTTATCTTCTATCGTTACCTCTCAGTTTTTTATATTTATTTACTTATGCCTTTTAGGTCGTTGGCCAGCTTATCTATAGCACTTGGATTTGTTTGGCCTCAAACCTGGCAATCTAATCAGTTCTTTTTCGCCCATAAAAGCGGAAGTTTATAACTATAAAGATATTGTAGAATTGTCTACACATATAGTGAGATTATAATTAATATATTAATTTTTTGCAGCTTTCACTCGTTGTTATCTTTCTTTTTGCCTCGCACTCACTTGCCAGTGGCTCTCAAACTGTTGCGTGATTTTCGAAGTAGACAAGCTCAATTCATATTAAGAGTATGGAATTTCTCTCAATGTTGATTAATTGTGTAAAATTTTCTTACACTTTTACACACTCACATAGCATGTTGAGTCTCTCTTTCAATTTCCCTTCTCAATTGTCTATCAACTGTTCATCTTTTGACTTGGATTTGAATTGATGTTGATTGATGATGTTTGCGTGAACGCACACACGCACAAACACTCATTGTACTCAATAAATTGTGTGTTGCACTGTTCAAAAAAAGAAAAAGTGTTTTGCCTTGCCTTCGGGCGGTAGTCGGAAAATGAAAATCATTTGCTTATTAAATCCTTTAAGCAAACATTAATTTGCAGCCACAAAAACAAAGGCGTCCAACTAACCGAAAAACAAGCTAGCAACAAATAAACAAACAAACAAACAAACAAGCAACAACACCAACAATAAATAAACTAAGCAAAATGGTTGGCAAAGTGCTTTTGGGTCAGAATCTATTGACCAAACCACGTGGAGCAACGTTGTGCGTGGCTCTGAAAGCTTTTTAGAGTCTCCTCCCCTCTCTCCTGCTCTGTTCTAGTCTCTTTCCATTTACTGCTTGAACCCACCCCTTTTAAGGCCACCTAAGCGAATTGAACCGAACTAAATCGATGCAGACAAAAGCGCAAATTAACAGTTTGATTTTCACGCTAAACAAAACGCAACGAAAAATCAACAAACGACGCGAAATCGATTTGAGCCGAGTTTTAGCTAGATGCTGACCAAAGCAGGGGAAAAGTAAGTGGCGGGAGAACAGCGGCTGTTTGGAGGGGAGAAAAGTGTGGACAAGGAGCTTGCGCCAGTGGAAAACACTTTGTGAAAATAAACGAAACAAAATCAAAGCGCTATTGAATTTTCTAAATGGCATTTTGAAAGCGGCAGCAGCCAACAAAACACAAACATGACACAAGCAACTAAAACAGTAACAAAAATAGGAGAGCGAGAGAGAGGAAGAGAGATGGAGAATTTTCTGAGGGTTTCGCTGTGCAGGGCCATAGAAAGGTGAAAGAGGTGTTACGAAATGCCAACGAGTTCAAAATGCTTTGACATGTGCTAAAAGGGTACAAACAGCAATAGAAAGAATAAAAAAAGAAACAAAACAATGAAATAGTTGACATTAGTGGAAAGAACTCAAAATACCCTAGAAATTACTAACGGACTCTATATGTATGCGTTCAGAAACTTTTATATATCGAATATACATAAATATTTAACTCGTAATTTGATATTCATTTTAAAATATCGAGCTAACAAACGAATCCTAGCTGAAGTCGTTTGAAACTGCAAAAATGTATATAAAAAGTTTTTAAAATCTGATATTTATAATTATTTAATTTTGAAATTAATTTTACTTTCAAAAAACTTCGTAAATCAGAAATTATTCTTTTAAATAGTCTAATAGTCTAGTTCTAATTCAACATAGAAACATGATACGCTCTGTTGGGTGTATGAATTGAATGCAGCCCAAAAATATGCTACAATATTTTGGCTGCTTTTTTGGGGGCAACGTTTTGACCGCACATACAAAGAGAACGACAGAGCAGAAGAGTGAGACACACTGAGTGAGCGAGAAAGAGAGCGATAGAGAACGAACGAGGGGCACACACTTCAGTTAAAGGTGTCATGTGTCAGCGGCATAATCACACCCTTTGCACGGAGTGGCAACCTTTGGCAGGTAAACGAGGTCTCGACCTTTGTCAACGAAACACGTTTAGTTTTCGGTTATCTAAAGGTAGAATATTTTTGGCATTCTCAGGCTGCGGCAACCGCAAACTAATAATGAAATATTTTTGCAGCTATTGCCATCTGCGATTATTTAAGCAAAAATAAATTACGCAATTGAATAAAGTAAGAATGGCAAATAAATAAACTTATTTTTTCAATTGTTGATTTAATAAAAAATGCTGTTTTAATTTAACTACCAGATTTTTCTTGACGTTTTTTTTTTGGCAATGTTTACGTTGCAAAGTTGTTGCTGTTCGGGTTGTCAATGGGTTCGTAACGGAAACGGAAACGTTATATGCGTTATATATGGCAATATACTATATATAAAATAACATTTTCTTTGCACTCGCACTCTCCCAAACTGTGATGCAAAAATTTAACGGGCCACGTTTCCTCCAAAATTTGTTTGCGTGCCAATTTTGCCGCCCGTTACATGAGAGAGTGAGAGCGAAGTAGAAGAAAAACTGTAGCAGTCATTACATTTATTGCGAGCACATTCAATATTGAATGAATGGCCCGCAAGGATTTTCTATTTGAAATTAACAATTCAATTTCATTTGCATTTCAATGGCAAAATGTGCCTGGCCCGACAAGTTCGCTTTCACACTGCAAGTTTAGTTGCCGTCGACCCATTCCCCACATTGCCGGCTAGTAAAATTGAATTTTCCTTTTGATACCAGCAACTTATTTAGTACATCAGCTCGCTTGTCGATCTGTGAAATGTAATCGAGCGATTCGCATTTTTGCGACTTTATTAGTTTCCGGTATAGCTTTAATATCGCCAAACAAAACGTATTTCATTCAACTTGTTTGACGTCAAATATATATTTTTTTTTGCATTCAAAATGTCTATGGCGTACACATTATGTGAAATTTCCAACAAAATGTTGAATGGTTGGTTGTGTCACAACTGATACTTCTATCAAAATTTATGCGCCAAATCATTGTAGAGGAATATAAATTATTTTACGGAATATTATGAATAACAAACTGTTGAATGATTTGAAAATAATATTATAAAAAAATAACAGGTAAAAACATCATACAAATATTGAGACTGAAATTTCCTCATTAGAAATCTGGATTTCATAAGGAATAAAGTATATTTACTCAAAATTTAATTCCAATTAATTTTAGATGGTCGCATGCGATAAAAATAACACACTTTCCATTAAACATCCGAGGTTAGACTAAATTTAAACATGACCTACATCAAATTCCAATAAATCTAAATTTAATATATATACTATATGCAATTTATCACATGAAAGCCACACGTTTGCTTTTAAATTCAACAGAACTCGTCTCGTGCAAATAAAATATGCATATGAAATACACACCGAATTCGTTTATTAATAGATGGCTCTTTCGATGGGTTATCGATGTAGTTGTTATAGAATAATCGAACCGTTGAACATTGCATTTTATATGCCCAAATGGACAATTGGCAGGTGTTTATGGTGAAACCTGTTAGCCGTGGCTTTATATGAGCACCATCTATCCTTCTCTTCATCCCAATTCTCTTTCCCTCTCTCTCGCCATTAGAGTTGATGGCTGGCAGCTCATTAGTCGCATTGAAAATTACACAAAACATTGTAACAACAATTGAAAATTTTAGGCATAATTTATGTTGTGCGTACAGTTTTAGAGTGACTGGTCGGCAAACGTCATGAATAATTAAGCTAAACAAGACAGCTAATTCCCAGCACTTATTCAGTTTCCCACTTCACATATGTGTAGCGAGTGAATGAGCGTGAGTATGTGTGTGTGTATTTGTGTGGGCCATATTCAATTATTCAACGAGTAAATGAAGCATACATGAATCTGTGCTCTGAGCAGGCGTGAAGCTGTAAACCTCATTCGTAAAACTTCACTCGAAAGCGAACGAACCAAATATAAAAACTTTCTGCACGTATGTACATATAGGAAACAATAAGAATAACAACGGTATAAAATGCTCGACTCGTAGATGTGCTGTAAAGGCAACATTTAGATTTTTAGAGACTTGACATATTTCTCTTGCAATACTTGGCAACTTTAAGAAATTGTATCATTATACTTTATTTATTTCTTTTGATTTTTAGCTCGATTGGAAGTTTACAAGCAACAGATAGTTCTCTAGCAACCCATTCTCGAATACATATTAAATCGTATTAGCATCATAGCTTTTACTTAAAACGCCATTCTGTCATGCCCCATTTGCCTCAATCATTTGGTATAGGGTATAAAAACAAAGCAAGCTCTCATCAAATGAGAGGAAGTCGATGCTTGGCACAGCTTCGGCTGTGGACTGAGGTAGTTAAGAGACTTCAAACCCGACGACTCATTTATAAATTTTCATCATTTTCATTTCATATTTTCCGTGCTTTCCGCTGCGTCTCTGTCTGACTTGTGTTGAAACTTTTTCAATATTTTATGTGCTATTTGTATTGCGTTTTGCCTACTGTTTCTCCACTCAACCTGCTGTTGTTAATTGTTACAACAACAACATCAACAACGAGTACAACAACAAATGTTGGCAAGTGGCAACTTCAACTTTGGAGCTACACTGCATTTGCCGAGTAATTTTATGAAGCGCATAATTACGCAAATTAGCATAAATGAGTGCCAGGCTATCAGTCTATCGCACTCACGCCTTACAAAACGGCTATACGCCTCTCCCTCTCGCTTTATCCCTCGCCCTCTTATTACTGATGGAAAAAACGAAAAAATATGAGAGTGAAAAAGAAAGAAAGAAAAGATGTTGTGTAAATGTTTAAAAAGCTGCTTTTTTTAATTTTTGGTTGGTATAAATTATTTTTGCAAATTTTATTTAATGCCGAACGCAAAGAAATTAAAACAGACGATGTAGAGATGGAGAAGAGAATGGGAGGAATACTTGTATATTTGCCGAGCCAAAACATTAAAATAACTCAACGCACGAAAAATTTGCTGGCAAACCGAAGCAAAAAGTCATTTCAAATGTTAATGAGCTCGTGTAAATAGACAAACAATGGCCGAAAACGGGTTGGCTGCAAGGAGTATCAAATGCCCCAAGCGACTAGCGACAAGCTGGAGCATAAAGAGAGCGAAAGATAGGGAAGAGAGAAAGAGAGAGAAAGGTTGCGACGTCGGGGCAGTGACTTCTTGCTTCAAGTGGCATGCGAAAAAGTTGAGTTTTGGCCCCAAAAAAGTAGTTAAAATTTACCCAGTTAAATTTGAAAATGAAAATGTTGCCGGCTCGCATTTTATAGCTGAAATGCCATCAAATTTGCATGTTAAGCAAGCGCACTGAATGGGCATCTAGAGAGGCGGCAACTCTGCAGCTAGAGAACTCTAGAGAATTCTGCGAGAAATGTACTAAAGTGAGAGAAAGCGCCAGGCAAGTGTGCTTCAAGATAGCGCCAAGTATGCTGAGAAGGGACAGAGAGAGAGAGAGTTGAAGAGAGAGTGAAGGATTTGAGCTGATTATTAAATGAGAACAAAAGAAAAAGTAGCTTATGAAACAGATTGCAAACGATCCTGTATCCTGGCTATGTTGTGATTCCATGTTCGAACAAATCCCTTTAAATACTTGTGCATTGAAATCAATTGTTGTGCAACAATTATGACTGAAGCAACAACTACAACTAATTCCCATTGTAAGCTGAGCAGCCCCAAGACCAACGGACAACAGCATAAACCTCTCAGCCAGCTCATCATTCAGTTCCGCTGAGCATAATTAACTCACCCACAATAGCCCAACCGCACACTCACACACACACGCACTCACACACACGCATAAATCATTAAAGCAGCGTTAATTGTTTGGCCAATGCTTGCTTAGTCTTGGCTGTCAAATGGGCTTTATTGATGGGCCGCTGGCAGCATAAATGATTTGATTTGCTTTGCTTTGCTGTGCGCTGCTTGGCTTTGCTTAGTCTTAGTTTGCGATGCCCCCGTGACCTCTTGATGCTGCTGTTGCTGCTGCTGCTTCGGCCACCTGACAGCCGCCGGGCACATGCGTCGTATACGCAATGTGGTCACAAAGGTTACTTTACTTTGATTTTTGGCTGCAAACTTGAAGGGGGAGGGCGACAATTTGCCACCCCCAAGTCAACAAATCATGTGGCGCAAATGTTGCAATGTTAACAACAACATGAACATCGACAATAATTTACAAGAGCACCCAATATCCACTGGCTGAAACATAAACACAGCCTTCGAAATTCAGCCTCCAAGGCAGCGAGAACTACAAATGTCGTCGTAATAATTCAATTTGGTGTCATTGCTGGGCTGGGTTACTTGTCTAATTAAATTGACACATTGACAACTTCGTGCTCATTAGCTCTGCCAGCAACAACACCAACAACAGCAACAACAGCTGCAACGTGGTCAGAGTTCAGTGTTTATTCGTGCGAGTTAAATGTCGCTTTTAGCTTGTTGTACGAGTATGTATAAATAACACATGTGTTTAGTTTTGTTTAGTTTATAGATTTGCGTTTATTTATGATATCGAATACTCCCCAAGGGTGAAACTCCCTAAATTCCCTCACTTACGCACTCTTCTAACGTTTATTCTCTCCCATACACGCAAGCGTATAAACACAAGCACACATAGACATACATAATAAGGCAGACGTTAATAGGCAACACATAATAAATCATCAGAAGCGCCACACGTTGGTCACTCGCTCAGGTCAGCTAGTTTCCTATGTGTGTGTGCTTGGGTGTGCGTGTGTGTTCATATGTCTTTTTTATGGCCATATCAATGTGTAGTTTTATGTACGTGCACACAGCGAAAAAAATCAATGCCAATTAATCACATTTACCACTCAAAAAACGTATTTTAATTTATTGGTTTAATTTCTTTGACATTAAACAATTTACAAATTTATTGTAAATTTTATAATAAATGATTGCTATGTTGCATTATTAAATTTACGTTCATTATTTGTATTGAGTACTTGTTGAATTCGTTCAAGATTTGTTCTCAATATTCTCTGAGATAATCCTCAATAAATTCCACTTGCTGTCTGCTTTAAAGTCTCTTCTTCTAATATTTCTACAAAGTATCCATTGAACTGCAAGTATCAACATATTTTTATGGCACGCTCAGTAAAGAAAAGTCATACCAGTCTGTTCGCAAAAAGATAATAAAGAATTTAGTACATTTCATGTGTGCATCTTTGTATCGAATTAAATCGAAAATAAATTAAAGATTTATTTTGCTCAGTGTACGCACACTAAAACTAACAAGCAACCACAAGAACAACAAAAATGACCAAGTTGGTCAGCGGCTGCCCAAAAAGCAAATTATTTATATATAAAAAATGGCACAAAGCATTTTGTGGCATAGCCAAAGAAGGCAGAGGACGGCGAGGAGACCGACGAACGCAGGCGTTAGGTGCTGGGTGGTGGGTAGGAAATGAAGGACAGTGGGTACAACAAACGCGTGATTTATTTACTAAACGTGCAAAAACCTCAGCAAAAATTACAAGTGTCAGGCGGAGCAGCAATAGGAGGTACAAGCGAGAACAAGGCTGGGCAGGAGTATTAAGCAGAGCAAGGCCGGGTAAGGAGCGGATTTCATTGTCTGTGTGCGTTGCCTTGTTCATAAATAATAATTCTAAGCCGCCAACATGCACAGCAACATATGTTATGAGATGCCATGTGTGTATGAGTAAGTGTGTGCGTGTGTATGTGAATGTGTGTGTGGGGGGTATAAACCGGCAAACGCATTTGTCACAGTTGAACGCCGTTAACAATGTTGCCGTCGCTCATACGCCCTGTAAGCCCCTGTGAACGCCCGCCAGTCGCACCTTAATCAGCAGTAGGTGGACAAAGCCAAAGGGGGAAAGGGGGCCTGTTATTGAGGCGAGCGGGCGGGGTTGTGGAAAGTTATTCGCTTGAAGCATCAGCTGTACAACTCCTAAGCACTTTACACTGTTCGCCTGGCTGTTCCCATAGCTCGAAATTTGCTCTATGGATTTTCGCTTCGGGGTTGCGATTTCTGATTGTTTGTCTTTGGCTGATTGAGCGAACAGTGGATTTGGCTGGTCCTTTAATGCGCATAAATATATATAGTATATATATATTTAGGCCACTAAGCGAAAACTTACGCTCCACTGCATAACCTAAGGACTAGATAATTTGCCTAATCAGCAAGCGACATAGTTGCGAGGAAAATCTGTTCAAGTTTAGCTGATTGCACGCTAACAAAATCGAAAGATTTATAACTTGTCTTTGTATAGATTAAACATGTAGTAAACTTTATTGATTTGACAGAATAAACAATTCTTAATCAACATTTGAAGAAACTTCATCTTAAAGAGCATAAAGTTTTATTTCTTGACGAATTCCCTGGGTTGCACACAATTTATGAGGGTAATATTTTGCAATGTACATAGTCCCAGAAGTAAGTCGTCCGTAAGGGTAAATTTGTTATCTGTATTTTACTAATTTGGAGCAGCTAATAAATCAATTCATAACCGAATTGTCTGATAACTAAATTACAGATATTAACGTGTAAATTCAAGCAAAGTGGAGAACGTCTAATCCTATAATAATGAATTTGATTTCTCTATTTCTATAATTTAGTGCAGCCAACAAATCAACTTATAATTCAATTGTCTGATAAGAAAATTACGGATTTTAAAGTCGAAATTAATGCGGTATTCTATAAGTTGTTTAATCTTTAAAAGATAAATCTGATTTCAGTATTTCAATAGCAAATCAATTTACTAAGTTACTCATTTTAAGTTCGAAATTAAAGAAGCTTACTACAAGGATTATAATTTGGAAGTCTAAAGGGTGCATTTGGTTTATCTATTTCAAAATTCTGGAGCAGCCATCCAATCAATTTAGTAAATTACTCATTTTAAAGTTTAAATTAAAGGAGTAAAGTTGACAATGCCTTAACAAATTTCACTTCAAATTGAAACATCTTGTCCTAGTTGTTGCTGCATTTCCCACATTATCCTTATCTAATTGAGTCACAGCGCCTATCTATCATTCTGCTCGCCCTCTCGCCTCCTCTCGAGCTTGTGTGCTCGAGCTCCTACGCATTTCTGCAGCTAAAGCGTTGAGTAATATCCAGCGAATAACCCAAGGCAATGCTAAAGCTCTCAATCATGTGAGCTCTTCAATCGCATCGGCTTTTTGCCTCCACACAAACACAGACGCACGAGACGAGTCGAGTCGAGAACAATCCAAGTAATTCCCCCAGTTGCCTCCAAATGGCGCTGGCACTTCTCATCAGTGCAGGCCATTATTTATCTTTTACTCCTTTGAAGGCAAAGCCAGCAACCAGTTACCAATTCTAATACAAGTTCCAGCTGCTTCCCATACGATTGTTGTTCTTATTGTTATTGTTGTTGTCGTTGTCGTTGTTACAACTCGTTTTTGTTGTCGTTGTTGCTGGTGTTGTTTGAAAAAAACATTGCGTAGGTTTTTGGCGGCTGTTTCCTATGGCGAATTTTTATGACAGCTTGCTGGAATTTTTGCCCCCGACGATTTTCGCTTGGTCTTTTGCCAGGAAAAACACGCGCGACCCGGAAAAACAACAGCAAAAAAACAGAAGGAAAATAAGAAAAATATCATTGAGCTCGCTCGTGCACACAGCTTGAAACAACATTTTGTTCCTAGCCATTAGTTTAGCTCCGTTCTCAGTTCAGTTCGGTTCAGTTGAACTCAGTTCAGTTTCGCTTCAGTTTCCCGCTGTGCGTAGTTCCCTCTCTTTCCCTCTACAACTCACATACGCACACTCCTCCATACCCACACACACACACATACACACACCTTAAAGTTGCGACAGTCCCTAGATTTTCATGGAGGGTTGTGAGCCATTTTCCGCACGATTTTCCGCGTTGAACCCTTTTCAAAAATTGACAAATCTATTGAGCGGGTTGTGTGTTTGAGTTTGGATCTGGTAATAGCTCTAGTCTAATTATGAGACTCCTGAGTTATATATAGCCTATGGCTCGATTGCTTTTGATTCGCTTCGATTGCTGCGCTGCAATTTTACTTTTTATTTGTTTGCACGTGTATTGGTGCTTTAGGCCCAAATATTTGGGTCGCCTCTGGCTGGCCATGTGTCATTTTGGTCGTTTGTTTTGGACAAACCCCCAGCGAACTGACCCCTACGTACATTCTATTCTCATTGCTCTGTCCGGCAAAATGCATTCAAACGTAAACGAGCTGCATTGGCCGCAAAACAAAAGCAGCAACAAAATGCACAACAACACCAAAAATAGAGAAACAAAAAAATACACCATAAAGCTTAAAAACCTAAAACACAAAAATTGCGGCCAGGCCGCCATCAACAGCAACAACAACAAAAACAACAACAAATAGCTCCACTCGAGCTGTGAGCTGTGTGCTAAACTTCAGCGACAGTAAACCCCTAGAAGTATCCCCTTTTTAACACTACCCCCTCCCCCATTTGCTGCACTCCTGCAACTCGGCGCTGCCTAAGCCTCTGCTTGGCAAAGTCCGTTGTGCGCTCTGCAAATATGTTGAACATGGCCGCAGCTTGGTCCTGGCCCATTGTCCTCCTGATCCTGATCACTGCGCTGTGCATTTTAACGCTCAGTTGTTTTTCACAGTATTTTTTTCCTCCACTCGTTGCCTCTTTGTCTATTGTTTGATTTTGCTTCGTGCTATACCCTGCAATTTGTTGGCAAGCTTAAAAAGGCGTAAATCTTATTTATTTCCGTGTTAAGACAATTATATGCTGGGAATGCATTTTTATAGAGTAAAAGTGTCTTTGATAATAAAATAAGAAATAACTATTTTGTATTATTTATTAATTATTTGAAATATCTTAAGCTTCATTTTACTGTATTTGCTTCAGCTTTTATAGTTACTAATCTGGCGTCTTTAGCATAGCTATCATAGGGTATCTGTAACTTCGATCTGAGCTCGCTGATGTTGCAGTTTTCGCTGCATTTTTTTTTTTTTTGCTTGCTTTTATTTTGTTGTGCGCTTTGTTTTACTTGCGCTTTAACTTTAAATGAATTTCTATTATTTTTGTGTTTATTTGAGCTTTGCCGTCTGCTCTGCGCCTCACCCGTTTACGCCGTCCATTCATCTCTCCCGCGTTCTCGAGTTGTGTGCCAAAAACCTTGCTATTTTCAACCTTATCGTTGTTGTCGTCTGTTGCTGTTTTATTCCGGCACTCATTGCTTCTTAGCCATTGTTGTTGTTTATGTTGTCGTTGTTGTTGTTGTTATTGCTGTTGTTGCTGCTGCGTTGTGTTTGAACAAAACTAAATTGGTATATCCGTTTTTATTAAGCAACATTTCCGGTTACTCTCGAGTGTTTGCAGCAATGGCGATGGCCAAGTTGGCCAAAGATGCCTCATTGCAATAGATGCCCACTGCCAATTCCTTCTCCCCCCCCCACAATTTCTCTTTGCTTCTTCCTGCTCTAACTCTCTGCCAGTGACAATTTTTCATGCTGTTGTCAGTTTTTGCTGGTCGACGCTCGACTTGCTCCACTTGCCAGCCAGCTCGTTAGTTTTGTCTGCGTGTTTTGCGCTATTTGGCTGCCTTTAATTTTGTTTCCTCTGTTTTTTTCTCTGTTGGTTCGAAGATGAAAGGCGGTTTTATGGGTTGGGGGGATGACGTACGCGTCTTTAAGCAAAAAGCTCATTACGTATACGCAGCGTGCTGCACGTAGTTAACGCTCGACTGAGCCTTGGCAATTGATTTGTTGCCAAGTTGATATTCAATGGCTCCTAAACTGTAAGCGAGAGGCGTTTACTTTGAAATTAAATTTGTTGTCAATAAAAATGCAAAAATTTAAACAACACGAAAGCAGAATTAAAAAAGGGTTTCCACTCTGTGGCCGGCTGTGGCCGTTGGGCAATCGCTTGTTGCCTAAATGCCAGCGCTTATCTCAATGAAAATCCACAAGGACCTCATAAATATGTATGTATGTTTGGGTCGATGCTTTGCAAAAACCTTTTGCTGTGGTCAGAAATATTTAGCTTGGCTCAAACAGCATGCCAAGCTCATGCTATCCCACTCACACATTCCCCTCTCTTTTTCTCTGTCTGTTTGTCTGTCTGTGTGGCACTTGGACTGCGTCAAGGCGCCAGATAGTTTCAAAAGTGATTTGGGTACACTTTTGGGATTTGGTTTCTCCTGCTGCTGCTGCTGCTTCGGCTTCTGCTGGTTCTATCGTCTGTTCAACGGCATATTAAATTAAAGTGTTCAGGGTATCACCTCTTGCTGCTCTCCTCACCTCCCCTGCTCTCCATCCACACTGGAAAAAGTGTCAGTTGCAAGTGTCAAAGGTGCCTGTTTTTAAATTATTCGCACAAAAACAGCAACAACAACAACAATAATAACAGCAGCAAAAACATGACAAAAATTTGTTAGAATATGCGTTTAGCCACAAAATTTGAGATAAGCGTCGTCCTTGTGTTCCTCCCACTCTCCTCGGTGCCCACAGAGCAACTTCTATTCCTTTCAACTGTGGCTGGATGAAAGAGTTTTGACCATGCTGCATGCCAAATTATGCAGAAAACCAAATATGACAGCAAACAAAAACTACAAAATAAAATCACTCAAATACAAAACAAAAAAGATAGCTAAAAAAAAGAGAGAAATCTGAATAGCTGAAATCTTTTTTGGGTTTATTCTTATGGAATATGCATATGTAATAAGTTCGTGCACATGTTCCCACTGCTTTTTGTTATCTTTTCGGCTAATACTGTTGACTTGGGAACTAAATAACTTTACTTACGAATTAAATAAATTTTTGACAGGTTTCTTTCTGCCATCTAAGTGAAAATCATCCTTTTCGTAATTGATTTTTAAATTATATGATAGATGTCTAAACACATGTAAACAGTTCAAAGCGTAATAAGATTATCTCAATAATTCTCTGATGTTTGATAAAAACATACTCAATTTTAATAACTAATGTAGTAAAATAAATAACATTTTGTCAACATTTTCATTTCGACTTAGAGCCAATTTGAAAATATGATTGCATTTATGAAAGCATTCAAAGGCTTTTCAATACATTTGCAACCTTAGTGATTGGCATCTAAAGCAACTCACAAAAATCACCGCAAAATTGCATTAAAATGCCATACATAAAATTAATGAATAGCAAAAATTTGTGCACACATTTTTCGAGGTAATTTTTGCTGCACTTTGGTAATTAAACAAAGGCGAGCACTTAATTAAATTTGTGCCATCAAAGTGCAAGCTGCAAAAATTTGTTGCAGCAAATGAAGAGGCGAACACGAAAGCCTAATTAAAAGCATAATTTAATTAAGAGGCGGCAGCTGCAAAGTACGACAAGAACAACAACTACAACTACAACTACAACAATAGCAACAGCAACAGCAACAAGCGACTACAAAAACTGCAGCAGAAAGAGGCAAGTTGTGTGCGGCATATGCCACAAAACAAGAACACACACTGCAAAATGGTCAAGTCGAGTGCATGTGTGTATTTTACGTGTATTAATGCAGTCATAAATTTTGTGGCAAGTGCGGCAAGTGCTGCTGCAGTCATTTCTGTTGCTGCCGCATGTTGTTGCATGTTGTGCAAAGTGTCGCACAAAAGTATGCAACCAAATGTACAAACTGAGCAAACAAACAAATAGTTGGCATTATTTAATTTACAACAAATTACGTTTCATGTTTAACCACATGATTTATGCACTCACCGGACAAACGGACGCCGGACGCATAGCCACGCCTCTTTTCAATTGCCTCACAAATTATGACAAATTAAATGAACATCAATTTCTGGGCGTGATTCAAACAGATACACGCACAGTGAAAGCGTCAAGTCAGCAGAATATGGTAAACCGCATTATGCAAAGATGCAACTGAAAATTATCTTTGAGCAAACCAGAAATACACTTACAAATGAGGTGTCGAAATATTTGAAATATTTCTGAGATACTTTTAAATGCGTAAAGAAAATAAAATTGCTGCAAATATATTAATCAATTAAATTAAAGAAAAGAACTACTCAACAAAAATATTATAACTAACATTTTAAATTACCTAATGACCAATATAGCAATAGCATGGAACTCAAATAATAATAGCATTTAATGTTGATAGTTAAAAGCAGCAATGAATAATGATTTAAATGTAATTAGATCGAAGTAATTATTATTTTTTTTAAGATTACATAAAAGTTTGCACAATTCAATTTAATAATAATAACTAGATATTGTCAGTGACTATTGTCATAATTAATATGATTCAGACTGTCGCGCTCGATGTAAAATGAAATAAATTTGCAATCTATGCAAATGTTTTTTTTTTCGTGACCACTCATACGGAAAAACAAATCAATTTGTTTATACAAGTAATAATCGTCATTACAAATGAATTTATCAATTAATGTAAATACAAAATAATTCAATGTTTTGCTTTGAAATGTTTTATGTTTTTTGTTATTCATTACTATTCACCTTTTTCTTTGTGGAATAAGGAATAAACAATCAATTTTTGTTTACAAAAATAAACCCATAAACTCAATCCTTACACTGATTGAGTGACAATCATAACAACATTATGCCAATAGCCTTGGCCAGGGTATGTCGTAATCTGCGGTCATTAGGCCTTGGTTTTCGCTTTGCGTTTTGATTTTTGGCTTTGGCCTTTCATGCCGTCCTTATCGTATCGCTGACAATTGTCAATAGCTCTCACTGTCTCTGTCTCAGCGTGCGTGCCTTATTGACTTGGCTTCTGCTGGGCAAACAAAGCCACAAAGTCAATTGTTAGAGTCTCTGGCAGCGGAAATGAACGAGTCCAGGACACGTGAACAATCAACCAACCAGCCAACCAACCATCCAGAGGGACACAAGTCGTAGAGGATCCCGAAGAGATGGCTGAATAGTATAAGCTGTGAAGTATAGGACGTTGATTTTTCATTTCAATGAGGCAACGCAACGCTGATGCACTTCTTTCTGTGTCCGTGTGTGTGTCCCAAACTCCAAATGCAAGCTTAGCCTTGCAGTATTTGTTCATTTGTCTTGCTCTAGCAGTCTTTATCTATCTATCCATTCATTCATGCAGCATCTCTGTCGCTCCCGTTTGCTTTGTGTCCTTGTTCGATGCTCATGTTTGCTCTGATGATGCTGGCCGCATATAAATCCAGCTGCGTGTTACTCTGTCATGGAATCCAGTGCCAGAGAGCACAAGAATCTTTGCTAGGTAAGCACAGAACGCACAGCAGTTGGAACGCAGCAACGGCAGCTCTATCCAATCCAATCCAATCCCAGCGCAACGCAAAACACAAACCAATTCCGAAGACCGCCCTCTCACTGTGTGCCGAGTTTAAGTTTCCTCAGTGAGCACTAACTGTTGTTGATACGGTTTCCGTTTGTCTAAAGCTCCATGCGGCACTTAAGTGAACTTTAAACACTTTTATTAATGGCATATTATGTAATATACGTGCTCCCTTCCATTCTGAACTCTGTGTGTGTGTGTATGTGTGTGTGTGTGTGTGAGTGTGTATTTGATGATGGGTTGAGCGGGAGGAGAAGACTTCGCAAAGGGTTTATGTAATGGGTAACTCGGCTCGCCAACTTTGCAACATTACTAGCTGCAAATGGGAAAAGGCACTGCGAATGTTTTAATTAAAGTGAAATTGGGTATTCTGAGTGGCAATCCCCAATCCACAATCTCAGCAGCTACCAACAGTCAACAGAACAGCTAACAGCTAACAGCTCGCAGGCAGGCAACAGCCAACTGGCAACTGGCTTTAGCCTTAGCCAGCCAGATGTTACGCATACGCAGCGTAAAACTTTGCCCATGCCTCTTGAATACATATATGAGCGAACTTAGCTTTAGGTCCAACAACTATGTGAGCAATTATGCAACAGTTTTGGCCCAAAAGCCCAAACTGCTCCGAAATCATTTAAACATAATTATATAAAGAGTGTTTTCGAATTCCTAGTCCCTTGGACGTCCAAATTAGCAACAATTTCGGATAGTTTTTCTCAGCTAGAATCGTTCATGATAGTTGGAATAATTATAAAGAAAACTATACAATATTAAATATTAAATAACGATATTCCCGTGATATGTTTATACTTATACATTACTTATTTTATTATTAATATTCAGAATATAATCATGTTTTCTAGTTTTCTAGTGCATTCTGAAGTCGTTCATTACGCAAATCTAATCCCACCCTTCAATTGCTATAATTGCCAGCTTAGTCGTCATTCTCATCAGCCATTTACTCCGCCTCCGCCTCTTCCCACTTCCACTTCCGCTGTCCTCTTTGCTTATGCCCCACACCGCTGTCGCCAGCTGGTGGCAAAGTGGCGAAGCGGGGGCAGGAAGGTCTAAGCAAATACTTTGTTCTATCTCGCATATTACGCATACGCAACGTTTGCAGTTAATTTGCAAAATGTTTCACATACTGGCATTTTAATGAGTTGTCCCGGCACTTTAAGCACAAACCTCGCCACTCACCTCACTTATCTTTATTCTTCGTCTTTGCTGCATGGAATTGTGCCAACGACAGGTTGCATTGAACTCTTGAGCTCGGCTCTTGTTCTTTGGCCATTATCGATAGCCGTGCAATTGTTACCATTTTCTGCAACTGCTGCTCTGAGCTGCATCGCAATGCTGTATTGCTTATTATGCCTTATGCCATGCAAATATTTGTCACAGCAGCCGACGCTCTGTAAGCTCATTGAGTGCTTCAGTTCGCTTGGAGTTTTGCAACTGCAATTGCAGCTGGTTAAGCGTTTCAACTGCAGCCATATATTGGCCACACTCAGACAGACAAGCTCCGATGCAGTAGCCAAAATAAAACACAAAGGCGGTCTCACAGTGGAGTTGCTTTGTGCCGGAGTGCACTAAAGGCTTATGACATTTGGCCATAACATCAACAGCAACTCAAGCAACAACAATAACAACAAAAGCAGGCATGTCAGCAGCACATTACACGGCCTCCTTAGAAGTTGATTTTTGCCAACAGCAATTGCTGTTGTTGTTGCTGTTGCTGTAATTGTTATGAGCTGAAATTACAAGTGCGGGGCGAGTG
The DNA here is from genome assembly GCA_035045625.1 of Drosophila formosana. NCBI lineage: Eukaryota > Metazoa > Arthropoda > Insecta > Diptera > Drosophilidae > Drosophila > Drosophila formosana. The sequence goes on from JAWNOW010000030.1 coordinate 1,854,701, forward strand.
CAGAGGCTGAAAAGTAATATATTTTACAACAGCAGCAAAGGGCGAGACTGCATATTATATTTATGCCGTTATGCCACACAACAACAACAAATGCAATAGCTGTTGTTAAAAGCAGAAATTTCGCATTAAGCTGAAAGAAAAGCAAAAGCTTGTGGATTGCGGGGAACGAGGGGGACAACAAACGGGTTGCTCAGACAAGTTCAGGCCACAAGTAAACGAGCCAAGCAGCTTGTTTTAAGTCGACGCATAGCCATATGTGTGTGTTTATATGTTTGTGCTTGTGCTTGTGTGTGGAGTGCAACTTACATTAGTTGTGCTCGTTTCTTTGGCAGGAGGCGACGGCTGGCAAACATCTTCCTGTTGTTGTCCTGTCCCATGTTGGCCTCGGCGTTGTAGCATGAAATCATTTTAAAAAATATACACGCACACATGCCTAGCATACTCCCACGCACACACACACAAACACACACCCACGTGCACACATATAATACAAATAACAACTGGCAGCATTGCCATAATTCTTGTCTACGCACAAAAGTATGCTACACTTTCTACGAGTATGAAATAAATAATTACAAACAAGTCAAGCAAGTAACCGCAATGTTATATGATGTCGAGATAGAGAAAGGCAGAAGGGAGGAGGGCAGAGTACGATGCTCCATAATGCAGTCGGGTGCTGATTCAGTTGCAGGAAACATACGTCGACGCCGGCAATGCTAAAAGTGCATTACACTGCGGCAAGTATCCTGTTTGAAGAGTATATGCGAGCTAATGTTTTATTATGTTTGCTATGTGGTTCATAATAATCCCATTGCTCGAGTTGGTCCGAATAAACACAGATAGCAAAGCCCTAGAAAACTACATCTACAACTGTTGAAGCATCCATCGAAAATTGTTACATGCAGCAAAAGCATAGAATTATTTTGGAATGGGATTCCAGAATTATAATAAGTCAATTCGAATTAATTATAGTATTTGTGATTTCACTCTTAATCGTTTTCTTGTATTTCTAATTTGAGCATTAAGAAACTGCCATTTAATCATATATTATAGATTGTTACGTACATGAAAAGAATAGATTAATTTTAGAATGGCATCGAATACATTTTATTACTTTTCCAAATTAATTAAATTATTCTTAATTTCGTTCTTAACATATGTCTTATATTTAGTCATTAAATAATAATTCATTCTTTAGATTTCAGTGAAGGTATTTTGAAACTAAAAACAGTTGTTTTCAAACAAAATTCCGTCAGTTGTTTGAATTTGGAATTTGATATTATGGAATTTTCATCCTGTTTCATGAACTCAACTGTTCAAAGTGAAAGATTCTTGTATGTTTTAATGTCGAATTAATTCCAAAGAGATTTTCTCTGCATGTTTTCGAAGCAAAATGAAAATAAAATCCTCAGCTTTTGCAGAATTTTCATTTTATTTTTAAGAGCCGGTCAAAAGCATGATACACATTTGTGTGTCAAACTGTTCCAGAAATCCAATGGCACTGAGAAACAATTTTCGGGGTGCTCTTAATCAAAATTATGCACGGTGATGAGAAATATGAATACTAATCGAATACAGTGCGAATCCGCAAAGAAAGACATTGAGTCGGAATGTAGTGCCTTTCTCACAGTGCATTTCATATGCGGCTACGATTTTATTTACATTTTTATTTTGATTTCTTTTGGTTTATGGAGACATCACCGTGCCATAGCATTTCCCCTCTAGACTCGATGAAACCTCCGCCACAACTGCAAATTGAGTAAAAAAAATGCAATGCAAAAGTTTTTCTTATTGCTGTTGTTATGCTTCTTTTTTTTGTGTGTTTGTTTTGGTTGCAGACTTTTGACTTGTGTTCGCAGGCAAATGAACCAGCAGGACGACAACCTCAAAAGTCAAACAACACACACACCCCCCCAAAACACCCCCTATGGAAGCAAGTGCTAGTGAGCTGTGTGCACTTGCATTTATGAATGTTTAAGCACTCGAATCTACGGCAAGTTTCACCAAAGCAGCAGCACAATTGAAAAATTCATAAAGCCACCAGAGAAATACATAAATGAGTGAGACGAGGAGCGAAGAGAAATGCGAAAGACGAAACTTTGTTTACAGTTTGTTTTGATCCGTGTGTGTGTGTGTGTGTGTGTGTGTGTGTGGAAACTCTAATGATGGTTAATTATTATAAGTCATACGCACACAAAAACTGCCAGAACTCGACATGTTGCAGTTTGGCGAGCACTGAACTGAACAGAACTTTTCTTATTTGGCCAGTTGCGTACACAAAGTTAATTTGCATTTTAAAATCCATTTGTAAATTGTTGTTAAATTTGTTAAATGCATTTGCAATAATGATTTCTGTTTGCAGTTGATCTGAAAAACGAATGGAAAATCTTAACCAATCAGAGTATTTTATTTACTTCGATAATTGTACCCTCGATAAACAACTGAGAGCGCTTTATAACATGATAGATTCGTTAGCAGTTTGAATATTTGCTTTCATTAACATTTAATTATGGAATACTTTTCATAGGATATTTCAAAGTTAACCACAAAGTTTCTCTAAGTCTCGTACTGTATCGTTTCCATGTGTTTTTTTAGCGATTGTATATTTTAATTTTGTGGAAACGAACTTGAATAAAGCAAATGAAAATGCATATGTAGTTTACATAAGCATAATTAAGGATGGGCGAAGGGGCGTGGCAGAGGGCAGCAACCGTTTATAATTATTTGCATAAATATATGCAAATCGTTTGGCCAAGGTAGCCAACAGCAAGCAGCTCTGAGTGTTATTCACAGTTTCCCATTTGCTTTGCTTTGAGCAGCTCCTCTTCCACCCGCCAGTTTCTCCATTCGCCATCAATTTAAATATAAATAAAAATAAATCTACTGCGCAAAGCGTTTGGAATAAATTATAACGATTTTACGAGAAATTTAATTTCTGCACTTAAAAACTTAAATATTTACCGAGACTTTAGTCATTAACTGTTGATGAATGCAAAGAAGCAGCAAAACTCTGTTTTTAAATTGTAGGTAAATTAAAGAAGTAACGTACGAATTCTGTAACTGAATGAAGAGATATGATTGAAAAGAGTTGTAAATATATTTGTCAGCATTTAGGCAAACAAATGCAGCAATTTTTTAACATTTTTTTAAAAGTCTTCTTTGTTTTTTTCTCGTCGCTTGTTTTCTCTCTATTTTCTTTTTTTTTGTGTGGATGCCCAACAGCAACAATTGCAATGTTAATTACAATAACTCAGAGCGAAGAGTTTACAAAAAGTTGAAATGTAAAAAACGCAGACCCTCCGCCTCCCCCGCCTCCTTCGCCATGTCCTTCATCCGTTACAATAAAGAGAATGGAAAAAAAAGTACAGCGCACATTTGCGGGCGGCAATTGAAAATACAGTTGCCGAGCAGAGCACATTGAGCTGTTTGTTTTATGCGGCAGAGTGAAAAATCTCAACACAATATCAAATGCATGTGTACACACTGCGCGTTTAGTCCTTTTTGTATACATATATATTTTTTTTCTATTTCGGTTTGTATTTTTTTCCGCATTTTCCCTTTTCCGATGTCTGCAAAAAACTGGACGAACAATGAAAAGCAAGTAAACAACAAAAATTACAAAAATATATATGTGTGCACAGTATACACACATATATCTGGTGTGTATATATATTCCATAGTAAAAATAGATTTGCACAAACCAAAATGTAAGGGGGTGGGGAAGGGGGTGTGTTGTGCGGTGGGTTAAAAACTAACAGGCAGACAAATTAAAACTAAGCGCTGCATGTACAAACAACTCTCCCAAGGGGTTGTACTCGACCCGATGCCAGCTACTCGACCATTTGCTCCATTTAGTTGTTGGCACACACACATTCACCATAAGAGCTGTGTGCTTAGTTTCATTCGAACAGTGCTGCTCAAACTGTAAACCATTCAAGCAGCCAGAGCTGCAATAAATTTAACCATTTCATTTAGGAAAAAAAACGAATTTGATTGCGTTACCAAAATCGATTTCTCGACTATTTCAACAATTATAATTTCTGCAAATGGTTTCTGAATCTTTAGAGACATAGCAACTCAAGAGTTAAAGGGGTTTCAAATGGTAATTCACCTTAAATTAATAAAACGGCAATAGTGTGATTGACACACTATCAGATACCCCACAAAGACATTTTAACATAAACTGACAGCGATCTGATTAATTTACAACATAGATCAGAATAGAAGTCTGTATTGGTTATCCTTACATCCTGTGCTATTTGTCTTTGCAATTATGTCATAACAAATCAAACGTTTACTATATTTTTGAAACTGTTTTCAAGTACTTTTATGAATTCACATTGTAAAGATGAAGACTGTATAATTTATCATTTCAATTTGTTCTATTAAACGCAAACGTTCTCAAACATTTCATACCCATTAGGATATTATCCTTTAATATAGGGTGTACAGTAAAGTGCTATGCATATTATCTAAGCAGGCAAAGTTGCCTTAAGTTGATTTGATTGCAACCCTCATAAATATGTCATGTTAAATTTTAATGTAATTGAGTCGAAATCCATTTGAAGGAACACTTTGCGGCACTTTCTCAAACTACTCGTAGTTATACTGTGCCATAGATCTTTCCCTCTTTCTGTCTCTAACCCATTTCGTTTGCTTCTATTACGCTGTGTTGCGTGCGCTTGCATTATTCATTTTGTGGCGTAGATTTACAATTCGAACAGTTTTACAATATTTTTGTATTGATTGCCGACAGCCGCGACTGTTGCTTCTGATAATAAAAATAAATCAAATCAGTTGGGCAAAATTCGCTCGCGGATACATTTTCAACATGCGACTTGCCGCGCTTCCTCTGTTTCTCCTCTCTATTCGTGTTTTTTACTATCCCTGTCCGTGTGTGTTTTTCAGTTATTTCTATTTGCGCGTATGCGCCGGGACTTTTGTTTGTTGTTGTGTAGGGTTTAACCGTATACGGCGTACTCTTAATTAAATGTGCGCTGCAAATTTGCACAGCCAAATTGCATTGCCATTTAATACCCAGACTGTTCTCTTTCTTATTCACTCACTCTTTCGCTCTCGCTCTCTCCCTCTTTTTGTGTTACAGGTTGCTTGTGGCTTTGGCTGGCGCCGAGCGGCGGCGGGGCGGATGAATCGCTGGACACACGCGAAGGCGTCGATCTGGTGCTCAAGTGCCGTTTCACCGAGCATTATGATTCAACTGACTTCACCTTCTACTGGGCCAGATGGACCTGCTGCCCCACATTGTTCGAGAACGTGGCCATTGGCGATGTGCAGCTCAACTCGAATTATCGGTAAGTGTGTATACGCTATGTCCTTTTGTCCTGTGCGTGTGTGTGTGTGTGTGTGTGTGCATGCGTCTGTGTTTGTGCTGTGTGCAATGGTCTGATAAATCACAGGCGGCCTCATAAATTCAACATTGATGGCCTGTCAATAAGCAGGCGAAAAGTTAAAGGCAGTCTCAACGGAGACGCGGGCGAGGGCGCGCCAGCATCGACTGCACATTTATTTAATTGCCTGCCTGACATCAACAACGACAACGACAACGACATCGACACTCAATGCCCAAGGATCGAGAATTACACTCAGATGACGCTACACATCCTTGCACACAGTCTATCGCATGTTTATTGATAAAAGATGAAAGATGCGAAAGTTTCGCGATGCGTTCAGCTGTTAAATTTATTAAAATTGCCGATGGCAGCAATACGAACAATAAGGACATCGATGTCATCGTTGGCATCCTTGTGTTGAGCTCTGCTCTGCTGTGTACATCATTAAATGTTCATCTGGCAGCCGATAATTCATAGCCTGCCACGCCTAGAAACACGTCGTCGCCCCTCGCATGCACTGTAAACAAGACGATGGCCATTGCAAATAGCCCAAGGGAAACAACGCAGAAATAAAGTGGGGACAAGGCAAGTGCTGTAGCACAAAACGTGGCCATCAGACACAGCTGTGCAAAAGCAAAATTATTATTATAGCATTCGCTCAAAACAATGGGCACAAAACAAAAATCCAAAACCGAAACTGTAATCCTAAATTGGCCAGAAGCAAATACAAAACTCAATTGCATCATAAATTATTTAAAGTACATAAAGAACGAAACTATGTTAAAAGAAATACGAAATTCAATTGCAGACAAAACCATTTAAATAAATAACGAAAATTATATATGAGTAGCAAGGAGGATCTTTATAAACACATTTCGTATTATTTAAGATTGCACACTCAAGTCTCTTCTGATATGAAGTCGACTTTTCTGACAACAGAGCCAACAGCTTTGTACCACTGTGTATAATTGGTAACACATTGCGTATACGCAACTTGATTAAAGCGTGGAAAAGCTCGTCAAGCGCTATGCGCCTTTAAATGGCCGTTCGGCTGTTTGCGAAATGTGGTGAATGTTCGTCGTTGCTCTACGCTCGCTTATTGCCACCATTTCCCATTTGCCGCCGCCTATTTATTTATTAATCATAATAATCATTTTGCAGCGCATTTTAAGCGTGAAAAACATTCAATGCGGCGTATGCCGCAAATCGCTTGGAAAATTTTGCAACAGTCCACGCCCACAAAGAGAGACAATCAGACAAAAGCGACGACACACACTGTGCGAGAGACAGAGAAAGAGCCAATATACATGTATATATGTATATAGGCCAGATGATGTATAATATATGGCCAAGAATGGCAGCCGCAGAACATGCAAACAGATCGGCAAACAAAAGAAAATTATTGTAAATTTTTGCTAATCGCGCGTTAAACAATTTGCTTGATTTATGTGGGCTAAAAGACGGGGCTAAGGCTAATGGCGCTGCCAACAATAGCAGCCGGATTAGATAGACCAAAGAATACACTCCTCCTACTCCCAGATTCCCAATTTCTATTCACTGGCTATGCATTAAAGCATAGCTAGCGAAACATCGATGATTTTGACTTAAATTCAATATTGTGCTGCTGAAGTATGGCAAAACATAGAAATGATTTAATGTTGGCGCAAAGTGTTTGCTTCAAGCCAGGCCAGTTTAGGATCATTCGCTAGAGTCACATAACAAAATTTTATGTTTTCTCTGAATACTCTCTGAATGGAACTAATTAAATTGCAGCATTATCACCTGACAGCTGGTCAGCTCATGGAATTTTTTAATGACTTCGAATGGAGCAGCATTCAATCAACGCAATCTCGTTAACTGTTTGTGGATGATGGATGTCAGTTCGGTCGTCGGGTCTGTGGCTCTGATAGCTGACCCAACTGTCCCCACATACAATTTATACACACAAAGAAAGATGGGAGAGGGATATTCTACACTCCAATCACCCTATTCAATGTGTCCATTTGCACTTTGTCCTTTTCAAAATTGTCATCTAGATGACATGAAATTTGCTTTAGCAACGCATTCACATCCATCCACAGGAGCATTCAGCTGTTTCACCTCTCATCTCAGTCTGTCAGTTTGTCTTTACTTTCGTCTTTTTTATTATCACTCGCAGCACTCTGGGTAGGAGAGAGGCTCGGTTCCTGTTCGCATGATATTGGAATTTTGTGTTCAAGTGCCGCTAACATTTCGGAAACAATCAGAACACATTTTTCGCTTTTTTTTGTATTTTTATTTTTTTCTTGGCACAGATGAAAATTCTTGCCATAAGAGCGACAACAACAAAGTCTTTTGCCTTTTCAATTGTGTTAAAAAGAAATTTAATATGAACGCTCGTCTCGTCTCGTCTCGTCGGGAACATATCGATTTTTTTTAATTTTGATTTTGAGGCGCGCTCAATTTGTAAGGCAACCAACCGCCAGAGGGCGCTTTTCCTGTCTTTGTTGTGGTTACCCGTGCAATTTTAACATTTCGCTTTTTATGTATTTCTTTTTGTTGGTGTTGCCCAACTGAAATAAAACCAAACTGAATTTGTGCTGCCGCAACAGACAAAAAGATCATACAGTCTGCGTCAGTCAGAAAATTGCTCGATAGGCATTGACTTCTGCTATTAGCTACAACAAATGTCTTCAGTTGAATACACTTTATGATGCACTAACTTTCGTTGAACTTTTGATTTCTTTGTCAAGATTCTGTCAATAATTTTGACAATCTTTGATGATGAATTGAAAGTGTTTTCACGTAAGTGTATGTACTTTTCTTGTGCAGAGTATGTAAACTTCGTTATGGGTTTGAAATTTGATTTTGAGCCACTTTTTGTTTAGGTTTTTGCTTCTGTTCTTCTGCATATTTCTTGTTATTGTTGTTGGCTGCCAGGGCAAGCTGACACATTTCTCATTTTGTGATGGATGTGCGCAATAATTTTTGCTATTTATGCAAAAGTCGGTTGTTATCAATAGCATCCCTCCTCAAAGGAGAGAGGGGCGCATATCGCGGTGACACACACACAGCAACAAAGCGTAACCCAAAGGCCCATATCTCACTTTCCATATCTCTTTTATGCGAATGCGGGTCAACATTTAACCTTTACCTTGTACACAGCTATAGATACTACTGAAACAGCAGCAGAGACAAACGCATAGATCAGAATGTGTGTGGCAACACGTGTTGGTTCCGATTCGTTTGACTTCTGCTTCTCCTCCCCCCAATTTGGCAGACCCACACATGTCGCGACGTGGGCGTTACATCTATCAGCGCCACGAGAATATATATGATATATATGATATGTACGTCTGTGTGTGTGTGTGTATGGGGAATGGCAACACTTATGCAAATTGAAATGCAAATAAGCCTGAAAACCGAGCGAGTCTGGCCCGGTGTCTCGGTGTCGGGTTTTAGGCGGGTTTTGCTCCTCAAGCTCACCACAACGTCAGACAAACCCTACATGAATTCGGATTCTTTGTTGGTTCTCACGCTTTATTGAATTCATTTAAAAAACAATTTTTCATTTTGGCTGCCAACAACAAGAACTGGAGCAGCAGCGACGGAAACATTTCTCTTGCTTAAAATGTGCCCTTTTGTTTTTAGGGCCGCCTTCAAGTATGCTATAAAAAATGTGACTGCTGCTAACATTCCAATTAGCCTTTTGTTTGGTGTCAATGCAGCCTACAACCCAAAGGAACATCCACAAATAAAAACCAAAAAAAAAAAAATGAAAATGAATAACAGCTAGCAACAAAAAACGAGAGAGAAAAAAAGGAAACAATCGAGTAAACTGGGCTTCATCTACAGGTCCTTCGGGCAGCTATTAAAAGCATTGAAAAGCTGTCTGCAGCTTTGTTTGCCTTTTGGCCTGAGAATCAAGCAACCAAGGCAAGCAAACCAAACCAAGCCAGACAGCCGGGCGGAAAGACGGACAGCCTCTGGGCCAACTAGGGACACGCCCCGTAGCTCACAGTTGCCTTTTGTTTGGCGCTGTCAACGCCTAAATGTATGCTCTCCAAAATGTGCACGATGCCGCCTACCCCCAAAGACAATTAAACTCTTGTTAATGGCGAGTAGCAATAAAAAAGGACAATAGATAAATTGGTCCCATTCAGAGCACTGTTCAACAGGCAAAAAGTACACAGCTGCCATAACACAAACTGTTTATATATGCTTTCCCTCACATCCATCGAAAAATGCCAGCAAATTGCACTTGTCTTCCAAGTACTTGAATCACATGTCACACAAAGAATTCTTCCCGCTATTGTGCACATCATTTCAGCCTTAACATGTAATGCAAGCAACACATGAATTATTTCAAGCAACTACCGAAAATTGGTTCTTATTATTAAAAAAAACACCATATGTTGAAGACTATGATGACTTAAAATATGTAACATTCATTCATTCACCCAATATTTAAGTATGTATGTTATATATAAATAAATACCAAAATATCAAATAAGTGTCTTCTAGTCTCCGAATAGGGTAGCGGGAACTTTTTTTAGTTATATTTTTATTACTATTAGTGTTTATAATAAATTATTTTAATCAACCAGTGAATCAATTTAATCTAATTGTACGCTTGCAAAGAACTAATTCTTAATACATTATATACATTTGGGAAAAGGGTCTGGCAAATAAATTGAGGAATCTTGATTAATTTTAGGAAGAATTAAATTAAATTTGCAAGCCTTGTAGCTGCTAAATCATCACCTTAATGTCTTCAAATTCTCATGAAAATGAGTTAAATACTCCACACGAAATAACTGGCAAATCTTTTACTGCTGTCAAAGACGCTTCGAGCCGGGCATTAAATGCCGTCGACTGCAGCGGCTTTAATGACTTTTCGTGGAGCAAAGGTTCAGCTTGGGTGCTCAGTGATTTTAAACCGGATTTAAAACTCCGACCAACTCAGAGGCTGTAACTTGCCATGTGCTGTTGTGTGGCTGTAGCTGTTGCTGTTTATTGTTTCTGGTGTTGTTTAGCTGCAGGCCGACGTGTAAATTAATTTTAGCCGCTAAGCTTAATTTAAAGTTTGCTTAAGCGCACACACGCACAGCAACAATAATAACAACAACAACACGCTGCCTTTGCAGCGTTGCACTGACCTTCTATGCAAATACGCCTTCAGCAGCAAATAATAATAACAAGAACAGCAGAAGCAGCAACAGCAGCAGCAACAAGAACCGCAAAGCTGGCAGGCCACCCGCCGTCATGTGAAGTTCATAAAGTTTCGCTTCGTTCTCCGGACAACCGCAAAAGGCAGCAACAGCAACAGCAGCAACAGCGTCGTCGCCGGAAGTTGTCCGCTGTACGAAGTGCGACTTGTCAACGTGTACTTCCGGCCACCATCCTACGCCACAACAGCCACAGAACGGGAGGCACAAGCTCCAGTTACAGCTCCAGCCCACCCAGGAAGCAGTCGCCTCGGTCTCGGTCTTGGTCTCGTTATAGGCCTCAACCTCGTCCTCCTGCTCATTCACGTCCTTGTCCTTAAACCTCAGACTCTGGCCAGTTTCCCGCCCCTATATTCACACTCCTTTGCCGCCTGTCTCTTGCCGTTATCAACTTTATGAATAATTCAGTTAAATTTTCCCCTATTGCGCACTCTGCTGAGGATATGTTGTTATAAGCTTCAACCACTGTCAGCAGTTTTAAGCTCAAACATGTATGCATAATTAGACTTCTAACACAAAGTTGAGGAGAGCGTGCGACCAAATTAGGTTGATTTTTAATATTAAAGGATTGATATTGAGTTACCTTATAAAATACATAAAACAAAAATAGAGTATTCCGCATTCGAATATTGTCGTTTGACTTGAATTGAAATATTTTAATTCAACGGTTTGGATTTTTAAAGCATAATAATTTATTGCGCTGGATGACAACATTTTCAAAGCATTATCTTTGCCTCTTTGTGTCTCTCATGCTTTGCATTTTATTTAGACTCTCTATATAATATAAAAAATATATAGAAATATATAACGAAATATAGCAAATTATTTTCTTGCATATTGTGATTATCTAATAACATTCTCAGTTTAACTAACATAAATTATCGTCAAGTGCATATTGCGCATACGCCACGTACTGCTGCACAAATTTAAATAACAGCTAAATTTGTTTATTCGTCCGTTGTTGTAGGCTATTGTAGTTGTTGTTGTGCTCATTGTCGTTGTCCTTGTTATAGCCGGAAGCAGCCGTGACAACTGCTGCTCCTGATCCCAAGTCGTGCTTCTGCCTCTGCTGTTGTTGTTATGTTTTAGCGTAAGTGATTTTGAAACACCTGCTTAACATGTTGCAAGGCAACCAGCAGCACCACCTGCACCACCAGCAGCAGCAGTCGCACCACCACCTGCTTCCCTATGCTGTTCCTCTTTTGTGTCGACATTTATTAAGCTTGTTGTTGTTGTTCCTGCTGCTGCTGTTTGCGGTTGCCGTAACGCAGTTTAGCTAACTTAGCAAGAGACCAAGAGGAGCAGCAACAGTAGGACGACAAGGCGCTGCCTGCCAAGGAAGCCATTAACAGCCTTTGGGGGCTTCAGAGCTGCTGCTCTTGTTTGCTGGCTGCTCCTTGACAGGCTCCTTCCCTGCCCTGCATCCCGCTATTCCGCTCTGTCCCCATAAACTTTGCCGTTGTCGCACATGCAACTAACATAAATTTTATGTAATAATTTTTCTAATCAGAAAATGAATACACGTCGCGCGTTGTCTGCCCTGTTTCTTCACCGTCCTCTCTCGCTTCTCGCTCACTTTCTCTCTCTCTCGTTTTTCACACACCGTCTGCTGTTTTTAAATACATTTTTAAATGCTGCAAAAAAAGTTCGTGGCGTGTGCTGCTTTTGTTGTAGTTGCTGTTTAAGTTATTGCTGTTGTTGTTGCTGTTGCTTGTCATTCGCCGTTAAAATCAATTTACGACAAAATAAACACACGCACTGCGAACAGAGCCACGCCCCCTCCCAAGCCCCCGCCCGGCAACATTGCTGAATGTTTGCACTGCTGCGTTGTTTGTTTGTTTCCTGTGACGTCCGCGTCCTCTACCTCTGAATGTGGCAGCGACAGAGCCTGAGATTGAGGCTCAGGCACGGACGCGGACGAGGACCAGCAGACGATGTCAACGTCTGCCGCTGTCACCTTTAATGTAGAAACATTCTCTTCTTTTTTCGTTATTATATATGTATATTTGGATATTTTTGTTGTTGCTTTGCTCGGCATTGACAGACAATGAGTAGGGAGCAAGAATGAGGGCGAGGCAGCGTGTGAAGGACGCCGCACAAATTTCTCTCTCGCTTATCAAAATTGGCTTAAGCACGGACGTGCGACCTGCCGAGAATTTAATGTGCCTCGTTTTAAATGTGTTTAAAGGTGCCACTACACACACAAAGCCAATGGAAACTAGTTTATAGCACAATTTATGGAGTAGCTCATTAAGTGCGAATGCCCAACTAAAATAGACGAAAGGGATGCAGCCAGGACATTGAATACTGTGTACGCAGCTTGGGTGTCGTGGCACGGACAGCGAGTCCCTGGGATGGGGGTGCTCATTAAAATGCAGCACGCAAAATTTGGTAGCAACACACAGGTCTGGCAGCGTAGTGCGCACAAATCACAATATTATTAACGTACAAGTACTAAACCAATAGGATTGTCGAGAAAATTAACTGTAGCAACGCAATTTTATTGCTTTCCAGAGAGTTTAGAATTCTCCATAGGTTATAGAGGGTATACTTTTTATTATACAAATAAATAATCATTATTTGCTAGTAACATATTTGTTTATTAAAAATAACTATTTATAGTTATTAAACAAAAATTTTATTTGTCTCTTATTTTTATTTGATGGATAATTCCCGCACACGACTATTAGGTTATTAATTCTAGATGGCTCAAAATTATTTTCACATTTGTTTAAAGTTAATTAAGAGAGCATTCATCAAGATAACAAATGTCATTATTAATTAGTATTATTTATTTATCTGTTCATCACGTAACAGTAACTAAATTGGGAAATATGTACTTTTACTAATCGAATGATGCTACTATCTTTAACTGAACTAAGCTAGTATCTTAACCATTCATTTTAATAAAAAAAATATACAGAGATTATTGCCAAATCCGGCATTTATTACTTCCCAAAGTCAACTATTACTGTTTAAATACTTCAAAGATGCAGTTCTGCAGCCCTGCAAGCTGGCAGCAATCCACGGGGAGAACGAAAACTGAAGGATAAGGAAGCGAAGGAGCTGTCATAAACCTGAGAGTAATTAAAAATTCAACGCAAAATCAACAGCGAAAATCTGTTAACTGTTGGCTGTAACCTGTTACCAATCAGTGAGGGGCTTCTAAAAGCTGCGAAACGAACTCAGATGTGGCCCAGAGAGTCTGTGACTCTGGGAGTTAAAACGCCGCAGGTGCAAATACAATGGGGCAAAAGGGGCTGGAATGGGGTGACTGTCTGGTTGAATTACTTGAAGCAGGTTTTTGTGGGGCCGGCAATAACAACAACAATAAGAAATAACTACGAGCTGTGGCACAAACAACATTGAGAGGGGTTGCTCTTTCTCTCTGATGCCGCTGAGGACATGGGGTGAACTGGTAGCAGCTGCTGTTGCCGTTGCCGTTGCCGTTGCTGTCAGTCGATGATGAGGGCGCAGAGTGTCAGACATTATTGCTCCCGCGAGCATTGTGAAAGGCAAATAGTTTGGCGGCGCCAAGCAGGGCACACACTAACAACAACAAACGATCGCCCAGAGGCGTCACAAGAGCGACGAGGACTAAGGGTTAAGGGTCCCGATGACAACCGACACGCTGCCAATGATGATGATGGCGACGATGATTAGAACTGGCAAAGGCCTCCAAGGAGCAACACCAGCCGGTTTTGTCCATTGCCTTAATTACGTGCAGATAAGAAACGCAAATATGAATACAGCGCAACGCCTCCTTTGCCTCTCTTGCCCCAAGTAGTGGTGGTGGTGGGGGCGCGGGGGGCGGAGACAAGTGATGTCCATGGCGCAACAGCTGCGTCACTAAACGCCCGGGACATAAACATAAAAAGTCTATGAAACTGTCATAAAGCAGGCAATAGAACTGAACGACCAACTCGTAGCTTTAGCACCCGCCTGCCTTCCAGCCAACCAGCGCTCATCAGCCCCCCTGTAGCTCCTCCCTGGGGAGTCACGGCATTGGCCTTGTTCCGGGCAGAGAAACTCATTTGTAAGACGAGTGTCATAAAAAAATTGCCAAAAGAAATTAGACGAGTCCTCTCCCAACTGCTGTTCCCCAAAATGTTGTGCGGCAATGTCCAATGTGCGCCTAAAAGCGCGCTTTAAAATCGTTCAAGTGACCCACAGCCAAAAGGAAGCCACTGACACCGTGTGACCAGAATAGACCTAACTTTAGCTCGTTTAGTACACAGTCGATCCATCTTCACGTAAATCTCATTCGGCATAAGGAGAAATAACTTTTCATTTTATTATTTTTTTCAGTTAGAAATATAATCCCACTGCAATTGAATAATTTCTTATTGAAACATTTTCTTAACACTTTAGGGACTATTTCAGTCCATATATGATTTGATAAAAATATACTAAATATTTTAATGAGATAGATATTTTAGAAATGATTTCAACCAATTTGTGATTTGATAAAAATATTCTAAATATTCTAATGAGAAAATATTATCGAGTACAATACTAATTATGATCAAGACTTCTTGCATATATTTTGTATTTATGCAGGGATTATGTGGTAAATTATCACAGTTAAGCTTCACAGTCATTCCAACGCTTTCATAAAGATTCACTTTATTTAAGCTCCACTGTAATTCGGAAGCGAAGCTAAAAATTATCCAACAACATGGCATAGTAAATAGTAGGCGAGTAAACGACGCGGGCGGCAGACAAGGGCATGAGACATGGTGAGCTTAGAGGGAGGGCTTAGGGGGTCTTAGCCATTTCATTTTTAGTCTTGTTGCCTGTGCTGTTTATGTGTGTGTGCGCGTGTATTCGTGTGTTTTGTAAAGATTATGCGCTTATAATGGGCCGCAAGTTTCCTCGACGGCCATGGGCCGTTTCCAAATCTCTACAAAATTGGCTTTTGAGCGCACATAAAATGTGTAAAGCGGGGAACCGAGTGTTACAACTGTTAAGCAAAGGCGCCTAACAGCCCAAAAGTAGATAACAACAACAACAACAAGCAGGAACGGTAGCAACAAGAGCAACAACAACATTCAGAACAAGCCATAAATTAGAACAGAAACGAAGTGAGTGCATTGTGTATCCGCATCCGCATCCGCATCCGCATCCTCATCCGCATTCCGCACTTATATGACCCAGCCATGTGTGTCAGTCCTCCACCTCCTTTTGCCATATCACAGCTCCCAGCTCACAGATCCCGCATGAGTCGTAAAACGCAACATAATGAAACATTATAAAAATCATAAAAATCAACATCATATTTATGCACAAGGTCCGGAAACGCAGAAAGAGACAACAGCCAACAGAGAACAGCAAAAACAACAAAGAAAGAGAAAGAAAACTGCTGAAAACAGCAAAATATGCAAAGTGACTGACGAAACATGATGCAGGAACACAAAAGCGAACCAAATTGTTATGATTCTACTTGTAAATATCGAACATGTTGTTACTCTCCATTAAGAGTTCAGAAAGCGGGCTCTAAGTTGAAAGCATGCTTATGTTATAAAGTGAACAAATAAGTTCTGTATAACAGATTATTATGCATCAACTATTGCAATTCAATTTTAAAGTCACTCAAAAGCAGAAAAATATTTATTAAGTACTTTATTTAAAACATTGGTATATGTATTGATAGTGCAGGCGATTTTGGTAGAAATAAAATGGCGTACAGGGCCTCTTAAAAATAACTCCTTCTGAGACTGCAATTTGAATGCCACTCAAAAATAAAAAAATAACATGAACTAAGTACTTCAGTTAAAATCTTGACATACATATGTAATGATAGTGGTAGAAACAAAATATAATAAATAAAATCGCGTACAGGGTCTCTTCAAAATAATTCATTCTAAGACTGCAATTTTAATGCCAGTCAAAGGTAAAGAAAACATTATTCTTTTAAAATCTTGGCATATACAAATATTGATAGTGCAGTCAATTTTGGTGGCGTAGAAGTTCTCTTAAAAATAATCTATTTAGAGACTGCATTTAAATGCATTTTATTGCCAATAAGAGTTCTATAAGTAAGAGAATATTGAAAATGAAGTTTTCTTTTGAAAGATATATAAAATAAAACACACACTTCAATTGTAAACATAGAATAACTATTTATATCGCAAAAAAATTGCGTATAATTTTTCTCAAAAATAAGGGTTACAGACTTTGCATTTTGATTATGATAAATGAATGTTCAATATTTTTCCGAACACTTAAAGTATGTTTTAAAAAAATTATGACTTACTATTGCCAATTCCACTTGCAGAAGCTGAAAAAATACCATTAAATAAATCTATTACTTAAATGTTTAGAGTGGCATATACCAAAAATTTCAAGCGAATAAGAAAACACAAACATCTTACCAAATTTATAATAATGTCTGCTGCTACTGCTATAAATATGCAAAGTGTCCTCAACACACACGCTCACACACACACGCGTACGCGAAGACACACACGGAACCGTAAATATACCGACGCCGCAACAATATTGAGTGCGAGTGAGAGGATGGGTATAAAAGGGGGCGAAGCAGACGGCGTCAAGAGAGCACAATGCTCGTAAATTTCGGTACTGCTGCAATTTCTTCGCACAGATTATAACTTATGAGACTTGGCGGCCGACAGCCGAAACACAGAGAGAGAGCAAGAAGGAGAGTGTGGAGAGACGAAGAGCATTTGACGGAATGCGAGAGAGCAAGTGTGGGAGTGTAAGTAGCCCGTCTGTTTGTTGTTGTATTACAACAAATAAACGCGTGGCACTCAAATGTATGTGCGGAGAGTAGAGCGTGGGAAACGGCAGATAGCAAATGCTAGCAGAGCTTAGCTTTGTGTTGTGTTGTGGTGTTGTTGGAGCAACCGTTTGTCGATCTCACACACAAGTTTTATGGCAGCCAGCTAGAGTTATGGAAGTGTGTTCTGCTCTCTGTCTTCGCATATTAACATTTATTTTTCACAGTCATTTTGACTGCGGCGACAACACAGCAGAAAATTTTACTGCCACTGCCACTGCTGAGCAAATAAAAACTGACAGTACACAAAAAGTGTTGCATAAAATCCGAAGCTGCCCCAAACCGCAAGCGCATCTGTCCCTCTCCATCCACACACACAAACACACGCGTACGCAACTGACTTTTGGTTAACGCTATGGCGATATGATTTATGCATATTTCACTGTGAAATCTATTGAGAAATCAGTGACAAGCAAAATATGCATGAACTCTCGCACACAGCTGCATGTATGCATATATACATGCATATATAAGACGCTTAGTAAATGGACAAGTTTATGCATGCTCAATCCCTTGAAACTCCTGTTCACAAAAGCACTAATATTATCGATATGAAGAGTCATTGTTGATTTTTATGCGTGACTTTGAAGCACCTTGTGAACCGCTTGAAAACACTCAGCTTTTGTCTGCGATTGACAGCACCAACACAAACACAAAAAAAAAACACGAGAACAAAAAGAAGCTGAAGGCAGCCATTTTTTTTCACTTGAAAAAAAAAAATTTGCTTTAAGCACAAACTTAGATTATTATGCAAAATGCGCATATATAATGCGATTAGGTTGCATAATTGATTATAGCTTAATTAAATATGCACTTTTCCAATGCGCATTATGGCGCATAATTAAAACACAAACTTTTCACTAATTTCACAACAACAATTTAATACCGTTTGATGCGATGGCGTGGGAGCGTGCGTTTGCCCTCTGTGCAATTGAACCGCGCTTTCCGATCGACTGGCGCCAACTAATTGGAGATTATTTTTGCATCGTTTTATGCATTAATCTGCAGAGTGAAAAGAAGTTCTTTTTTTTATGCGTGTTAGAGTGAGCACGCTGCTGATCTGTTGTTTTATGCGTGGATAATTGTTCTCTTTATGCACTCAGAGGAAACACGCAGTCACTTCGTGCGCCACTCGTTGTTCGTCGGCTGTAGACTGCGAGAGTGATGCTGCTTGTGAGTGAGAGTAATTGCATTGCGGCAGATCGCCTTTGATGCACGTGAGTAACAAGGATAGTCGTAAGCGTTGCTTGTTGTTTTTGCGTGCACCGCAATTTGCACACTCAGCCAGAGATAATGCGCGTTAGAAGGTACGCCATGGAGAACCAAACAAGGAAATTACAGTTGCTACGTCACGGCGCTTTTACCTGCGAATCTGCATTTGAGTGGTGACCCTGCAAGTCAATAGAGAGTGAAGAGATTGATTAGCGGCGTGTGAAAAGTGCTTGAAACACATTTGATTAGCAAATGTTGTGAGTGTCAGCAGCAGCTTTGACCTTTGACATTGCTTTGCTTTCTCGATGTCGATGACGAAGTCTCAGTGCCATATTATAAACACCTGCTGACAGTGACACTAAAACCTTTGCTAAGGATACCATGTTGTTGTTACTATTGCCTTGGCCTGTCATATTGCTGTCATTTGCACACATTTAGCGTTAAAGAGCGCTCACAACACTGTTGCAAAGGCACACACTAACATACGTAAATAGTTTAGCTGGCAAGGCCAAACACCCACCCACACACACACACACACACTTACACTCACAAGCACATTAACAACATGAGGACATTGCATTGAATTTGAATGGCACAAAGGCGACAGCGCCCAAAGGAGCGGGCAGTAGGGGAAGCTATGGGCTACAGGTCCAGATAAAGTCAACACAGCATCAAATTGCCAATAGAGCTGACAACGGCGCCCGCCAGAGGGCGACCAAGAGCGACAGAGAGAGAGAGAGAGCAGGCAAAGGCATTTATAGAAATTTTGCAGAAGCGCAAAGCAAACAAACCAAATAGATGAAAGTACGCGCTGGAGCGGGACAGGCAAACAGACAGCAGGCGAGTGACGGGGATGGGGCGATATAGCAATAAGCATGATGGATACAGAGACATGTGACCTCCCGCTCCCTCCTCCCGCCCACATCACATTTAGCATGAATGTCGCCTTTGCATAACAAATGTTAGCAACATGTTTCAATAATGAGCAGCCGTATCGCCGCCTCCCCCCTCAACTCACATCGGCATAGCCATTACCATGACCATTACCCGGCGACTGGGCACGATTGAGCAATACGCTGGACATCTCCGCCATCGCCATCAAACATTTGAACCCCAGGGTTAGCCCTTTATAATGGCGTCGCGCGTCCGTCTCGGAGTCTAACTCTCGCTCTCGCTCTCTCGCTCTCGCTCTGTGTCACAGCACCAAATTAATCGTTTCCACTGTGCGGTTGGCATTCAGTCGTTTTCCACTTTCCCCGCAGCTTCTCAACCTCCCGCCTCCGCAGTCAGTGTGCGCCTCATTTGTTATGGCCATTTGCATAAATAAGTCACTGGCAGCGGCATTTTGGACCAGTCCAACACTGGACAGCAGGACAACAGGACCGCAGGACAGCAACTGGGACTGGGACTGAAGTTGGCGGAAATTGTGTGAATAACTTGATGAATGTTGTGAGTGAGGCCTGGACACGAGACTCGAGTTAGTTGTTGCCTGATTTGCTTCGCCTGGTTTCAGTTGCTTTGTTGGCTTTCGATTTTGGGGTTTTGGCCTTCGCTTTTGTTTCGCCAGCCAACAACGTTTGTTGTTGTCGGCGGGTCAGACGGAACTATCCGTCTAATGCTGATTGCATCACAGCGGGCTTCTCGCTTTAAATATTTACTTGTAAACTGATTCGATTATGGTGTAAACATGGTTAAGCCTCACCTAACCTGACCACTGATTTTGGGGCAGTTTGTGGGAATTCCTAAGTATGCGCAAATTCCAAGAAGTTTGCACAAGCCATTCCTGTAGCTTACAAGAATATCCATATTTATAATGGGATATGTTATTCCATAAACTCTTCTGCTAAAATTTGGCATTTCATTTATTATAATATATTGCTATATTCGTAAGAATATCACGTATAAGGCAACTATACTTTCAAATGCCGAGCATGTTTTTTTGAAAGCTACTTTGTTTTCTTAAATCCTATTGATTTCCAAATATCATTTAATTTTTTCAGATTTATTTTTTTTTGATATATTGTTTGTTTTTAAAAAGTTTGCAAAATTATTTTCCATATACATAATAATGCTGAGTTCGATTATAATTGCTTAACAAAATCTAGAGATTTTAATTTTATTTTAATCATTTTCTAATTTACTTTTTTAAACTTTAATTAATATAATTCTTTTCTTCTTCTTCAATGTCTGTTGTTTATAATTGACTTTTAATAAATAAATATAAAATAAAATAAGATATTTCATAAACTCTCAAATTAAAACTTGGCATATCATCATTATTAATATTTAATAAACATATGGCATATATAATGTATAGTGCATTTTATCTATTCTTAAAAATAAAACAAGTCTAACTCATGGCAACGATAGTTTTGATTGATGATCACATTTATTTGACAGCTCTTTAATTTTTCCTAATTTCTTAATCTCTTTCCCTCAATGATTGTCCTAATGATTTCCATGGTATATCCTATTGATAGTATAGTAAGGAGATTATTTCTTATCCGAAGTATTCTCAAAATCAAAATCAGTTTTCAGAAAGTAATTTTTCTCTCTGTAAAGTCCCTAAAGTCTGCCTACTTAAGCTGGCCACATTTCATTTGAGTTTCCCTTCAGCCAAGTCAATTAAATAGTTTGTCCTTTTGGGCATCTCCACTCTCCAATCCTAAGTAAATTTCCATTTTAATGTTCGCTTTGTTTAATCTACTTTCAAATTTGCTGCCAATTTTTGAGGCATCTTCGCCACTTTCCAACTTTGCACCTACTTGCTGTCTTCCTTTGTAGCTGTCTCTGTCTCTGTCTCACTCGCTCTTGCTCCCACACATATCATGGCGTTCACTTTTATTTAAGGCAAGAGGCAACAACAATGTTAAACATTTAATGGCGACAACAACAACAACAACAACGACGACAAACAACGGCAGTCATTTTGTAACAGAGCCTAAAGAGTCCTTGCTCCCCATTTGTCCTTGACGCGGCAAGCGTGCTCGCCTTCGCAGTGAGTCCTGCTGCAAGGATGCGTGACAATATGCCGTTTAATTATACGCCGCGACCCTTTTTGCAGCTACTTCTCTTGCTCGTTGATGTCCTTGTTGCTGTTGTTGCTGCTGTTGTTGTGATATCGCACACACATTTTAAAAGTCAATTATCCGCACATAACGCACATCGTTGACAGTGGCATGAGGCATGAGATGAGACGACTTAAAGGGCACACAATGCCCAAGGAGCCGTAACATTGCCAGAGAGCGACAGCGAGTCCTTCTTCTTCTTCATATCCTTGCCACGCGTCAAATTTGGCGCGCGCGCTTTTTAAACTTTCTCCGCGCAAAGTGATGGCAGCTACAAAAAGTTTATTATTTTTATGAGACGACGCCGCGAAGTCCTTTTGCCCCGCCCACCCCCTCCACACAGCCATTGAATAACGTATGAAAGGAAGAAAAGCAGCACGCCCAGTTGGGGGGCAACCTCAGACTCGATAAGTCGATACTCGATACTAAAAACCGATAATAACATAATCTGACAACGAGCTGGAGTAGTTTCGCCTTCTCGCACTAACGAGCTGGCGCGTGCTTCAGTTACAGTTAACAAGCTCGTGGCATGCCTCAGGTTAGCACTTGCCCGCTGTTGTGGCAGCCAGCTAAAGGGGCTATAAACCAGGAGGAGCAGCCGCTGACTGAACACGAGCCGATTACCCTAGATGAAGCAGGCTACACTGTGCAGCAAGCTTCAGTTGAGCGGCAGCTTGAAAGAGTTGATCGTTGGTAGCTGTGAAACATCTCGAAATTCTATATTCGCTATTAAAAAGAGTAAAAGCAATAATTGAACTCAGCGATAGCTATATAAATGAGCATAGATTTAATGCATCTGTCAAATAAAAACTATTTAAATGAGTAATCATTTAAAGCCTCAATCAAAAAAATGCAATTTTTTTGGAAGAATAGTGATTTAAAGATGTAACTGTTGAATATGCCCATTCTGTTAAGTGAAAAAGAACATTCTACAACACTGAATTATGTATTTAAGTTGACATATAATCTGGTCACACTTTGATTTGTCTCTTTCATTCTGATCCTGATGTGCTGTGGTGTAGTGTTGCGACGAAAATAATAAATTCGATTTCATTAATTTATAAATTATATAAATTCATAAATACTGAGCAAGTGTCTTTTACTATTTTATAGTTTCAATTTTTTTAGTATATCTAGTGATAATATACAACAGTAACTTTTAAATCATCAATTAAATTCAATTTTGTTGTAAGAATAACTCTTCAAATGAAAATTAAATATTATTACAACTATTTAAATAGCAATTAATAATAAAAAAAAAAAATAAATAAATAAATGAACAATTTAAAGCTTACATCAATTAAAATAATTTATTTAAAGCACAATTGAAAAATGTTTTCAAACTCTTTAAAGATAGAATCATTAAGAATGTCATATTCATAAATATTATTACAAATATTTAAATTAATTATAAAAAATAAGAAAATAAATAAATGACAAATTTAAAGCTTACCTCAATTAAAATAATTTATCTAAAGCACAATTGAAAAATGTTTTCAATCTCTTTAAAAATAGAACCATGAAAAATGTCATATTCATAAAAATAATAGAATTTAACTTACAACCAATATTTTAGTAGCTACACTGCCCATAATGGCATTAAATTTTCAATAAAATGTTGTTACTTTTTCAATTCTTTGTTACTTCATAAACTCATTCCCCCTTCAACACCATTTTCAAGTTCATAACTAAATATTTGCACTCACAATATGCCAATTTAAATGCACTCTCATGTTGTTGCATTAAATTTCTTGCAATTTTAATCCTCTTCATTTTTCTGGGTATAGCATTTGGAGATTTCCATTCCATTTATTGAAAATAGCACTTGTCGTTATTTTCATCCCGTGAGATTCGCAAATAAAAATGCAATGCAGACTCCATCTTTATTCACATATGCAATATGCAGTCTTGAAACACTTCAAATAGCTTCCTTCCCTTCCTTGTGCAGTTAATAAGATATGTAAGAACTCGTTGAGAGTTCGCTTTGCAGCGAAATCAATCAGAGCCGCAAGATGTGTGCAGTGCAGTGTACTTGGCTGTTCGATGGCAACTTCTCATACATGAAGCCCGCCGAACTGCGCTGCCACAGAAGATAGAGGCGAGAGGGGAAGGCAGAGGGGGGGACAGATGAAGCGAGGCAGGCATTTGCCATGTAATTGGCTGCAATTTGCATAACAATTCTGCGACTGTTTTGCATAAGTCCTGCGACGATGCAACATAATAACGGAGGCAGCACTTATTTTCACATTAGAAATTCCTTTTTGGGCCCCCGCCTGGCCAAGGACATAAGGACATGCTGCTGAGCAGGCAGCTGGCTGCATGCAGCAGGCAGAGGCAATTATGTGCTTCGCTTGAGCTGCAGCAGCACTCGGCACACACACACACACACACAGAGAGGAAGAGAGGGAAGGAAACTCAAGATGCAGCCGTCGTGAAAGTCAGAGCCGGAAATGCAGCGCAGAAATCTCTGGCAACGGTAAAAATGCAGCCATTTCCTTGGGCCCGGCCAAAAAACAGAGCAGAAAAAACAGAAATGCTGCGAACTGAGAACCGAGAACAGCAAACTGAAAACAGAACCCCAAAATGCTATTTGAGCTAGCTGAACGGAAGTGCGCCGCATTTGGGTCTACAACACACACACACATGTGCCGCCTTCCCTCCCCCGCCACGCCCCTTCACTCTCACAATCATGCTGCATCCTACATCCAACATTCGACTGGCAGACACACATACATAGTTGCCATTGCCGTTGCCATAAAAGTTATCAAAATTGAAATTTTATTTAAAAAGTTTCTCGCTTTGGCTCTCGTTCCACACTCGACTTGCATATGCACTCAAGAAGTTTATAAGATCTACTTTAATAATGTCGAGTGCATGATTTATGCCCTATCCACATCCATACGCCATGTGGGCAAAACAGCAAAAACAAATCTCATCATGAGAAATTAAAACTTAAACACAAAGCGTTCCGGCGGCTGGGCTAAATAAATGACGATGACGATGACGATGAGACGTTGATGGAGAAAAAGTCAAGAAGAAGTGCCAGCAAAGACAAGCGGAGAGGGCGGCAAGGGGGCGTGACAGCTTGTGGACTTGTAGGTCTGCATATGTATGCACTAAAAGCATTTCCTTTGGCCTCAAAGTACGAGCGAGCTATTACGCTTGATTGGGTTTTACCTAAGAAAACACTCCTCAAACCACCCCGCGCGTAGTCAGGTAGCCAGTGCAGATGTAAAAAATATAACGAAAAGATGTTAAATTAATCAAAACGTAATGCTGGCCCCATGGCAACCGACAAGGCCTCCCCAAAAATTAAGCTAATAAATTCACAAAAATGAGTTCGACGCTTAATTTGCCATGAGCATTTTTCATTTTATTTCGCTGCCTCGCTTCCACTTCTGGCCAGAAAACAAAATCCAAATGGTCCAATGCCAAGCCAAAGAAACAAAATAAGTAGATGAGAAAAGAAAAACCAAGGCAAAGAGAAAGAGAAAGAGAAAGAGAAGCAACATGAAATGAGCTACCACAAGCTGGCGGTATTCATTGCAAACAAGCAGCACACTCTCTCCTAATGAGGGGCACTGTGGACTTGGGAATGCTCTGCCTCTCGAATTGCGACTGCCGTGGACTGCTAATGGATGCTAAAAGCTTTTAATGAAACACCTACATACAACACATAAGTGAAACAAAGTATGGGTTTCATTATAGAGAGCAAGGAATTAAGCTACTCATGTGCTACTCATATCGGGTTTAATTTGATGTGTTTTTATTGCATGGCAAAATATTAGAAATTAGCGAAAAAACACCATCTGACAACTTTAAATAGCAAATAAATTAATGAAAATGGAAGCGAATTAAGTTATTTATATCATTAAATATAATAAAGTAAAAATAAAACGATTAACATGAAAGAGGTTGTCACGATAAATTATTCTTTTTTTATATAATTTTCTTTTTGCCTGCTGAAAAATATTTGACTTGTGAATACACAAATTACTGTTTAAAATTTTTACAATAAATTTACTCATTAAACCAAAAATAATTAAACAAAAATAAATATTATATATATATAAATATTTGACTTGTGAATATACAAATAATTTGTTAAAGCGTTTAAAAATAATTTAGTCATTGAATACGAAATAATTTTACAAAAATAAATAAAAAATTTAGAATTTCCATTTATGCTATCATTGTTAAATGAACAATCAATTTTTGTATATTTTGTATTTAATAATATTAAAATTATCTGAACTGACAATATTTTCCAAGCATGTATTTAATAATATGAAAATTATCAATCAATATTTTCCTACTTTGTATTTCATATTACTAATAATAATACAACAACTATTTGACCACAATTCGACAAACGCTCTGTGGAAATGCATATACCCTGCTGCTTAGTGCAGTCTATCATTAATACAAGAGAAATATGTCCATGAACTGCACGGTATGAGAGCCTATAATAAATAGGTACTCACTTAGCTTAGGCCATGTAAATTAACAAAGTATGGCCGCAGTTAATTTGCATAAAGTACAGGAGAAACAAAACATTGCTTTCACTTCACTTTTTTTGTATGCTTTGCCTTTGCCCCAAGTCCTATAAATTGTGCTCGCACCTCGGTTAATCTTCATTTTTTGTTGCGTTTCTTATTCTTATAGACTTGACTTTCGGCCTGGTCGCGGCGTTTATGATCTGCAAATTAAGAACACCTCGTATAATCGAGACAATGGGCGATTCGAGTGCCGCATCAAGGCCAAAGGCACCGGCGCCGATGTGCATCAGGAGTTTTACAATGTGACCGTGCTAACGGCGCCACATCCGCCGATGGTCACACCCGGCAACATTGCGGTCGCCACCGAGGAGAAACCACTCGAGCTCACCTGCAGCAGCATTGGCGGCTCGCCGGATCCCATGATAACGTAAGTTCGCAGTGTTAATGATGCAGTTCTCTTTCAAACAAGCGCTCGCTTTTAAATGCGGCATATTCATTTTTTGATGCACCATGTGGCACATTGAATTTGTACAAATTTATTTCAGCCATTGAAAAAGAATAGCTGAAACTTAATATCGAAGAGACTTGCTACTACATTCAAAATGTTTCTCTTCTCTCATATTGTAATTACATCACTTCAAAATATAATTTTTATTTTATTAAAAGTCGAATTATTAAAATTATTAAAATTATGACTAAAAGTGAAAAATTTTGATTAAAAATATTTTTATAGTTTAAAATAAAAAAAAAAATAATTCAATTAAAATTAAAATCTGAAATCTCTGGGGGTGTTTAAGCAATATTAATCTAACCCAGCATTCGCTGCATGTATTGGGGAAATCCCAGGAAAAACCCAATCAGGTCAGATGGTAGGTTAGTAAGCTAGTATTTAATTTTGTTTTAATTTCCAATTAAATAGTTGAGATACAGAAAATGGAATTTAATTACTAAAATTCAAGTAGTTCTCCAGTTTAAAAAAAAATATATAGTTTTTATCTTTCATGTACATATGTATTTAATGCCAAAACTTTTTTCAACGTATTGTGTATTTTGTAACATTTAAAAGTGCTTAAAAATTCTTTAACATAAAAATAGAAGTTTCGGTCTAGAATATTCATTATGAAGCACGTTAAATGAGGGACTCGAAATAATTTTGGTTTCAAAATTATTTATTCCAAATCATAGGCCAAATTATCGATAAAAAAATAAGACTTTCATTGCTCGCGATCATCGCTTCCTATATTTCTATTAGAACTATTAAATCGATTATATTAAAAACAAAATCAGTAAGTGTTACAATTTAGGTAGTTCTCAATCGTAACTAGCTTATGAAAAAGTTTTTCAATGTTATAGTGTTTTTTAAATACTGCTAGAAAACTCTTCAGAATGAAGTCAAAAATCTCGCTGTCAGAGTATGCAAACTTCTGCTTGCTGGCACAAAGATATTTTCGATGGCGCATTTTTTTGAATATTTTTGGGGTCAGCTGTCGTCGACGCTGTGGTCAGCGACAGTTGAAGCACATCCGGTGGCAAGTAAATCACTTAACTGGTCGCCTTCATTAATAATCCCAGCCGGCGCAGATTTTTTCTACTTTTGTTTAACACTCTTTTTTTTTTTTTTGGGCACTAAATCGCTGTCTCGCACTCTTTTGCCCACACTATTCATACACTAACGCTGTCTCTCTCTCTATTTGTTGGATTGCAGCTGGTATCGTGAGGGCAGCAATGTGCCGTTGCAGTCGTATGCGCTAAAGGGCGGCTCAAAGAACCACTACACGAATGCCACACTGCAGATACTGCCCAGAAGGGCCGACGATGGTGCCAAGTACAAATGCGTCGTTTGGAATCGAGCCATGCCCGAGGGCCATTCGCTGGAGACCAGCGTCGCTCTCAACGTCAACTGTGAGTATAAAACTGTGGATCGACTGAAAAATGTTATGGAATAACGCCAAAAAAAAACAAAAATAGAAAATGACTGAAAAAACCCAAGAAAAACACTTGCCATAGACCCGAGATTTATGACTTGACCCACGATTTAATTCGAGACGCTTTTTCCGCCTCATGTGTGCCAAAACAATTTTGCATTTCCTATTTGTTGATTCGCTGTGAAGTTAACAATAATAGTTGTTAGCTCAATGATATATTGTGAAAATTTAATGCCATTTTGAAACTTGTTACATTTAAAATATAAAGATTATTTAATCAAATGTTGCCTGCAGTTAAATGGTTGCACAATTACGAAACAAGGTCAGCGGCAAAATCAACAAAGCAATTAATTTACTTTTCATTTAATCTGCTTTTTTTGAACAGCAGTAAATTAGAGATATTATTATTCTTTGGCACGGCAATAAATTAAAGTTAAATATAATATTCTACTTTTTTTGTCACAACACAGATATTTTGCTATACTTTGATTTTGAATTGTATTTTATAACTTTATAATGGCGACAGAAAGAGCATTTGAAGTGCGTTTTATTGCAGCTCGTTTTCTTGGTTTTCTTCGCTTTGCTTCTTTTGTCAGTTTTTGTAATTAAATGCAGCAGTTTGTTGAACAAATGTTGCTGTCCAGTTGTCATATGATCAACGTGACCCAGAAGCCCTGCACATAGCAGACCCATAAAATGTCTGCTTTGCCACACACACACACACACACACCCTCGCACACACACATAAAGTAGACTACTTGATTGTTAGTTATTGGTTTCCCGAGCGCAAGGAGCGTCGCTGAAGTTGGAACTGGAGCTGGAGGTGGAGCTGAAGGCGCTTCAAGCCTCAAGCTGTCATATTAGCTGACAAGTCGTTTGGTGGGCAGTGCGGGGGAGGGCGGAGAGGGAAGGGGAAGGGACGTGTGCACATGGCAACGAACGGAAGCATTTTTCTCGCATTTTTAGCAATATTAAATTTCATTTGAATGGGCCACGCTGCGTATGCGCAATAAACTTGTCACGTTAGTTGCATTTAATAATAAAAATCACTAAAAACGACATCATACGAAATCTGCATGAAATTTATGCAATCAAATAGAGTTACAGTTAGCAGCAGACTTCTATACTTGTTGTTGTCGTTGTTGTTGTTGCTGTTGTTGTTTGTGTGGTGCGAAAAAAGGTAGCGCAAAAAGAACTGACAAGTAACAAGATTCAGCGGAGGGGGAGGGGGGCTGGGGAGAAGAGGAAGCGCGCAAATATATTCATGGGAAAACATAAATTGCAGTCATTTTTATACACGCCGGATTTGTAGCCGCAAAAGTAGACAACCAACAACAACATCGAGACTTCATATGTGCGTGTGTCTATGTGTGTGTGTGTGTGTTTTGTGGTATGTGTGTGTGTGTGTGTGTCACATGCAGTGGTCTCGTAACGTCAGCGTAACAAATATTTATAGTCTTTGCTATTTGGCACAGCAAACGAAACGAAAACCTCCGACAACAAACCAAGAAAAAGTCTAACAACAGCCAAAACTTTTAGAGCCTATGAATACACGAACACCTGAATACTCTATCAGCATTCTTAATTGATTGATTTTAAGCAAATGGCAAAATTCATAATATTTATAAACATTTAAATAAATCAATTGAGACTCGTAAAACACTCAATAAATAAGGTAAAAATAAAATTTGGTAAAAATATAAAAAAATGCAAGTAATTAACTATATAAATTTAACTTATAAATCATGAATGGTGAATGAATTAAATAGATGGTTAAACAAATAATACTATAAATAAATTATTATTATCATAATCAAAATCCTCACTATTTAAAGTTCAAATCTATTTTCATGAGAAATGTAAACTTAAAAAATAAAGGTATAAGGGAAGATTGATATTATTAATAAAAATAAATAATATATAAAAAGTTCAAGAAACTAACTAAATGAATTTACCAACAAGTTAAAAAAAAATGATACAATATAAAAATTTAATTATTATCATAAATAGTGCTAAAGTACTATTTGATATAACTGCAAATAAACTACAAGTAATAAATGAAACCTATAAATTATAATGGTGAATGGATGCTGAATAGTACTTCAAATAAACTACAAAAAATTAAATTATACCTATAAATATTACTATTTGATATAACTACAAAGAAAAAACAGCAAGTCATATGGGTTTTTGCTTACAATTAGAATAAAATTAAGCTGGTTTCTCTGAACAGATAAGCAGGTGAAGTTACCTTGAAATCCTTAAAGTAAATTTGCGTAGTAGATTTATAGACTGCAAAAGTTTTATATACCAGTGAAGTCGCAAAGAATTATGCAAATTAAACATACTTGGAAAATAATCCTTAGAAGCGTTACAAACTTAATGACAAATTTTAATGCCCACTTAAGCGGCATAAAAAGGTATTAGAGCAAGCTGGTTAAAGGCTCCACACACATAACATTCCATACAGCAGAGAGACAGAGAGTCGCAAACATTCGTGTAAAACGAAATGAAATGAAGAAGACACAAAACAGAGCACAATACAACTGAGGATAAATGACAACAGAGGCGAGTGGAATATGAAGAAACGAAATGCGGAGCAAGTTAAGCCGAAGGCCAAGTTACTAAGGGAAGTCGACTTGACGCCAACGTTGCCGGATTGAGACTCCTTTCGCTTCTAGCTACGGCTCCAATTCCAGTTCCAAGAGCATTGGATGGTAGGAAGAGGAGAAGGTGGAGGTGGAGGAGGGCAGCAATTTTGGGTTTAGTATTTATGATGCTCATTTAAAATCCATTAGCAGCATAGTCAGCATAGGCCACAACGGCAAATAAAAGGCAGCAAGAAAATACTACATGGAATGTGGCCTCATAATACGTGTGTGTGTGTGTGTGTGTGTGTGTGTGTGTGTGGAGCTTGGGCTACGAGCCAAAGTCAAAAGTGCCTCCAAGGTGCATTTAGCTGGAAGCCAAAATGTGGCCCAGTCTGGCCGCATGGGCCAAAAAGGCCAACTGGGAACTCATGGCCTGTCCGAGACGTTTAACAACAATTGAATTTAGAGCGCAGCTTTTTGGACATCACAGGTGGCCGGGTTATGGCCATTCCACAGTTTGAGAGTCATTGTATAGAAAATAGACGGAAATGAAAGTTGTAGCCGGAAGTGAAGTGGAAATTTCAAAGAGAATGCTTTATTTGCTGTTACTACTTGAAAACATAATTTGTAGACATTTATTTGGTAATTTACACATATTTTGTCCAAAAATTAAAACGCAGATGACCAACAGTTGTGTAATAAAACTGAATGTTTTATTTGAAATATTAAATAATATTCAACAAAGAAATCTTTAAAAGGGAATTCATCATTTTGTAGCATTTTTGTAACTTTTGGTTTTTGAAAATATAATTTAACAAAGAGATGTCGTCAATCTAAATTTATAATTATATAAAAATATGTAAAAACAGAGTTAAATTTTATAAACGTTTCTTGAAAAGCAACATTATCTATTTGACCTAAATTCAATGTGCAAAAGCAATTATTCGGTTCAACATTGAATTGAAATGGCAAGCACAGTTTGACAGCCAGTTGGCAGCGTGCAGTTGGAGAAGCATTGGGATTGAGCGACAGATATGAATGCGAATGGAAGCCAAAGGCGACGTTGTCCTGCAGTCTTAATGCTTGACTCTGATTGTGATGGATAAGCAATTGGCAACATTAGACAGCAACCGAAAAGGATAGAAGATAGCGCTTGCCATCGCACTCGCACGCACGCATCCAGACAGACAGTTGTGGCAAAGAGACAGAGAGAGAAAGAGACAGAGAGGCGACCTGACAAATGGCAGAGCAATTTTTAATTGAAAATGTTTGCATGGATTCTTGCCAATGTGATTCCTTGCATGTGAAACGGAGTATCCTGCCCCATGCCCCATGCCCCGCAACACGACATGCCACGTCGCTGCTGCTGTTGCTCCTTGTGTGCGTTGCGTGTTGCGCCTGCATTTGATTGATTTATGCTTCAACGCGAGGCGGCGGCGGCTGCGTTGCCAAAAATCGTGCAGCAAAAAATACAAGAGAGAGAATGTTGAAAGCAAAAGAAGATGCAGCAGAAAAAAGGAAAAAAAAAATATGCGCTGCCATTTCAAAAATAAACTCCCAATGCGTCATGTTGTCAACGTCAGGCGTCAACATCATCGAGTGCTGAGTGTTTTATAACGTGCGGAAATCCCAAATGAAATTATTAAAATTTCTTGTGGCATCTGTTTCGCTATCGAATGCACTCTCTGCCCGCTCTCTTGCTGCCCCTTTAGAGTGTTGCATGAAAGGTGTAGCATGCTAATATGGTAAGCAAAAGTGAAATTAGAGACGGCGACACTGAGAGCTGTACCTGCAAATTGCGCATACGCAACGTGGTCGCGCATAGCTTCGGCAACACGGTAAAATGCGGCACGCGGCGCTGTCAACTTGGCACAGTTTTAGAAGCAGCCGTGTGAGGCACGTTTCCACATATTTCCACGTCGGCCAACATGCCGCGAATGCAACCGTTGGGCACTCGAAATGCAGCTGTGTGTGTGTGTGGGTGGCACGTGACTTTTGTGCAGTTGCATGCAGCGCACGTAATAAACCTCGCCTCCATTTGCCAAAAAGTCCTTGGCCAAAAAGTCGCTGGCGACAAAGACAAACAGGACTCATGTGTCGTGGCCTGCTGAAGTGGAAAGCAAAGCCGTTGAAAAGACATTTCAATTTGAATACAGCCAGCGAAAAAGAAAACCAAAAATGTAGCAAGCCACTAAGGACGAGCGAAAGTGTGTGGCAACAACATCAACTACTCAGGTGGCATGCAAATGCTGGCTGCGTGCGGCATGAGGCAACGTCGTCGTCGTCGTCGTCTGACAATAATGCGCATTAGCGTGAAATTCCTTGGCACAAAACCAAATCGACAGCGCTCCTTGCGAACCGAATGCAAATGCGAATCCTTGCCGGCGCATCCTTTATTCTCCAAATATTTGCCAAGAAAACTTTGATTCGATTACTCGCATACGCAGCGTTAATCGCTCAATTATTGATAGTTCAAAGATTTTGCATTTATTGTTTGTTAAGAAAGTTCTAATACTAAAACTAGCTCAGCAAAAACGCGGCAATGGAATTTAAGATCCCTTTAATTTTCCATTTTACTATATTTTAATGATATAAGAAACTTATATAAACGAGGGCGTCAAAGTTAAAATTATTATGTTCTAAGATTGTTTTTCCAATTGATTCGAAATGTGTTTTCATGACTTTATTTAATAACGCCCATAGGGATCGAGTGCTGCAGCATAATTATTTGCCTGATAGCCTTCAGATCGATCGTTGTAGTTGCGATCAAGGCGACTTGTTGCCTGTGCCATTGGACGCCAGTTGTTCTCCTCAATGGTGGCGGACTTCTGGCATGAAATTTGGCCATGCAGATTTGAGGACATGCCATTGTTGACGCCCAAATGACCACCATCAATCGAGTTGCCAAAATGGGAATCATAATTAGTGTTGTTACTACGATCGTCATCATTATAGCTTGCGGTTCCACCAGTATTGATGCCACTTGGTAGCTGACGAACAGATTCATTGATGCCCCTGGGAAGCTTGCTCGGCACAGCAGCGGCGTAGTCATCAATGGCATCGCGTTTATTTAAATATTCCACTAGCTGTGTATTGGAGTATTCTTCTAGGCTACGCTTTGGGCCCGATGAACCAGAATAACCATTATGAATTTCATAAAAAGCGGCATCATAGCGTGGCTGAGGTGGGGCATCAAAGACTGCAAGACTGCGCTTCCGATCTGATGAATCTGTATAGCAGTTGGAATCATCAGGACCTTCGCGAGCCTCGAAAATCTTTAGCTGTTGACGCTTCAATTGGAGGCGTTCCAACTCGATTTTTTCAATCTGCAGTTGCTGGCGATCCCGCTCCATACGCTCTAGTTGGGCCTTCTCCCGCTCGAGACGCTCCCGCTCGACTGCCAGCTTGCGTCGCTCTGAAGCCAAGCGTTGCTCCTCCAAGCGTTCTTCCTTGCGAGCCTCGCGACGGCGTCTCTCCTCTTCGCGTTCACGCAAACGCTGACGCTCCCGCTCCTCACGCTTCTTCTGGTCTGCTTGAATCTCGCGCTGGCGTCGCTCTCGTTCACGACGACGCTGCTGAATTTCACGATCGACATCTCGTGGATGGCGGCCTCGAGGCCACTCATTGGATCTGTTGCGATTTTGGGACTTGTCCTTTTGATCACGTAGCTGCTTGTTGCGCTCCTTGATTTTGTCGTCACGCTTGTTCGATTTCGATTTCGATCTTGATGATTTTTCTTCATCATTTATTTTCTTTAAGCGCGAGCCATGGTCATCCTTGTGATTCTTCTTATACACATCCATAGAGGATGTGTTTAATTTATCCGATTCATCTACTGGCTTTGTGGATTTGTCGTCTTGCGAGAGTTGCTGCTCATCTTCCACAATCGTAAGATCAATACATTCAACAGTGTCATCCGTGTTTACCTCCATCTCATTCTCTCCAGAAACCTTTTCTTTCTCTTTTTCGACGGCGTCTTCTTTAGCATTTGTTTTCTTAACATCGTCGTCCTCTTCATAATCTAGGACGATCCATTCATCGTCCATCTCACCGACTTCATCGACTTCATGTCCATCATCTACGGATATTTTCTTGCCAGTTTCTAGCATATTGAACTATGATTATCAAAACGCTTGTAACAAAATAAATTACACGTTTATTTATTAAGCAAGAAATTAACAAAATTGTAAAGCCTACTAGATTTCACAATGTTTGTTATTACTGTTGAACCAATTTTAAGAGTACTTTGATAGTTCAAACTAATGGTAATTGCATATAAAAAAGGCAGAATATGCAATTGTACTTCTTATGAAAATAGCTTTAAAAACTCAGCATTAATTTGAAAATATAAATCCAAAAAACAAATGTTCTACTATACAAAAATAAATATGAATATGTAGGTATTCAATTTGTTCACAGATACATTGAATTGATTGTGCCTTTAATTATTTAAGTCATATGGAAGATTATTTAATCTTTATAATAATTTAAATCTTATTTATTTGTTATCTATAATTTGCAAATATAAATCCAAAAAACAAATGTTCTACTATATCTTTTATCTTTATAATAATTCAAATCTGATTTACTTGTTATCTATAATTTGAATCATGTTTGCATTTTGTATGCATGAATTTATTTTGGAAGCATATCAAATTATATAATCATTTTTTTTATTTCAAATAATTTGTATTCATCAATTTATTTTGGGGGAATGTCAAATCACAATGGTAATTTGTGTGATGTGTTTGTTTTCCACTGTGAATTAACAGCAAGACACCTTGACAAACCAAATTGTTCGCTTTTGTCCCCAAGGTAGAAAAACAACAACTACAATAATAACTACAGCTACCACTACAACTAGAAGAAGAGGCAGCGATTCTCGGTTGACGTCTCGGCTGCTATTGCTTGCCAATATCGGAGCCGTTTCAAGGGAGCCTAGAGCGAGAGTCTGCGGCTTGTCCTTTTTGATTATGCCGTTGCCAAAAGGCAAAAGGCAAAGTGCCAAAAAAGCAAAAGGACGAAATGTCTGTTCTATCCGAGTTCTTCGAGCAGCTCGAAGCACGAAAAGCTTTTTCCATAGGCGGCAGATGGCATTGCAGGACACAGACAGACAGACAGACAGACAGACAGCCAGAGCATTTGCCGCTGGGAGCGATACAGACACGTGCTAATGCCCGCACACAATTGCAATTAGTGTCAGTGTGTTGGCATCTCCTCGGCACAGACACACACACAGACACAGACATAGCACATTTGCATAGCCATGGCAAACGGGAAAGCTGAACCACAAAAGAAAATGGCGTTGCCAAAAGTTGCACAACATTTGAAGCGTGCAGCAGACTCGAGTCCTGCCATATCCTGTGTCGATTGTTGTGCTTTAAGACTCCGTCCCGTCTCAGTTTGCTTTAAGCTGATTTCGAGTTTGGCTTTTATGTTTAATGTATGCAATTTTTGGACAACAAAAAGCAGCGCTTTGGCTACCTGAGCGCAGTGCGCTTTAAGCTGCAGCTTAAGCGTAAATTATCTACATAAAAGATGTGCAAATGTTTTTCTTTCGCAACTCAAAGCGGGGCGCAACTTAACAGCTTTTCGTGACAAAGCAAATTAATTGCTGCCCACTTTCAATTAACTTGCAGTGTCCCAACCCCAATCAGCCAGCCGACTTCATCAGCATTGTGTGTGCAACCGCAAGGGCAGTGGCCAAAGTTCTGTTTCGACTGTTACAACGCGCAGCCAATTCAATTAATTTCAATGGCCATACATATGACACCTATGGACCAATGCACACAAAAGCCTTCCTCTTATTCCTTCTCCATCAAACCCAAGTCCAATCGAGCTGCACTGCCCCCAAAAAAGTAGCGGCCATCCGCCTCGCTTTTTTATAAGCAATTGCAAACGAACGATAAACATTCAAACAGCACGATGGGGAGGATGGGAATGTATTCAGCAAAAGTTTTTTAAGCTCTCTCTGGATTCTGGGGCCTGTCAACAGAAGCCGGCCACAAGCTTGTCAACAATTGTGCAATAAAAATATTCTGTCATCCACTGAAAACTCAGTCGAATTGTCTATTTGGCTTATTTCTGTCGTGTTTACTCTCGCTGAAAAGTTATTAAAGTTCTGATGCAGGTACAAATATTTCAAATGCAGCAAAAACAACGCTTTCCAATTTCAATCTATGCTTAACACAAATTTTGATCTCCCATCAAGACTCGAAAATCACTGCTGAAATGTTGTTAAAAACTGCGGATAAATGATATTCGCATAGATGAAAAATTCTGCAACAAAAAATTCGCTAACAAAACAATAATCGATTCAAGTTTCATATTCTATATTTATAATTGATAAAACATTGGTGAAACTGAACTCAAAACAATACAACTCCCTTATGTCTATTTTCACATACGAATTGCGGACTGTAAAAAAAATGCAAGAACCGAGAATAAAGTTAGATCGCTTATTTTTAAAATTTAATAAAAATTGTGCAGAATGAGACTTCTGGGCTGCTAATTGATACGTACTGAAGATAAATAAATATAAATATTATTTTTCCGAATTTATCTCTTAAATTAAATAATTTACTGCTGCTTCACATTTGATTTAACCCAAAATAGAATATAGGCTTCATAGCTTTAATTGCTCGCTTTTAATAATTTTAATTAGACACTACAAAAATTGTGATATATTTAGAGCAAGTGAAATTAAAATATATACGAGTACATAGATATTTCTGCTTAATGTTCATTCCCATCTTTTTAACTCTTTAATTTAAATAATTTCTTCCTCCTTCATTCATCTTTTTATTTAACTAAATATCCCTTAGAATTTAAACAAGTAAAATTTTAACATTTCTAGTAAATTTTCTTTTTCTATATTTCATAGTTTAGCTCCATCAAATTGATAAATTTATGAAGCTCCTTCAAGTTTATTTTGCAATTCAATTTAACATTGCCAACATATACAAACGCTTTCAATCAGTAACTTCTACTCCAGCGCTGGCTTTAAAGTTTAACATATTTAGAAAATTTAAATGCGCATAAATTAAACTAACGCAAAAAACCCAAATCAGTTTTTTGATTTGACTATTTTCTCTGCATTTATTATAATTCACATTTTACGAATGAGCGCGGCATTAAAAAATCGTTGCATGCTTTACTGCAGCTTCTTTTAAGCGCATTATGCGATATCTTCCAGCCCATTGCAGATTAATTGAGCCCAATTTATTGCTTTATTGCCAATTGGGTGGCTGTTAATTGTTATTTAGTTAATAAAAAAGCGGTTGAATGTTGTTTACCATGTGCGGCAGCTGCATTGAAACGTTCATGGCGAAAGTATTGCCAAATGCAGTTTCGATATTTATTTTGCCACAGCAGGAGGGGAAAGTCACTGAACATTGCAGTGTGTGTGTGAGTGTGTGTGACTATGTGTGTGTGTGTGTGTGAGTAGGTGTTGCAGGCACGCGCAACGGAAGTCACGTGACGTGTTGTGTGACACGTACGCGACAGCAGCTGCTGCCGTTGCTGCCGCTGGCTCGGTTGTCAGGTTTCAGAGCTGCCGTTGACGCTGAATCTGTTTTTGTTTGTTGTTGCAACGGCAACTTTTCAATTTGGCCAAGACGAGAGGCTGGTATAATGGCAAAGCCATAGCGGAGTTGCGGCAGCTTTAAGCAAATGCAAACTTGACTCATTAAAATAACTCCGAGCGGTTGTGTGTGATACGTCCTGCAGCCAGCAACCGCAACAGGAGCAGCAACAAGAACAACGAGAGCAGCAGCCACGGCATTAATAACGAGGGGCTCGGCCCAGTTCCGGGTTAAATAATTTAATTTCGCTGCAAAATGGCCAACGGGCATAAGTAACGACCACGCGGCGTATGAGCAACGCTCAGTATTATTTAACGCTGCCTAGCCGGAAGCCAGAGCCTCGTTTGGGTCGTGTAACGAGGTTTACACCAACTGGGCTGTGGGCTGAGCGTTGGAGTTGGGGTTGCATGCGATGTGGCATGCTGCAAATGGGGTGGCTTGTTGCAGGTGCAGGTGGTGCAGGTGGTGCAGGCGACGCATATTTCATGGCACTAATGTAGCCAGTCATAAAATCACAATGTGCTGCGTTCCAGGGGGCGTTTGTGGCGGGGCGTGGCAACATGCATGTGAACATTCAGCGGCCAAGCAGCCAGCCAGCGTTACTTATTTTTTTTTAAATATGTTTTAAAGCAGTTGGCTCCGCTGTAGTCGACAATCCAGATGCCCTGCGGCCAGTTTCGCAATGTTCTTTGAGACTGTTAATTTAATTATTCGCAGTTTCTAACTGTGTGCAAAGTGTAATCTAACTTACAATTAATTTTATATATGTATATACATATATACTTTAAACATAGAGGTTTGCAACTAGAAATATTTCTCATCTTTATAAGCAAAATATTTACAGATTAAAAATAAATTGATTATTATATATTTGTATGTTTTTCGTAGACAACAAAAATTAAATCATATTAAAAATAAAATACTTAGCAGTTTCTAAGATTAATTATTATTTATTATTTTGAAATTGACAAATTTTCTTTACTAGCATATATTAAAATAATAATAAAAAATTATGAAGTTTTCCATTCAGTGTACAAACTATAAATCAATTTAAAAATGCATTAGAATAAAATAGATAATATTGATGCACATGTGTTTCGTAGAAAATGCAAATCAAGTTATATAAACGTAATTTATGTGGAAATTTAAAAAATTTAAATATAAATTAGGCAAAAATAATAATTACGTTTAAAAATATACAGCAATATTAAACTTATCCCTGAATAAACAATAGAAATTCATTTCGCCTATTTCAATTAATTTTGGTATAAATTAACATTTTAATTTAAATAATAATTTTATTTACTTATACATTCTACATCTGTTTTCCCACTCAAACAGATTGCCACGTTCTCTAAGCAAATTCCCGAATTACCCAAAATATTTTGCAAGTTCTGATAGCAAAATCCCCAAAATGTCAAAAGAAGTATTTCATGTTTTTTGGGAAATTATTAAAGACTAGAGAACACATCTGGTAACAACTTTCTAAGCAGTTATTAAACCCCGATAAGCTGCCAGCTGTCTGCCGCACAACACACAACTTTGCGAAGAAGGTGTCAAAATCATGATACCTGCAGCACGAGCGCAACACCCATAACAAGAAAATTTAAAAAGCACAAAAAAACGATGTTTTTAAATTGAAAAAATAAAGAAACGGGGAAAAAATCGCATAGCCAACTTCATGGCAAATGTCAGCAAGTTTTGTGGCAAGGGACTGGCAAGCATCAACTGGGCTAGAGAAGGGGCAGGCAGGGGGCGTGGCAGGCAACACCCGTCAGCGTGAAACTGCATGGCTGGCTGGGCATGAAAATGCCAAGGGGGCCAGCGAGCAGAAGGTGCAAGGGGAGGAGAAAAGAGGAGAAAGGCAGCATGTGTTGAAATGTAAACTGAACTCGAATTTTTTTTTCTGCTTCCTTTTTTTGCTACACGCTGACAAGCGTTGCTCATTAAATTTTATTTTATAATTACACACACCAACAAACAGCTAACACACACACACACACACACACACACACATGCAAACACGGACGTAGGCTTTAATGTGTTGGTTTGCTTCGTAATTGGGTCTCGAGCGTCGCTGGTTGGGTTGGGTTTTTTGGCCCCGATTCTTGGCCGTTTAGAGCATTTCGGTTCTGGAATTTGTCGCTCTAAAAATAACAGCAGTAACAATAACAACAACAACAACAACAACATTAACTGCAACAACGACAGCAACAAAGTCTAGCGAGTTCAACAACAATAGGCATTTGGTCATTTGGTCAGTCACTTGGTGATTAAACTAAAGTATTTGAAAGTTAATTGCCACTGAAACGATAACAACAAAAACATCAACATCGACAGCGACGACGACAACAACACGACCATAACAACGACAAGGAACAACAACTATGGTTAGAAGCCGTCGTGCCTTACGCTTGACTAGCCAGCCAAGTGGCAAGAGGCAAGTGGCAAGTGGCAAGAGGCAAGAGGCAAGTGGACCCACAAAAACCGATTTTAACCGAACAAAAAGGCAACGGTACATGGCTAGCCAGTTAAACAAAATGACCCATTGTACAGTGAGCCAATTTTTTTAAATTCCTAGAATTATATTTAATACTTCATGATTATGAGCCTTTAATGAATGTGTATTATATTTAATTATAAAACACAACTTCATCATAATCAAAGCCTGCAACAAAATTAATTTCTTCTTTTCAACAAAATCACAATATTTTTAGTTTCTGACACCGTAAAATGTTGGGTTTTTTTTATAATGAATTAAATTTCTGTATTATCCTAGACAGGATATCAATTGAATAATAAAATTACATTTTCTCCAAAATTTTTGGAATACTTTTTTCATAGGACTATATTGTTTCGAGATTATGCAATAATAACGAAAATACAAATATTTCATTTTTTTTTATTAATTTTATTTTCTTTCATCCTCGAAATTGCATTATAATAATTTTCGAGAATCAGGTTTAGTTGCTTAAATAAATGATTAATATTCTAGAATTTATTACTATTTATTTAATTCATGAATGTAAATAGAAAAAAAGCTCATCGATTTTCTATTCAATTATTATAATTTAATTAAAATAAAAAAGATAAATAAAATATCGTAAGAAACTATTCAATGGGTAAACAATGAAAAGCCTAAATAAATAAATATTATAATTATGACAAATCAATAAGCTCAACTGCAATAAGCTCAAACCACAATTATTTACTTGAAAGTATTAAATGAATAAGCAAAATATAAAAATATTATTTTTTTTAATTTTGTTTCACTTCAACTGCAATAAGCTCTAATTAGTTAATTATTCCAATTTAGTTAAAGTATTAAAAAGTATTAAGAATATTATTATCACCAACAATTTCACTTCAATTGCGACAAGTTCTAACCACTGTGCTGAGTGCCGAGCTCAATGCACTTGTTATAATAGCCAAGAGCCTTGGCCATTTGGCTAGTTGCTGCGGCCGTTACACCTCCAATGGACATTATTTAAAAATGTCGATGGGTCACGCTGCTCGTCAATGTGCTCGGCCTGCCAAAAGCAGTCGAGGGGGTCGGAAACTACAGCTCCACTGTACGTGTAATTGAAAATGGTTATTGGCGAGTTAATGGGCCATTTTGAAGCAACGAACCATCGCAGCAAAGTTGCGCCTTAATTGACTATTTGTATGCGAAAGCCGAAGTCTTGACCATTAACCCCTTGTTGCGCTGCCCCCGTTAACCTCTATTTTCTCGCACTTTAAGGACCATCCTTAACCCCTTGTTACCCCACACTCTTAGCCACCGGTTACGCCATCAACTTTAATCACTTTTCCCACTCTCTCTCTCTCTCTGCAGATTATCCCCGCGTCGAAGTGGGACCCCAGAACCCGCTGCGCATCGAACGCGATCACATCGCCAAGCTAGATTGCCGCGTCGATGCGAAGCCGATGGTGTCGAATGTCCGCTGGTCACGCAACGGCCAGTAC
This sequence comes from Drosophila formosana, assembly GCA_035045625.1. Taxonomy (NCBI): domain Eukaryota; kingdom Metazoa; phylum Arthropoda; class Insecta; order Diptera; family Drosophilidae; genus Drosophila; species Drosophila formosana. The sequence goes on from JAWNOW010000030.1 coordinate 1,896,902, forward strand.
GTGAGTGCCACGCCCAGTCACACGATCTATCGGGTGAGTCGCCACCACGCCGGCAAGTACACGTGCAGCGCGGACAACGGCCTGGGCAAGACCGGCGAGAAGGACATTCTGCTCGACGTCCTCTATCCGCCCATCGTGACCATCGAGTCGAAGACGCACGAGGCCGAGGAGGGCGAGACGGTGCTGGTGCGCTGCAACGTCACCGCCAATCCGCCGCCCATCAACATCGAGTGGCTGAAGGAAGGCGCTCCCGACTTCCGCTACACCGGCGAGCTGCTCTCGCTGGTCTCGGTGCGGGCCGAGCACGCCGGCAACTACATCTGTCGCTCCGTCAACCTGATGCAGCCCTTCAGCTCCAAGCGCATCGAGGGCGTCGGCAACTCCACGGTCGCCCTGCTCGTCCGTCATCGCCCTGGCCAGGCCTACATCTCGCCCAACAAGCCGGTGGTGCACGTGGGCAACGGCGTGACGCTCAGCTGCTCGGCCAATCCGCCGGGCTGGCCGGTGCCGCAGTATCGCTGGTTCCGCGACATGGACGGCGAGCTGAGCAACACCCAGAAGATACTCGCCCAGGGGCCGCAGTACTCCATACCCAAGGCGCATCTGGGCAGCGAGGGACGCTATCACTGCCATGCTGTGAACGAGCTGGGCATCGGCAAGATGGCCACCATCGTGCTGGAGGTGCATCAGCCGCCCCAGTTCCTGGCCAAGCTGCAGCAGCACAGCACGCGGCGCGTCGGCGACGTCGACTATGCGGTGACGTGCAGCGCCAAGGCGAAGCCAACGCCGCAGATTCGCTGGATTAAGGATGGCACCGAAATACTGCCGTCGCGCAAGCTGTACGAGATCAGGACGACGCCCAGCGAGTCCACCGGCGGCGTGGTGACCGTGCAGAGTGTGCTGCGGTTTCGGGGCAAGGCGCGTCCCAATGGCAATCAGCTGCTGCCGGGGGATCGGGGACTCTTCACTTGCCTGTACGAGAACGACGTGAACTCGGCCAACTCGTCGATGCATCTGCGCATCGAGCACGAACCCATTGTGCTGCACCAGTACAACAAGGTGGCCTACGATGTGCGCGAGTCCGCCGAGGTGGTCTGCAAGGTGCAGGCCTATCCCAAGCCCGAGTTCCAGTGGCAGTTCGGCAACAACCCGTCGCCGCTGACCATGTCCTCGGACGGACACTACGAGATCAGCACGCGCATGGACAACAACGACATCTACATCTCCGTGCTGCGCATCGCCCATCTGCAGCACTCGGACTACGGCGAGTACACGTGCCGGGCGGTCAACCAGCTGGACACCATCCGCACCCAGATACGGCTGCAGCCCAAGGGCGCCCCGGAGAAGCCCACCAATCTGAAGGTCATCGAGGTGGCGCACAATTACGTGGTGCTCAGCTGGCAGCCGGGCTTCAATGGCGGCCTGATGAGCACCAAGTACTCGGTGAGCTATCGCCGCGTGGCCACGCCCCGGGAACAGTTGCTGTCGGACTGCTCGGGGCACGCGTTCACGCCCAGCTACCAGGTGGTGAGCAGCTCGTCGCAGGCGGGCGCCCACGAATGGATCGAGTTCAATTGCTTCCGCGAGAATCCCTGCAAGCTGGCGCCGCTGGATCAGCACCAGAGCTACATGTTCAAGGTGTACGCGCTGAACTCCAAGGGCAACTCGGGCTACTCCAACGAGATTCTGGCCACCACAAAAGTGAGCAAGATTCCGCCGCCGCTGCACGTCAGCTACGATCCGAACTCGCATGTGCTGGGCATCAATGTGGCCGCCACCTGCCTCTCGCTGATCGCCGTCGTCGAGTCGCTGGTCACCCGCGACGCCACCGTGCCCATGTGGGAGATCGTCGAGCGGCTCACGCTGCTGCCCTCGGGCAGCGAAGCCACCTTCAAGGAGGCCGTCATCAACCAGATGGCCCGCACCGCCCACTACACCACGGCCAGCAGCTCGGGACGCAGCGCGAATCCCGCCACCCACGGCCAGCTGGGCGAGGACCGCACCATGGCCCTGGCCGAGACCGCCGGTCCGGGTCCCGTCGTCCGCGTCAAGCTCTGTCTGCTGGCCAACCACGAGCACTGCGGCGCCTACGCCAATGCCGAAAGTAAGTATTTGCAAATTAACAACTCCAACTGGAGAATTGTTCAATTTAGTATTGTTCTTTAAAAATACAAATAAATAGTTTAATAAAAAGTTCATTTTCATTTTCTTTGTCTTTGAAGCACAATTTAAACTTGAATACAATACAATTAAGATTTGATATCTCAATAGGAATAGAATTATTATGGCCTAAAATGAGAATTGTTATTTTGAAATTCTTGTGGTTTTAAGTAAAGTATAATTCAAACGTCAAGTTATTACTATAACCACAAGCATTTAAATTTAAATTCACTAAATACAAACAACACACAAAAAAAAATCAAATTCTTAATAATGAATTGTTAAATTACAGTATTATTCTTTAAAAATACAAATAAATAGTCTAAAATTTTCATTTATGCCCAATTATTTTCTTTGTTTTTGAATCACAATTTAAACTTGAATACAAAACAATTAAGATTTGATATCTCAATAGGAATAGAATTATTATGGCCTAAAATGAGGATTGTTATTTTGAAATTCTTGTGGTTTTAAGCAAAGCATAATTCAAACGTCATGCAATTGTTATTACTATAACCACAAGTATTTAAATTTAAATTCACTAAATACAAACAACACACAAAAATAAATCAAATTCTTAATAATGAATTGTTAAATTATAATATTGTTCTTTCAAAATACAAGTAAAGAGTCAAAAAAGTTAATTTTCATTTTCTTTGTTTTTGAAGCACAATTTAAACTTGAATACAAAACAATTAAGATTTGATATCTCAATAGGAATAGAATTATTATGGCCTAAAATGAGGATTGTTATTTTGAAATTCTTGTGGTTTTAAGCAAAGCATAATTCAAACGTCATGCAATTGTTATTACTATAACCACAAGTATTTAAATTTAAATTCACTAAACACAAACAACACACAAAAATTTTAATTTGGTATCTCACAAAGAATATAATATTTTATAGTCGTAAATGTTGATATTCATTTACGCCCAATTGTTTTCATATACGTTTGTTTTTAACAAAAAAAATTTGAACTTGAATTTCGTAAGCACACAAAAACAATACAATTAACAATTCATATTTCACTAAGTACAGAATTGTTATGGACTATTATTTGTGCACAATATATTGCAATTCTCATGGTTATGTCCAGTAATTGTATAAAGTATTTAGAATAGAAAAGCCAAAAATTTAAATTTGGTATCTCACAAAGAATATACTATAATGTTGAATAGCCAACATTTTTTATTTCACTTTGTGTTCAACGTTTTACTGTTCAAGTAATTTATAAAAAATTTTTACCTAGTGTACAACATCAAAATATATTTATTTTGTTTCTTAAAAAGCAACAAGAATTTGTAAAATGCTTATTTCAATACATTTACGTTATTTTGCTCTTGAAAAAGGTGCACTTTAAACTTGACTTTAGTAAGGACACAAATATTAAGTATTTTCTATTAAAAATGCATCATAGAAATTAATGCACTTAAATTCAAATTTAAATTCTGACTTTAGTCAGATTAAAATTCCATTACGTTGCTAAATATATTCAGATTTGGTCAATACTATATTTGCATTGAGAAGCTCTAAATAAAAAGAAAATAATACATAATTTTCCCTCATTTGTTAGAATAACTAAAATATACAAATTTGCCAAATTTTTTGATTAAGCCATCGAATGTGAATTAATTTGAATTGGAATAATTTTTGATTTAATGCATTAAGCATGTGTTATTTGATTTAATGCACAAATGCCATTCGGTGGGATAGTTTTGAATATTTAAATAAATTTGTCATTCTCACTCTGCGCACTTCTCTTGTCGACTGTTTGCAGTTGGGAAATCGTACATGACACCGCACTCGGGGCTGACCACATCAGCCATGGTGGCCATCGTCATAGCGGGCATCTCGTTCGTGCTTCTCCTGCTGCTGCTCTACGCCTTCTGCCGCTGCCGGCGCACGCATGCGGCCAAGAAGCAGGCGGCGGCGGCCGCCACGAACACAACGACGAACGCGGGCAGCGGCGACAACGGCAAGGACTACGATGTGGATGCCTCGCATGCCTCCTTGGTGGCCACAACCACAGTCACATCGGCCACGGCCGCGACAACAGCACTGGCCAACGATGCGACGTCGACGCTGCCGCCGCCGCCTCCGCCATACTATCCGACGGGCAGCTTGGACAGCAAGCAGCTGGACGGGGGCATGGAGCTAACACTGACGGCCTTGCACGATCCCGACGAGCAGCTGAACATGCAGCAAGGCGAGCTGTTGCACACATATCCCAAGCAGACGCCCCTCTACGGGGCAACTCACAACTCGCAGTCGCAATCGCAGTCGCAGTCGCAATCGCATTCGAATGGCTATGGATACCATGTGACAAGTGCCATTGGCGTCGATGGCGACACCTATCAAGTGCTGCCCTCCAGTGCCGGACATCATGGCGAGTGTAAGTAGACAGAAGAGCGAGGAACAGCTTCGGTTCGGTTTCTTCATTAAGCAGGCAGGCAGATTTATGGCGGCCATTTTGACGCCTTCGCTTTTGGCCGTAATTGCATTTCATGTCAATCTAGATTCGTGCCGGCTTCAGGCTTCGAACCAATCCTGAGTGGATCCTTCTCCAACTGCTGCAGTCCAGCGTAATTCCAATTAAGTGCGAATTAAACCGTTACTCGTGCTCTTTTGTCCTTCGCGCTGCACAATTTTTAATTGGCTTTAAGCCCACGGGCCTCACTTCAGCAAAAGTCATAAAAACTGTTGCCAAAAAAAAATAAAGCGAAACTTTTGTTCTTTCTGGCCTTCAAGTGGCCGCCACACTTCAGACTGCCGTCAAACAAAGACAATTAAAATAGAACTAAACTAAATTGATGAAATTCGCCCAAAAAGATTAAGGCCTAGGCAACACACGAGTCGTCAACTATAATGACAACAGATCTGAGCAAAAACTCTTAAATAAAACTCGTATATAATCTGTGTATAGCAAGAACAAAGGGATTATGCACTAATTGCATGGCTAGCAAACGATTGCAAATAAAATGTAGTTACTAATCTCTGCAAAAGCATCAAGCACTAAAAACGGTCTCAGGGATCTCTGAAAATAATCTCCGATGGCAAAAAGTGCTTGGAAATATTTTTAGGTCAAACCAGAGAAAAACTCTCAACAATTTTCAATTGTTGTAGGCAATTAGTTAAAATATTAAAAGATACAACGAAAGATAGCAGAAAAGCCATCAGCTGGAACATTTGCTAGTTCTATGATAAACAACTTTGCATTTCATATTCACAGAAAAGATTGAAGATGAATGTTCTTATAGCATTCTACAAGCATTTTCTATGGCTTGTGGGTTTCATATAACTATACAAATTATTAAAATTGATAAATTGCTTTTCGCTGCTTGCAGACTATTAAAGCAATTTTGTTAAACAATTTTCCTATTTAACATACAAACATTCTCAAATATGACCTGGAAATAACAGAATAGTTTCAGTTCAAAACAAATTGTTCATTCAGTTTTATATTCCACTTATTTACCTCCTATAAAATAGATATAAATCGTAGCACAACTGTCAAGAATTGTCACTCCAAAAGCTCTATAATTAATTTTGGCAGTAAACAAAAAATAATGATTTCTAGAAACAACAGAATATTTTTTAAACAATTCAAAAATTCCGCCGTTTATTCGGATGAGCGCAGCATGTCATAGTCAATTTATTTACTTCCCACAACCATAAAATTATATGTAGATAGAAATCTTAGCATAAATGCCAAGAATCTCTAGAAATTTGGCAACAAAAAATATCATTTCGCTGCCAAAGAACCAGAAATTTAATACGTTTTCAATGATGTCAAAGTTTGCCATTAATTTAAATGCTAAACTCGCTGTCCAACCGAAAAATATGCGCCACAAAATGCATTTTAATTGTGTGTGTGTGGGAGTGTATAAATCGTATGTGTGTGTCCTTTGGCAATGCGGGACTTGTGTTTGTTGTTGTCCTTATTTCTATATTGCTTTTGTTTTGCACATTTTTTGACTGTGCACTTAAAAGCGCGACGCCAATGCCAACTTAATTACAATTTCTCTACCCTTCACCTTCCTGCGCGACAACCGGAAACTCAACGAAATGGCGACACATCGTATGGGTTTGTGTGTGTGTCTCTCTCTCTGTATGTGTGCGTGTGTGTGTGTGTGTGTGTGGTTCATGCGGTTGCAACCAAAGCAGGACCACTTGAGTCAGCCAACAGCAGCCAACAGCTCCAACTCCAGCTCCAAGCAGCAGCACGCGCCGCCAAACTAACGAAGCAGCCCACCATCAACAGCAACAACTCTCAAACCACCGCCAGCAGCAGCAGCAACAGCAACAGCCTGAGCAACAACTCCACCTTGAAACGTGGCAGCCTTGGTCAGAAGCGGGCGTTGCAGGGGCACGGACAGGGGCAGGGGCAGGGACAGGGACAGATGGGGCAGCTGGTGACCGCAGCCACGGCTGGCACCACAACGGCGCTGGCAACGACAATTACAACAACTTCACGTAATGCCAAAACCGCAACAACAACAACAACGCTCGCCATCACAGGTAACACTCGCAATCGCACTCACACACACACACTCGCACTCGCACCCACACATACACACGTGCACCCTCGAGAGTAAAGGAAATGTTGTGGGATTGCTGCAAAAGCGGAGGCCGCACCACCAAGCAGACACTTGAACTTTGCACCACAAAATGCACACACGACGCCAACAATTAAATAGTTGAATATATGCACCACGCACCCATGCTACTTGCCACTTGCCACTTGCCACTTGCAACATGCAACATGCACCTGCACCACTCTTGTTCCAAATCTATTCTTCACCATCATCTTCTTCCTCAACTCCATTTAATTTATCTGCAATTTTTCATTACTTTTATGCACTTCGATTACACGCAGCTAAATAAGTGAGAGAACGAGAGCAAAAAGGAGAGGCTGACAGTCATAGTGGGGTTCCAATCCCCCCAAAAATTCCAATTCCTTATATTCGTGGGAGGACTTAATAAAGCAAAATTGAGTCATTGATACAGATATCTAAACCAGCGTAAAATATTGAGTACGAAAAAGAGACATAATGATCAGAAATTTCAGTTGTAGTAGATATATTCAGAGAGAATAAAATTAATGAGTGATGGAATAATGAAATGATATTAGAAATGGAAGAGATTGCAATTAAAATGATGGGGGAAAAATATTAAGAAAATGAAAATAAGAAACATATGGAGAAAATTATTTTATGAGGAGAAGAAATTAAATCGACAAATGTTATTAAAGACGAGGTAACTAGAAGGGAGATATAATATAAGAACAATAATAAAAACCATTAAGTCTTGGGTATACCAGGGACTGTTAACTTTTATTTTGTTATTTTTAAACAACAAAAATATATATAAAATATTGCATTCATCATTGCATTTATCCTCACTTTTGAATAACAATATTTAAAACTATAAAATACTGAATAATTTTCAGTTTTATTTGTTTGCTGATTTCTTTTTAATTTATATTTAATAACATTAGTCACTGGTATAAACACCAAAGACTTATGAAGGAAGAGCAATAGAGGAAAAGCAATACAAAACAAATTAATAGAAAGATATATTGAATGAAAGTAGGTAGATTTTTGGAAATTAGAAACATGTGAGACCCTCTACTTTGTTTAAAACAGAATGTAATCGAATATAATTATTTTTTTTTATTTATTTACAATATCAGTTAATGTGATATCAGCAATAGCTACTGATAACCATTTAATACAAACAAATAGTTGTCTACGCAATGACATATCTATGAAAAGCGGCTAGTGAAATTGTGAACATTATGTTAAATAACTAATTTGGTCGCTTATCATTCAATGGCTTTTCGTTATTTGTCGTAACACTGGGCAGATCAAAAATTAAACAAATGAAAACTTAAAAAAAGCGACTAATCGTTGGGTAAAACATAAAAAACAGAATCCGAAACACAGTTCAGACACCAGACCGAAATTCTTCAGAATCGAGTGAGAAATGCAGAGAATATGCCGAAATGTTTTAATGCCACGCCCCTTGACGCTGCAGTGCAGCAACAACTTCTTCAAGATGAGCTTCAAATCGCCCACAACAACAGCGACAGCAGCAGCAGCAGCAACAGCGCCAGCAGCAACATCAGCAACATCGTCGAGACAACGCAAGAAATGCGCATCAAATGAAGCCAACTTGTCGCTGACAATCGAGGAGCAGCAGCCAGTCAAGGTGCCGCAGATCAACATCAAGGATCAGCGCGACAAGTGGCTGGCCAAAGTGTCGCCCGCCATGCAGCGCAAGGCCAAAGCACGCGACGAGGCCGACCAGAAACCCTCCCCGATGGCGGGATTCATGGGCGCGAACAATGCCGCAAGCAATCAGTTGCCGCAGCGCCAGCAGCCACAAGAGGACGAGCCAAAGGGCGCCAGCAGCGTTGCGGAGCGCAAGTCCTGGATGCATCGCATGCACGGCGCCCAGCAGCAGAAGCAGGCGCAGTGGCTCAACGAGATGCAGGCCAAGCAGCAGGCGGGCCGCGACCTGCAGCAGCAGAAGCTGCAGCAAATGCCATCGACTAAACCGAGTGCAACCAAAGTGGTGGCTGCGGATACGTCCGCTGCTGTTCCCGATCCCGAACCCTCTGCCGAGCCCAAAAGCGCCGAGCGTCTGGCCTATCTCGAGACGATACGGCAGCTGAATGCCTATCAGGCCCACGAGCCGCCAGCTGGCCGGGCCAAGACGAAGGCGAGCAGTCGCGGCGGCGAGAAGAGCGAGCCCAACATTGAGCACACGCTGCAGTGCCTCAACGCCACCGGCTACGCGCAGTCGCAGCTGGAGACGATGCCAGTCATACAGGTAGCGGGCACAAAGGGTCGCGGCTCCACGTGCCTGCTGGTCGAGTCGATTCTGCAGGCGCACGGCGTCAGGACGGGCGTGCTGTGTGCGCCGCATCTGTTTGTGACCAGCGAGCGCATCCGCATCGACGGCGAACCCATTGCGGACCAGCAGTTCACCGAACTCTTCCAGCAGCTGCAGCGGCAGCTGAACGAGGCGCAGCTGCAGGTGCCGCCCAGCTACCAGAAGCTGCTGCTGATCATGGCCTGTCATGCGTTCCGCAACGCCAACGTCGACGTGGCCATCATCGAGGTGGGCAGCGGCTGCGCCAGCGATTGCACCAACATCATGTCGCACGCCAAGACGATTGGCATCAGCAACCTGGGCTGGGAGCAGAGCTTCAGTCTGGGCAACTCGCTGCGCGACATTGCCTGGGCCAAGGCGGCCATCATGAAGCCGGAGGCGAGTATTTACACCAGCGCCTCGCAGCCCGAGTGCGTCGAGGTGCTGAGCCAGCGGGCCAAGCAGCTGGGCGTCCAGTTGCATCGTGTGCCCAGCTATGCCGCCTATGCGGAGACCAATTTCTCGGACAAGAAGCTGCTGAACAGCGCCAACTTCGCGGTCAAGTTGAACGGCTCGCTGGCCATCCAGCTGGCCTACGATTATCTGCGTCGCCATCGACCCGAGTATGTGCTCGACCTGGACCACAATGCCACGCTGCTGACGCCGGGCGCCTCGCGCGGCCTCGAGACCTACGTGCAACGCGGCCAATTCGAGCTGGTCAAGCACGACATGTTCAATGTGTACTTGGACAGCGCAGACACCCTGGAGAGCATGATGATGTGCCGCGAATGGTTTTATTCGCGCACCCGCAGCAGTCGGGCGCCCAAAGTGCTGCTCTTCAGCAAGGTGAACGAGTTCAACTCGAAGGATTTGCTCACCATCCTGCGGCACAATGTGCGCTTCGAGGAGGCCGGCTTTGTGCCCAGTCCCTGTCTGTTTGAGGGCGAGTCGCTGGACGCGGCCGGGGAGCAGGATAAGGCCACCAAGGACGCCATTGCCTGGCACAGCATGGAGGAGATGCAGCGAGCTCGCCGCAATGCCAACAATTGGCGATCGCTGTGCGAGGAGGCTGGCACCAGGGACAGCGCCCAGCTCTCCATTTGCATCGAGTCCTTCTTCGATTACCTCAAGGACAAGCACGGCAATCAGCGGTATGGCATGCGCAAGGAGCTCGATGTCCTGGTCACAGGATCGCGCGAACTTGTCGCCGGCACCATCAGCTGGCTGCAGAAGGCGAAGGACGCCCAGTTCAAGCAGTGGCATTGAAGCAATGTTGATCCGGTTGTCGATTGTTTCCAACTCCAAGACGACATTAAATTTACTGTTGCATGTTTTACTTCGTATCGAAAAATATATTCGCCAATTGCCGAATAATATTTGTAAATATACTTTGCGTCGAATTATCTACTTTATAAATATAGCGAGGATTGGCAAATAGTTTTGGGCATATTGTAAAATTTAAATTTCACTCATTCTAGATATTCTTGCAACGTGAAATTCAAGAAATATATAAGGAAATATGTTTATATTTCCGAGAACAGTATTTTTTGTTGTTTTCCAATATTTATAAAAAAAAAGTCAACTGTAGAGTTGATGTAAGCAGATTCATATATTTAAGAATTGTATCTTTTACTTTTTAATAAATTAAAATTAAATTATTTTAAATTGGAGCTGTTTACATAAAGAGATTTTTATGCAATTTCAAATCAGGCGAAAATTATTACAAAATGAGGATCACATAAAATTACTTTATTTTATGATCACCTCGATGCCCTCGAGCGAAGGCAACGCAATTTTCGATTATCGAGATAAAGGGAAATTCTTACTATTTATATGTTCTATATTTAATGTAAATACATGAATATTGTTCAGTATATATTTTTGAATTAGAAAAATAATTTAAACTGTGGGAGAGTGAAATGGTTTATTTACATATCTTCGAGAATGCTTGCTCAAGTAGCTTGCCCCACTTGCATTTGTTTCGTATCTTTTCTCAAAAATGTATCTAAAGCGCACTTGATGGAATTTAATTAGCACAAGTTTTCGCACAGTTTTTGTTAATTTTGTGCCAGATTTTAAAGTGCTTTCGATGTCAAAAAGAAGCATTAGATGAATTTAAGTGTGAATGATGTTAAATGTAAATGGAATGCAGATGAAGCTAAAGGGGAAACACAAGAGCAAGCAAAACTAGCAGCCATCAGCTGCAGACCATGAGTATAAATGCAGGTGGAAGCGGAAGCCGAAGGCGTTCAGTTCAACGCCTGGCTGGACAGTTGCCTGATGAGCATGACATGGCGTCTTTTGTGTTTTCCAATTAGCCAGTGTGACTTTCATGTTTTCCCAAAAGCACCTCTTGCCTTTTTAGTAATTGTCTCGCTGGGCAGAGTATCTGCGGACTGCTTGCTAATTTATGTGTAATCTGTTTTTAGGGTCGAACAATGGGCAGGAGAATAACTACAGCAATGCACGCGATCTGTCACAGGAGGCGCTCTGGCGACTGCAGCAGTTGCAGCATCAACAGCAGCAAATCTACGTGGAACAGCGACCGCCATCCGCATTCAGTGGCCTGGTGGATTACGCCGGTTATCCCCTGGCTGCTGTGCCAGCCACGCACATCACCACAGTGACCAGTTCGCTGAGTCAACAGAGCTTTGGACACCAGCAGCAGCAGCAGCAGCAAAGAGAGTTGACAGCCGCACAACAGCAGCCGCTGGCGCCGCATGAGATGCTGCAGGCAGCGCAACGCTACGGAACATTGAGGAAGTCGAAGCAACCACCGCTGCCACCACAACGCAAGGATCAACAGCAACAGCAGCAGCAGCAGCAACATCAACAACAGCAGCAGCAGCAGCTGGGTAAGTGTTGACCGTTTGTCTTAGCCAAAATGAAGCACAGCGGGGACAGAGCGGAGGTAGAATGAATGGCTCGGAAATCAGTTTGATTGATAATGCAACTAAGTGTTGCACAAGCTGGGCGGAAGCTGCCACTCACTAAATAATATAGAAATGCTCAGCACAGCGCAAGGATGCAATCCAGCTGCCCAGGATGTGAACAATTTGCATCTGTATCCTTTTATGCATGAGCAGCCGGAACCAGACACAGCAAACAATCACTAGAGACACACACACACACCCATTCTCCCTCCTTCTCTCTCTCTCGATAAGTCGCTTGCAGCGACAACTATCCACCTTCCCTCCACTTTGCCAGAGTAATAGAAAATGACTTGGAAACAATGCAAAAAATAGCCAAAAACCAAACATACCAAAAAATGTAAAATGCCCGAGCACAAAATATTTTACAAAATCAAAATCAAACAACGCTGCCAGCTACAAGTGAAGTGAATCACTGAACAGAATGCAACGCCACTTGCTCCATCAACAAAAAACCAACGCACAACAAATACAAAAGAACACACACAAAAAACGAAACTCTACAAAAATATTCACAACAAAAATATACGTTGGCACTGTTGGCGAAAAAAAGAGGTTGCAGTTTTGTAGCTGCCACAACAACCATGGTAGATGATTGAGCGAGCATCATCTAAAATCAGTTAGTTGCGTTCGTCGGGATTACGAGGCGATTTATGCTGCTGATTTGCTCAGTTAGTGCAGGCATTATTCACTTTTTACTTAATATTAATAATATATGCAAGTCGTCTATTTTTTGTTGTATGCATTGCATATTCAAATAGATATTAAATACATCATTAAATTAATTAAAAAAATAATATAAGCAAATAAACTCACCAACTTATTTAAAATTGTTCACGATTAAAGAATATCTGAAACAAACAAAATTAAAGAGCATAAATAAAAAGAAAATTAATTTTCAAGATATACAAACTAAATACACACAACAACAAATTATTCAAATCCATTAGCAGAAATTATTCTCAAATCTTAGCAGCAATTAATATATGCTTTGTATTAAACTTACTTCATCAGAAACACATTCAATCTCAATCCATACTTGAATGCAATATTTCAATAGTTATGCAACATTAAGTCCCATAAGTGGATCAACTAAATAGACGCACAACTGACCTAACTAACCACAAAAGCTTACCAAATAGTTGCTCAACTTGCTCAAGCAGCTCAAAAAGTGGCGCAATCATTTCGTGTTTTTACCACTGCAACAAGCCGCAAAACTGTGCAAAACCCATAAAATAAAAAACGCGTGCGTTGTGTAAAAAGCATTGTGATTGAGCTGCTTATGTATGCACAACAACACACAGAAATTTACAGTGAGAAACATGGAGCGTATACGTGATTTCAATACCCTGCACACGACAAGAGTAATAACTGGGAAGAACATCGAACTTAAATTGTAAAATATGACAAAATGTATCCTTATGAAATTAAATATTAATTATGGCAATATTTTTAAAATATTTTTTTATAAATGTACTATAAACTTGAATTTTTTAAGCTTAGATCACATCCGTTAGTTCATCATTGCTTTGTTTAGTTGGTTAGTGCTGTCTTCAATTAGATGGATGTCACGGAGAGAGCAATTGTTTTTGCTGATTATTCATTTTTACCACACTCGTGCGTACATTATAAACTGATTCTAATCCGCTTAGCAGCTTCGCACATTTGCCAAATAAAAAAAAACATTTCAATTAGAACAAAGTACTCAAAGTTGAATAGCAGCTGCCACAAAGGAGCCAAAAAACTGCAATTGCAACTGTAAAACGCAAAAAGGTTGCAAAGGCTGCAGATAACAAACTATTTCTGTTAGCTGCCTGGCTGTCATAAGAAGGCCAAAACCAAACAAGCATCATAAGAAACCCAAAATGATTGGCTTCCAAGGCCAGAGACAACTGTAGCTACAGAGGCCTCGAGTTGCTAGCACTGCAATTTTTTGTAACACTTTTTATTGCCAGTACGGCAAACAGGAGCGTAGAATTGGCTTAGTGAATAGGTGCAATTAAATTCTTGCCAATTTAATGGAAATAATAAGTAAATATAAAAAATCGTGTTGATAAAAAAACATTATTAACACATACTTTTACTTTATTGCATCCAATTAATTTCATAGTTTCTTAATATTAAATAATATTTATTTCAATTGTCATACATTATTTTATTTCCTCCAATTTATACATATTTCACTTTAAAATATGCAAAAAATATTACTGACATCCAATTGATGTTTTAGTTTACAAATACTATTCAGGAATATTGACTTTCATTTTAAAATAATTTGATTTTCTAAAATTTGTCTTACTAACACTATTTTCTAGCTCCAAACTTAGAGTTTTGCATAGAATATATTTGCTAAACATGACAATAAGATGGCTTTATTGTTATTGTTTCTTGTTGCTGTAGATTAAATTTGAAACTAAGACACAAACTAAGCACAAGGCAGACATATTCTAGACGTCGCATGCTTCAGATGCCTCGAGTAAAGTGGTCCTCTGCAGAAGCATGCCATTGACTTCTTTTGGTCTCTCTCATATGCATATTTTTTTGATTTGGTAAAGGTAACTGAGTGTCGTATAGTCCCCATTGCAGCTATTCAAGTTATGCAGTTTACTTTGGCTCTGCTCGCTGTGCTTCTCTCCCTTTTTGCGCTTATGCTTTTAGCATTCCAATGGCCACACGGCAACAATACTCGAATGCTAACAACAACGAGAACAACTGCAATAGAGAATGGAGAGCACAACAGAGGGGCACAACAATAAAAGTAAACTTGAATTTCTAGAGGGAACTCAAATGTCTAGTTTTAAAGTAGAAAACTTGTTAGTCGCTGCGCATCTTTTGACGTTTGCCAGAGAAAGGGAAATATTTCGCCATTGTTTGGCGTATTTGGCGCTGCAAAGTATGCAATGCTTTTGAGCTCTCGATCTGTGCAATTCAATTGCTGTATTTGCGGCGGCTCTTCAGAGAGTAAGAGAGAGGGCAGCGCTTCAGCACAATGCAATCCCAAATATTTAGCATCTCTCTGTGTCTCCCTCAACCCACATCTCTATCTCACTCCGTCTATTGGCAGTTTGGTTAGGCGCATTCCTCAAATCGCTTACCGCTTCAAAACGCCATTGTTTTAGCGATAAAAGAAAAAACAAAGTGCTGCATTGAACTGATTTTGGCATTGACGTATGTCAAAATGCATTCAAACGAGACTGCGAACGGCTTTTAACAGAAGCCCAGAATCGAGTGAAGAGAGAGAAAGGGTTAAAAGGAAATTGTAAAGAATTTCGCTGAGCTCAAATTGGCCTGTTGGTATGAAAACTACTGAGAATAGAACAACGAACAGACAACAATTTTAATAACTTCGTTAATTATTAATTTGAGTCTGTAAATATACTTTCTTACAATTTTAGTGTTACTGCAGTAAAAATTATTGTTTACCAACTACTTTGTAGTTAGCACATTGTATAATCGTAAGTTAAGTCATAAATATTTGATTTTCCAAAAGCAAACTATTTAATGAGATAATCATTCCAACAAATAACAACTTATCAAAAATACTTCACATCAATAAATTTGCACAAACTGTAAAAACTCTGCAATAATCGCTGATTGCCGGGTATTACAATTTCATTAACTTGCTGTGCTCGACAAAGAGAAAATTAACAATTAGAAGCTTATTAACCACATCAATTTACGAGTCAACAAAGTAGACTCTGTGCACGACACACAGGACAGATCATTAAGCATACAACGCGCATAAAATACAGAAACAGCTCACACACACATACACACACACACAGGAACACGCACACTGAGACATGAGATATGTATGTGCATATAAACTGGCATACAGAGAGGCCGCCATTATTTATGCCGGGGCCAACAACTTTTGACAAATTTTTTGGCAAAACATTTTGCGTAATAAATTTATTTTAATTACAACGCCAAAAGTGGGCGCATTTGCTTGCCGACTATACCGAGTGGGCGTGGCACATTGGGTGGCCATACTTTGCTGTGGTTCGTAATGAATGCGCTTCAATTAAATGAAATATTCATAGGCATAAATACGAGAGAGCGAAAGCTCAGCCACCCAGGCTGCCCAAGGCACCACCAGGTAGCAGGTTACACAGACAGAGAGCCAGCATCCTGCAGCCAGGAGCCCAAAAGCAGCAACAGCCGTCGGAATACCTGCGGCCAAGCATGTTTTATGAGGCAGCCACAGCAGACGGCAGCTAGCTGCGACGCGGACCGTCAAGGGATAACGATGGAGACGACGACCAGCTCGGCGAAGGGAACGAGCACATTAACCAACAATACACACTGCATAAAATAGCAACAACAACCAATCGAAAATAGTCGGGGAAACAAACACGACAAATGTATACACTATCTAGTAGTAGGAATTTCATACAACGGAAATCGCTTAAGCAGTTTTGAAGTAATAGGAATTATCAGAGAAATGAAAGTGAAACTGACAATTTGCAGTTGTACTAACCATTTACTTTCTATATTATTTCGATCATATTACTATTATGTACAAATACCCAATCGATTCCTATTTTGTTGTATGATTGATATTGAATTTAGTTATTTTTTTATTAAGATGGGTTTTTAGATTCATTTTAAATCGCGTGGCACTACATGATCCCAGCGAATGACGAAATTCCAGTATGTAAAGCAGTTCCGATTTCCATATAATCTATTGTCATATTCTTTCCATTTGATAAACTATACATTCAATAGTTATTGCCTCATAGAAGTAAGTTGTCATAAAATTGATGTATGGTCACTGTAAACCCACATTTATCAAGTAATTAAAAACTAAATATAAAAATTCCATCAAATATCCCAAGCAATAATAGTAACAAATAAAAAAATACTCCGATACTTACAGAAACTATACTGTCAAAATATATGTATAAGCTATCAAATTATTAGAATATATCGACCTGAATTGTATTTACCTTATATTTTTCTTTAATTATGCATTTTTCCTAGTTATAATAATATTTTAATCTATCTTACCCTCCAAATCTAGTTTACCTTGTATTTTTATTTAAATATATACATATATACTTTAAATTAATATATTAATATAATATGTATATACTTTAAATTAATATAGTGGAACATTTGAACCTTTCTATGAATTTATTGATCATTTTTTAACAGTTTGTTAAGCAATTTGATAAATCTTCTTCATACAAATTGAATGGACATGATTACTTATCGACCTAGCACTAGTATATGTTACTTTGGCCAAATAAGCTGAGCGACAAGCTCAATTATTGCCACACACTCCACACTCCGTTGACCCCAATCAGCAGTTGTGATTGTCAACAGAGAGTCATAGTTAGTATGCCCCAAGGGCATGGGCAGAGTGTGGCGCATGGCCCCAAACGGCAAGCCATCATCGACGCATTGGAGCCTGTTTTGGAGCTTGTTAATTATGGCAGAGTTTCGCGATAACCGGGCTACAAAGGGGAAACTGCCAAACCGAGGAAAACAGTTTTCCCTAACTGTGTTGTGTTGTGTTGTGTTGGGTTCTGCACTCTGTCCGAAACGGGCCATGCATCTTTCAAACAATTTACCAATTTGGCGTTGTCTATGCAAGTGCGTGTATCTGTGTGTGTGTTTGTGTTGACTGACCACAACTCGGATCGCTCATAAAATGTTTATTAGGTAATGAAACATAGCTAGAACGACCAAAGGCAATAACAACAACACGCGCCGTCACACATAAATTTTGCAACGAGCCTCGCTTGTCCTTTCCCGTCCTTTGTGCCCCATTTCGGGACTCTAGCAATTGTTTGGACTGCGCTTCAGCTTCCGAGAAAATTGCAATTGTTAATTGAGTTTTTGGAGCGTAAACTGTTTGCAAGCAACAATACAAAAAAAACAGACCACAAAGCCAAAGATAAACGCATTTGGCAAACAGAATTCGCGAAGCGTTGATAAATTTTCAATGCATACGCATAAAAGTATGCAAAACTATTTCATATTGTGTGAAGAGAGTTGCGAGGCGCCGCAGAAACCTCAGGCAACGACGCTTTGCACCTTCCACTTGACTTGAAGTGCAGATAGTGGGACAATCGGTGGGTCGGTGGATAGAGGAGGAAATAGTAGAAAAGCAGCTGACTGCAGACTGGGGCAGACAGCGCATTGTGAAGTGTGCGTGGCAAATGCAGAAAATGTATTTATGCAAAAGTTGCAATTGTCAACGTGGCGTTGCCGCAAAGTGCGGAAAGTGTTGCGCGAAATCAACGGGACATAGTCACGCACACACTAATACACCCACACACACACACACACACGCACTCAGATATCCGCAAACAGGCACAACAAACACCTAGAAGACACGTTTATGCGCTGCAGTTTTGCAGAAAAGTGACAAAACACGCTCTGTAGAGAGATTTAGAGGAGAATTCGAAATCTCGGCATGGTTAAAAGAGGTTCTGAGTCGAAATCTCTTTTTCTGCTTGGAAGAATTAAATTTAATATATTTGAAAGAGTAAGCACTCAAGCAATTTTATTTTAAAAGCATAATCAAAGTTTCGCATAATTGATTTCTAACTTTTTTGATTTATTTAAAAATAATTTTAATAGCGGTCGAAGCTTGAATTTCCATCATAAAAATATGACAACTAATTAATTAACCCATTTTAATCATTTATTGTTAATATTATTACTATTTTATTTCTATTATAATTCTCTAACTCTAACGAACTCATAAACTTATGTATGGAAAGCTTGACATCCTAAACAATCAATGCAAGTTTGATCGACATGTAATATTACAAATCCAATCAAATCCACGAAATCAAAAGAGTTTCCGATTTTACTTGCTCTAAAAATATGTTATAGTAAATTCCATACAAAATTCGCAAACAATTTTGCCACACAAAAAAAAGAACGAACAAAATCCAAAATACTTATTCCACATTCTGTGTACTATGTGCGTGATTTGTTGCGAAATGAATTCTCTGCTATAAATCCGAGCTGCCAGACTACATTTTAAGCCACAAAATCTATTCCGCAGAGAACTTGATTAGGTTAAGGATTACATGACGCAATCGAAGCCAGAGTGTAAACGTGCTAACGCCCACAGTAGCACGAAGAGCACAGAACTTGACAAGAGTTGACTTTTCAAATACCCAACACACACACACACACACACAACACACACACACACGCATACTCGCATGGTTGGAGTTGAAGATAGAAGCTCAGAGCTCACCTGAGTGTTTGAGTGTTTTGGCATTTGAATTGAGTTTTGCATTCCAGAACTGTCGCTGAGTGTTGATTATGTTTCGCTGCTTTTGTCACATAATACACATAGATATTTGGTTTGATATATTTGAATGCAATATAGTCAACCCTTCGCATTCGTCTGTATTCATTGCATCCAAACGTTGATTGAATGCAAATGCATTTGGAGCGGCAATGCATTCAAATATAAAATATTTACAAATTCGAATATACATATAGATTCGTTTTTTGTGTTTACAGCATAAATAAATGCATAAGTATTTATATTTATATGTAAATCGCGTGCTTAGAAAGGCATTCACAAATTTGCTGACCCATTTGCACATATAATACGTTTTAACAAACAGACACTCGAACTTAATGATACCCTATAAAGAGAAACTTTGAACTTTTTATTTAGGAAATTTTTACAAAAGAATCTTTTCTTAGTTTTACATATTTGATTTAATCTGTTCTTGTTATCAAATACAATTTACTTGAATTTTATGGAACATCAACAAAAGAATCTTGCCTATCTATGCTTAATTTGAATTGATTAAATCTTTTACTGCTGCTAACATTATTCATTAAAATAATTAATTATAATATAACATTATGATTATGTTACTAGTTTATAAATTTACAATTCATCATAACCACGTCTAATGATGTCGAGCATATTGAACTAGCGAATGCATTGAACTTTTAAATATAGCAAATTAATAACGTCATGGCATTAACTGTGAACATGTTTCAATGCAAATTGAACGTATAGTTTAATGGAGTTTTTAATTATTTTAAATTATGCAATTCACATATTATTTATTAGTGAGCTTAACTCGTGCAAAACAAAATCGATTAATGTGCTCCCTTTTCTCTCTTTTTCTTATTGTCTCTCATTACAGCGGACATAATACAGGATTTAGCAAATTAAACTAATTGCCAGTCAAGAGACATTCCAACAGCAACAGCAACAGCAACAACAACATCGTTTAACAAACACGTTTTGACATTAGCATTAAGTAAGTAAATTGAGCCGAAAACACACATGAATTGCAGCAATTAAAATGCATTTAATGTGTCATAAAAATGTGTACTAGAATTTCGCAAATGCAGCAAATTCTTTTAGGTGTCTTCTCACTAATGAGTATTCGATTTACGTGTAGAGTTATTGCAAATTTCGACCAAACCGTTTACGCAAAATCCAAATCTATAGATTTACTCGTAGAACTAAGCACTGCAGAAGAGGCATTTAATGTATAAACTATGCAAAATATTCCACGAAAAAAAAACTCAAAAATACCACAGAAACAACCAAAGATGAAAAGCACTTTAATTAAGAACTTATTTGTAAAATACACAGAGTGAGCTAAGGTAATCTATATTTATATAATGGCTGAGATAATTCAATTTTTTCCAACAGACAAATTCATTTCTGAACCCAATACTCATGTAACTATTGCTTTCAAAATATATTTAGGAGTAAAAAAAAAATTTGAACAATTTTATTAAAGTTTAATTTGAAATATTCTAATTTTGTTGATCCCCTTAAATGTATTACAATAAAGAACATTAAAAGCAACAATGCATTATGATCATTGTCAAAACAGTTATTAATTAAAAATGTGGCCAAAAAGAGGTTGTCTATTTGGCTGATACCCGCATTGAATGGCGACAAATGCAAACAAGCGTAATGTTCTGGCTGAAATTGTTGTAATGCCAAAAGCCAAACACAAAAGCCACCTTTGAGGTTATGTTTGCCCAAAAATCAAAACAAAAATCCTGCGGCTAATATGCAAAATTTACTAAAATCAAATAAACAGTTATTGTAGCCACACTCAATACGCTCTCACACACACAAACACTCTCCACCAGATTGCTGTGAAATGGCATTTTAATTGCATTCACAACAAAAAATCACACATTAAGCTTGCGTAGCCGACGTTTAAATACCCTTAATACACAGTTCTATCTAATTTCACAGTTTAAAAGTGTGCCAAATAAAGTTTTCATATTTTATTGAATTGAAATTGGCTTATCCTACAAGAAAATTTAAGTTTTATGCAAACAATCTTAAGTGAATTTATACAATGGGTTCAGAAATGCTACTCAAGTTGGGTAACATAATCATAGTGCCCAATGCAAGGGTATTAATTTGCTAAAATTGTCGAAAAGGGCAAACAAGGCTCATTAGCCTTTATTTTTGTGCTGGCATATTGAAATCATCGCAGCTCTGAAGGAGGGGATTCGGAGGGCATTTATCGGCAAGAACAATGCTGCAACAAGATGAACAACTAATTGCGCAGCTAATTTCGATTGTTGCATTGTCGTCGTTTATAATCACGAAAATTGTAATTACAAATTACAATTGGGCCGCGTTTTGCAAATTAGATTGTGTAAATGTTGTAAATTAATTTTTGCCGATGCCACAGAAATCACACAACACACAACTCATTGACAGAATCAAAATCACAACAGCACAACAGTTCCAATTTATTTTCGGCCTAATTGCCAATTCGCAGGCAAAGCGATAGAAAAAGATTTATTAAATTTGCAAATAATTACATACAAATACATACATACAAATATGCAATTTAAAGCCATCTCTGGCTGGGAGCTGAGCTCAAGCCAGGAGAAGAAGCTATGGGAAATAAACCAAAACAAATAGCAAACAAATTTTTGTGAAAACGCAAACAAACCGCAAATATGAAAATTAAAATAATAAAATCTTTTGACAACCCCAAAAAACCAAACCGAATTCGGCAAAAAACCAATAGCAAAAATGCAATTTAAATGTTAAGCTTCATCAAAATGCCAGACTCGGACTACATAGCAAAAACTAAGTGCAGAAACTAGAATAAAACCAATAAATAGAAACAAAACTCACACACTGTCTGACAGCCAAGATAACCAAATAATAAAATTAAAGCAAATAAACTCCCAGCAAAAGCGTTAAATTCCGTTAAATTACTTACAATAGCAACAAAATATGCACATTTATTTGCTTGAAATCTTGTCGGTTTTGTCAAATACTACTTTATCAAAACCTAATTTATTTTCTACAATCTTGATTGATTGCAACTGCAACTGAGGTCATAATTCAATTAATACTCAATTGAAATTAAAGCTGGTATTATCCTGCGTTTTTATGCAATTAATTTGTGCACAATACAAGCTCATTCAATTTAAACTTTTAATGATTTTCGGCTTAATACTAAAAGCTTAGATATTAGTGGAACTATAGACATATGAATTCAATTTTATTTTAATTGAAATAATTCTACACATTGAAAGGATGCGATACGTGATTCGTTCTCGTTAAAAACATATTCAAATGCTATTTAAATTCAAGTAAAAACCATTTCAATTGACTGCAGAATAAAATGACAATGTGGAAGTGAATATCCGCATTAAATCCTGACGCTACTTTAAATACAGTATTCACGACCAAATTAAAGTGCTGCTAACAACGACATCGACATGATTGATTCATATTCGAGTTTAGACAATATTTAACAAGCATTTATTTGATTTGGGATTATCGTAATTCCACAACCATTTAACCAATACTTTTTGCAGTTTGTGCCGGAATTTGCACGACTCGCTGCCTCGATGCATCCCGCCAACATCGCCCAGTTTCCAATCCTACCATGCACGTAATACCCACCTCTGGCCTGTGCAAATCTAATCTCGTATACGTCTAATACACGCAGTTATAATAAACTATTTTTAAAAGGTATTTTCCTATTCACTCAGGCAAAACGGAAAAACAATTTTGAATTCGTGCTCATGCCAACAAAATGGTTTGTAAAATTCTAAAAACAACGCTTTCGGTCCATGATTTTTAATTTTTTTATTTTTGTTTCTTGTATGTTGCTTTTGAATTCAATCCGTTTCTAAGCCCCTCTGAATAGGCAGAAATATGCATTTAGAAACACAAAATAAAGGGAAACGTATTAAAAATCATGTTCAAATCTCGTGTATAAACTGAAAATGCACGAAATAAAAGCCATTTTCAACGCCACCAATACAAATAAAATTCGGGCATTTATTTTGATGTGTAACTAAGAATTAATTAGGCAAAGCTAGAGTGAATTGGACGTCAGCTACCCTGTACTAATCCTACAATCTGTTTACGACATTTTCTGAATTTATAACGAATAAGGCACACAAGATATACAGGGTCAGCTTTGGATAACTGCCAGTATATACGTACATCTTAAATGTAGGCTGTAAGCTAGTTATTTCTAGAGGACCCACTGTTTGTAGGGTACAGGGTAATGCTGAGTTCTCTCTCTCTCTCTCTTAACAACCATTCAAGCGAATAACGAATGAATATCATGATTAATGATTTGACAGTATTTTAAAATATTTAAGGAAAAGTATGCATGCAAAATTAAACAAATTACATTACTAAAAACAATTAATGATAATACAAGCAAAATGCATTCCATTCATTGAAGGTTTTATAAATAATTTGTAATTGCAATGTATATAATTAAAATGGATAAATAATAAATAAATATTAATACTGATAACCAAACGTATCGTAGCATGGGCAAACTAATTGTTTAATTGAATTAAATTATGTAAATACACGCAATTACTAGCATAATATGAAATGCAAGCAGAGGGTGGAAAGCCTGATGAATAAATAGTTCGATTTGCAATAAGTTTTAGAGTTTCTTGTTTATAGATATTTCCAAAAACAAAACAAAAACAACCTTCTCTCTGTTCTCTGTGTTTTAAGTAGAATTTAAACCATGTATTAATTGTAAGTGAAAACATTGAAAACTTGAAATCAAAATAGTCCAAGAAGAGGCGCAGTGTAAGTAGTTCAATAAGTTACGATATACGATACGACACATGATATATTATACGATATTATTAGCTTACTATGCGATACGATTTGATGTCCAATTGAAGTCGTCTGTTATTTCATTTACATTCTATATATCTCTCTTTTTCCCACACTCTGTAAACTAACTTATATTCGACTTACATATATAGAACACACATAAAAAAAGAAAACATATATATATATATGAAACATACATATGTGTAGGATGACAAGTTGGTCGCAAGGCGATATCAAACTAAAAATTTTAACTGTAAACTTAGCAAGTAAATGACATACTTCTAATACAATATTACGATATGGATACGATAACGATAACGATAATATGCATATTGAATAAATCGAAGTGTAAAACTCTATATATCATTGTTTGAATTCTCAAATTGGAAGGTTTCCAGACATTTTCAACATGTAATTTTCAACACGTCATTTGTATACAAAATGGGAAATCACAAATACAGTTTGGTGTTTGAAATGCTGATCATTTGGCTGCTGATCGTCGTCCTGCTCATGTTACGCAATTTGTACCGACTGCACAACAAATTATTTGGCACCAAAAAACCAACATTGCCGGAGGCATCAACAACAACAACAACAGCAAAGCGTAGAAGAAAATCCGATGTGGCCATTGTGCAGGTAAATTGAAAATTGCTGCAATTGTTTTTGGTTCATTCATTGGCGGGAGGGCAATGGGGGACAGATGTTACAATTAAAAAATGTCTGCCTTTTTTCTGTTTTTTATGAGTGCACGCCAACACTGGCAATTGTGTGAGAGTGTTTGTGAGCGAGTGTGTGTGTGTATGCGTGTGTGTTGGCAAACCGCAAATGGTGACATTGCGCAAATAAAAAACAATTTACGATAAACATCAAATTTCCACAAATTACCTTATATTTTACGTGAGTTGCGAAACAGATTGTAAACCACACGCAGACACTTGCACACATCTACATACACACACACACACACACACACACACACAGAACAACAACAAAAAATGGCGGAGGGGGAGAGAGCAAAAAAAAAACCGCGACGCGCTGATTTTACAGCACGTTGAGCATACGCCTCGTTGGCCATTGTTTGTGCACTGCAGGGGAGATGGAGAGACGAGTTTTTTAAGAGGGACGTGGAGGGGGCCCGTTTGTCTGTTTGCTACGTACTTTAAACGTAGCACACGCCTACACTTAAATTTCGAAATTTGCAATTATTTTTATTGCTCGCCATTTTCGCTGGCTGTTTACGCTGCGGCTTTGCCTTTTGCCAACACTCGACACAAAAACGGCAACAATTGGGGGAAGGTAGCATCAACAGTAGCAGCGTCGCCCATCATAAATTTACACGGCACACCAGCAAAATAAAAGATAATACATACACATATATCTGTATATATATCTAGAAATAAATATAAATGCCTGTTAAACGTGTGTCGCTGGCCTGTGAGAGGCACCTTTTAACAGTCATCACAGCACACAGCCACTTAGGGGAACATCCCATGACGACACAACCTGTGACCTTCTGCACACACCCTTGGCAAGAGAATTTTAATCTCTTCCGTTTATGTTTGTCATTTGATTTCCATTCATTTTTCTAGATAACAAATGTATTTTTACACTTTAAATATGCAAAGCGTTTTCGGGCAGACGATTTTCTTTCGCTTTGCAGTCATTTGTTAATAGTTTGCATTCAATTTTGAGCTATTAATCCATGAGTTGTGCGTAGAATTATTTTTTGTACTGTCTTATGGTTTATACACCTTTTACTTGAATTATTTTCAACATCGCTTGTTCATAAAAATCCCTTTGCTGTCCTTACTTCACTAAAGATAACAGATTTGTCTGCAATCCTTACTAGACTCTCGTTTATATTCTTTTCAAAAACACATCTTCCTTCTATAGAAAATGGTATTTTCTTTTCAACCATAACCATGCATTTTATCTATCATTTCCTCGCTCTTCAAGTACAACATGTTCAGAGTCTGCTTGCTTACCACTTTAACTAGACTTGTATAAATATCTTTAGTTAAATAGGAAATATTAATACAGTAGACTCTTCACGTGTCTCTTTAAAAATAATCACAAGCATTTCGAGGAAATTAAGCTCTGGCCAAATTTAAAGTGAGCTTCTTTTTTATTTTCATTGTCAAGAGCAGTTCAATGATCTCTCGGTGTGTCAATGCTCATAGCTAGCGGGACAGTAATTAGGTGCGTCTTTGGCTTAGGCCAAGTTGGGGTAGTTCAACTTGAAAATAAAAAAAAGAAATGTTAAGTACCCGTAAAGTGAGCAAGTGGCCAAGAGCTGAGCACATTGGCTGATAGCTCTTGGCTCTGCCGGCTGTGCCAATGTAATTAGAGAGCATTAGGATTAGGCTTACAAATGCCGGGCAATAACAACACACAAAACTTGATGCCAACTAGCCAGCGGGCAGAATCCGACTCCGACTCCGACTCATTCTCGTTCTTGATTTCTCTCATAACAGGCTTTATTTATTTTTTTTTTAATATCCTCTATGGTTCTTCTCGCTTTAAGAAATGAAAACTTTTGTTTCTGTTTTTTTTTGTGCGTTTTTGCATTCGACGCAAAACAGAAATAAATCAATTTCAAGGCGCGTAGCAGAGCTTGGACCAAGTCCATAACGACAACATTTAGATATGAGCCAAGGCGACACGAGGCCAGAAGTGAGAGGAAAGCAATGCCAAAGGCCCGCGGCCAGGTAAAATTGTGTACAGGTACCTAAAATGTCTGCCCGAATATATTTTAAAATATATGTATGTGCGACAGATACGAGTGGGACTCCGAGTGCGAGAGTTTATACGATTTGTTTGTTTGACTTCCTTTATACGCTTTCCAAAGGGTATTAAGATGGTGTCAAGGACTAACTTCAAATTTGGAAGAATACAATACTTCAAATATTTATTTGCTTCTTCAGTGCCAACTTTAAAATAAATAAAATAAAACTAATTCAAGATAATATAATTTGATTTAATTTAAATATTCACAGAATCTACTTCAAGAAATATATATATTATTGTTCTCTAAAATATGGCACTTAAATATTGCGAGCAGTGCAAAATTCCTATTGTTGTCAGGTTGTATATAGAAACGCTCTAATTGCATTTAATATGTGCTCTAAAAAGTGTATACAATGTTTACCGAGAATATTTTCATTTTCGCTACCATTTTTTGTTATGTGTCGTACTTTTTTGATTGTGTTTGGCTTTTGATGTTACGTTCATATTGTGATGCTTGTTGTTGATATTGTTGTGGCTTGGGTACTCGAGGCTGTAGCAAAATGTTAGCAAAACAAGATAAAATAATCAAACAATCGCCATTTCCCAAATATAAAGGCAAAAATGTTTGGAAGAGAGCTTATAAATAATAAATAAATTCTATATTTAATTAAATGAAAACAGAAACAAAGGGAAAAAGGGTCGAGGATAAGTGCACAATTAACATTAGACACGTTCTTGTGACCATAGGAAATATATTTCTAGCACTGAAATTTAAATTTCTCTATTTCTATCAGCTGCACATTAGGAGCTAGAATATTCTCGCAACAACAACGCTGCTCATCTGCTTTCAACACTTTGGATTTTTCGTTTTCTGCATTCTTCTTCTCTCTATTAGTTTCTTCACAACGCCATTGACAACTTTAATTGATGGGCGTCAGCGTCAGATGCTATTTTCCATGCAGTTTGCCGATACACACACATAAGTTTTCGACCTCCCTCGCACTCTCTCTGGCTCCCTGGCCAGGTTTCAAGATCTATGCCATCGACGAATTGGCAATTGGTGAACGGCGACGCGACAAAACCGCAGAATCTAATTTGGCACAAACCACCAAAGCAATTAAAGTTGCAGCGCTGCAGCCAATGGCCAGTGTGAAGGATGCAAATCAAGTGTGTCCTGCCTGCAACATCCTGCCATTCTGTCAGACAAGGACAGCGACAGCGAGAGTGAGACAGAGAGACATAGCAATAGTGCGACAGTAAATACTCTTCGGCAATTTCCATTGATTTGTTTTAATTAATTTGCAACAAAATTTCATTTTCCTACTCCTTATTGTTGGCCAGCAGTCAAAACTGATGCCAACAATTTGCAACATGCATTCAAATTACAATGCATGTGAGCAGATAATTTGGTTGCACCACCTTGCCCTCTCTGCCCCTCTCCTCTCCTCTTCCCATCCATATCCCTTGGCTAACCCTGACTACACCGCTGTTGCTGTTGCTGGCATATTGGGGCTAACATGCGGCAATAACGCTAGAGAAACCCAACCACAGCCATAATTTAAAACAATTTCAGCGCTGCCAGTCGCGCGAGTTGCATTCCGTTATATTTCGTTTTCCCTCCGCCCTGCCTCCTCTAGCCACGCCCCCTCTCTCGTATTTGTTCCCTTTTTCAGCATTTCGGTTTCCGTTTTTTTGGACTTTTGCGTGCAACTTGAATTGCACCTTTCGATTCTTAGATACACTAACGCAAGGAGTTAGCAAATTCTAATCAACTATTCGAATTTTAATTATTCAGCAAGATGATTTAGAGGATTGCTAAAGAGTTACTTCGCCATTGGCTTTTTACTTTAATTTTGTATATTTATTTACAATCTCAGCTAGTTTAAGAATTAATGAGAAATATAAAAAATGAAATGAGATGTTTTTTCAAACAGATATTTAAGAAAATAAATGTATATACAAATATTGTAATAAAATATGTTTTTAGATCATATTTTATAGATTATTTTAAAATATATATATCTCTAAATGTCTAATAATAAAAAGAAAATAAAGAATATAAGTTAACATTTATTTTAAAACCTCTGACAACAGATTATCAATAAATATTTGAAAGAGTATGCACTTTTCGTTACAACAAACTAGAAGTTGTTGGTCAATACTTTTTGGTTGTCGTTGCACGCCATTGCAACAGGCAATGGGGCAACTATGTAAGGTGCGGACACGCCCACTTTTAAACGCTCTAAGCATCGACGCGTCGCAGTCACAGTTGCTGTCGCAGTCGCAAAGTCTCTGGAGCGCGCTCAGCTCGCATCAACTGGCCCGTTGTTTGTTTTAACGATATTAACCGCGCGGATAGTCAGTCATTGGTCACGCCCATAACACCCAATGCAATAAAGCGACAGCTTTCTTTGTTGGCGCTGACTGCGTGACACGTGAACAAGTAAAGATTCTGTACAATTAATTGTACAAAAATAATAATGTTATGTCCAAATATGCCAAATTCTCGATATAAAGTAAATAACGGAGCAATATATCAAGAGATGCATTTCACATTAAGAATAGAAAAATTTTACGATTATTTTCAGTTTATTAAAAGTACAGCAAAATATCTATTCAAAGAAAAATATCATTGCGATATTCTTCAGTCTGTTTTTATTATTTTATTTGAAAGAGCAACGAAAACATAATCTATTATTAAAGTTCTCAAAATACCATATGAGAGTATTTTCATATCATACAAATAAAGTGTTTTCTGCTTAATTTGCTATTCAACTCACGAAGAAACTTGTGGCAACCGAACTTTCTTCAATAAATCATTAGGCGATAGTTAAGCGCTCACGATGTCATCGCAACATTGCCCCGTTTCGCCGTTGGGCAACTCAAGCGCCATCTGTTGGCCGCTGGCTGAGCAGCTTGGCTACTGTTGTTGATGTCGTTGTTGCTGCAAGTGTTCTTGTTGTTGCCGTTGCTGCTGTCGTCATTGTCGCTTTGCACATTGCATTTTATTGACCATAACTGACTTTGTCATTGTATATCGCAAACGCGGCGGGGCAGGAGTAGGAAGGAAGTACAAGAGAAGAAGGGGGAGCAAGGAGGAGGCAATTGCGTGGGACAGTGGCAAGTAGCTGCCCTGAAGCGCGGCAGCTGTTTGGCATGTTGCCTCTTGCTATTGCTATTGTTGTTGCCACTGTAGTTTGTGTTGTCGAGCAGCGCCTCGTTGCTCATACGCCGCGTGGCAGGCAATGGCAACGTTTTCGCGTTGTCATCAACAGCAGCAACAGCAGCAGCAGCTTGAAGCCCGCAAGGAGTTGCACAAGTTGCTTGCAACATTGTTGTTTGCTTTTGTTGCTTATGCTGCACCTGCGTGTGTGCGGACTATGCTTAGCAGCTTTAGTTGCCCGTTGGCATCAAACTTTGTGTGCGTGTGTTCGTGTATTGCTGTTGTTGTGCTTTTCTCGCTCACGCTGCAAGTTTAGCTTTGATGATTTTGTTAACCTGGCTGGCAGTTTACGAGCATGGCTCCTTGCCACGCGTCTTGCAATTTGTCAAACAATGTGACAAAATGCCACCCTCGGCACCCTCGACCCCAAGCAGCCCATCCGGAGGGCCTGTTTGAGTTTGCTTCTCTAAATTAATTAAATGACTTTCGCAGTGTGCCAACTTTTGTGGATTGCGCCTGCATTTTGCATTAGTCAAATTAAAATCGCAATCTCTCCAGCTAGCAAGCTGGCAAGCTGACTGCTTGACTAATTAGAACACTTGCCGTGGTTGCCACATGCCACATGCCACTTGCCGCATGCCGCTTGCCGCTGTTGCTCTTGATGCCTACCATTCTAATGAGACACGCACGCATTAAGCCCCAGCGCAATATTGCTACGTGCAACACATCGCGTTCTGTGGGGTGGCAAACCCCAAGTAAACCCATCAAAATCCCACAAAAACCGACTATCGGTTGCCTTATCAAATTGCCCACTGCCCAGCTATAAACGGCTTATCAACGGGGCAGCAACAACGAGAACAACAACAATGAATGTTTCAACGTTCAATTGACACACTCGTGACACACAAATAAACGCAATGAATAATGTGCGAAAAAGAAAAACAAATCAAAGAGACGAAAAATTAACGCCTGCAAATGCCAGAATATGCACACCAACTATTTAAATACGCTTCCTTAAAAATTAAAATGATTTCATGTTAAATAAACTATCCAAATAATGAATTAATATGTATGTATTAATCATACAAAGATATTACTAATACTGCTCAAATATTTGTTACTAAATTGTAAATGTTCTATTACACTATAAGAAAAACTTTGTAATTTCTAAAAAATGTAAATGAAAGAGAAGAAGAGATTAATTAGATGAATTAAATTTAAAGTTTCAGTCCACAATGGACTTTGACATCGCCAGACTAAAATAGTTCAGCTGCAGTTCTTATATGCTATAAAGCCACTCATATACCCTACAGTCCACTACACAATTAGGTTTGAGTAGAAACATTTCTATTAATAGCACAGCAAGCGCATACAAAGTGCGGTTATGTAAAAAGTTTTGTACTCTCCTCTTCTTTGTTTTTTATCAATTGCACAAGCATAAAAAAGTCCCATAAAGCTTGACCACTGAAAACAGAAACAATGAACCCGAAGAGTAAATGCAAAAGTTGACCATGGACAGGCTGAGAGTGAGAGAGATTGCAAAAGAAAGAGAGGGAGATGGCAGGGAGATGGGAAGAAAGGGAAAGCGCTAAACCTTTTATCGCCACTTAAGCAATGAGTAAATGAAATTTTATTTTTATATTATGTACACTTTGAGCCTATTTACATTTGAAATGCTATGTTACGTTTGGTTAGGTTCGGTTATGTGGGTGCAGCCGCTATCAAGACGACTGATAAGCAATGCTGAGTCGCAGGCTGAGGCCGGGGATCAACCGACAGTTATCAGTGTTTAAGTCTCAGGAAAGCCCATAAAAAAAGGCGAACGAGAAACGGCGATTGCAATTGCTTTATGCTCGTGTTTGTGACTCGCCAATGACTCATTTCCAAGCGAACAATGTTTAACCCTAAATAAAGCCCAAAGCTCTAAATGCTAATGAGCTGCTAGAGGCGGCTGCATGTCCAACGATGTGCGCTACAATTTCTGAAGGGTTGCTATACTGGTTACATAAGTATACAACTACAATGTTTATCAATATTTGTGTTAATTTATAATTACTAAAAACTAATTAATTCCATTCATTTAATATGCTGAAACTTTTAAATTTTAATATTATTATTTATTAAAAGGCAAAAACAGTTAAAATACACCTCCTAATTTATAGTTGAATATTGTAAATATTTGTATACGTTATTATTTTTATTTATGTGAAATTTAACTTCAACCATTTAAATCATTATTTTAATATTTATAAAATCGAACTAAATAATTATTCAATAATATTCTTTTTTACTAAGCAAAAAATAATTAACGTTTTAATATTTCAAATTCAATTTAAAATTGAAAAAATGAATTTAATTGTTGTACTATAAATTAATAAAAATGCACACTCAATTGCAGCGCATAGCGCTTATATAAAGCCCATAATGCCAACGAACCACAATAAACGCTCAGCTGTTATCGAAGTGCGCCCTCTCTCGCTCTTTCTCTTTCATCATATGCGCTCTCCCACTCGTAGTTTGACAGCACGTGCTCTTGCTCTCTCTCGCGCTTGTATTCGCCCATGTTTTTTGCTTGACTGCCAGTGTGCCATCGATTTTTCCAGCTGCCGCTACGGCAAATTCGCATCGCTTCGTTCGCGGTTCGCTGTTCGGTGTGTTGTTGTCCTAGGACCACAAGGAGAGAGAGAGAGCGAAACAGCTGATTGCGGCGAAAGCTCGGCTTCGGCGTCGGTTCGATTCGGTTCGGTTCGGGATTTCGATGCCAGGCGGCGTGTTGTTCGTGTTGTTTACGTGATGCACATTTGAGAGTCGGGTTCACAAGTTTGTGACAGCTGCAGTTTGCAGTTTATTTAACCATTTCAATTGTGTTACATTAGTGTGTTTTTGATTATTTAAAACAATATAACGTGTGGCAATGCGAAAACGCAAGCGCAAAGGAAATTGCCA
The DNA here is from genome assembly GCA_035045625.1 of Drosophila formosana. Lineage (NCBI taxonomy): Eukaryota > Metazoa > Arthropoda > Insecta > Diptera > Drosophilidae > Drosophila > Drosophila formosana. The sequence continues at coordinate 1,929,796 of JAWNOW010000030.1, forward strand.
CTCATTATGCTTAATGTGGAACGCGTGTGGACAATATTGATAGTCGAAAAATTTAATGCAATTCCATGCGTGAGCGTGAGTGAGTAAGCGCGAGAGAGAGAGAGAGCAGCTGACGACAAGTGTGAGCAAGAGCGGAAATTGAGGCTGTCACGAACTTGCCGCATTAGCACAAAACAAACGCAACAACAACAACAACAACAACGAGACGTATACGTATTATTAAGGCACAACACCAAAGAGAAACACACAGAAATTCGTCTTGCGGCGCTGAGAAACAGATTTGTATAAATTGCACCGGAAGTGCGACTTGGGTCCGTAACAGTTTGTAAGTGTATGAGTGTATATGTCTGCGTGCATGTGTGTGTGTGCGTGTGTGTGTGTGTTGTGCGCTTTTTGCTTTCACTCTCATTTCATGAAATTGCACAAAATTGCGCTTTTGACACAATTAAGCCAAAGTGTTTGCGTCATTACGCTCCACACCCAGCAAAGTCTTAAGCTTTATCCTCACCTACCCCGCTGCTTTGGCCGCCAGCTGTAATAATTGAAAACTGATTTGTGCAAAGGACAGCAAATAAAACATAAAATATTCTTCTCATTATGCAGCGCACGGCGCGTGAGTCACGTGGGCGGCGGCCCATTTCGTGTCCAGGACAACGCAACAACAACAAATTTATTGCTACCAATTAATTTGAGCCTAAAATATTTCACTACACCGCACCCTGACCTTCTCCTCTTCCTCCTCTTTCTTTTCCACCTCCTCATCTTACATCTCCGCTCCCTGCACCACGCTCGCAAGTATTTCAATTAGCCAACGGCGGCTGCATAATAAAAACAACGCGAACCTGATAAAAAAAAATAAAAGAAATTGTTGCTAATTTGTTTTTATTGTGATTTATGTGGACGCCGTGAGCGCCATAAGAGAGAGAGAACCCGGGAGGCTGGACTGAAAAAGAGAGCGCCCACCAAATGTGATCCAATTAAACATTGAATTTAATTGCCAAATATTTAGGCAGAATTTTAATTTTACCCTGGACTCTTTAAGAAGTGCAAGTGGGGTAGTTTATAACATCTAAAATACATTTATTAGGTGCAGAAAAGCAAACTTAATCTCGTTTCAAAACTAGAAGCACCTTTTTTCAATTTGAAATGTTTATAATAAGTAATTTTCCAATATACTGCACAGTTCACCACACCTTCTAAGAAAATCGAAAATAAATAAATAAAACCACTCGCTTTTGGATTGCAAAACGCTGTTAGTCTTAAATTAGCACCTTTAAATCAATTTTGTTGTATTTTTTATTACTTTGAAAATTGGATATCGATTTCATTTAAATCATTTATATAAATTGTTAACTAAATTGAGTTTAGTTATTAAAAATTGCACAGTATTTCACAATTCAGCTATTCAGTGCAGTTATTTTCTCATTTTTATTGTACATTTGCCAGAGATAAGCACTTGAACTTCAAACCGATTCAACGTTGCATTTCAACGTAAACAAACAGAAGCTTAATCGACTTTATCAATTAGCGATAAACTGGGCAAACTACTTACAAGGTTTATGAACTGACCGGTGTTATTGTTATGACTCGATTTCAATAAGCATGTATCACCAAAAAGCCTTGAAAATTGATAACAAGTTCAGGTGCTTTGATTTGTTTGAAAAAAACATTAATTTTAATTTATGATTTCAGAGTATAATAAATAAAGTAGAATAGACAAAAAAAGAAAGTTTAATCTTTGCTGTTCATCTAATCTTATCAGAAACTTGAATAGGGTGCGATTATTAAAGTACACACAAATTGAAAAGCATTCCCATCAGTTTCTTGATTACTTTCTTGAAATTGGTCACAATGAATTATTAATCAAAGTTCCATTGCAAATGTGACATTAAAAATTTAATGTAAATAAATAAAGAAATGCATAATTTAATAATTGCTATTTATGCAAAGCAATTCAAATGGAAATCAATTGTGGAATTTTAGTACAAAATTTGCCAACTTGTAAATCACAAATCGATGACAATTAAATGAGCTCGAAGTGCACAATTTGCAAATGTTGCTATCAATCCATTTAATGTTCATTATTGAAATGTAAAAGGAAAGTTCATTTTGCAGCTTGTTGCCAGTTGTTGTTGCACAAAATTCATGCTCGCATCTCTCATTCAAGTTGCAACTGCGGTGGCCTCCAGCAAATGCTATTGACACAAACTACACATATATGTACGTACGTACGTACAATCCAATTCCTCTTGCCCGAGAAGAATGAAAATCTAGAACCGAGAGTTCCATAGAAATCAAACAAGCAAAGCAGTAACTTTTGTCAACCAGTTTTCCTCCAACCTTCGCCCACGCTACCTGGCGACTAATTCATTTCATATTTCTGCAACATTTTGGTCAAAAAGTTTTGCAACCAAAAACGAAAAAAAAAATAGAAAATCAACCCCAAACAATGCGACTGATTGAAAACTTTTTTAATTGATTTTTGTAAACTTTTGCTGCTTACTCTCTGCTTCATCCATCTTCCATATATTTTTTCATGCTCTTCTATTGCAGAACGCAACTCCGACTATCGCCCCGAACTGCTTGCCAATGGGCAATACCCATAACCAGAATCGCTCGGCCTTAACGTCGTCGGCCCACGGCGGGAGCACGGCCCTTGATAAGTCCCCGGCCAGCAGCGGCAGCCTGGTGCGATTGCCCGTGGTCGGACGTACGGCCGTCGGCGCTGGCGGAACGGAGTTGGGGCTGAACGGGGAGAATGTGAGCAGACGCAGCAGCCGGACGCGGGTTCTGAGCCGTCTGGTAAGCCAAAAGCGAGTTCGGGATGTGTTCCTTCAGGCGTCCACGCCCAGCTCAACGAACGGCACTCGCTCAACGCCCACGTCACCGTTGGCCGAGTGGAGCACACCGGAAGTGGAGCATGGACAATTGAATGCCAACACAGGACAAATGGATTTTCGTAAGTCAATTTCGAGTTCAGCTCGATTTTAGCTTGATTTTTTGCTATCGCTCTCTAGTGTTTCTTTTTACTTCTTTATCTTCTTATTGTTTTTGTTCGATGGTTGTTGTTTTGGCTTTTTATCTTCTTATTGTTTTTGTTCGATGGTTGTTGTTTTGGCTCTTGTTCTTCTTGTTTGGTGCATCAAATTCAGTTTTGTCAGTAATTTCTTTGTATTTTTTTTTATAAATCGCCGTACTTCAACTTGAAACCAAGCATCACAAACTCACATTCTTATACCCTTACTTCAACAAGTTTTCTATGTGATTATAGGATCGCTTACAATATCGCAATATCGCAGAAATAGATTTTTAAGTTGAAATCACAATAGGGGCCAACAATCAGGTTAATTGTCGAAAAGGAAAGTTTACTTGGACCAGAAAGAATAATTAATTGTGCTTCTTATATATTTGACCTTTTTACATAGGATTACATTTAATAGTACAAAATGATGTCCAAGGCAACTGAGACCTTTAGGATTTTTTAAGTTTATTTACAGTCCTGCCATTATTTGATCTAATATATAGAATATTCTGATTCGATTTGTACAGCTTCTTTTCCTGTCCACTACCTTTTTCAGGTTGCAGGTATATTGCAGTCGAGTCTTCTTGGCACGCAACATTTTTACTTTGGGCAATATGGCAACTTTTTACACATTGTTCTATTCTGTTTTTTTGTCTTTAGTTGACTTTTGTTTTATTATGGAACTCTGGCAACCCTGCAACGAGCTTGCTAGTTTCTCCTGTCGACTTATTGCAATTTAAGCGTAGTTTAAATAAGAATTTTTGGGCAAGTTTAAAAAAAAAACACAAGTTTTCACTGAAGTTTTATGAAATTTTCTGGACTCCGTTTGACTCTCCTGCTCTTTCGCTCCCATCTATAGTACATTGCATGTTTCTTGCTCTTTTCTGCCGCTCTATTGTCTGCCTTTGTTGTTTGCCTGCGCTTGACTTTTAACATTTCTGAGCTTTACTTTTCCGCTCGTGTTGTTGTATATGTTGTTGCTGCTGCTGTTGTTTGGGCCATGGCTCAAACATACATATGCCTTCAACACGGAGTACCTTCCTCCCCCCTTGCCTGTGGAACTTTTGAGTTCTCTGCTTGCCAACTTATTGGCAGTTTGGCTGGCAAAATAATATCTTTACTTAGTTGGCGCTGCATTGCGCTTCGCATTGGCAAAGTGAAATCAAAAATTTATAGATTTTAGTTATTCATGTGAAATCTTTAAGATGCTGCTTTAAAATAAGTAAAAAAATATAAAGGAGCACAAAAAACAAATAACGAATAATAAAAACAAAATATGACTGCTTGCAGTTCAAAGCGAGCACGTTCCCAGCTCATAACTTACACAGAAAAACACACAGCTACAGACTGGAGACCCACTTCAAAAACTCAACACTGTCTATTAAAAAATGCGTTGACTTCAAAAAAAAAACGTATAAGAAATCTGCAGGCTGACTTGAACCCAGCTGCTTTACCCCAGTTGCAAACAAATTGAAATATAACCAAAAACGCATTGACTTCTGGCTGCCACAAGTCGAACAGTTAATACTCTACACTTATCCGGTGACAGTAATGGAAGAGAATTCAATAATGAGCAATTGAAAGCTTTATTTCCAACTATACTTCAAAAGAGAGACAAGATTGATTTTAGAAGATTAAACCAATTAATTATGCAGTGTACAATTTAAGCTATTTTATAATCAGCAATGAATCAACCTTTTCTAAATACATTAAAGCACTATAAATTTAAAAATAATAATTAGTAAAATCTAGAACAACAGAGAATGCATTGGAATTGACTAAATCGTTAGGCCTATGCGGAAAGCGTATTCAAATTGACGCCGAAATAACTCAGCGAGCATTTTGTGCTGCCGCTTTTCCTGTTTACAAAGACGCCATCCAATTCGAGAAGAAAGAACATGGCGAGGGGAATAAGTGGAGGAGGAGCAGCATGGGGAACATGGCGGAGGTGGTATGAGAGTGTGTTGGCCAAAGGATCGGAGGGGATAAAGAACGGGGCGGGATGAGCAGGACCCACTATATCAAAAAGCAATTCAAAGGCGGCTGACTGCATGCCTGCCATTGCAGCGGGCAAAGTCCAAAATCAAATCAACGAAAAATCCTAAACGTGCCAAGGCGCGAGCTGGTCTCTGGTCGGAGAAGAGGCTCCTATCAAAAATTCCCTTTCAGCGTACGCGAGATAGCGGCGCCAAGCCACGCCCCCTTCTACCTCTCTCGTTCTCCCTCCTGTTCTTTGCATATACAGCAAAGCCTCCAATTCAAACTCGTTTTCACACACACACACACACACACACACACACATACATGCTGACAGACACAGATACACAACAAGTTTTTGGGCCGCTTTCAATGCATAAATTCATAATTCATGTGGACCATAAGCAAAACTCAGCGGCCTCTATTTGCGAATATAAAAAGGAGCCATGGAAATTGCGTCCATGTCCGCGTTAAAGGCAAGTGATGAACGCAGCAAAGGGGGCGTGGCTGGGAGGATGAGGGAGGCCATAGGGTATCCGCTGTCGGTTGCTAACTGATGCTCTGATGCTCGCTGTTGTTGAGTTTCGGTTTAGTTTCTGCAACGCCAACCAACCAGCCAACAACCGACAACGTGCTCAATTAAGCAGCCACTCCCCCGCCCAACGCCCAACGCCCAATCCCCAGCCCCTTACACCCACACAAACACAAACACACACACACACTCGTTTGCATTTTCGTGGAAAAAAGTTTAGCATGGCACGTGGCGGGCCGCTAATATTTATGGCAATTAGTTTTAATAGTTTTGCTTGTACAAATTTTGTATAAAGTTGTAAACTTCCTAACACTCAACTTAATGCCATCTCTATCGCACACATTTGGCATCCCGCTCGCACTTTCGCTACATAGTTTCAACAACTGTTTAAGGTTGTTTACAATTTGTTTAATATTACATTAATTGTTTTGTTGGTCTCGAATGTTGCCTCTTGTAGTTTTGCAAATGTTGCAAATATTAAATGGGATAATAATTGCTGTAGCTGCAAAATAATCCCAAAAACATGCAGATATAACTTGCATTTAAATTTAACGCTGACGATAATATTAGATCGGTTGCAATTATTAATATTGAGTATACTCAAAATATAATTTAATCGAGAAACACAACTTTTAAAATGACGCCTAAATAATAAATGCAGTTAAAAACAGTACGAATTGTCTATAAATATTTGAAAACAAAACATAAAAATAAAAATCAAAAACCTCGTAATTTATTTAAATGACCTCCTAAAAGTATGCCCTACTTATTTGTAATCGTAATTTGAATCAAAAGCGCTCTTTGTTGTTGTAGTTACGCAGAGCTCAGCCTAAAAGTATGTACCATTTATGTTTACGTTACAAGGCCTTTAACTTGTCTCCCATGAATGCAACAGCATTTTTTCTTTCATTAAACTACTAAAACACGCATTGCGTTTATGCAAATTGTTGTATGATGTGTAATTTGGCTTGTCAACTGAGAATACTAAATATATATTCAGTGAATTTTACTTACATGTTCATTCTATTCACGCATTTCGTTGGCCATTTCATTCGCTCGCACCCAACAACAAATCCCATTGCGGCTTGAAGCCGCCAACAACAAACCAGCTCTGAACGCTCTTTTCCACAAGCAACGTTCACGTTCTCTCTCGCGCTCTGGCTTAACTTCCAGGCGTGAGAGAGCGTAGCTTCGCGCTCTCGCTCATTCTCTCTCTTTTGCGGTGCCATAAACCAGTTGCTCTTGTTGTTGTTAGTAACGCTTTGTACTCGCTTCCGCGCAGATCGCTCGAGTTGCAGTCGCAATCGCAGCCGCAGTTCAAGCCATTCTCGTCGCTTTTGGCTAATTGGAAAATGTGTGTGTGAAAAGTGAAAAGTTGTGTTAGAATTGCCACTACGAAAACAACACGTAAAGTGAACGAAAGAAAAGAAGAGGAAATAGACATGTGAATATTGGCAGAAACTGAAGAGTCAACACAGAATTACAGGTGCATAGTCAAAAGTCGACATCGACTTCTCCTTCCCCACTCTCTCTCTTCTCTTATCTTTTATTGCTGCGTCCCCAGCGGTTTAGTGTTTCATCATTTGTTTTGTTTTCCATTTGCTTTAATTGCCAAACACACAAAATTAAACAATTTGTTTGCGTGTTGCAGAGCTACAAACAAAAAAAAAAACAAAAAGAAGAAGAGTGAAAAAAGTGACGATGTTCCTGCTCCCTCTACCTCTCTCCCTCCAGCTCTGTCTCCCATTCACCGTTCCCCATTCACGTTCCCGTTCCCGAATCTTGCCAGTGTTTTCCCCCCGCCTTCCCGTCCGCAGCCCGCTAGCTGACCCATAACCAAACCAGTTTCAAGTTATTTCTTGTGTGTTGGCCTTTCGCTTGGTTTTGTTTGTTTTTTTTTTTGTAGGTGCTTTTGGTTTTTCTTGTGCCGCTTTTCACTTCGTCATTTGTCATTATGTTGAGGCTTTTGCTTTGAGTTCATTTTCCATATGGATTTTCATAATTTTGCGCTTTGGTTTTCAGTTTCAGTTTTCAGTTTACTTTTTGTTTGGCCATTTCCAATGCGAGAGCGAGAGAGCAAACATGTGCTTACTCGCTCTCTATTCGCTCTCGCTCTCTTGACAGTTCAGTTGCTCTCTTTTGCTCTCTCTCGCCGCCTTCCAGTGATGCTTTGTTTTTATTTACTTTTATTTTTTAATTATTATATTTTACACATGTCGCGTTTCCTCAATGATTCGCAAATGCCAGCGATAAATCAATGAGCGTATGTTTCTTTTTCTATACTGCCATTCTTTTCAATTATTATTCTGTTTTTGGCATTTTTAAGCACATAGCTCATCGTGCGCCACTTCAATTGTCTATTTTTCTCTTTTCTCTCTCTCCCACACTGCTGCTCGTTCTCCCTCTTTCTCTATCGTTGCTCTGCTTCGCTGCCCCAGCAGATGACGTCGTCAGCCTGGACTACAACAGCGACTCCGTCGAGTTTCGCAACTGCATCAGCGACGATTGCTATGCATCGAACTCCACATTGACGAAGCAGCGTCGACGTCTGCACTCCCTATCGATCTCTTCTTCCAGCGATGATACCGATTCCGATTCCCTTTTCGGTAACTAAGCCATACTTCGACACTTTACAGGCACACGAAACACGATCGAAATAAATATGCGATTTCAAAAATAACTGCTAACCGACAGAAAGTATTTTGAATAGCGAATAGAAATCGAATATGGTAACTGACTTATTGATCATTTGCAATGAATTATTTTCTCTTAAAGAATTATATACCTTATGTTGTCTGTTGATAATTTTGAAGGAAATGGTTTGGCTTATGGTAAGTTACCTTCTTAAAGGTTTCTTCTAATAATCATTTTCTAATAATCACCAAAAGTATGTTACCAAAAAGATTAATATCTTTGCAAATCAACTCATTTTTTGTTCGATTTGTTCGAAATCGGCGTGCGTATTTTTATGTTTGTGAGGTATAATTTTGTATGCTTATTTTGGTCAGCTTTACATAAATGAATAAACTAAATGAAGTTCAACATTTTCTGAGATCATATACTTCGCTGATTGATTCATTTCCTAAGTAATCTAATGATCTCATTAATAGCAGTCTACTACGTACAATTATTTCTTTAGATTGGATAAGAAAAGGAAAAGTCCCAGTGTTATGCCCATTAACCCATTAGCTTCATGGTCATATAATACCAAAATCAATCGATGTACTTTCTGTATAATTACAAAACTGTAAAAATTGATGAAACTTTCTTTGGCAGATTCGAACAACAAGGACTTGCTGGAACTGCAGCGACGTTGTCGTGCCGACAAAATCGCCTGTCTGAGCCTCAGCCGGATCACATACCTGAATATCGCCAATGAGCAGACAGAGCAGGAGACGGAGACAGTGCTGCTTAAGGACTCGTTGATAACGCCGGAGAGCTCGCCGGACGAGCGTATGGCGTTGCAGCTGGGCAAGAAGCTGGCGCAAGTGCTGGGCAACACGAGTACGCCCCAAATGGAGACGGCGCTCACATTGAACTCAGCAGCCACACCGACAACAACAATGGGTGGAGGATCGACTGGAGCAGCCGTAGGAGCTGGAGCTGGTGCTGGAGCTGCATCTGGAGTTGGAGGTGGCGCAGTGACTGTTGCGGTGGCAACACCGCGTGTTGACTCACCCCTGGGCAATGGCGAGCTGTTCAACATTTCGAAGGCTAAGAAGGTTGAGCTGCAGAATCTGTCGTCGCGTTTCAGTGCCGCTGTCAACCAAACAACATCCGCATCTCCAACGCCATCCCCATCTCAGTCTGCATCCGGATCCGCATCCGCATCCGGGTACGCAACTGAGGCATCAGGTGAGTCACCCCTGAAATGTCCTTTGGACAGCAGGTCGACGCATTTATTTGCTCATTTCGCATTCCAGGCGAGCTTGAAGCGTTTAAAGTCACGTGGGGGTCGCCATTGCCATTACAAACGCATTAGGAGTGGTTCACTGCTGCCCTGCCTCTGGCCATAAGCTGGGAAATGTTCGTGGGTGTGTGTGCGTGTGTGTGTGTGTATGTGTGTGTGCCTTTTGCCAAAATTCGGGAATTATTCAAATTCCCACTTGGCCGGCGCAAATAAACGAAACGCGCCGCGCGTAACAAACCCAATCTTCTGGTCCAGGACCTTCGCTGAGCTCTGCTGTTGTTCCAGCACACTTGAAGCGATGTGTATGCTCAAGTGTGTGGCCCTTGTGTCCAAAAAAGAAACGGAACTAAAAGCCTTGTCCTTTTTTTTCGTTTTTGCCTTTGCTGTTTGGTGCTCTGCGCCAATTTCAAAGGTAAACATATGAATCGAAGACAAGTGCTTGTCAAACTGTAAGGTTTGAGTGCTCAATCCCCAAAAGGATGACGGCAGATAACTGAACTTTCGCCATCGTCAAGGACAGCAATAATAAAATAGCACTCACTATTTATAGCAAACAGACGAAAAAGTTTTCTGTTTCTCGGGCACAAGCCGACAAAAGTTTAAATGAGATTTTTAATTCCATTTCAACGGGGTTTTTAGGCAAATTGTATTGAGTTACCTTTAATGGCAGCTGATATAATTGTGCAAGATACATTTTATAGAATTTTTCTTTAAATTGATAACTCCACAAAAGTATTTGGCAGCATAATGTATTTGTAACATTTCTCATCCATGCACAAATTTAAACAGCTTTTTTAGTTTTATTCATTTACATTTAATAGGAAATTATTCTTCGGCAAATTATTCTGAACAACAGTAATTGTATTCAATTTAAGTTGGAGGAATACATTAATTTTTTATTTTTCCTATTGAGAATATAATTTATTTGGCGTTATCTCGAAATATTAAATTTGTATCTATTCTCTTAAAAATTTCGATTAACACATTGTTATCAGTTTCCAAAGTTGTCTCTCTCATTGAAAGTTTAATTGCTAGTCAATTTATTGAATTAAATTCGCGTTCTATTAATTTTAATTACAAATTTCTAATAGAAAACTCGACATCAATTGAAATTTTGTATGTGTACACGACAAGTCGTTTCGGGCTACGTGAGCAAAACCCCAACACCCGTTTCTTTTTTTTTTTTTGTTTTTGCATCTCATAATGTAGTCAACCCATTTCTTAAGGGTATCCGAAAAATGTGCTCCAAGTTTTTTAATTAACTCGTGTCGCTGCTTCCCTTTTTCACTTCGCCTACTTTCCCGACCCTTTCGAGGCGCTCTTTATTGTTTTTTGCTACTGATCCGATCAGTGCTCCTAAAACAACGCAACAAAAAAGTGTGTGAAAGGGGGAGATGAAGTAGATTGAGTTACTAGCAAATACTCTTTCGTCATTACTCCGATGTAATTAATATTGAATACTAATGTTATTATTTAATTAACATAGTATATTCTTTTGGTCTTTTTATCATTATTTTGGACAAGTTCTTCAAGTGGCCTTCTGGCATACCCTTTTCAGTTGATTGGCAGGGTATACGCAAAAAATAAGTCAAACAGTCAGCCCGAAAGTAATTATTGGCACATTTATGCAAAGGCTCGCGCCCGGTTCACATGATATTTTAAATATATAATTGCCAGCTAAAATATATATTAAAAAACAAAAACAAACACCCCCTCAGATGCTGGCGTTGCCTCTGCCCAACGTTCTGGGGGCACTCTTCATTGAAATTGCTCCCCAATTCCCGTCTAATTGCGCGTCCGTCGCTTGTGTCGCCGCGGCTAACAAACAAAAGCGAGCACGGCTCGATGGGTTTTGGGTTTTGGGCTTAAGGTTCAGTTTCAGGTTTGCCGCTGTTGTTGTGTTGCCGTTGTGCGTTGGAGCACTTTTGGCCTGCACGGCGAAAACATTTGTAAAAAACTTAAAAATTGCAAACACGTCTTCATTGTTTACAAAATGTCGGCCGGAAACTCCAGCTCCCAAGTCGTCCCCTTCAGGCTCTCAGGCTCGCCGCCGTGTTTGATTCCCCATTGTTGCTTCGCCCTGCCCCCTCAAACATTGGCCAAAATAAAATACAACACGAAAAAAGCAAATTTTAAATTTTAATTAAATCATGTTGTATAGAATGATGCACGTGGGAACCCAGCATCCCGGGCTGGGTGGCAAAACGGAAGGGGGGCGGTTATAGGCATGGTCGCCTGGGCCCAGAGTCAATGATGATGGCCGCGATAAGCGCTCCACTGGGTGTGCTCAGGCGCCACTAGGCACCGCTCAGAAATAGGCTACGGAGCAAGCAAGCGCTGCCCGATGCCTTCAAGTATGCCGAGCACAACGAAATAATGGCCAACTCAATTGAGTAAGGACGACAAAACGAAACCGTTATGCTCTCTTGCCCAAAAGCGTTTAATAACGCATTTCTATGAAACGATGGCTCTCAATGTACTTAGACAATTTGCCCTGAACATTTGTTCATTGAGCTCAACAAATTGGCTTCCTGCAAAGTGTTGATTGAATAGATCGCACACAAGCAGCATATTTTTCCCCTCATTTCCTAATTTTCGTTCAACCTACGTAGTTTTCTTTCCTGGGTTGCGTATTAAGTATGCTTAAAGTATAAGCAAACATCAATTTTTCCGACATTTATGTATTTTAATTGAAAGTCATTCAGATGAAAAGCGCAACACAAATTTGCTCTTGACAGTTTTCCAAGAAGATGGAAGCTGATTTTTTTACACATTACATAAGTTCAATCGGCAACAATTTAACGTGTGGGCTTCAATTCTTTGAATTCCGTCATATTGCTTAACTTCTCACTTATAATATTTGTGCTCGAAATTTACAAAAATTACAACTTTGCTAACTTTACACCTCATCCTGAGCAAAGCTGCAATGTTTGCGATGGTGTTTAACTTTTTCTCGGAAGAACGATTCCAAAAGAGTTCCCTCACCAGTTTTGTTATATCGGTTTGTGGAAATCAATCAAAATTAAACTGGTTTCCATACACCCCTCAATAATTCTTTATTAACACGTGGCATTCTTGGAAATGTTGTAATATTAAGCATACGCCCATATTCAAAATGAATAGTACAGGTTTAATATCGTTAATTCCTAGAATGGACTTGTACGTCTTCTTAATTGTAATTACAAGGATTTCCCACTAAGATGAGTTATAAATATACATGTATTCAATTCAATATTCGTGAAAGGGATTCGAAGGCTGATCGAGTATAAAAAGCCCAAGACTTTAAGCCCGTCACAAATGCGTTGGCAAAACTCATATTATCCAAGCTTCAAGTGATTTAGCGCTCTGCAATCGCTCTACAAATTTGCGCTACTAATGCGGCCTCGTCATTCATTTGGTTTCATCTCGTTTCGTTTCAGTAGCAACGACTACAACGCCAGCTCCCACGGCCACACCCGTGGCAACCCCAACTTCAACTCCAGTTACAGCTACAGCTACAGCTTCGGCTTCAGCTTCAACTGCGACTCCGTCAACGCCGCTGGAAACGCAATCAACTGTTATAATTTCGTTTAAATCATCTCAAACACCTGTGCAGTCTCAAGCGGCATCGACATTCGCATCGACTGACAATGCTGCCAATAAAGAGGAGCAGCAGCCAGAGGATGTTGAGGAGGCGCAGGAGGAGACAGAACCGTTGCCACCGCCACCTGGTTACGGTACGCCCACCAATCTGCTGCTGTCGAGCAATGTGCTCAAAAAGGTGGCCAGCTTTTCGGTCGAGAGATCGTCAACGGGCAACAGCAGCAGCAGTGCTCAGTCACTGGCAACGGGCGAGGACAAGGACAAGGATAAGGACAGGGACAGGGACAGGGACAGGGATAAGGAGACAACACTGCTGGCGACGTCAACGTCAGCGCTGTTGGAGAAGCAGCAGCAGGCCGCCGCTGCTGCTGTTGGCGCTGGGTCGCGACGAGGCTCATCTTTTGTACCGGAAAAGTTAAGCTTCGCTGCATATGAAAAGTTCGAAGGTAAGTCTCACAAAATATTCTTTAGTCGCTTCGTCTGCCGCCCCCCCTCCCCACTTGACTCAAGTCAAGCGCAGCCAGCTGCAGGCAGGGGAAGGAGAAGTCGGAGAAGAAGACGAGAGGTTTGGCAAGTTACCTGGCTTAAATACAAGTTGAACCAGCGATTTTTGCGCATTTCTGTTTGCCTCTTTCGTTAAACTTGGCAAATTGGCGCCACGTTTGATTGCGTTTGTTGTTTGCCCAAAGTTAACAATTAGTTTTCCCCTCCACGCGATTCGCTTCTCTTCCTCTTTCCATGCCACCGTTTTCCCCCTGCGGCAACTCAAATCAGTTAACCAATCAAAAGACAATGCCAACTTGAGTGAATCATTAGACAAACAACGGTGAGTTACTTTTTTTGTTGCAACAATCGTCGAATAGTGTAACGTTTGAGTGCGCCACCTGGCGGTGGGAGCTGTCAAAGTTTTGTGTTTAGTCCGGAAACATGCCGGGAATTCAATTAGACAGCTTAAATACATAACTAATCGTATTTGTATTGGACTAAGTTTATCATTGAATAATTCCCAATTAAATAAAATTAATGGATTAACTATTCGTTCACTAATGCTAGAACTTAGACCATGTTATTGCAAAATAGAGTTTAGAATGTAAAACGAAACTCAGTTGGAGATTTTCAAATTCGAAACTAAATACAAAGTACTGCGGTTCTCTAAAGTGAATCATAGTTTTAAACTAAACGTTCACATATATATTTTTTTAAGCGAAAATAAAGGCAATTTGGTTGTTCATGATTTTATCATTCAATAATACCTAATAAAAAAAAATTAATGAATTAACTATTTGCTATAATTTGGATAACATTATCAATAATTTATTTTTCTCGAGAATTCAGTTCGTTCACAGAATGAAAACTTTTCAATTTCGAATTAAATAAGAAGTGCTGCCCTCAAGTAAATCACACTTCAACTAAACGTTTACGTATTTGTTTGATTTTCTTTTAGATTTTCACTTTAGAATATTTAGCCAGCATCGTATTTCATATAATAATTTTCGTTTATTTATGTATGTACAATTTGTTGTTACTCTTTCCGTAAAATGATGCAAGTTTTTAGATCTTTTGTTGACTTAATGGCTTCATTTATTTCAGGTATTTCTGCAATTTGCCAGTGGAGTTGAGGCAACTGAACTCAACTCGTGTCGAGTGGAGTCGTGTTTGAGTATTTGAATTAAGTATTCATTTTTCCCTGCAGTTGACAGGATTCATAAGTTACGGCTATGCAAATTCACAAATTCTTTTACTCCCCAAGGGCACAAATGCCCCCTCTTTCAAGACTCTCAGCTCTCTCCCGCTCTCCTAACCCAACTCAAACCCCTCTCAGCCTCATTCCAATCAGCAAACTGCCTGAGCGTCGTCTTCTGATTAGATTAAAGTTTCGTTTTGTGCTGCATACTTGCGGGCGCCGTCTTTAAATCGATGCGTCGCGTCTTACGCGCTCCTACAAACATGCCACAAAAATGCGCATGCCACACACACACACACAAACACAGTAGACAATGAAAACTTTCGGCATTTTTGTGCTTAAAATTCCGCATGAAAATTATTTGTGCCTGAAACTATTTATGCCCAGGCAAAAGTTTTACGCCTAAACGCCGCCAATTTTGTGGCCAGTTGGAAGTTGCGCCGCTTTTGCCACGCCCACGCCATAAAGAAAGCACACACTAATTGGTTGGCGCTCTCTCGCTGGTGTCAGACATTGTAGCCAGGCATCTGCATGTTGCATCATCGAGCGTCGCATCAACGTCTGCTGCAAATTAATGCAAACAAACATTTTAACGCCTCGCTAGCCAAGCAGCAACATCAGCAGCAGCAGCAACAATAGAAGCAGCAGCCTGCATTGAAATCCAAAGCCACACGGACACGCAATTTGCTGGCTTGGCATCTTTCGGCCTCATCCCAACCCATCGCATCCCAGAGCAACATGCTCATCCTTCTGGTCGCTGTTGTCACTGTCTGAAGTGGCCATCAATTCTTCGTGGCTTTCGGCAGCAGACGCAGCTGAAGCTGAAGCTGAAGCTAAAGCTTTTTGTCGCGACTTTTCATCAGAGCAGCAGCGGACTCTGGCCAAAATCTGATTTATATGCCCCGGCAACGTCACGTCCGCTGAGGAGCAGATTTGAAGGGAGGACAAGCCAAAAAGTACCATCAAAGAGGCAACAACTATGATGGTGTGCAACCGCAGCCAGCCAGCGTTGTTTGTGCAACGTGTAATGAAACAATATTTTGGTAGACGAAGCTGCACAAGGAGCCACTAGAGATCTGCCTCTGTTTGTTGTCCTCGATGTTGTTATTGTTGTTGCGCTTTGTGGTCTTCTGTGCAACGTTTCATTTTCATCGTTTTGTTGTCTGTCGAGCTGGTTTGCGTTGGTTGGCGAAAGTGTTGGCGCTGCCAGCATCGACGTCAGCGTCAGCGTCAGCGTCATTTCTGCCGTTGATGAATGCAACGCATGCATGCGTGCAGCGATACACCCTTCTTATCCTTGCCCTTCCTCCCCCGCACCCCGTCCATATGCTGGCCACTCGTCAGCAAACGAAGCAGTTATGCAAATTTGTTGGCCGTCATTCGCGCCGAGTTTCATCAAAAGTTGCCAAACGACGAACACTTCTCCACGGCAGCTAAGTTGCCATCCCCAATTCCCTACTGCACCCCCTGCTGCTAACCCCTTTGTCATATGTACATGCTGGTCTACCTATACGCTCATCAGCAGAGCAGCCTGGCGACCTCTTATCAGCGTTGATTACATGCAGCTAATGATCGTTGTTCGCCTTTGAGCTCGCATTTGAACTGCACTTCTGGATCTGAATTGTGGTTTAGTTCTGAGCAGCTTTTATTGCAGTTAAGGCTATCAGATAAACTGGATATTACAAATTTAAAAGTATTTCTATTAAATTGACTAAGTACCTTATAAGATAACTAAATTCAAAAATAATATTTATCAAAATGAAGAGAATTCCAGATAAAATTTTACTTCAAACAGATTACTTTTAGCTATTGATTCTTAAAATTATATTAATTTTCAAAATTCAACTTTGATGCTTACAAGCTGAAATAAATTGCGTTGTAAAAAAAAAATTATTCTTATACAATGAGTTGTTCAAACAGCCAAACTATTTTCGTCATTTATCTCTCATAATTAGAAAACTGATAGGGATTCCCTTTGTTTGGCGGATAATCTAATCAAGTACCACTCAAATTAACCACTTCAACTCCTTCTAATCTCTAATTTCGTTATTAGACAGAGGAGAGTCTCTCACTCTCTTTTACTTATCAATGTCTTATGCAGTTATCAGTTACCTTTGTTTATCAGTTCAACTGACCAACTTTAAAAAGCTTTACAAATGGCAATGACTAACACTTGAAATTGACATGAAATTAAACAGTTTAGATTAAGCCAAAGTCAACAAATCGTAAACCATTTTAATTGATCTACAGCGCAGGTGCCAAGTGAAGTGAACTATAGAATGCACTGAGAGAAAATCTGAGTACAAATTCAAAAAAGTTTACTTAGGAAAAATATTCGTCACTTTCTTTCGTTTAATTCAAGTATACCACAAAATTGTTTCTGCCAGCGAAATGAAACTTTATTAATATGTTCGCTTCGACGTAAAAACAATAACTGTGATTATCTATAGTATCAGAGTTCAGTTATGAATGAGTCAGTAATGTGATTGAGTTGTGACGCACATTTGATCCGAATCTCAAATTCGGGGGAAAAATCAGAGTCTAGCGCGTCGAGCGTTGCTCATAAATTTGGACACATGATTCAGTGGAGAGAGAGCGCAAGAGGGAGAAAGAAAAGCACCAGAAAACCCTCAACTTGAATGCGTTATCAAGACCATGACACTGATAAACCAGCGACCTTGCCAGGGCGAGAGAGAGGAAGGTAGAAGCTGAGCTGAGAGAGTGTGCTAGCGATAGGCAATGCAGTTCGACGAGGAGAGTCACTTATCAACGAAACTAACCAAAAGCAACTAGCTCAACTCGGGCGCAAGTACAAGTGTTGATAATTTTGATAAGACTTGCGACACATTCAATTCAATTTCGCCAAATGACAGAAACCAGCGCGTTGCGTTGCGTCGACTGTCAACACTAAACAGTCAACAACGCGCTTCGCTTTAGTTCAAATCGCGACAAAAGTCACGGTGAAAATATATCATGTCCGTCGTCACAGCAGCGCCACAGCAGCTGAGCAATGTCTGGTGCACGCTGCTGGCGAGGCACGCGCATCCAACGAAGCAGCAACAGTCGGAGCATCGACCGGAGTATCACGTGCCAATTAGTCCGTCGGATCGCAGCATTATGTGGCGCCAGCCGGAAGCATGCCATGGTGGCATGGACTCCAGCGTGGCATCATCACACTCGCCGCATTATCGCCAGCTAATGCCCCGTCCAAAGCCACCGCAGAAGCCACCTGATGTCGCCCTCGACTGGGCAGCATCCGTTACAACCTCCCCCCACCATCAGCCCTGCTCCGACTCTGCGTCGACTTCCAGTCTCGCCCTCAGCATTAGCGTGCACATTGTCAGCCTTCGGTTTGACCCACACGCGCCTGACCCACAGCTGGCAATGACCAACGCTTCTTTTGCACCGCTGCCCGCTCCAGCTGTACGCGCTGACAGCCAGCGTAAGTTTTATTTGATATGCCCTGCTCGAGTAGGGTATTGCCCGTTAATTGTTGGCTATGGCAAACAAATGTGCAGCAGTCTTTAAAGCAGAATAGATTTTAAAGACCAAGTCATAAGTAAATGACATTTTTTGTTGACGAATCATCTTCGATTACTCTGATAGTATAAAAATACATTTTCATCTGAGTTCATATTTACTGAGCTGATTAGAATTGTAGCTCAACTCAGTGTTGTCCTCTATCGATCTTTTCGCCAAGTTGTCTCATCTGTTTTTCAACTATAATTTGTAATTGCCGAATGGGTTTTTTCCAATCAATCTCATGAATAATGCTCAGAGTTAGCAATAAAATACAATAAAAGACATTGCTAATTGGTTGAAATGTTATCCCAACAACCAAACAATAGAGTTTTATTGTAGAAATAAACCAAATCAGAGCAAGCAGAAATTTTTATAGAACTGCGAGATTTTAGTTTCGTAAACCTTTGTATAAGTGAACAGTGAATATAAGTATCAAACTATATAGAAATATGATTGCCACCTACAATTCTCAACGAAAATTTAAATGGGAAATCTATAATCAATAAATTAAGCGCACATTTATGTGTAATATTTCTTTATAATTCCCATTTATGAACACTTCCACAAACCGTCAATAAATTTTAGTTTAGGAACACTAAAAAGTACATTCAGAATGACTTGCAACACTTAAATTCAATATTCATATTGTCGTAATACAGCTGCTAATGCGTCAGCTCAAATATATAGTACACAAACTAACTTGACTACTCAGCTGTTCAAGAGTAGAAGAAAAATAAGTTAGGAACCCTTGACCATATCGAATCGTATCAAACTGTTTTGATTTGGCCGCGAGTCAAGTGCCAATCAATGACATCAAAAGAGTATCTATAAATAAAAACGATGTGAATTGGATTTTGCGCTTAAGCCATCGCTCATGTAGAGTATCTTATCTTCATTGTCAAATTGACGCGATACTTTCCTTTTTTTTTGTTGTGTCGTTGTGCCTGTTTGTTTTCTGACTTCTTTGGACAACAGTTAAATTTATTTATGCCTAATGTTTTGGTAGCCAACACGTCTACAGGAGGAGGCAGCTTCTGCTTCACCATCCCTCCCGAAACTTCACTAAATTTCTTTTGACTTTTTCTCAATGCGCCGCACACACAACACACTCACATAAATCATTGTGTCTGCCTGTGTTTGGGTTCCAAGTTTCGTGTATCGGAGCCGCAGCTGTGGCCAAAGTTTATATAGAGCCCCAACCACAATTTGTATGCCACTCTCTCTCTTACTGCTCTTTCTTTGTGTCTCTTTGTGCTTCCAGGTCAAATGCTGATCAAATGGCTAATCTCCACGCTGCAGAGCAGCAACAGTGGCAACAACAACGCTACTGGACAGGATGCTTTGAATGCCATGGCATTGCAGTTCTGCAACAATCTGAAATATGTTGGCGTACTCAAGCAGATCTCCAATGAGCAGCAACAGGAAACCATGTCCGGATTTAGCGTAAGTTCATTGAACTCCACTCACACTATATACACTACTATATAGACAGGTCCCGCCAGGGCCACGGGAAATTGGTCATCGAGCGGAAGTTGTCACGGCGCTAACGGAAATAGATCCCAGTGCACGTAACTTAGTTTAAGAGTACTTCGGTTGGACCAAGTCATTAGCTATTGATAAGAACTGACTATGCATCCGCCCTCCTCTCTCTCCCTCGCTCTCGCTCTTTCTCTGCATATCATGAGCGTATTCTTCGACTTTAAGTTGGCTACAAAAATGAGCCGCAAAGTTGTGCCGGAAATTAGCAATTCCATTGCCAGGCAAATCGCAATGCACTTTCATTTAGCCAAGCTGCTGCTCCTGACAGTTGCATAGCCCCCCTCGCTTCCCGCTTCCCGCCAGCTGACGAGGCCTGCAAGTGTCAGAACTTGTTAAAACTTTGCCGTCAACTCACTCTCAGCTGGCCATTGAAGTTTGCCATGCTGCACAAAATGTCCTCGTTCCTCGCTCTCTCTCACTCTCTCTCTCTTATTTTTTCCATTTTCAACTGCATGCTAAATTATGAAGCCAGAAGGTTGACTTGCATGGCTGAAGGGGGGAAAGCGCGGTCAAGGAGTGCGGATTGTTTGCTTAAACCCTCCTCGGACTAATGGACTGTGTAATAGTTTACTTTCGGACCAGGCTCTAAAATGCTGCGCTGACTAACTAAACAAATCACAGGCGTTGACCAATTTTGATGCTGCTTTAATTACGGGTTAACCTGTTCCCCTCTCCCCCTCTGTCCTTTGCCGCTTTAGCTTTTAGCTAAAGTTAATGTTAAGTGTTATTGGCCTGAGGACATTACAACGGCCAAAAACACACTAACAAATAATCAAGCACTCGTTCTATGGACCAAATTAGTTTAGGCCAAAAGTTTTAGCCACAGCAGCTTAACCTCAAATCCCTACACAGAGTCAGAGAGTAACTGCGAAACACAGAGAGAGCGACAGAAAGACACAAAGCGGAGCGGGAGAGAGGGAGGGAGCTGGGGGCGGGGCAAGTGAGTGAGCGGACAACACTGTTAAGTGATTTTCTATGTGATGATACTTGAGCTCTTCAGATTATGATATCACAAATTTCTTCGTCTCATCCTTGGGGCTTCCCCCTCCCGCTCCACCGCTGGGTCCCATGTCCTTTTGTAGCTGTCTCCCGTGTCCCGTGTCCCATGTCCGATGTCAATGTGCGCGTCATCAAGTTTTTGGGCAACAGGCCAGAAACAGCTTCCAGCTTAAGCTTTGCCTTCCCTTCCATGCCCCCTCTCTGTTTGTCTCTTTCAATCTTTATCTCGCTCTCTTTCTGCTGCTTGTTGTTGCAGCTCATTGAAAGTTTGTGCGTTTTTATTACTTTGTGGCAAGTTCGGCGTTTATTATTATTCTTTTGTGTCCGCCACGCGACGCGGTAGTTGAGTCAACTTTTGCCAGCTGCAACTCAACGCAATCAATTTAAATTACAGGGTATTAACGTAGTCTAACTCCCAACAAGAGTTAAGTTAACAACTTGAAAGCTAGTTGCGAGATTGAATTGAAGCACCAGCACGTAATAAATTAAATAATCCATTAACAATGTAAATAAATAACAATAAATAAAAGTAAAGCATAAAGATAATTTTTATATAAAAAGCTGTGAAGCCAATTAAATTAAATGTATGAACTTCAAGTAATATAAATAAACAAAAATACAAATAAAATGAATCGCAAAGACAATTAAAAAAAAAGCTTTCATCTTAATATCAAAAGTATATTAACGAAAAGAAAAATGTATCTCAATTAAAAATACGAAATTCATCAAATTATGAACAATTTAAGACATATTAAATAGAAAAATAAGGAAGCTTTTTAAGTTGACAATTGTATTAACATAAACGTTTCACTTTACACCTTTCACCTGAAACTTAAATTCTGCTTTACAAAAATTGTAGTTTTCATTAAAATTTTTCTATTCATCAATTCGCCAATGAGTTCGCACTTCACGAGAAAGTCAAATTAACACCTATGACGGATCTATTTCTCTTTAACCCAAAGCAAACTTCAATAATTTACCATAAATCATCATTATTATCTATCTATGGATACTGCTTGCAGTTCTTTCTGCTCTTCGTTCCCAATTAAAAGTTGAAATTCAATTATTCGCTGACATTTCACAGCCAAGAAATGCTCACCTAGCTGATAATCTGTGGGAGCTGTTGAGTTAACTCGTCCAAAGAGGCGAAAGTAAATCAAAAGTTGCTTGCGCCGAGATGATGGGGAGTGTCGTGATGTGTGGGAGTCAGTGTATGGTTAGGGGCGTGGCTGACTACGTTATCGCTCTTAGCGCCATTTGCCACAAGTGTTTGCACTTTGACTATGCCAGCAATTTGCATCTTGTTGTCACATTTGCAAAACCACATGCCCCCCCTCCTCTGCCACGCCCACTGCCGTCAATCCTTGGGCAAGCAAGCATCCTAATCCCAGCCTGAATCCAACGCATGACATTTCGCAAATAGGTAAGCAGCAAAAAGTGCAACAATGGCGCCAGAAAAGTTAAAAAAACAACAAAATATTTGCCAGAAAGTCGCACTAAAAATGCTCTTAAAAAAGTTCAGATTTATTTTGATTGTCTTACTAGACAAACTAAATTCGAAATTCCAGATATTTCAATGTTTTTCCGGCATATTTTTAAGATGCATATAAGTGACTACAAGTGTTTTTATAGCGATAACTCAAATTACACCTTCAAGGTTAGTACAATGTTTATGAAAAAAAAAAGAAAACTACGCAACGCTTTGAAAATATTTAGGAAATGTTTTGTACGGTTTGAATTCAGTTAATATCAAGGCATACTAGAAATTTGTATGTTCATATCAAATATTATTAAAATCGATATTGAACCTAAAATGCAAATTAATCAAATCTAACATTAAATTGTATAAAATATAAAATTGTATTAAACAGAAAGCCAGGAAAGAGAGATGCAATTTCCACCGTAGAAAACTAGCCACAAAAATAGAGAGAAATATTTATTTTTTTAGACGAATAAACTGTGTTTTTAAATCAAAATTTCATGCTCTAAAAATTCCAAGCTAAAGCTCAACTTGCACCTACTTTACTTTTAAAATGACAGTGTATTGGAGACAGTCGTCGAATTCCCGCTGCGGGACACCACGACAACAACACTGACATGTGCAGAGCTCACGTTGAGAGTGCAGACATCACTTAGGGGGTGCAAAGAGGGGGAGGCGAGAGATCAGAGCCAGGGAACTGGGAACTGGGAACTGGGGAAGCAAAGAAGTGGATGGCTTTTAAGCTTTGTCGCTTGGTCCACTTGAGACCCCAAGAACTGTGCACTGAAAGGAATGCACTCCAGCTGCAATTAGAAGTCAATGGGCTAATACAAGTTTATCTCAATTCCATTGTTTTCTTTTCCTCTATTTTCGATTCTTTAGCCCTACGAGATGTATCAGTGGACGCACACGGAGCAGCCGACTACTTCGCTCCCTCTGACGCCCGGCAAGCTGGATAAGGTGGCTGCTTGGCCATTCTCCAGCACGCCGGCGGGACAGAAGCAGCAGCTGCAGCAGCAGCAGCTGGAAGGCAACAACTCCACACAGCTCGATGGGCAGAAGATGCTGCAGCAAGTACTGCGCAAGCGGCTGCTCAACTGCGCCACGCTGGCCGAGGTGCATGCGGTGGTCAATGAGCTGCTCAGCAGCGTGGATGAGCCGCCAAGGCGACCCTCCAAGCGCTGCATCAACTTCAATGAGCTGATCAATGCCAGCGAAACGACCATCTACGAGTACAACAAGCCAGCGGAAAGCAAAAGCTATGCCGATGCAGGCACGCAAACCGAGGACCAGGAGCCGGATGAGAAGACTTGTTCGGGCACTTGCAAGTGTGGAGCAGCCAAGGGTTCGGTGAAGGAGCCAGCGCAGTCAGTTGTTGCAATCACAGCGACAGCAGCACCGCCTCCGCCACCACCACCTCCTCCACCGCCTCCGCCACCACCAGCGCCTCCCATGCCGGGCCAGGCAGCTGCACCACCGCCACCTCCACCGCCGCCGCCTCCCCTCGCAGGCGGAGCACCAATGCCGCCGCCCGAACCCCCCAGTGCAGCAGGCCCAGGGCCCCCGCCGCCGCCACCTCCCCTAAGTACCTCCAGATCAGGCACCAATCTGTCGCCTGCGCCTTTACCTGATCCCGCTGAGGGCAATTGGTTCCTACGCACAAGCAGTAAGTCTTCTTTAAGGGTTGGTTTCTCTATAAAAACTTAAAACAATTTTTCGGTTGACCCGCGAATATTATAAGAAAAAAAAAATTACTAGTATTATTTTAAAGCCACTTAGAATGAACGATGCTATCAATATTGATAACCACTAAAGCCTTGTTGACATACAATTCTGAAGAAAATTTTAAAATAAATATTTTAGAACCTTTTCCAATTAGAGAAAAAGCAAAATCATTTGATGCACATGATGCCTCTAAAATGTTATTATAAATTTATTTTTCAACTGAAAAATGAGAAACCGACCCTAAATGAAATAATATAAATTCTAAACTCACCTGCTGCTCCTATTCACTTAGTACAACGCAAGAGCGCTGTTAATCCGCCGAAGCCCATGCGACCACTGTACTGGACTCGCATTGTGACAAATGTGCCGCCCGTGCCGCGTCCGCCATCGGTGGCCAACTCCACGGACAGCGCAGATAACAGCGGCAGTTCGCCGGAGGAGACGCCCACAACGGGCAGCAGCACAGCGACAACGCCAGCTGCAGCTGGTTCAGCAACAGTTGTTGCAGCGCAAACAGCAGCAGCAACAGCAGCAACGCCGTCCACAAAGGAAATATGGACAGAGATCGATGAGACGCCGCTGGATAATATCGATGAATTCACAGAGCTTTTCTCCCGCCAAGCAATTGCGCCAGTTAGCAAACCCAAGGAACTGAAGCCCAAGCGTGACAAGTCCATCAAAGTGCTGGACCCAAAACGATCACGCAACGTGGGCATCTTTGCCAGAAGTCTTCACATGCCGTCCATAGAGATTGAGCACGCTATTTACCAGGTGGACACCTCGGTGATTAGCCTGGAGACGCTGCAACAAATCAGTCATATACGTGCAACCGAAGAGGAGCTGCAACGCATCAAGGACGCAGATGGCGGTGATATTCCACTCGATTATCCCGAGCAATTTCTGCGCGACCTTTCGCTCATCTCGATGGCCAGTGAACGCATCTCCTGCATTGTCTTTCAAGCCGAATTCGATGAGTCGGTGACGCTGCTGGTGCGCAAACTGGAGACGGTGTCGCAGCTGTCGCGGCAGCTGATCGAGAGTGAGGATCTCAAATTGGTTTTCTCCATCATTCTAACGCTGGGCAACTACATGAATGGTGGCAATCGACAGCGTGGCCAGGCGGATGGCTTCAATCTGGATATACTCGGCAAACTGAAGGATGTCAAATCCAAAGAGTCGCACACAACATTGCTGCACTTCATTGTCCGTACGTACATTGCACAGCGACGCAAGGAGGTGCTGACTCCGTTCAACCTCAAGTTGCCCATACCAGAGCCTCCGGATGTGGAGCGTGCAGCGCAATTGGACTTTGACGAGGTGCAGCTGCAGATCAAGGAGCTGCACAAAAAGCTAACAGGTGAGTGGGAGAAAGAAACTGAAAAAAAAGTAATAAGAGATAATAAGAACACAAATAATGATAAATGAAAATTTGGTTGCGATCAGATAACAAACTTGGAAGCTATTAAATGCACAATTGTGTTCTGTAAATGGGTAGCGCCATCGAAACATTTGAAAAATAATATGCAAAAATCCCTAAGATTCAGAATTAATAAAAAGTAGTAAAAGAAATAATTACGATATTCATTTATAATGATTTCTGAAAATGAGATTACGAACGGACAATGAACTAAGACAGCTGCAATGCAAACACACTGCTTAATTTAACAGTCCCTTAGCAGTCGAGATTTCTGTTAACATTTAATTGTTACTGATCTGGTTAATTACAGTTTTCGGAAATGTTACCAGCATAACATATCTCTAAACGAAAACATTTTGCATCTCTTTCCCACATGTTGCTAATGCAAACTTTTTACTTACAGCTTGCAAGCAGACCACGGCACAGGTGCTCAGTGCGTCCAGCGGCAGCATTCTGGAGCCCTTCAAGTCCAAGATGGAGGAGTTCACTGTGAATGCGGACAAATCGGTGGCCAAGCTGCACCAGCTGCTGGACGAATGTCGCGATCTGTTTCAGGAGACAATGCGCTTCTATCACTTCTCGCCCAAGGGTTGCACTTTGACCCTGGCCCAGTGTACTCCAGATCAGTTTTTCGGTTACTGGACGAACTTCACCAACGACTTTAAAGACATTTGGAAGAAGGAGCTGGCAATACTGGAGAACGAATTGTAAGTGCAACAAACAGCAACTAACACTTTTCATGCAGGCAATTAATTGTTCTCGTTGCTCTTCTCGTTGCAGTAAATTGAAAAACATGAAGAAACATGCACAGGCTGAAAATCGTCGCAATAGCTGCGCAAATGTGCCGCCAAAAAGGCTTTTATACAAGGAGCGCATGGTGCTGCGACGCAGCCAAAACTAGTTGTTAGTCCAAATTAGCTTTAGTTATTTTCCGTTTTTAAGCTTAAATAAAAATTTACGAAAATCCTCGCACTGTTCCAAATTTTATTTCGAACTTTTTATACGTTTGCACCGAATTTATTAAATTGGCTCCAAAATTGTTTAACGGTTTTATGCAACACTGCGAATTAATCGACCGACCGCCACATGCTATCGACACGCGGAACGCAATATGGCTGTATAATGTGCGGAACATATTAGTATATTTAGAAATTCGCTTTGCGGTCACACTGCGCTTATTGTTTAGCAAACTGGCGGGCCACACAACAATAATAAACAAAACATTAACATTATTAACATGTCACATCCGAATACAACGCGGCGCAAGCATGTGCTCAAGGAGATGATGGAGGACGACTACTCGCTGCCCACAGAACAGCAGCAAATTGTGCGTGTGATCAGCAGTCGCGGTAACAATCTACACGAGGTCGAGGCGACTTCTCTGGACGCCGAAAACTTTCTGGGTGAGCACGCCTCATGTTATCATTGTTATCATCTTATTAAGCATTTGTATATCTGCAGTTTCCATGCCCAACAAGTTTCGTAAGAATGTGTGGGTCAAGCGCGGCGATTTCATTCTCGTGGAACCCATCGAGGAGGGCGACAAAGTCAAGGCAGAGATCTGCAAAATTTTAACGCCCGAACACATCAAGGAGTACACAAAAGCTGGGATTTGGCCGGAAAGGTTTGCCAAGAAGCCGGTCGATTTGCCAGCGAACAATGCATCGGATAGCGATTCAGATGAACCGCTGCCGCCCAACACAAATCGCCCTGCCCAACAACATCTAGAAGAGGATGAGGAAACGGAGACGGACTCCGAGGATAGCAGCGGCACTGAAGACTGAAGATTGCAGCGCAGCATTTTGTTTTTGTGCATTACAAAAGTTTAGCTATGTATATTGTTTTTTTGGTTCCTCTCCAATTGTTGTAACAAAAAGAATTCGTGTCTTTACTACATACATAATAATAATCATAAAAAGGAAACTCAAACTACATTAATAATTGTTGTTTTGTTTGCGGCTGCAATTTGCTGTTGTGTAACTAAAATCGCTTGCAAAAGCTACCAAAAGCCTAAGAATATTTTATGCGCGCTTGAGATCTGTGGTATTCTGTGCTTATTAAGCGTCCGTTTCTAGTGAGGGTTGCTCTGAACTTCTTCTCTGACTACTGCTGCAATTCCTGTTCAATATTCTCCTTCGATTCGTCCGAGTCTGCATCGATTGCTACCTCGCCTGCAATTTTGGCAGTCGTGTCCAGCGCATCATGCTTCGATTCTAGCGCCAATGTCGATGGTCTCGGCTTCGTAAAGGGGAAATTACTTAAATCCTCCAGCTGCGGCGTGTGCACGGCAATTAAATCCGTTTGCGTTGCGCTGCTGTCGCGAGGCTCCACACTCGATGGCTGCTCATCGCAGTCCGAGGAGCTATTGATTTGCTTGCGCAACGCATCCTGCGGCAAATTGCATACCATGGTCAGGCAGTTGACAATGGTGCCGATGGAGCTCTGCAGCTGTTGCACTTGATCCGTCAAGATTGTGCAACGCTTGGCCAAATCGTTGACGACAGCCGCCGAGTTCTGATCGAGGCTCAATTGTCCTTGACTTCCAGCATTGCTGCCATCTGTAGTCTCCTCTGCTAGCATATTAACTTGCTGTTCGCCGCTTGCTTTGGCATCCACTTGCATCGTGGACACTTTCTTCCAGAGCGCATTGATGGCCTGCATCTGCAGCTGTTGGATCTTGCGTTCGTTCTGCAGTTGCGCCTTGGTCAGCTGCATGTCCTTGTTGAGTTTGCTGAAATAGAGTGCAAAATTAATAGTGTTACATAAATATCCTTGGCTGATTAAATATGTAATTCTAATTAATTAATTTTCCTGACTGATTCACTGATAAACCATTAACGCGCAGTCCAAAAAGCAAGAGCTACAATGCTCTAATACTTACACCACATAGTTTATGAAATTTAATTGTATTATATAATATATAATTAAGAATGTATAACAATGTTATATTTCATTAAACCTTAATTATTTTATCATTTGACTCCTATTCTTTAAATAAATAATTCAAATAAAAATGTATTCTTTTAAGTTATGAATCGTGCTTTCAACATATTTGACCATTCTTTTAAGCTGACAATTGTGTAACATATTAAGATTATGGCTTATCGCCGGCACTTACTCAATGTATTCGTGTGTGCGCTGTTTGTGCAACTTCTCGGCTATGTCTTTGGTTTTCTTGCGCGTATGATAGCCACGCCACATCTTTTGTATGGTCACCGCCGACGATTCCGTCACATGCTCTATCAGCCGATCCGTACAGTTCAAATTATTATTCTCCAGCAGCTGCTGTTGCTGCTGCTGCTGCTGGGCACGCTGTGCTGCCATTTTACGAATTGTGCGCAGCTTCTCGATGTTGATCTGTTCGCCATCATCGTCGGTGCTAAAGCCGCTGGCATCTGTGGCATTGCCCTGCAGCATGGCAACCGTTGCCACTGCTTGAGGCGGAGCCGGTGGCTGAGAGCGATCTGTTTTGCGTGGACTGCTCGTGGGACTTTGCATGCGACGCAGTTGTGGACTACGCACGCGTGGCAAATTCAATTTGTTGTCTGTCGTTTGGAATAGGGAAAACATTAGAATTTTGTCTGGCAACATAAAGATCAACTAGTCTAGGCTACCTTTGTTCTTGTTGCCTTTGGTTTTGTGCAGCTGCGAGCTTAGTGTTGATGCTGTGACCGTTACACGTTGGGCAACGGCGGCGGGACAAACGTCGGGACTCATTAGCGTCTCGGGCACCGGCACCATTTTGGACGCGGCTGCCAAAGGACCGCCCAAAGGAGCTTGACCAATAAAAGTTTGTTCTACAATTAAATAAATACATTACAATCAGTGTTAAATAGGCAATCGTTTCCAGCTAACCATTGTAGGGATTTGGAGTGATGTTGCGCGGCGTGGACTCTGTGGAATTAAAGGTCTTTGTGTTGACGCTGCTCGACATGCCTGACATGCTGCTGGCCAGCGAGAAGTTGTCGCCATCGCCATTCTTAATGTTCTCAATCAACGAGGTGCTCATTTGTAGTCCATGATTCACAAGCCCATTGTCGCTGCTCATGCTGTTGTTGCTGCTATTCCCATGATAGCTGTTCGCCATGGACTCGGGTGAACCTTGACGTCCGCTCAGCCGTGAAACTGTACGAAAAGAAATAGCAATATATCAAATTCTTTGTGTTGAACTATCAATGCGTAGCACAAATAATAAGAGCTGCAATTTGTACACATCATAACGTCACTTGATTGTGTAATGAATATTGGCGTCATTGCGAACTTTTCGTTGAATTTACAACCCACACTTAGCGTTTGATTCAACCAATTATTGAATATTGAATTGAATTGAATTCTAATAGTTTAGTGAACGTTACTTACAGCGTGGCGATTGTATGCGACTCGTGGGCTTCTTGCGATGTGACGACGGCGATGTGCTGGCCGAACTGTTTGTGTTATCCAAAATCTCCTCCTGCAGCTGCCGCTGGTGATGCTGCGCCTTGCTCAGTATCAAACGCAGCTTGCGATCGTGCTCGTTCTCCAGGGCTTTGCCTAGCAAAGGACACACAGAGCTCAAGTATTTGGCCAAAGGCGCCTGCTCCCCCACACGAAACTGTCGTCCGCGTCCTTGGCTATACAACCATTCAGCCTTCAAGCTCTCAATGGGATCCACAACATAGCCATCGATAAACTTCAAGCTCATGCACCAGTTGAGTACAAAGGGACGATAATCAAACCCACTACAGAAAAATCAAATTTAAGAAGAGTTTATATACAAATCGACAAACGCTCAACTTACTCAACACTATTTGTCATGGTGGCACAGGGATTCTCGTTGATGGAGAAGCTGAGCAACTTGCTCAGATGCGACAGCGTGCAAATCTCATTCAGATCATTGATGTTATTCTTGGCCAGCGTCAAAGTCTCCAGCGAAGCCGGCAAGTACTTGTCACACTGTCGCAGATGCGTCAAACGATTGCTCTGCAAATTGAGTTCGCGCAGCGACCGCAAATACGAAATATCCGAGATGCTGCCAATGCTGTTGTCCGCCAGATTCAGAGACTCCAGAAACACATTCGTATTGAGATGCTCGATGGTCTTGATGTTGTTCCCCTCCAGATTCAGTTCACGCAAATGCACGCAGTCTTTAAGGCCCTCAATGGAGAGAATGCCGTTGAAAGAGAGATTCAGTTCACGCAGACAATGCAGGCGGCAGACGCCATACATGCGCAGCAATTGATTTCTGCTCAACGAGAGCTGGAAGCACAGAGTTTGGTTAAGAGTTACGCAAATGCGCTAAAATTGTATAATTGCACTTACCGTTTCGATTTTCAGATACGAATCGATGTTGTCGATCTTCTGCAGCTCGTTGTCGTCCAGGATCAGCTTGCGTATGTTCTGGGCATCGTCCTGCTTTGGCACCTTTTTCAGCTGCTGCTTCGCCAGATTCAGCGTCTGCTTTTCGCTGCAGCTCTCGTCGCCTGCCAAAGAAAGGAAAGTGGATTGGAGATGGGGGGTCATGTAAACAGTGAATGAAGTCATCGTCTGTGCAAGGGCAGCTGTTAACACGAGGCGGGGGCAGGTGGACAGCCACCCTCAAAGTAGGCTGCGAATTGCAATGCACGCTCGAGGACACAGAAAAGCGACGCCAGCCAGCGACAAGTGTAGTTCGTAATTGATAAACGTTATTTAAACTCACCGCTCATTTTTGTTAGACCCCGAAATTCCTGCAGTTAATTCAACCAAATAACGACGTCAGCTTAGCCAATTGACAGCTTTCATTGGCGTCCAGAGTAACGCAGAAAAATCAATGTTTGGGAATGCGAGCGCCCCCCTCCTTTGAAACCAGGGCTGCAGCGCTAACAATGCACACCACTGTTATTAGCAGCGCGCATTTAAACACAATTATGTTAAACGTAAAAAATACTACAATTAACATGCTTGGCTTGCGCTTAAATTGCAACATTTTATTATGAATAATTGTTGATTTTAGACCATCAATATAAAATCAAAGAACATTAACTAAATGCTACACAATCGATTAATTCTAATTGCACAACTATCGAGCTATCGAAATGGTCACATAAATAAAAGCAGCACATATTTGTGGTATATTTGAGCATATATAATTAAATTTTGATGGTCATACTGCAGTAAAACCGCTTTTGTTCAAAGTTTTGCTAATTTCAAATGTTGCTTATAAAATATATATATATATTTGTAGTTTTACTGTTCATCTTCTTCTTCCTCCTCGTCTTCAGTTGTCGGTTGAAAAACTTTGTTGCACTTCACCGGCAATTGCTCCAGATCCTCCAATAGACTCATTTCCTCATTTAACGTTTTCAAATACATGCGCTGCACCTTGCGCATCAAAGGCGAAACCACATCATCGCTAAGTATATCTAAAGTACTTCCTAATTTGGGTTGTTCTACAGTTTTAGGCTTTGAGCGCGACACCTTCTTGTAAGCCTCTTGCAAATCTTCCGATGAATTCGACAATTCCATCGCTTTTAACTTTTTATAGCTTTTCCCCTTGGCTTTGTTCAATTTTCTAGTAGTCTCATCGATAATCTCCTGTATCTTAATCTGCGAACAAACCACAGTGCGCAAATTGTCGGCACTCTTGCAACTGATTGTCGTTTTGCGAGATTCGCAATCTGAGCTTAAAAGATCATCCTCAAAACACTTGGTCTTGAAGCGATCATTCATCTTCTTGCACTGCTCTCGCGCCGACTTGACCAATGGACTCGAATCCTTGTCCTCAATATGCAGCTTCATCTGCGATGTCTTCCCAGCTTTATTCACGAGTTTGGTGGTTTTAACTGTGCTATCGCTGTCGCTATCGCCGGCACTCAAATCCAAGCCAAACGTCGAATTCTTGTAGAGCAATCTATCGCCGTTAGCGCATTCAGCATTCGGTTTGCTGCCCTTGCCCTTGTTCTTGTCCACCAAAGAAGGCAGTATAGTATATGTTGGTCGTTTTTTTGGTGTGTAACTTTTCTCCGAGGCCCAAGGACTGAGAAGCTCCAACGACAGACTTGGACATCGGGGGGAGGATCCAGGCTTTTCCTTTTCTGCTCGACGATGGCAATGTGTCGCGTTCTTTCGCGATGAAGCCAACTCTTTAGTGTTCTCCGTTCCTCCGCGTTCACGCTTTTGATGCGCTTGACGTGGCTTCGGTGTATAACATGAGTCCGAGGAATGGGGACTGAGCCCGCCTACCGAGAAAGCCGACAACTTTGCTTCCACACTCTTTTCAATCTTCTCGTTGGTTGATCGACCCCAAGATGGTTTTTGCGATTCAGCTAGCTGCTTAAGTAGCCGCTCCTTATGGCGAGTACACAATGTTTCCTTTTTGTAAATAGTTGTTGGAATTGGAGGAGGCTTTACCTTGGTCTCATTTCTATTCTCTTTGAGATGCTCTTTCTACAAAAAGCACAAAGTTGAATGTGAATTGAGGATGGATTGAAGAAGTTGATCTCACCTCATGATTACAGTCAAGTTTGTTGCGGTGATTATAGTAACGCTTACATTCCTCCATTGTTAACAATTTATTTTCAATGATCTAGTTACAAAAATACTCTCTCTCTTTAGTGTTTCTCAATTCAATATTTAAAATTATAGCATACTAGAATAAGTTGAATTCTTGTCAAAACAAGACAGATTAAATTCTCAATGTAAACTCTCAAATAATCAGTAATATTCTGTTTATTTTTGAAAACTCTCAAAAAATCAGTAATATTCTGTTTATTTTTGTATTGTGGGACGCGGTCGAAGCTGGCTAGTTCTCTATAAATCGAACAGTTGCCTTAAGTATTAGCATACAGTAATATTTTTAAGCTTGTTGTTAGCATCATAAAGAGCAAAAATTACTCTACAAAATTGCAATTACAGGGTATTAATAAGTCAGCGTGTCTACCTTACATTTAATTTGCCCGCACAGCAAAACGATTACCAAGTTCCGGAACCAGTCTGCAAAGGATTTTGCAGCACATTCTCTCGCTTTTACTCTCTCTCTCTCGCCCTCTCTCTCCCAGTCCATTGGCTTTGGGCCTCAGCTGCTAGCTCCAGTTGCTCATTGGCAATGTGGCTCTCAGTCTTTTGCTGGCTTTCAACGTTGTCGGTTGTCGTCGAATTTTCGTGGCCAACTCGAAACTTTTTTAAGACTATTTTCCTCGCTGCCCGTGGCTCGTTGTCGCTGTTGTTGTTGCTGTTGATATTTGTGGCTGTTGTTGTTGTTGCTGCTGCTACTTTGCGTTGCACGTCGTCGTCGTCGTCGTCGTCGTCGTTGTCGCGCTCCGACCGACCTCTCACACCCAAAAGGCAGAACGTGCCGCGAACGAACGCGTGTGTCTGCTGCCTAGGCTATCTCTGCCTCTGCCTCTGCCTCTGCCACTGGCACTGCCACAAAAGCCAGTGTGTGCCACACGGCCTGTGAGCCTGTGTGTGCCTGTGTCCGTGAGTGCGTCTTTCTATGTGTTATGTGCATGTGTGTGTAAGCAAATGTTGAAAGCAGCATGGCCCGAAAAGACAGCACTGAAAAACGTTGCATACTTTCGGGCGCACCGAATAATGATTTTTGTGTGCCCGCTGCGTGTGTGAAAAATACCAAATACAAATAAAACACAACACAAAATACGCAAAATACAAATACAAAATACAAATACCAATCAACATGCGAATTGCAAATTGAATAATCTGTAAATTGAAAGGCCATCAAAGCGAAAGCAAAAAAGAAAATCCAATAATTGCAAGTGCTTAATGCAAATTAAAAGCAACAACGAAAAAGGAAAAGCTTCGCAATGAAAATGAAAATATGCAGGCAGGCGAATCGGCAACGCTGAAATACAAATCTGACATTGGCAGCAGCAGGCACGCATACATTCGCACACACAGTCCACACACACACTCATACACTCATACACTCATACACATGCAGAGGCGACAACAGCCTGCGTCCTGTGCCCGAAATTTGGCCGATGAATGAACTGACATAAAACTTGACGAGCATAGCTAACGCAAGCACACCCACTACACACACACATACAACTCACACACACACACACACAGACACATACAACACAATCGCGCATACACAGTCAACATTTAAAAGCATATAAAAAGGCCATTTTCGTAGATTTCCCGTTGTGCCCTTGTCAAAGCAATAGAAATATCGAAACCGAAATAGAAACTTGCCATTTTTGGAACGTGCCGCGCATTTCACACACACGCACACACACACACACACACAGCAGCTGCAAATAAAACT
The DNA here is from genome assembly GCA_035045625.1 of Drosophila formosana. NCBI lineage: Eukaryota > Metazoa > Arthropoda > Insecta > Diptera > Drosophilidae > Drosophila > Drosophila formosana. The sequence continues at coordinate 1,964,432 of JAWNOW010000030.1, forward strand.
ACAAGCAAAAAAAAAAGGTGGGTCAAGTGCAAAAAGAAAAACGAAATGAAAATGAAAATGGCAAAGCGTCGCGAATAAAAAAATTTATTTTAACTAGTTGTATACACGAAATGTGAACGAAACACCCACAATCAAAAAGGAAAAAAACATAGCATGCTTTGCAGCGTTGCCCAAAAATAGAGCAGCGATTACATGGCACACACACACACACATACAACAGTTGTGGTTGTATGTGTGCGTGTGTACATATGCAGAACAGCATAAATCATTATGTTTTGGACAGCTCAAATTGTAGCCAAATGTCAATATAACACTTTCGAGTAGCGTGGAGCGAACGCAGGGCTGCCGAAACAGCAGGGTTGGAGACGGTGCAGGGCTAGAATAGGAGCAGGAATGGAGTTGTGGAAGGGAAGAAGTATTAAAAGGAATAGGAGAAGGAGCAATGATAAAGTAGAGCTGGTAAGGAATAGCAGCAGGGTTGGACTAATAGCAGGGCTGGAGAAGAATGAAAAGTTAAATAAAAGAGTGGGAAGCGCTGAAGCGAGGCGGCCCCAACGTGTTTTCTAACAAACAAAATGCTCGCACACCCAACCACAGACATACAAAAGAACAGGAAGTGACAGGCTGGCAGCGGGACGTAGTGGGAGGGCAGAGGGGCTGTGCAAACTCCTGTCTGCAGCAATTTCACTTCCTTGAAATCCTTTACAACAACAGCAGAAGCAGCAGCAGCAGCAGCAGCTTTTTCTCACTCAGCTCTCAGCTCACTATGCTCGCTCTCTCTTTTCTCGTATTCGTAATCGCTCTCTCTCTTTCTCTCTCTCCACGCAGCCGCTTGAGCTAACAGCTTAGTTCCAGTTCACAGTTCACAGTTCATAGTTCGCAGGTTTGCCCAAGTTGCCCACAATTTAACTCCAGCTCGCAGCTCGCTTGGCTCATTTGTTTATTTTTAGTTGCTGTCATAGTAGCTGCCACACACACGCATACTCTCAACACTCACTCCCACACACATTCACATTCACATTCACATTCAACCACTCAAGCGGCCACTTGTGTCCGCAATTAAGTTGCATTTAGGCTCTTTGGTCATTATTAATACGCGCATTTAAGTTGGCTCGCTTCGCTTTTTGGGGCCAAAGACATCATCGTTCCCCCCCCCCGCTCAGCAACGAACCCGAATTAGAAATGAAACTGGTTCAAGGTCATTCGCGTGCTGCATGCAGCAATCAAATACGAGGTTGTTGCACCGCCTTCGTCACCCGCGTGGTCAACTGGCTTCAGCTGGAATTCTCGCAGCTGTGGCCACATTTGCGTCCTGTCTCATTCCCCACACAATTCAAATTCACGTTCACATTCACATTTAATGCCCCTGTTTATGTAGCGTAAAACAAAAAAAAAGGCCAAAACGAAGATTTCTAACAAAAGTGAAAACGCGATGCGGCCGTGGAGTTTGTCGGGGGCAGCTCTGGGACTTGTGGGGATTGCGTGTCGCGGCGTTCATGTCCATGACATGACGAGGTATATATATATATATATGTGCAGTATATACTTAATGCGAGCAGCTCACGTGTCTGGGGAGCAAACAGAGCGGACAAGCTGGGCCTTTTTGGCGCTGCTGCTGAGGCGCTGAGGTGTTTATTTCTGAGAGAGACGCGCATAAACACACATAAAGCAATGATATGCATAAAACACTCACACACACTCATACACTCATACACTCGCTTACTCAGTGGCTAAATATCCCGTTAGGAGCTTACGTAAGCGCCAACAGCTGCGCCCGAAAGCTGCCTATAATTATTTCTAAACACCTTTATACGGGATTTAACAAGCACATCAAGTGAGAGGGAGAGAGCGCGAGCGAGTTAGAGAGAGAGAGCGGGAACGACGAGTGAGAATTCGTGAACATGCGTGAGTGGGTAATGAGTCCCTAATAGATCTGTCATGAGTTGTTAATAAGTAGTATTCCCTTTCCGTTGGCCAAAGTTGGCAAAGCAGCAAACGGGAAATCTGGGCGACAGAAATGGCTAGAATTCCACGAATAAATGGCAAAATTTATTAGACCCCAAGGAGAGAAAACTTCTAATTAAGGTACATGCTCAATGTGCAATGGGAATTCTTTATGCTTTCTCATCAACAAAAGCGAAGGTTGACGCTCTCAAGTCCTCAATTTTCCGACATCATTTGCAGTTCTAATTTATCCACATACGCATTAGCATAAATCCTTCCGAACTGCAATGTTATTATCTATATTTTCTGGTATTAACATGATTTCAGTAAATAAAATGAATAATTTCTTAACTAATTCTCTTTTTTTTAGTTCTTCAGTAGCAACTGTGACCTTTTCTGATACAAATTAAATTTCCATAGATATAGATATATTCATTTTTATATTCACCATTTCTTGGTCTGTAGTGCCTTATATTGACAGCTTTGAAATATCGCTTTATTTAAATTAAATGTGAGCCATATTTTATTTGAAAAATTTCTATACCCTATTTGTTTGTGATTCATAATTAGTAGGAAACCTTCCACGTTCTCAGGCTATATAGTGCCGGAGAATGTTTGCCAAGGCAACCCGAAGCAGGCGCATTTTCATTAGTTTTTAATGAATACGAATATTAACCTGCTTTGACCCCAAGTTCGACTGTTGCCTTTTCCCTCACTGACCTGCAGTTGGAAGTCGTGCTCATTTGGCACCGTCCAACGCGATGCCGCATTAATTATCCAGTTGCTGGTAATTATTGTGAGCAAAGAAGAACGAGAACTGGAATTATGCATTAAGCAAAGACTTGGCAATTGCATTTGCAAGCGAAAATAAAAAGGAAAAAATAAATAAAGAGCACGCACAAAAAAGTATGCTGCATTTTAATTGAATGGCAAGAAATGGCACGACCCGGAACCATAACCATCACCGGAAACGGAAGCCAATGAAGTCAGCATAATCAGCAAGCGTAGCATAGCGCAGCGCATTAAGGTAGCAACAAACGATTGCCCCCAAAGCCTGTTCTGCATGTCTGCTAATGAAATATTCATTCCTAATCGATAATTCCGCACCATGGCAGCGCCGGCACAATAACCCAAAGCCAAAGCCAAAGCCAAAGCCGAAGCCAAAGCGAAAGCCAAGCTTCTGCAACAGCCACTGCCGCATTGAGAAAGTGCCATCGAATTGAGGACGAGAGTCAAGTTGTCTGCCGTTCGCCGGCCCCAAAACAAAATAAAATTCCAATATTTTAGCTCAAATTTATATACGCAACTTTCAGGGCAAAAGTCGCCGCCTGGCCCGGCATAAATCGCAGCATTTCGCTCCACAGCACAGCACATTTTATGCTGCCTCATTGGCCACATGGCGCAGCGGTGATATGAGTGCCATATACGACTATAAGTGGCGCTGTCCCAGGTCGGTCAGGCCATCATTGCCATCATTATCGTCGTCATCATCGGCATCATAATCAGATACTCAAATCTAAATCCCCTTTCACAAAATGCAATATTACTTTGTGTCTCTCTGAGTGGAATATTATATTTTCGATTGCATAAAATAAACATATATCATAACAATGATCGAACGAATGGTCAATTAAATCGATTTAAGCAGAAGGGATTTATTGTGAGAGTGAACATTCTTTTAGGTCTTCCTTCTCTATAGTAGAGATGAAGTACTTTAGAATTAATTGTGTTAAATTCTTAAGTTGATTCAAAAATTTATTGTTGTTCTGCTAAAGTGGAAAGTGGAATTTACTTCAATAAAGTAAATTGCTTTCACTTTTTACATTTAGTATATACAAGCAACTTGAATTAAAAATAATTTTATAGTTAATCATATCGTATTTAATTTAGGAACAATCAAAATTATTTAGCGTGTCATTAACATAATTATAAATACTTTATTTTAAACAGTATGTAAAGAGCCATGGAAATATTCTTACTGAAAAATTTGTTTTTTTGTTTCTTAATGAACAAAAACAAAATTACAAATAGTGAATATTAAAGAACAACAATTTTAAGATTTGAATGGAATACTTCAAAAATAAAAGTTTAAGTAGCTTACAAAATAACTACTTTATTTAGAGCAATCTTTATAAAAATATTTAATACTCGATTAACAAAATTAAATATTCTTTTTTCTTTTATTTGTTACTTTATCAAAAATTCAACTAAAACAAATAGGATATATAAATCGTATAAATTTAAATAGCAAATTTTACAGAGCAACAATGAAATTGAAGTAGAAAAGTTTGCACTCAATATTCACTTGAACAACGAAGGAATTCACATTCAATAACATTGACTCAAAGCAGTATTCGTACACACAGCACTATAGGTATTATTAATGCCAACAAATGGGTGCTTCAAAGTACACACAAGTGTGAAGCGTGCCCAAGTCCAGCCAATTAGAAATTCTATTAAAAGTTATTTGCAAATGCAACACACACGGACACAGACACAGACACACAGTCCACAGTTCACAGTCCATTGGGTGCAACAAAAAGCGGCAGCTGCTCGAGCAGCCAAGTATCCGTTATGAATATATCTAGGCTTATGCAATATAAAGCCAAGAGGAGTGCTTTTAATGCCGACAAGGAGGGGAAGAGGAGCGAGGAGTGTCAAGCCATTGTCTATGCATGTTCATAAATAGGAAATGCAGCAAACGTTGGCACCTCCATCAACCAGAGTAACCTCCAACCCGACACCAGAACACTGTAACAGACTTCAACGTGGTGTGCAGAGAGGGATTGACAATAAATTTGCATGCGAAGCACTTCCGTTTGAGCGGGCGAGCGGGGCAGGCAGGGGGAGGGAAGGGGCTTTTTAGACAGGAAGCCAAGTCCAAATCGGTTTATATGCAGATGAGCATAATTGATTTCAAATGGGTAACAAGAAGCCAGAAGCCAGGGATGGGCTGAGAGGTGGTTTCATTGTTTGCCAGTGAAGAGCTTAACGCCATAAGCAGCAGATGCCTCGATAGATAGCACACGACCAGGTGGAGGAGGAGGAGGAGGCGAAGAAGGATTGCTTGCTTGTTGAAGATGAAGATGATGTGCTGAGAGCAGAGCGCACTCATTAGACACTTGACGCTGGGCTGCAGCTCAGCACAGTTCAGTTGCAGATATGCAGCGATAACAGCCTTAGATAAGCAGGCAGCCAGAGAAAGAGGAGCGGGGGGAAGCTGCGACAGCCTCGCGCGCAAACTGGAGCAAGGACAACGGCGACAGCAGCAGCAGCAGCAGCAGCAATGCCAGCAACAACTTCACATAAAAATAACACGAATGAGAGCACAAAATGGTTACATTGCCTGTCGACTGCCAGCACGAGAGACCGAGAGAGAGAGAGAGAGAGAGAGAAAAAAAGAGCAAGAGAGCGAGAGTTACATGTAGACATATGTGCAGTCAGGAGGCAGGAGACAGCAACACAGCTGCCTGTGGCATCTTCACTCTGCCTCTATCCTCAGGTTGACCGGCCAGCTGCAGTTGGCCGCTTGTTGTCCTGCTGCCAGCCAACGAGTCCTTGTCCTGCACTAACGACAACGACAACAACAACAACGGTTGCTGTAACTGTAATAACAGCAGCAACGACAGCCACCTTCATTTGTATGTCCTGATTATGACAACTCAAGGAAATGCAGCCCGACTTTCGATACGTACAAAATTCTCCATGGAATCGCTTTCATGCAGACATCGCTCGCATATAGAATCACATTTGAGCCTGGCCTGGTATCTGTGTTAATTGGCTGGGTGTGTGACATAAAAAGTACTCCCTAAAACAAAAAAAGCATTGCATACGCGCAGGGCCAATTGGAATTACAGTCAGGGAAATCAATTTGATTTCATTTCGAAGCTGGCAGTTGGCAGCACAACTCACAACTCACAACTCGTATCGCAATCCGAATCGCTCGTAATTAAATTGAATGCTCGGGAAAGGCGTGCTCGGGGCTCAGACCGCCATCGCAATGCTCTTTGCATGGCCATTAAGTATACGCCTTCATGGTTAACTCTTGGCAATTAGCGTGGGCGAGTTCTCAGTCGATTTGCAGTTATGTTTTTGTATCCTACTACAGAACTAATAATAGCCAATAATCAATAATCACTGACTGGTATTTGGGATAATAATTAATATTTAAAACTAATTAATTAATGCTAGGAATTCCGTATTGACAGCTCTTAATTAAGAGTATTTTAATTAACTAAATAAAATAGTAGCATTAAATAAGGCAGGACCTATGAATATTTATAACTATATTTAGCTATTTTTGGTTTATATTTAATCAGTATTTGAGACCTCTGTTAATGATCGCTAATGATATTTAATCAGTATTAGAGACCTCTGTTAATGATCGCTAATGATATTTAATCAGTATTAGAGACCTCTGTTAATGATCGCTAAGTTCGATATCATTTAAAAAATTTAATTATTTTTAGGTCACCAATAATATTAACTTGTATCTACAACAAAAAGATGTAATAAAATAAGTCTAGTGAATAAATTCAGTACTACAATTTAATTCAGGCTGCGCATTTTACATTAATAATCAATGAGGTTGACTTTCGATAATTTATTAATTGACTAAATTAAATTCGTTCCGTTAATTAAATGTGTGCTGGTTGATGAAAAATAATATGACCTATAATATTATTTAAATTGCAGTTCACACAGTTTATTGTGAAAAATGTTCACATGAAATTGCTTTTAATTTTTGCTACTTCGCTGTCATAGCTGACAAGCCCTGACACCTTTGTGAAGTGTAAGCTGATTGGCATACGCGGCGTATGAGTGACAGTTCATATCAAATTACGATTATGGTTGTGTGAACATGGGACGACTAATGAGCGACAAGGGAGCTCAAGGGAACCAGAGACGACGGCCCTTAACTGATGGCATATTTTTTAACCTATTGCAGACGCAGACGAAAAAAAGAGAGAGACATAGTGTGAGTGAGGGAGAGATAGAGAAACAGCGAAATAAAGCTAAGCAAACGGAGCAGGTGAAAAAAACAGGAATCGAATCGAAACGAAGAGGAGAGTCAGCGCCGCTGGAGGCATCAGATTTTGCACGCCCAGGAGACGCAACGGTGATGTGGGACACATCCCGCAACGGGCGATGCAACAACCCCAACGTTATATACCGTCTGTATCTGATCTATATGGCACGGACGAGATAGAACTGCTGCTGGACGAGATACGTGAGCTGGAGCTGGAGCCGGTCTGCTGTCAGCTGGACGATGAGCAGGACTTTGAAATAGCTGGCAGCAGGGCCGGCGAGCTCTCGCTATCGCTCGAATCGCCATTGGGCACATGCACCTCATGGGACTCCCATGCCAACTACAAACAGCAACAACAAACGCCGCTGCCATGGGGCGTCGCCCTACACTGTGATCCGCAACACTTGAAAACGCCTACAGGGATTGTGCGCATACTACTGGTGGTAAGTCAATCACACTCCATTCGAGTCTTTAATATAGGATATTGAATGGGGTTTTGCAGTTATCCTCGGCCGTCTGTCTGGCCTGCGAATGCTCCGCGGGCACAGTCCAGGTCGGCCTCTTTCTACTGCCACTCATCGGGCGCCTGAGGCTGATGGTCTTCTGTGCGCTCTTCTCGCTACTCATCACATGCCTCATGATATTTCTCGATATTTCGCATATAGCGCTAATGTTCCCATTCAACTGGACGAAAGTGGTAAGCAAAATATCAGTTCATTACTGATAATATAGAAAATAAAAAAATAATACAAATATAGTATTTGTAATAGAGTTTACTGAGTTGAGGTTTAACTACTGTTTAATTGTTAATATTATTTTTATTCAAACATTTTCAAAAATTTAGTTACTCATTAATTATATATTTTAAGTTTTTTTTAGTCAACGCCGATATTTCTATAGAAATCAGAAATCACGTTAGTCATATTAGTAGAAAAAAGAAATTGCTTTAGATTAGATTATTCATTTTATTCAGCAATGCTAGTCAACAAATTTGTAAACCAATATTTTAAAAATGTAATTAAACAAAATAAATATTTATTGAAATATTTTATAGAGAATTTATAGAGCAGCAAGGGATTCAGATAGAACAAAAATAAACATTTGAAAGTTATATTTTCTGGATAGATATATTAAGCTTAAATTAAGTAATGTTAAGAAACTCACAAAAATAAAGTAAGAATATTTTTAATTGCTCAAATAATTAAGTGTAGAAAATAATTAAATGAACAGTTTTAAATTATTTACTTAATTTATTTCTTTTCTGCATAGAATACGTGGATGTACCTGAGCATTGGTTTAATATTTATTTTGAGCTCCACGCTGCTCGTCCACATGGTGCTGTATGCGACCGAGTACACATGGGTATCCAAGCACTCCAAGGACACGCTCCTAGCGACAGGCGTAAGAAAGCAAAATAGATATCAAATATATAACATGCAATTTATGTACATAAATTAAATTGTATATTTTAGCTGATTGGCTATATATGCGCCTTGGAGGCGCTGCTGCTGTCGGGCATCGCATCGTGGCCCTGGTCGCAGTATCGCCAGGTGCCCGACGATGCCAGCGAGCTGTTCATCGAGGATCGCGAGATGACGCCGATGAGTCCCATAAATAGCACCGATCTGCAGCTGCAGCCGGAGTCGAATCACAGTCTGGCGCCGTATCAGCACAGCAGCCAAACCAATGGCAATGCAACGGCGGCCGATGCATATAACCAACAACAATCGTCCTATAATCAAAAGCCTTATATACCTGGTGAGTGATGCATATAAATAATTGCAAAATAGCTTGCCAAACCAAATACATTTTGAGCTCAACAATTATTGAGAAAATTAATTTAGCTAGCGGTAGACTTCTTTGTTGAATAACTGCTTTATTGGGCACTCTATTGTTATACAATTTTCAGGATAGCTAGAGTTAATTTCTGTTAACGAAATGCTTTCATTCACTTGCAGCCAAACGACCCAATGAGCTGAACCAGCGCCCAACATTGGGTCACACACAAACCGCACGCATTAAACCGAATCAGCGTTATCGCGAGGGCTATCATTACCAACCGGTTGCGTCAACGTCCCGCCAGAGTCCCACATTCGTCGTAGGCGATGATCTGGGTGCCGGTCCATCCACGTCCCGTTCCAATGATAATTCTAGTGCGTGATACTTTTTATTCCTCAACAACAACAACAAGAACAAAAGCAACCACAAAATGAAATTTATATGATGATAGAAACCACAACAAAAAAAAACAAAAAACTAAAATTTTTGTCCACTATAAACAAATGTCAGCGAAAGATAAAAAGTTGAGGTTGCATTTTGGGTCAAAGAAACAAAACAAATTGTTGATTAGTTTAAACAAAAAAACAACAAAGTAAAACGTAAAGTTGGAAAAACGAAACCAAAACAAAAAATGAACAAAAAAAAACAAAAACCGCAAGCAACAACAATAATTAATTTAATATCTGTGTGTGTGTGTATAAGAAACAAGGTAAATTACGAGCAGAAATTTAAAGAATTTAAAACCAAGACAAGAACAAATTGTATGACAACATAAAAAATGATGATGAATGAAGAATGTTGAAGATGAACAACCATTAAGTTAAATGTATAACAACAAATTGTCGCCTAGGACTCGTAAATTGAAACCAAAAATAAAAGAAAAAACGTAAACAACATTTGGTTAGTTGTACAAAATAATAAATGTTAGACGGCCACGAAACTGGGCTAAAATTATAAAGAAATTACGAATAATTGGCAACGCTTTGGGCCAAATGCACAAAAAGCGATTCACAAATTTTTGACAATTCGAATGCAAAATTCAAAAAAGGAGCAAGCAAAAAAAAAGGAAAAGTCACAGCAAGGGAAAGCAGAGAGGAAGAGAGCGGGTTGCATACAATGAGCATGGAAATGGAAATCAACTTGTTATAAACGTAGTTTTGCTTATTTTTTAATAAAAACAAATAATTCAAGAAACGAATACGAGTGCTAACAAATTTTCTTTCGCTTTAATTTTAAAATATCAAAAAATGCAGGTTATTCTCAAAATTATAAATACAAAGTGATGGACATCTATTTTAGGCCCAAATCCTTTTCGACCTGTTGCGAGCACATGGCCATCATTTCATCCTTCACCTTCAGGAAGTTCTCCACAGCCCTGGGCTTAGCCTCGGGCCAAGCAGCCAAATCACGATAGATGGGACGGCAGAACTTCATGCGATAATTGGAGTTGGCGAAATCAATGATCTCATCCAAACGTTCAATGAGACGAGCACGAATACTCAAGCGATTGATGCGGAAACGCAGCTCGGCGTTCTTCGACTGCTTAAGATTGTAGGTGCTCTCCAGCAGATCAATCTTCTTTGCGTTCAGCTCAACAATGTCCTTGGTCTCAATAAGTTTGCCCAAGAAAGCAATCTGTTGATGCACCGAAATGGGTGTCTTAAGTTCAGGAATGTCAGCTAATTGCTCAACGGTCTTGGTGCTCCACAATGTCGTCAAATCCTTGATGATATTTGACAGCGTTTCATCGAATCTAAAATAAGCAATTCGAGTAGCAGTTCTATAAAGATTCTCTAGCTGCACTTACTTGGGAATAATGGGTGGCATGCCCTCACTTGTCAACCACAAATCCCAGTCGATAGCACTCAGCTTGTCCTTCTGCGCCGAATCCTTGAAGTAGTCATAAAGTGCCTCCTTGAAGTCATTGGTTTCAATCGATTTGTAGGCGAACTTCTTCAGATAATCACGCAGGAAGGGCTCAAAAACTGAGGGACCCCCAAGCAAGTCCTCCAAATAGCGCAAGAATGTGGACCCCTTGTAATAAGGCACCGAAGAGAAGGCATCATCGGGTCCACAGTTGGTCAAATCGACCACCAGTTTGGTGAGTTCGGGGGTATCAGAGAGTTGTGAACGCAACTGTAAAAAAAATATATTTACATTTCTTTTTTATCTATTTTTTTTCTCGACTTTAAACTATAATTGATAAAATTACTCAAAATGAAGAATCATTGTTCAAGAACACGAATCATAAACATCGAAATCATAGATAGTTCATTTGCTTTTCGTTCCTCGAATCAAATTAATTTAATTGAAATTTAAAAGTATCTATTAATTACTTACGCATTCCTGCAGCTCGATTAGATTGCTCAGCATCTTGAAGTCCAGCTCCTTGTCGCCTTGCATACGGCCCACAATCTTCGACTCGACAAACACGGTGAAGCCCTCGTTCAACCAGAAATGCTCAAAGTTCTTGTTGGTCACCAGATTGCCTGTCCAGCTGTGCGCAATCTCATGGGCCACCACATCGGCCAGCGACTTGTCGCCAGCCAGCAAAGTGGGTGTGACAAATGTGAGGCAAGGATTCTCCATGCCACCATAGGGAAATGAGGGCGGCATCACCAACAAATCGTATTGTTTCCACACATAAGGACCACACAGATCCGAGGCGGTCTTTAACATGGTGGATGTTTCCGAGAACTCCTCGGCGCAAGCATCAATGATGCCCTCCTCAGCCCACACATTCGAGTTTTCGCCCAGAGGACGCGAAACCAGCTTGCCAATGGCAATGGCCACCAAATAAGCTGGAATGGGCACCGTTTGCTTAAAGTGCGTCTTGCCCGCCTCCTGCTTGTCAATGATAGCGCTCATCAGCGCTGTCAACTCGCTGGGATGCTCAATAACGGCATCGTAGCTGAACTTGACCGCTGGCGTGTCCTGGCAGGGGATGACAGAGCGAGCGTGGATCGACTGGCATTGCGAGAACATGTAGGGATGCTGTTTGCCCAGCGTCTGGGCGGGACTCAGCCACTGCAGGGCACTGGCATTGTTGGCGGTTTCGTAATCAATGCGTACGCTCAAGCTGATAAGGATAAGGATTTATTATTTACAGTCAACTATAAAGATTAGCCACTTATCATCACCTGCCCTTTGCTGTGCCCGCTGGCAACTCCAGAGTCAGCTTTTGGCCCATATCGGGCACGGGATCGCTGATGAAGTAATTGATGGGCACTTCACTGCCGCCAGCCAGCAACGTGGCGTTCTTCACTTCAATATCGCGGACATCCAGCAGCTAAACGGGAGAAAGATATATAGAATTAACTGACAAATTGAAGTGGGCGATTAATGGCTTACAATCTTGTCCAGCTCGCTGCTCAGCACATTGAATTTGTGCAGCACGCTGCCTTTGAGCTTGGTGTTATTGAAGTCCACCTTCCAATTGATGGCGCTGTGCTCGGTTGTGATCAGCTCTGGCTGCGAGTAGCTGCTAGGATCAACTTTACCCAATCGGCCCATGTTGCGGCGTTGTAGCGTATACAATAGCGGTATGAGTGACGAACTGCTGTGAAGTCGGAGCGCCGGCTGTTGTGTTGTGCACAAGTTTCGTCGGAAGACTGCAAACAAACAGCAAAAGTTTACTTAGTAATATGCTGCTTAATTCGAGTGGTCGCGATAAGATTAAAAGCGTCGGTCCAATCAACAAAATTCGCTTGCGGTTAATAAATTATTGTAACATTACCAACGAAGAGACTGATAAAAAGTGCAAGTAATGAGATTTCGCACAGCAATTTAATTTGTGTGAGTGATGCAAAAATTGAGCGTGACCGCAATCGCAATTTTCAAAATTATCTATAATACCGAAAATATACCAATTGAATCACTGCCATAAATTACCAGTAAAAAGCTTATTGGCCAATATTTCAATTGGAAACTTTATAGATTTTCATCAACAAAAATTTAAAATGAATAATAAATTAAGTAATGGCATTTCGTCTGTTCGAAACATAAATTATGCCATTATTGGTCACACTGCGTGCCGGCAAAAGCTGCACCGATATATCGATAGCCACCCTGTGCTTTGTGCAAGAAATCGTCGCGCCATCGTGATTAACATTTTTGTTTTTTGTATATTTCGCTTAATAAATACGCTTTTAACGCAGCACATAATCTTTGGGATAATCCATAATGGCGGGGAAGCTCTCCAACGTCTCCTTATCAATATGATCCAGTCGCTGCGGCACCGTGCGCGGAGTGCGTATTTGATTCGTCACGTTCGCCAAGATTTCCTCAGGCACTTTATCATCGGCAAACAGATGCAAGCGCTGCATCGTGTGTCTGCGCTGCAGATTGCCAGTCATTGAATTGTAGACGGCCTTTTTCATGACCATCGTGGGATCCTTGTCATGTAGTTGCCAGGCGAGTGTCCAGGAGGCCCCACCTGGGTAGCCTGTGTGATGGAAGTAGACGCGCTTCACCCACTCGTCGCCAGGTAGCGCTATTTCCTTGGTGTTAATTAGCACCACATGGTCGCCGCAATCATCTGCAATTATTTTGTTGGGATTTAAACTTGATTTGGAGACAGACTGTGGCTTTTAAAGCTAACCTAGAGTTGCTGCAGCTTTATGGTAATCTTCTGCACTTGCACCGGCTTCACAACAACAGCAACACTGTGCGGCACTCGCGATACTCGTGACGTAACGCGCGTAAAATGTTTAACCGAATATCACGCGTTTTCACTTAAAACTAGAAAAATTGACTTTGGTGTTGTATTCAACTTACTCATTGGATGATAGATGGGCTTGTGCAGACCCATTAGATGAGTTTTAACAAGGCTAGCGGACTCGAAAGGATTTTGCCAGGTGCAATCGTAAATGTGCCATTGTCTTGCAAATGTCGCCCATTGCTGTAAGTAGACATTGATTAATTCCTATTGCTTGCCATTCAGAGATGGGTTCGCTTGCAATCAGACCTGCACACGCTTAGCTATCGACATATTTATTTCAATTAAATTGAAATTAAATCAAAACAGTCCAAAACAAGAGCACAATTTATTTACGTGCTTATAACCAGAGTGACCGTATGCCGCGAATATAAAAATACAACTGCGCATAGAAAATTATACCAGATATGCTTTGGTTACACTTTAAAAAATTTATATATTTTATTTCTAAAAACTTGGCTGAAAGATGTACGTTTCCTTCCAAATAAAAATAATTTATGAACGGATGTGAATTAGGTTTGGCATTCCCCAATTTTGAACAGCCGTGAAGTAGGCTTTGCGCAAATTTCGACTCGTGTGAAGTAGGCTGTGGACGCAAAAACGAGCCACTTGAAGTGGGCTGCGCTTAAAAACATTTTGCATGGGCAGCACTGGCGCAGGGACAGCTTGCGTTGGCGCGCAAAATTCAAATTCAAATCGGGTTTAGAGACAACAACGAATGTGTGTGATGATTTTTGTTATTTATTTTCGTTTGTAATTTCATTTAAACATTTTCTATAGTTACTAAAATTACTTATGCACTGTTTATTATTAATATTAGTTAAATATTATTGAAAATACATTAGTTGTTTCACGAAACAATTTATAAACATCCTTGGTACGTTCGCTGCCTTACAGTTTGCATTCGTTTTTATTTACTATTTTCTTTTGTTTTGTGTTAATGGAAATTTATATATACACATATATATGTATATTAAAAAACTAACAAATAAGTCTAGATTTAGTTACAGTTTCTCACTTATATACGTTTCCATTGTTTTTCATTCGCAATACAATACAATTCAATGAACTTAACGTAGTTGCTTTTGTTTTTTGTTTTTTTTTTGTATTAATTCGATTTACAACTCTTTGCCAAGTGCGGTTTTTTTATAGTTTACTTTACTTTGTCGTATATATATAGAGATATATATACCATATAATACACACGAGGTTCTGGATATTAGTTTTCTTTTACTTTGTGTTTTTTTTATAGTCAATTTTCTCGTTTTTCCATTTTCATTTGTTTTTTGTTTTAATGTACGCATATGAATTTTGTTTGTGTGTGGATTTGTTTATGTTTTTTTTATGTTGTTTTCGTTTAGGTATTTTTGTTTTGCATTTTTAATGAAAATATATGTATATGTTTTTTATATATAAAAGTTATGTACAATTTTGTGAGTTTAATGAAATTCCCTACTTGACGAGCTTTCGTTTTTTTGTGTTGTTGCTTTGTAATGCGAAATTATTGTTAAAACTTTTCAAGTGTATGAGCATTTTGTTTCTTTTTTTTTATTTTTTTTTTTTCGTTTTGTGTAATTAATTTAATTCGGTAAAATGAACAACAAAAATCGTATATTACATAACAAAGAAACGGCAAAAAATGAAACTTGCAAATTGTCTCCGTTTCTGCTCCCGAGTTGGGCACCCAGTGGCTGAGGGGGGGAGGAGGTGTGAGGAGGAGGGGGTGAGGGCCAGACCCAGTTTAAAGCCAGCCAATGGCCTACAGACTATTTTTGGCACCGAATCAACATAAAAAATGAGACGAGAAAATTGCGCAAAAGCGTCGCCACATTGCACAAGCCCGCGAGCTGTTTTCGCGCTGTTTTACAGCAGCTGCAGCTACAAATGTATCTGTATCTGCAGTTGTATCTGTATCTGCGCTGTCACGCCCCCCGCTGACGACAGCTGACAAAGTTTCGGTTGCGCTCAGAGCACTGAGGCCGGCGAGCCGGTTACTTTCTGCAGCATTTGCATGAGTTGCTCCGTTGCCGACTGATTGCCACCACCGCCACCGCCTCCCACGCCCACGCCCACTCCAACGCCCACGCCCACGCCCACTAGACCACCGACCAGCCCACCAACGGCAGCTGTTGATGATGGTGGCGATGAGATCGATGTGGCTGCCGATGCCGATGACGAGGACGATGGCGTCAGCGCCAGCTTGGATTCTGGAGCAACAAAAGAAGCTGTGATTAGATTCGATCTGTTTTGTTAGTTTGCTAATGTCTATGGACTGCCTTGCATACTGTCATCGCTCTCCAGGTAGGTCACGTACGAGTCTGTGCTATCCGGATGATGGTGCGACGTTATGCCCGAGTCCATGCTGCTGCCCCCGGGCGGCCCGTTCATTTGCTGACCCGGCGGTGGTGGGTGCGGTCCCTGCGGCGGATGCGGCAGCACCGGCATGCCGTTCAAATCATACCCATGCATCTGCAAATCCAACAAAAAATGCAAACATTTCAATTACTCATTTGGAAATATATCTAATTAATTTGATGCTAAAAGCAGACTTTCTATAAAACCTAAATATTTTTTTAGTTTTTTTCATTTAGTTTTCTTTTTTTTTAATTTTAACTTGAGCAAATAATTCAAGTTTATGAAAAGCTGAGATGTGCAAGCAAACCTGCGTCAACTCTGATTGGCTTCATTGAACAGGTGTTAATAAATCCCTGCCGATTCTTTTCTCCGTCGATGATGCTACGTTAAATGCCATGGTTGAAACTTATTAACGCCTATTTTTATGAAATAAGTGTCTTCGAAATTTATGAATGGATGATCGATATCTAGCATTAAAAACTTCTATGTAATATCTACCGGACCGAGGTTGAACTCAGGGTCTCTTACAAGTCTCTTACAAGTGCATTGCAAACAAGCACCTTAGCCACTTCGCCATCAAGTTAATTAAATTATATTATTACTAAGCGCATTATAATTTCTATGTTCCTATGGGCAATTAGTGTAAATTCTTTTGCAACTAAATTGTTTTTACCCCAATCTTAAACTGTTTGGTGTTGTCTCTTACCTGATTGACCAGTTGCTGAAATGCAGGCGTATGCGTATTGATGGCCCCGTTGCTGTCGAGATCGGCGTGCAGGGCAAAATCGCTTAAGGCTTTCCATGGCGGTTGATATGTCTGCACGTCCAGACCCTGCAGATTGAGAGGCGAATCGTGTCGCACCGGCGAGCTGGCGATCATCGGGATGCCCTGCATGGCGCCATAGCCGAGCTTGCGACCCTCCTAAAATCCATTTAAGATACACCATTTTATTAGTTGCTAATAATTCGAAAACCTCTGTTAGATGCATACCTTCTCCTGCTGCATTTGCAACTTCATTTGAATGGTCTTCTTCTTGTCCTTGCAGCGCTTGTTCTGGAACCAGACGCGGATGACACGCGGCGAGAGTCCCGTCATCTCAACCAGCTGCTCCTTCATGAGCGCATCAGGTCGCGGATTAGCATTGTAGCAGGTTCTAATAATTGTGAATAAGTTCAGGTAAGTTATTGATTCAATCGTGGGGGGGTTTGAGGGGCTTACCTCAGCGTATGCAGCTGCTTCTCGTTGAGCACGGTGCGCACTCGCGTCGGCTTGCCATCCGATGGACCCGAGGGACGCTTTTCCCTAATACTTTTGTGTGAGCCCGATTCACTGCCAGAATCTGCAAGGAGAACATAAAAATTGTTGTCAATTGATTCGCAATCATTTTGCTATTTTTGCACTCGCTTTGAAGTTGCCTGATAAATTGCTGCCCTCGAGCATCGACAATTCCAATGTCACCCCAAAAATAGATCCCCCTTTTTGTCAGCCTCCCTGAGTTCGTAATTGGAATGTTTGGCGGCACGGGCAAGAATCAAGTGTGATTCGCAGTTCCAGTCTCCAAGTTCTAGTTCTTTTTTTTTTTTGATATTTTCGGGCCTTCGTAATTAAGTCGTGTTTCACAACACTCGCTACAACTTGTTATCGTTATCTAATTTCGATCGCATCGATGAATGAAAAGCAGCGCCAGTCTTGCTTCCCCCTCCCCAAAAGACAAAAATGAATAACAGATCGATCGTGATCGCGATATCTTTTTGTCTTTCGCTGTCTTTCGTTGTACTATATGTACATAGGTGCGGTGCCTCGTTTGAAGGTGCAGCCGCCTCCCCAACAATTGAAAAATCATCAAAAACACAGTTGTGTTTTGCTCTCAGTTGTGCCAAATTGCCAAAAACTTTTATACAAATTAAAGAGACGCGCTCCCAAAAATCAGAGATGCCATCAGCGATTGTCTACCAGAAGAAGAAAAGGAAAATTCTATTGGAATTCTTCAAGAGAAATTCATTGAAGAGTTTCCTTTTTCAATTTAAAGGGAGCTTGCAGGGGAATATAAAAAAAATAATTTAAAAGTGACTTAAGAAATCGCAATAAAATTGTAAAATACATAAGGCAATTCTTTGAAATTCTATGCATGAAGCCAACAATAAAAATATTAGGAGAATATTTAAAAAAAAAAAAGGCAAATGAATAAATATTAAGAAATTCGCTATAAAGTGAACCGGCAAAATTCTCTGGGAATTTCTCAAGAAAGCTTCAAAATAAAAGGTATAAGCTTATATTTATCAGCTACTATTTTCATATAAAATAATATTAAGAAATATTACCTATCATCATGAATAGAAATAGAAATTAAATTAGCTGAAAGGAACTACTGAAAAAATTAGTTAATAAACTATCAAAAGAACTAGTTAGGAAACCAAGGGAGATCTCAGAGGAACTGTGGACTTCAAAGGGCCGCAGTTTGGCAAACACACTTGAGGCAACTTGAGGCTGCGTGCCGCATTCGAGTAGAGAGCAAACAGAGGCACAACAACAAGTGGGCAGCAAGCAAGCAGACCCATGAATGGCAGTCACGGGCCGAGAGAAGCTGATTGATCAGGCGCTGCAAGAGATCGAAGATCCGCAGAGATCGACAGAGATCTTCATTCCAAGTTGTAGTTGTAGAGAAGCCGAAACTTGAATCACTCGTAGCACAGCAACGAAAACGAGAAAATTCCCAAGAAGTTGTCAATGTTTGCCCGCTTGAATGCTTCAGTGCAACGCCGAGTATTGTTTGCCCCCTGCCCCTGCCCCTGCCCCCTCGACACCTTTTGCGAATTCGCCGCCAAACTATTAGGCACCTCTAGGCTCCCTCTCTCCCCCCCCCCCCTCTGGCTTCCTCTATCTCTGTGTTCGCTTGGAGCCCGCACACGAGCTTCATTGACTTTGACAACACCGCCGCATGTTGATAAGGTCTGTTGGCTTGTTCGACTGCAGTGTCTTCTCTCTCTCTTTCTCTCTGTCTCTCTCTTGCACTCTCGCTGTCTGCGTCTTCAGGTTAAACAATAAGATTATGTTGACGATATGGTTTGACAATTGTCGTACATTGTTTGACGTTTGACGTTTGCCGATTTCTATTGACACTCGTATCGCTTACAAGGATGTAACGCTGTTTTTCTAAGAATAAAACACGACCGCAACCCTTTGTACTGCCGACCCACTCTCGCCCTCTCTCTCTCTCTTTGTTGCGCTATCTCATTCGGTGAAAAGCTATTTAGCCTAATTAGGATGCAATTGCAAACTGTGCGAATAACTAGGCCACACAATGGGCCCTGTTAACCGTCGCCGTCGCCGTATTCGCAATTAACGCTAATTGGCAATAGTTTCAGCAGCGTTGACTGCGTTTTGACAGCTGCAAGTTTCGCGCTGGGGATTCTAAGAAATGAATTGTCAATAGAACTAAGAGTGTTTCGATGAAGTTTCAAAAACTTATTGCGAAAGTCCTTGAGAAGCCAGAAAAAAAAGGAAACAAAGCTTATTTTAAATTAAAATGACAATTCTCCATGACTACACGGAAGGAAATATGAGGAGGAGCACCTATTATAAACTATAATTTGTAAGACATTTGTAAGAAAACTATTCTATAACAAATCAAAGGGAAGAAATTCCTGGAAAATATTTCGATGTTTGCTGAGAAGCAGAGAAAAGCTGAGAAGCAAAAAGAGGTATAAAAGCTAAAATATACGAAAAATATTTGTTTTGGCATGAAAACTTTTCTAGAGAAACGAGACGAGAATACAGGGAAAGATCCACAATCAAATCTTTAAACGCAGCAAAACACAATTCATAAGATCGCAATTAATTCTTTAATGTTTCGAATCGAAAGTCTACTGATATAATATATATATAAATATATATTTAAATCGATTACCCTAGCCAGCTTCTTTTTCAATCTCTGTTAAAAATAACTCCTCAGTCTTGTGGCTATTATTGCTATTTAGCATAAATAACAAAGAACCCCTAAGAAATGTGGCAACTGTTTGCCGCCCTTAAAGGCAACTCTCGAAAGTGTCGCCTAAACAATTGAATAATAAAAGTCATCTCAAGTCGATGTCAAGTCGCAACTCAAGTCAACTCGAACTCAAGTGACATCGGCACTCGAGTCAATTAAAAGACGAGATGGATATACCCTTGAAAAGTGCTTGGTAGTCGTAATGAGGTTGACTTAAAGTATATAAGTCGATGTTCAAGTAGTTGTCACTCACCTGACATTGAACCCAATTCGCTGGAATGGTTATTATTGCTAAGATTTGTATTGTTGTTGTTACTACTGCTAATGTTGTTGTTGCTCTCCACCGATGACGATGTTAGACTGCTCTGCGACGACTTCTCCAGCACATCGTGATCCTCCTTGCAATACAATGCGCCCGCGTCGCGTAACGCGAACTCATCACCTAAAAGACGGGTGGGGGGAAAAATCAATATTATTTTGAAATAATAAAAGAAGAAATCGGGTGGAATTTACCTGGCAGCAATTGTCGGGCACACGCTGAACAACGAAAACACTCGATGTGAAAGATTTTCGTTTTGGCTCGCATTACAAAATCATTTTTGCTAAAGGAGTTACCGCATTTATCACATTTTGTACCAAATAACCTGAAAGAGATAGAAATAGCGAGAGGGAGAGAGAGAGTGAGTTAGTCTCATGATTAGCTGGCAATGTGAATGTATGTAAAGGGCCTTGAATAAGTTCAAGTGCTGACCGCCTCTTGTTTATGGCTATTGAATAACATAAAAAATACTGAATAAATAAATATAAAAAAAATATGAACAGCAACTGTGTCGCTTTTGTGCGCCGGCCGCGTTGCGAACATCAATCATTTGTGCAAGTAAAGTGTTAATTTATAGCCCTGCACGTGCTAATCAATTATTCAAAGATTTGCCAGGCAAATACCTCGAATACAAGTAGTTTGGCTAGACTTGCCAACCGACTAACTGACTAACTGACTATTAAAGTCTCATTGCACGTCATACGGGCGAATGATGAAACCCGTGAGAGCCACAGCTGTTGCCTAGAATGTTGTCTCACCCCCAACATGCGTTGTTTGGCATGCTCCATCTAATTAACATGGCCAACAAGCCGCCGTCGACCGTTGCTACAATTCCAAAAGGCCAGGCGCATGATCAGCTCAGTGGAGCGCGTGGAGCGTTATTGTAGGGTATATTTAACTAGTTATTATAATTAGAACATGCTTAGCCAACCATTTTTCCCTTTACTTTTTAATTGATCTCGTTTAGTTACCTAACATAATCACGCTTGCAATAGGTTTTGCCATCGCGCACAAAACACGTACAGCTCTCGTCCAGAAATTGCCTGCATTCCTGGCACTTTAAGCACGCCGCATGCCATTCCAGATCGGGTGCGACGCGCAATATATACTGATCGTGTATTTGCCCTCCACAGCCCACGCAATGCGACAATCGTTGTTTTTCTGCAAGTACAAGTTCAAATGAGAAATGTCCGTTAGAATTGCATTTGAATTCAAATTTAAACTGCAGCGGATAAGCTCGCTGCTATGGCACTCGCAGCGCTTACATTACATTACATGCTAACAGCAGCTGTAAAGCTTTCTAACGCCACTGTTAGCTGACAGTTGTGCGCGCTGTTAAGTGAAAAAACGCGATCGTGCGGAAAACGTTGTGACAAATATCGCAATTAACAATGTTTTAATAAACAATGTGTTATTAAAGTGATTCGATTGTGATTGTGATAATGCGCCTAATGGCCGACGGCAAAAGCAAGCGTCGGCATAACGCTTAAAGTGTATTTAAGCTGGCGATGCACTTTTTTCTTGTTGTTGCCAATTATGTGGCCTGCGAATAACTGTAAACAAATAAATGAGTAAGTACGAAAACAAAGATGGCGCTAATTAACAGAACTGTAATCAAATAATCCGCGGCAGAGGGCGCTGCGTGTGTTTGTCCAAGTTGCTGGGCAAAAGAAACTTTTGTCGAAAAACATTTGAAAAATTCATAAATCTGCCAAGCGACGCGCACAGTTTTCAAGTATTTAAGTTGCAACTTGGGGTAAAAGTTTTTCTTTCGCCCCCCTACACACAAAAATAGCAGAAAAAATCAATGCAATCATTGCCACATTATGTACGAGTGCCCCACCCCTCCTTTCCCCACCACCTTCTCTTTGGCGTCTGTCCGTAAAGCCTCTGCGTGTATGTGTGTGAGGCTGTAATCCATGACAGGGCAAACGAAAGAAAGAAAGAACGAAAAATAAAATGTAAAAAGAACTTTTGCAACAGGAAAAAGTTTTTGCCTGTTGAAAAATTAAGAAAAACTTTGACGCGCGTTTAGCACGTTTTAAATGTTTCGTTGTGCCCCCGCCCCTCCCCCCATCAATACACACACACACACGTAGAGCGAGAGAAACACACACGAAGCTTTGTGGCTGTTTCCTCTTTGTATCTTTAAACGTGGCTGCGTATCGCAGTTTGTTGTATTTGTATCAGTCAGCGGCTGCTGTATACGAGCACACATACAAATCTACTACTGTAGATGTGTGTGTGTGTATCTTGCGTATCTTTCGCACTCGCAGCCTCTGCACATGAATTATTTATAAAGGCGGAGCAGACAAGTTGCTGCCCGTTCGTTGTTGTTCCTTTTTCTTTGCTGCTGTTGTTGTTGTTGTTGTTATTTTTGCCGTCTTTCTTTTTTTTTTGTATTTTTGGCGAGAATTTTTTTCGCCTGGTTTTCTCGTTTGGTTGCGTGTATTTGTTGCTTTCATGCTTCAAGCACTTCAGACGCCAGCCTCGCATTTACTTCCATGTACACTGCGCTCTCTCTCTTCTTTCTTCCTTCTTCCCTCTTCTCTGCCCCCCACGTCTCATTCCCATAGCAATCGGCCTTCGTCAGCAGCCCTCAAGCTCAAAGCTTCAAGCTTGAAGTTCCAGCCTCAGCCTTTGCCTTTTTGCGTAGCATGTGCGCTTTTTTCTGTTCATATTGCCGTTGCGCTCGCACTCAAGGCGCCAAATCACGCGATCTCGCTTGCGCTCGCATTGCCTGCAAAGCTACCCTATATAGTCAGTTGTTGCTGTTGTTGTTGTTGTTGTGTGTGCGTGGCCACCATTTTTCTTCTTCCTCGTTGTTGTTATTGCTTGAGCTGTTTACTGTGCTCGTTGTTGTTGTTGTTGCCTTTGGACAGCTTTTGTATAAATTTGCAGGCTGCGTATCTTTTGCTGACTGACATTTCGCATTCATTGTTTGTTGCCTGCCTGCCTGTGTGTGTGTGTGTGTGTGTGTGTGTTGGTGTTTGTCTCTGCCTTAATGATCCTGCGCACTGCGTTTTCATTTTTCTTTTACCCCCCCAACCCCACCCCCAACACACACACACGCACACACACCGCAGCCATTACGAGTCGTAATGGGAATTTAAGCGCAACTCCAACGTTGCCGCTGTGTTTGTATCTTTTTTTCGTTTGGTTGAGGGAGTTTCGGGGGTCCTTCCGCTTTTTGCGGCGTATCTTTTGCATGTTGTGCGTCCCAAAACCGCCCTCCCCCCAACAAATTTATGGGGGTTGTTTGGTACCGCGGGGGATGGCTTTGGCATTTGGCGCGTCGTGGTCTGGGCGATTTTTCGTTTTTCGGCGCTTTTTGCGGCACACTTTGGGTTGCTGCTGTTGGACAGACAGACAGACAGATAGACAGACGAACGGACAGACAGATGGTGGCGGCAAAAATGCAATTTTCGTCTCGTGTTTGTCGTCTATGAATTTTGCCTTGCCACTGCGGCAGGCGAACGCGTTCGTTGTACGTGTGAGTGAGAGTGTAGGAGTGGAGGTGGTGCATGGGAGAGGGAGAGAGGGAAGGCAGGCGGGTGTGTGAGGTGTGGCATGCGGCTGTTGCGGCTTTTTCACTTTTAACGAGCAACGGTTTCGCCAACATTTGCAGCATTCGCAGCATTCGCAGCATTCGCAAGCTGCGTGTCATTTTTCCATGTCTTTCCCCAATTTTTTGGCTATAAATTTTTCAATTAAACAACTGACAACAGCAACAAATGGCAACACGTTGTTTTTGTCATCTTGGCTTTAACTCGCGATTTTTTTATTTGGCCTGTTATTAAATTTTTAACGACCGCACCTTTTGGCTGCTGCTCTTGAACCTTTTGCTCTCCTTAATGTCATTCAAATTGAGCGGGGAATATTTTTAAACAGCAAACTTTAGCAGCGATTTGTCGCTGTAAATATATCTTGAACATGAAGCTAAAAGTATCTCAAGATTGGCTGCTAACTACAGCGCCTAGATTTGATATCGAGTATCTGCATCTGGCGCGTTTAACCGTTTTTATCGAATAACACGCGTTTCGCTCGTGTCGAGCGGGAAGCAAGAAGAAAGTCTGGCTTGATGGATAGTCGTTGTCTAGCTTGACAGACTTGCCAGCCAAAGGCAATAAACATATCACGGCAAAATAATGAACGCCCATCGACAACGTGCCCAAAATGGCATGAGATGTGCAGCTAACCGGCAGCAGCTGCTTATCACAGTCGGCAATCTTTCAAAAGCTCCAAATCGAACGGGCTACAAAATAAAAAAAAGAAAAAAATCGAGGCTAAAGAAATGCAAGGCAAAGGCAACCAGTTTTTTGCAATGGCAACATGGCTGAGCTCAGGTCTCTGTGCTCCTTGCGCTCTGTTCGCAGTATCGCTTTTGCAGCCATGTTGTTGTTGCAACATGCAAAATGCAAAGCATCGATAAGATACAATGCGAGAACGAGAGGCCAGCCTCCCAGTCTGCCCAGCACACAGCGTTCGCTCAGTACCCAGTTTTCTGAGGTTCGAAAAATTATGGAAGCTCTGCGGATATGCGCGCGATTTCAAAAGCAACTACTGTTTAAGTCATTTGGGTCTTCTGCCTGCTCGGCTGCCTGATTGGGGTCTGTGTGGCTGTTTGTGGGGAGTATTGTAGGGGGGGGGGGAGTAGCAGCTACCTTTTGATTTATGGCGCATTTGTTGAATGAAACACAAAGCGCAGCCACTGACAGTTGAGCAGTTGAAAAGCAAGTGCCGCCGCCAAAACTAGGAATTTCACATGCTCATAAAAATGCGACGAGCGACACCAAGATACAAGCGACAAGCTACACAAGTCGCCCCCACAACATCAACATCAACATCAGCAGCAAAACAAGAACCGAGAAACTATCAAATTTTGTGATTGCTGCCGCGTGACTTCTACGAAAATTTGTCATTTTTCCAGGAATAAAGCGAACCGATTTTTTTTCTCACTCGTTTTCCTTGATGTTGTTACCTGGTTTTTTGTTGGTCTCCAAAACGAAACGCTTAAAAAATTAATGATGACAGCCAGCGCAGCGCGTTGGGAACACGTGCCGCATGCACGGCAATCGACCGCCGATTTCGATTTCTCGAATTCACATTTTGACAGACTCATCAATTTTGTAGATAGTACGAAACGAACGAAGCCTTCATCCTGCTCTTCCTCTCTCTCTCTTTCCCTGCCCATACATTCAGCTCGGTCCTTTTGGTCGTTCTCCACTGATTAGGCAACATTCGTTGGCCATTGTTTTGCTCTGCTGCGTGGGCTGGGTTGGATACTTCCCTTTCGTTGTTCATCTCGCTCTGAGTTCATCTCTCTGTCCGACTGTCCGCCTGTCTGTCTGTCCAACTGGTCACTGGGTTTTTGTGTGGAAGGAAGCTTTGTGGTTTTTGATTTGTTTGTCTGTCTCTGCTTGCTGGATCCTATCAATTATGTGGTCCCTCTATCTGTCTGTGTCGAAGCCTCCCCCTCTCACACTTTTTGCCTTTCTCCTTATCTCTCGCTCGCTCTCTCTTTCTCTGTGTCTTTCGGTGTGTTGCAATTTTGGGGTTTCTGCAGTCCCCAATCGTGCTGATTGTGTGCCTTAAGTTGGCTTAATTAAGTGCAGTTGCTTTGACAATGACAACGTAATCTTCATTTTGCTATGGGCCACATCAAAAACAACTGACCGCTCCATAAATATACATTGTACCTGCATAACATACACACATATGTATATAGAGTATAAATATGTATGTTTGTACATAACATATAAATTTGCCTAATTAATTACACAAAACACCAAAGAGCATTTCGGTTGGGGGAACAGCACCAAAAACAAATACAGGCCGAGATACAGATGAAGCGAAAGAGTAAATTGGAAAACTAGAGATGACAACGTGAGCTTGATTTTGTGTAAGTGATGGGAATAGAAATCAAATAAGCATTTAATTCAATTCAGAATTCAGTTTGGAATCAGAGATTAAATTTCTAAAATTGGATATTCTATGAATTCCAGCTTGTATTTAATTATCATTATTTTGTTTTATAATTCATTTTATATTCAAGTTCAATTTCAACCTCAACTTACGGCTTTTGATCATCAAATTTTCCCATCAACTTTTTGATTATTTCGGTGTTTGCTTTCGCAGTTTTGCAACAATTTGAGCATTGGTATTCGAATGGCCCCAGCAATTTACTTTTATTTTGACTTCAATTTGATTGATAGACAGATTTGTTCGTGTCACGCGCGTGGCGTTCATCTCTCCAATGAATGTGTGTAATCCCAAGCGCAGTCAATATAAATATAACAGAACTGAACAGTTGGCTGCGATTTGGAATCAATCGGCTCGATCAACTCAATCGATTCGAAAATAAAAAAAAAATAAAGAAAAAAGAAATAAAACAAAAAACGCTGAGTGGAGATGAAAAACACAGAGGAGAAGAAACCAAAAGAAGCCGCCGGCTGTAGACACTTTGAAGTGTTTGATTTTCGTTGTTGTTGTTGTCGTTGTTGTTGCTGTAGTTGTTGGCTGTCGTTTTATTGAAGCCAAATTTGAATACGAGACATGCAGCAAGCACAAGCGGCAGAAGCTGCCAATGCCGCTTGCCGCTGCCGCTGCCGCGACATCAAAGAGTGCCTGGACTCAAAATGGACATGGGCCTGCAACACAATTTATGCCAGCCAAAAGACACACATACAGCGAGATATTTGAGTGGTGTTGCAAGCAGCAGCAGCAGCCGCAGCGACAGCGGCAGCAACGGAAATGACCTTTTTGTGCGTGTGTGTGTATGAAACAAAATGCCGACGAGACGAGGCAACTGCAACCGAGTTCTGACTGCGATTCTGGATGCTGCCACAGATTGTTGCCGTTGTTGTTGTTGCTGTTGTTGCTGTTCTTGCTGTGGCTGTGTTGCCGTGTTGCGTGTTGCTTGGCGCGCAGACAGATGACAAGACGCGATAGTGTCGGAGCCTGAGCTCCTCTGAGCTTCTTGTACAACCGGCTCGTTGTACGGCAACAAAGTCGAGATCGACAGAGACCGAGAGAGAGAGACTCTTGGACACGCGGGCTAAGTGATGATCATGATGGGTTATTAGGCAGGTTGCGTTGACAACGCATTTGTCTTGGCCAACCGCCGACGCAAGGATCCCACTGGGTGTGTACTCTGTATGTGTGTGTGTGTTTGATAAGCGCGCGACATTTATTTATGGTGTTTTAACACAAGTGTCGCCAATGGCCAAAAAAGGCGCCGTGAACCGAGCAAACGATCGAAACCCCGAAATACCAACAAAAAAAAACACACACACAAGAGACAAGAAAGGTTCACAGAGAGAAAGCCGTCGATTCAATTCAATTTCAATTTGAATTTTTTTGTGTAGACTGACGGCTCAGCGTCAGTAAAGACTCGAAAAGTGTCAAATTAACGTCAACTCGACTTCAACTTCACAGCGAGTCAGACTCGAAAAGTTGCCCCAAGTCGAGCGTCACGTCACAGCCAATGTTGCGGTGTATAAAGAAAAGCAATTAAAGCTAAACAACAAATTGAAATTCAAATACAAATTCGATATCCAAATTGGAAATCAAAATGCAGTTTAACCTTTTAAGGCCGCATGCAACATGTTGCAAATGCTGACAGCCCGACGCCCCACAAAAAAAACCAATTTACATATTCAACTAGTTTGCAGTTTTGTTTTTCTCCGCTTTTTGTTATCACAAATTTGGTTTTTTTTTTTTCAATTTTTGACTAATTAGCAAAACAGTTTTGCTTTTTGGCCAAGATAATGTGAGTTTAAGATTTGTGGATTTGCGTGTGGCACATTGTTGCATTACAGTTTGTTTGTTTGTGGCTGGATTGCTATTGCTGTTGTTGTTGTTGTTGTTGTGGTTATGCGTGTGTTGGAATTGTTGTTTTTGCTCTCGATGGCAGGCGGCTTGTGTAAATATTTGACCTGACGCGTGTGAACTTTAACAGTTTTTATGCTTTATTTGTCGCAAATATTGCGCAAACATGGCCAGGCAGGCAACGCAGCTCCCTCCTCCTGCCAACTCCTTCTCCACCACTGCTGGCCAACTCTTGGCAGTCTGTGGCAACAACGACGACGACGACGACGACGACGACGACGTTGCCTTGTTTGCATTTCGGGCCTCGGGGATGTTCAAGTTGCTGTTGTTGTTGTTGCGCATGCGCGCACCTTTTGCACTTGCGATTGTTGTTGTTCTCGGTGTTGCTGTTCTTGTATTGTGCTGTTGACCGTGTTGCTATGGTCGACCCCCCCTGCCCGCCCCCCTCTACTGCACGTGCAGCTTGCAACACGCGTTAGCAACATACTTGCTGCAGTCGGCAATATATCACTTGAATGCTGCAAATTCTATAAAAGCTGCAGCTAGAGAGGAGCAAATCAGCACTAGGCTGAGCTTTAATTAATGATTCCGAAAATGGGCAGCATTTGTTGCTGAAAAAGCTTAAATTGATTGAGTCTGATTTCTATAAAATGAACTGCGAAAACGTTGTTGAATGGAAGCTTTAAAGACATTAACTGTTAAGATATGTATTGGTCTTCTTGAAGTGGCTTTGTTGAGGCGCTGCTTGTCTGCATTAAGCTTTTCTACATTTTCCGTTTATTGCACAATACTACAATTCAGTTTATTGCAAGAGTCTGGACATGGATGTGTTGGACAATATGAAAAGGTATTATTCACAATTGCAACTAAATGTTCATTTCAAGATTTAAATCAATTTTTTTAATGCCAGAACTTTATTGAGACTTTACCAGGCACTGGGAATTTTTATATTGCTATTCTATTTAGTTGAAAAATGCAACGGTATGCAACTTTTAATACAAGATAATATTTAAAATATTGTTTTTTTTTTCTCATTTTTTTATTTGTACTTTTTATTATTTCATTTGCACATGGCCAAGTTATCCGCATAACTTCCAATTTTTTTTCTGACGTACTTTCAACAGTTTTTCCTTAACTCTCTTAAGCTTTTAAGAACTTTTGCGTATGCTTAAATTTAAGCACTCGCTCGAGTGCTCATCTCTAGAGATGCCTGAAGCGTTTGCTTTTGCCTGGGCCCTCGCGTTGAGGTGTGCCTTTAAGTCGCATTCCTATGCACATTGCACAGTGCGTATAAGTGCCTCTGTGTGTGTGTGTGAGAGTGTGTGTGTGCACCGTTATAAAAACTTAAGACCTCATTAAAAGAGGCCGCCGCTGCTTTATGGCTGACCAAGATCGCGTTGACCATTTAACGCCGTCATCTTATACTCATTCTCGGCATTCTCGCATCTCGTTGTGGTCCTTTTATATGCCCTGCCAAGACTAACTACATATGCTACAAAATACAAATATATATATACATACATATATACATATATTTATATGTGCATAAAGTTGAAGCTGGTCGATTACGCGCACGCAACGGCAACGACAGAATGGTCTAAAGTCTAAAGTTGCCGATCAAAATATTCATTTGGTCAGCTCGGTCGAGTCAGGCTAAAAGGAAGGCCGCCAAAGGCTGCGCGTTGTTCATGCAAATTTTAACTTCATTTCGGCTTCGTTTTGTTAATTAATTTATATTATTTTATTTGGGTGTCGTATACAAGCGAGCCACAGATCCCCAGATCGCTGTGGTTGTTGCTGCTGTTGTTGTTGTTGACATGCCTTGTGGCTGCCTGCAATCGTCGCCGAGGTTTTTGTTGCTGTCGCCCCCCTCTCTCTCTCGATCTCTCTCTCTCTCTTTCTCTTTCTCTGGGCATCTGCATCTCTGGGTCCCGCCAAACGAATGAACGAACGAGCGAACGACAAATTTATATTTAATGAGCTTCATAAAATTTGAATTTCAAAGGAGCATTGCACCGCTGCGGCATGTTCGAACTGTTCCTGAACTGTCCCCGGATCTGCGGCGTTGATTGCCAGCCGCCGCCCGAGCTCAACTCTCCGAGTCCAACTGCAAGTCTCAGTCTCCATCTGAGTCTGAGTCTGAGTCTGAATCCGAGTGGAGTTGTTGCCGGCAAACTGGTCAATGAAGGTATATAAATTGCTGGTTTTATGGCGTTTTAAGTAGGCCTGCTTTATGGTCCTGCTCGAGGTCCACTCGACCACAGACCACAGTCCACTGCTCACTCGCACTGCACTAGGCACTCACATTCATACTCACACCTGATGCTATGATTCATTGGCGCTGTGTGGTCGTAATCATCGACAACGACGTTGTCTCTTCTGTCTTCTGTCTTCAGTCTTCAGTTGAGCTCTTGCTGCTCTTTGGCTGGAAGACTTATTGCTGCCCACTTAGGCGACAAAACGTTGCTGGGGGAACTTCCTCACAACACTAACTAAAGACGAATCCCCTGTACCCTATCCTACCCTACAGATCTGCAATTCTCATGTCTCTGCAACTTGTTCAGCGAGTTTCTCACCTCGCTGGCAACATTTCAATTTGACATAATGAGCTACATTTTGTTACCAGTAGGCATAACCACAGATGGTCAAGCTACCATTGCCGTGCTAGAATTTTAGCAGCTTCACATATGAAAACATGTGTACAAATTATGTTCACATCGAGGGCTTTGCAAATGTGCAAACTCGCAATTCCACAACTCAAATTAGGTGAATATATTTATCCATAATTATGAAAAGGCAATAAAGTGCAATATTATTTTTAAAACTATTCAAATTTTGCTTCTAATATACAAGCATTTATTTTTACCTACCTAATATTTATATTAAATGCCCAAATATAAATAAAATCTTTAGAATTCTAAAATATTGTTAGAACACAAAATACTTCGCCGTTTTAACGTTTAAGCAAAAACAATTTTCATTTGATATTCAAACTAAACTGCATACAAAATGTATTCATAACTGGTCATAGAAAAACGATAAAAATATAAATGCAATTAAGAGTGTTGCTTTATCAAATATGTTTCTCTATATTCAAAGCGAATCTCAAGAATATGCAGAGAGCATCTTGAATTAAATTTGCTGTTGATTCAAATTCAACTCTAAACTAAGGCATGTTGATTTATCTGCTGATAGATATATTTAAAACTATTTTCACTAATTGGCTGCAATATTCTGAAACTGTACGCAAGCAATATCATAAATATTATGGAATGAATTCATATTTCGACAAGCTCTCAATAGCCACAACTTTGTTGACAACAAGTTTTGTGTAAATTGGAAACCAGTTTAAAGAGTTTAGCATTTTTGCATTGATTTATGTTTAATAATTGTGACGTTGTTTCGTTTGCCAAACACACAAATTATTTGATTTGATCAATTCTGGTTTTTGTGTTTCGTTTTTGTTTTGTTTTTGGCGTGAACGGACAACAAATTATTGTCTAGTTTGGTGGAGCAGTAATAAACCACGATCGAAATAATAGTGTCACATAAACAAAGTTGCCAGCATTGAGATGTGCAACTTGTTTGGCCAGTTGCGTCAGTTGTGTGTGTGTGCGTCTCGTGTGTCTGTCTGGCAACATTTCAATTTGACATAATGAGCCACATTTTGTTGCAGGTAGGCATATGATGTATCCTGGCTGCAAGTCAAAATATTTTGCAGGTCACGGTAATTAGCCAGACTAGGCTACCGTCTGCCAGCCTCTGTCTCCGCTCACATCCCCGTCCCCGTCCCCGTCCCAGTCTCAGTCTCGACCACAGCGTCGTCATCTAATTTTGAATGAGTTGCCCCGCGGCGCGACCGTTCGACGTCCGACATCGTCGCAGTCAGAGCCACAGCGAGCGGTCGGCTCAAGCCAGAGAAAAAGAAAGAGTGAGAGAGAGAGAGCGAGAGTGTAAGTGAGAGAGAGAGACAGTGCTAGTGATGGGCGGTCAACCTGTTGATAGTCTCTCGTCGTCTGGCCTGCCCAGACGATACTTAAGATTAAGAGCTCTCAATACAAACAAGCGACATGCTAAATGTCTCTCTTTCTCCCTCGCTCATCGCCGCTTATAAATAAGTATATATATTGCGGGGGCAGGCGATGCGGAAAAGTAGTTCTTGTAATGCGATACATCTCGCTATGCCTTGTTATGTAAGGCTGCTGCTTGTGCCTCTTCATTCTGTGCCTCAAGTGTCGCTTACAAATTTGGAGTACTCGGCTGACGCCACCAATTGAGCCGGTGGCGTCTCTCACTCGTCACTTTGGCGTCGATGTCGGCGACTTTGCTTTTTGATGTAACCAAATCTCGGGTTTTGCTCGCGTTTTAAAGAATCTAACATTTGAAAAGTCGTTGCATCCTGTTGAAATTTATTTGCTCTTGTTGTTGTTTCTGTTACTTTTTTTATTGTCTCATGCTTAATTAGTCATTAAAAGCGGGTTATAAAAATGACACTCGTAAAAAGCCAGCCCAGAGAGACCGAGAGAGAGAGTGACAGAGAGAGCGAGAGAGACAGCCATATGTGCTGTGGGGCGCCCCCCAAAAGAGCTTTAAAAACGACGCCATTAAAGCGTCGTGCGCGTTGCATGCAACACGCCAGCAGAGTCAGAGCAAAACACACAGTGACGCAGAGCTCCAACGCTGGCCAACTGACAGTCAGACGAATGCACCTGAGCACACACCAAACACACACACGCACACACACACGCAGCTGAGAGGTGTCATATGGCGCAGCGGGTGTTCCAAGCCCAGTTGAAACGGCAGCCCAAAACTAACATGCGCCCCAAAATCCCAGCGGGAAATGCGACGCCAAAAGGCGCCGTTTAATGAGCGCCTGGAGAGAGACACAAGCAGCAGCAGCAGCGGCTCAGTGGAGTTCAGTTTGTGGTGGTTGATTCAGTTTCTGGTTCTGGTTCTGGTTCTGGTTCTGTTTCTGTTTGTGGTTCTGGCCATTCAAAAAGCACACGCGATAAACGGGCGTGGCATGCAACAAGCCCTGGCCGGGCAAACCAATTTTGGCATTATTTATCAGTTGATTTATGTGCAACTCGCTCAAAATGCAAGTCTCAGTTGCCTGCCCTTCTCCCTTCGTTGCCAGCCATAATTCTCTCTTTAATTTGGGTTTTTTCTGTGCTTTTTTTTTGTGAAATTTAATATTCGTTTGGCTGGTCAGAGCAAACAGTAGCTGAGCGCGCTTGACAAGCGCTGACACCTTGACTGAACTTTAAGAGCTCACCATTTTAATTGCACTTTAATAGTCCGGTCTGCTTTAATATGCCCAGTGGCCCAGGCCCAGGCCCAGGCCCAGGCCGAAAGCCAGGCACAGACATAGGCCCAGGTCCCCAGGTCAGAGACTCACTCGAACTCGCACTTGAACGCAGGCGATGTAATTAGGCCACAACACCATTTGGTCTTTAAGCTGCATATCTGTCAGATACACCGAGTTAAACTGCAGCTTTGAGCTTGTGCATTAAATATTTTACAACTTAAAATGCAGCATTCAAACACCGAGGGATTTTACGGCCTTACAGTTTAGTATTAGAAGACAAGATACTCTGTAAAGTACTAAAAGCAACTTTCATTAAACTAAATCGATTTGAGACATTTTAAACATTCTTTCACTGAATTTGCACTGTAGAATAAAAATTACTAATGCTCACATTTGCTGTCAAAGTAAATTAATATAACATTCCTACTTGCTGCCTTTTATTCTCATTAAATTTTGTAACGCTTTTCTCGGTTATTTAAAAAATTGTTCAATTAAGCATATAGCCATATATTTAAAGCCACCTCTTTTGGCATTTTAATTTTGTCATGTTCGGCTGACATAAATATAAACAATGTGTGAAATATATGCAGTGTTAACCCTTTTTTGATTATAGCATAGGGCATCGAAATGGTCTCCTTGGCACACCCACATGACAAAATTTATGCGCCACTCGCTAAAAATTTCGTCTATATTTTATGGGTTTGCTTTTTTCGGGTTTCCGGCCAGATATTAGGTATTCCTGTCCTGTCTGACTATGTCGACTGGTTGGCTGTGTGTTTCCCATTCCCATTCCCAATCCTCGATCCCGCTCCCATTCTGTTCCTGCTCCCGCTGTCAGGCTGTCTGCGTAGGGTGATAAAGTTATTTAGGCGCAAATCATAAATTCCAAAAAAACACTGAGAACCCTGAACGAAGCTTATCTGATTTTGCACTCGGGCCCGGCACTAGATCAATATATGTGTGTTGTTGTTGTTGGCCTGAAACCTGTGCGGGCTGCGCTTGATACGGGGGACTACTCTCAAAAAATACCGGACCCAGATTCCGAACCCGAAAAGACAGCTGTGCGCCTGCGCCTGTTGTCACATTTGAAATGCATTTGTAGTATGTATATTTCTGAGTGTGTGTGTGTGTTTGTTGAAAGGGACTTCGAACATGCGACTGATAGACAGACAGACAGTGAGACAGTGAGACAGTTGGAGGAGATACGCAAAAGTAGAATTTGATTTGGACTTCAGGTAAATGTTGGCCGAGATTTGTCGTGTTTGTTTTCGTTGCTCATTCTGGAGCCTGTCTTTAATTAACAGCTCTTGGAGCGTCCGTTTGACTTGTGAAATTAGAAAATTATGCCTGGAATTTCCGTTCACAGATGAGCAAAAAAAAAACCAACAACAGCAAGCATACTGAAATAAACAGCAGCAAACATTTTTGCCCATTTGCTTTGCTGATTGGCCAACGTAAAAATGATAATGAGTTATCGAATGATAAAAAAAGCAAGGGAACCAAGTTGCGTCAAAATTGGCATAGAGAGGAAGCAGATTAGTTGGTGAAAATTAGTCTATTAAGTAAAAATACGAATTGTAAATTCACTGTGCCATTAAAAAAGACACAATTCTGAATATTAATTGCAAGCAGAGCAATTTTGAAAGCTTGAGTGAAATTTAATTATACATTGCTGATATTGGAAAGGAGTTAAGTTGTCGATATTCAACTTCGTTTGTTATGAATGATAAATTAAACAACAATCTCTAAAACTATTTGCTTAAAATATAGACCGATTCGATTTATTATATTTCAGCTCCACTAGCCTTCAACACAAATCTCATATTAAAGTGTGACTTTGAGCTTCTCGATTTTGAGAAACACACACAAAAAAAAGGTAATCAAGAAGCTTGTATGCATTTAGTATTTTATAAGTAGCTCTTAGAGACTTTTTCGTATCTCGAACAAAATCAAATTATGTACGATTAATGATGTGTGTAGAACATTTATGGCCACGAGAGGCAATATGTTACCATTCGCCTTTCACGAAGCTTTATGACTGTCACACGCTCAGACACTTTATAAATATAGCCAGCCACCCTACTATATATGTAGTTAATCTATCTATCTAGCTGTCCGTTTCTATCTCGCAATCCCATCCGTAAGCTTTGTGCCATTCTCCAACAGCTTCGCCATAGCTCTACGTTATGCCCAAAGCAACTTTGCCTTTTATGGCAAAACATTTAAAGTCGCATTTCTTTTCGTTTCGTTTCGTTTTGTTGTTGCTGTTTTTTGTCATTTAACCGATTATTTGTAAAATAATTTTAGCGTTTTCTTTGCTATTGTTGCTGTGTTTTTTGAGTAGTCTGCACATTTGCCCAGTCAATTTTTCACAATTAACTTTCAAAACTTGTTAACGTTTTTGTCGTTCTCCTTGTTGTTGCTGTTGTGGCTGCCACATTTTTTACAACTCACAAATTTAAATTAGCTTGCGATTAATTTTGCGAATCATTTAAATCTAATTAATTTTAATTAAATTATGGTAAACAAATTTACACACACTCACACTCACGCCCATACCGTTGCTCACACAGCTTTGTATGCATGCAGATTTTTGAGGCCAATTGGGCAAACTATAAAATGAAAATCGTTTTGATTTTTATGACCGCAAATAATTGTCAATTTTTAACGAGCTTGGCATAAAAACCATGGATTTTATTAGACGTCCGACAAAACCAGATCAAGAGTGGAAAGAACGACGGGAAAATGCCAATAACATAACGAATAACAAAACATTTGACCAGTGTCACAAAGTATGCAACGATATTTTGAGGACTAATAGAACGCTTGATTTAGTTATTAATAGGAAATGTTTTCATTATGAAATTATTGTGTAATTAGAATACTTTTAGAAAATAGGTCTTTAATTCAACCAACAATTGTTTTCTTTTATTTCACTCTTCGATATATTCTCGTAAAAGGAAGGATTAATATAATCAGACAATGATTTGGTTAGAGTTTCACGTCATCACAACGCATTTAGTTTCGGGTTTCTATTTTGTGGTTCATTTGAAGATTGGCAAACTCCACTCGACGCAAAAAAGACAAAAAAAAGTGTCGCGTTGTGTAAACAAAACGTCAACTCGAGCGGCTTTTGTATATTTCCTTCTACTATATTTAATTAATTTAACGACTACTTGAGAAGTTAGCAACGACATGTGTGTGCCCGGTTATATTGCGAGCGAGGGGGTTAGCTGTGGGGAAAGCCAATGGGCCTGTGACATGAAAAACTCATTAAAATGTTTACAGGCGCACAAAATCAACAAACCAACAAAAGCGACTCACTCGGACAGACAGACAAACAGACGAGTTGAAAAACAAAAATGAAAATAAAATACGGCAACTGAAATTGTTTTCATTTCAAATATTCAACTAAAAAAAATCTGAAAAACTCACAACTCACAGCTAGCAATAAGTTTTTGCCTTCAGTTTTGTTAGTTTTCTGTTTCTGTGTGCAAGTTTCAATTTATTCCCTCTTCGTTTTCGGTATGCGCACAAACTTTTAGTTTGGCAAAGTTTTTAAATTAAAATTTAGTTGCATTAAATATTAAATGTGTGCGCAGTGCAAACTAATTAAAATTGAAATTACAATGCGGCTGCATTTTGGACAGTTGCAGAGGCAGTTACAGTTACAGTCAGCCACTGTCTATTAGATACAAATGTATCTACTACTCTAGCCACTCGCTGCTGGTGTTTTTGGCTCATTTATTATTCAGTGCGCTTCATGGACAACGTGTTTATGATTATGATTTTTCGTCTTCTCTTTTTTTTTTTTTGGCTCACACAAACGATTTTTGCAACTGTTTCGTTCTATTTTATGCAATCTTTTTGATATACCCTTTAAAAATAAAAAAAATTGTCAATATTTCTTCAAAGTTAATGCTTGGATTGGGCATCACAAATTTAATTTTTACCATTTTTATTATTTTTTTTAAAATGGCACTGAGTATATGCTAGTCGTGTTTTCGTGGCTACTACATTTTTACTTGTTTTTTTGTGCATGTTTTTGCGGTCTTTTGTCTGGTTAGAAAATTGGCAGCTAACATTTGTCACAATTTAGCGTCAAATAAAATTTAAATAAAATATATTTTGCCGCGTTCTCACACACACACACACACACATTTTTTAATGACACTTTTGGTTAACTCGACTGCTGGCAAGCATTTAAAAATGCATGAAAATAATTTAGAAATTCAGCGGTATGAAAATATGGTCAACATTTTTCCGGAATAGCCAAAAAATTTGTCAGCTGCAAAATTGATGCATTTATCGCATGCGATAAATATACTTTTTGCATTCGCGTACTTTAATTGCGGGCCGCATTAAAATGTCATTCAACCATTAATTGGGCGGCTGGCACAAAAATTATATTCTACTTAAAATAAAATACAGCTATAATTCAAAAGTTAATGCCGCCACAAAGCCCAACAAAACAACAACAATGGCTAAAGTTTAAGGGTTTTTTGTTGACTAACCTTCCAAAAAAAAAAATGAACCATTAAAGCAGCTTTCTGTTGCAATAATCTTATGATTGCATCTCGACTGTAATTGCCAGATTCTTTCAAATTGATAGCAGGACTTTAAGTTCTTGTCGAGTACTTTAAATTCGATATATCTGATATATGGTTATGCATTTGTGTCTTTAAAATGCATTATGCGAGTTATGGATTCCTGTGATACGGCATAAATCAGCATTAATTTGTTTCTTAAAACGTTTCAATTATCTTTTATAATTTTAATCAGTGCGCACAAATAAAGTATATTTAAATATAAATCTTAATTTATTTCTGAAGCCGGCCTTAAAATGTGAATTCACTAAATTAACTTTTATATGAAATTTGACTTTAAATGCATAAAAGATAATTGTTTTAACCTCGAAAAATGCAGATCTTGAACAGGGTCAATTTAAGCACTATAGAGATATTATTATTGTTAACCATTTTAGTACTTTTTTTAATTGATAAAGAAATATATGTACTACTTGAATAACCAGGTAACATTTAAAACTAAATCAGTTTGAAAAGAACTTGAACTGCGATTGCTAGCCTTGACCCAAATTGTCAACATTCAATTACTAAGATTTTATTCTAAATGCCACAAGTGTTTCACCTTATAAGTCAGGCAACTAACCAAAACTTAAATTGAGTTGTCTATTTGCCAAACAAATTCAACAATCAAGATTTTTAACGCCTTTTGTCATTTTATTAGCCTTTAATGTCAGCAAAATTGTGTTTTTTTCCAAAAAAATATGGATGAATCTTCATTTTACAGTTGAACGAATTGCTTTTACTTGTCAATTTTCTGATTATATTATCGTTTTTAACTTTGATCTCTCGTTTTTTTTAATTTTCGAAAGGTTAATGGCAATTTAATTTGCAAATTTTCGTTGTTTTCTGTCTAATTTGTTTTTTTTGCCGCGACAATGACAATAAATAAGTCATTAACTCGTATAAATAGCTTTATTAGCCGTATATGAGACGAGATCTGATGAGTGGGTTCTGGTTCTATGGCTACATAGTTAGACGTAATGTGAGTAATTGGGTTCGTTTGCCCCAGTTAAATGATTCGATTGTTCAGTGATGATCGGCATAATTAAGGATTAGCTTTTAGATATGCCTCGATTAGCTGCAATGAGCGCGTATCGAAAATAATTGTGGTAATTAGCTGGACACTTAATGTCGAAATGAGAGTGAAAATACGTAGTATTTAAAAACTAAGTATTTTAGAGAAGTACTAAAAATAATCTAATAACTGAAAAGTAGAATTTTAGATCAGGAAAAGATTGTAAAACATCCTGAGAAAGTATTAGAGTTTTAAAAAGTAACTCTGTTGATGGATTAATTCCCCACTTTTTAGAAAGTGTAGTTACTAGGGCAAGTATCAGATCTCCCATTTGAGTTTTGCTATAGTTTCTCATTTAAAGTTTGCGATCTTTTGCCGGCTTCTGTGATTTTGAAACTGGTTTTCAACTGAGAAAGAAATATGGGAAATACCGACGGCTGTTTGGGCAATTAGAATGTGATGCATGAACCGATTTATGGGCATTCAGATTATATCTGCTATATGTAGAGAAGTTTATGTGGTATAGGGGAGATTGGTAGTAATGGTGTTTTGTTGTTGTACTTACTTATCACATCATGGCCGTGACAATCCAAATCCAGGTGATGATTCATCACCAGCGATGGCTGTAATCCAGTTTGGTTGTGATTGTGATTATGATTGTGCAATGGTAGCTGGTGAGCCAAATGGCCACCAATCTCTGCCATTACCATATATTTGGCTTATAGACCGGCAACCACCCAAACACAATTGAGAAAATCGAAAAGAAACTCAAAAAAGGCGTAACTCAAAAAACGCGCAAACGATTTTTGTGCATTGAGCAAAAAGTGTTGTTGTTGATTGCGTTTTGCTTGTTCCTCAAAAAATTGATTTGCGACTTTGACTCCGGCTGCGACTCCGTCGAATGCGACAGCGACTAAGGCACTTTTTGTACAGATACAGTTTAGTTATCTTGAGATACTTTTGTATCTTGTTGTTGTTGTTGTTGTTGTGTATGGATAGATAAATTTCTTATATTTTTCTTGTTAGCTTTTTGTTTGCTTTTGCTTTGCTTTACTTTCGGGCACGCACTCGTTTGGTGGGGGAACTTAAGCTGGGCCTGGATGTGGCTGAGATTGTGGTTGGAGCTGCTGGATGTGGCTGGCTGTTGGTTGTTGGATGTTGTTGTTGTTGTTGTTGGATGTTGTTGTCACAGTTGGGAGCACACGCGAACAGGTAAATGTAATAACGCCATAGGTAGGAAGTTTTCGCAGAGTTTTCGGTTATCTCGTATCCAAAAAGGCGACGGCCAAAAACCGTTTGGTTTTCCAAAAAACGACAGCGACGAAACAACGACGACGACGACGACGACGAAAGCGACGGCAGTTACCGATGACGACAACCGACAATTGTTAGGGTGTGTGTGTGTGTGTGCTGCTGTTGTTGTTGTTTAACGTAACGCACAACAGCGCAGCAACAACAACGACGTCTACAATAATGATATACGGAACGCGTAGCTAGCGATGCTGACGACGCTGCGACTGCTGAACGACTAAACCGGCTGACTGTGTGTATCTTTCGGATTCACAGGCAAACTTACATCCACACACGCACACACGTGCACGCTCGGCTTGTCGCTCGTCGTCGTCGTCATCGTCATCGTTCGTGTTTCGCTGCCGCCGTCGAAGCCGACGTCGCGACGTCAACGCAGCTACCCCCCGTTGGCTGAGCACACGCTCTGCACTCGTCACACACATGCCGCCTGGCTGCTGTGTGTGAGCAGTGCAGCTAGTGTTTCATGTGCGACGTCGCTGCAGCGCTGCAACCGGTTTGGCCTTTTGGGTCTGGGGCGCGTCTCGAACTTCGAAAACAACAGCAGCAGCGGCAACAGCAACGACAGCAGCAGCAGCAGCAGCAGCAGCAGTAGCAACGCATAGGAACAGGTGTTTGGCTGCGCTGCTCGCACATTTGCCGCATGCCGTCTCGCTCACGTCACGTTTTCTAAATGGCGTCCAAGCGGGCCAATCGGTTGGCGCCACTGCGCATGATTCGCCCCACTGTTGCGGCAGCCCAGCTGTAGCTGTAGCACAACTCTATCAGTGAGTGTGTGTGTGTGTGTGTGTGTGTGTTGCATTTTGCCGTCGCTACGTTTGGCACAATCCACAGGCAAATGGAGGCAGTCAGCGCACCCTTGCCTCGCTGCCCCGCCGCCCCTCCCGTCGCCCCTTCTCTTTGCACCCCTTTTGCTTTTTTTTCCGTCCTTTTGCTGCTGCTGCTGCCTGGCTGTCTTTTGCCTTTGTTTTGCCAATTTCGCTTTTGGTTTTCGAAGTTTGTACTACAAAATGGTTGCACTTGTAAGCAAATGCCGCTCCCTCCTCCTCCTCCTCCGCCGCCGCCGCCTTTCTCCCTCTCGCTGTGAGGCAACTCCAGCCCCTCCTGCTCAGGCGGCTGCTTGTTGGCTGCAATTGTTGGCTGTGTAATGCGCTTGTCGAAGTTTTTGGCAGCCACAGCCGCACCTTGTCTTGACTCTTGGCTGCGGCTGTGGCAACGACTACGACTACGACTACAACTGATGCTGCTACTGTTGCCACTGCCACTGCTGCTGTTGCTTTTGCTGTGGCTGTGGCTGTGGCAACGACGTCTTTTGGCCTCGTAGCAACATCATAATAATTATTGATCTTTTGATT
Organism: Drosophila formosana; assembly: GCA_035045625.1. Lineage (NCBI taxonomy): Eukaryota > Metazoa > Arthropoda > Insecta > Diptera > Drosophilidae > Drosophila > Drosophila formosana. Next base: position 2,005,966 of record JAWNOW010000030.1, read on the forward strand.
TTGTATGGTACTTGCTACTCGTGCTTAGGCTTGTCTACGTTCAAGGCTCTGTTGCAATTTTAATGACATCTGCCACGCCTGCCGCACCGCCCACAAAATGTGTATGTCTGCCACTGCCACTGCCGTGTGTGTGTGTGTGTGTTTTGTTGCGGTTAGCAGTTCGTTGACTTGGCACCTAGTTCGCCAGCTTTGCCTCATGATTTGTTGTATGTGGCGTCGCCCGCTTACAGTTTGCCAGCTTGCCAGTTGCCAGTTGCCAGTTGGTTGTCTGCCTCGTCGACTGCTGATTCTGTTCCCCAGTTGCCATTATTTTTACCGTTTTTATTTGCCGCTGCTTCCGCTGCTGCGGATGAGCAGAGCACAGAGCAGAGCAGAGCAGAGGGAAGGCGGGCTCGTCATGTTGTAATCAAGGTCATCAGCTCCGCTTGGGCCACTTCGCTTCAGTCATAGCCCATCGCAGTCGCAGTCGCAGTTAGCCAGACGCTGACATTAGTACACACACACACACACACACACACTTGCAACACGTATCGCACTCTGAGCCATCGCTGCCACAACTGTAAAAGCTTTCGCGCCATCTCCTTCATACACACTCACACACACACACCCTCGCACACGCAGCTGGCCAGCAGCAAAAACAGCTGACTGATGTCTGGCCATGTTGCTGTTGCTGTTGCTGTTGTGTCTCTGTGTTTGTGTGCAGGGCAGGCAGCATGATTTCGAAATTTAATTAGGTCCCGTCCATTAATTGGGTTAATTGAAATGCCGGTAAAAGTCTGAGCGAGCAACGACTACGACAGCGATGAGGAGAAGAAGCGCATTTTCAAATTTAGGACATGTCACTCAAGGAAATGTAGCCACAATCCAACCCCTCCCCATTGCCTCCCTCCTTATATTCATGTCACTAAATTAAATGTTTTGAACTTGTTGGTGAATCGATCGCTTAAGCTCTCAGTTCCTTTTGATACAAGTTACTCCATCTTATATTTCGCATTTCGCTGGAAATTTAAAATGTCCATTGTGTATTTCTCAGAATTCTTTTCTCTTTTTCAGATAACAAATTTCAAATAAAAACTTTGCATACTCTTAATTTTGTCTATTTCATTCATATACTCAAAATTCCATTTCCATAGATGATTGAAAGTTGGAAATTCGTATTTCCAATAAGTTTTTGCTTAATAAAGTTTTCAGAGTTTTGTAAAAGGGTTTGTTCAAATTTTGACAACAATTTTTGTGATACATTGTCAAAATGAATTTAATGCTTTACAGCTAAACGTATAAAAGTGTTAAATTATTGTTAATATCTTTCAACTATCACTGCTATTATTATACGATAATTTCCACATGATTTTTTTATAATTTCTTAAAAATGGAATGATCAAACCATTCTGTTTACTTATATTTAATAAACTAATTAGATTCGATAAATTTCTGCTAAAATTATTTTGAAACTATTTAATGCAATACATAAAGTAATAATTCTTTCCTTTCAATAATTTCTTTAATATAAAAATCTCCAGTAAATGTTATTCTTCAACCTGTACAACATCTTGACCAACTTTGCGCTAAGAAAACAACAATATTCCAGCTGCACCCAAAAATGAAGACGTCCATCAATTGCAGCTGCAAGTCGATTTGTAACGAGTTAAATTGCTTCCTCGACTGACAGCCTCTGCTCTTAACTAGTTAATTAGAAATGTCGGACAGAACTAACATTTAGTTTGTGCCCATTGTAAATCTGAACTGTCTTGCACTTTGATTGCTTCGTGTGTTGCTTGGACGTATGCCTTGGCTCAGTCAGGTTCAGCTATTGATTGCCTCCATGCGCCTCATGTGGCATGGACAGCTTAAGGTTAGCAGCTGCCCCGACTGAAGCGTCCAATCAGTAGCCAATTTGGCAGCCCTGTTGGTTGTCAGTTACTCAAGACAACAAACAATGCAATATTGCTCTGTTTCCGATAAGACATTGGGTGTATTGCTTTTGTTTTGCTTCCTGCATAGTTAAAGAGCTCTGTGATCTGTTTGTGTCTTTAAAAGTTGGACAGCTTTGCTCAATGCCAAACCAAATTGGGATCTGGGCTATTAATAAAAGTAAGAGTTTATCTACTGTATTACTTTCAAATTGCTGATCATTGATTGTGTATTCTAATTAATAATTGTCTATATCTTTTTCTTACAGATTTACTTATTACAAGGGTAAGTGCACCTTTTTAATCTTATTATAAAAATCTAGAACTACTTGCATTTACAAGTTTTCCTATTGGCATCTTAAATCAAGAGCGGTATGCAAATGTTTCCAACAGGGCAATAAATAAAGGTAGCTCTAAGCGACAGTGCGCTAATTGACAATAGTTATTATTGACAAGTGTATTCTGTCCAATATAACTAATTTTTACAATATCAATTCACAGTGTATTTGAGATATTAAGTTTGCTTGACATTTTACTAAATAGATTTGCATTGCATTGCATTTATTTTTAAAGTCAAATTACAAATAACAAAAATGTTTTACTCTTTTTCTTTTTTAATAATTTTAAAGAAGTTTCAAACAAATAAGTTGACAGTGATCTTTTAATTTAGAGCAGTTGACTATTATTCTGATTTTTGGAGTACGCTTTATTGTTATCATCTGAAGCTGTCCGTCAAAGTGGCTGATAGAGCGGGTGTGAGAATGTATACGAATATGAATGTGAGTGCGAATGCGGGTGCAAGTGTGAGTGTAAGTGTTTGCTTATATTTAGCATAAAATGTGACTGTTTATCAAGAACAACAACAACAACAACAACAAGCCCATCGAAACCCGTTTTATTTTGTTGTTTAACCCGAACCAAACGAAATGCAAATTCCAAATTCCAATTTCAATTTCAAATAAGAGACGTCGTCGTCGTTCTGCCCAGCAGCTTCTACTACTAGTTCGTATCAATCTCTGACTGCGGCAGCTGTGGCAGCAGCAGCAACAGCTACTGCTCCGGCTTGGTCTGGCCCTAGCTCGGCTCTCGGTTCTTTTGGCCCCGTCACGTTTGCCAAGCCAAAGCAAATAGCAAAAATTTATGCAAATAGAAACACGCAAAACACCTACGCAAACATGAGGCAATATAGCAAGTCAGCGGAGGGATGGGATGAGCAAGGGAAACAGCGGAGAAGGGAGGAAGAGAGGAGGTGAGGAGGAGCAGTCGTAGCTGGAAATCCTCATCGTCATGTGAAATTCTGGGTCTTCGACTTGCGGTTCATTTAATTTTCGCACTTGGCGGTCGCCAGCTCCAAAAACCGTGCAGTAATGTAAATGTTTAAGAGAAAGTCAGCAGCGGAGGGAGGGGAGTGGGTTAATGTTAACTCATATGGTCAGTTGGCTTTTATAGGCGTAGAGGAAAATCTAATTTTCACTGTCTGGGCTTTAAAGAGCCAGCAAGGACTTCAAAAGTGAATAGAGTAAGAAATGAAGGCGCATAAACGAGGAAAGGAACGGGGAGGGAGAGTTGCCAACTGTTTTCGCTGCATGACGTAGCATTTATTTATTGTGTGAGGTTGTTGAGGTGTGCTTGAGTGTGTGTGTGTGTGTGTAAGCTTCAGTTTGTGTGTCAGTCCGTTGTAGGCAGTCCGCCCCCGGTAGTCCATAGTCCGTAGACCTGAGCAGCGCCACACACAACAAAGTCCAGAGTTGACTTTTATAGAGTCGCATGCACAATAAAGAAGTCTATTATCCTTTTTGCCAGCGACGACGTCGAGGACTCCGTTGCTGTTGTCGTTGTTGTTGGGCGACCGACGACTGGGATCGATATCCATTAGGAAAATTAAAATTGTGGCAGAGGCAATGAACGTAAAAAGCGGAAGCAGCAGTCAGTCAGTTAGTTAGTCAGTCGAACCAAAGGCAGGCAGCAGCAGCAGCAGCAGCAGCAGAAGGCAGCAGCCCAAAAGGCCGACAACATCAACATCAACAGCGCCATTCATTCATTCTGTCAACCAGTCCATTCGTTAGTCAGTCATCTAGTCATGCATTCATTCGTTCACTCACTCATTCATTCATTCAGCCGCCTCTTGTACGCAGTTTGTTGCGACCGCCATTTGTCGCGAGCGTCTTTGGCGCTGCCACTTCCGTTTCCGTCTGCCAGAACAGGTTGAATATCAACTTACGCACCGAGACACTATTAGCTAATACGCTAAGCTTGTAACGGCGATCAATTCCTGCTTGATAAAATATATTCATTTCTAGCGAATGACACTTCATTTATAGGCAAATATTGATATTTGTTTAAATTTATAAAAACTAAAAATACTATTTTAAAAATTATATCGCTTTTATTTGAAATGTGTGACAGATAAAGCTAAAGCTAAAATTATATTTTTCATCAAATCATTTTTCAATAAAATTCGAAATATTGAATTTATTATATTAATATTGAGTATTGCACATTATGTAGACATCACTTCGAGTTGAACTAGTTTTATTGTAAAAACATTATGAAGTTAATTTTTAAATGTAACATAATTCAAAAATACTTCATCATGGTAGTCTTATTTTATTTTCAACTCAAAATATTTATGTTACATTCAACTTAAATACATATAAGAATTATAATAATTTAAAAACAAATTAGCTTTCTCATCCAGTTAATGTTCTCTTTAATTTTGGTCAGTGTAAGCGAATTTCGGCTTTGCGATTGGCAGTTGTTTCACTTCATTGTTGTTGTCAGTTGTTATTGTTGATTTTGAATTAAGTTTCCAGCCAGCAAACGCCCGCACACGAGGCTGTTGTTGTTGTTGTTGTCATTGTTGTTGCTCGCGTTGTTGTTATTGCGAACTGCCATTTTGCAGCTGTCATTGTTTTCGTATCTTTTTTCTTCCTTTTTGGCAGACGCGAACGCGACATTTTCATTGTTGACGCTTTGCTGCATTTGTTGTTGATGTTGTTGTTGTTTACGTCGTTTTAGTTGCTCGCATTGTTTTCTGTTACTGCTGCTGCCGCTGTCGTAGTTATTGTTGCAGTTGCTGCTTTGGATGCTGCAACGGCAGCAACAGCAGCTCATCTGTCATTCAAAGTCACATAGCATGCAATTTTTGTTGTCATGACTTTTTCAATTTCAATTTTTGGCATTGGCAGCTAGAGCTGCGCACGAATGTGGCATCCACAATGCCACATTGGCACTTGCCACATGCAATGCTGCCGCATCGACAGCATTGACATGTTTGCATTTAAATTTGATTGGAAATATATTTCATTGGTTTCTGTGTTCAATGCGTCAAATCTATTGAAATATGCATGCAATAATAACAACAACAACAACAACAACAATTATAGCTGCAACAATAACGATAACAGCAACAACTTCAACTGTTGCAACAAAAATGGCAAACAGTCAAACGTCAGTCAAACGCGGCCAGTGCAGCTTTTGACCTGCAGTTTGTTAAATGTTTAAGCGGGGCTTTGGTTGTCGTTTCCCATTGATGCTTTGGGGCGAGCTTCGACATTCCCTACTGCCCCCACCACCCCTTTCCCCTCTGGCCACCGCTCGATATTCCCTCTTTGGCCACATTTTATTCAGCAGCATTCAAAACCCAACCAGAGCTATTTGTATAGCGCTAGACTAAGCTGCTTCATTGGTTGGCAGCCTTAGCAGCAGTTCGTTGAATTTTTATAACGTGGCCACACACACACACGCACACACTCATACTACACACACACACCCACAGCTACAGCCACATTAATACACGTACGTACACCTATTTGCCAAAGTTTTGTGTACCTGCGAGGGCTTCTCCTTCTATTTGTTTGAAATTACCAATTAATTATGCACTCAAGGTTATGAAAGGTTTGCTTTAATTATTAAATGCAGAAATGTTATATAGGATTTTCTCTTAGATTTATTTTTGTAAGTATTTTAAATTAGAGCTTTTTTATTCAAAAATAATTATAATATGATTTATATTTTTGTAATCAGAAATAAAATTAGTATTTTAGCAATCAGAATATCCCAAACACCGGAGTTATCTTTTTTTATATTCTGTTAAAATTATCTCGTAATTTAAACCTTTAATTCTCAGTTTCTCACTTCAATATTAATTTTTATAAATATGCTTAGCTAATTGAAATTTATTTATTTATATCATCGTATTTTAAAATCAAAATTGTCTTATAACAGCACAACTTTAAGTACTTTTGTTAATATGTTTACTATGTTGTTAAGGTTTATTATCTTATCATGAAATTATTTCATCTTTGCTTACATTTTAATTTGTGTATTATGTGTAGTATTATTATTGCGAGTATTTGCCAAACAGCCCTCGCTGGCGGTCTTCAGTAGTAATACTCATACCCCCACACACACTCACACACACACACACATATATGGGGTGTGTGGCAGATGGAGCTCTGTAGTCCAACCAGCTCACTGGAGCATAATTTTTGCGGTTCCTTTTAAGTTTGCATATCAATCGAAAATTTATATGACGGTAAAGCGCACACAGAGCTCCAGCGGCAGCTCCCCTTCCCTGTCCCCCCTGCTCCGCCAGTAGAAGCCGCAGCCCTCCAAGCAAATGCAAATACCATATGCGATATCTGTGAGTGTGAGTGTGTGTGTGTTGGTGTGCTTTTGTGGGTGTTTGTGTGTGCGCGCGCATACATTTGCAAATGTTTTATATGCAAATCCAGCAGAGGAGCCATAAAAGTAAAAGGTAGCGGGCGGTGGCAAAGGGCAGCACATTTTTCTACCTTCAAGTTGAGGTATAACACTCTCCAGTTGTGTTGGTGAATGTTTATGTGGGTGTGTGGGTATGGGTGTGTGTGGGTGTGTGTGTCTATGTGGTGTGTTTGCTGTGCGCCATATTAAAAATGGCGGCAAGCGCTTGCTTGTTGTCAGGGAAAACACACAACAAACGTTGCTGCTGCTCTCCAGACAAGTTGCAGCAACAGCCCCTGCTCAGGCTCCCCTCAGCCCTTTCCCCTTTCCCCTTTCACTGTTCAAAGCTGAAATCACCCTTTGGCCACCTGCCCCCATTGCACTTGTCGCAGCTACCCTTCCGACGCAGTCGCTATCGTCGAAGTTGACGTTGCTGTTGTCGTTGTCGTTGCCGGCACCTGCGACTCGACGCGCCGTCGCCCATAGCTATTGTACAAGTGTGCCTCTGTGTATGTGTGTGTGTGTGTGTGTGTAGCTTCTCCAACCAAACTGGGCGAAAGACCCAGAGCCAAACCCTTACCATGTTGGATGGCAGCAGCGACAATTCTTGAGGGGAAATTTATGCAGAGCAGTAAAAAGCAGAGGCAGCGACGCGTTGGCCAAAGCAGAAATGGTGAACAAAAGTGCGCAGCTACAACAACAACAACAACAAGCACAGTAATAATAGCGTCAGCAACAACAACAACAATTGTTGTTAAAATAAGAACAATGCAGAAACAAGAATGGCGTTCGTAAGCCTAAGCGACTATTCCAATGCGCTGCAAAAATCAAAGGGAAAAGATATGTAATTATTTTTTAAAAACAGACTCTTGATAGACTTTAGTTTTGTGCAATATAGATGCATACTTTAATCAAGTGTGGCGAAGTTTAAACTTAAATAATAATATTCAAGTCTAGATGTTTTTTTAAAATAGTTCAATAAATAATTCAACTAATAAATTTTAAATTAAGAAAGTAATAATTTCTTTAATATTATTTCAGTACAATTTTGACAAATAGATTTTTTAGTAAAAATTTAATAATTCAAAATAAATTCTTTAATGAATTCATATTATTTTCATACATTTCTCTAGAGTTTTGATTCTAATTTGAACCTCTGACCAGCTTCCTTTTTATGTTTCCGATTTGTGAAAGTTGAATTCGGCTCAAATTGAAGCCTTCAGTCAAGGGGCCAGCTTTCCACCATTTTTGTGAGAGTAGCGCAGAAATGTGGCTAGAAAAAAGCGAACGGTAAATGGGAATAAGAAAAAGTTGGGCATGCTAAGGCAAAAGATGCTGAGCGTACCATAAATGTTGGCGCTTGGGGGCGAGTTGCGTCCCTAGGGCAGCTGAGCTGAGAAAGAGAAAGAGAAAGAGAAAGAGAGGACGAGGACGAGGACGAGGACTGTAGCGGGAGCGTAATAATAAAACATAATGCCAAAGATAAACCGTTTGGCTTGCCAGGAGCAAAATCGTTTTGGTTTTGAGGATTGTGAACTTGAAGCTTAGCCGTCAACTTGACAACTTTTGCGGCAACCCTTTTGGCCCAGTCCAGAGCTGAGCGGTTGTCAGGGCTTAGCCAACAGCCAGAGACATATGTACGTCGAGGTCGAGAGAAGGGGTTAACAGCAGGTCCTATTATCAGCGGCATATTGTCATTAAGTTTAATGCGGCAGGCAAATGTAACAATTCTGTCAAATTTACTGGAAGTTCAATGCAGTGCACATAAAAAACGATGCGATTGCGACGTCGCGTGTTGCTTTGAATCCTTTTTAGCAATTGTGACTCGAAGCGGCAATGCAACCCTCAGCAGCCCCCTGTGCCCAAATAATAGTTCTTTGCCGTCGCAGTCAAACATTACATAATTGCTGGGCGCAGCCACGCCCACTTTATGTGCTGAATGCTGCGCTGTGCGAATTGACGCCTAATCAAGCGGAAGATTTGAATGAGCGAACGCTGCCAACACCCACAGTTGAGTGGAACTCTGGCTCTTGGCTAAGTGTTGTCATTTTGGTGGCAATAAAAGTATATTTTTGACAACCGCATAAAAAAAAGAGAAAAGTGTCGTTGGGTCGCGTCATCGCATCAAGCACGCCTCGCTGCCCTTTCGTCCTTGTCGTCCTGGGAAGGCGTTGCCAGGCTGCGGCTGTTGCGATTCTGCTTTATCGAGACAGAACGAGACTGGGCGTAGGTCAGTCAAGTGTGTGCACAGGGCACATCCTCGCCAGCTTCCACTTGGCTGCCTTGTTGTTGATGCTGTTGTTGATGTTGCTGTGACTTCTGACCCCTCAATTGTGTGCCATAAATCACGCATCGTTTGACAGCCTCTCCGCTCCACACACACATTGCCTGCCGCCCGAAACAGAATCCTTGCTCATTAGTGTAGGGCGCCAGGTGAGCGTGCAACAGGCACGTGGCACAAACTGCCTAGAAGGCTTCACAGTGAAAGTTTATACACTTTTAATTAGCGCTAATGATGAAAGACAAGCTGTGGCCCCAAAACCAGCGGAGGCGGAGTAGAGAAGGGGTTGGCGTATTGACTTACAGATTTAAAAGGCAACGGCGAGTCGCAAATTTATTGTAGGCAATAATCCTTAAAGTTTAAGTTACATTCCAAAGATAAGGCGCAGGACACACGGCCGGACTTTTGAGTAAAAATGCCTCAATAAAAACCTCGAAACAACCGAAACAGCAACAACAGATACAGATACAGAGAGAACAACAACAACAACTGAGACTAAAAATACACGCAGAGCAATACCAAAATGACGATGCCGAGCCGACGGTTCGCTTTAATTGTCGGACGACGCTACAGTTTTTGTTTTTTTGTTTTTTATTATTGTTGGGACGTTGCGCCGACGCAGCGACGTGAAGTCAACTTTGCTGACTCAGCGGCAGCAACCGGTCCCTGCGCAATAGTCAACGACTTGATGAGACTGCGACTCCGACTCCGACTGGAGCTGGAGCTGTTATCAGTGCAGGTTTAACCGAACCTATAAACAACCGCGCGGAATGCCATGCATAAATGTCCCCAAATTAGATAAACATGGCGCCAATGCAATCGACGGCGCACACACAGCTGCCCAGCTCAACACACACACACACACACACACACACACACACGCCTATCTCTGTCTCTGTCTCTCGCGGAGCCAAACCCAATGTTGAGGTCGCCATTTCGAGGCGTGTTTTCTCTCATTTTGTTACGGCCGCCAGTCGGACACTCAGTCAGTCAGTCAGTCACTTCTTCTCTTCTCTTTTTTTCGTTGTTCCTTTCCTTTTGTTTTATCTTAATACCTTTCCTAATTTCTGCGCCGGACCCGGGCCGCCGGCTGGCGCTCATTTGAATAGATGAGAGTGTTCCAATGTCTGTCTCTGTCGCTGTCGCTGTTTCTGTGTCTACCTCTGGTGCCTAAGGCTGTGGTGCCTACAAGTTCCATTTGTTGTCGATGTTGCTGCCGCTTCGCTTGTTCGTCTTATCAGTGTACAAATTTTCGTTTTGATAAGACCCCTGACTCCAGTGGTCAGCCCATGTAAGTGTATTACACACACACACACACGCAGCACACCAAACACACAAAGGAATAATTTGTTTTTATGACTTGGAACTATGGAAAGTTGATGTGATGTGTCTCCCAGACATAGAAAGTCAATGAATTCTGCCAGACAGTTCTTAATTGTACATGCATATATTTCACATTAAATAAATACAAAATAAATTCTTTTGTTGCTGTGCGTTTCTGTCAAAAAAAGATTAAAGAACCTGGTTTGGTTTTGTAATAAATTTCGTGTCTTTTATAAGAATTATTTTGATGTTGATGAAAAGTTGTGTCTTCTTTTATGCAGCTGCTGTGCGCCTTTACGAATTATAGCTATTTAAATGTTTAAATCATAAAAAATGCTGAAACGAAAATTAAATTCGGTTAATGAATTGAATTAAGATGTTCATCAAAAAGCAAGATGTTAGATAAACTGACCTATGCTCTCAGTTCTAAGTCTCGTATATAATACAACGTATTTTTATGTCTGGACATTTGTTTTCTGAACTAACTGAATTTTACAATTTTATGTGATGCTTTGAAATGCTTTCAACGTAAATTGAATAAAAACTGCAAACATAGAATTTGTTATAATAATTCTTAAAATATTATTTTATTTTGAATACTTTACTGTGTATTTAGCATGAGTAAAATAATTACATGCGTAACTCTAGAAGCTCGGTCCACGACTATTTTATCTATGTTGTAATCCAATATGCTACAATATATTCACAACTGATAAGGATGGCTTAATTACAGCTTATAGCTTTATGGCCGACACTCACTTAGGCATGTAGATGGTCCTTATAGAGGGAGATAGAGGGAGAGGGGGTGTTGAATACACCGTGCAGTCGATGCTGGCTTGTTTTTCGTGACATGTGTTATGAGCTGATAGCGTAACCCCCCATACCAAAAATGCGTTGCACCCCTCGCGAAGTGGCAAAAACCGAATACAGGGCATACAGAGTAGAGTGCAGGGCCTCGCTCAATAGCCAAGGCTTACAAAAGTCATAAATTTCACTCGCAACTTTGCCGCGAAACACATGAATTGCATTTTCGGCAACACCCCAGCCAAAACACACACAAGAAACAACAACAACACCCCGAACAACAACATGGAAAATGCACAAAATATTGCGCGTTAAATTCAATTTTGAGAACACCCCAAGAAGGAAATGCTGCTTTGGCTGGCGAGCGGGGTCTCTCGGGCTTAATGTGGGGTTGTCCTTGCCTTGACATGAGCCTTATTAGTTGATTACAGGACGCATTATCGTGATTATCGCGTATGTTCGCCCATAGAGCATAGAGCGCAGTACGAGGACAAAGCACTGCGCTGCGAGATCCATAAATAAATTCAGTCAGGGCCGTAGAAAATTGAATAAAATTTTGGCCATGGGCTTCTATTAGTAACTCCCCCATAAAAAGGGGTGTGTCCGCAAAAAGTGCAGTGCAATTTACAGCTAATAGTTTGATTAATGGCCATGGACTTGAACTGAGCAACAGTTTCCGATGATGTTGATGATGAACCCTAGAGCTGAGGTCTCAACCTAAGCCATAAGCCCTATAATCATGGCATGTTTCGGGTGCTGTGATTAGAGGAGGATGGCTGAGGATGCGGTGTAGTGCTGATTGATAAGATTACAGCTGTAAATAGATTATGCATGGAAATTATATGGAAAATGTGGAATTTGAAACAAATGTTGACATTTCCCAACAACATTCAGGCGCCGCGAAATTTGAGGAGCATTGTAGCAAGAGTAGGAGCAGCTGACCAGTGAGTTGCAGCAGCTTCTTGTGGCAGCTGCTGCTGCTGCTGCTGCCACACGTCGTGGACTACAGAAAAAGGGGGTAGGGAAAGTGGTATCGAGTGAAGTGGAGTAGCGAGCAGAGGAGGGGAGGGGGGCAAGTGTAAACTGCAGCATATTTCAATGTTTATTGCTCGACTCGTCAAAAATTTCCACACTTTTGATTTTGTAAAGGATGCACGTCGAGTGGCAGTTGTTGCTGAACTGAGTCGCGTGTTGTCCTTCAAGTGCCAGCCACACAACACACAGTCAGTACAGCACAGCACAGCGCACTCGAAACACAGTTGCCATTTTTGTGGTCGCTCTTGCCACACAGCCGCAGCAACAACGAGAGCAACAACGAGAGCGGCAGCGATAGCGACATCAACTGCCAACAACTGGCACATCCATTGAAATTGTGCGCTCTATATATTGCTTTTATTGGTTTTCTACAAATATTTAATGGATTTCAAGTGGACGCTCTGTTGTTGTCGTGGCACTTCATAATTTTTGTATCCCAAAAGGGTTGCCCCCGTCCCAGGCCCATCCGAGAGTGGTTTCTGGACTGTGAGTCATGTGAGCAACTGCTACCGCTTCCACTACTTAGCTATGATATGTGTGGATCAATAGCAGCTGCTGTATTTTGGCGATATCGTTTGCAAATCTCTGCATCGTTAACAAAATGTTTCACTTCAAACTTATCGACTTCTGGTAGGGAGTTGTTGAATTTGGGAACGTAAAATAAAATATGAAAATGTTTGAGTATTTAATTTCTAGAAAGAATTCAACAGACGTAAAATAATATATAATAATGCTAGAGTATTTCATTTATATCCGCAGTTTATCTAAAAAAACTTAAATATATTTACTGGCCAGAATATGATTTTTAGAATACTAACTATTATTCTCTTTTTTCGCAAATTCCATGTTTCCTTTTAGTCAGAAAAATCATCATATTGGTTAACTTATTTTGCCTTAATACTAAACTATATTATAATATTGCCAATAATGAAGTTTTCAAGGACAATATAAAAAGCATCGTAGTAGATTTATTATTTATTATTATTTTTATTTATATTTATTATTTTTTACTTAATTTGCTAAAGAATTGAATTATTTTGGGCTATTGCAATTAAAAATTTTATATAAAATATGCATTTACAATTAAATTCAATTTAAACTGAATTATATTATAGAATTATTAGAATACATCGAATACCTATTTCGTTTAGCCATATTTCTACTGTTTGAATATTTCTCTCTTCTACTATTCGAAAACTTCTATCGCTTAGCCGTATGACTAGAAGTCGAGTACTTGTCTCGATTATAGAGTCATATATCAGAGGTTTCATAGTTCAACTCTTCTAACATACTTGCCTATATGGAAGTGATCCTCAATTTGCACAGGAAACAGCGCACGCTGCGAGCACTTCCTAGATGAGTGATTTATAACTGATTAGATGTAGACGATGTCCCGCAAGAAGTTGGCCGAGTGGCACAGGCACAGGTAGAGAGTGCAGAGACTCGGAATCTGGCATACCAAAGGCATGACGCATGACGCAACTGACAGTCAAAGGATCGCAAGAACGGCGACAAGAACAACAAATAAACAAACAAGCAGCGATCTTCAGTCAAATGCGCTCATAATGAAATGGGTGCAGCGACTGCGACTGAGACGCTAACGCTAACGCTGACGCCAGAGGCTTATTGCGGTTGACTCGCCAGCAATGTCGCGGCTCTGTGGGCGATCATTAGGGCCGATGGCCACTGCAAGAGGCCAGTTCGGTGCCAGGCCAGAGCAGTCAGCGTTGTTGTCGCGCCGCATTGATTGTGGCCAATAAATACGCAATTGATTTTGGGCTTCTGGTATTGCGTGTCTCGGACGTTTGCAACGGCGACTCAGTCTCTGTCTCCGATTTGGACGCAGGTAAAACTGGCGGGCCCAGCAGCGTTCTTATCAGCTGCAACGCGAATTCCTGACGTGCGGACAACCTTAAGCGTTCCTTAAGCACATTAGCGTAGTCAGCGGTGGTCACAGCAGCGTCAACAGCAACTGCGACGTCGCGTCGCTTGGACACTTTGCCTTATGATTTATTGGTACACCTTCAAGGTTTCAGCTTATCGACAACTCTCCACGGCGCTAGGCCTAAGCGGCTTAAGACTCCAACCAACCACAGCAGCCAACTCCCAGCTGCCAGCTCAAAAGTTTTCCCCCCCCCACATACAAGTTATTAAGCTCTGCGAGGGGAAGCAAATAAGAGGGAGGGATGTATAAAAAACCAAGAAAAAGTAAAAGAAAAAGCGGGCGTTTTTTACAAATTTGATAGAACAAAAAATAAGTGAGAATTTTTGAGTGAATATTCACCTAGGAGCAGCATTACAAAAACTCGTAAAAGGAAGTCATAATTATGCATACAAAAAATTAAAAAAAAATAATTTATTTAATAATAGGATAGATAGAGAACAGGACTGATAAAAACATACATATATCATAAACAAAACAAAAACAAAAATGTAATTTACTGCATTTTACGAAATGACAAAAGCTATTATTAATCTATTGATAAGAAGTTGATTTTGGTTTGAGTTTAATAATCAAAGTGCTGATATAGTTATTATAATATATCTGAAAAAATATTTACAATATGAAATTTGTGCTTCTTAGACTTCTTTTTCTCTTTGTAAATATTTGTGATCAACTTGAGACAGTTAAATGCTGCAATTCTGTAAATCTTACTATACTATTTAAGATTTCGTTTGCCAGCTGGAAGTTTGTGCTGCTCCCGTTTGACACTTTAATCAGTCTTTAAGTTAGACGCACAAGAACTCAAAGAATATGTGAATACGAATACGAATACGAAAACGAATACGAATGCGAGTGCGGCGGCTGCGGCCTTTGCCAAAAGCGTGCATAAATTGTCTGTGGTAACAGCAGCAAAAGCAGCAGCAGCAACAACAACATTAGTGACTTGTAAGCGCATATGAATAAATTATCAGCACACACACACACACACAGAGAGAGGCACACACGCACAACACATGGAAAAAGAGTGCGTGCAAAAAGCAAAGCGCCAGTCAGGCAGTCAGAGAGGAGTCAAAGCCACAGTTGGCAATGGCAATGCGTTGGCGAGTTTTGCCTTTGAAGTCACAACAGGAGCAGCAGTCAGAGCCAGCCAGAGGGGGAGTGAGAGCCGTAGTCGGCGGAGGTGGGAGGCGGGACAACCCTCGGCCGGAACACGGACATGGACACGGCATTATTTGTCGTGTGTGATGCCATATGGTGGCTATTTTGGTGATTAAGCAGATGATACTAGCTGCGAGTGCAACACAACACACTCTTATACACTCGTGGAACACACGCCACTTCAGTGGCAGTCAAAGGGCAGCAAGCCAAGTTAGCTCATCCCCATTCCACATAGATTCTCCTGCCATCGAGCAGCAGCAGCAGCAGACAGTGGAAAAAGTTCGTCGTCATTTCGACGACTGCAACTAGGATCATAAATTTTGTAACCCCTGGCACGACGAGAGTTGCCGAGTAGCTCTAGTCACAGTTCTGCAGCAACCAAGAGTATTTTCAACTAGCTTTGTTGCCCCTTTCCCTCCCTCTGGAGTCCCTCAAGTGGAGTTTTTCGGGTAGTTCGTGCAGCTGATGGTCGAGAGCGGCCAAACATGCGAAAGCCTCTGAGTTAAGACGCTTTAATGGCAGTTTGTAGAGCTCCTTTGTAGTGCTTACTGATTGGAAATGATATAGTAGTTGAATCGCCATTTGAATGCTATAACCGTAACTTATTACATGATCAATTCTCAGCTTAGCTGTAAGTTGAAAGCCGTAAAAACAGTGGTAAAAATTGTTGAAGGTATTTAAGGGAGAGCTAGAGGTTTAAATTTGTCATTTAACTAATTTCTTTCTAGTCATTGTGGGGTATTATTTGTGTTAAGGAAATATTAAAAATGTCACAATTAAAAATTGTACTTAAACTTGTCGGTTACCTTTCAAGTCATTATGAGTTATTATGAATTTTACATAACCCTACAGATTATTTAGATTATATGTAAACTTGAAAATTAAACTTGTTTTTACAACTTTTCTATTTATGAAAATATATTTTCTTGACAATTTTATATTTTCTCTAGCCGCTTTCAGACAGCGTTCTTATAATTTATCTTTTATTAAAATCGCTAAAAATTTTGTAATATTTTTGTTTGTTCATCACTTTCTTTAAGAGATTAAGACTAAATTTACTCCGGTAGCAGCTTTGCGTAATGCTTTTGGCCGTTAAGATTTTTTCAATATGGTGAAATTGAGCTTCTGTACTTATTCCTCTTTAAAATATTTAAATCTAAATACATATAATAGTATCTCCATTATGTCTCTAGTTACTATGCATAATAGTTTAAAATCAATTAGTTGTGCACTTTAAACTCATTTCTTTAGATGCTCCCCCTAAATGGATTAGTTCTGAGTCGCGAGACACAGAGAATAAAGGGAGTTGAGCGAAAAAAAACAGTTGAAATCACTTAGTCCAGCAATTATCAATGTTGTGCCAATCATGACGAAGTCGAAATGTAATGCGCAATCATAATAGAGTCATAATCCACCACCAATTCAATTCAATTGAATTCAGTTCCCAGCTCTTCGTTTTCCACTCAAAATAAGAGACTTCCCAGCAGCATGAGGAAGGCTTCTCCTTTTTTTTCCCAAGCAATAAACCTGTGAAACTCCCTTGCAATCAGAAGCGGGAATAGCAACATCATCAGGCGCTGCAAGTGCACCGCATGTGTGCCATGTCCTGTATCCTGTATCCTGTGTCACTGCTGTGCGACAAGCCGTTAATGAGCGAATTTCGCCATGCCACCGCATGCCGCACACGCCGCACAGACGGAAAATATTAGCCACAAAACACGCCCCGCATAAAAAATGATCAGCATTTGGGGGTGGGCTACAGCAGGGGGGAGGGGGCAGGGGCTGTAAGTGTTGCACGCGCCGGACACGGCAGCGTGACACAAAATAGAAGCGAAACAAAAACAACATTGCAATGTGGACAAAAAACAATTTCCCAGGAAGCGAACACGAAAGTGTTGAGCATTAAAGTCAAAGGATCAACGCCTGTGAATTAACCAATGAAAATCGAAGGACAGCAACAACGACAACGACAACAACATTTAAAGGTTGCATGCGGCATAAAAAGGAGCAGCGTATCGGCGGTTGGGGACGCACGTGCAGCCATAATGAAAACAGGAACGAAGCGTCTCTGAAGGATGAAGTGCCAGTGTCCTCCCCAGGGGAAACGGGCGAGTCGAAGTCAGCGAGAGTCGGCCGGCCACGTGGACGAGGTCACGTGACCAGGGCAAAAACAATAGACCGAAAATGCCTCGAACGTTGGGCAATCAGGAAACGGCAGCGGGAGGACGTTAACGTTAACCCCTCCTCCACATAATGTGCAGCTTCCTTCGCGCACAAATTGTTAGTATAAACAACAATTGTGCGCACACGTGGCGGCCATTGCAAAGTTAAGCGGGGCGGGGTGGCAACAACAACAACAACGGCAGGACAAGTGCAAGGCGTTGCCAAGGACGACCCACAAGGATGTGGGTAACAGTCGAGTAGTCGCATGTGACGAGTGTGTACTCGAATCGCTTGCAACAGCAACAATTTATTAGAGCAGCAGTTGAGTTGTAGATTTAGATCGATGCCCGAAAATTGGCGAGTTCCTGCCACAGCGCGAGGCACGCGGCACGCGCCATTCAATTGACGCCCCGCCGCCAAAAGTGATTAACGCATTAGGCGTCGTCGTAGTTGCTGCAAATGCAAATCGAATTGCGAGTGGCAACAATCTTGGCGCTCTTGGCCAAAACGTCTTTTGAGCGCATTTGCCTGCCGCAGGCAACACACACACACACTCTTTTCCCCTCTCTGTCGCTCTCTTTCGCCATGTGCTCTTGGCTAAGCAGCTTAGGCCACATTTAACGCGTCTTGGGCAAATACAAAGCCACAGCACAGCACAGCACGGCTCAGTCGCTGTTGGCTGTAGGCTGTAGGCGTGAAAAGCGCAGCGATGGCGACAAAGGCGGCACTTTTCCTTTGGACCCAACTGTGCATGAGAATGTATATGTACTATATGTGTGTGTGTGTGTGTGTGTGTGTGTGTGTGTGGTTATCCGACTATCTCACAAGCCGACTATCCGATTAGCCTAATGCCCCTTGAGCCCCTCTCAGTGCAGCCAGCAAAGATGTTTGCCGCGATCATCTTCAATGATGATGCTGCATTATGTCATTTGCTTTTTCTACACCTTTTTTTATGGGCCGCTTATCGCTCGCCCTGATCGAATGCCGTCGAACGCTGCAGCTGCCCCGTCACACACTGAAGATACTTTCCAAGATTGTCTCTCTCTCGCTCGCCCTGTTCTGGCCATGACTCAATTGGAGATATGAGCTGCCTGCCTCGCTGTGATCTATCATGGCTTATGGCTAATAACAATGCAATAAGTCGAAAAGTAGCGTCATAAATTTAACTCTTCAATATTGGTTTCCAATTTCAATCTATTGAAAATAATATTATGTCAGCTAGCGAATTCAGGTTCGTCAATTGTTTTCGATTTTGTTTAAATATTCCAATACAAATGCTGGAAAGTCCTGTTGAAATTCGATTCTTGATTCAATTTTGTTTTTAATTTATTGTGGAATTCTTGAGTTTTGTTTCTAAAATATATATTTCACATTAAAATTTAATTCTTGATTACTCTTTAAACAAGTCTATCACATGTTTTAAACATATCATTATTGCTTTCTAGTAAATTCTTAAGTCGATTTAAATAATTTCTTTATTTATTTCGATGACGCTTATTAAACTTGTTGTGAAATACAATAAAATACTAATTTAAATATATAGTATTTATTCTTTGACAAATATGGTTGTAAATCTTAATTACAATTGGTAATAAAATTTTAAGGTTGCTCATTTAAATTGCTTTGAATTTATATTTATGCTACATAATTTTAACAATGCAAATGTAAAAACTATTTTGTTATTAGTCGTATTGTCAGCTATTATTCTAATTAATGCATTTATTGATTACGTTTTTCTATAAACTCAATTTCACATTTAGCGTTTATTTCTTGAATCCTTATATGCACCATGTGCATTTATTTAACTATAAATCGCCACATTCAATTTCAATTGTGCATTTTCAAATTGATTTTCAACAAACTGGGCGATGGCAACTGTTATCGCTGTTTCCATCGACAAATGCGGTGACTGTTCATCTTTGAGTCGTGCCCACATCAGAGTAATGCTCAGGCTTTTGATGGATCGCATCGGGGGCGGGGATGGAATTTGTTAAACGCCACATTATGTCAATTTGCCGTTGCCTTTTGCCGTCGCTCACCTTTGAAGACCTTTGATCTTCATCAATGATCATGATCGAGCTCAAGCGTCTTCTAATAACTGAGAAGAGGAGAGAGAAAAAACGAGAAAAGAAATATAAAAATAATATTGAAATATGAATGCAAACAAATATCTTATTTCTTCTGGCATTTTCAACTGCTGTTGTTGCTTTTGCTGTGTATTTTGCGGCACGACTCAAACGCGTATACTTTGAAAGGGTTTCAGCTGGTGTGAGTGAGCGAGTGTGTGTTTGTAGTTGTAAATTGTGGCTATAGATTGACTACCAAGTAAACATGTCGCCATTTGACTGACAGCTGCCTGCCTCCTTCTGCCGTTGCCTCCAAATCCAGATGCGGCTTTTTGATGCGCACCAAAACGCGCCGTCAGCTAATCAATGCAATTAGCCAGACCGTCGACTGCTGCTGTTGCCCTGACCCCCAAAAATAAAAGACAGACAGTGAGGCAGAGAGGGAGAGGGGGAGTGGAGAAAAATGTGGAACCTTTTAAAATGCCAAGCATTTTACAGGTCTGGCCGCCCCTCGACGTTTGATTACCTCTCAGAGGTTGTGGCGGCAAAACTTTTACTTACGCGTGTGTTGCACATTTCCTTTTTGGGGGCCCCCGCGCTGCAAGCAGCCGAATGCTGCATGCCCCATGCCCCATGCCCCATGTTCAATTATTGTTTATTTTGGTTAGCGTTGGCGGCAAGCAAATGGACTGCCATATATAAAAATGCACTCAGCTGCAGCCTAGACAATAAATATGAATTTGAAAGTGTGGCCTGTGGCCCCGGACCGTGCTGGGCCTGTTGCATCCGCATCCATTAGCTGCCACCAGCGTCTAAATATAGTGCAACAAGGTCCATGATAAATGCAGCACACACACACACACACACACACACACCGTCGAAGGGACAAAGACACTCAGAGAGATAGAGAGAGAGAGAGAGAGCATTTTCACATTTTCCTATTGCTTTTATTTTTTGGCATTTCTCATAACACATCGTCGCTGTCAGTTGCAGTAATTGTGCCACATGTTCTGAAATGTTCGCAGTTCGTTTGTCGCTCAACCCACAGTACTTAGTCCAGAGATTTACAGCGCAGCCAAAAAAGAAATGTGTATAAAGCTGCCAGTCACAATTGCCAAGATCATCTGATCGATATTTAGCTCTCGATTCCGATCTTAAGTCGGCGGCAACGGCGGCGTCTCGGCGATCGAGCCAATTTCTTGAGTGAGTTAATGCTGCATCATGATCCGTTTGGCCGGCGTTACTCCGTGACTGACAACTCCAACCAGCCACATGACGTTGTAGTTATTTTTTCTCTTCTGCTCGATGTTCGTTTTTTATTTCGACTGCTTTTAAGATTCCAGATTGAGATATTTCCATAATGCGGACTTGACACTGACATTGACGAACGTTGCGACTGCATTTCCTGCCTTTGCGAACAGGTGACTTCGCCCACCTCTCTCTCTCCCCCCCCCCCTGTCTTAACCCTTGGCTGCCCCCCTGACGTGCTCTTGACTTTTGCTTTTGGGCTCCACTCAGGTGTTGTTGACCGATGCGGGCGTCGCGAATTCATCAAGTTGACTTTGTCAGCTTGTCAAATGGCCGAGCAATTAAAACCGCACAAAACCGTCGTCATTAAAGATTTGTTTGTTTGTTTTGTTGCTGTTGTTGGTTTTGGTTTTGGTTTTGTTTTTTACGAGTCTCGGCGAATATTTAACAATTTTATTGTACACTCGCATGCGCATTCTCCATCAAAGGCAATAAAAGCAAATATCACAACAACAATTGAAGTAGCCATAAAATTTTCGTGTATAATGTTAATGTTTTCATCAGGCGGAATCACCTGGGCTCTGTTTCTGTCTCGGGGTCTCTCGGTCCGTCTCTGGGTCTCAGTCTGGCTTTGGGTCTGGTTTCGGTTTCATGTTTTATTTTCGTTAATTTTTTCTTTATTTTTATTTCGTTTTTTTTTTTTGGCGAAAGGTGTTTCTAAAGCAGTTCCTCTATTTGTAGTACAAATGTTAGTTTTTTGTTTTGTTTTGTTTTTTATTTATTTATTTATTTGTTTTTGTATAACGAGATACGTGCCATAGATTTGATTTATGCAAATCGAAACGCATAAACTGAACGTGGAGCTGGAACATATGCAAACCGTTCGCTTGATTGCGAACCTCCAACACTCATCAACGATTACAAAAGGGACTGTGACTCGAGACGTAACGAGTCGGCGACAACTTGCGGCTTATAGAGAGGGCCCGTTGGGTTTTTGGTTTGTGCAGCCATGTCAAACGGAAATCTCACACAAATGCAAACTGCAACGGCAAACCTAATGGATTTCCGTTAGCCAAGACGGAAAAGCATTGGCACTTGAGCCGACTTGAAAACCCCAACCTCAGTCTTAGTCTCAGCTCCAGTCAAGCTCAACGCAACCCGCATGAAATTGTGCAGCCTTAAATGACATTTGTAGGCCTCTGGCCACTTGTAGCCCACTCCTCCTGCCCCCTCTGCACTCTGCACTCTGCTGAGACGCCTCTCGAGCAAGCGCGAGGCTTTTTGTTGCCACTTGTAAGCGGTTTGTTTCATTTGCTGTGGATAAAACCACC
Source organism: Drosophila formosana (assembly GCA_035045625.1). Classification (NCBI taxonomy): domain Eukaryota; kingdom Metazoa; phylum Arthropoda; class Insecta; order Diptera; family Drosophilidae; genus Drosophila; species Drosophila formosana. The sequence goes on from JAWNOW010000030.1 coordinate 2,027,934, forward strand.
GCAGGGCAATGCGGGAACGATACCTTGTGGCCAGCTCATTGTTGTGCCATCTGATGGCCAACTGACTGATGGCCAAAACACCAACTGACAGTCGGAGAATGAGAGACTGGCTGTGTTTGGCACGTTGCGGTTCCGTTGTTGTTCACCTTCACGTTCCTTGGCCAGACCGACACCATCTATATATATATATATTTTTGCGGAGAAACTTTGTCTTGGCACCTCGCCTGATGAGTTGTTCTGAGGCTTTTACCTGTGGATTCTGACACACAGTTTCCATAAGCAGCTGTGGCAGCTGTTTTCAGTCTAGTTTGGAGCTTAGAACTTTTATAATCGCAATTACACATTGCGGCTATATGTTTATGCAGCATTGAGATAAATGCGAGTTGATAAATCAATCACTTTAAACCGAATGCTCTATGATTTTGCCAGATAAATGTGATTTAAAGTTGGACTGAAAGAGGGATGCTCGGCAAGTTGAAAGGGGGAATATAATCTAACATGAGATCATTGAGATAAGGGAGAAATTATAATTGGCTGGAGTTTGTTTAGGCTTTGAAAATTTTAATTTAAATAACTTTTCTTATACAAACTCTGTTTATATTTGAAAGCGCAAATGTAATTTATCCATGGACTCCTTCTTTAATAAGTGAATTCTCTTTGAACTTCAACTCTTTTTACTGTCACTGATATTGCAAACATTTAAACATTTACATTCACGCAAAGTGTTAATTATTATTTAATTGGCAATCGACAATTGAGCGACGCGTCGCGACTGTTTCTGGTTTGAAGTTTTTGGCTGAATTCCGTCAGCTTTTGGCACTTTTGAGCACTTACGCCTTTTTGGCCCTCATTAGCATAACAAACGGTAGGATGCTTTATCATCTACTTGTTGTTGTTGTTCAACACTTTGTTGTTGCTCTCGTTGTTGTTGTTGTTGTTGAATTACAAATGATATTTGCACAAAGGCGCAGAAATATTGCATAAATTCACTTTTATTACAACGCGCCGTACAAAATGTACTGCAGAGACACTATAAACACACACACACACACACACACACATGTTCGTATATAACGCGGAGTAGTAACGGTATTTATTGCGCGTCGACGCCATTTTGTTTGAACCTTTTGCAATATTTATGCGTTGAAATCAACACGCAACACTCGCAACGAAAGCCCCAACAACAACAGCAACAGCAATTGCTGCACTGTTGTAAGCCCTTCACCTCCCTCCCTCCCTCCATCTCCCCCCTCCCCGCTTTACCCCTTCGCTTTGCAGAACTCCGACCTATCGAGCGGGTGAAACCGAACAGGCAACCAACCATCCAGCCAACATGTTGGTTATCGTTATCCTTTCGCCTTGACTGGCGACAACGAAATGCGCGCTCGTTGAATACTTCTGCTCTGCTCTTCTCTTCTCTGCCCCTGCCCCTGCCCCTGCCACGCCCCTTGCCGCAAAGTCCCTACACTGCCCGACGCTGTAATTACAATGCAGTTTAGGGTGCTGAAAGCTTTTGTGAAAATGTGCTTTATGAAATTATGATTATAGCTCAACAGCTGCATACCGAATGGGTTGGCTGGTTGGAGCTGCCATTGCCAGGACGAGCACGAGCTCCAGGACGAGTGCGAGGACGAGCACGAGGACCTGCTGCTGGTTGGTTGGTTGGTTGGTTGGTTGGTTACTGGGGACTGGCATTTAAATGTGTGGCAGCTTGTGCAAATAATGAAAATGAAACAACACTTTGGCGCATTAAAAGCATTAAAAACAGTTTGCCATATAAATGTGTCCTGTGTGTCTCTCATTCCTTTGTTGTCCCCCCCCCCCTCTTCTCGCACTTCTCGCTCGAACTGTTTGCCAGTGCGTATACATAATGTGCCTCCAGCGAGCGCGCTACAACACGCATACGCCGCATATGCCGCCCTTCTCTCCTGTCTATTGTAGTTGGGTCAAAAACATATCATTTACTCTGCATATGCACTTCCATTCCATCCGTTTCTTTTATGTTCATATACTGCTCCTAGAAATAGTCCAATGTTGCGCTGAGGTTTTATATAGGTTACAGAGACAGCAGAAAATACTTCTGAGAATTTTCGAAGGACATGCAATATTGTTATTATTTTTTATGTTCACTCATCTACAGAAAATTACTTTTAATCGTACAATCAAACAAAGCTATCAATAGTTTTTTGTAGAAAATAAATTAATCTGAATATTATTTCAGTTTTTATTATAATTGTACCAAAAAACTATTTTTTTAATACCAATATTTTTTATACTTTTAATTATAATTGTTATAGAATCATAGAGAATAGTTATGATAGAATTTAACCGTGTGTTAAATATTATTGGTATGATATTCACGCCCGTTTGAAAGCAATATTTTTTGGAGCACAACTTTAAAAAGTGCTACAACAAATTTGAAAAATTAAGTAAAGACCCAAATATTGCTGATATTTCATAGTATGTTATAATATTTACCCACTTATTGTCGAACTCAATATCAAAAGCTTTCAAGAGTCTCATGAACTTCTAAGTGCACAATAGAAGTATGTCTATATAGGATACATATCAATATCAATCCAATAATGAAATTCTTATAGATATTTATAGTAAAATCCATTTAAATAATGTAGCTGTCCTCAGTTGGTAGAGTAGTCAAATAATGTTTAGTTCCATCATAGTTTTGGTTATTAAACTGGTAACTTCTGCTTTAGGTTTCCATGCCCCATTGTTGGTGTGACCTCGCACTAAGCGACGGGCCGCATCCCTCGCCTCCTCCTTTGCCCCGCCCCCTTTTGGCCAGCCGGCTTGGCAAATTGCATTTTCAACACTTTTGTTTATGCAAAAAATATTTATGCATGAGTCTCTCGACTACACACAGAGTGAGAGTGTGTGTGTGTTTATGTTTTGGGGGCTAAAGCCATGCCCATATTTTCAGCAGAGCATCTGCCTCTGTTTGTGTCTCACAGGGGGAGGGGAACAGCACTTAACTCGTAGGCAAAGGGGGAGAAGGCGTGTTTCTGTATGCTGTGCTGCATAATGCAATGCAAACATGATTAATGCAAATGTTTTGCGTGGTGGGCGTGGCAGGCAGCGACCATGGGGGGAGGGGAAGGGGCTGTAGCTGTGTTGCGGCGTGGATTGGTTTGCTAGCTGTTGCCTTGCATTTGCATTTTGGCTTACGACGTGGCAATGGCGGCTAGGCGGCAGATGGCAAGGATGCAGCCGCACTTAGTCGCTATCTAAGCAGCGGCAGCAGCAGCAACAACAACAACTGCGAAAAATTTGCTTTGGTCGCCACACACTCATATTTCATGGGCTTTACGAGGGTTTCGCCTATAACTTGGCGAATTTATGACAAAGTGCGCGACACATTCGCGATAAGAAAGTGAAAGGAGTGCATTTTCGCAAGCAGCTCTCATTTATTCATTCATTCATTCATTCATTCATGCATTCGTTTCGGTTAATTCATATGTTTTAGTTTTAATTTTCTTTGCTCTCTCGCCTATCGCACTGCTTAAAATTTATGAAATTTGTAGCTTCAGCCATGCGCATAGCTCAAATGATTTTACGAGTCTTCACACACACACACACACACACACACTCGCACACTCACACTCGCACACTCACACACGCATGCATGCTTGGTCACAATGGCATAAAGCGTCCTTTTGGCTTCAGGGCAACAGAGCTCAGACATTGGAATCCGTCTGCTTCTTTTCTTAAGCCCAGCCCGCAGCCCCATTCCCCGTTCCCCGCTGCCTGCCACGCCCACCGCACATTGAAATGGCGTCGCTTTCATGGCACAACACAAAAGTGTAAAATGTTTACGCTTCGCTTGGATTTCCTTTTGCGCCTTTAACTCCTTTCGGCTCCTTTTGACTTCCTTTCGACTTCCTTTGGCGCCTCGCTCAGCCATTCGTGCGGAATGAGTCGTTTTATGCTCTTTAAGGGCGCACGAGAACTATATAAAATCGAACTTATGTAATGTGTCCACTTTTCAAAAAGGTTTCCTTCTTATATTATTAGCATTAGAAATAGAAATAACCGTTACTAGTCTTCATTTTTATGATTATATGTTACGCACAAGTATTGGAATTTTAATTCAAAATTTGCTTGCATCAGTTTTGGTTATTACCAAAAATGTATCAATGATATAAAGATAAGTTTGGCAATACAACTTGTATATCGAATTAAATACTTATAAATTAACCATAGACTTGGAATATCTTTCCATCATCCTCAGTGACAGCATTAGAATTTAAGATATGAGTATACTTTTAATACCTCAAATAATTATCAAAATGAAATACTTTTTAAATATACTTGTAAATTAGTATACTTTTGGTTGTTGTATAGCTCTCAAAACTATCAAAATGAATCAAAAAAACTATTTAGCACAAAGATTATTAGTTTAACTCTCGAAATAATTATGAAAATTAAAAAAAGAAAAGAAATAAGATCATCCTTCCCGTTACTATATTACAATTATAAGTTTATCAGAAATAGGTTTAGTTGTAGTATATTTAACTTTGTTCCATCCAAAGCATTCAAAGTACTATATTTTTAAACCGAGAAAATAATTTCTCTTATGTTAAATAATGTTCCTCTTAGTGAAGTACATTTGTAACTGTTCTTTGTTCGCTCTTCGCCTCAAAGAACTGCAAGTCTTTTGAGTTCAAGTAGTTGAGATTTTGCTGCAGTTGAAACTGCCATTTTCTGGCTGTCTTGCTTTCAAACCCGGAGCTTTTCATTTGTCTGGCTATTGACTTTGTTGCCATCGCAATGGCGTGTCTGGCGATGCTTTAGCCCCCCTCTGTCCAGACCACGTTTATGTCATGTCATGTACCAGTAGCTGGTGTGGAATTCTGTTCTGGTGCTGAAGGTGTCTTCATATGGTGTGGCTCGGGGTAATCGAAATCAGAAACGGGTAAACGTCGGATTTGTTGCGTGTTTGAAGCGCATCGCTTTTGGGCTCATTTCATTCCATCTGCTGGCACTGTGGCCATCGTTTCGGCTTTGATTTTCCAGCCGAGTTTCCCACAGATCCGCACGCCACACACACACTCAAAAAGAGTCTTGGTTTTTGATTTCCGCTGATTAAACGGAACTTGCAGACAAAATGCTCATTTCCTTATCAAGCAGCTGCGCTTTTTACTTGCAGTTACATTTCAATTTTCGTTTCACATTCGGTTTTCCATTTCCACTTACAAGTGAAAATATTTCTTAAGTGGATGAATACTGGAGCACAATGTTCCCCTGCCCTTGGGGTTCAAGTGCTTAATTTATGGCGTAAAATATGGAAATCGTCGCAAAACACAAATGCCGACAATGAGGCAACATTTCTCATTTCCAAACGCTGTCTTGAACTTGGCCGTCTGAGCGAGAAAGAGACAGGAAGAGAGAGAGAGAGAGTGAGGGCGAGCGATATTAGGTTGAGTAAACTTGAAGATGCTCAAACGATCCGCAGACTGATCTGCCGCACACGCGGATTTTTATTGATTCTCATGTTGAAACAACTCGCGATGAGCAGGAGCAGGAGGAGGAGTGAGAACTAGTTGTACTCTCGTCAATGTTCTGTTAATGGAAGGGCGCAACGTGACAAGGGGGCGTGTGTGATGGGCAGTTGAGGGAGGGGGGAGGCTGCCACACGACGCTAATGGAATAATGCCGACGAGACAGAATACGACGCGATGTCTTCCAGACTGCGCCTGCAACTTGCTCTTCATCATCGTCTACAACAACTTTAGTGTCGTTCGTTTCTCTCTCTCTCTCTTTGTCGTTCTCTCTATCGCCATCTCTGTTGTCGTCATCATCTTTGGAACACTGCTCTCGGCCTCTCACCTTGGCACCCAGCGATCAGCCGCCTAATTTATGCCCCGGCTGCGCCCCGTCTCCTTTGAAGTTTCAATTATGCGCCTCATATGTCATTTTGTGCAAGCTGATGACGCTCTTGCTGACGTCGCAACGTCGCTCTTCAAGTGGGAGACGACGACCAAGTTGCAACAGCAGCCGCAGCCACAGCAGCAGCAGCAGACGCTAAAAGCCGCGACATGTTAATTGTGCCGCTTGGCTCATAAACACGCCAACTTGATGGCGAGCGCCAGGCTCGAAAAACGGACAACCAGTTGCCAGTTGCCAGTTGCCAGTTGCAAGTTGCCAATGGAAGTGGAAACGAGACGAAGACCGAGCGAGAAACTGCAGCACTTGGCATTTGAAATTGAAATGGATAATGGAACTCAGAAGAGAACTAGAAGGGGTGAGCGACATTCTCAACAAGGCATCAGCAGAAGAAAGAGATTACTTCAAATATTACTTCTCTGAATCTGAGAATATTTTAAATTTCACGTTAGTCATGGGATGCTAAAAATTGCACCATGAACTAATAAAACTTTGCAAGATTATTGTAGATATTTGTTGATACGGTATCTTACAGCTGTGTCTTCTAATTAGATACAAGAAAAAGTTCCTATCCGCACTGGCTTTAGAATTTTTAATTTCGAAAAATGCATTTAAATACACTTTATAATAATTAAGCTTGCTGGCGAATATCTATTAATGTATAGTCACAGTTCGCTTTTTGTTTTACAAATTGATCCCATAATTGTAATATTATTGTTTAATTAAATTTCATCATATCATCATATTTTATTACAAACATTTTTTTAAATTTACATATATTGCCGAGTATTTTTTTTAATTTTTAAGATTGAGCATAAAGAAAATGTTTCGTCAAACTAGACTCTTAAATTTACTTTTGTAGTTTGCGTAGGGCACATCCATGATGTGAAATGAATTTTTAGGTATACATTGAATTTTGTTTAATAAGAATTGTTAAGGAATATATGTACATATTTTTATGTCTTCCTCAGTTTAGTTTTTTTAAATTTCCAATCCATTAGTATCTGTGTTCTCCTCCAGTTTAAGCCTGATGCTATCTGCAAATTATTTTATTGTCCAGCACAAATTCAGTTCAACTCAAAATAATTACAATTTGGTAATGAGCGTAAAGTGTTTTTTCCTTACGCTCCCAAGGCTCAAGTGGTTCAGTGGTTGGCCAGTTGCCCCATTGTCCAGTTATCCAACTGCTGGCCAACTAAAGCCATTTAAGCCCAGTTCTCTGGTCTGCACGTGTGTCAGGCTTTTTTGACTTTGGACAAGCGAAGAGCACAAAAGGTGTGAAAATTAAACAGCGTTCAAGGATTACAAATTATGACACGCCACACGATACCATAAAGCAAATGAGATGAGCTGCACACGCGGCCAGAGGTGGAGGTGGAGGTGGCAAGGTAAACCAGAAAGAGGGGGACGGTTGACCACCTTCAACTGGTCAAGTGTCAAAAGGGGATTTGCATGCAGCGTTGACAGCTCAGCTCGGCAAATTCTCTGACGCTCTGTGGGCGTCCGTCAGCCGTGTCAAGTGCGTCAGTTGGCCACGTTGTGATCGCCACGTTGACACTTTGCTCGGACATTTCAAATGCACCGCAAAATGCGCGAGCAGCAGCGGCAAATCGCTTAAGCTCCAAGTATAACTGATTAAAATGGCTTTAGCTTTGATGCCTCAACATTCCCCATCCATTCACCTATTATGAGTGCAAGTTGGAGTGTGTGGATATATATTCCTTGGATATCATATGCAAATGCTGAGAGATTGTCTTGAATATAAGCGATGAATAAGATAACTAAATATTTCTAAATCTATAGACGAAAGTCATTGAATGATACGAGCGTTCTATTCATTTGTACTTGTATTTTATCATATTAAATCAAGTACTAAATATAAAGTACAATAATAAGCAAATGACGAAGTAAATATTTGTATATTTTCTAACTACATACAAAAGTTTACTTCATGTTATTATGCACAATTGATATTTTAATAAGTAATATACCTATTAATCTATAGTATTTATATGAATGTATATTTTCTGAATTTGTACAAAAGTTTACTAAATTTGATATTCATAATTATTATTTTTATAAGATTTTCATCATAGATCATCAACAAAAATATATGTATGTAAATTTTCCTTACACATTAAATAAAAGCAATAGATTATTAGGTTCATTGTTGACCATTTCTCACAAATGTTGTTTCCTACAATCGCACATTTACCCGCAGGGTATCTCGCCAGACCATCGTGAACAAGTTGTTTTTTTTATGTTTACCAAATGGATTTGTGTACGGCATTATTTATGCAGTTGCAGCTGCAACTTCGTCAATTTTTGGCGGCCCTGAATTTTGTATGTTGAATGTGGCATGAACCAAACGCGCTTTATGCATTTTTAATGTACAGGCCTCACGTTAATGTTGCAAATCACTTGCAATCATTATGCCATATGCAAAATAGTTGCCAAAAGCAGGAGAGAGGAAGACAAAACACAAAAGATGCAACAAAACACAGCAGATAATAATAATAAATGAATGCCACACAAAGCCCAAAAGAAGTCGCAACAAACAAATGTGCAACCGAAAAAATGTGCAGATAAAAGGAGAACGGCAGAGGGAGATAGAGTCTAACAGAGGGAGAGAGAGAGATAGAATTTGAGCAAGGGCGAACAAAGAGAATGCAACTTGCCTGGACAGTGGCAGCTTTAAATAAACAAGAAGAACGGCAACAATAACAACACAGCAAGAGCGCTTTTCTCTACCCAATTTTCACAGTTTTTCCTGCAGCAACACACGCCACTTACACCCACACACTCACACAGACACAGACACACTCACACACACGCTTCAGTTGGCCGCAAAAATGCAAATAGTCAACGGACCGCGCTCGCATTTTACGCCCTCGCGTCGGTGCCACGCCCACTCCTACAGTCCACAGCCACGGCCAATAACAATGCAAAATGCAAATATGCAATAAAAGCAAATGGCAACGACACATAACAAACACACACACAAAAAAAACAAGAAAAACAAACAATACAAGAAATAAAAGTCGCACGCTGAACTCGATGAGAAAATACTTTGTAGTGAATCAGCACAACACAATAAAAATATTTTAAAATAACTTAAACATTACAAAGTGAACAACAAACTATTGGCAACCCATAAAACATGTTAATCAAATATTAAAATGCAATTTGTTAAATAATACTTAATTACGTACTATAACAAGCAATGCACGAACAAGATTAAAATAATTGTATGACTATAAAATGTACACAGTACTTAAGATTTGTTTATTTTTTTGATACGGATATTATGAAAAATTAAAGTATCAGTAAACATGTTTTTAGTCAGCAATTTGTTCAAATAAAATACCCTCTTTTGCATATGGTCAGTGGGTATCGAAAGAACTGTGAAAATGCGAATGTGAATTCAAATTTCAAATGCGTTCGCGTTGCGCGTTGAGAACACAACAACAATGACAGCAATAGCAACAGCAACAATAACATGAGCAGCAGCAATAGCAACAATTGCAACAATGAGCATCAACAATGCGGCAACATTGTAAAAGCCAAGTTTAATCAAAATATGGCTGGATCTGCGCTGAAGCTCCGCTGTGGGCAGCGGAGGATGGGTGGGCGTGGCCTGTGGCCTGTGCCGAACAGAGATTTTTTAATTTTTTATAAACACGCAAATTTGATGCAATTTGTCAGGACATGCAGAGAATTTGTGGGTTGCCTGTCGCACACAATTCCACAGAAACAGAGAGCAACTGGGGTCAGAATGCCATTGACTATTATTATTCAACTGTTTTTCGGTCAGCATATTTGAAATGCGTTCACAGTCATAACCCGATCTAATCGTGCCACATACATAAATGCTGTCTATCTATGCATGCCATGGTGTGTAGTAATATTCACTCGTTGAGTGTTCCCCAAAATTAAATCAAAATCAAAACGTGCTGACACCGAACATGATAACTAATTGACAGAGTTGTCTGTTATTTGAGCAGCTGCTGCAACTGTTGCCACTCAATCTCTCAATATCATTATTGTCATTGATGGCAGCATATATCTACGATATGTATACGACCAGTTGTACTGATAAGCTTCATTATTAACTGACAGGCTAAGCAGCAGCGAGCAATCTGTTCGACAATCCACAAAATTATTGTTTACCCCAATTGAATCCACTTTGCAACTTTGCCGTGAATTGAGACAGTAAACTAATACACATAGATTTTGATATGCAGAATTTTTGAAACAAACTTCTAGGTCATCAGTAACTTGTACATGGAGATGTTAACCCAGTATTTTAATAGATTGCCAGCTGCATTTTAAACCAGAATACTTTCAATACAGATAAGAACATGTCTGCCTTTTATTATTTAATGCATTTTATTTGGGTTAAATACTTAATGGAATTACCCTACGAATTTAAATGATAATTAGTACTCAAAAAAGAAAAAAATTTCTTCCACTTTGGGAATCATTATAAAATGCATAATATTTGGCATAAATACTATATATATTTCCCATTCGAAATTAAATTTAAAGTTTTAACATAAATTTTATATTCAATGAAGTAAAAGTTGAATGCTTTGCAAATTTATAATTATAGAATGTAAATCGTGTTTACAATGTTTGAAATTCTCGGCACATTAAAATTGTAAATTCTGCTGTTATTAATATGAAATGAAATTTACCATTTTAAAGAATGCCTTACAGGGTATTCTCACCTGCACAGCATGCAGGGTAACCATAATTTTAAACAAAATTGCAAATAACAAAAATTGTATGGAAATGCAAATAATGGTCTGACAGCAGAGAGCGGGACAAAAGAGACCAAGCGGGGAGTGGGAGGGCAGTGGAGTGGGCGTGGCAGTACAACGCCTGCAACGTTTTCGATGATTAAATGCAAACACGCAAATATGACGAGCGACTGACTCGTCTGACTGACTATATCTCTTCATCTCCATGTCCATCTCCATCTCCATCTCCATCTGCACAACCGAGTGTGGCAGAGTGTGTGTGTATGCGAGTGTGTGTGTGTGTGCGTGTGTTTGTGTTTGTCGACTGCCAACTGTCTTCGAAATATGTAAAAAATAAAAGTTGGCATTAATAATTTATGCAATATGCACACACACAGAGGCAGAAAAATATTTGCAGAGATACGAAAGTTGTGCCACAGTCGAATATGAAAATTGAATGCCTTAAAACGTGGATATAAGTAAGTAGATGATTTGAATACGAATATACTCACATATGTACGGCAGAGGACGGCATTCGTACGGGTACTCAAATAAATGCAAACGATTCTTATGGCTTTTGGTCGTTTCTGCAATTGTGAACAAAAAGCTGTCAACGCTCTTTTTGCCCTCCAGCAACAAATAATAATAAAAACACAAAAAAAACGAATGGAAAACATAAATGAAAATGTTGAATGGAAATTCTTCTTGGTACTCTGAATATTTCATGATGCATTTTGTTGGCCAGTGAATCGAAGTGAATAACAAATGCGCCAGCAGACTCCGTATCTTATCTATAGAGGCAATGTTAGCGAAGGGGAGTGACGGGGGGACTGTGGCGCTAAAACATATGCTATGATTTGGTAGTTTGGTATCTGGCTGGCAACGCGTTTAATTAACCACTTACATGCCTTTAATTCAACTGCAAAATTCATCGAGTGCATGACGCGGCGATAAATAGTTTTCGTTACAACAATTTGTGGCTGCCACAGCCACAACTTCCACTCGAGAGCAGCGCTTATCAGTGTCCTTATCGCGTCAGCAATTTGTTCCGAGAGATAAAGTTAAGCAGAAAAAAAAACTCACGGACCAGGCGAACACATGGCATTGATTTATGTGCGTCTAGAAAAAACTCCAATCGAGCCCCCAACTATAAAGCCAGGCGAACAGCAAAGTCAAACTAAACTAATGCATAGTCTGGGTCAGGCAGCCGTTTTGTTAGTTTGTTCTTTGGCATTGGCAAACATTCTGTTATACCATTTGTCGATTTGATTTTCCATACCCTGGGAGCGAAGCGAATATCAAAACGGGTAGCTTATGGTTTGAAATGGGTGGCAATCGACAATTATTGTCGACATAATTGTACAATGATACAATGATAATAATTTAAAATAACATAAATATATTAATGTGCGATATCGATCACAAGAGAGAGTAATTATTTTAGATTTATTATGGGGTATTTTTGTGTCCATCATACGCCACGTTGGCCCGTACATTTTCATTATTTATGCATATTTAATATCTTTCAAATGAACAAATGAACGCTTTAGTGGCCGCACTCTCCGCTGTACTCTACTCTTCAGCTTACAATTCTGACTAGGTATTATTAAAACAAAGAGTGTTCCCAAATTTATAGCCATATTATTTGTTATTTATTTAAGCTATAAATATGCATATGAAATAAAGAAATGGCATCAGGTTTTTTATGACCAAAATACCCTATGCGAACTGGGCATGATTCAATGCAAATGAGAGCGCGATAAATGTCAAAACAAATGAAAGTCGATTTGTTGAACTTTTAAAGAGAAAAAGCATTCTATTAAATACAAAGCAAATAAAAATTACTTCGATTTCTTTACAAAAGGTTGAAATCTTACATTTGTTTTTTAGTCGGTTGATGAAGTGACATACACTATATATACATAAATATAATTAAATAAAATATAAATGAATTTAAAAGCTGACAAATATTTGTAGCCCTTCTTGGTAAATGTTATTAACTTTTTGACACTTTCTGCATTATTTTACCATATAATTTCTAATATTAATTAATAAATTTGAAATAAGTTATTCTGAACAACTTACGTTCTACGAAATTTGTGCATTGCTATTATCATACTTTAAAGTAAATTATGAAGATGACACTAAGTGCGGATAGTGTATTTTAAAATTCGTACAATTTGTTTATGCATTTTATCAGTTGGCTTTGCTGCCGCTTCGGGCTTCGGCAGCGGCAGCGGCTGCGGCTGCTGCCACTGGTTTTCTCTGTTGTGTTATTTATGTGGCCATAAATTTGCAGCTGAAAGCAAAGCCCCGCGAATGGATTCGGGCACAAATAGTTGCACACTCAGTCCGTGAGTTCGTGGTGCCAACCATGGTAAGCCTTGACGCTTCGTTGCCTCTCTACCTCCCTCCCTCCCTTTCTCTCCCTCTCTCTCTCTGTCGGTTGCGATTCACGTGCAAATGAGCAGCCGCATTTGGGTAAAGCCGCTTAAAGGACTCGGACATGGGCAGGGACATGGACAGCAGCTTAGCCAACTGCGGTTCGCTGATTTTCAATGGGCTCAGCCAGAAGCAGGACTCAAAAGGACTCCGCACAGGCTGCACGATCATTTTTAGTAGTTTCTGGAGTTTCAGTCGTCGTGTGTTAGTTACATAATTTAACGTTTGTTGCAAACATTTCCGCTGAATTTGAGCCGCACACGCAACCCCTAGCACGGAGAGCAGGAGCAAAAGGATACGAGAATTTCTTTATAATCAGCTGGGTGTCATCGTAAGGTCATCAGCAAGCAGCGTTGCCCACACACACGCAATCATTGTCCGGCTCTCACAACGCCAGAAAGTCACTTGCTGGCAATTCAAGTGGGAATTGGAGTCGCATTCAGTCAGAGCCACGGTTCTGACTCGGCCACCCCCAGGTCTTCGGTGTCCAGCTGCTTATCAGAGGCCGTGCATCGCGCATAATGTGCGCCGTGCACGTCAACGGACCTCCGTCCTCGTCGCTTGTAAACAAATTAGAAGCGTATCCTGGCCGGAAGTCCAGCCACACACACACACACACACAAACACACAGAGGAGAGACGGACAGTTTAGTTGGCAGCAGAACTGAACACAACTGAGCAGCGAGCTTAATAGACCCGGTATCTCAGCCATCCTGTATATTTTGGGCCAAGCGCAGCACAGCAAACACAACTGAAAAGCCAAAATCGTAAAAAGAAAAAATGTATATTTATATATACAGCCAAATGAACCGTCAACTTTCCTTTTTGCATGTCCTTGCCACGAGCATATTAACTTTGTCAGCAAGACATAAATGGAAGAAATTGGGAAATGAAAGCATTAAAGAATGATTTAAATTCAAATAAAATTACTACTGTTGTTCGATAAGAAATCATTTTTTTATTTACTCTTATTTACGATAAAAATGGAAAAAAGCACCACAAATTATTTTCTGTTTTATAAAAACAAATTTATAAATATAATATATAGAAATATTAGCAAGACATAAATAGAAGAAATTGGGAATAAATCTGAAAGCATTAAAGAATGATTTAAATTCAAATAAAATAACTACTGTTTTTCGATAGGAATTCATTTTTTTATTTAGTCTTATTTACGATGAAAATGGGAAAAACCACAAAAAATTATTTTCTCTTTTATAAAAACAAATTTATAAATATATAGAAATATTAGCACTTTTTCAAAATTATTCTAATTTAAATTAAACATAAATATTTTCCTTTTTTTTTTTTTTTTTTCACAATACTATTTTTATCTTAAATAATTTCTTTTAATTTTTTACCTTTTACTTATAACAAACTGATTACAAAATAATATATTATGTTATTTTCTTTTCATTTAAGTATTTCTTGCTTGAAGGAAAAGGTATTCAAGGTAAGTCAGTTCTCGTGTTTTAACTTTGCTTTGGTCAACATTTCATTTTTTTCAACGCTTTTTTCCTTTGGCTGCGGAAAAGGCGCGAAATTCGAAATTTGTTTGCTTAACTGTTGTTGTTTGTTCGTCGGCCGGCCACACCTTGAAATCAGTTTGTTGTGCTGCTCTTTAAGTTGCAATTAACTTTGTGGCTTTAAGCTGAACGGCAAGGACTTGGACTAGCGGGACTGACCAAACCCAAACCCAAACCCAAAACCCGAGCGAACCCCTGTCGTAAAGCCGAAACATTATGCGTCCATTGCACGCAATGTTCGTCCGGCACTTTTTCATTTTAATTGGCATTCGCCTACGCTTAACTAATCTACACAAAACGCAGCTCCCAGAGGGGTTGTTCTAATTGTTGTTGCCGTTGCCGTTGTACTTGTTGTTGTTGGTGTTGCTGTTGCTGTTGTCTATTGTTGTATTGTCATAATTTTGATTGAGGAGCTAACGCGGCCCAAATTGGTATTTTGTGATATATTGACTTACTCACTGAACTGTCGTCTGCTTAGTCACTCTCTCTACTTTTCCCTGCATATACTTGTATTTGTTATTGTCGTTGTTGCTGCTGCTGTTATTGTGCCCAACAATTAGAGCCAAAGCCAGCGACCGCATCTACTACACATAGCAATTATGGTTTTATGGATCCTGCCGCTCGAAAGGGTTGTTTGACGCACTGTCATTTGCCTACTCCCCCAGCCCCTGTCACTAATGTTGTCAGTACCATATTTTGTATACATACATATATTAAGTACTCGCATACCCTTTCCGCACTCCACTCCCCAATCGACTCTCATTCCCCCATTGCGAGGCCAACAAAAGACCCGTCAAGCACTTGGCTTCTGCTAACACCAATTTGTTCATTGATTTTGCGCTACAAATTAAAAATAATGTGTACCAACAAAAACTAATAGATAAGAACCCAACAGCGACGAGCTAAATACTCTAAATATTGATCGATACATATTAAATTTTATGGACCTCATTTCACGAAATTATCAGATATTACAAAAATGATAATTACATAAGATAATTGCACTATTCATTGATCCAAATTTCAATTTTCAACAATCACTATCTTCATCGTCTATGTATATACAATTTTAAAAAAGCTTACAAAGTTATTTCAATATTCACGGAATTTAAGTTTCATGATAAGTATATTTTTATACATCTGCAAATTGAAATAATTGATTTAGCTATAATAATTAAAAAAACATTTCTAATTGTTGTTTTAACAGTATAAAATAATTCTTAAAATTATAAAAAATGTTTGCCCAACTTTAATTAATTTCTCCAATGCAATTACAATTTCAGCACTTTTATTTTTCATTATTTTGGTGATCAAATCGAGGTGATTAATTTGGCTGGCCTTGTCGCAAGTCTGATGGCATAGGGCATATGCCCAACCCCATCAATTGATGGCATTGCTGATGTTTGATTGTGCAACTGTTCGGCGCTGTCGCATTTCATTTCGAGTTGAGTGACTTCAATCTGTCGCCAGAGAGAAGAGGTCCTTTCTTGAGGCCTTTTACTTGTATTATTACAAGTATATTACTTCGTATTATTTGCAGCCGCCTTTCAATCTCGCTTAGAATTCGCCAACCCCCTCGACAGGGGTTGTGCATATGGCAGCATTAAAAAACCCACACGTACAATGTCCAAAGAAATTAGATGTCGTCGTTGTCGTTATCGCTGTTGTTCCTCTTATTCTCTCCCTTCTCCACTGCCAGCATCTTCTCTTTCTCTCTCTCTCGTTCGTGTGACATAATTCAGGCTAGGTGCAACGACGTGGACAATGGGACAATGGACAGCTCAACGCACACGCCCACCGCCCATCGAGAGCAGCGAGTCCAAAAGACAAAAGACGCTCCACGTCGCGACGACTCGTCACAACTCGTCACCCGTGAGGACTGTCGTCGTCTGATGAGTTTTATTTCTGTTCTCTTGTTTATTTTGTGTTTGCCTGACATCCTTGTGTCGCACTCGCATCCTGGCTGCCCCGGACACGCCCACAAATTGCCGAGGCACATTATTATTGTCGTTTTTAATTTGTGTGCCCCAAAAGAAATTGCAAACAGTGCCTGGCCATTGTTTGCAACACTTCAAACGTGAAACACAGACAGCCTGGCACAGGTTGCAACACAAAAATATTGCATGATTGTTTATCTACGTGAAGCTGGTTTTGCTCTGCACTGGAGTGAAGTTTTTTACCAGATGTTAAACAATTATTTTGTCGCGAGAAGAGTGGAAACTAAGAATCTATTTTAATCGCTTTTTGTTAAGTTTAGCAGTTCGTCAACAAATTTAGTCAATCGAAAAGTTGATTTTTTCTTTGTTTTTTTTCTACAAATAATTAGAATTTCTCGAAAATTACATTGTTCTTTTTTGATTGTAAGCCAATAATTACTTATGTTGGCCAGTCTTAGAAAAGTAAAGTTATTAATTAAAGTCTATTCAATAAGTAGACATTGCTCACAGTTTCTGGGTGCCTCATTATGAATCCATTTTTAGTGTAATTGACAAGCTTTATTCTTTTTTTGTGAAATTATTCCCGAAAATAAATTCACTATGCTTTCAACGCTGTTCTCGTGATAAATTCAAAGGGCAGAAAACTCAAGTTTTATTTCTATTTTAAGTTAATGACTCTGTAATTAAATTAATTATAGTATCTAAGAAAAACTTACCTTATACAAAACCATATTAATATCATATTAATAGAACTATAAGTGCAAAAATATCATTCGGGAAATCGATAGATTTGTGGCTCTTTTCTCAACTGCATTTCTGACACAATCACTGCAAATTAAAATTACAGCAGCAACTCCTTTTTGAGTCATAAATCAGTCGCAATGTTTCTCCACCATGCCCAAGATAACGAATAATGCAAAAGTTATGTTTAATTTTCTCTCATAATTCTTTATTATATTATTAATAATAATTGATTGGACAGAAGAGCCTATAAAAATAAAGAACTACATTAGCTTGCCTTGCATAATTTATGATTAGCTGGTACAAAAAGGAAAATACGATATGAGAAAATACTTCAATCGAAATAAGTTAATCAAAATGAGAGTGCAAAAGCGGTGAGTATTTGGTGAATGGGTTTAAACAGAGATAGATGTACAAGTAGATGCATTAATACTTTTGCGAAAACTAACATAA
Source organism: Drosophila formosana (assembly GCA_035045625.1). Taxonomy (NCBI): domain Eukaryota; kingdom Metazoa; phylum Arthropoda; class Insecta; order Diptera; family Drosophilidae; genus Drosophila; species Drosophila formosana. The sequence continues at coordinate 2,045,675 of JAWNOW010000030.1, forward strand.
ATTATGATGATAACCGTAATAAGACTATGCGAGTTGTTGTTTGTTGGCGTTATGAATGTGAATGTTAATGTGATTTGTGAGCTGAGATTTTGTTGATATATGTATGAGGCGTTAATTCTAGCATAAGAATGATATATATACTATATAGAATATATAAATATCTGTTGATTATAAATTATTTGTAAAAATATTATAAATCATGTTGCTTCAGCATTCCTAAGCAAATTTCACTTGCGAATGTTTCGAGTTATTGTTTTTGATTTTCTTTGAAAATAATATCACTTTGTGGGAGAGCGAGAAGTTCACACACTGAGAGAAATCAGGCCTTGTTTTCGGGCTGCTGCTGATTATTGCCATGATTCTTGTTGCCATTATTCTTGTTGTTGTTGCCACTGTTGTGGTGCATCATTTGAATCAAACGATTGCGCTTCGCAGCATCCGATTTGCTGTATTCATCAAGGAACTGCAAGGGATACAGAGATAAAGAGCGACAGATTGTGTTTAAGTAGCTTAAAAGAACTATCTAGTATATAGGATATGTCCTTCACTCACCCCTAGATCAAAGTCGCGTGATATGACCAGCCTGGCTGGGGCATTGTTGTAGCATATGGTGACCAGGAATGGATAAATCACCGGGTGGAATTCGGTTGGCAGTTTCGCCAAACTCTTAAAGATCACCGCAAACTGTTCCGATATCAGCAGATCCTGATGCCGTCGATTGTTGATGCTAAAGAACGCGATCGAAGCTATCAAATCGATCAGCATTGTGGACCGCTCACCACTCTTTGTGTCGATCGTTTGGCCAACGCTATAATTCAATAGTATGGTCATCACATCCAGCAGTTTGAGCGACAAAGGACCCTCAACGGACAGCACCTCCTGTGGGACAGAGAGAAAGGATACAGCGTCATTTAATTGGCAACACTTGAAGCGTAGAGAAAACAGAAACAACTGAACAAAAAACAGAGAACACAGAACAGAAAAATGTGGAATCACTGTGCAAATGTTTTAATTAAGTCAAAGCAAATATCAAAGAGTGGCACTTGTTTAGAGCAGGAAGTGAAGTGCTCAATTGTTTGTTGTGCGTGTGTGTGTGTGTGCGGTACACATTTATTTGCATAGCGGAACAGCGCAGGACGAACACATTGCGACGGACGGACGGACAGACGGACAATGAGCTCTCGCTTCTAATTTGTTTGCATTGGCAGCCGTGCGGCGACCGACGAAGGCCAAAACAGGAAAAAAAAAAGAAAGACCAAAATAAATACAAGAGTTGCGCAGTCAATGCGATACCCTCGAAGTTAATATTATAATTAAAATAAAAACACACTAGTAATTAATAATATTATAATTATGATAAATGGTATGAGGAATGAGTGCTGAAAGTCAAGCCAAAGCTCGCTTAACGACCTCATTAATTAAAAGTAAAAATAAGTAAGCAAATATAGAGAAACCTAAATTAAATGAATCATAATAGATTAAATGCACTGCATTATACATTATTTGATGTTGGTGGAAGCAATCATATAGAGCTAACTATTATTTTAAACAATATGTGGTTTATTTAAATCCCTGCACCTAAAGAGGGTTGTTCACTTGAGCAGGCTTAACTTTATGCTAATCTTACGCACTTTTAAGTTTGGCTGCAAAGTAATTAAGCTACCCCCTTGTGGTGTTGCATACGCTGAAGCCACCCTCGTTGCAAGTTGGGCAGTGGCAATCCCAAATCCCCACGAAAAATAAAAACAGAGAACGAAACGAAAAAAAGCAAAACTGAAACTGGCAACTTGTACGAGCATTGAGTAAATATTTAGCCAAACAATTGACGTGCCTCGCTGGTTGGCAGTCGACAGGAGGCATTAGAACAGGGAACAGCAGTAGGCAGAGGCAGGATATGAGCGAGGATTTGTGCATGGCTCAGAGAGCAGGCGATGCTCGCGATGCCATGTGATGCGATGCCGCGGCATCCTTCAAAAAACAATCAGTCTGCCAACAGGACGCGCTTGGCTGTGCATTTGAGTGTATGTATGTGTGTGTGAGTGTGTATGCGTATGTGTGTGTGTGGGTGTGTGTGTGTTGTGCCTTGTGCTTGGGTTAAACTTGAAAATTTCATTTTACAAAGTCAATATTTGCGAGGCAGCAGCAGCAGCAGCAGCATCACCACTTCAAAATTGAGTTGCTCTGCTGTGTGTGTGTGTGTGTGTGTGTGTGTATCTTTCACTGATTAAAACCAAATCAAATTATTTGCCAGCCATAGTTATACATATTTTTTAGACAGCCACAGCAGCTGAGGCGTTGCTTTGGGCTGGCTTTATCTATTTTTGTGGTAATTTAAAACAAATAAACTGCTTGTGGCTGGCTGGCTGGCTGGCTGGCAAGTTTTTGCCCAACTTGCGTCTAATCCATGAAATGGCTCTTTGCCTCGGCAAAGTTTGCGCAACAAATTAGTTTGTCAAGTGCGTTGCGGGCCGTAAGAGAGGGAGGGAGAGAGGGAGGCAGAGTTGAGACAGGGACGAGCAGCGAGTTGCGTAGACAACTTGAAGCTGGGGCACAAATATTGACACAACGCAGCAGGAAATGAAATGTAGACAAGGCAATCAGTTAGGCAATCAGTCAGTCAGTCCGTAACTCGCTCAGTCAGTCAATCAAGTCATCATTCACTGCTTTGCTATGCCGTTTCATCTACAACTTGCAACATGCGCACTGCATCTTCTTGCGACATGCCCCACAAACTAAAGTGTCAAAATATTTGCTCCTCCTTTCTGCACATCTCCCCTCCCCCCCCCCCTCCCTCTCTGCAACCACAGCGTGGCAGCTGCCTCAAGTTAACCGAATGTCAGCGACGCCGCCATTGCGGTTCAATGGCGCTGATGTTGTTTGTCATTTGGCGCTGCCTGTTGTGCAAATGTCACTCCCTCCCTTCGTCCTTCTACCTTTCACCTGATGACATCTGACAGGCAGTCGGCAATATTTGCCAATATGCAAATTTAGCCAGCACTTGACTCCACACTCTGTGTGCGTTCGATGGCAAATCCGCAAAACGGCGACAACTTTTCGCCTAAACATTTGAAACTGAATTCGAACTTTTTCCATGGCCAATATTCATTCCGTCCCACAAGTCGGGTTGGCTGCGTTTCCTTTCAATTTTCTCAGGCGATTTCACGTGCGACAAACTTCTCAAGTGCAGAGCAAAGAAAACGCAACAAAAACAACAGAACGCAACAAATAAAACGCAGAGAAAAAAAGGAAAACCAGCGACACCTAATGAAATTTTCAACGGCTGACTTTGTGATTTGTTTAAGCGTTTGCCCACTTGACGTGACAGCAGCAGCAGCAGCAGCAGTCGCAGATGAAGAGTGAAGGGAGGAGGGGCGGCAGACTGAAGTTAGAATGGTTTAGCTTTGCCTGACAACTCACCTGAAAAGTGTTCACATCCACCGAAGCCAGCGACACGTAAAGATTAAAAGTCGATGCCGCCAATGCGGTCGTGCGCGACGGAATGCATTCACCTGCAATGAGAGATGAACAAGATGAGTGAGAAGCTGGAGCAGGAGGAAGAAGCCGCGGGAAAATCGCAGGCGGGGCTAAACGGATATTGAAGCTGCGATGAAATATGCACGCTGCACTCTCTGCCATATTGTTGCCATTAAAAGAAACAAGCCAAGAATCTATATTATCGACTGCGAGAGCACGCTGTAACTAACGATTTACCTTACCTATAAAATTGCTTATAGAATACAATATTTAATGCAAGCTCTCGACTGTTTTATTCCTTTCCACAGTATTTAAATACTCCACTAAATCGAAAATGTATTTAACATTTTTGATACATATCTAAATAACACAGTTCCTGTTAATTTCTCTTGACTGCCCAATATCCTCTTTTCTTATTGAAATATTTTAATAACATCAAAAGAATCTGAATTTTTCTGAACCTATTCCAAATGTACTCACAGTTTTATGCTTTACTTAAACATTGCTAAATCTCTTCCAACTTGTTCCCAAACATTTTAATAGTGTTTGATGCAATTTACTTTTGTTAAGATACAATTCTTGTCTGTCAACAATATATCTCTATTTCTATCGTTCGCTTGTCAAAGATATTTTCCACTATCAGACTTCTTTATAAGTTTCTAGCAAATACAGGGTATACATTCAATACTTGCAAACAACAAGTAGCATAAAGTTTACAACATGACGAGAAAACAGAGCTCAAAGATTAATTTCCGCCCGCAAGCAGAACGCACGCAGGTGAAGACAGAGATGGAATGCAATTAGCACCTCGAGAAGAGTCAAGGCAGATGTCCGGCTACTGTTTGGTCGGCAATGATTCTGATCTCGAATTGTGCTACGATTTGGTAGCGTTCCAGCTTACCTATGGGCACCACACTGCCAGCGAGCATCGAGACGGTGCCAAAGAGCTCTGTGGATTTGGCGGTGCTCAGCAAACGCGTGGGATCGGCAGGACCTGTTGGGAAAACGAAGAACAAAACGAGAGGAAGCATCAATTAGAAGTCCTGTTTGCTCAACAGAGGTGCGACTTTTTCTTTTTGTAGCCGCCTTGTGACTTTGTGACTCACCTGGCGGACAAGCATCAATGAACCGGGTGAGGAAGCCCAACGTGGTCAGCAGGCTCAACATGACGCTTTGGTTCTGCTCAATGGACTCGCGCACCTTCATGCAACGACGCGACAGCATTCCAATCAGTCCTGTGATCACCGCATAGCTGCAAAGAGTTCGAAAAGCATGTAAATTAGTAAGGAATTTTGTGCAGGATATAAATTATGCAGCACTTTTTGTGAGTGCTGTTTAATGATCATGCTGAAAGGAAGAGTAGAAATCTGAGAGTTGAGTGGCCAATAAATAAATTAAGTTCCCAACTTTAGTCCTTATTACTTTTTTTGATGAAACTCCGACCAACAATTCATTAAACGCAAGAGTAGACAATTATTTAAAATGTTATGAAATTGATTTATATAAATATAAAATAGAATTATTGCAGGAAAGAAAGTCTAACATTCTACAAACAATATTTGCCATAAGATTGTTCAAATAATCGTAGTTAAATATTGAAGAAATCTCATTTGTGGAGTAATTTGACCTTTGAAAGGGAAGAATTCTCAAATGGTTTTCGAGGAAATAAGTTTAGATTTCTTCGTATTTAAACAATTATCAACTGATAATATCGTAAGTTCTTCACTGAGGGAGAGTTTTCAAAAAATTGTAATAGATTTAATAATTTGAATTGTCGCACACTTTTCGATGAGAAGTGTGCTCAATTGCACAATTACAGAAGCATATTCAATGGCATTCAATGCATGGCATTCATATTCGTATCCGCACACTTTTCATATGGTAATCAGGGGCACGCGTTTGGCATTAAACGTGCTCAAAATGCAAAAGCGATTAGCTGGCATTCGCATAAAATGTTGCTAAATGTTTGTAAGCAAACAAAAGCGAGAGGAGAAGGACATGGAAAATGCTGAAGAATGGACGGCAAAAGCTGCTGAATATCTGTCTGTGACATGGCATGCATAGAAGAGCTCACCAATCGGGGATGGATGGAGGATAATTCTCGCATTATTTTTGCTGCCGTCCGTTTGCTGTTGTGCAAATATTTCACTCGCATGTTGTGCTTACGTTCAATTAGAGCTTTGTTGATTACACACACTAAAAATATCAAAATCAAACACAGATACGAATCGAGACGAGACGAGTCGAAAGGAGTTGGTGGTTCGAGTGGCTTCTGCAAATCGTGATTTATCATAATAAATGGGTAACACAAAATAAACAAATCATCATCAATTACAGCAAACCGAGACACAATTGTGTAAAGAGCAATCGTCGTCAGCAGAGCAGTCGAGCAATCGCCTCTCGTCGGCCATCACATAAATGAATCGCATACAAATTTATACTATTTAAGTGGAGAATTCATCAGGCAATCGACTAAGCTCAGCAGCCAGCTGTGGCGTACGCGTCGTATGAGTGATTGATACGCCATGACAATGTTCGAAAAACGAAATAATAATGAAGCCAAGAACGTTGCCAAACCAAACAAATATGGCCCACAACAACAACAACAACAGCAACAGCAAAGGACATAGAGCATTTGACCCCTTTTGACACCGACTTGGGAGCTCTACTTGAGGCTGCAGTGTGTGCGCATGTGGAGCTCAAATAAAAGCGTCCATTACTCAAACTCACACACACTGCGTCGTCGTCGTCCTCGTCGTCGTCCACTTGGACATGGTGGAGGCAAACAAAAGGCGCCCCGCTGCCCTTCGCCCCCTACGTGCTTTGGAGATGCGACTCCCAAAACTCGAAACTGGAACTGAAGCTGCGATTGCGTTGTGATTGGGCTGGGAATGAACTCCTCTGGCGTTGTCAACTGTAAACATACTTGAGCTTCCTGTTTTGCTATTTGTGCTCGCAACGCTCGCCGCACACTTAACCAACACACACACACACACACACACACGCACACACACTCGCAGGATAGTCGAGAGCATCGTCACCCACATGATGTTTGCTTTGGGGTCGCCGTCGCTTGGTCAGTCGTTCCATCGTTCCATCCGAAAAAGTACTCGGCAAACTCATCAGCACCACAAAAATATCCTTAATAATTTTCTTAAACCAACAAGCACAAAGCTGTGTGAAGGATGCTTTTACCCAGTCAACAGCAGACTCCCCTCTTCGCCCCTTCCACCCCACTTGCGCTGTCATCGTTTGTCATGTGTCCTCGTCCTCGTCCTCGTCTCCGTCCTCGTTGTCGTTGTCGGTGAGGACATCGCTTGTGCAAAGTATTTAGTTCGCATCGCCGGGGCGCATCAATCCAAACACAAAATGGCCAACGCCGACGACGAGTATCGGATGTGGCCGAGGTTTTCTTTAACCCCAGCCGCCCTCCTTCTCCTTCAGCTATTCCCTTTCGCCTTGGCCTCATATTCCGCCCGCCTTGCCCGGCTCCCATTCCGGCCAGTCACACATAATCGTCACTGCCCGTAAAATAAACAGCAGCAGCAACAACAGCAGCCGCAGCAGCAGCAGCAGCGACATCAACGATGGCGACAAAATAAAAATAAAATACGAGCGCTAAACTTGACCAGCAATAGAACGAATACGAGATACACTAACAGTGATGGAAATCATACGGGTTACAATTGAAAACTAGAGAACAAATTAAATAATCAAACCATTAATATTCGCCACTAAAGTGTGAATTTTTTTAAAATGTATTTTACTTTTTTATATATAGTCTATTAAGGCATATTTATTAGTGTCTAAGACGCAATCCTTTTGTTTAACTAAACCTATTTGGAATTTGTTGAATACATTAAAATTATTAAGTTCAGGTAATTTTTCTAATTTTGAAAAGGCAAAAATTTGACAATTTTGTCCAAATTAACCGAATCCGAAACAATACTCACTTTAATTAAATTCAGAATATCAATATATTAATTTACATTATGTTACCACAGAACGAATTTCTTATGAAAACTGATGTAATCGCATAAATGCTATAGAATACAGTAATGAAATAAAACGCAACTTTGTTTTAGCGAAAGCGAATGGAACCGTAATAGCAGCTAGGGTATATAATAAAATACGAGACCCAGGGCACAGGACATGAGCATTTCGGCCGGGTGTGAAAAGGCATTTGGTGTGCAAAGCTTGAAATAAAATAAAAATAGTGCCGCAAAAGGACGACGTGCAGCAGCAACTGCTGTAACAACAACAAAATTAACAACCTTGTTAGTTGTGAAAACACGTTCGCTAAATACGCGACAGTCGACGGGCGTTGGGCAACAACCCCGCCAGGACCATCAAGGATCTCAAGTGTTGTGCCAGCACGCGTGTGTGTATGTGTGTGTGTGTGTGTGTGTGTGGATGTGTTGCAGACAGGCGCAAATATTTTAACAAGTGTCAAATGCACACGCTACTTAACTAAGTTGTTGCTCTCTATTTTTTCATTTCATTCCACATTTTTGCAACTCTATTTATTTTTTTTTATTTTCAGCTGGATCTCTTCACACCGCCAAAAGAATGAAGCAAACCCAATTGATTAATAAACAAAACAGGGGCACTTGCACTCCTTAATCGAGAGCTGGTTGAGAGGCAGCAGCAGGGCAACCCCCCGCTGACCATGTAATTTGGCCATTTGTGTGCATTGATTTCGGCACTTAAGGCGCATAATCATCATCAACGGAAGCTGCAGCAACGGCAGCCGAGCCGTGGCAGCAACAACGACATCAGCGGATTTGTGTTCAACAACAAGCAACACGGATCGCTGCACAACTCGAATGAAAAGCGACAGCGGGGCTGAAGCAGGGCTGTAGGCCAGTTGCATGCCCCGCAGGTCCGATGGCATGCAACCAACGATGTCGAGTCGACGTCGAGCCGGCTTCGGAGCGCATAAGCAGGATTAAAATCAAAACAGATTTGCGTTGACAATGACAACGGGCAGCAACAGCAACACAAAAGCAGAGCGAACGATGCACAGCACAGGAGAGAAAGAGCCGAAAAGGACATGTTAATGTGCGAGGTTAAACAGGCGGCAGGCAACTACTTGCAGCTTGTAGCATGCAACAAAGGCGGCCAGGGCATGTAGCTAGTGGCAGGCCGAAACAAGTTGTTGATATGTGAAACGAAACACCTTGCCATCCACTGAAAGGATACAGAGACGTACAACACAAGGACTCGACTCGTTGGGAAATGTCATTTCGAGTTGATTACGAACAAACTTACATTGAAATAAGGCACAGAGGGCGGCCGGGAGGAGTGCTTAAATCATTTTCAAATGAGATGAGAGTCCTGTTTGCGAGATTTCATGCCTTTCGCCCCGGGGACGCTTAACAAGTGCCCAGTACAAGTGGCAGCCTTACAACATATGTCGAAGCAACTAAACAAAATGGCTGGTGTTAATTCGCTTGTTCAATATAATATATTCAGCAATTTGTACAAATCAAATACAACTATATTTGTATTTATGTTATGATGTGTTCCTTGTATATGAAACAAGAAAAAAGTAAATTTATCTATTTTTTTAATCTAATCCGCAAGGACATCACTAGTTTCCGAAGCTAGAACTCAGTTATGTCCTTACGGATATTAAAATTACATTTTGACAACACACGAAACAATAAAATGGGATTCAAAGGTTTACAAAAAATGTCGAATATTTTTCAAGGGGTGAGCATAGAAAAAATGGCAAAAAGTCAGAAAATCCGCCATATCTCGGCCATTTGAAGGACGATCGAGATGTCCTATGGCACAAGGATAGGTCCAAACAATACAAAACAAATGGCATTCTAAAAAGGACGAATATCCTGCAAACAGCCAAGTTACAAGGATCTTTTTGAATACAAACAAGTGAGAAAGCTACAGTCGAGAGTGCTCGACCGTATGATACCCGCAACCCATTTCGAGAGAAAAAAAAAATTTTAATGGTATTTTAACAACAAATATACCAAAAATATACTGAATTTTGTGTTTTGTTTGTATATATTTGAAAATAGCGAATAAAAATCTACAACACCGTTATGGTCACTCTGTCAACCAAACAAACAAAGCGCGAGCAGCTGCAACTGAATTTTACATATAAACTTGATTCTTCAATAACTTCCTTGTTTTTCACTCGATCTCAACCAAATTCACAGGAATTATTGAGAATATAATTGTTATTATGCATATTAAAATTCAATGCTCTAGGTCTATTATTACGGCTTTTACAGTTTCTGGGGGCGGAAAGGGGCGTGGCAAAAATCTAAAACAAACATGATCTGCGTAAGACCTACACGAATACTGTCACCAAATTTGATATCTCTAGGTCATTCACACACTTAATACGTCCATATGCACTGGGCACAAAAATTTTGATAAATAATTTAACGAATAACTTTTGTTCTACTTATCCGATTTGTACCAAAATTACAGGGTATATTAAGAGTGTCAAGCGCAGATGGGCTACCAAATTACACATCATTACACCAAGAACTTTTGGAGTTATACGCGATTTACTAAAAAAAAAACTTGACTTTTTCTAGATTAATGCTTATTGTGGGCGAAGGGGGCGTGGCATCCAACTTTTGAAATAAACTTGATCTGCGTAGGGTATGAAGGAAACTTTTTGCCAAATTTGGTGTCTCTATGTCTTATAGTCTCTGAGATCCAGGTGTTCATACGGACAGACAGACGGACAGACGGACAGACGGACAGACGGACATGGCTATATCATCTCGGCTGTTGACGCTGATCAAGAATATATATACTTTATGGGGTCGGAGATGCCTCCTTCTGCCTGTTACATACATTTTCTGTTGGCACTAAGTCATAATACCCTTCTACCCTATGGGTAGCGGGTATAAAAATAGCTTATGTCTCGGCCATATCCTGTCCGATCCTTGTAAGTCATATGTCAAACAATGGGTTTCATTAAGGACTATCATTGTGCCAAAGGACATTCCAATCCTCCTTGTGGTTCTCGAGTTATCCTGCAATTTGCGGTTTTCGCTTATTTCTCATAGCTCCCGGACCTCAAAATTTGAAGTGTAGGATCCTTAGATAACCCCATATTTTTTCGATGCCGATCGATAGAGTTGGTCCTTGCGATCCTAGCAATATATGTCCCTTGAAAATGCGACAGGCTATGGCCGGGATACAGCCTTTTTTCGAAGAAGGATAATTGTTTTTTTGCAATATCTTCGCCAAATACTTAAGGATATGGTAAGGAATCACGCTTACGTAATCAGTATAACTTGGGCTTTCGATATCCATTCAATAATTTCAAAGATCTGCTGAAAATTTTCACAGCAACATTTTTCCAAGGGTAGGTGTAGGAAAAATGGCAAAAAATAAGAAAATCTGCTGTATCTCGGCCATTTGAAGGACGATCGAGATGTCCTTTGGCGAAATCATAGATATTATTAATACAAATCGATTCCAATGTTAAAAAGGACGAATATCCTTCAAACAGCCAAGTTACAAGGACTTTTTTGAATACAAAAAATAGCTTATATCTCGGCCATATCCTGTCCGATCGTTGTAAATCGTATGCCAAACAAATGGTACCATTAAGGACTATTATCGTGCCAAAGGACATTTCAATCGTCCTTGTAGTTCTCGAGTTATCCTGCAATTTGCAGTTTTCGCTTGTTTCTCATAGTTGCCGGACCACAAAATTTTAAGTGTAGGATCCTTAGATAACCCCATATTTTTTTGATGCCGATCGATAGAGTTGATCCTTCTGGTCCTAGCAATATATGTTTTTTGAAAATGCGACAGGATATTACCTAATTATAGCTAATTTTCGTAAAAGGATATTCGTTCATAGTCAGGCCAAAATTTGCCGGAAAAGGCCATTTTTTGTTCATTGAGTTGACAAGACTTTCGATTGGCATATTATACTTATAAGGATGATGTCCTTTGGCATTAGCATCCTGCAAACAACTAAGTTACAAAGATATTTTGTGCGTAGAAAAGAGCTGAATCTTTGCTATGTCGTTGTTAATCCTGGCAACAACTTTGAATTAAAATAACTCATATCAACGGGCGCTTTTGACTAACCAAAAGACATTCCAATCGTCCTTACTACTTTTTAGATATCCAGCATATCATAATTTTTACCAATTTTTGAAATGCAATTTTTTAATGATAGTTAAGAGAGGTCCTTCCGAACTAAGAGTACCATGCCTATAAGTCTTTACTGCAGAAGATTTCAAACGAAATAAACATTTAATTGGTATGGAGTCTCTGAATTTATTTATCAGCTTACAAAATGTTTAACGGATACTTTTATTCAAATACTTTTATTTCCTTGAAAAAAAGTAACTACATTTCTATTATTTCTAAATTACTGTATATTTAATTGAATATTCCATTCATTGCCACAGTGAATCAGTCAATCGGCAAAGTCAACAAGGGCTCGGCTCAGTGGAAAGGTGGCAGCTGTAAGCTGCAAAGCAACCCAAATGCCACAAAACCAGAAAGGGAAATCAAAATAGAAATAGAAATAGATTTAGATACAGTTGCAGTTGCCACCAGACTGTGTCTGCTGCTGCTGTGGTGCGCCTAAAACAACATGCAACAAAATTGTAACAAAGGCAAAAAAGGTGTTAAATGAAAACTAAACCAGGCAGCGACAGCCAGCAAGCAAGGAGTAGGGAGGGAGAGAGGCTAGAGGGTATACGCTGAAGTTTATTAAAATGCAATTGTGAAATTGTTGTTGCTGGTTGTCAACACTTGATTAAGAGCAGCCGCATCGAGGCGACTCGCAGCGACAGTTGACAATCGGCAAAGCGGCATGCGGCATGTGGCACATCGCCGCGAGGGTTGACAGAGGCTGAGGCAGAGGCAGAGGCAGCCACGTCGGCGCAATGACAGCAGGAAAATCTGTAGTTGTAGCTGTAGCTGGCGTTGTCGCGTTCCGCTTGGGTGTCATGTCAAAACAATGCAACTTGAGCCGCATTTTTAGGGTTACGAATGCCCCGAGGAGAGTCGAGTCGAGTCGAGACGGCAGTCGAGCCAGACTCTCGCTGCTCTGATTGCCCACAAGTGGCTGCAGTCGCCGTCGGAGTCGCTGTGGCAGCAACAACCCTCTGGGCAAATGCAATTTGAATAAGGCCCATGAAAATATCTAATTGAAAGTGAAAGGCTGGCAATAAGGGGGCAAAACCCACTGCAGATGACGATGACGATGATGATGATGATGCCTGGCTGCACACCTGGTGACTGGGCAAATGGCAGCCGAGTCCTGGCTGCCGAATGCTGTTTACATGGCTGTAAGCAAAACTTTTGGCCATGTTTATGCATTAGACGTGTCAGTTATTTTTTGTTACTGCATCGCATGGTATTTTCGGCTGCCCTTTAGGGCCATTAAGTTGCCATTTCCCACAAATGGGGAAGCAGCCAAACGACGCACAGCCACTGCAAAATTTCAAATACCACATGAAAGTTTTCCAGAGGGTCTGTTAAGCTAGAAAATATTTAAATATTGTTTAACTAAAAGTGAATAGTAGGGGAAAAATAAATAAAACTAAATGTAGTAGCTAATAAATATACAGCTAATAAAATATATAATATCAATAACGACTAACTATAGGAATAAATAATACAATTAAGTACAAATAATTTTAGAAATAAATAACAAAAACAAAGTATAATAAATATAAAATATACTCAACAAATGAATGACTTAATATTGTATATATTTTCAGTAATCGCATATTTCTCACAGTTTTTACACTTTCCCCCACAAACAGGGTATTGTTTAGTCGCAACATTATGTGCATTAACTGATTGCTGCGCTGCCAACTCGACCCACTTTTAATGGGTAAACGGCAACGGCAATCCAGAATGTTAGCATGTGCAGTTAAGTAACGGTAACATCCAGTATAAACATTATCAGAGCCCCGTCAACACAACCGTCGTCGTCATCTTCGTTATCATTAACAGCGCGACAACGACAACAACAACAACAACAACATGCGAGAACAACGACAACGGGCAACATCATCATTTTATCATCATAATTATTGGGTTTATTAGTGCGTGTGGGGAGAGAGAGCGCGACAGGGACACAAAGCACCAAAGGGAGATGGCAATAGAGTCACGTATTTGACAAATCCGTTGGAAAAAGCCAAAAGCCATCCACACACACACACACACTCTCACACAGAAATGACACCCACAATAAATCCTGGGCACAGTGTCACAATGCGACTAAGACAATTCGTCATGTCCAATGGCTCAGTCGAGTTAAGATCTCAATTCTGGCTAATGGAGTTGCCGACGCACAACTCCGGCAACAACAACAACAACAATAAACGCCTTCTTATGAATTTCAATTGGCCCACAAAATGTCCTTGCCACAAAAAGGGGAACTAAGTGAATCTGTGGACCGCACTGCAATTGGCAACGGCTGTATGAATTTATTTATACCCAGGCAGACAAACATAAAGAGGGTGTATAGCACTTGCAAACGATTGAAGCAGCAGCTCAATAAAAATAAAAAAAGTTAGTTTATAAAATAATAGATTAATGAGCAAAAATATTTCCAACACAAATAGAACACCTATAAAAAAATAACGTTTTAAATAAACTGAAATTTGGAATTATTGAAAATACTGCCTATTTAAATAGTTGTTCGGAAATTTTATAATTTAAAAATATTAAGCTCTGTAAATCTTGTAAATACAAAAGTTTCCTTACATTTCATAGTGATTAATGATTATTGCAAAATTTAAAGTATTCATTTTGTTTCTGCTTTCTATTTCATATTTGAATATTTTTTTTGTGCTCAAAATAAAGTTGTAGCTTAAATTTCATAATGGTTGCATTGTATTTTAAATTTAAATGAAATTCTGCTCTTCTGCAGGGTATACTTTAGCCGAGCAGTCCTGTTGCGCTTAGCGTGCGTAATGCTGACTTGTTTTGTGTGTGTTTGCATTACTAATATGAAACGCCCACCACAGCAGCAACAACAACAATATCAACAACAACAGGAGCAATAACAACACGAGTAAGAAGGACGAACGTGCGTCTCCCTAATTCACAGCAAGACGCTTGTCCTGCAATGGCTGCAACGCAAGCGGCACGGGCGGTCCTTGGACATCCTGCGGCGCTAATAACCCACTTACTTATAGTTATCCCTTTGTCCGGCTGCCGCTGCCGCTGTTGCTGCTACCGAAGCTCTGACAGGCCATCAATTATGAGTATTATGCGATTATTACTTATATAAATGCACCGAGGGAGGGCAAACACAGAGCAGGATGGAGGGTGGAGGGTGGAGGGTGGAGGGTGAAGCAACAATTGCAATCAAATTGACCACAGCGAAATTTCCAAAATCGAAATGCACTCAAAATAATTCCAAAACCATAACAAAAACTTTTTTAATTGATTTTGCTTTTTTAAGTAAAACACAAAAATTGGACATGGATTTCGTCAGCTGTCAGTCTCAAATCGCATTGTAAATTTCGAATTAAATAAAATAAATGTTGCACAAATCAACGTGAGAAGCGTAACAACAGGGAAACTGGAAAAAGGGCCAAGGAAAAGCGCAATCAAAACCAGAAACTGTAAACTGTAAACGGTACACAGAAACAAAAACAAGTACAAAACACAGCTGTGAGAGCAGCAAGAAGGGAGAAAGGACAAGATCAGAGGGGAGAGAGAGGGGAGAGGGAAGGTAGCCAAAGATAAGAGCAACAATATAATTAATTTCGGGTTTTCGCCGTGTCAATTGATGAATGCAAATGCATTTTTACATGCGAATCAAGCAATTTCGGTTCGCGTTCATAATGATTCAGAGAGCGAAGAGAGAGAAGAGGCAGGAGGGGGGAAACTGTGGTGGAGCAAAAGAGACGGCGCCACAGCAGCCACAGCGAATGACCGCAAACCGCAGGCGGCGGCTGCAGCAGATTGAAGAGAGCGAGCGAGACGGAAACAGAGATGGAAGCCACGCTAGCGAAACCGCAGCGAAAGGATTGCGTGTGTGTGTGTGTGATACATATACACATGCATATGTATTCGTGTGCGTGTGTGTGTGTGTGTGGTTATGTTGGCCTTTTGGGCGCATCATAAATAATGCGGCCAGGTGACACGAGTCCCCAGCGCTTATCAAGCGAAGCGCCATGAATTTAAGCAAAAAGAATGCGAATAAATAAGCGAAAATAAAAAAGAAAAGCTGCGAAGAGCGATGCGTAAAAGGCCAACAATAATGGAGTTGAGCAATAAATGGATAACGATGCTATATACCAAACCCACTAGTCTCCTCCACTCTCTGACTAAGAATCCGAATCTGTGTCTTCTATTTTATGGCTCTGGCAGCAGCTTCTTACAGCCAGATAACTCGCTTAAGTATATTCCTATACTGCTCAATATAATTGTTTGTGCTTCAATTTGATTTAGTAAAAATGAGTCATTTATCAATCTTTGTAATATTCTATTGTAATATTAATTCAATTTATTTATTTCTGTTAAAATTAATCTTTTATCAATCTCTCTAGTCTTTATTTGATTTTATTTTAACTATAATAACAATAAACAAGTGAGAAAGCTACAGTCGAGAGTGCTCGACCGTATGATACCCGCAACCCATTTCGAGAGAAAAAAAAAATTTTAATGGTATTTTAACAACAAATATACCAAAAATATACTGAATTTTGTGTTTTGTTTGTATATATTTGAAAATAACGGTTAAAAATTCACAACACCGACATGGTCACACTGTCAACTAAACAAACAAAGCGCGAGCAGCTGCAACTGAATTTTGCATATAAAATTGATTCATTAATAACTTCCTTGTTTTTCACTCGATCTCAATCAAATTCACAGGAATCATTGAGAATATAATTATTATTATGCATACCAAAATTCATGCTCTAGGTCTATTATTACGGCTTTACAGTTTTTGGGGGCGGAAAGGGGCGTGGCGAAAATCTAAAACAATCTTGATCTGCGTAAGACCTACACGAATACTGTCACCAAATTTGATATCTCTAGGTCATTCACACACTTAATACGTCCATATGCACTGGGCACTAGAATTTTGATAAATAATTTAACGAATAACTTTTGTTCTACTTATCCGATTTGTACCAAAATTACAGGGTATATTAAGAGTGTCAAATGGGTTACCAAATTACACATCATTACACAAAGAACTTTTGGAGTTATACGCGATTTACTAAAAAAAGAACTTGACTTTTTCTAGATTAATGCTTATTGTGGGCGAAGGGGGCGTGGCATCCAACTTTTGAAACAAACTTGATCTGCGTAGGGTATGAAGGAAACTTTTTGCCAAATTTGGTGTCTCTATGTCTTTTAGTCTCTGAGATCCAGATCCTTCTGCCTGTTACATACATTTTCTGTTGGCACTAAGTCATAATACCCTTCTACCCTATGGGTAGCGGGTATAAACAAAAAATGTATCTTTTATTAATCATTCTGATATTTTTCTAATTGTTTCAAATGTTTCCTCAGTGCGGACTTTTCAAATATTAAATATTTTGTATTCTATTCTTTATATTGTTATATTCCAGTTTTATTTTTTCGACTAATTATGAAAAAAAAATATTTCAAAATGGATGATTCTTGCAATAATATCCCAAGAATAGTGAAAATATTTATTTTAATTTTTTTTTTGATTTGATTGATTAATAAAAAATCTTTAAGAACTTTCGAAATTGCTGCAAGACATGAACAGTTGAAATATTAACTTGCCTAAAATTCCATAAATTATTTATACTATGCAAAATAATTATTATCAAGTACCTCCACTTAGCGGAATTATAATATTGGGATTAACTTTGCATTACGTCAACGCCAAAATGCACTATCTATATGGTGTATTAATAATAATCCCCATAAGTCTGAAAACTAAAGCTCGCCGTTTCAGTCAATATGACTTAATAACGCATCAATTTCTGATTACTTTATAATTTATTGAAATGTCAACCCCTTCCAAACACAGGCAGTCACAACCCCTTTGACTAAGCAGGGAGATTAGGGGTTAAGCCCCTAAATACACATATGCTGGAGAGTTGATAGTTGATATTAACGAAGGGTTATTTATATGACAATTATTTGTTATTGACTTATTGCCGAATGCCACGCCCCCCGTCTCGCCCCTTGCGCTGAAGTGAAATGCAAATAAATTTGCGACAGTTGCCTCGTAAAAAATCGTCTGCCTCTTTGCCACCCCTCACTTTTTACTTTAAAGCGTTGCGCCTCATTAAACGCGAAGCAGAGAGATCCATTGGCAGGGCCAAGGACACGGACTGTGGTGGCCATTACCACGAACATTAATGCAAATTAAATGCAATGCGGACATATGCCTAGAACTGAACTGAAAAGACCGAATCCGAATCCATTCCATCCATGCGGATGTCACAGCGCATTATCATTCATAAATCAAAACATGGAAATTGCTGAAGCACATGCACATGACTCTCTCTCTCTCTTCTCGCTTCTGTTTCGACTGAGGGTTGACGGGTTTTTCAATTTTCCGCCCTACCTCACCCCTCACCGTCCCTGCTCGGCACAGTCTGATAAACATGTACAACGAAAAAAGTAAAATTATGAATAAATTAAGACATTTGCCGTAAATGAGCAATGTTGCCTGCTATTAAATTCGCATTAAAGCGGCCAACAGGGAGAGAAATTTGCTTGTCAAGTAGCTGCTGAAATCGCGTTGCTCTTTTTCTCAGCCGGAATCCGTGCGCGAAAAATGCAAATGAAATGCGAGTAGCAACAGCATTTGTGACATGTGATCGTCATATGCGGTAGGCCGAAAAAACTAAGACAAGTAAACAGAGTAAAAAACAATACGGATGTGGCAATCACACACACACAAGAATCGCTGTCGAGCGCTTTTCAATGAAAATTCATCAGCATCAGTCTCGACATCAACATGTCATCAACGTCGACGTCGCCGTCAGTCTAGAACCAGAGCGAAAAGAGTTCCATGGAGATCTGTGTTTTTGTTGTTCTTCGTTTTGGGGTTCAACCAAAGTCTGGACGCTTGTTTTCTTAGTAAGAGACGCCACCCAAAGCGTTTTCCATTTGCCCCAAGGAAAAACTCAACGGGGTAAACGTTTTTACCACACATATATATATATATATATATATATTTTGACAGACAGTTGGCAGCAGCATGCGGGATGGTAGAGGGGAGCGAGGAGAGGAGAGAGGGGCTGCAGTGCGTCTTCAATTACCGGCAACGTTGAAAATAAAATTTCAGCAGCGGATTTTGCCATATGGGAAATGTCACTTGGCTAAAGCACAAGTACGGCCAAGTTGCAGACAAAACGAGGAGACGCAGCTGAAGGTGGCAGCCAGAAGAGAGAGAGAGGGGGGGAAGAAGAAGGTGGGGCGACAAAACGGAGTTCTTCTGCCTACCGCACGACGACGGAGGGAAATCAACGTCACCAAATGGACAACACACGTGGGGCCGCAATAACGACGACGACGACGACGTTGATGATGATGACGATGATGACGACGTTGATGATGATGAAGTTGTTGTTATTGCTGCTGCTGCTGATGAGGATGACGGCAATGGGGGCCGTTAAAAAGCCAGCGCCAAATAGCTGCGAAAAGTAAAGCCGCTCGTAAAACTCAAACGAGGCGAGGCAGCAAAAACATGGCGCCAAATAACCGCAAACATAACGGCAACCACAGCAGCAACAACAGCGCAGGATCACCACATCGTTGGCGACGTTTGCCGCCATTTTGTAAAAGAAAAGTGCATATAATAATATAAAGCAACAACAACCACAACGATAGCTACACACAAGGAATCATGGCGAAAACAGCATTAAAACAGGTCAGAAAAAACGATGGAGCACAACGAACACAAAATTACACTACAAATGAAAACAATTCAAACATGTTAAAACACTATTAATATTTTGGCAAGTTTTTTCAAAATGCATTGATATA
The DNA here is from genome assembly GCA_035045625.1 of Drosophila formosana. Lineage (NCBI taxonomy): Eukaryota > Metazoa > Arthropoda > Insecta > Diptera > Drosophilidae > Drosophila > Drosophila formosana. Next base: position 2,065,112 of record JAWNOW010000030.1, read on the forward strand.
ATATTTATATGAATTATAAATAGTCTTCCTGTTTGGTTATCATTGCAAATTGTTTTGGCATTTTCTTTTATTCGTAATGATTATAGTCTCATTAATAAAATAATACCCTCTTAGAAATAAAAGATTTGCATAATAAATGCCAACATTCTAAATCTGTTTTCATTGCGCATTTTAAAATAAAATAAAAAAAAAGTACATGAATGTATAAAATTAATTTTAACAGCAATGTAAAGAATTATTGTCAACATTAATAGTCCAAAAACAAAAAGACTATCCACAATCTAGAAAACTGGTCAACGCCTAATTCTATTACCAATTAATTAATTCTTATTTAAAGTTTATTATAATTGTATTTAAATGAATGACTGCTTATTTTATGCCTTCACGTAAATGTCACGCTTTGCAATCGATGTTTCAATATATATTTATATTATATATAGTATATACTCGCGCAGCTAACTGTATAGCAAAGTCAGCACTCCCCTTCGCGCAGAGAGTGCGCAAATAGACGTGATAGCAGCGAAGGGAAGTAAGGGAGCTAGAAATGATGGTTTGAGCGCTGGCTGAAATGGGCGCCTGTGATTTGGCTTTTGTGAAAAGTGGAAAGTGGAAAATGGCGAATATGTCGCCGAGCATCGTAAAAAATTATGCCCAACGTAAGGCGGCCTCGAGGTCCGCACAACGACTGCTGGAAGGGGGAAAAACAGCCAAGGAAGCGAAGGAAGCGAAGGATGGAGGAGCATTTCAGCGTCGTCATATGTGACCATATAGAAGAGGAAATGTGGGGGACTGTGGTCAAATGGCGTTCTTATGGCACTTTAGTGGCAAAATCAAATTAGAATTTATGTTAAGTAGGCAATCATAAATGGCGCCCAACGTGTGGCGGGCGCATTGGATTGGAGAGCCATAAGCATTGATGGAGCCAAAGATTATGGACTGGAACTCGGAGACCCCCCGAGATGGAATACAATTCAGCGCAAAGATTTTTAGTTTTCGCCATAACTTTTTACAGCTTTTTTTTGTAGTTTAGTAGAGAGGGGGAAGGGGGAAGGGGAAAGGGGGGATGCACACTTTTAGGCGCATTGGATTAGTGGCTCGTAATGTGCGCCATCTGTCGGCCACTTGAGGGCATTACTCACGCCACATTTGGCGCATTCAAGTGCTTAGCGTGTTAATTTGCACCAGCTTCAAAACACAGGGGTTGGCAGCGAGACGACGGAGCAAGCAGAGGGCAGAGGGTTGTTGCGCTGCCCTCGGGCGGGCAGATACTACATATAGTACTAAAGACACTCTACCACGGTGCTAAGCCCTCACAATTGCCGTTTGATTGACTGATGCGCTCGCTGGTCGCTCACTAAAACTCTAGATAATGTGCTTGTTGGAACTGCCGATGCGCATTAACTCCCAACAACAACAAGTAAGGCAAGGCACTGAATAAGCGACAAGACTGTGAGATACCCTACACTGCTTGAAATTGAGATTTGAATAGGTTGTAATAGTGTGATTTCAAACTGTTGTAAAAATTAGCAACGAAAGGTAAAACTCTGAAATTACTCCGTTTATTAATGGAATAGCGAAGGTTCGATTTTTATGGTTTGAGATTTTTCGATGTCGTATAATATTATATTATATAAAGAATATACATATAAACCTAATATTTTCTTGTTTAAATAATTTCAGAGGAATAAGCTTTTAAAGAAGTGGTCAAAGGGACAGTCTGGCAGGTCAACAAAATCGTACCTTCTACCTTTCAATCAGACTTTATTAGTTTAACAAAACAGTATCAAATCGATTAATCAAGAAATCGTAAAATGCTGTTTATTAGCTTTTAGATTATTGCATCATTTTGGTAATACAAACTGTTCAGTTAAAGTTGACTGAGTAAAACAATATGCGATTGTTTTGATCGTTATAAAATATTTGTATTTCAATTGCAAATTTCCAAATGATTCCAATAGTTTTTGGGTGTGCAAGTATTGCCATTTACAGGGTACAACCACAGCGTGGCATAGACTGCTGGTTGAGGGTGCAACTAGAAGAGCAACGGCTCAGCCGCAGCATCATCCTCGGCTGAGTGCCTGACGAGCATTAAATTAACTGTAGCTGGCACTGCGAGGCTGCACTTTACACATTTTACATATGTCACCTAAGATCTGCACTGGCTTTGCTGCTTTGCTGTTTTGCTGCCTTGCTCTGCTGGCGTGGCCTACTTGGTGGGTGGTTGGTTTGGTTTGGTTAATATTCCCTCGAGTGATGAACAACAACGACAAAAAAAATAGCAGAGAGCAGAACAACAGGCAACAAGCCAAAATCAAAGCGCATGCACTCAAAAGATCCGAAACTCCGCATGGACTCTACGTAATTCAATAGCCAAAAAGCCGACTCCCCCTCGTCTCTCTCGACCCGTTCGTTACCTTTGACATGCGACGCTGGACAGGCACTCATCAAACTTTTGACATGCAGCTGAGCATTCCGAGGGATCGGGGCGGGGGGGGAGAGCAGGCGGCACTATCATCGCTGATAGACGAGGGCAGGAGGAGGGGTTCAAGAGAGCATTCGAGAATGCTGCTGCGCCTTTTTGCATGCAAAATGTCAGCGCATATGTCAGACTTTTGCATATGACCCCTTTTCCCAGCCCCTTGCCCGAGTTCAACCGAGGGGTGATTGTTGCATTTCCAGCGGGAAATAGACATCATCATATTTAAATATCCGCACATATTGCGGCCATAAAGCAAACAATTGCATTGATGTTATAATAATCTAATCAAATATTGCCTGGGGTGCCATCAACTCGATATAAATATTGCTGTAAACTCACTTCATGAACTTGCGTTGCAATTATAAATGCATTTTAATTACTTAACTAAACCAAATACTGCAAACAAGAAAAAATGTTAAACAAAAGCAATTGAAATTTGTAATAAATTTAAATGGAATTTTGTATTTCAATAATACAAATGTAAATATTGGCAAAATGGTAACTTTAAAATATAATAATATGTTTCGATGGAGAAAACATCGATAATCCCTATCTAAAAAACTGCTAATAATTGCTTGAAATAATATATTGAAATATGTATAAATCTATGCTAATAATCAGCATTAAAGTCTTGAAATAATTTCATATTTGTGCTGCATTTTTCTTCTTATAATCTTGGCCATAATATTTGAGTTTGGTGAATGAAAACTTTGCAAAACAATTAGTTATAGAAAAATCAAACTAAACCATAAACTACGCTTCTATTTGATTGGAAAATGTGCTCAGTAAACTCTCGCTTTTTGCTTCATTTTTTGGCTTTTGTGTTTTGCCAATTTCGGTTGTTTTTGCTGACCTCTGTCCAAATGCATTTTGATGCAAATCTGAAGCGAACTTCTTTGAGTTGCTCTCACTCTCTCGCTCTCTCTCTCTCTCTCTCTCTTGATTTTCCCTCTCTTTCTGTTTGTCCAGGCATTGCTTTGGCCGTGTTCTATCGCATTCTCTGTGTTGGGCTCTGATGTCTCTGTAACTGTAATTGATGCTGACTTTTTGACAGTTTGAATGTCGAAAATGAACAGATGAAGCGGACCCGGGGAGGAACGCACTGCAATCGAGCACTGAGTTGAGGGTGTCGCAGAGGGGCAGGGTAGAGAGGGGAAGAGGGTGCTGTTGTTAACTGTCGGCTACTGTTGCAGAGATGACAACTCTGATTAGTTTTGTGACAGTTTCGTGACTCGAATTCAATTAAGACATGCAGATTCAGCAGGAGTTGCAATTCAACTGACGAGATTTCATTGCGAGCGATGCACGCACAAAAGCTGATTGCTACAGCAACTCAGGGTTGCCAGTCGACTGCAAAGAGTCAATATTTTGATTTGGAACGACGTCGCGGCAACGACAACGGCAGGGAAAACAAAAGGACGAGAAAGGAAAAAGGAGCTCGGAGCGCGCACTAAGCAAATAGAAAACTTTCTCGCTGCCGCCAACAAGGACAATAGCGATTTGGGGACGGGGTATCAGGCCAGTATAAGAAGTGTTCAATGCCTGCGCCCATTGTCAAAAAGAATCAACAAAAAAATGAAATCGGATATTAAATGCACAACAAACAGCCAAACAGCAGCAACAACAATTACAGCAACAACATCAACAGCAGCAAGGAAAGCGAACAAAGGCGAGCGCTTGAAATGAATACGACAGGACGAGATACTGCAGCAGGAGCAGCAGGAGCAGCAGCAGCAGGGCAATGCCTACACTGAGAAAAAACAGAAACATATACAAACATAGATATCGCATCTATTAGTTATGATAGCTAAAGATGCAGACGGAGCTCCCATAAAAGTGAATTTGACAAAATAATAAACTTTCATAATAAAACTTGTAGAGATTTCAATATAGAACCTACAGATGAAAACTAATTTAATATTGATAAAGAAAAGTTAAAATGTGAGAAGAGAGAAATATATAATAAACAAACACAACACTGAGCTAGAATAGAAAATAAAATAAATTATTCGACTAAAGAAGCGATTTTCTTTTGAACTGACTTTCATTAACACATGAAGGTGGCTTTTAAAACGCAATAAATAATAAAATATAATAAAATCAAAGATTGCAATTAATCTCCTTAATATTTGAAAAATAATACAAACGCTATAAAAATAAATATTTAAAAAACAATAGAGTGGCTGTAGTTCACAAACTAATCTTTGACATCAACTTTTACTTTACTTAAACCAAATGTAATAAAATTAATTTTTTTGAAAAGCTGTTCCTCATAACTGCAGCAGTATTTTTCTCAGTGTAATAGTTGTGGCAGTGAGGGAGCGTTGGTGGCAGGAACAGGGACGGAGACAGAGACAGGGAGCGGCCTTGTGTGTGTGGTGGCAACTAAATAGTTGCACTAATATGTCCATGACGATGGCAAATGGTAAAATAAAACCCACAGCACGTGTGTGTGTGTGTGAGTGTGTGTGTGCGTGTGTGTGTTTGGAGTCCGAGTTCTGGGTTCAAATGGGGTCTGAACTGCTGCTGCTAGGAGCCGCTTGTAATTGAGGCAAAGTTCAGAACGAAGCGAAACTGTAAAGTGCATGAGAAGTTGCGAATGAGGATGAGCAGAAAGGAGGAGGGAGGAAGGGCTCCCAACTCGAAAAGGCCATTCGATATGGTTACTTAAAGGGTAATTAAATTAACTGTACAGCAGGAGAGCCGCTCAACGTGTTGTCCTCTCGTCGATAGCCCAAACAAAAGGACACGCGGCGCAAAAGTTGAGGCTGCAAATGAAACTGAAACAGAATCACACAGAGCTCTTCTCACTCCAACTCTGCCCCTTCAACTCGTCGACTGGTTACCACTTTTTGCCGTATGCATATTTCATTATGACAGCAGCAAGCAGCCTCGCTGGGAAGGGGGTTGAATGTCCTGCAGGGGGTTGCTTGCCACGGTCGGAGGATGTGGCTGCTGCTGCTGCTGCGGATGCTACTCGTCTATTTATGAAAGGAAGCTCTGTGCTTCGTGTGCGCCTTATCGCGTGTCAAATCATCGTTATGATTGCCTTTACCTACTTTTTGAATCCCCCTCCCGCTTTACTCTGAGCATTTGTTTGGCCAGACAACGCCTTGAAATTGATGATCAGACGATGATTAAAATGTATTTGCTTTTTTATGCTAGTTGCGGGAGGGGGTTTGATACGCCTAATGATTATGTTGATTAATTATGAATCAATTACATTGTAAAAAAGGTACGCTCTCTCTCACACGGCACACACGCCGCTGAAAAGCGTATTTGAGAAATCAAATTTGATACGGTTCAAGGATAAATAATTGTCAGGATGGGGCGGCAAAGCTTTGATGAGGGCAGCGAGAAGTTAAGCCAGGTTAAAGTTGAAGCAAAAACCCGATACAAATGCTGAAGATAAGTTTAGCTCAGATTTAAAAGGTTCACATTTCAAAGTGAGTAGAAATTAAGGCAACTGAAATGCCGGAATATTTTGAAGATAACGGCTTGAAAAATTAATTAAGTGTCAAGTGAAATTCGCAATAATTGTTCAATTTGTTAATATTATATAATGTAGCCTCTAAAAAGGACTATTCATATTCTATTCACATTCTATTAAACCACAAGGACCATTTGAATGCTGATATTTTGTAAATCAATAAATACAATCCGAAATTTATTTGAAATCTATATGCATTAAAAAATAAAATAAATTGTTCTTAATCAAATCAGTAGCAATAACAAAACTCCGCATCCTTCATCTTTATGGAACTTTAAACCATTCAAACTGTCAGCAAATATTTCAGCATGTTTCAATCATTGAAATCAACAACATTTCATTGCAGTTGAATAAATTGATCAAAAATGTAAAATGTTATAAAACTAAATATATGCATATTTTTATTTCTATATTCAATTCAAAACTCGACTGCAATGAGAAATATGTTCATTCAATTCAATTCAATTAAATTTAGAAAATGGAAACTCGTCGTATTTCGTATTCGTTTGACTTGAAAATAGACTATGGAAAAACCCTGATGAAAAGCTGGAAAAATAGCAGAGCAACAAATCTAGTCAAAGAGGACGAAGAAATGTGGCCAAAATATCAAAACCAGCAGGTGGCAGATTAGCATGCTGATGACGCAGCTAAATCCCAGTGGGTCACACACACACACACACACACGCATAAAGTGTATCTGTGTGCATGTTGCATGCTAAAAACCAAATTATTTTTGTGCATTAATTATTAAAGTTTGTGAGCAAAGTCAAAGCAAATAGAAGCAGAAGCAGCAAAGAATTGAAAAGGAAACTTTGCACAAATTGAAATCAAATTTGAGTTACATTTGTGCACACAGCGAAAATGGGGAAAAGTATGGCGACCCCTCCCCCCTCCCCCCTGCTGCACCCCTTCCTTAAGCAATTAAAAGTAAACAAAAATTAAATTATGCAGCTGCAAGAAGTAAAAAATGGAGGAAAAACTGCACGTAAATTGGCTACAGCATCAGTTGGTCTCCCAAATGCTTCAATTGAATTACGAGTCAGCCGAAGAAACCGTGAAAAGAGGCGACAAGCGGGGGGGACGAGGGCTGAGGGGGCTAAGGGGGCTTTGGCTTGCCATTGAAGTGCGGCGAATTGAATTTCTCTTTACTTTTCGTTTTTTTTTATACCCTGTTACCATTGAAAATGCTAAAAAAGAATTCTGGTTTTGCGCAAATGCCAACTGCATGACACTATAAAGTATGAATTTCTTGTTCAGAAACCACAACAGCTAGAGACACCAAATTTGGTATGTAGATTCCTGCATTTATGACGCATATCAAGTATCAATTTTAAAATAAGGATGTCACAGTCCCTTCCGCCATAATATACAAAAAAAAAACATTTTTTATATGTAAATTTCTTAAAAACTTGGTGAGTAATTCTAATCACTAATATACCCTATAGTTTTGACTACCAGAACAATATATAGTTGTTATACAATTTTCCCTATAAGGAAATATATACTTTTAGCGTGTATGTGCGCGTATAAAAGTGTTAGAATTACAATATAATGGGAGCAGGGTATCTCGTAGTCGAGTACTCTCGACTAGAGCGTTGTTTTTTTTTGTACACTTATTCGCCAAAATGGCGCAACGTATTGTGTTGAGCGAAAGCGAGGGGGGAGGGGAAATTATAGTCAAAGAAATTTGATTTTGCAGTAAATGGTAAGCAGATAGAAGAAGAAGCAGCAGAAGCAGCGGCAATGGAGAAGAGAAAACACAACGTTTTGTAATTGAATTGAGCGCCGAAAAGCGCGCTACACTAAAATAAAAAAAGGAACTGGAGCAACAACAACACACAACTACAAAAGCGAAAGAGAGAGCGAGAGGGAGAGGGAGGGAGAGAGGGAGAACAATGGCGGCGGTTGCTAATAAAATAAACGAAAAGCTTTTGTAAGCAAATTGAAAACATAAACAAACGAAAATTGATCAACAAAAAGAACTAGAAAAAAGCAGAGGCGAAGAAAGGAGTGGGGAGAGGGGAAAGTGAGCGAGCACAAAGGATAAACAAAATGTTTTCAGTAGCGTGCCGCAGCAAAACAAAAGCCAGCTAAAATGACAACAAGAAAACCAGCAAATGGCCAACAAAAAAGTAGCTGGGAAAAATGCATAATAACAAAGTTCTTCGCTTTTTATTTTTAGTTGTAACAATGAAAGAGGCGAACACAAAAAACACACTCACACACACACACACACAGAGCACAATATACAAATGTATGTGAAATTCAATTTGTATGAAAATAAACAAAATGGCGACTGCGGCGCCCAATCTCTGCCTGCCTGCCTGAATGTGTGTGTTTGTGTGTGTGTGTGTTTTGGGTAATAACAACAAAAATTCGATTAAAACTTTTGCACTGCACAAATTAAAGAAAAACATTAAAGTTTGTGCCCCAAAAAATTAAAGCAACAACACAGCATGCAACCTGCAGCGGCAGCAGCAGCAGCAGCGACAGTCATAAAAACGTAGAGGCGAAAAGTTAGCGAGCGAGTGTTGAAAGCGCCCCAGCAGCAGCAGCAGATGCAGCAACAACAGTAACAGTAACAATAATAATAATAATAGCAAGAGCAGCAGCAGCAGCAACAACAAGAATGGCGCTGCACAGTTCGACAGCCACTGGCCAACGTGAACAGCCTTGGCAGTGCCTGGCAGTTTGACAGCCACTGTCACTCGTCGCACATACAAACATACACATACGGCAGCAGACTAGTTGTCGCACTCGCACAATGTTGACACGCCCTACTGTACAGCACTAACGCTTGCTCACTCTAGCACACACTTGCTGCATATTCGAATTGGATTTTCGAACTCAAGCAGATTTCCCCTCAATAGCATAGTTGTTGTTGTTGTTGTGGGCAACAGTTTTGTTGTTGTACTCACTTTATCATGTCCGGTAGGCGTTCCGGGACCTTAGGGTGGGTGTTTTTCTTGACATAGCTCGATGATAGCGCCTCGGTGCAGGCCAGCATTAGCTCCGTGGACAACTCGACCGGATGTTGTGGTGATTTTTCTTCGGGTAACTGCAAAACAGGGAGACAACGGCAACAAAATGTGAACGTCAGCAACAAAAAAAAAAAAAAACAATCTTAAGTCAAAACGTGTCAATGGACTCTCAAGTTGTTGTTGTTGCCGCTTTAGTTGCAGCACAATTGTTGCATGCTTTGCGGCGTTAAGCGACAATTTTCGTGTGTGTTCAAATTAATTATAAAAGTTAACAGCAACAGCAACAGCAACAACAACAACAGCGTTCACATCAATCAAAATGTTAATTGATGTTTTTTTACGCGACGAGCTTTTTATCTCTCCTTCTGCTGCTGCTTCTTCTTGATTACATGACAAGCGGCGTGCGCGCTGATCCATCAGCAAATGGCGACGGCGTGGAGGGGGAGGGGCGAGGGGAAAGGGGCCGGGGTGAAGTAGACAAAGCACGACAATAAACAAGAGCCAAGGTAACAACAACAACAACAACAACATCAGCAGCAGCGACTTCGAACGAAAGTGCGACCGACGTAAAAATATATTTCATAGAATAAAAAAAAAACGATGAACAATGAAAACGCTGCCGAAAAGAATATTCGGCTAAAGGATACCCTGCACACAGAACATTTAATGTTCGCCATACATTCGCACAGCAGCAAAATGTTAAGCAGACTGCAGCTGCAAGACAGAGACAGAGCTAAGACTGCATTGCCTATACCCGCTGATATATGCTGACAAAAGCTTGCTGCTATAGACGATTTACTTGAAATACTATACTGATCTTAGCTGACAGCTACACACATTTACTTAGCTTACTTTAGCTGTTTGCTACAAACCCAACCTCCTAATCATAAATCCCGATTGTAAAATGCCCTTATAGGGTATTTAAATAAGAGTGGCTTTTTACGCATTTTAACGATTGATTTAACAGCAGGCCGCAAATATATATACAATAAACATTTATGTGCATAAATGTAAATAAAAGCATAAAAAAGCACACGCAAAACTTGACAGCCAAACGCTGACAAATTGTGGATTCCCAGAACACAGGAAGGGAAGGGGAGTTAAAATCGGATGGAAGCAATCGGTAGGGAGGCGGCTAGTTACAAACGAATTTATAGGCCAAGCGTCAAAGAGGACGCCCCGGCCAGTAAATAAAATTCGAATAAAAATGCCACACAAAAGAAAAGCAAGGCGAAAAAAATAAAGAAATAAAGCAGCAACAAAAGCGTCACAGAAATGGCAAATAAACAAGCGAGCAAAGTAAGAAAACAATAAACTTTAAAACTTGGCAAGTTGAAGCGAATTGATGTGCAGACAGAAGTGGCAAAGTAGGCGACATCAGAATACCCTGCATTAGAAGTTCAACAATTGTACAAATTAATTTTATGAGCATTGGTTTGAACTAGGAAAGTCAATATAATATTAATACTTAAAACAAATTATAAGTATACAAATTCAGATCTATTTAAAATGTAAAACTTTCGATTGCAAAGGATTAATAAATGTCTTACAATAATATTCCTCTCTACTTCACAGAACCGAAGCAAACACTGGATTATATTTGTGTGGTAAAAATTTCTAACCAAAATTATTCTCTAATTTTCAACTAAAAAATGTTATTTTTTCAAACCCTTTCACGAAAATTAAATTCAAATTCAAATTACCTAATTTTTGGTGCAATAAATGTAAGTGTTATAGAAGCATTTTTAACTTCAATGTTCAAATTTGATGCGTTTCGAAATTGTCGACATAATTTAAAGTTAAGAAAAAAAGAAAAAATTTCAAAAGAAAAGGTCTTTTCGGGTGAAGATATATTGAAAAATTATGAAACATATGTGTCCGATTTTATACCAATAATATTTATATTGAATATTTAAATAAATATGCATTAAAACGAATAAATATTTTCCAAAAATAATCTTTCGCTACTTTCAAACAAATAGGTAATAAGTATAAATATCAAAATATAGTTTCAAACAAAAAAGAAACTAAAAAAAAAAACCCTCAACTGCAGCTTTCAGCGAGCCATAAAGAATATCGCCGCTAATATCACTAAACCCCCCCACAGCATAAGTTTGATGCCACAATACCCTACAATCTGCTGGCATTCTTTTTATAGGTATATCGCATAAAAGGAACGAGCAAAGCAGCGACGCCAAGTGTTAAGTGGCTGAAATGCAGGACAAGCGGGGGGAAGCACAAGGAACAATGGCCAAAAGCGCGAGCCAAGTTTAAAGCGAGCGACGCAATTGGGGAATTACGATTTGGATGCGTTCCATGGCAACAAAAGGCGACAGATTGGCGACATTTTTATGGCAACACTTGCGCAAAAGTTTCGTTCCCGCCACGCCGAGGGAGCAATCGCGAATGGACTCACCTGGAAACTCTTGGAGATGGCATCGAAGAGCGTGGCAATGGAGTTGCCCAGCAGCGCATGACGTGCAATCTGCGGACAGACGGAGCACGCATTGCGATAAAGCTGCACAGCCAAAGTGAGGGATCTAAAAAGGAGATAAATTAGTGGAGCTATTAAAAGGTAGCAGAGTGCAGCCCTACTTCTTTGAGATCTCGCTGTTCTCCTCCAGGCCCTTGCCGATGACATGGGTGGCGAGCACGCCGAGTCCATCCATGTGCAGGAACGCCTGGAAGTCGCAGGTCTGAGCCTTGGGTATGAGACGCAGCAGGTTGCCCAGCGTGCGGTCTAAGCCCTGAGCACCGCCGCCTTTAATCACCAGATTCAACAGCTTTGGCACGCTGCTGTCGCGCTTCAAGTGCTGCGGCAGCGTCTCCAAACTGGCCAAATACTCGCTGGCACTGCAAAGAGACAAGCACGGATTAATAGCGACACCATTCCGACTCGGCTGAGACTCACCATTGGCTCATGCGCTGCTTGAGCTTCTTCATCTTCTTCTTGTAGCTGCGCGAGTGCTCGCGATTGCCGTTGACGCCGCCCAGCTCGGACAGCGTCGACGACAGGTCGCAGTCCTCGTTGGTAGTGCTCGTGGCATTGCCGTTGAACAGCTCCTCATCGTCGTCCTGCTCGCCGCGCGCCTCGTCCTGCTGCCTGGTGCTGGGCATCGTCAGCTCCAGCGCCCGCTGACGTATGTGCTCGATGTTCTCCTCGTGGCGACGCGCCGACTCCAGCTGCTTCTGCTGGATCTTGCGCTGCAGCTCCTCGGCGGTTTGTTGCTGCTGCACCTGCAACGCCAGTAGACGCTCCTCGCGATCGCGCGCCTTCTCTCTGGCCAGCGCCTGACGCTGCCGCTCCTTTTGCTCCTGCATCTTGCCAATGCGCTGCTCCTTCTCCAGCCGCGTCTCGTTCATCTTCTCCAGCTTGAGCAGTCGCTCCTTTTCCAGAGCCTGTCGACGACGCTCAACGGCCGCTTCCTTAGCGGCCTTCTCCTCGACACGCTTCTGTCGCTCCTGCTCCAGATCCTGCAGCCGTCCCTCGGTCTCCTTGAAGGACTCCAGCAAGTCGAGTCGCTTGTTCTGCGCCTCAATGTTCTTGATGAAGTTGATCTCCTTCAGTTTCTTGTCCTCGTCGTGCGCCTTGTCGATGATCTGACGCAGGTAGAGCACTCGGTTCTCGGCTGCACGCTGCAGTCGACCCTCCATCTTCTGGCGCTTGTCCTCGATCAGCTGCTTCTTGGCCGTCTTCACGTCCTCGACGCGCACGAACAGCTGCTGCAGCTTGGCCGCCTTCTCCTGCTGCAGCAGCGCCCGCTTCTGCTGAGCTCGCGCCTGCTTCGCCTGGTACTTCTTCAGCGTCTCCTGCAGCGAGCGACGCCGTGAGGGTGACGACAGCTTCTGATGCAGCTCCTGCGCGCGCCCTGGATGACGCGCCACGTAGGCTTGCAGTGTGGCCAAGGCCTCGGCTCGCTCGTTCCAGGACATGTCCGAGAGCAGCGCCTGATAGCACGACTCCAGCGTGGCGTTCTCATCGTCGCTCATCGTGATGAAGACGCCCGCGGCGTCCAGTCCCAGTTCGGTATCCTCGTTCTCCTCCAGCTGCACCTCGCAGTCCGTTTCGTCCGTCTCGGTGTCCACATCGATCTCGGTGCTCTCCAGCTCACGTATCTGTCGCTCCAGCGATTCCTGCACCTCGACAAGCATGCGCTCGTTGCGCTCCTCCTCCACATCCTCGGCAGTCTGCTCGTCGTTCTCATCGCAGGCGCTCAACAAGGAGGCGCCCGACTTGACGCAACCATTGGGCAGTTTGTTCCTCGCAATGCTCTCGTACAGTTCCCCAATGGTCTTGGAGAACTCGCAGTTGGTCTGGATCTTGATGTCGATCTTGTTGTGATCGTCGTTAATGGACTCGCAAGTGCTCGCGGATGATCCGCTGTTGTCGTGGCTGCTCTGCTCCTTTTGCTCCTTCTGCTGCTTGCGCAGCGCATTCTTCTCGCTGCGCATGTATTCCTTGTGCAGCGACGTCATCTTGAGTCCCGTGAGATCCGATTTCTGTCTTTTAATCATCGAAGTGCGTCCGCTCAAGTAGCTGCTGACGTTGGAGCTGCAGTTGCTGCTGCTGCTGCGTGCCAAGCCCGCGATCGTCGCTTGCCTCTGTTTCTCCTTCTCCTTCTCCTTCTCCTTGTCTGCCTGCTTCTCGTTCACATTTTCCTTATCCTTATCAGCATCCTTGTCCCTGTCTTTCTCTTTTTCCTTGTCTTTGTCGCTGTTCTTGTCTTGTTTCTTCAAGTTCGCAGCTGGTCGCAGCGCTGGGAATGAATTCACCTTGGCCTTGGCGTTCTTAATCTCTGGCCGCTGCGATGGCGGCGCCACAGTCTTGTTGCCCGCCTTGTTGGCTGATGCTTTTGCAGCCGGCGCTTTGCCCGCCACCGTTGGCTTGGCATTGGCCGCCGTCTTCGCCTTTTCGCGCTGCTGCTTGTCCTTCTCCTCCCGCTGCTCGTTGAGCAGCGCCAGCGTCGGCAGGCTAGCGTAGCCCGTGGGCTGATTGAAGCGGTTCGCCCAGTGCATGCTGCTGCGGCGGCGATTCTTCACCGTCAGCCAGCCGTCGTTGGCGTCATGCAGCTGCAGCTGCTTGGGCTCGGAATGTCGATCGTCCAGCTTGATGGTGCTGCGGGAGCTGCTCAGCTGCTCGTTGCTCGCCTTCAGCGTCGACGTGGAGCTGGCAATGTCTTCGCGCGAACTCAAGCGCACGCTGGGCAAGCTCACACGCTTGCCAACAGCAGTTCCAGGTGCTCCAGCTGCTGCTCCAGTTGCTGTTGTGGTCAGCAATGTGCTGCGCGTGCGTTTGACGAGCGGCTTTGCAGCTGCGGCTGTTGCAGCGGGCGCCGCGTTGCCATTCATGTCGATCATGGTGCGCGAGCGTGCCGAGAGTCTGCTGGCCACGTGGCTGGGCGGCCCATAGCACTCGGTCTTACTGGAAGGACGCGGCGGGGGCACCGCAGGCGCCGGCAACTCTGTGCCGCGTGCTGTGCGGGCGGTGAAAGGCTTTAAATTCGAAGTTGCGTTCACATTGTTGTTGCTCCGTCGCAGGCCATTGACACAGGCTGCCGTCTTGGCCAGCGTTGTTGGCTTGCTGTTGGCCAGCTTGCTGTTAACTGTTGCTGTTGCTGGTGGCGCCCCAGTTGCAGCTGCCGCTTGTTGTGTGCTTTGTGTCTTTGGATTGCTGCCACGCGCTGCAGCTGGACGGTTGAGCACGCTGGAGTACTTCAAGGGACTATTCTGCATTGCATTCCCGCCCGCATTAAGCGTGTTCACAGGCTGTGCTTTGGGCAGCGGCGCCACCGGCTTGAGCTGTGTGCTGGGCGGCGTCGGCTCCTTCTGGGCCTGTGCTTGCAGCAGCGTATTCTCCATGGCATCCAGGCGGGAGACAGTAAGCTGCAAGGCTGTGGGCTCCACAACAGCCGTAACTTCAGCTGCTGGTTGTGAAAGCACGGGCAACAATGCTGGCTCAGCTGGAGCGCTGTCTGCTGGCGTTGTTTCCGTTACGCTTTGAGCTGCGGTCTCTGCCTGTTGAGCTGCTGGAAAGATTAAACTATTAGTAGCTAATATTTAAATTGTAATTAAGTGCTTACCTGCCGCTGCTTCTCTTTCAGCTGCCTCTCTTTCTACTGCCTCTTTTTCGGCTGCTTCTCTTTCGGCTGCCTCTCGTTCAGCTGCCTCTCGTTCAGCCGCCTCGCGTCGCATCTTCTCTCGCACATCGGCCAGCGTCAGATGCGGATCCTCGAGATCTGTCTGCGAATACTGCGTGCTCAGCTGCACATACGGTTTGTCCACCGCACTCAAGTCCTGCTGCGCCGCCTGCTCCAGGGACGTGTCCGAATTGGAGCAGCCGCCATGTGTGGCACGTTTGTTGGCCGCAAACAACTCGCGCACATTGACGCGCATCGCACCGCGCGGCAGCTGATCGTAGGCGCGCAGCAGCTTCTTGGGCGATACATGGCCGTCGCAGCAGGGCGACGTCTTGCCGGAGTTGCAGGCGAACAGCGCTGGACTCGATTTGCCTGAGGTCGTCGGACTGCAGAGGCTCTTGGTGCGCACGCGAGGCGTCGGATTGCTTTTGCGCACCTCCCAGGCGAGGCTCTGGGGCCGCTGCTGCAGTGGCCGCGAATCGTAGTCCCAGCTGACTTTGAACCACTCGCTGAGCGCCTTGAAGTCACGCACATAGTTCTCCAGCACCAGTATCGCCTCTTGGCAGCTTGATATGTTCTCGTAGCATTCGACAGTCTGATAGATTTCGTTGACCGCTCGCTGCAGGTTGCCAAAGAGCAGCGCCCAGTAACGTGCCTGCAGCTCGGACTTCTTGTCGCGTCCCGTCGAAGCGCTGCGCACTCGTGGTCCCCCATTGGAGGTGCCTCCACTGCCATTGCTATGGCTGCTGCCCTTGGCACGCATTGTCGTCGTCGTCGTTGTGGTTGTTGTGGGCGATTGGCAGTATTTGGGCGTCTGCTGGCCGTTGGGTGACTTTGGCGGCGCCACAGGAGGCTTGCGGCACGAGGGCATCGGGTAACCTAAAAAACAAATAGACAACATCTAAAACTCCGAATTCTTGTACACAACAAAGCGAAGCTTACAGTCGCCATTGGCTACAACGCCTCCACCGTCGATGACGACGCCGCCTCCGCCTCCACTCGAATCGTTGCTGTTGTTTGTGGTTGTCTCATCGCAAAACTGGTAGACGAGCAAATTCTTCGCCTCGCGTCCCTCGCGACTCAGCACTTCTCGCATTTCCATTGCTGTTGTTGCTGCTGCTGTTGCTAGGCCTGGGTTTTTATTGTTTTCTGCCCACTCCTCCGAATAACACGCTTTTCAATTTGGCAGCTGTTCAGGCAGCTTAACAATTTGTCGCCTTCCAACAGGTTAAATGTATGTGGATTCACACCAATTGCTGCTGCTTGCACAAAACTATCACTATTTTCTATGTTTCAATTGATTGCTTGGCAATTTACCGCACACTTGTGCTCGATTTTATTTTACTTCTCAACTTCTCTGACATTTGGTTTGCTTCGTTGTTGTTGTTGTTGCCGCTTTTGTCTGCCGTTGAAAATTTCGCAATGACATTTTTGCGTTGTATGTACGTCCGCTTTTGATGGTCTACTCACACCAGCTCGCACTCACACACACAGGCTACTCAGCTCAACAACAATGAATCTGAATAGCCAATTGTGTTTTGGCAATTGTTACACAGGTGTTTTTATCACAAACTAAATATAAATTTGAAAAAGCACCAAGAATAAGAACTGCATGCCAGCCACTCAGCTGTTCTGCTGGCCGTCTGTCTATCGAACAGTGTGCACACACTTTCCAACTTATCGATAACAAGAAGCGATATATTTTGCAGCGATATATCGTCTACCTGAAATATGTTTTATTCCAATTGCATATTATGTCAGCCATTTTGAGCTTAATAGATTTACTAACAATAAAAATAATACAAATAATTAAACATTCTTTCGATAATTGCCGAAAAGTTCGCCTACAAATTGTATGTTTGGTATATTTGGCCAGCTTATTTGGCACATTCTGATCTACTACCTGCGGTCACCTCCGCTATTCGCATTCCGTCACAAACAGTGGGGCGAACCACACACACACACTCAACTCGCATTCGGACCGTGATTGCGGAGTTTTTGTTTTTGCCATTCGCTTTGAAAAATTTCGATTAAACACTTTATGATTTTAAATTAGCAATTTCCAATTGCTAACCAAACCAATTCCGTCTAACGTGCAACGAAAATACGTAAATACATAAAGTGGCTCGCTGGCTGGCAAACGAAATAACCAACAAAAACTGGACAGCAGCAAATATAAATTTAGAGAAATGAAAGTGGAAATCGTGTGATGTCATGTCGACGACGACGACGACGGCAGCGACGTCGACCACCGTTCTGTTAATTGAAACTTCCTGTCCTCCTCTTCTGTCTTCTTGTGCTTAACGAGTGCCGCCCGTCCACAACACGGTGCACAGTGTGTGCAGCAGCGAATGTGCATTTAAATCGAGATCCTCTCTCAACAAGGACCACGAAGCGACAAGTGACAAACAAAAAATAGAAAACGAAAAAGAAAAAGAAACGCAACGCAACGAAAAAGATTCTTCAATTTTCATTCCACGGGCAGCCAGTAGCTCCAATGTGCCAGTGAATAGCAGCACAAAAGAGAAAAGGTGAACCGAGCCAAACTCACACACAAGCACAAACACACGGACACACATACACAGACCCCACTCATATTTATTCGCACGCACACAGCCGCGCTACACGCACCACGCTTGCGTGTGTATGTGTGAGTGGAGTGAGTTTGTTTTGTGGAGCGGGAAACACAGAAACAGCAGCAGCAGCCCAACCAGAAGAAGAAGAAGCACTCAAGCAACGTCCGACAACATAAACAACAGCAACAACAACAGTGAAAATAAATAAAGGGAGCATTTCTTTCATATTGATTTCCCTCCAAAACAAAAAACAAAACACAAAAAAAAGAAAACAACTAAATAAGCAAAACAAAAACAAGAACAGAATTTAAAGACAATTCCGCCCAAGCAGCAGCAGCAGCAGCTGCACTTGCTACACACAGAGACTGTGTGTGTGCTACCGTCCTAAAGCTCTACACACACACATTCCCTCCCCCCCTCCATCGTCCTCATCATGTCCAGCGCCGCCAATAATGATGGCGCTGCCCAACAACAACAAACAGTTCTGGAGCTGCGCATGGAAGTGGAGCGTCTGACACGCGAACTCGACCAGGTGTCCAGCGCCAGTGCTCAGTCCGCTCAATATGGCTTGTCGCTGCTCGAGGAGAAGTCCGCGCTGGAGCAGAAGTGCGAGGAGCTCGAAACGCTCTACGACAACACACGACACGAGCTGGACATAACACAGGAGGTGAGCTCAATTCCACCAACTAGCAACCAATCAATCTCTCTTTCCCTAAACGGTCAAACAGCTGTCTGAGTGTGTGTGTGTGTGTGGGCATGTGTGTGTGTGTTGGCTGTTTCCAAGCGAATTCCAATTGTCGCTTATCTACCTGCACATACACACATACACATACACACAGACGTGCTCACGGCTAGAGCAAAAGTTTTGCAATCGGCTTTGAATTTGTCTTGTTGGCAACTACAGTGAACGTTAGTTAAACTCAAGAGACTAACAAGCAGAAGTTTATTTCAACTGATTTAAATTTTATTTGAATTGAACACTTTCATGTTATCGGTCTAAATAGAAAAAAATTATTAATTAGCTAAACTTCAATAGAAACGTTAAACTCAAGTACTCAACTTTAAATACAAACTTTAAATGAACTAGTTCATTTAAAATAAATTGAATTTATTAAAAATAAATTTCAAATTTAAATATAAATTCAAAAATTTAAATATTTAATCAAAAATACATATAATTTATATGGAATACATTGAAATATGCTAACCTTTTCTACTCTAAATGAATTTGTTCATTAAATGTCTGAATATTATTGTTTCAAAATATTTCTTTCAATGTAATATGTATATGTACATATTTATTATATATAAATCAATTTATTAATGGAATAATATTTTTATTGAATAATTTTGAAGGAGAGTTAGACATTGCACTGATTATTAAAGATTGTTTTATTTAAACAAAATATATATTAATTGAATGTATATATAGATTGAATGCTGTTGAACTTTAATGTTTGTTCACTGCATTGGTCTTGTTTAACTTGCTTGCTCTAATTTAATTCACTATTTTTATATTGATTATTACTTTATGCAAATTGTACTTATTTACAATTTACGTTAAAGTTCGTTCACTGTAGTCGTCCAGTCGGCACTGTCCGGCTCTGATAATCACGAATCATTTAACCATCCAGCTGGTCACATGTTCGCCGCTGTTCGTTCTATAAACTTGGCTTGCGGTACTTGGCGCCGCCTCAGTGAACGCCCCCGCTCTATAATTCTCTTTGCACAACTCGATCTATCTCTCTCTTTCTCTTGCCCACTCTCTTGCTCTCTCCCTTGGTCTCTTTGTTTGCCCGATCACGGTCAATTTGGCCTGTGCTTTATCATCGCCATTCAGCGGAATAGTTGGCTTTGTTGCTGTTTTTATTACAACATGGCCAATACACACAGACCGTCAGTCAGTCAGTGAGTCGGCAGCAATTCTGCCATTCCATTTTGCACCTATGTTTAGCCGTATTTTTTTATTTTTGCCAACTGCTGCCTGCCTCACTGGCTGTCTGGCAATTAGCCATGCCAATTGTTTTGGCATTTCCGCTGGAATTTCAACGTGCAATGCGGAAAAGCCAACTACAAAGTTTGTCCTTCGTCAAATCATAGGAATAAAGAAAAAGGGAAAAGTGTGGCAGAGTTGGAGGAAGGGTTTTGCCTGGCGGCTCATTATCATGTTTTTATTTTGCACCTCGTTTCAACGATTGCCTGTAGCGTTAATTACTGGTTGCCAAAACAAAGAATCGCTTTATATATAGCAATAGGACAAATGGGGGAAATTAAGGCGCTGCCTTTAAGCTTGATGGAATATTTGCTAAAAATAAAAATTATGTCAAATTAAGTTGGCAAACGTGACATCATTTGAATCACCTGTAATTTTGCATATTTCTAGGAACTTGTTTTTAATATATGTATATAAAGCTATAAAATGTTGTATTCTAATTCATATATTATATATTATTTTAAATTTAAGCTAGATTAGATAATCATATAAACAATTTAAATTATTGCATTAAATATTACAAACTAGGGCACAATTATTATCAATCAATAAACTTTAAAAATCTGGACTGCAACTTTCTATCCACCTCATTGTTAATTTGAAAAGTTCTCAAATAGTTTTTTTTAAATAGAATTCAATGTGCGTCCAGCAGTTGATTAATTAGCCGACAGGTGGCGCCCACCACCTGCCCATTAGTCCCCGCTTTGCTTGATAGTTTCCAGCTTGTTAGCTTTGAACTCAACTGAACTTTAACGAGAGCGCCGTGAGCAAAATGCCACACTTACACTTACACAAAGCACACACACACTTACACAAGCACAAACACAGTCGCATATTCGCACTCGCATACACACAACACTCTCTCATTCACACTCGCACACAGATTAATGCATGCTTAAAATTTAAAAACGAAAAAAAGAGAAAAAAAATTATTCGCAACGTCGCCAAACGACGACAACGATGATGATGACGACGACGGCGACGTCGACGACACTGCGGGCATTTTGCGCTTGTGTGGGGGGCAAGAAGGGAAGGAAAGTAGCAAAATGGGAGACATATTTCCACTTGCACTTGTAATCAAGACATCAGGCCGTGGGCGACAACCCTGAAATGGCAACGCAAGTCACAACGTCATCATCATCGTCGTTGTCGTCATCGTCGTCGTGCAATGGAATTAGCCAGTCTAGAATTAATAGAATATTTTGCATTTTGGCTGGCGGCAGCTTGAACAGATAATTGTGTGTCCTCGACATAGGCAGCAGGATAATCGAAAATTGGCCAAAATGCAATTGCAGTCGATACAAATATTTGCGCAGTTGGTTAGGAGAGCCAGGGAAAGGGGAGGGGAGGAGACAGTTGGCAGTCGTTGTTGACCATTTATTTATTTAGCTTTGTGTGTGTGGTTCTTGTGGCACAACACAGAGGCAGAGGCGTGACTGGTCTCCGCTTGCTACACATGTTGTTTTGGACGTGTCTAACTGCGGCAATTAAAAGCACCTCCCCTGTACCTCGTCCCCTGCCTGTCTCTACAAACAAGAGCCATAAAACGAACGCAATGCGATATGTTTGTGTGTGTGTGTGTTTGTTTTGTGTCTGTGTGTGTGTGTTGGCCATATTTTATGACTCGACTGACGGGGGCGCAGCCAAGGACATTTCGCCTAGGGACTTGCAGTCGGTTCTCAGTCCTGTGTCCTCTGCAGTTGTTTGTGGCTTGCGAGTTGTTAACTTGGTTACTTTACTGTGGCCGGGCCATGACAAAAGCCAAAACTTTTTAATACCAACTTCAATAATTAATGCTCTTATTTGCACTTCGCTTCTCCTCCGGCCCACATGATGGATGAGCAAAACGTTGGGAAATGGGAAAAGAGCTTACTATGCAAATTGTGGAATTTTAAAGTGCGGTAAATGAATAGTCTAGAAACTGAAAACGAATTTAGCATAGCGTCGGGATTATAACAGAAAATAAACATTGTCGCAATCATAGCAAGCAATTTTATTTTATGCGACAAATCCAGCAGAAAGGGAAAATTAAATAAATATAATATGCATACATAATTGTGGGTAAACAGAGCTAAATAAAAATATCAAAAATATATTTATATCAGAGAATATACATACATATGTATATTTCCCAAAACTATCATACTTTAACCAATGTATTCAATGCTTAAAATCCAAGCAAAATTTTACTGATCAACATGCTAATCAGTCAATATGTCATCAAGGATTATTCTTTTCATAGAAATTCATAACTTTAATGAACTTCCACATATGTAGATGATTGAACTTAATAATATAAAAGTTGGTAATAAAAATTCTACGGAATACTAAAGGAATCTAAATTTTATGAATTATTTACCAAAAATATGGAAATTTATATATATGAGAATGACAGAATAAACTCAGAGGCTGTATGATAAATATATTTGCATACCAAAATATATTTCCTAAAATCATGCGTATAATCTAGTTTGGTCAATAGTTTGCTTATCAATATTTATTAAAAGCCCAAGACCCTAACTAAATTATACTAAACTATTTATGAGTCAAAATGCCATCACAGATTATTTCTTCCATTGAAATACAAAATAAGATACTTTTCTACAGATAATTATATACACTTTAGTAAACGTAAGCAACCCAATAATTTGTATTAATTTCCAATATCATGGTATAATGGAGTCTCGAAAATAATACATAATAATAAAGTTGGATTATAATTATGATTGCGTTAAGCACTTAATGGACTTTGTTTCGATTCCAACCGACAGTCGCAGTAAAATACTAGTGCCATAATCTCTCGATTCGCGAGTTGGCAAACAGCGCAGCCAAAAGCCGTTTAACAAATCCTAGCCAGACACTTGCAATTGCAATAAAAGCAGCAACATCAAAGCGACAACTAAGCAGACTATAGAGAGGACACAGAGGCAACTAAAGAACTGAAAGCACGATAGCAAACAGAAAAAAAAAAAATAAAAAAGGAAAACGTGGAAATCCCGACGAAGAAATTATAATGATTTGACGCTGATGTTCTGTTCTGTTGGCGCAAATTGCAATTCTACGGCAATCAAATCCGGCAGCAGCAGCAGCAACAACTACAACAAGGACAATTGGGGCTGCGAGTTGGGGTTATGTGTGTAGGGGTGGGGGGGGGGTGGAGGAGAGGGGCATGCGGCAAGGGTTAAATGCAGCGCTTGAGCTCTGACAAAACATGTTTCCGACTTGGTTGCAGTCGCAGTTGTCATTGCTCTGCTTGCTACCGTTGTTGTTGTTGTTGTTCACTGGTCTCGGGCTTCAGTTGCTGCAAGGGAAATGAGCAGGAAAAATGTTGCAAGCGAGCCAGCAACACACACACACACAGACGAACAGACAGACAGAGACAGAGATATTGTGTCTGTCCCCAGGAGGCGGCTCTGCAATGAAAATGTAAAGCATCAGTTGTGCCACTGATGAGCGCTGCCAACAACAAGAGGGGCAGCTGCAGGAGGTTGATGCCACAGGAGACGAGGCTTGTGAGTGAACTTTCTGTGCCATTCCATGACCATAATGGCCATGCAATTTATTTGCACCAAACTTATTTGGCGCTGATTGGCTTCCGTCTCGGCCCATAGACACATTTTATGAGCCCGGCCCAAAAGCCATCGCTCTCGCTCAGTCGCTGCTGTGGCATCCTTGGAGTGCTGGCAATTGTTGACCCACAAATGCAAATGCAACGGCAAAAATGTGGCTGCATCTCCCAAGTAGCATTTGGTCACAATATTACGAGTTGGCCCGATTGCCTGTTAACTGCAAATGATTTTTATTACGACTCCTGCCCACACACGGACACACGGATGATGCAACAGTCTGTGGCATGTGTGGCATGACAACACAGCGAAGTACAGCACAGCACAGCACATTTATCCCTACTGCATTTGCATACATTGTTGTCGCAAGCTGCAAAAAGGATTTACATGTTGCGGACGCTTTTCCATTTTCACATTTCCCACACATATTCGCAGTGTGTTAAGAGCATCATTTAAGAAATACATATATGAGCGCTTTTCCCTTTTCCCAAAGGAAGGTATTACGACTACGCGAGATCATTAAATGCTCATGAGGGTTTTAGAGCGAAGCAGCAGTTAAATTACATATTAGCTGAATAATTATGATGTTTGCACACCTAACGGATTAGTCAACGTTTCATAAGTAAGCAGACAAATTACTTGCCACTGAATTTTCGTCTTAATTGGGTAAAAATATAAGGTATGAAGAGGAATACGATAGAACAACTTTGTTCATCTGCGGTAGACAAAATATATACAGGTAGCCAGACTTTTTATTAAAAATCTTTAATTACTTAGCCCAAAAACCGGACAATTAAAAAACATTCTTTAATTTTTTAAATTTTAGAAATCAATAACTTTTCCACTGCTAGAAGTAAATTTCTATTTAAAGCTAATGAAATATTATATAGAGATTTCATATCATTTCAAATGGACTTGTAGGAAAAACTTCTAATCTCTAAGTATAGAATTTGATTGAAAGGTGAAGGAAGTATTTTAAAATTGATTGAACGATTGAAATGCTGCTCTAACTGATGAAATGCAAATTTTGCACGAATTAATAATTAAAACTGGAGTTTGTGTGGACAAAAAGTGAATTTCCAACGATAAATATTATAAAATCTATACCCACACTATACATAGTATTTTTATTTCAATCTTTTCCCAACGTTTGCTTATCAAATGTATCTTTACATAGAGTATTTTGCTCACCTGTTCATGACAGTGTTTAGTTTTAGTTTACAGTTTAGTTGTTTTCCATTTAGTTGAGAGCGTAATTTGCGTTGCTTTTGTGTTCGTTGCACGCTTTCCATGCTGAAATTATACATTTCCTTTTAGGCCACGGGGAGGGAGGCAAGGGAAGCGAACGGGGTTCTTCTGTCGCCTCGCCGAGTCGCAGTGCCGCGTTTTGTTGCTTATTTTCATTTTGGCGACGTTTCAAATTCAACAAAGCCGGAGGAATGAGAGGAGGGGAAAGAGGGCGAGTTAGAGATGGAGAGAGTCAAATGCGTGCATTGACATGGAGGCCACAAGTGCGTCCGCATCCCATGTCCATGTTCCGAGTGCGAGTTAAGAAATTACATGACAACCTACAACAAAACCGAGGCAACAACTGTTGTTGTTATTCATTTTGTTGCTGCTGTTGTTGCTTTGCATTTGCCTTGCTGTTGCTGTTGCCTGCTACTGATTGTTATTGCCACGAGGCGTGGCTACAGAGGAGCTGTAGCTGTTGATGGTGTCGCCGTCGTCGTCATTGTCGCTCGGCGTGGCCCAACAATCTGCTCAGTCATTCATGGCATACTTTATCAACATCGTGTTTGTTTCCCCCCCCATCCACAGCTGCTGTTGAGGGGGAAATTGTTATGAGTCGCCCATTGCCCATTGCCGTTGCCGTTGCCGTTGTCACCGTTTGTTGCCCACGTTTGCCACCTAGGCGACTCCGAAAATTCCGCTACTCGTTGCCATAATGTGGGCAATCTGCTCTATTTTTAGTGGCCGGCAAACACGGAAACATTGCAACAGCTGTTGCCACGGTGGAGTTTGATGCTGTTGCCAGCTTCATTTAGACCATTTTTGTTGACTGTGCCGCAAATACAAAACACACAAACACACAACAGCAATGTGCGTTGCATTGGAACACACCTAAACTGTTTAGCTCTCATCTCCTGCTGCTGCCGCTGCCGTTGCTTCTCGTCATCCTCGTCGCCTCGCCACGCCTGGTTGTGTTAATATTTGCTCGACTTAATTAAAAATCTTTTCTAATTTGCATAAAGTTCATGTCATGGTGTCATTTATTGCGGTTGTTGTGGCAAGCCTGTTGTCTGCTCACTGCTGTTGGCTGCCCCTGCTGACCTGACCCGTAGTCGACGCTGTCGAGCTGTTTGAAGCCAGCTGCCACTCAAATATCACTCTCTGTTTGGGTATTCTTTTTTAAGTAATCTACTGTAGATATCCTAAAAGAGATGCAAATAAGTGGATATTATTCTATACTACTTCTATGTGAAAATATATAATTATATTCTACTGTCTAGCAGCTTCCATCTTCACCATTAAGTTCCTAAAAAAGTTATTAAAAATTATTTGTATATATTTTAATGCAAAGGGATATAAATTCTATACTACGTCTTGTATACATTTTGTGCAACTTATCATTCACGTGCGAACATGAAAAAATATTTTCTATTGTCTAGCAAACTTATCCATTAAATTGCTGAATTAATTACTATTTTATACATTCTAAATCAAACATAAATTAAGCACATACTTTACAAGTCGCAATCTGTGAGCTGAACTATTTCTATTTAATGACTTCCCCATAGTTCACACTTGGCTTTGTAATGCGCTTGAACTTCATGATAAGTTCAAGAAGTGCTTGCTCTCAGTGTCCGCTCTCAAGATTCATGTCTGCTGCCATCATTAGCATGCACTTAGATATAGATTTGCGATGCTATACTTTACAATAAATACATGTGATGTGGATGGCGTTACGTTTAATATACATATGTATGTGCACTAGTTATTTCGAAAAGCATTTAAAGGCATAGTTGCAATGTTTTCTTGGCACTTTTAACAGCTCCAATTTCATTTGAACTTCTCGCCAACGTCTGTTTCTCAACTGTCTGTTGTTTGTATTTTCTTTTACACGCCCACACTGTTGATACTTGTCTGATAAAGGGTGTTCCACTAGCAATTAGTTATATATTGTAACCTATTTAATAGACTCTATTATATTGGAAATCCTAAATTAAATCTGATATTTTGTGTTGCTCCCATTTGAATGTGCAGAATTTTACGAGCACATCAGAGCCATTTAAATTAGTTTTCCCATTACAACTTACAGCACTTAAGGAAACACCCTCTTTGAGGATGTGTTTGTTTGTCTATACGTAGCCTAGGTGGCGCCACTGTGCCGTGTAGTGGCACACAAAATAAACACTCGCAGCTCTTGGCTTGGCTGCCTGCCTTGTTGAATGTGTGGCGATAGCGATGACGGTGACGGCATTAGAGGTCTCAAATTTCCAAGTTAGTTGCGAGCTCAGACGCAGTCTCGGTCTCGGTCTTTTGTTTGCCTTCCATTGCCTTTTCATCCACACTAATTAACGAAATGCACTTGCCACAAGCTGCAGAACAGCTCCTCAGTAGGTGTGTGTGTGTGTGTGTTGTGCGATGCTCAAATTGAGATTACTACAGCAGCAACAAAAACAACTGGCGACAAAGGCGTTGACGTCGCCCCAAGGCATTGACAATAATAATAAGACCGCGAAGAGAGCGAAGGGGAATGTGAAAGCGAAGAAAGGATAAAGGGCTGCAGTTTCAGGCTATTTCCGTTAAAATTTTGGGGCAACCCTGGGGTTGCATTCAGCGCTGTACAAGATTGCCGCTTGCTAATTACACAGCATTTAAAAATACTTCAAAGACACAGCCAGCCCACCTCTCTGTCTGCCTGCCCTGCCCTGCCCTGCCACCCTCTGTCAGCCCGCATACATTCCACCACTCTGCTCTGTGGTCACTTATGTAGGCCTCCCACCCGCTGTTGCTCGAGTGGCAGCAACGATGCTAGCTGATGATGGCGGTGGCAGTGGCAGTGGCAACTCTACTGTGAAGCACGTACTCGAAATGGCCATAGAAAAACTAACGACTGCCCGGCGAGATTTCAATTAAAGCCCTGTACACGATTACGATTATGGCCCAGCCCAGTTTCAGCTTTTACCTTCCCCGAGAACTCGGTTCAGTTCCAGTTCAACTCCTAGCCATATGGACACGTCGCATGCCTTCAATCAGCGGCTTTTATGGCTGCACAGCTAAAGGCTTGGCTCGCACACTTCATAAATGGAAAAGAACACTGAAAACAAAAATGTATTCATCTGAATATCATTTAGGAAAATAGGTTTCGCTTTAGGATTTTTTTTTCATTTTTGTTTCCCACAAATTCATTTATATTTTGTATAAAGTAATGTTTGTCATTAATTTCTCTGCATATAGTTTTTATATTCTTGTTTTTTTATCCTAATATACCATTTAAGTGTATAAATAATTAATTTGCTTATATTGCAAAATACATTTATTATTTATTTATTATTTTATTTTGAATATATTTAATGTCTTTACTTTTTTCTCTCAGTATGCTTAAACTTGTATTTACCTTTGGCAATGTCCTGGGCGTGTCCTGTTCCCGTTAAGCTTGACGTGTACGTGCGTCTATAGCGCATTTTGCAACACTGCCAATCGCAATTAACAGAAATCCAATAAATGCTCGCCTTTGAGTGCGAATATTCCCACTCTTGGCTGCAGTTGTTCCCTGTCCACTTCTTCAGCCTTCTATCCGCTGGGAGATCTGTAATAAAAGAAAATTGTGCCCCCCCAAAAAAGCAAAGATATTTGCGTCATTTAATGAAAAATGTAACCAAGTGAAGCGAATGAAAAAAGATGGGGGCGTCGTCGTCGTCGTCGCAATAGCAGCAGCAGCAGCAACAAGCGCCAGCCATGCTCCCCAGTGACTGACTGACTGACTGACGCCCCCATTGGATCTCTCTCTCTGCATCTATCTCGGCCTCCACGCCCGCCTTACACATGCAAATGACTGCAATAAAAATGGCAGGCTGGCAACTTTTATGATTGTTATACCCTGGAGAGGCCAGTGTCTGAGACAGGGTATATAATATTTGCATTAAAAGTCAGAAAGGAAAAGAAAACAAAAGATAAGCATTGTGTTCTTTAAGACGTAAAACCAAGAGCACAACGAGTTAAAACATATTTCCTTTGGAAAATGCTGAAACAGGAGTATTTTAAATAACTCCTTCTGTATTTACAGTGCATCACTTAATATTTACTACTCAATTATTATATTCATTTAATAATTGGTTGCCTCTTTTCCCTTCTCAATCAATTTAAAATGATATGAAACAATCATTATGCATTGATTACTTAATTCTCTGTGCTGAATTTATGCAAATTTATGTCCTTCTCGCTTAATTCAAAGGATACGAAACAATAATTTTTCAATGTTTCCTTAGTTAACCGTACGTAATTTATGTAATGCTTATTCCCTATTTATACTTCTGAGTGCATTTTAAAGGGTATGCAACATCATTCTTCATTTATTGCTAAATTGCGCTTGATTTGACTTTTAATATTGCTTAACGAGCTACTGCATTCTACAGTTTCCCCCTTTTTCTCGTAAACTTTATAAGGCAACTATAGTCGTATATACTACATTTTCAGTGCTTAATTAGACTGTTCATAGTGTTTAACCCCATTCTCGTTTTGCATTGCAGGCTCTTACCAAATTCCAAACCTCACAGAAGGTCACCAACAAGACGGGCATAGAGCAGGAGGAGACGCTGCTTAATGAGTCGGCCGCTCGCGAAACGTCGCTCAATTTGCAGATACTCGATCTGGAGAACGAGATCAAGCAGCTGCGCCATGAGCTGGAACGTGTGCGCAATGAGAGGGATCGCATGTTGCAGGAGAACTCCGATATTGGCCGTGACAAGAGCGACAATGAAGCGGAGCGATTGCGTCTCAAATCCGAGCTGAAGGATTTGAAGTTCCGCGAGACGCGTATGCTCAGCGAATACTCGGAACTCGAGGAGGAGAACATATCGTTGCAGAAGCAGGTGTCCAGTTTGAGAAGCTCGCAGGTGAGTCCATAAATTGTGTTCCTTCTTTTTGGTTTCCTCTAAAACAGACTTGGTTTCTTAGGTGGAATTCGAGGGTGCCAAGCACGAGATTCGTCGACTGACCGAGGAGGTGGAACTGCTGAATCAACAGGTCGATGAGCTGGCAAATCTCAAGAAGATTGCCGAGAAGCAAATGGAAGAAGCGCTGGAGGCACTGCAGGCAAGACACATACAATAATTGTTTAAGGAATCCCAATTTAATCCTCTTTTAACGCCAACAGGGCGAACGCGAGGCCAAGTACGCGCTGAAGAAGGAGCTGGATGGGCATCTGAATCGCGAGTCCATGTATCACATCAGCAATCTGGCCTACAGCATACGCAGCAACATGGAGGACAATGCCAGCAATAATTCTGATGGCGAGGAGGAGAATCTGGCACTGAAACGCCTCGAGGCAGACTTGAGCACTGAACTCAAGTCGCCCGATGGCACCAAATGCGATTTGTTCTCGGAGATCCATCTGAACGAGCTGAAGAAGCTGGAGAAGCAACTGGAGAGCATCGAGAATGAGAAATCCCATCTGACGACCAATTTGCGTGAGGCCCAAACAAGTCTGGATAAGTCACAAAACGAACTGCAGAACTTCATGTCACGTCTGGCGCTGCTGGCCGCGCATGTGGATTCCCTGGTGCAGCTGAAGAAACAGATCGAACTGAAGGATCCCAAGGCGAACAGCACCGATCAGAAGAAGGACGAACAGTTGCAGCAACAGCTACGCGCAATAATCTCACAATATGCCAATTGGTTTACGCTTTCCGCCAAGGAGATTGATGGCCTCAAGACTGACATTGCCGAGCTGCAGAAGGGTCTCAACTACACGGACGCCTCGACCTCGTTGCGCAACGAAGTCACAAATCTGAAGAATAAACTGCTAACCACCGAACAAAAGTCCCTCGATCTGCAGAGCGATGTGCAAACGCTGACGCACATCTCACAGAATGCTGGCCAGAGCTTGGGCTCGGCACGCAGCACTTTGGTGGTACTGAGCGATGATCTGGCGCAGCTGTATCATCTCGTTTGCACGGTCAACGGAGAGACGCCCACACGTGTACTGCTGGATCACAAGAGCGACGACATGAGGTTAGCATTTAAATATTCTTTACAATTATACAAACTCCTGTTACCTCCATCTCTATTTTCGCAGCTTTGAGAACGATTCGCTGACTGCCATTCAGTCGCAGTTCAAGTCGGATGTCTTTATTGCACGCCCGCAAATTGTGGAGGATCTGCAAGGACTGGCTGATTCGGTGGAGATCAAGAAGTATGTGGACACGGTCAGTGATCAGATCAAGCACCTAAAGACCGCCGTGGAGCACACCATCGATCTGAACAAGCACAAAGTGCGCGCCGAAGGTGGCGAGAGTAAGAGAACAACAGCAAGCACTGCAAAGGGAACGCAAATTAATCTTATCTCTTTACAGCTGTGGAGAAGGCCAACAATGAGGAGCTGGAGGAGCTGCAGGAGCAGATAGTCAAGCTGAAGAGTTTGCTGTCCGTGAAGCGCGAACAAATTGGCACGCTGCGCAATGTGCTCAAGTCAAACAAACAAACCGCCGAGGTGGCGCTCACCAATCTCAAGTCTAAGTATGAGAACGAGAAGATCATTGTCAGCGACACCATGTCCAAGCTGCGCAACGAGCTGCGTCTGCTCAAGGAGGATGCCGCCACCTTCTCAAGTGAGTCCCAATACTAAATGCTTCATTAGTTCCAATTTAACTTGCATTTTCTTAAAGGCTTGCGTGCCATGTTCGCTGCACGCTGCGAGGAGTATGTGACCCAGGTAGATGATCTGAATCGTCAGCTGGAGGCTGCCGAGGAGGAGAAGAAAACGCTCAATCAGCTGCTGCGTTTGGCAGTGCAGCAGAAGCTGGCGCTCACACAGCGTCTGGAGGAGATGGAAATGGATCGGTGGGTGCATTTGGGTCGTTAATTGCAGCTGCAAAGAACCAACACACAAATCAAAGTCATATTTATGTCTCACAATATTCAAACAAAAATATAAATATTCCCTGTAAAATACCCCCAAAAAAAACGAGCCCTGGTAAGCATTTTTGACTGTGGCAAGAACATGTTTGCATGAGCGCGCCCCGCCCCCCCCGCTAACCTGCTGCTGGCATCCGCCTAACAACATTAAAAAAAGGAACTGAGCTTACTTGAATATGTAGTCGATATACCTAATGCTAATAATAATACTTTGTTGTCGATTTGATTTGTTGATGAGCTTTCAATTAATTACTCACATGTGTGTGTCGTCGGGTTGTTAATTGCAATTTCTATTTTTAATTTCTGCCACAGCGAGATGCGTCATGTGCGCCGTCCGATGCCACCGCAGCGCGGCACCAGTGGCAAGTCCTCGTTCAGCACCCGGCCATCCAGCAGAAATCCAGCGAGCAGCAATGCGAATCCCTTCTAACATAAAATCAGCGTGCAGCGTAAGCTTTTGGCTTTAGTTTATACTTTGCTTAAGTTGTAAATTCGTTGGAACGTTGGACACGGAAGGAAGGATCCGCTTACCCTCGTCCCCCACAACCGGAAATGGAATACTGCAAATGTATTTTTGTATTTTGTGAACGAAGCTATAGCTATCTTTCTATCTAACGTATCTATCTATCGATTCCTATCCTATGATGATGATGATAACTATATTTGTATCTGTTTCTATTTGTATTTATTGAGAGTTTAGTTAGACGAAAAGTTTTGTGTTAGGCGAATCACGCAACAAACGGTTATTAACGGTTAGTTACTTAAACGTCCAATTAATTTAATTATAATTATACATTTACAACATTATAACACACGTGAATAATTGTATTTTTCTATATACACACACACACACGCAAACACAGAAAAAAAAACAAACAAACAAAGAAAAATGTATTCAAAAGAAAATGTAATGTATTTAAATGTCTTACGTTTGATTTAAGTTATGAGTTTTGTTAAACTTTCGCGTTCTGTTAACAACGCTGTGCGCAAGCGAAACTGATGAAAACATAAAACAAACATTTGATGTTGAGATGAAGTGATGCATCAATGCATCGATATTGATAACGATATTGGCAAATGGAAACCATGTATTAATTGGCCTGATAAACTATGTAGTACTTCAAAATGAGTATTTTCACGATCTGTGTACGTAAGATGAGGAACAACCAGAAATCTTTGTTAAGGGCAGCTCAAAAGAAACCCACAACAAATGGAGATTTCAGTCTGACCCAAAATGTAAATTATACAAAACATATACTATATGTGTATATACATCGTATATACATATGTATGTGGAGAGCAACTATTGTACTTTGTGTAGCAATGGGCTGCGTCTTAAAGACGGCTCGGGCCGCCTTCAAATTGAAATTATAGTAAATTAATTATTGTTTGCAATTGAAAACAGAAAAAAGAAACGGAAAAAAACTTAGTTTTTTTATTATTTTGCTTAAACAGCAGAAATAGCGTTTAATTTGTGCATTATTATTTAATTTAATTAAAACAAAATAAATAAAAAAAAAAACAACTACTACTAAGCGATTATTGTTAGCAACAATTGTTTTTGATTTGAGTTAGATCCTGCAATAATAATTTGTTTCTGTCGATGATGGTTAAACTTGTGCTTATGATTTGCCTAGAAATACAGCCTTACAAATAGAATATTCTATTACAACTAACCAGCAGCTTAACCAACATAAAATAGCAATAAAGAGAAACGTTAATGTTTAAACGAATATTATTATCATTATCATTATTATGATTATTATTGTAGTAGCTAATTAAACACACACTCAAGTAGCGAGCACGTTTTAATCCAAAAAACTAACGCAAAGAAACACCAGAAAAGAATCGTAGCTGTTTTACACTATCCAACAGAATGTGTTTTTCGCTTCAGTTTGAGTTTCGTTTCAATGAGAAAAGATCTTGAACTTGAATATTGCAAATTGAAATATACAAGTGCGTATATTGTGTAAATTTACCGAGCCATTAAATTGAATTTATATTTAAGACAACACACACACACACACACACACACACATACTTTACATCCATACACACACACAATCACACACAGACATCGTCCACTCATAAATGCAGAGAAAAACCTATAGTAATTATTTATGAGAAAAGTTGTAAAGAGAACATAAAGAAACATAAATCGTACATAGTATTTCACAATGATTTTATTGTAATTTTACCGTCCCTTTTTGCAAAACGAATTAAGAACAAAGTCTATTTATGCAAGAACAGCACGAAACAATAAAAACCTTAAGTTTCTTGTCCAATCAACATTTGCATTACATACTTTACATCCACTCTACATTCATACTTACATCCATTTATGATCCAATATCGATCGACCCGTCAAAGCCAAAATATTGATAGCCAACAAAAAACAAAAACAACAAGAACAACATATGAATAACTCAAGAAAATACTTCAATTAACAAAATAATAGTTTTCTATTCACAACAAAACAAACAAACAAATAACATAAAGTAAAAAGCAATTGAATTTAAGATTTGAAGGATATTTAATATAAGTTTTATGACGATAAAGGAAAGGCGTGGCAAACGGCAATTTGCCACTTGGCCACAATGGACAAACATACATATGAGATATGCGAAAAAAGCAAAGTGAAACAAATGAAATGAATATAAATTATACATATGTGAAGAATAAACAAATTAGCAAATAATATTTACATTGTTTTCTTTGCATTTGGGGACTTACAGCTTTTCTTCGGGCCAAGTTTAAACTATTTAAACGCTTGCACATTTTACAACGATTATAATTGCCTTTGTTCGTTCGTGCGTGAGTCGTGTCACGTCGTGTCACGAAGTGCTACATGGGAAATGGTCACCCTAAGTGACTAAGCGAGCGCTTCAATCAGGCAACTAAAAACGGATTGGCTATTATCATTTATCTACTGAACATTTCCACATTAAAACTGCCTGCTATAAGACTCCCAGTACAAATAATATAATCAACATAGGATAAAGCTTATCAGTCATTCACGTTTAATAAACAAAGAGCACCATAAATAAGATGTTGAATGTAACAACGCAAGCGCCGTAAAGTGAGTTCAAACAACAACAAAAAGTGATCTTCAAATTGAATGTCATTTGTTATATTGCCTTGTGCAACGACAATTAAATGTATTAATCGCATTCAGTGCCGGGAGCAAAGCGAAAGTAATTGCAATAATTTGACTCACCATTTACAACGAATATCCCAAAAAAGTCCAGTGACCAACTTGCGTCACGTTATCGATACCGATTCCAATCAATGGCGATGTCAAGTCACGCGGCGAGCAAAACTACCGATATTTTAGCCAGGCGAACATAAACGAGCAGCTGCTCGACGATGCTCTATCGAACAGTCGACAACAAAACCGATACACGCGCGCGCTCGCTCTCTGCCTGCTGTCGGCAGTCGGCAGTCCCGTATACACAAAGCAAACGCACACACAAGCAAGCTCACAGACGAGCACTTTCACACACAACGCTCGCACACACACACATTGGCACATGCAGAAACGAAATTGAATGCTGAGTCAGTGCCTTCCTTTGCCTTCTGCTGCCGCTGCTTTGGTTGGTGGTTGGTTGCAGCGTTGTTTCTATACGGCAGCCCAGTGACGTTTGCAGGGGGGTTGCCCTTTCGAATAAGCGTAGGCAAATTATTATTGGTGCACGCTTAAATTGGGCTATTAAATAATCGAGAGCGCCACAAATGCGAGACGCATTGAATTTCACAGCACAGCAAATAACTTGAATTCTGGCCAATATTTAATTGAATATCTAGTTTTTATTGAGCAAACACTATGTTCAACCCCCAGCATAAATTTCAGTGCTACGCGCCTGGGAATATCGCTTTATTGGTTGGTGAGCCGTCGCCCAGTGGAACTTCGAAAATTTTGTGTTGTCGAATTGCACAAACCGAACATCAGGCGCACAGCATTTGGGACAGGTGCTTGCCATGCTATAGTTGGATGGCAACTCTTATTGGCTGCCGTCTCAGCTGCTTGTCGTTTGGCGCGTTCAACGCTGACGCGCGCACACAGACGCACACACACACGCGCCGCTGTGTGTACGTGTGCGGCTGTATTGTTTTGAAATGATAGCGGCCGGGCAGTCGGCAGTCAGCTGTTAGTGTTACTGTGAATGTGACTGGTGCGACAGGCGCAGACCAACCAGAAATGCTTTAAAGAGGGATAAAGACCGGCCCAATGGCCAGTAATCAGTTCACTTCAAAACTGGCTCGTCGTACATTGATTCTTCACCGTACCGCACTGCGCTCCCCTGCCCACTGCAATTGATGTTACTTTGTGGAGTTCTTACTTCAGTGTGTACACACACAGAAGAATTGCCGATAATTATGTGGGTGGAGTTGAAATGCTTATCGCATATTGGCCATTGTTGTTGTTTGCCATTCCGGTAAAAGCTTAATAGCATATTCCATAGCTTATTTTCCAATAATTAAACTTGCTTTTAATTGCAGCAGCTTTAAATTGTCAACATTAGCAGCGCATGACTTCAATTAAAATGAAATTAAAGCTGCAATGGCGGCAAAAAAGTAATTACACACGTTTAGGTGCGATACGTTTTCATTAGAGGGGAGACAACTCACCTCACATGCTGTTATCGACTTCAAATTTAATGAGCAGCAGCAATATTAATTGCTGTGTATCATATAAATTATACAATTACCTGCACTTTCGATAAATTTATGTATATAATTTTTAGGTGACTCAACTGTTAATTAGCACACATCGCTTATGCATGTGCATTGCTAATCCGAAAGTCCACTAACCAATATGTCCACACATATAATTTGCAAGTAATTGACAATTATATGATGGACACGGTCCGAATGCAGTTGAAAACTAACACACACACACTTTTGCACACACACGCATGCATGCAGCTGCATTACTGTACAGGATTTCCAATTATGTGGGTGGAGTTGGCATTGCTATCGCATTGGCCATTACTGTTCCTCCTTCACCTGCCGCTGCAGCTCTTGTTTTATTCGATGATAGGGCCCAGGCCTATTGGCGATGGCTTAAATTGACGGTCGGTACTCGTAATTGGCTTTTTGTCTCTTTCGCTCGCTCTCACTCTCACTCTCGGTCATAAAAGGGCTGGGGCCAAGTTCACAATTGGGATTCAACAAGTGGGCGCCAAGTTTGATTCACGCTGGGAAAATAGCAACGGCTAGCATAATGCGACACCCGACAAACGCACACTGTCTCATGCGAGAATTGCGAGTGTATTTTGCTTTCTTTCCTTTTATTTCAAACAATGACAGTAAATTTGTGTAGTGCGATTTGTTGTATCGCGCGTCATTTAACAGGCGCCCAGCATTTTCAATCAGCTGCTTTTTGAGCATTTTAAACGCGTTCTAGAGCGGGACGGCTGTAGTGCACTGCATGAGGGCTGTATGTGTAAGACAAAGCTGGCAGCTGTATCGCACGTGCTTTCACATGGTTCGTGGCCACGCTAAGAGCAGAGTTTTGCGTCGAGCTTTTGCGTTACACTGCTGCTGCTGCTGCGCTACAGACATTCCCTGAAATTGGCTTAAATTAATATTTATACGTTTGTGTTTGAACTGGCCACAAAAGAGAGGTCACACAAAAATTGACAGCTGCAAATATTTAACACATTTCCAAATGACATTAAACAACATTAAATACATCAAGTGGGTTAGATCTGTGCGACCTTCATTCCACTTTGACGGAATGCGTCAACTCCTTGTCCATCATAATGTCGTCAAATTATGCAAAATTAATTACACTCTTTAACAGATTTAAACAAAACAAAAAAAAAACATATGCTGCTTAGATGACTTGATAACTGGCCAATTATCAAAATATGTTGCGCTAATTATACAACAGTTAAAAGAATGGCTGAAACTGTAGATATGCATAATGTATGAAATAAGCAAACCGACTGATTTATTCGCATGCATAATAAACTGGATGTGCAATGAGGAACATTTGAAGACCTTGTTAAAAAGGCAAGGAACCCAACAGCTGATTTTATTAATTCACAAAAAATAATTTGCATTATTTTGTGTTGTTTTGTTGTCTCTTATCCGGCAATCGGGTTGTAAGCGGTTGAAGGGATATTTAATTACTTGTAATAATCGGCATAATACATTAAATTCATTTGTAATTTGAAATCATTTCTCGGAAGTTTCCTTAATCTGCAGCTGTTTAAATATGCCGCTCTCTTTTATCGATATCTATCGGTATCCTTGCTCTATCGAAGACGTTCCTTTGCATATCGAGTGCCGTATCAATGAGCATTTGCTGCCCAGCGATTCAAAAACATGAATGAACTTTGAACGGACAGTTTAATTCAACTCGAAATGTATTTGTCATCGGTAACATGCTGAGAATCCACTAAGCCCAGAAGAAGACCGCTCTTAAAGTGGCAAAATGAATAATACACAATGACAAGATTCATTGATTGCTTGATGACCATATGAATAACTCGCAAGTCCATCAAAGTCATGGCCGGTTGCAACATTGATGGGCAAAGTAATCCCCAGAAAACACAGCATGAAACAGATCCAAATACATCAGCGTTGAAGTGCAGAGCGGAACCAGTCACATGCTGCTCCCCTAGCTAGTTTATTGTTCTGTCACGCGCTTCGACTACGACTTCGACTTTAAGTTCGACTTCGACTTGGCTCGGCTGTCGGTGCTCGGGACAAGATAACGAATACAGACAGCAACAGCAATAGCAAAGAGCGGACATCGCAGACAACGTCATCAAGTGGTTTTAGTTTTACATTCACTTTTTTTTCGCATCCGCGTATCTTGTGCGTCCACAACAAAAGTGCCACTGCTACTGATGAGACGGACGGACGGACGGACGGACGGACGGACCAATGGACGGCTCAAGAAGTGCTCTTCACGGTGGCGGCGGTACTGGCACTGGTACTGGGTACGAAAAATGTTGTTGTCGCGGCTCAAGGTTGAGGCAAACTGGTACTGGTATCATCATCAGCCACAGCACAGCATCTGCGGAGTCTCCAGCGCTGTTGTGGTATTATCTCTAGTTGTAGTAGTAGCTGTTGTAGTTATCGTAGTATTTGCTGGCGCTGCTTGTTGTCGCTGCTTGGCACGAGTCTCTATGCATTAATTAATAACCATATCCATATCCATATCCATAAGCTGAAGCATTTAAATGAAGTCAACACTTGTTGTTTAGAAGCCTTTCTAGCTAGAGCTGCACAACGAAATATTATAATAATGGTGATCATTGTTCGGTGTGTTTGGCCTTGAACTGATGCGCCAACAAATCGGGCAGATCAAAAGCTGTTTTCTGTGTCGCTGTGGCGACAAGTACGCGAGTACTGTAAGCCATAAAAATGATAATATAAAAATATGGATAAAAAATATAAAGATACGAAATACAAAATAATATTTATGTTCATGATAATGACGAGAAGTATGTGTTTATTTAGCAGGCAATGTCTGCACTTAGCACTTCTTCTTCAGCAACAGACACAGCAGCAGCTACAGCTTCAGCAGTTTTGTTTCTTTTTATTTTACATGTGTACATTTTTCAAAGTTGGCTCGTTTTGAGTTTCAGTTTCAGCTCGGCTTGTTGTTGCTTTTTTTATGATTTATGAGCAATTTCTAAAGTGCACTTGTTTGACCGCGTACTACAACAAGTCGGACAGGTCGTTGTTGTTGCTGTCGTTGCTGTTGTTGCAGTCACTTAGCCCGGCCTGTGTGTGGTGTGGTGTGCTTTAAAAATGTAATAACAATAATAATTTGAGTTTTACTTGGGCATCTCGCATCTCATCTCCCTGACTGATCTGTGGTTGCCGTTGCCGCAGTATTTGTTGCTGCAATTGTTGCTGTCGCTTCTAATTCTGTTGACAGATGAGGTCGCCAAAACGCCAACGTGTGACGCAGTCACACACACACACACACACACACACACTCAGAAAAGCTGGCAACCCTGAAACTGTTGCCAGCTTAAGCGAACTGCAACGAAACTTACACAACGGCAACGACCCATGAACTTTACACAACGCCG
This sequence comes from Drosophila formosana, assembly GCA_035045625.1. Classification (NCBI taxonomy): domain Eukaryota; kingdom Metazoa; phylum Arthropoda; class Insecta; order Diptera; family Drosophilidae; genus Drosophila; species Drosophila formosana. Next base: position 2,104,530 of record JAWNOW010000030.1, read on the forward strand.
CTGTGCGTTGCAACAACTTCAACTTCAACACCAACTGCAACTGCAACTGCAACTTGTTGCTGCCACTGCCACTGCTGCTGCTGCTGCTGCTGTTGCACATGCAGCTTGCTTAATTTGCTCAGCTTTTTGATATTTTTTGGTTGAGGCAGCCAAGGCTGCTGGGTCAAACGCTGGGTCATTGGTCTCCATCTCCATAAACGCGTCTCAAGTGTGGGAAGCCCACTCGCCTTCATGTGTGTGTGCGTGTGTACGTGTGTGTGTGTGGGGTGTTCAGGAATTCGCTCGGTTCATTGGCTATTTGTTATGCCACACACACACAAACATAAGCACAATAAACCACAAAAACTACGACTATACGCTTAAAATCTATACTCAAATGATTGTTGATGTGCTGCTCTGGCTGTGATGGCAAAACATTAAAAAGTTGATCTGAAAGTAGAATCTTGATGCTGTGAGAAAAACTTGTTTCAAATTAGGCATAAATTGGTTTAGCATAAACTTAAGTGGAACATCAATAAAACTAAACAGAAAAGGAAACAAATTTGTGAGCAGTCCATGTTCCACGCTTTTTGAACAATCACGATTACCGTTCAGAACAATTTAATAATTAAAACAAATTTTTAAATGGATAAAATTAATTTGTTTTGATTAATGCGAGCAATAATAATTAAAATAAACTGCGAAGCTTCTGCTTTTATAATTAATAATAAATAATTGAATATTATTCTAATATTCTGTAACCTTTAAAAGTACACATAAAGAATATTAAGTAAATGTAAAAGACAGCATCTATTAAATAGACAAGTTTATACTTACTTATGCAGCATTAAGAGCCAATTTTATCAGTATTCAAATGTATCATCCGTAGAAGACTCATCAAGAGGGAAAACCCAAGAACCAGTTTATTACTTAATGAAATGTATTTCACCTCAAATAACAATGCACATAATTTGACATTAATTGCAGCAGACTGTTATAAATAAATATAAATATAAAAGATTTAAGAGCATAAACAAAGAATACTTTTTTATTATTATTTTATTTCTTTGCAGACCCGTTCAAAAGAATATTTATATTCAAAAATAATACTTGGAATTATGTGCTCTATTGAGCATAATTATATAATTGATAATAAATAAATGACTTGATAAGTATTTAGAAATGAAATAGTTTAATGCAATTTTGTACAAATATTTTATTAATGATAATAAATAAATAAATTCATAAATACTTAAACTCAAGTAATTCAATTGGGCGTGAACACTAAAAAGACACCCAAATTCGGAACTGAATGAACTAGTTCGAAAGACACAAACGACAGCTGGCCACGCCCACTCATCTAAACGCCTTAAGCCACAGAAAGCAATTAGCAGACAACACACAGCTGAAAAAGATGATTGAAAGCAATTGGGATCACAAAGATCGCAGTTCGTTGCCTAAGTCTTTTGTTTTGTTCTCATCAAAAGCACAATTTGTTTGTCTGACTCTGACTAAGCATTTGTGATTTATGGGCATAGCATGGAGTCAAACATATGTTCAATTGATTTCATAAGCATGACACTGCACACGCCCCAACCTGGGGCAGCATCGGCAGCACAAGAAGAAGCAGCCGCAGCAGAAGATGAGGTATAAGAAAATCAAATAAATAATATACATATAAAAAAGCTTATAAATATGCAACTTCCTCCACGACAATGTCTGGCAGTTGCTGCTGCTGCCGCTGCTGCTGATGATGATGTAAAAATCTGAATGTAAAACACTCAAATTATGCAAAGTGAAGTCTATTGCATATTCAACTGCAACACTCACAGCCAGCACTTATTCTATAAACGAGTCGGAAATTTATTTATATTTATGGGCAGCCGATTGCTTGCCACATCCGCATCTGCCCCCTGAGCAGGCAGGCAAGACCGCATCATAATTCCGTACACACCTACAATTTGTTAATTGTACTCGGTCTCGCGTATGTTATTCATAAGCATTCATTCTTATATAATTTGTCAGATTTATGGGTGCTGATTAGACAAATGGCGATTCTAAATGATGCAGTTCGCAGTTTGCAGTTTGCAGATCTCTGGTTATGCAATTAGCCTGCGGCTTGTTTATGTTGCATTGTTTAGCCAGACAGACAGACAGTTAGAGAGCGAGATGCTTGAACTCTTATAAAGTCTTATAAAGTTAGCTCATTCATAAAAGAGCTTCAGCTGAAAGATTCTTGCTGAGTGTGAGTGTGTGAAATGTGTGTCAAATTTTGCAACCATCTCAAACTGAAAACTCTTGTGTTGTGTTTTATGTTGTGTTTTTTTCGCATATGAAAATTTTTGTCACGTTTTCCGTGACGAATTTAAAATGTGCCTGGGCACTTAATTCTTTTGTGTCACACCAACCAACAACAATACAATAACAATAATGATAACTGCAACAAATGGCTGACTGTTTGTGTTGTTGGTGTTTTACACAGATGCGCTAAATTGCAGACATCAATCATTTTTTCCATTGCGTAATCATTCGGCGTCTGCAGCAACTGCAACTCAACTCGATAGATTCTTTAGCTGAGCTCGGCTCAGTTATAGCGCCCAATTCAAGTCAATTTATATACTTTATAGCCATAGTTGTCGACTATATAAAGCTGTGTTGGTGTTGCGACTGAATTTTTGGTCTTGGTGCTCGTCTTGGCAAGGTCTTGATTAATTTGTTGCCAATCACTTTTTGTTGTCGCATGACAAAAGCCGATGCCAAACTCCAACTCAAACAAATAAACGAAACAACGAAACTAAATGTACATAATTACAAACACACACACACACACACACACACACACTATTCTCTGTGTGTGCGTTTGTGTTTATAAAAAACCAAATTTAAATTTCAACTAATGTGTAAATGAACATGCGACGACGGCCTCTTGGGGTCACATTTGGCAACATTTCATTTCATTACGAATCATCAGCAGCGCATTTAAAAGGCATTTCAAACATGACAGAGCTTCTTAAATACAAATTGCAATTACCAGTGCGATGCCAGTGCGCATACGCTGCGTATACGCGTTGTCCTTCACGCATTCCCAGATGAGACAAAATCAACTTCACCTCAGAGTCCAAGTTGCCACTAAACTCGACTCATCGCCAGCAACTCAATGCTAATGCTCGAAAATTCTATGCGCCCGCTTTTGAGCAGCAACAACAACGAATCAATACTTTGGATCTATTCACAATTCACGAGGGTCATTCACAATCTAATGAACGGTTTTATGGCTTTCGCATCGGACACTACACGACTATCGGCTTAATGCTAATTATCAATTTATCAATCACAGCCCGCTTATCGACAGCATTTAGTGTCTGGCTACACTTAAGAATCAAAGACACTCGATATGGAAATAATTCGGATTTGCAGATGAATAGAATACGAATTTTACTCACATTCAAAGTGTCTGCATAAATGTAAATTAGAGAATCCTTTCTATATCTCAATTTAAAAACAGAGCAGCTTTATCTTTACATAATTGAATTTTATTAGTATTCTAGTATTAGTATAATTAATTACATAAGGCATTTCTGCACAACAAATATATTTTAAACTGTGTTTGTTGACTGAAATAAATATTTAAGAAAATTTTCCTATGACATCTGCATAAATAAAATAAATTAATAAAAATTTATTCGGTTTAGAGCAGCAGTAACGAAATAAATCTGCAAAAATTTCCTCTAAATTAATGCATATTTAATTTTAATAATGCCTTTTAGCCGCATCAGTAAATTAGTGTAAATATTCTACAAAGTTTTTAGTTAACATTTTTTGAAAATATTGCAGCAGAATAAAGACACATTTTATTTAGAGAACTCATCGATTCACCCACGCTTACGAAAATCTGTGCTGCAGCTGAAACCGCAAGTGTGAAGCGAACCATTCAATCAAATCGAATCAAATGAAATCACATTTAATCCAACCCAATTGAATTCAATTTCATTCCATTCACACCGCTTCCATTCCATTCCAATTCCAATTCGAATTTTGGATTTTTTTCGATTCAATTCAATGCAATGGAGATCATAATTCAAGCTAAGGTCAGTCGTCGCTGCATGGATGTTGATGATGCTTCTCTCTTGGGGTTTGTTTGTTTATTTATAGCACCGAAAAGTTTCTGTTGTCTAAGCAGATTGATTATATTTGTTGCTATTTATTCTTCTGCTTGGTTTAGTTTCTTGGCAATTAGCATGTTCATTGTTGATTAAGTTGGATTTTTATTTTTTGCCTTCTTTTCTTCTTTTTGTTTCCTATGGCTCATTATTATTATTATTTTTTGTATTTTTCTGACAGCACATTCGCGGAAGCTTCAACAACAGTTTCAGCTTGAATTTAAGTTTCAGTTTATTTGAATTTTTTTCAGTTAGTTTTTTTGCTATTGTTGTTGTTGGCAGTTGATGGGGGCTTCCGGCGCTTGAAGCTCGTGATCTTGTTTAAATTTTTGTTCAATTTGATTACGATTTGTTTGTTGTATCTGAATTTGATATGCATCGATTTATGGAAATGTGAGCAAAAGTATTTAAAGATCAACGCCTATTGACGCTGCTGTTGATCGAATTGGTTTCCAACCAACGATGGATGATGGGCTTAGTCACTCGAAGGTCGCCACTCGTGGGGTTCGCATTAAAACTGTCCATCAAGCTGAGTGGCATGAGGAGCCCACGGCGCGTATGCGCAATTTGCATACTAACAAAATATTGAACAAGATTCTCGAATTGCCCGAGAGTTGGTCTTATCAATTCAACTCAACTCAACTCAACTCAACTCGACGCCTAATTGCCATGATTAGCAGAACAGTCGATGACTGTTATTGAGCGAGTCGCGTTGAGTCGAGTTGAGGATCGCTGACTAACCAGGCGATCGATCGATTGATCGCTTCGTGGAATCATTACTGAACTGCCCCAAGGTCAAAGTGCTGACTATCGCAGGAAATGCATGTAAGAAAAACCCGCTACTGGGGCGAAACTGATTAAGAAGGCCGGCCACAACAGCAACGAGAGACGCTGCTGCAGCGGATGTTGATTTATGCAGCAGTTGCAATGGGCGAAGTGCGAAAAACACAACAGCAATAAAGCCAACAAGCAAGTAACACCAAACTGCGGATGTGTTGAAGCTGCGCAACAAGCCAAGATCACCAAAAGGGCCATTCGAAATGTGCAACAACCGCTGCTTGGGTGAATTGCATAATGTTAACAAGATTGCGAGTATGTATTCTATTGATTGCATCAATTGTTTGTTTGCTGTTCGACTAACCCAGTCCAAGTCCAAACAAACCATGTGCCAAACAAGGCTATAAACTGATCGACGGCTTTCGGCACCGCCTTGCTCTTTTGGCCCACAACAGTCAATGGCCAACACAAAGAGCAAAGTGCACCCAAGAACCGACTAGTCGAGTGTACTTGACCGCACGATACCCGGTACCTATAAAGCTACTGACAACTTCAGTGTTTACGTTATGATAATTGAGAAATAAATTATGTTTAATGTTTACGATTATTATGAAATTAAATATGTCTAATAAATTGTTATGAAATTAATTTGGTTTAATGTATTTACTTCGTAAAATTCAATTTATTTTTTAATTTTAATAGCATATTTTTTTTAAATATAATTACTGAAGACATGAAAACAAAACTTGATTTGCAGCTAATGAAAAACATTTACAAAATAATAGAAAATGCATTAAGTTATTATTATAAATTGCCAAGTTACACGACTATAATAAAACTTGTCATAGGTTGCGTTAAATTACATATTAAATGATTTACACTTTAATTCCAACAAAAACACTTTACTTATCAGTCGCGATACTTTAACAACTTTTTGCAAAAACTAGAAGCACTTGGCAAATATTATAGCCCAATATTTTGCCAACCCAATCTAAACACCTTTTATTTGCACACAATACATCTCCCAATAGTCCAATAATTAAAATCAAGAATCGTTTAATAATTTACACTTTCATTCTAACACAAACACTTTCCTTTTCTGTCGCGACACTTTAGCAAACTTTCGCTAAAACAATTAGCAAATATGCAACAACATATTTGTGGTTCTAAATAGTTAGGGGAAACCTTTCGCAATCAAGAGCGACTTCCGCGATTGCAAATGCTTTAATCAGCGCAGCTGGCACAGACTGGTAATCTTGCACTCAGATTATGCAATAAAAGTTAACTGAAATTCACACAAATTTTAACACAACTCAGCTAAATGTAATTAATTCGAACTTGGTGTTAATTTTCATTGGCCCACCGAATCAAAAATAAAAGAAATACTATACATATATGCGGTATTATGCAGAGAAGAAATAGAAATACAAAAATCTTTTGCACACGGCTGGCAATCAATGTCTGTGTAGTAATTCAATAAGATTAATTAAAATATACAAACAAAATACACAGCTGGAGTTTGGAGCTTGAAACTTGGGGGGGGAATTTAGCTGACTTGATTTTAGTTTTTGGTTTGGTTTTTTTTTCGGTGGGTCTGGTGCGATGTAGAGAGACCACGTGAGAGGCGTCGGCCTGCGAAACGGCTCAATAAATTAGTTTTCTATTAAATGCTACTAAATGGCAAACAAAGGCGCCACCCAAACAAAAACCACAATCACATAGATATAGATATTAGTAGATGATAGTGTGGTCTGTGTGTGTGTGTGTGTGTGTGTGTGTGTGCAGTTTCATGGCCAATTAGCAGACAAAAACAGAAATCAAGTCAGCAAGTCGCTTGGCCATAAGGTCAACCTGAAGATCGGAGCCGTGTGTCACAAGTTCAGCTGGCCAAAATGTCAATGCTTTGCGTGTGTCTGTTGTGCGGTGGGGTAAGGCTAGGCCAAGCCATTAAAAAGGATCTATTTTGCTTTTTATTTGAGTTGAAATGAAACTCGAAAGCCAAATGGCAAGTTCCAGTTTCTTGAGCGTGGCTCTTTTGTTGTTGTGTTCACACCAAACGCAAAATAAATTACATAATCAAGCAAATAAATATCCATTTGCATATTTATGAGCGAAAATAAAATGCTAACATAAATGTCAATTTTAAGAACCAAAAACTCAATACTCCACTCCGTTCAGCTGAGCTTCAGCGCGGCTCAATTTAACGGCAGAGCCGAGCTCTGTGGCTATAGCTATATTCTCAGATCTCAGATCCGGCTGGCACTGCCAAGCACCAGCTGTTTGGAGAGGGGAACGAGAGCGAGGGGGCTTGTGGCGCGTTAAATGATATTTATGAGAGCAGAAGCCCAATATACGCAGCTTATCCTTTACCAGTTCATTCACATGGCAATTAATGAACAAATTGGAAAACAACCAAAATGCAAAAAACACAGAAATTTTAAAATCAAATTCAAATCATTTGGTTAGCTTCTACTTTGAGCGCGTGCGATGAGCCGCGCGGAAGCCAAAAGCGCAGAGCCCACGGCGACATTTCGAAAGGCTTTTCAAGATCAAGGCCCAGCTAGCAACAACAACATTAAAAGCAACAGCATCAGAAACAATAGCAACAACACTTGACAAATTGATATATGAAGCAAGCCCCAAAGCCATCGAAGCCGTCATCGAAATGATGCGTAAAAGGTGCGCCAAGTGTTTGCATAAATTTTGAAATACGCGGTATTTGTTTTGAGTGCCTGGCACTCAACAATCTAGAAGAGCAACAACAACAACAACAGCGACAACATCTATTGGAGATAGAGCTATTAAAATTATAATGATCGTAGTACAGTTTTAGCCGAGCAGCAACAACGAATGCCCTGGGACCAGAATAGAACAAACAAAAAACTTTTGCCTCAAATTCAAAGTAAATAAATAAACTCAAATCGTCTCGGCAGTTATAAATATTCATAAACAAAAGTTGTCATTGTCTGCTAAGATGTTCGGGCTTTCAGCAATTGCTATTTATACCCGCTACCCATAGGGTAGAAGGGTATTATGACTTAGTGCCAACAGAAAATGTATGTAACAGGCAGAAGGAGGCATCTCCGACCCCATAAAGTATATATATTCTTGATCAGCGTCAACAGCCGAGATGATATAGCCATGTCCGTCTGTCCGTCTGTCCGTCTGTCCGTCTGTCCGTCTGTCCGTCTGTCTGTCCGTATGAACACCTGGATCTCAGAGACTATAAGACATAGAGACACCAAATTTGGCAAAAAGTTTCCTTCATACCCTACGCAGATCAAGTTTATTTCAAAAGTTGGATGCCACGCCCCCTTCGCCCACAATAAGCATTAATCTAGAAAAAGTCAAGTTTTTTTTTAGTAAATCGCGTATAACTCCAAAAGTTCTTGGTGTAATGATGTGTAATTTGGTAGCCCATCTGCGCTTGACACTCTTAATATACCCTGTAATTTTGGTACAAATCGGATAAGTAGAACAAAAGTTATTCGTTAAATTATTTATCAAAATTTTTGTGCCCAGTGCATATGGACGTATTAAGTGTGTGAATGACCTAGAGATATCAAATTTGGTGACAGTATTCGTGTAGGTCTTACGCAGATCAAGTTTGTTCTAGATTTTTGCCACGCCCCTTTCCGCCCCCAGAAACTGTAAAAGCCGTAATAATAGACCTAGAGCATTGAATTTTGGTATGCATAATAACAATTATATTCTCAATAATTCCTGTGAATTTGGTTGAGATCGAGTGAAAAACAAGGAAGTTATTGAAGAATCAAGTTTATATGTAAAATTCAGTTGCAGCTGCTCGCGCTTTGTTTGTTTGGTTGACAGAGTGACCATAACGGTGTTGTAGATTTTTATTCGCTATTTTCAAATATATACAAACAAAACACAAAGTTCAGTATATTTTTGGTATATTTGTTGTTAAAATACCATTAAAATTTTTTTTTCTCTCGAAATGGGTTGCGGGTATCATACGGTCGAGCACTCTCGACTGTAGCTTTCTCACTTGTTTTATTCTCCCTATACTATATTATTTTATTGTTATTGTTATTGTTATTATTATTATTACTACATGCAGTTTTTTTTTTGTCAAATTAAAGATTTCCTCTTTGTTCAATTGAATGCGCCATTTTGAAAACAATATGTTTAGTTTTGGCCATAATAATGTTGCACATCATTTCCAACTACTAACTGACTTATGATATGGGATGCGAATCAACGTGCGCGACAGAGAGAGCAACACAATAAGACAGAGAGAGAGAGTGAGCCGCAGTCGAAGTAAAGTCGAGTCGAAGTCAGAGAGCGCGAGAGTTTAAGCTTTGACACTGCAAATGCTCCGACTCTGCGACTCGCTCTCTCTCCCTCGCTCTCTCTCCGTCTGGCTGGGGCTCTCTCGCTTGTAGTTAATATTGGGGAGTGGCAGCCGCCCATTTGGGCAATTGGAACGTATAAAAGCCGGTACAACGGCAGCGCAGAGCATTCGTTGCTATTCACATTTACGTCTGGTCTCGTCTCGTCTGGTTTTGTCTCCGACGCAACATCGGAGTCTGAGTTGGACCACAGGGGAACGAAACAGTTTGTGAACTTATCGTTATAATACACACACATACAGCAAAGGTAAGACGCGCTCAAGGATATTCGAACTCTCCCAGTGTGTTTTTGTGCGTTTCGCTTGTGTTTCAACTATCGAAGGACTTACAACAGCCCAAATGCGGCACCTGTGACAATATAATTAATAATTAATCGCAATCATATAAGTGCTTTGTGTGCTGCTCCTTGCTGCCAGGATGTGTCAACAAATTTGGATTAAATGCAAGAACAATTTCAAATGTATTTCGTGTCAACAATTTCGTTAAAGTGAGCGCTCTTCGTGCAAGTTCGTTGCCTAAGTCTTTCGTTTATTGTCACAATTTTCCACAATAGAATTCCGTGTGTCGATTTCAATATCCAAGTTCGTTATTAAACATTTTTGTGGTCAAGTTTCTTCTGCTGGAATGCTGATTTTACAGTTAAAGTTCGTTGACTGCAGCTATTGAGACGTTTTCCTAAGCTTTAAATCCTCCTCTTCTGCATTTTTGAAAAACTCTAAAAACAAAAAGCTATAAATGTAACCCACAACATTGTAAACGGAAACTTTGCGCAACTTGAAACAGCAACATAAAAGACTTCCACACTCAAAATGTTCATGCATAAATTAAGGAAAATAAGCGAGTGAAGCACAACTAGCAGATACTTTGTAAAAAACATTGAAAATTGTCGCTTCAATTAATTAAAGTATTGAGAATACAAAACGAATACATTTGTGGCTTTAAGTAATCGAGAATTCAAAATGCGAATTAAAGAAAATTGTGGTTTTAATTAATGAAAGTAGTTGGAATACGATTTTTTATTAAATTAAATACGATTTGGAATACGATTTTTTATTAAATTAAAAAATTTAGAATACGATTATTATGGAAATATGAGTTTAGTTAAGATCGCATAAAAAGTCTACGATTAATATATTATTTTATAATCTCAAAAGATTTGATTTCAATTTCCACATATTGGAAACAAGTATAATTATTTCCAACTCTCGCTGGCGATTAACGCTATTGTTGATGCTGATCCATAAAAGCAGCTAGTTTATAGGGCAGCAACTGTCTTTGGCCCATCGCTGACAATTACAAAAAGCCATTATGCTTTTTTGTCAATGGGCTGCAGGGTATGGAAAACAAAAGACATAAAATGTATGCCGTATTGGTATGCATAAATGTGTTATATGAATTGGCCAGCCGTCACAAAAGGGCGCATAAATAAAGCTGTACATACCAAAATATATATATAAATATATCTGTTTGTACATACTTATGCAGATTGTATACATGGATAGTTATAATGAAATGCATCATCAGTTTTGTCGACTGATTGATATTGATTAACATTCATGAGCCGACGAAACAACAAATAACTATAAACGGCAAACAAAAAAAAGCGCCGATGGACAAATTACAAAACGCAACTTTAAAAAACAACACAACAAAAACAAACACACACTGACACACACCTCGATAAACATACATACGCGAGTTTCCTAAGACAGGCGTGAGCTGATTTGAACTTTTCTCTTTAAAGCTCAAAAAATGTCGAGTCGAAAAACGAATTAATAATCGAATCGATAGCGCAACATTTGAAATCAAATCAAATCAAATTTTCATTATGCACAAAATTGTTTTCAATTTCCAAATACAGCTGCTGATAAGCGTTGATTTTAGCGTCAGCTTCAACTTTAGCCATTTGCCCAGCGGCAAAGCTTGCGCTCAAACCATTAGGCGATCCATTAATGATTTATGTTGCCAAATCCAATTCCAAAAGCTGAAGACACCGCGTCTGTTTGTCTGTCTGTCTCTCGGTCTGTTGTCGGTGTGGGCAACTCATGAATACGTTGGCGATAAAGATCAACCGCAGCAATGAAATCAAATTAACATGCGAAATTTCAAATTTATATGTTCCCCTCCTGAGTGCGTCTCCTCCTTCTCTCAATCTTTTCGAACTGAAGCAAGCACCGCCAGACATTGAGCTTTGATTGATGGCATTGCATTAGCATCGACTTCGGCTTCGACTTCGACTTCGACACGACTTGATAGCGAGAATTCATAAGGAAGAAGCGTCGTCGTTTTGTATTATTCGGCGGGGGCATTAATCGATATGCTAAAGACGTGGAAGGTTCTAGCCAGGCGAAACGCAAAGACACTAAAGCGAAAAAGTCAATAAAACCAGTTAAGGTCAGGCTGGCTGGCCAACTCGTTGGCGTGTCTCTTGTGTAATCAACATGTTTGCTGCAGATGCTAAATGAATTTTTATTTATGAATAATGTGACGATGCCGATGCCGATGCCGAAGTCGAAGTCGCTGGCGAAGCCGATGATGCTGATGCTGATCACGTTGCCGACGCTAAGCTACAATAAAAATAAAGTTTCAAGTGTCGACGTTGTCGTTATTATTATCGTTGTTGTTGTCGTCAGTGAGGCAGTGTGTCAGTGGCCGCTGCTGTGCTACTTGAAACGCCTCGGGCAACCGGTTGGCTTGCCAGCCAAAGCATCCTTGACATAAAAACCACGCGCGCCAAGTTACATCTTCGATAAACAGACACGCACACACGCACACATCAACAATTTGAGACGCATTGCGCATACGCACCGTGCTCGCTTTATATTATTTTCTACAACAATTTCTAACTCATCGCTCTCTCTGTTTCCAGATGAAAGTCACTTTGGCATTAGCGACTTTCTGCCTGGTGGCTGCCTGTGCCGATGCACAGAAGGGCAGAACCACAACAACCACAGCGACCAAGCCGGGCCGCTTCCTCTCACTGCCCGTGCCCGCCAAGTGCGCCAGCCGTAAGTACAAACCTATATGTCTATAAATAAACTACCGCAACCTTAATGGGCCTGAGACCGGTCGGTCGGTCGGTGTGTGACACAAAAGTAAAAGTGTGAAACGTTAGGAGAATATCAAATAGTGCGCATCCAGCGATTTGCCAAGTTTGCACTTGAAATCGTTTGGCAATGCTACGTGCTACGTGTGGGTGTAGCCGCAATAACAACACAACAATCTATTACAAATAGTTTCAATTCAATTGCGATGATTGTACATTTCGTTGAATGAATGTAGAGGCAGGTCGGGTGACGTGATCGCTAGCATTTGTCACCCACGCACTTTCTTTGCCAGAGCCAGAGCATGCAGTCTTTGTCTGTCTTGCTGCACTCGGCAGCGTTACCACTCAGCTACTAACATCACCTACGCCCTTTGCTTGCACTCGGCAACGTTGCCAGCTCGCTGTGTTTGTAACTAACCAATTATAAAACAGCCAGCAACTGCACGTCATCGCTGTTGCAGCGGCAATTGCGAAAATTTAAACAATAGCGTCATCACTGCATATCCGGTACATTAATGAACACAGTGCAGCTAGTACTAATTAGGCATACATACACACACACACACAGGCAGATACACACAGAGTACATCCCGTTCGAATAGAAAATGCAAGTTATTTTTTTCCTTTTTTTTGGGCAACGTCGCAACGTGACGGCCCATAATAAAGTTGCATAGCCAGTTTAAAGTCGCTATTTTGCCGTTGCTATTGCTGTTGCTGTTGCTGTGGCTTAGATCTTTCATCTTTTAGAAATTTCCAGTTATACAACAAGCACAACTTTAAGCTAAATAAACTAATTATCTATTCAAAACTTAATTACCGGCTCTCTATAGACGCGACTCGTTGAATGTTGTTAATAACAACTTTCAGGCATGCAAACTGCTGTTTGCCTGCTTATTAATTTCCATTTAAAACAGAAATACAGATTTTTCTAAAGCCAACGCTTGAGATATTCTGCTTCTGCCCGCTGAGCAAAGCTTATTAAGCGATATTTATCAGCCAGAGCTAGTTTGGGAAGTTTTGTTGCCCAAATGATGCAATTGCAAGCGGTTTTCAAATATTTGCAATTTTCACAACTGCAGCAGCAGCGTCAGCCAGGAAAACTTGACGAAAGAAAGTGAGTTTGAAACGCGCGCTAATGCGACGCCCAGAGTTTTATTGCCTTGACCCGCAAAGTGAGGAAATTGCAGCAGCAGCAGACGACAACAGACAGCGTACAACAGGCAACGGACAACAGCATCGGCAAAAAATAATAATAATGTGCAAACAATGGCAAATAAGGTCATTATGTTAGACTTAAGCTGATTTGACGTGAAGTGAGACAAGAAGGCGGCATTAAGGGGACGCACGGAGGGAGGGAGGTAGTGACGAGCGAATAAACAGGCAAAGGCAATTGCAAAAGTGACGGCGGCGGCGGCAACACAGCAGCAGCAGCCAACACAACTGACATGGCAGCTTTAAAGCCGCTTAAAGCGCGCCTAATGACGCGTGCCGCCTGCCTGCCTGGCTGCCACCAAAATGGGGCGTGGCGCACAGGCGGGCGTGTTAAGACAAAAATAATTCAAAAATCACTGGCGAAACAGCAGCACACAAAATGTGGAAACGAAAACAGAAACGAATAAACATAACGCTCCAAAGTAGTAGCTAATCAAATGGACGCTGCACGGCAGCTGTTGCAGCGAGGCAACGATGTGAAACAAGTTTCAAAGTAGCAGTTGGAGGAGGAGGCAGAGGAGACGATGCCGCTGAGGGTGTTAGGAGCTGCAAAGCTTCGTTGCAGTGCAGTTGCAGAGCGCGAGGCTGGGGGAATATTCCATTGTTGGCTTTACCGACTTTATTTTTTTGTTGTTTGGCAAATGGAAAACCTTTTGACACACAGACAAAGGAAAGCAGCAGACGCTACGGCGTCGACGATGACGATGACGCTGCTGACGGACAGAGGAGCTCAGCTGAGCTTAGCACAGCAGCCAAAAAACAAAAAACACTGCATAAATTGCTGCCAGTGAGATTGCGCAACACAAACTGTGAGGGAAGTTGTGTAAGCATCCGTGGCATGTTTTGCCAATCATGAGGCAAGCCAAGCATCATCCATCGCATTGAACTCAAACTGTTGGCGCAACTACAACTACAACTGACCCATCTTCCTCCACTCTTTGCAGGCCCCAAGGAGTTCTCCTACCGCGGCAAAAACATGTTCCTAAGCACCCATGTGCCGGCTCTGGCCAACAGGAAGGTCGACTGGTTGGATGGCCGTAATCTGTGCCGCGAATACTGCATGGATCTGGTCGCTCTGGAAACCCAAGAGAAGAACAATCTGATCTTCCGCGTCATCCAGCAGAACGATGTGCCCTACATCTGGACCGCCGGTCGCATCTGTGATTTCGCCGGCTGCGAGAACCGTCCCGATCTGGAGCCCAAGCACGTTTATGGTTGGTTCTGGTCTGCAACTCGCGAGAAGATCCAGGCCACCAACCGCATTCCACAGGGCTGGGGCTACAATCCCTGGTCGCAGACCGGTCACAAGAAGCGTCCACAGCCCGACAACGCCGAATATGACATCAACCAGACCAAGGAACAGTGTCTGTCGGTGTTGAACAACGTGTACAACGATGGCATCGCATGGCACGATGTTGCCTGCTACCACGAGAAGCCTGTCATCTGTGAGGATAACGAGGAGCTGCTCCGCTATGTGGCGGCCACAAATCCCGGCATTCGTCTATAAGTTGTTTTTTTTTAGCAGCTCAATAGCTGAATGCTTCGTATTGTTTGTGTAATTTTAAATGAAAAAAAAAAACTACTTATTATAATACTCCCTAAATGAGTTTTTGTATAATTTTTTGTTTAATGTGTGTGTACGACGAATGCAAGACAAATAGACTTTAGAATTTATGTAATTCCTCACACCGATCTTACCACCTATACACACACCTTTATACCCCGCCTTCCCAATGCTCTGAGGCCTGCCCTCAATAGCAAATTTCAAAATTCACACAAAACTCTATTCTTTCGAAACTGCCAATTTTACACGTCAAATTGTATTTATATTTATGTGAATAATATAAAAACAAATCGAAAATTGTTAAGTATTTAGTATTCACTGGAATTCTCACTTTACTCTATACATGGAAATCTCTTATGCACCATTTTCTATTACCGCCCAAAAAAAACAAGAGATTCAATAAAAATGTTGTAAAAATCCATCAAAAAAGAAACAAAATTTTAAACAGTACCTTGATTTATTTCATGATTGTTTGCATGACAATGTCGTCCCCGCGAACGGGAGCGACTTCTATCATGATTTTGGCTTTTTAATTTAGAACGACTTAGACTATGATTTGATCGAGATTCTCGACTAGAATGTGATTTTTGACAACGGTTCTCTTCATCTTGTTTAGATCTAGAGCGCCGTTCGCTACTTCTATGTGAACTCTTCCCTTTCAATTCACAACTGTGCAGCTCTGGCTCAGGACTCTCTGACCAACGCCAGTTACGAGATTCCCGTTCATTATCATTCCAGCTGCAAGCAAAAATTTAATTAGGGCAAGAGGAAAATATTCGAATTTTAAAGGTTTACCTAGGCGCTCTGGATCTGGGCGTGATGCTGTGAGATCGAGCACTGCTTAGAGTGCTCTGTGTTTCCAAGTTGACATTGAAGACATTGTTAGGATTGCGAAATATGTGGAGATAACCACAATTGTAACCCTTTGGGCATTTGCGTGTTAAGGACAAACCTTAAAGAAGCAACAAGTTGGATAAAAAATAATCTAAGTAACTATTATAGACATTAAATTTAAATTCGAGTTTTTGTTTATGGCAAAGGATACTGGATATAGCTCTTGATCTGCGGTTCACGTACCGCAAACAGCTCCACGCCAAGCGTTCAAATTGGAGAACTCCACGTTCAGCCGTCTGGAGGCGTAATAACGACCCTGGAGATTAATAAATGCGCGCAGTGCAAAGCTAGAAGTGTAAAACAGAAACTGGGTTTATTGAAATAAAATATAAAATATACAAATATATTGGACATATCCATGCGCCTTTATTATTTTAAGTTTTTAATATGTATCAGGGGCCAACGAAGTTTATGTAGATATAACTTTATTTCACTTACCGCTCTTGGGCGTATTCCACAAAGACATTGCCCCGGAGATGGGGTAGCGTATTGCGAACCGTACGGAAATTTACAATTTTGCCAAATTTCTCCAGTTCGTCGACCACATCCCTGAAGAACTCATCGTAGTCGGCACGTAAGTCACGATCCGTCAGCTCCAAGTGCTCATCAGACTTTGCATACTCTGTTTTTGTGTCTGCAACTTGCAGCAATGGATGTGTGAAGAAGTGACGAATTAAAATGATTCTCGAGAGCATCGGTCGACGATGGTTGAAGGTGCACGTCTGGCCATACCGACAGCAATTAGTGCGGGTGAAGAACTCGCAAAGGCGCTCCTCGGGATGCGTTTCAACCACACGTCGTAGCTCTGCGGGCGGCGTTTGCTGCGCTGCATTCTCCATATAGTCCTGCATACTTTGCATCATTGCCTCGAACTCGGCAGCTGCCTCGGCTTCCAATCTCTCCCTCTCTTCCCGCCGTCGGCGATGCTCCTGCTGCAGTGCGGCCAACTCTTTGGCTTGCTGGGCACGCAAGCTCTCAGCTTCTGCCTGTTGCTGACGGAACTTGGCCGCATCCAATTGGAACTGTCGTTGTGCGAGCGCCTCGCGGCGTAGCCACTCGGCCTCCTCATTCTGGTGCACGAGTTCGGCTGCCAGACGTTGAAATTCTTGCAGCTCAGTTTGCTGTTTTACCCATTGCTGATACTCCGGATCCTTTTCTTGTATGCTTTGTGCGTCTACTTCTTGTTTTTCTTTATCCCGTGCTGCTTTTTGTCTCCGGCGTTTTCTTTGCTGTTTTTTCAGCAACTTACGCCAAGCGCTGCAATTACAAAATTCAATTTAAATAACATTTAGCACATAAACAAATTGCAAACGTACCGCTTTGCCGGCATTTTATTGTTGTTAGTTAAATCACCCTGTGTACTGAGTGTGACCAAATGCAAAATCCACTTTAACATGCCTATTTATTGTTAACAAAATTATAAAATGTATTTTCATTTAATTTAAGAATTATTAAGCAAACTAAACTTTAATTTAAGAATTATTAAGCAAACTAGTTAGTCTTGTTTCCTAACTAATACATTCAATTTAATTTACTTTAAATTTTAAATAGTTTGTCAGCAACATCCTGTAATTTCCACTGTGGTTAACACTTCAGCTTGCTGTTATATACAGCTGTTAGCAAGCAGTGTCAGCGACCTTACGTCAAACCAGGTATTTCTGGTATTTTAGTAAGCTTTTACTTCTAATTTGTGATTATTGCCGAGAGTTTCTGTAAGCGGTCGCACTTCAACTTCTGGTCTATTTTTTATGTAAATACTAGAAGAATTACCAAATAAAATACAAGTAACCGTAAATTTGGCGCTCATAATTCAAAACAATCGTAATTAATTAGCAGATCAACAACATTAGCTATGAGTACAAACAAAGTCCGCAGACTGTACCACCAGAAATACCGTAAAGAATGGGAACGTTTCCCATCGTTCGCTCCTTGGCTTTGCAGAGGCGACGACGGCTACTCGGCTCACTGTAAAATATGCGATACCAACGTCTTGGCTCGCTTCGCATCCATCAAACAGCACAACAACGCCGTCAAGCATCAGAAGGCAATGAAATTCTACCAACCGGGACTAAAGGTAAGCAGACAGATATCACCAAGAGTTGAATGAACTAAAAAACCGGAATGTTTTCCATGCAGAGTCTAAACAACAAGGCGGAAACCAATTCTAAACTGAACTCCTCCAAGAAATCTGTGCTCGCCAAGCCAAAGTCAAAACTTAAGCGTATCAAACAGGAAAAAATCGATCCTCCCTCGCCGCCTTCTCCTCCTCCACAGCGTGTAGGGGATGTAATGGATCCAGACACTTGTTCCAGAGATTCCATACTAGAGGATTTGCTGGACAACGATGATGCCATCGAGCCGGAGTATTTGATCGATGAACATGACATGAAGCCAGACATTCAAGACTATAAAATGGATGATATCAACGACGATAACTTGACGGATGACAACATAATCAGCGAGTTTGATTTATTTGGCAAGAGTCTTTCCCTACAACTCAACCATATGGAGGTAATTTAATTTATGTGTTTCTCCTTATCACTTAAATAATCAATTTGAATTATAGCTGGAGGATGCGTTGCTCTGTCAGGAGCGACTTCAAGTTGTCTTGACGGAATTTCGTCTGAAAATTCTGAAGCGTAAAGCAAAACGCAGTTTTTAAGTCGTATGAAGTCTGTTACATATTTTACACACACGTGTGTATGCTGTTAAACCCTTACTAATAATATAATATCATTAATAAAGCCATTGACATTAGAATATTTAGTTGATTCATTTCTAATTCATTTTTTCCATTAATATTTCAAACTGCATTATCTGGAGTTTATTGGTTTATCTGATGAGTGAAGTGTGACCGAACAGTCAAAATGTTGCCATATTTGGTCAACAGTTACCATAACTGTTAAATTAACACAACATAAAACTCATAAAATAGAAGGCAAGTTGTTAAACAAATACATTCACGTCAGAAATAGCAATCTTATAATGGAACATTACAAATATTACTGAATTTTAATCAATATAAATTTCAACTTATAGAATTGCCTGAATTTGATGTTTTTATCAGTTTCTTGTATGCGCCAAGTGTGACCGAACAGTCAAAATGTTGTCGTTTTAGTTAACAGTTTCCTTTGCTGGTAACCTAACACAGTACATAATAACACACATATAAATTACTTTTATTAACATTTTAGTCTTACGCCAGCTACCATAATATTTACTGAGTACATATAGGTTTCTTAAATGTATTAAGAATACGACTGTATTCTGGACATATGTACATATATGCTGCTGTAATAGCTGGTCAACAGTTACCATAACTGTTAAATTAACACAACATAAAACGCATAAAATAGAGGGAAATTTATTAAACAAATACATTCACGTCAGAAATAGCAATCTTATAATAGAACATTACAAATATTACTGAATTTTAATCAAAATAAATTTCAAACTTATAGAATTGCCTGAATTTGATGTTTTTATCAGTTTCTTGTATGCGCCAAGTGTGACCGAACAGTCAAAAAGTTGTCGTTTTAGTTAACAGTTTCCTTTCCTGGTAACCTAACACAGTACATAATAACACACATACATAAATTACTTTTATTAACATTTTAGTCTTACGCCAGCTACCATAATATTTACTGACTACAGATAGGTTTCTTAAATGTATTAAGAATACGACTGTATTCTGGACATATGTATATGCTGCTGTAATAGCTGTTTAAGCATCTGTGAGTCAGTGACCTTCGAGGTACTTTTATGGAATGTTTTAGGCAATTTTGTATTTGACACACATTTATGTTATTATTGACGCGTTGGCTGCCGAGCACGGTCGCACTGCAATTTTCGTGGTTTGGTCTATGTATATTTCCAAACATATGTAAATACTAAAATAATTACCAGATAAAATACGCGTTAATCGGTAATATTTGGCGCTCAAATAATTCAAAGTAAACAAAAAAAGTAAATACTTTAAAGTGCACCTTAAAAATTAAGCAGTACCAACAGCAACAACAACAACACAAGCTATGACTACAACCAAAGTGCGCAGACTGTACCATCAGAAATATCGTGAAGATTGGGAACGTTTCCCATCGTTTGCGCCCTGGCTTTGCAGAGGCGACGACGGCTACTCGGCTCACTGCAAAATATGCGATGCCAACGTCTTGGCTCGCCTCGCTTCCATTAAGCAGCACAACAATGCCGTCAAGCATCAGAAGGCAATGAAAACCTATAAACCAGGGGTAAATACATTTCAGGCGACTAGCAAAACGCGAAACTAAATTTCCCAACTCGCTTTCTAGGTGCCCACAATGAGACAGCAAATTATGGCCAAAATCGAGGCAAAGCCGATTCCGCAGAAGCTAATTGCAGCTAAACAGAAGCCAAAAGTCAAGCGCATCAAGGTGGAAAAGATTGATTCGGACCCAGAGCCGCCCGTAGAACAAGATGCCTGTTCCAATGATTCCATACTCGAAGATTTGTTGGGCAACGACGAGGACGACATTGAGCAGGAATACGAGGTGACCGAAGAGGTGATTGAACATGAACACGATCATGATCACGAACAGGACGTGAAACCAGATCTGATGGCAGCCGAATATAAAATGGAGGAGGGAAATGATGAGCTGATGATGGATGATAACATCATCAGCGAATTTGATTTGTTTGGCAATAGCGTTTCACTGCAACTCAATCACATGGATGTAAGTTGAACATTTTTTTTTAAAGTTGATCTATTATTTAACAACTCGACTTTTCTTGCAGCTGGAGGATGCATTGCTTTGCCAGGAACGCCTTCAAGTAGTATTAACAGAGTTTCGTCTCAAGATTTTGAAGCGCAAAGCAAAACTTAGCTTTTAATTAGATTGCTAAACGATAACTATATTATTAATTTTATTATACATGTATTTTTGTGTATTTCGACAAATATAAACCACTAACCTTAGAGGCTCATTCCGCCTCAATTTCATCGATAAAAGCGCGACATTTCTTCTTCAGCACCTTCACAGCTTCCAGAAATATAACCTCAGGTTTAAGAGCACCAACCGATTCCACACTAAATATGTAATGATCTCGCACACGCGCCATGGTAACAGCATCCGCTAAATGAGGATAGCGGTAGACATTGCGGCTGCAGCTGTCGTAGCGCGCATCTTTCACGTACGCACAATCATTCTCATCGATGCCAATCACGCCGGGCGAGAAACAATTCTGAAGCAAATAGGCATCTTTGCCGGAGACCTCGCGGTTCAAAGTGATTTGCGGCAGAAGGCGATAATAGGCGGTGGCCACGGGCGAGAACTTGGCATGATCTTTGCCAATGCCTTTCACCGCAATCAGACGCAAGTCCAGCTCGTGTCCAGGCCGCAATTGTGCAATCAAAATGTCATCGTGTATGCAGCTAACGGCGCTCTCACTATAGATTTGTGCCTGCTTGCCCTTGGGCAGCCACTTTAGATGCCCCGAATACACCTTGTGGTTCTTGTAGATGTCATCGAAGTTGGACTGTTCCTTCGAGGCATCCTTGCGGCGCGTGCACTTGACTTTCAGCTCATATTCCAGCGTATCTTGTTCAGTGCCCTGTTCGGTGCTTTCTTCGGTGCGATAGGCAAACAGTCGGGGATCCGCTTTGAGCGGCAGCAGTCCCATGCGATGTGCCAACACTTCATCCTGTATAATCGACGTATTGTTGTAGATATAGACCTTTTCAATGGCCATGCTGGGCACCTCGCTCAACATGAGGCGGCGGAAAGCATTTGCGATGGCCGGATAAACGCCAATTAGATCGAACTCCAAGCCGTGCTCTTCATCATTTCTACAAGGCATATATTTATGTATTCTAGATCAACTAAATAGTTAAAAAGCTCACCTGACGATCACTACTTGCAGTTTGCTCTTGAAAGCCCCCATGTTAAAGACCTCATCGGCTAGGCCATAATCCTGAGGATCCTGCTTAAGTTTGTACTCCTCCAAGTAGAGCAGTGGCTGCTTTATGTTCCCAGGCATTGCAATGCAGGTGCAAGTCAGCAATAATACCGAATAATTACAAGTAAATGCCGAAATGTCTCGCGGCACGTGGTGTTGTCAAAACAAATCGAATTGAACAGCGCCAATTAGTGATGTACAAACATCGATTTAGTTATCAAATATACCAAATGTTATGGCAAATGTTACCGATGGTGGGGTACCTCAAGTAGAGGTGGAGATATATCGTTGGCCTTATCACTTGAACGGGTGCCATTTCAACTGTGAAATAGTTTTTAATATAACTGAATTGTATATTTCTGTTGTTTACAAAATTCGGCTTACTTCATTTAAAATATATATTTTAAAAAAATATACTTGAAGGCTTTATATTGCAAACATATCGATAGTGCTGGGCGGCCATCGCTGGCAGTTCGATAGTACTAATGATATTTTCCCACCTCTGCTAGACCGGCGAAATTTGTTCTCCAGCTGCGCAGCGTTTACGTAAAAGTTTATTAAAAACAAAACAAAAACATGTCGCGAGCTCTACAACGTTTAGCTGGCGGCTGCAGGCGCTGGACGCAACAATTGGCACAACAGCAACAACGTAATCTAGCAGCAGGCGCAAAAGATCCCACAAAAGGCAAAGGTCCCATATCATGGAAGAGTTTGGCTGTGATTGGTGTGATGGGCGCTGGAGGATTGGGATTTATGCTGTACGTCAAAAGCGAGAAGGATGAGGCGCTGCTTAAAGAGCGCAAGCGGCAGCTGGGCAAGGCCGCCATTGGCGGTCGCTGGGAATTAACTGATGCCGATGGCCAATTGCGCAAATCGGAAGACTTTCTGGGCAAGTGGCTCTTAATCTATTTCGGCTTCACTCACTGTCCGGATATCTGTCCCGATGAACTGGAAAAGATGGCTTTGGTAGTCGATGAAGTTGGTAAGTCTACTGAGCAATAAATTCCAAAGCAGATTCCCATTTCTGTTTTTTTTTTGCTTGCAGAGAAATCACCACAAACTCCACAAGTTCAGCCCATATTCATAACCGTGGATCCGGAGCGCGACTCTAAGGAGGTGGTGGGCAAGTATGTTAAGGAGTTCTCGCCCAAGCTTCTCGGTTTGACGGGTACCGTGGATCAGATTCGGAATGTTTGCAAAGCCTTTCGAGTTTACTTCAGCGCAGGCCCTCGAGATGACGACAACGATTATATTGTGGATCACACCATTATTATGTACTTGGTGAATCCAGATGGCGAATTCGTGGACTATTATGGCCAGAGCCGAGACAAAGATCAGTGTGTAGCATCGATTTTGGTCAACATCGCCAAGTGGAATTCGTTAAACAAGAAGGGCTGGTTTAGTTAGAATGTCGTTGGTGCTGCCAGATTGTTTTGTTAAAACATACGCCAAGTGGCAATCTGTAAACAAAAAAACTGGCTGTTTGGCGCTGCCAGACTATTTTGTTAAAGAAAATTGTTATTTTGTATCAAGTTGGCAGGGCTACACACAATAATATAACAACCCCGTTTCTGACTTGTAATTCGCTCGCTCTTTTTGACGTTTGTGCTGCGTGGATGTTGCAGAAATTGTTTGGTTTTCTCGCAATAAATATTCAATAAATTACAAAATGGTGTGTGCATAATTTTTATAACACGTTGCGTTTGACTCTATTGTTAGTGAAGCATGAATGCAACAAGAGTGCGACACTTTTGTGAAGCAGTCAGCAAACATAACCTAAAAAAAGGCGGCGCTTCGTGCTGCAATTTAATTTTGCGATTATTCTAATAACAAAACACTTTTGCAGCGTCCGTTGATGCTGCAAGGCCACGAGCGTTCCATTACGCAAATCAAATACAATCGCGAGGGCGATCTGCTCTTCTCCAGCTCCAAGGATCAAAAGCCCAATGTTTGGTACTCGCTCAACGGCGAACGTCTGGGAACCTATGATGGACATCAGGGCGCTGTCTGGTGCCTGGATGTGGACTGGGAGAGTCGCAAGCTCATAACCGGTGCCGGTGACATGACCACCAAACTCTGGGATGTGGAGTACGGCACGGTGATTGCCTCCATTGCGGCCAAATCTTCAGTGCGCACGAGCAACTTCAGTTTCTCCGGCAATCAGGCGGCTTATTCCACGGACAAGGCGATGGGACAGAACTGTGAGCTGTTCATCATTGATGTACGCAATGCGGACTCAACGCTCTCCGAGCAGGCGCCCACACTGCGCATTCCCATGGTGGAGTCTAAGATCACATCGATGCTGTGGGGTCCATTGGATGAGACTATCATAACAGGTAAGTTTGGAGTTGAGTTTCAATTGAAGAGTTAATGCTTAACAATTTTATGGGCAGGCCATGACAATGGCAACATTGCCATCTGGGACATACGAAAGGGTCAGAAAGTGGTGGACTCGGGCAGCGATCACACCGCTGGCATCAATGACATGCAGCTCAGCAAGGACGGCACCATGTTTGTAACCGCCTGCAAGGACACCACAGCCAAACTGTTCGATTCCGAATCGCTGATGTGCCTGAAGACCTACAAAACAGAACGACCTGTGAATTCGGCTGCCATCAGCCCTATCTTGGATCATGTGGTACTGGGTGGCGGTCAGGATGCCATGGAGGTGACCACAACATCCACCAAGGCGGGCAAATTCGATTCACGATTCTTCCACTTGATGTACGAGGAGGAGTTCGCTCGCCTTAAGGGTCACTTTGGTCCCATCAACAGTTTGGCCTTCCATCCGGATGGCAAGAGTTACGCCTCGGGTGGTGAGGATGGTTTCGTGCGCGTCCAGTCATTTGATAGTACATACTTTGAGAACATTTTCGAGTAGTTGTCCCCCAAGAGTTCCCGAGTTTCAAGTAGTTTTGTAGCGTCTCCTCCAACACAACATGTTCTTGATAGAGTATTTTCAAATATACGCAAGAACAAGACGAATTATCGTTTATTAATTTAAGAGAGAGAAACATGTACATGAACTTAAAGAGCTATTGTATTCGATATCTTAGAAGAAGGAACGCTTCTTCTGCTGCACCACAACAGGTTGTCCCTGCATCGCAGCCAGCTGAGCTGCAGTTGGCATGCAACCGGGCGGCGGCGGTGGTACAACAACAGCTCCTGCAGCTGTGGTACGCACCTCGGCCCGTGAATCCACCTGCAGCACTTGCGGGACACCTGTCGATGTGCTGGCTCCAACGCCATGATGATAAATTGCTGGCAATTGTTGATGATGCGTCATGCCGTAATATTGATTGGTGGGTATTTGGTGTGGATGCATCTGAACTGTTGCTGGCGGCAATTGCCCATAGTTATAGGACTGCTGTTGGCTTTGCTCATATGTAGGCGGCGGTGCTCGCTGTGCAAAAGAAACAAGATTTCAATATTTTAGTAATTTTAATAATGTTTAATTTCAATTAACAAACCATTGAGTTGTTGTCATACTGGAAACTGTAGTGCGGCGCACTTGGCTGTGTGCCTTTTTCTATAAAGATTTTTACTTGCTTTTTTTTGCACGCAGTATTCTTATTTATGTCTTACCTGCATTGGGTTGCGACATTTTTCTTTGTGTTTTTGTTATTACTTGAATGAATTTTGCGAATTGGCTAGAGATGTGACTATCGATGTTTTTTTTAATTTATTTAAACATCGATGTTTTAATGGCAAACATTGATGTTTTTGCAGGCATCTAATGCAAAATTTATTTTTTTCGGTTAATATTATTAGATGAGTTCAGTTATAGATTGCACTTTAAGTTAAAATGCCGCAAAGAAAAACGAGTAACAGCATTTGTTTGATAGTTCTCAGTTGTGAAGCCCTTAGGATACTTTTAAGTATTTGTATATATATATATATATATTAGGCCGTTTACGGTCTCACTATATTGTATTTTAATTATTTGGAAAACCAGTGATTTGCTATGAAATATCATACGCAACCTCTTTCATGTTTATGTTTATTAATTGAACAATATTTGTAAATTTCCGCCTGAAAGTATGCACAAATACATGGAGTTGCCAGACTGGTTCAGTATGGCCATTCACACAGCAACGACAACAAGCGTCAGCTGGTTGTCAAAACGAGAGGAAGCAAGAGCGCACCGTTGTTTTTTAGTCTGGCTAAAACAAAAATTTATTAAAAACAATTTAAAAACATTGTACCTACTAAAATCCATTTGTATAAAGTGAAACCCATATTGAACTGGTCCCACTATAGAGCATGGCCCACGCTACATCGCAGGTAGGTTAAATATGATTTTGCTGCTGCATCGATCCTCGTTTTTGTGACGCAATAGTTGTGAATTCTTGGCTAAAATTCGTTATGTTGTTTTGACAGGGCGTCCAGCTATTGCATGGCTTCAAGCGTCCCAGTCGCTTCGATAAGGGCCTGGGCGCCCAGCTGCCTCCTGCCTACAAGAAGTTCTGGCGCGAATGGAAGCTGACGAAGCCCGCGGCAGTGCATTACATACCCAAGGAGCGCGAATGGGAACGCGATGAGGTGACCCATGCGATTAAGCCAGTTCAGAGCATACCACTGCCGCTCATTGATCCGCCCGAAGCACATCAGGGCATTTGGGGCGGTGAGGCCGTCATCAAGGGCTTCCAGAAGCGTCAACAGACCAAGCGTCGTGTGCCGCACTTTTGGGTGCCGACGCTGCAGCGTTCTGTAGTGCACAGTTTGGTGTTGAACGAGTATATGTCGGTGGTGGTGACGCAACGTACGCTGGAACAGATCCACGAATGCCATGGCTTCGACCACTACCTGCTCAAGAACCTCGCATGCGATCTGCGTTCAGCCTTGGCGCTGAAACTAAAGCGTGAAGTGCTGAAGGCGCTGCAAAGCGGTTGCCCAGCTCTAGCATCTGAACCCAAACTGCAAGCGGAGGTGGTCAAGGAATTCAGTCCGTATCTGGAGTCGTACACAAACGAAGAGATTGATTGGTATGGCCACACGTACCTAGAGGCCATTCGAAAGTTGCAGAATCAATTGCGTGCAGCCGAACAAGTTGTCCCGCACAAGGTAGAATTTCGCAGCAAGCTGATTGATCAGTTGCGCGAGGCGGGCGTTAGTGAGGCGGGTAAACTGGAGTCGAAAGAGGCGCAGCCGAGTGCCGAGCATAAGGATGCGGACATCGAAGCACTGACCAAGCTGTAAGTAGCGTTTTCTAATTGCGAATTCCTCCCTAACTTTTGTTTTTATCTGTACAGTGAAACGTCGCCCTCATCTTCCAGTTGGCTGTCCAAGATCAATCCATTTGGCAAGAAGGAAACGTAGAGCAATACGTTGACTCTTTACACTGTTTATCTATATGTTGGAACTACAAAAATGAAATAAAGCAAATGGATGTCGCTCCAGATTACCAGAATCGTTTTATGTTAATTTAATCAGCGTTTATTGCATGTGTTTAGTTCGTTTGGTAAAAAGAATACATTATAACATGGAAGGTTTAAGGAAACAGCACAAAAACACACAACGTTGACAAAAAAGGAATGA
This sequence comes from Drosophila formosana, assembly GCA_035045625.1. Taxonomy (NCBI): domain Eukaryota; kingdom Metazoa; phylum Arthropoda; class Insecta; order Diptera; family Drosophilidae; genus Drosophila; species Drosophila formosana. Next base: position 2,132,004 of record JAWNOW010000030.1, read on the forward strand.
TTGCAAATCCCGTCGTATCTTTACAACTTATACTGCTATAAGATCTAAATGTATTGTATAAATATTGTGCCAAAGATATGTCCCCATTGTCATCGTCATCTTGCACTATGCAATGGGATTCTTCTTCATCAGCTCAATGTCGGCATTCATCATGTCGCTGACCAATTGCAGGAAACTAACCTTTGGCTGCCAGTTCAAGTCGCGCCTGGCTTTAGATGCATCGCCCTGCAGCAGATCCACTTCTGTGGGCCGGAAATACTTTGGATTGATGCGCACGCGCACAATGTCCGTGTTGCGCTCTACGCCCACCTCCTCCACGCCCATGCCACGCCACACAATCTCTCGGCCAATGTGCTTAAAGGCGGCTTCCACAAATTCTCGTACACTGTGCGTTTCCCCCGTGGCAATCACATAATCTGCAGGCGTTTCACGCTGCAACATCATCCACATGGCCTCCACATAGTCGGCGGCATGGCCCCAGTCGCGCTTCGAGTCCAGATTGCCCAGCTCAAAGTACTCCATCTGATTGAGCAGAATCTTGGCCACCGAGCGCGTAATTTTGCGTGTCACAAAGTTCTCACCACGTCGCGGACTCTCGTGGTTGAAGAGTATGCCGTTGCAGGCAAACATGTCGTAGGCCTCCCGATAATTGATGACGATCCAGAAGCCATACATCTTGGCACAAGCTAGCAAAGATTTTAAATACAAATATTAATAGCCAGTAAGAACGATTTATAAAAGATACCCTATTGCCTTGACATTGGTTATCTGCGTATAAATAAATTCATTTAAATTTTTTTTTTTTTGTTTTAGTTCATTTAAAAATGTATATGAAATAGTTCATAAATTAAAAAAAAAATAAATTAAAATTGATTATGTGGCCTTTCTAATCTAATGTAAGCTACACATGTATAGTTATATTTTAAATTTCTCAAATTAATTTGGGAATCTCTGAAATATTTCAATAATATTTAAAAATGCAAAATGTTGATTAAACTAAACACTTATTAATGTTTCTAACTTAAACTGAAGTATATTTTCCAAGCGAAATGTCAATTTCGTTTATTCAGAGGACATGAATACGGGAATCTCCACAGCCAATTTAGAGTGTATAGCTCAAATAGTCTCTGAGATCGACGCACATACATGGACGGACTGAGGGAACAGGGCACAAACCCAATTTAGCCCAACCACAATATTAATATGAAATCCTTACCATATGGCGAACGTGGGTAAAACGGTGTCTGTTCGTTTTGCGGCGTCTCCACCACCTTGCCATACAGCTCCGACGTGGATGCCTGATAGAACTTGACGGACTTCTCCATGCCGCAGGTGCGAATGGCGTCCAGGATGCGCAACGTGCCCACGGCATCCACTTCGGCGGTGTATTCGCTCAAATCGAACGAGACTTTGACATGCGACTGTGCGGCCAGATTATAGATCTCGGTGGGCTTCACCATATTGATGATCTTGACAAGACTGCTGCTGTCCGTCATGTCGCCATAGTGCAGCTTCATCTTGCCGCCCTTGTGCGCCGCTGGATCAGCATATAAATGCTCGATGCGTGTGGTATTAAAAGTGCTGGCACGCCGTATAATCCCGTGCACCTCGTAGTCCTTCTTCAGCAGCAACTCAGCGAGATAGGAACCATCCTGTGGAGGCAACAGAAAACACTTGTAAATAACACGTAAGCGTTAAGCATAGCTGATAACAAGCAACAAGCCGGCAATGACTCATGAGATTAGCGTTTTTCATCCACCACCCACCCACCTGCCCCGTTATGCCGGTTATCAGCGCCACTTTGTCACGAGTTTTAGGGCTCGCATCGCCAGCTCCTGCAGTGCCATTTAAATCCTTGTGATTGCTGTTGTTGGTTAGCCGCGCTTGTTTGCTACCAGTGGCCTCATCGTTTGTTGACATCTTAATTGCCTGCGCTGTGCTATAATACTATTTTTCTTTGTATTTGTAGGTGTTTTTTGAGTTCTCTTTGCCAACGTAGTATAAACAAAGTTTTTTTCTTTCTTCAATTGTGTAGCGGGAAAAGTTGCCACCCGCTAGAAAACTATAATGTTGTTGACAAGGTAACGCTTCAAGAACGCCGCTTGTCGGCAACATGCCATGCATACGTCATAAATGCGTGCTCTCTCTCTGCTGCGCCTACCTTGTACAACCAAAGATTCACAGCTGTGGCAGTTGCTTTGCGCAGATCTGGCAGCGCTGTGCAGCAAGTCGTCAACGAGAAATACACAAACGCAGGCAGCGCATTTGTTAAATTATAGTAATTTATTGTTTATTAAAAAACAGCACACAAAATGATGGTAAGTTGAAGCATAAATGATTAGACTTAATAAATGTTAGTTATACTGCACTTAAAATGCAGCATATTGAAGTAAAGCGCTCACAAAGAACTCTCTGCTTATCAGTCAAATGGGCGTAATTAGAATTGTGTATATGATAATTTCTTAATGCATTGCATGCAATTTAGGACGGCACGGATGAGTCAAGCAGCCCCCTGCCCAACAACGGCACCATGGAAATCTCTTCACCAAATCCATTAGCACCGACAACAACAACAAATGGAAGCGGCACAGCAACTTCGCCAGACAGTTCGTCGTCGGCGCCAGCAACGCCAGCGGCATTAGGGGAGAATGCGCTTCATGTGGAGATATCAGATGCATTAAGCGAGAAGGAGAAGGTCAAGTTCACGGTGCACACCCGCACAACGCTGCCAGGTTTCTCGAAGAAGGACAACAATGTGGTGCGACAGCATGAGGAATTTGTTTGGCTGCACGATCGCATCGAAGAGAACGAAGACTATGCGGGCTACATTGTAAGTGCACCTTAAAAAATTAGTCATTGCAATTGAAAATAGCGAAAATCAATTTGTAGATTCCGCCCTGTCCGCCTAGACCGGACTTTGATGCGTCGCGCGAGAAGTTGCAGCGTCTGGGCGAAGGAGAGGGAAACATGACAAAAGAGGAATTCAAGAAAATGAAATCCGAATTGGAAGCGTAAGTCAATTATTAAATTTAAATTTCTGATTTAAAAATAGTATCTAAAATATCAATCATTAAGTTTTATTTTTATGCTAAAAAATAATGAGTATGGTTTAAGATTTTTAATATTACTTAAACTTCCATTACCGCTGAGGAAACGTTGCACTGTTATTTGCATACTTATAATGAAAAAAGTTCATATTTATTTTATTTGAAAATTGTTTTAACTTATGCTTACAGCGAGTATTTGGCCACGTTTAAAAAAACTGTTGCCATGCACGAAGTATTCTTGCGTCGTCTCGCCAGTCATCCAGTGTTTCGCGTCGATAATCATTTGAAAGTGTTTCTGGAGTACGATCAGGATTTGTGCGCGAAGCCGCGCAAAAAGATGGCCATCTTTGGTGGTTTTGTCAAGTCGCTGGGCAAGACTACAGATGAAATACTGCTAAGTGCCACGGTGCGTGATGTCAATGATTTCTTTGAGAACGAATTGCAGTTCCTTACCGAGTACCATGGGCATTTGCGTGAGGCTGCTTCTCGCACTGAGAAGATGACACAGCGACACAAGGATGTGGGGGACTCACATCAAAAAATATCGAATGCCTTGACACAGCTCTCAACAACCGAAAAGGGCAACGTGGAGACATTTGTGGCCAAGGCTGCCGAAGTATTTGAACGCATCAAGGTGAGTCAATTAATTTGGTAAATAAAAGTTTGTTAATTAATCATTCTACTCCACAGAATCTGGAGACTCGTGTGGCCAGTGATCAGGATCTGAAGTTGGGCGATACGCTGCGTTATTATCAGCGCGACAGCGACGCAGCTAAGGCGTTGTTGATTCGTCGTCTTCGCTGCCTGGCTGCCTATGAAACGGCTAATCGCAACTTGGAGAAGGCGCGATCGAAGAACAAAGATGTACATGCGGTAAAGCTTATTAGGATAGAGAGTGACAGCATTTAATATTTCAATTCGATTTCGATTCTCTTAAGCTCACGGTGCTTGGCAGCAATTCTAACAAAATATCCCTATGCAGACAATAACTCTAAAGAGTCTCGAAAATCTGTCCGATAATTAAATTTATTACTAAGCGTTATTGTCTGCCAGGATATTTGATCTTCGGAGAGCCGAGGATAGTTTTCTATTTCTTTTTTCAACAAATGTGATGGTTTATTTATATATTTTTTTTGTTTTAAATTTACTTATTCAATTTCCAACGAATTATCACAACTTCACATTGCTCTTTCTCTCGCATTTCTCTCTCTTTCGTTGTGTCTCTTCTGTGCGTGTGTGGTTGTTGTTGTCTTCCGCTGTGCAGCCTTTGGAGGTGCAAGAGGTATTTGGCATTTATCGTTAACATTCAATTGGTCATCTTAGCATCTAGTATCTTGTAATCTCTTAATCCCAAAACTATCACAAAATACTAGTAAATAATCGCGTTGCAGTTGCTGCATGTTCCACACACACAAATATTTATGCAATTCTAAGCATGCCTTTGTTATGTCTTCACTTGATTCTATGCATAAAATCTGACTAATATATGATTCCATTATGTAGGCTGAAACTGCACAGGCGGAGGCTTGCGAGAAGTTTGAATCCATGTCTGCCTGTGGCAAGGAGGAACTGATTGGCTTCCGTAATCGGCGTGTAGCGGCTTTCAAAAAGAGGTCACTACTTTAAAATACCATTAATATATATATTTAATTTAAATATTATTCTTTTAGTCTCGTGGAGTTGTCGGAGCTAGAGATCAAGCACGCCAAAAATCAATACGACTATTTGCGTCAATCTCTGTTGGCCCTCAAGGAAATTGCCTGAGAAAGAGTGCAAGATGTTGACTTGGTATTAACGCCTGCACCTTGTTTACACACCATATGTTAGCCAAGCGCCCCCAAGGAGTAAATCAATTTGGTTATTGCTTAGCAAACAGTTTTATTATCATTATTAATCTACAAAATATCATTTATATATACATATGAGCTATCGCATCGCATTGTATTTTATACGCATGCAGTTTATGATTACCGAATATGATTTTGTTTGTGAAACAAATCGCTTCTATATATATATATACATTGTATAACGTGCATTCCTTTGTGAAAACTTTACTATTGTACAAGCATTGAATTCTAAAAATATATAAAAAAGAAAAAAATATATACAAACAAGCTGATTGATAAATGTCAATAAATTTGTTGCCATTGCCATTTGTTGTCAGGACAACTAGCAACAAGTAACGCTCCTAAATTTATTTACACATCAAACCGTATAGAAACTTCATTAAATTTTCGTTGCATTTAACTAGTTTTACGTATTGTGTATATATATTTTATTTTCGATTTAATTAATTGAAATCATGGATGAGTTTGGTTGCTTTGATGCCAAGATGCCGGCTGGTCCACGTTTGCCGGATTGGCGTACATCAACCTATCGTGGACATCGTCACATTACGGACACCCGACTGGGAAATAAGCTGAGTGCGCCAGTCGAGTGCACCAACAAAGGTATCTATGTCCGGGATAAGTTGATGCATGACAAGCAGCTGTCCGAAGTGGCCGACAATTATACCTGGAAGGTGAGCAGCGTAATCAACTTATTTCAACTTACAACTACTCATTCCATTTGCAGTACGGTGATCCGTTCATCTTGCGTAATCCCTCGCTTAACATGAAGACACAGTTCATGAAGCGCTTCGAGGAGGGGAACTTGCGTTTCGTGAAGCGTAAAATCAAGCCAATGACCAGCGTCAGCCAGGATACGTATACGCACACCGAATTGCCCTTTGAAGCAGATCAGCTGCCCATACAAATGCCCACTCCTGTCGAAACAACCAAATTGATCATAGATCGCTCGAAGCATAGCTATACCAAGCATTTGGATCCAGGAGCCACCACTTACAATCTCTCCTATGTCCACCTGTCGCCGCAGGATCTGCAGGCCAGCGTTGCGGTTCACGACAACATTACCTTTTGGAATTGGTCGCAACATGCGCCCATTGCTGTTCCTGTGGCCCGCGAAGTGGACGAAACGATGTGCGATGAGACTGCGGCAGAAAAATGCACTAAGCGTCGTTTGGAGTATCAGTGTCAGATCCCACGTGTGCCGCACACTGGTCTCATTACTGAGGTGCAGGCCAACTATGTGGATCCCAAGTTAAACAAGGAGTACATCGAGTACAATACGACGGATGTGAAGCCACTGCTGGTTCACGAGGCGGTGACGCCATTTGCCACGCTCAGCGAGTATGGCGTCTATGGATCTGGGCAACCCGTTATAAAATATGTTTAGCATTTTCAATTAAACAAGTGCAATTCAAAAAGTAACATTTTTTGCTGTCTCTTCATACTGGGACCACAATCATTATCATCATATTACGCATGGTAATGACTATACATTTTAAATAATGTAATTAATTTTATACCATAAACCATGAGAAAAAAAAAACAAAGATTAAAATTATGGTCTAAAATTGATTTAATTATTATTTTAAGAGTAAGAAATAAGTAAAAAAATAAATTATTTAAGATTTTTTTATTCGCTCCCAATAATTTGTAGACCATTATTATTTTTGAACACAAAAATTCTAAAATAAATATTCGGAACTAAAATTTACATACTCGAAAAAATCATGAGTCTTAACAAATTTTTTATGTAATTAATTTTGTGCTATACAAATTATTCATTATTTTCGGTTCGTGTTACTTTAATTAAAACCCGAGTGTCATTTACTTTCTTACATATTTTTTATTTGTAACTAGAACACCGTAAAGCTGTGTGGTAAAAGGTTAAAGATGGAGGTAACCAGCACTTCGTCTTCGTCATTGAAGGCGGGCAGCTTGCTGCTCAACTCTGGCGCCTGACCAATATAGATGGGTATATCCGTCTTGGCAAACTCAACGATGAACTGCCGACAAACTCCGCAGGGTGTGGTGAATCCGGACGCATTATGAGCGACAACGGCGCCAGCATTGTAGCATTTAAAGCCCTCGCTAATGCCTTTTACCAGAGCTGTTCGTTCGGCACAGCTACCGGGTGTTAAGGCAACATTCTCAATGTTGCAGCCAGTAAATACACGGCCACAATTGGTGCGAAAGGCAGCACCAACCTTAAACTTGCTGTATGGGACATAGGCGTTGACCCTGGCATTCAGAGCATCCTCCAGCAGCTCCCGACCACAGTTGTCTATAACATAGTTTATTATCTTCATTAAAATGAATTATATTGCATGTAGGAACTCACCCAGATCACAAAATCTAATCGTATATTCGGAACATTTAATGGGATGCGGCACCTTGAGCGATTCTGAAATGGGATAACGTCCGTCTTGGGGCCCTTGACGCTTGTCCACTTCGGTCTGCAGTTCTCGCAGCTGTTCCATATACTTGGTCAGTCTTTTGTAGTTCTTACGCTTGGTCACTTCCTTCTGGAGATCATCCAGGCATTTTATGCATTTATTTAGTTCTCTTCGCTTTTGTAGCATTTTTGTAAAAATTAACTAATAATTTTTCCCCCGACTATCTTGTGCGCCTAAACATAAATAAACATATGAATAAATGCAGGACAATATGTTATGTGAGCCCAAAATCCTAATTTTATTGACAACAAACTAATCGTTTACTATGTGCTCATTACAAATGATTAATATTTATATGATTCACTCAACCCATCGGGTCATTAATCCAGTCACCAACATATAGATTAGATTCTTGCTGCAGCTAATGTGATAAGCTTTGATAACATCCTTTAACAAACACCTAGTTTCCAAATATTGTGGGTAACAATAAAACAAAAATATTTTCCATTTCATTTGCGGGAGTCATTCGTTGAATTCTGGTTCCTTCGATTTTTAAACTGGTCTGATTAAAAAAGTTAAAACTTATTTTTCAGTTAATAACACAAATAATTCCTTTTGGGAGGGTTGTGGGTTTCCTACATTTTTAAATAATAAACTACTTTGTACAATTAATTTAATTTAATAGAAATTTCCTATCATTTCCGTTAGAAGAGTGTTGTAGATTGCACCTCAGTTAATAGTACTGCATCAGAATTGTAGTCAAATATGTACATACATATGTAGAAATGTTTGTTCGCGATTGCACATAAATTTTATTTCTACTGTACTTTATTCTCCCCCAATAGGGCGCTTTAGACTGCAGCATTCTGCTGATTAATAGAGCATGCACTTTGCGAACGGCGCCGATCATATGAGAGATTCAACAAATCCATTATCGTTTTATTGACGATTGCATAATAGACCATCCCATGTACTCATAAAATAGCAATTTTGATAGCAAGTGTAGTTGTCGATTTCTTTTTATATTTATAATTTGTCACTGTAATACACAAAAAACATATAATAACAGCTATTGGATTGGGGGATGGAGAAACCTTGAACATCTTGTTTATCTCCTTAATATGTGTGGAAACTGCTTGGCAAAAGATTAAATATAGATGTGCAGAACACAGGATCATCATCAACAAAAGGCTCCGTCGGCGAACGGTCGTCAATGCCTCTAGCTATATAGATGGGCATATCGGTGTTGCCTGAAAACTCACGTATAAACTGCCGACAGACGCCACACGGCGATGTGAACACATCCGGTGCATAGGCCACAACAGCGCCTGTGCAAAACTTTTGATAACCTTCACTGACGGCCTTGGTGATAGCAGTGCGTTCAGCGCAAGAGGTTGGCGTAAATGCGGCATTCTCAACATTGCAGCCGTTAAAGATTAGACCGCTCGGTGTGGCACGAAAGGCGGCGCCAACCTTAAAGTTGGAGTAGGGCGTGTAGGCGCGCTGGCGCACAGCATGAGCACTCAGCAACAGCTCCTTGACCGTTGCATCTGCGTGGAAAACGTGACAAATTGATATCAACTATTTATTTGTGATCAGCAGACTTACCTAGAGAGCCGTAGGTGGCGACAGTTTCTTTAATTTCGGGCTGTGCGAAGCCTTTGAGCAGATGCGTCATATTAAATATTGAAGTAATTAATCAAATCAGTTCGCTATACTAAGCGAAGACTATTGTTATTTATAATTATGGTCGAGAAGAACGTGAATGCGAAGAAAAAATTGTGCGTGCGGTTCTGTGTTGCTCCTCCGAACGTCCAACGGCAAATGGACAGTATTTGCTGACGGTCAGTTGTGGGCTCGACTATATAGTAGTATAGCGTGATGAGTGTGTGTGTGTTTGGTAGGCAAAAATAAACATTGGCCGAGAGAAGAGCGCCGCAATTCGGCTAGCAGCTGTGACTGATAACGTTTCCGCTCAAAAGAGCGTGATATAGTGAAAATAGACATAGGAGACTAATAATTACAAAACATATGTACACAAATAGTATGTACACATGACAACAAATCGGGGGTAGTTTAACAGTTGGCCAAAATCGAACTCGGGTATTCACACATTTAATTGTATATTGCACATAATGGTTGTTGTCTATTTGCCATTGTGAAAACTGAAACCGTTGGGCAACAATTGCAACACACTGGTGCAGAGCACACGCAGTGGCAAGTTGCTTGGCTTGGCCGCATACAACGCTATGTCCTTGCCAGCTGTGACGAACTCGGCCAGAAACTGGCGGCAGACGCCACACGGCGTTGTGAAGCCGGTATCCTGCTGGGCAACCACAGCGCAGGCCACAAAATCGCGTTTGCCTTCACTGCAATAATAAGATGTAAATAAACATAGTTAGAACGATTATAATCATAATCACACTCAGAATAGACGTGCAACAAAATAATTGAAACCAAAATCTTTTAAACGAATATATTTTGAGGTTAAATTCAATTATTATTTATCATTTGTTCTTATGCTTAATAATATTTATGATATAAAATTAATTTCAAATTATATTTTTAAATCATTAATTTTGAGTTACATTTTTTTTGTATTAACAAATTATTATGGTTTTTAATTTATTGTAAGCAGCAAAATAATATCATGATTAACATTTTTCAAAAATTTTTTTTAATAATCATAAAGGTTAATTATTTCTTACTTTAATTTTTTCAACTAAAAGTGTTATTTTCTAAAATTACGAAATGTATAAAATATATAAAAATGTACAACTCATAGTGCGAGTGGTAAGATTGCGTTCAAGGATTGTGCTTACCTGATGGCCTTCACGGCCGCCGTCCTTTCGGCGCAGATGCTGGCAGCGTAGGCGCCATTTTCGATGTTGCAGCCCGTGTATATGGCGCCATCGCTGGTGCGAAGCGCAGCACCCACAGCGAAATTGCTGTACGGACAATATGCATGATTTCTAGCCTCGTTGGCGGCTCTAATCAGCTCTTGTATGGATGAATCTGTAAAGCAAATTTATCTATATATAAAAACACGTGTAACGGTATTGTCGTGGGCTCACCCAAAGTGTCAAACTCGCGGATGTTGGTTTCATCTCTCGATCCATTTAAAAATACCTGCGTCATTGCTCTATTTTCTAACACCGTCTAATTGTGTCGTTTGCTATTAGCACAAAGAAATTGTGTACGATTTGACCTCTATAAGGTGGTTGTGTGCTAAGCATATGCAATCATTATCAATCGACCTTCAATCCCACTATTTAAACTGTGAACTTTATAAACACAGCAGCAGCCGTTGATGTAACGTTATTTATTCGCATGCACACGCAATAAATTTAAGTCACATGTCCGTTATAGGAAAGAGCAACTGTAACAACAAACAGCTGTTTGCAGAGACATTTAGACAGATATCGATATGCGCTATCGATAGACTCCAGTTTGTAAACAACAAGAAAGTAGCATGTATGTGTGAGATTTTCCTCCGTTATCTGGGCGTTTTATGATAATCGGAAAATTTTCAAGTAGACGCATATTGTGTGCTATCAATCATATTAGTGAGTCGTGTGCCAGTTGCGCTTTGTCTTCCAAACCAACTAATATGTCGTCCAGAAACCAGCCACAACCGCAATCTACAGAGGACGTTGACGTCGAGATGGGTTCTGGAGGAGATTGTGTGCGTGAGCGGCTGCCGCCCATTGACTTTGAATTGGATCACTATCCGTACTGCATTGTCTGGACACCGATACCAGTGCTAACCTGGCTGCTGCCCTTCATTGGCCACATGGGCATCTGCATGTCCAACGGCGTGATTCGCGATTTTGCCGGTCCCTACGTTGTCTCCGAGGATAACATGGCCTTTGGCCGTCCCACACGCTACTTGCGCCTGCACCCGAAGAACGTCCAGGGCGGCTCCGATGCCTGGGACGAGGGCGTGTCCAAGGCATCCGTCTTGTATGGGACACGCACCCACAACTTGTTCTGCGACAATTGTCACTCGCATGTGGCGACAGCGCTGGGATATATGCATTATAAGGACAGCAGCAGCTGGAACATGATAATTTTGTGCTTCTGGATGTTTGCCTGCGGTCGGTTTGTGGGCATCTGCGGCTTCATTAAGACCTGGCTGCCGTTCGCCATACTGTTAACGATTGTCGTTCTATTAGCTGTATACTTTTAATCTTAATTAAACATTATCAATACACACGGTACATGATTAATGTTTATTTCTACGTAGATAAGTTTGCAGTTTTTGTTTAATGCTTAGTGCCATGTGAGTCACGTTTGTTTTGGGTTTTAGTTTTTGTTGTTCTCCTCATCATCATCATTGTTCGAGCGCGCGCGTTACTTCGTCGGCAACGTCGAGCAGCTTTCGCCATTGTGAAGCCGATAGCGAAATACCTTTCTTGCCGGGCAACACTTTGCCATCCTTTTCGTAGTGCTCGCGTATGTCGACCATTTTGCGGCCCCGAAACTCGTTAATGCGCACCTGGCGCATACCCTCTAGCGTCCAATTGGTGGCACCTTCACCATCACCGGCAGCAGTAGAGTCGCCATTTGATTTGGCGCCTTCTTTGGCTTTCTTGCTTGGCGGCGGAGCATTGCGCTGCAAATAGTCATGACTTTTTTTTTACCAATTCTTGCCATAAAAGTACGTGCTACTTACATCGTCTGGTCCACTGTCACTGTCGGACGACGAGCTTTGCTTTTTCTTGCTTATTCTTGGCATGTTTTACTTTTTATTCTGTGTGAGAATTACCTTTTCAACAAAATATTTGGCGCAAATGAAAAGCAAGGCGGCTAACTATTAGAGGTGGAGAAACATCGATGCGAATATCGATTTATCGATGATCCCAGACTATTTAAATTTTTGTAAATGAGCTTTTATTGAATAAATTTTACTTAAAGTTGACTTAAGCTATTTAGAATAAACTATTATTGCATTCTACTTTAATGACAGTCGTCTTGAACATATTATCAGCTGTATGCTGATAACAAATAAATGTGATTTGTTAAATTTGTTGTAATTGTTATATGCTAACGTTAAAATTGCACTTTGCAACCCATGTTTCTTTGCTAATGCTTTAAAAAGTGAATTTTAAACTGTAATTGGGGCACTCTGGATTGGCAAGTTTACCAACACTAATTGCGATTGTAGAATTTTTGCATTGTTATCGAAGGGCGCGCATCACTAGTTTGCGGCGGCATCACTCCAAGAACGCGCACTTTTTTCTGATTTCTCAGACAGTTTTGCTGTGTGTAGAACGAGCTTAAAATATACAGTATTTATCTGTTTTATAAACAGTGATTTCAATTTTGTTTGTGGTAAGTGATGCAGCAGTTTTGGTTGCAATAGCAATATGTACGAATTCGGCGTGTTTCAAATTTTGCGTGCACTATGCTGCTCTTGTTAATGTGTACACATACATACATGCATACAAAGTGTGCATACACACGCATACAAAGTTTGTATTACAAACATAATTGCAAATCTTCGAGTTTTGTTGTAGTTTCAGCTCTTTAAATTGTAATGTCTAAAAAGGGTGATCCACACTCCTCCGCCGGTGAAGAGGAGGAGGAAGAGGAGTATGCCGTTGAAAAGATTATCGACCGTCGAGTGCGTAAGGGAAAGGTTCGTATTACGCTTGAATAATATTATTATATGATATGGAAACATGAATGTCTTTTTTGCCTCTTTAGGTTGAGTATTATCTCAAGTGGAAGGGTTATGCAGAGACCGAAAACACTTGGGAACCAGAGGGCAATCTCGACTGCCAGGACTTGATACAGCAATACGAATTGTCGCGCAAGGATGAGGTGAGTGGAGATGTCTCACCCAATTGCAATCATTTGTGTAATGTAAATGGAATCAATTGACAGGCCAACGCCACAACAAAGAAAGATCGTCCCGGCAGTAGTGCCAAGAATAAGGAGTCCTCGAACTCAACTACACCCAGCACCAACAACAGTAGCACCGGCAACAGCAAGCGGAAGTCCGAGGAACCTGCCGGGCCTGCAAGCAAAACCAAGCGAGCCCCCGAAGTCGAGGATGCAGGCTATTTGATACCGGCTGGAGGCACTGGCTTCGATCGAGGTCTCGAGGCTGAAAAGATACTCGGTGCATCCGATAATAATGGTCGCCTCACATTCCTCATTCAATTTAAGGGCGTCGATCAAGCGGAAATGGTGCCATCAACGGTGGCGAATGTGAAAATACCGCAGATGGTGATTCGCTTCTACGAGGAGCGTCTTTCATGGTACTCGGACAACGAGGATTAAGTAAACATGACAGCATCTCGATTGCAACATTTTAATCAGCGCATTATGTATTCTCTAATCTTCAATTTCCACACAACACAAAAAAAATAATCCATTGTTTCAAATAAACTTATGTTTTAAAGTGTAATACACTCGATGTCGTTTGTTCACCATATGCTCAACATATGCCGCTTACGCGTTCAGCAGCTTGTTGGCCACATTGCACTCAGAGTTTTCCAGCACATTGCCACAGCAGGACCAATGCCGTCGCCCCGGATGACCGGCATGTCCGTGGCCACAGCCGCTGTAGCCCGGCATGCGACCCTCGCACGAGCACTTGACACTCTTGCTTCCCTTGCCGGAACAAAAGGCACAGCAGTGATAGATCCCGTTGTGCGGTCGCACTTGCCGGCAATGGAATGTGTATGGACTGCCCTTGATTTGTCGCTCATTAATGCTGACGGTGAGCATGAGGGTGCCTTGGGTGTCGGGCGTGAAGGCGATGCTGTAGGTGCCATCGCGATGATCGGACACATCGATGGGCAGAAACTTGGCATTCACCTCCTTGTACTTGATCATGCAATTGATCTCCAGCCCGCCATGGCAGAGTGCGACCCCATCACGATCCCTGGAGAGCAGCGTCAGCTGCACTTTCCTGTGCAGGCGCAGCTGCGAGAAGCCTTCCCATTGCAGTGTGCAGAGCGTTGGCTCCACCGTCTGCATGGTGATGATGCCGTAGAGCGGTATGTCGTGCTGCTCCTTGGTGGCGGGTGCTCGAATCTTGGATAGAAAATGCAGTGAGTCCGAAATCTGTAAATTAAATTCATTGTTTAATTATCCAATGATTCGTCTGTCTAATTTACTGAAAGAGTCAGATATTACAAAATTTGGAACAATTTTTTTATAAATAAATTATATTTTAAATATAAAACATATACGTTTTTTTTAAACTTTAAAATTCAAATTGAAATTTATTAATTTTGCCAACATTATTTGCGGTATAATTCATAATATATGGCTAACTTTGAAATAACACGAAATTTTTGTATAGTAATTTATTTTAAAAGTAAAAAAAATAGCTATGGTCTTGTTTCAATTCAAAGATATTTTTAACAATTAAATTATTCTTTATTTTAATTACTCTTCAACAAAAATCCGACTGCAATTCGCTTATGAACTTATTTTGAAGACAAAATGCTGCTATTAACTTGTATTTCGCGGTAATGCTAATTTTATATACATACATATATTTACAAAATATTTTATTCAGTTATAAACCAACTGCTTTTACATACACATACATACATATGTATATTAAGTGGTCTTGCACAGTTATGTTACATTTTTGTAGATTTTTCACAACAAATTTTTAAATCAAAAATATTTATAAAGTACATTTTTCTGCTATAGTCCAATGACGTTCATCAACTTTAAGATATCAACATTTATGTATGTACATACAGGGTTACAGGGTGAAGACAGCTCACCTTGGGATCCACTGGCGGCTTGAACTGTTGGCAATACTCGAAGCGTCGCAGCAGAATGCGAGCAAAGCTCAATATTTCCACCTCGGCGCCAATCTCGCAGAGCTCCTGGCTAAAGCGTATGACATCCAGCGCCTGCTGCGTGCGTTTCTCTAGAGGACTAAGAGCCTTACAAAACTGATTAATAACTAACCAAAACTGCAATGCTCACCGAGTTCCAGCTGCTGATTGAGTATCAACTCAATCTTGGACTCCCGGGCGCGACTGATCTGCTGCAGCAGCGTATTGCGATGCGACTGCAGTGCCTCAAAATAGCTGTTCATGTAGCTCTCCACCTGCGTCTGGATGTCATCACATCTAGCATTAATGCCGCGAGCAATCTCATTGAGTCGCTCAATCGAATGCTCCGCATATTGACAGAGTGGCCGCGTCTGCTCCGTTGCCTCCCGCAGCTGCTTGGCCAGCTGCAGCTGCACTGTCGCCTTGGCAATGGTCTCATGCCGATGATTGCGATGCTGCAGCACCAGACAGTCCGAGCAGGCCAGCTGAAAAACTTCAGATGAAAAAAAAAAGAAGGCGAAGGCGAGGACGCCTTACCTGCTGACAAGGCACACAGTAGGCCTTCAGTTCGAAGCCATGCAGTCCACACTTGAGCAGCAAATGGCTGCTGTCACCCAATCCCAGCTGCTGTTGCTTCTGTTTTCGTGCACGACGCAGCTCCATAATGTTCCTCAGATGATGATTGGCTGTGCTGCGTTGCCTTTCATGCGCCTCCTTGCACAGCGAGCACAGGTTCAGTGTACAGCTGATGCAGTGATAGGTCGCCTAAAACGTATAGAAGTAAAATTGATTAGATACACTACTACTATCATTCCCCTTGCCTACTCACGCTAACTTCGTCGCTGCAGAGCGAGCACCAGACACGCGAGATGACATCCTCCCCCGCCTGCAGACGAAGCGCCTCAATGCGTCGCACCAGCATAAAGTTCTGCGGCAGCTGACGCACTCCACCCACTGCTGGGAGCTCCGTAGCGCATTGACAGATGTGACAGCGAATGCAGCGCAAATTTTCCGATCCACTGGCAAAGCTCGCTGAGTTCTTTGCATCGATCTTGGTCTGAAGAAACACCATTAAAAAATTAGAAACATAAAGTCATTATATTTGTGGGGATTAATGTTTCATAAGCGTAGCTATAACAATCAATTGTTTCATCAATTACCCGCAGCATCATGCGATCCATGGACTTTTTGCTGCGCAGACTGAAGCTGGCGCCGCGCTGTCTGGCCGGAGACACTGTGGCCAGTTCTGGCGTCGAGGAGCGCAGACTGTAGCTGGAACGATCCTCCCAGTTGACCTCCTCGCGCAGCTGCTCACTGGCCAGGCACTGCAGGCAGAAGGAGTGCAGGCAATGCAGCGTGCGTGGATCCGTATAGACATCCATGCATATGGCGCACTTGAGATCCTCTGGGTAAGTGATACTCACACAGCTGCTGGAATCCGCACGCAACTGGAAACTATTCGAGGGCGACACCATGGGCGAGCCAATGGGCGAAGGAGAGCAGCTGGTTCTGGAGGCCAAAGAATTGAGTGTATCCGACGGTTCCATGGCAGACAAAAGCAGCGCGCTGACTTCTGGTTGAATGCCGCTATCCGGTGTAGGTGGCGAGATGCGCAGTTCGGGAGAAGCCTTCAAACTGAGCACTCGCTTGGGTTTGAGCAGCAGAGGGGATTTCAGTGGCGGCGGTGGTGGAGGAGGAGGTGGAGGAGCCACTGTGATGTCGCTGGTGCTGCTGCTCTCCACGGAGACGGAGGAGGCGCCGCTTAGCACGTGATCCAGCAGCGATTCGGGGGACGTGGAGCTGCCGCCAGTGATGCTGCTGCTCGGCTCGCTGTTGCTGTCCGTGTTGCTCGGCATGACTACATTCTGGTGCTCCGTGGGCAGGCCGAGAGTCCGCGAACGCCGAATGCAATGGGTCAGCTCATAGACGGGCAGGCGTGGCACCATCTGAGCTTCGCCCACGCCAGGCGCAAGATGTGGAGGCGCTATGGTAAAGCTGAGCAGCTGTGGCGCCGACTTGCGACGCAGTGCATCCGCATTGGCCATGGTCTCTACAAGCACCGTTTGCTGCTGCAGTCGAATTTTGCTGGCGCTCAATTTCAGCTGCATTTTGGCAGCTGTCGACGCTGCTGCCATTGGCATTGGGGCAGCGACGGCCTGAGGTTGCCCTTGTGGTTGCTGCATGCGCTCATAATCGATGTGGTTGGGATTCTTGGGACCGCGCTTGAAAGTGAGCTTCGTTTGTCGAGTTGGCGATTTCGTCGTTTTATTCATGGTTCGAATATAACTGAAAGAAGTCGCAGACGTTATACAATCAATTTGCTTTTATTACCTGCGAGTCAAACGTACAAAATGTGGAATCCACTTTGACAGCTGCGCGTTCCGTTACCAACTGTTCATCATTCAAAAAAGCTGGAGCGGGCAACGCGTCGTATGCTTAATCTAATTACTCGCAATGCGAATGCATTAAAGTGCTAGTTACAACTGTGACAAGTCGCTCTGACATGGTCAGTTGTGCTTTGCACCCTTTCCACAACGGAATGGAACTGTTCGGTCAGTTTATAGCGCCGGCATCGCGATGGGTAATACTTTTTTGACTTGCCAACAAGAGTCGCGTGTAACAAATGTATCAAATACATTTCCGTTTATGTGTTTTCCATTCAAAAGAATTGTAAACTTCAATATTGAAACCTTTTAAATGCAAAGTGGTTTAAAGTTTTATTTTATTCCTTTTTGTTTTAATTATTTTTTCAATTACGATTAAAGCTGTTCAAAAGTAATTTTGTAATCACCAGAAGCCAACGTCTATTAAAATGTCTTCTGAAAACTTCAATACTGAGCAAATGCCGTGCAATAATTATTTGATTATATCCAGACATGACTGTAATAAGTGTGTAAATGTTGCGAAAGTTCTTTTAATGTGACAATATTTATTGATAACCTCGCTTACGTTATAAATTCCGATAAGTATTTTAATTTGAATTCGATTTACATTTAAATTGCTTATCGATTTCAATCATTGAAATCGATGTTGATTATCTACCAAACATCAATTCAAATTGAACTTAAGGTTTAACTTTAACGTATACATATGTACATACATGTATGTATGATTAAAATAGGATAAATAGTGCTCAGCTTTATCATTTATTTATAATATTACAAATTATAAATTCGTCCATTTATAACGGAAGTCTTGTTTGTTATCAATAATTCGGAAACGTCGATCACAACATACAACACACGCGCATACTTGTTGTTGTGATTGCAAACATGCTGAAGCTTTTTGTGCTCTCTCTCTCACACTCTCTTCCCACGGTGGTCGGCCCAGCGGGAGAGAGAGCTTTCGCTTAGGTGGCCGTGGCCCCCACTCAGACCCAACGCAGGCGCTCAGTGCATTTTGGTATCGGGCAGAGTGCGTACGTTGTTAACGGTTGTTCTTGCCTCGCACATCATCTCGTTCGCCGCTTCGTTTGTTCGTTCGCTGAGCAGTGAGCAGTGTGGGTGACGCGTGTATTTCGCTGTTCGAGAATCGGTCAACAGGCAGACGACAGACAGACGTAGACACAGAACTTGCCGCCAGAGCCAACGCGAACAACTTTCTATTTTGTGTTTTTGTTTTGTTTTCGCTTTCGATTTGAGTTTTATTTTATTTTGGCTGCAGTTTTTGAGTGCGGTAACATTTTCAATTTTGAATTGCGCGTGCAAATTCGAAATACATTGTAACGATTCTCATTCAATCGCGTTTGTGGAAAATTACAAAAACGTTCGCATGTTGTGTAAACAGCATTACAAGAACAAATTTTCCATTGGAACTTGAGTTTTTGTTGTGTTCGCTTTTGTCTTGATTTTCGCACTTGACGCACTTTTCTGTTGTTTTTTCTCTGCGTCGCCTTTCGCTTTCGTGAGACACATTTGCGAATCCAATAATCAGCATGGAAGCGGTAAGCATGACTAATTAGCCGGTATTCTACACATACAATATGCATATAGATCTTGCCTCCAAAATTATGCAAAATATGTATGTACTTTCGTATCAGAGCTCCAAAGTTCAACTCAGTCGTGATAAAGCCCGGCTGTCCCATTGCGCAAAAGGTTAAAGTCCCTCTGATTCTCATGCTGCCCGTTTGCCCTATCTACATTCTATACCGTGTCTATATTGTTCTCAGTCAGGTTTATCAAAAAAATATTTAGTTCACATGATAAGTTCTCGTCACTACGCGACCGGATTACCAGGTATTACTATCGGCCATTCAACGTAAATTTACTGATACTTTCAAACAAGAATGAGATTTGAAAGAGTTTGGTATTTACAACTTTTTTCATTGTACAACAAATAAAATTTAATATTCAAACAAATAAAAAAAAACTTAAACAAAACGAATAATATTCATGCAAATTACATTTAAAATAAGTAGTAAGTAAAAATGGAAAAAATAAAATTTATAAATATCAAAACTGATCAAAAAAGCATGTAAATCCAAATTAAATTATGCGGTAACTTACAATGCTTATAATAATTTATTGATGACAACTGTTAAGTTTAATATACGATCTAATGAAAACTGTTCGTTTGCTAAATTTGTCTCTAGGTTAAAATACCTGTTTATGTTATGGGTATCGGGTAAACACAATAAAAATTCGTCTAATAAGTGAACTTCATTAATAAAATAAAACTGGAACAGATTTTGCTGATAGGAAAATACCTTTACTACTACACATTCATCATTCTGGTTATCTTATTTAAAAAAGACATTTGACGCTTCTTCAGAGATAAACAAATTTATTGTTATCTAGACATTAATAAAAATGAACACATATTAACTAAATGCTTTATTGCAGACGGAAAGCTACAGATTTGGGAACATCGATTATATTGTGTTTCTGGGCATGATTGTGCTGTCCACGGGTACCGGCATTTATTTTGGCTGCATCAAGTAAGAGGAACAATTGATTTTTTACGTTAATATATATTAATTTAAACTACCATAGAAAGAGCAAGAAATCCATTCAGGATGTGGAAACAACGCTACCGACCACAACTAGCACTACAACCACAAGCAGCTTGGAGACTCGTAAACATGACTTCGGTTCAGAAAAGATGAGCGAATATCTGCTGGGATCGCGACAACTAAAAGTATTTCCCGTTGCCATGAGTCTTATAGCCAGGTAACAATAAAAGGCACATACATATATCTACATATGTTTATATTTTAGTATTATAACACTCATAATAATACCAAACTTATCTTGGCGACGGGGTTTATCTACACACAGCTATGTATCGGGGGTTACAATACTGGGCACTACATCCGAGATATATAACTTTGGCACACAATACTGGTTTATAGCAATTGCAATCATACTGCAGGGAATTGCCGTTTCCTACATCTACATCCCGGTATTCGCAACTCTCCAAGTCGGCTCGTCATATGAGGTAAGTCTCGAGTTCCATCATAAACTTTATGACCCCACGCCAAGTAAATATGTGGGGCATATGCGATACAATAATGAGTTGTTAAAGGAAATCAAAACAAATGATAAGAAGAAACCTGACATTGTATGGTATTCAATTAAAGTATACTACGTACTAAATAGCACACAAATCGGGTATGATTTCGCTGTACTTCCAATTATCATTTATTGATTTTATCATTTACAATCGTAGTTTATTAATTTAATGTAATGATCTAGAAGTTTAAGTTGTAGCTAAGTCTTGTGAGCATTTTCATAGAAAACAAAGTTTCAAACTTTCGAAATATTGCGGAAAAAGATCTAATTCTTTTTATCGTTTATCACGATTGGCATTTTCATTAGCTTATGATTCGTCATTGCACTGGAAACAGAAGCGGTGTCAATTGTAGCAAACATTTTAATTAAGCAAAGACATCACAAAGACTCATTCAATATTGGACTTTGATCGAGAATACATATATGTATGTATGCATACAGCTCGTAGTATTTTTTTTTTGCCATGATTAATAATGTAAATTAGATTCACAGTTGACAGTTGTTGTCCAGGCAATCAATTGCCTAGTCTTTTCATTACTATTTCATGAATGACAAGTTTATGTGATTTATTGATATTTAGTAAAAGGTTAAGGTTGTCCATTTAATAGTTGCAGATATTTTTAAAGAGGCTCTTATTCAAATTAGTTAAATAATTGATTCCTATTTTGTTTTTGCATTTGCAGTATCTGGAAATGCGTTTCCACTCGGTGATACGCAGCATAGCTTCCTTCATGTTTATTCTGGATGAGGTGAGTTCAAGCAGAAGATCTGTGCTGATTGTTTTAATTTTAATAAACCCTTTTGTTCTTCCTCAGATACTCTTTTTGCCTTTTGTTGTTTATGTGCCGGCCATAGCTTTGAACCAAGGTAATTCCAAATCTTTTTTATACCTATAAAGTATCTCAATTGACATTGTCTATATATTCTAGTATCTGGCATCAATTTGCATGTGATTTCGTCGGTGATTGTGATCGTGTGCGTCTTCTACACTTTTGTGGGCGGCATTAAGGCTGTGGTGCACACGGATGCCTGGCAGACTCTGGTTATGTTCCTCTCCGTGCTCGCTGTGGCCGCTTTGGGCACCTATTATGCCAATGGCCTGGACAAGCTTTTTGGTGATGCCGCCAAGGGAGGTCGGCTGATATTCTCGAACACCGATTCATCGCCCTATGTGCGGCACACAGTGTGGAGCGTGCTTATTGGCGGCTTCTCCTACTGGACGTCATTCAACGCAGTCAATCAAACGATGGTGCAGCGCTACATGTCCCTGCCATCGCTGAAACAGGCGCGTGCATCGATGGCCATATTTACGATTGGTGTGGCGGCCTTTGTCTCGGTCTGCTGCTATGTGGGATTGCTGATCTTTGAGATGTATCAGGATTGTGATCCATTGAGTGCTGGTCTCATTAATCACGACGATCAACTGTTGCCATTGTATGTGGTGCAGAGTGTGGGGCATATTCCTGGCATGTCTGGGCTTTTTATTGCGGGCATATTTGGCGCCGCGTTGAGCTCATTATCCGTGGTGCTGAACTCCACATCGCTGGTCATCCTGGAGGATATTGTGCGCGGCTGCTTCAAGATGCGACCAAGCGAGCGCGCTTCCACGGTGCTCGTCAAGACGTCCATCATAGTGCTGGGTGTGGTGGCGCTCTCGCTGGTTCTGGTGCTCGAGAAGTTGAGCGGCATTCTGAGCATCTGCACCTCCATGACGGCCATTGCTGCGGGCACCACGTTTGGTCTGTTTACGCTGGGCATGCTGGTGCCGTGGGCCAACAATATCGGCACTGCTGTTGGGGGTATTGCTGGTGCTTTGCTGGCTGGCTGGATCTCCTTTGGCACACAAATTACCATCGCAGCGGGCGGACTCAATTCACAAAAGTTGCCGGTGTCCGTGGAGAGCTGTCCAGGCAATGTCACATTGCCGGAGACAGTTTGGGTGGATGAGGAGCAGGTGTTTCCTTTGTATCGTCTGTCCTACCACTGGATCAATCCCATTGGTGTCGCCACAGTTATTGTGGTCGGCGCCATTGTCTCGTTGTTCACAAAGCCCACAGAGCTGAAAACACTTGATCCGGATCTGATATCACCAGTGCTGCACAGATGTTTGCCAAAGGAATGCTTCGTTGGACGCAATCATCATGCGCAGGCGCAAACGACCCTTCTAAATGGTCAATCATAGACAGCGTGTCATTCTACTGCCACTTCCATACAAAAAAGAAGAGCAAGTAGTTAGCCAAAATAATATATTCCTATAGTACGAATAGTGTAGTTTGTAGCTTAATTTATCTTTAGTCTAGTAGTACAAATTGCAGTTCGATTTTGCAAGAAAAAAGGGCGCACACATTGTAACAAGGTACAGGAATCTATGAATCTGCATATCCTTCACTTTTTTGCTTAGTTTCACATTCATAATGTTTATGTTATTGTTTCTGTTAAGTTTTGCCTTTCCTGCATCCAGTTCCCAATTTGTATAATTTTCTTTGGCATTTTTGTTTGTCGGCAGACTCCCGATGTGTGTATATTCCGTGTGGACTTAGCAAGCATTATGTCTGTGATAAAAATATTCATAAATATACATACATACAAATATATGTACTTAATGTATCAGCAAATGGCTGTTGCGTTCGTTAATTGATATGGCAAAATTGATAAATGATTTATGCGTTTTACTTTGACGTGACCAATCCTAGCATTATGCTACCTAAATTGTTAGCCCCTATTTTGGCCGGGAATCACAAAAATACTTCGAATACTTCGTACTCATATAATTACAATTAATGATGCTTCTTCTCCCCCGCTGGACGTCGTCGCACCAAATACTTGCGTAGCTGGAAGGCAATCAACACAAGACAGGCAACTGCCGCACTCACATAACTATTGAAAACAAACTGCTGTGGCAGCATTTTGCACTTGAAGACCGCATAATCATCCGGTGTAATGGTGGCCTAAAATAACAGCGAAATTAATAGCAAGTACTTGGAGAAGAATTCTTTTGCATACCAGCATGAAACTGGGATTCACATTGTTGCGCCAGCTGAAGGAGGCCACCGTGTACTCGTCGATGCCCAGTCGGTTGATATTGTGACAATAGTAATGTGAGTGCCCGGCGAAAGCCAGTCGTGGCTTCACCAGCTCACCCAGCAGATCGGTGGCTTCCTTGGAGAGCACATGATAGCGCTCGCGGAATGCCTCAATGTGCGGGGCATCGTGCTCGCGACAAACTCGATCGGATATGCGATAAGTGGGAAAGTGTTGCATGACAATGGGCTGACTGTAAGGATGACGACGAGTCCGAGCGCATTCCGCCTCGTGAGGATGTTGCATGCAGTGCAGCGTTCGCGATATATTCTTGAGAGCCGACTCTGCCTCCGCGCAGAACAAACAGCCATCGCCCTCCATCGCCATAGAGTTGACGACCACAAAGTGTATCTGCTTGATGGTGTACAAATGCACCTTGGAGTAGTTGAGATAGTTCTCGAATCGGGACATAAAGAACGGATGCATTCTGAGGGAGAAAATTCGAATAAATATAAAATGCATTACAGCATAGCTGACTACTCACTTGTAGTGGAAACCCACGTCGTGATTGCCCACCACACTGATAAGCGGTATGCCTGCGGGCAGATTAAACATCTGCAGATAACGCCACACGTATTCCTGAAACTGTTTATCGCTGACCATATCGCCCTCATCGAATAGATCGCCTAGCACAAAGACCACGTCGGGCTGGAGCAGTCGAGAGGCTGCCTGGAAGCTTCGTGTCATGTGCCACTCACGATAAAGCTTATCCAGCCAGTGGCCACGATGGGGACCCAACAGATGCGGATCGGCAATAATCATGGCCCTCAACGGATCGTCCACATATTTCTTGCGCCGTATCTCTGGCCATTTGCACTTTTGTAGCACCACAAAGTCGGCAACGTATTCGCAAAAAATGAGCGCGCACAATACGATTACAAAACAGGCGTAAAGCCAACGCATTTTGCAAATAATAACAATAAAATAAGAAATCCAGATGCCGGTGATTTCGCGAATGTAGCAGAAACGAAAAACATAAGCAAACCCAGGGATGGCAAACGATGTTGGTAAGCCAGGGTTGCAAAATCTCACTTTTAGTTATTTACGCGGATAGTTTGTTTCGTGAAGAAAACAAACGAATTATTTTGCAAGTGATCTAAAAACCGTATTAATAAATTGCGAACTATGTGCAAATGAAAAAAACATATAACATATAACTTGCCGGTAATTGCGCTATCGCAAATCATAACGTAGGGCTGGCAAACACTTGCGTTAAACCAGGGTCGGAACATCTCACTTTTGGTAAATCACGCAGCGAGTTTGTTTCGTAAGAAAAACAAATTGCTTACCCATTGGTCGTATTTAATAAGAATTTAATTAAGTTTACACGAATATTTCGTCAGCTAACGAATATTTGTGCTTGTATATACTTGTGGTATGTGAAATAACGAATGGACATTCGCAATAACTCGCAGTTTTCTTTTACATAATTGACGGCATGTGTTTTTCCTTTTGCAGATAACAAACATACATACATAACAACATACGATGGAGGAATATACACGTGAGCCTTGCCCCTACCGTATTGTGGATGATTGCGGCGGCGCCTTTGCCATGGGCTGCATCGGAGGTGGTGTCTTTCAGGCCATCAAGGGCTTCCGCAACGCTCCTTCGGGCATGAGCAGACGAATGCTGGGCAGCTTGACGGCCATCAAGACACGTTCTCCAGTCATTGCCGGAAACTTTGCGGTGTGGGGTGGCATGTTCAGTACTATCGATTGCACCTTGGTGCACTTTCGCAAGAAGGAGGATCCATGGAACTCGATAATAAGTGGTGCGGCAACGGGCGGCATCTTGGCAGCTAGAAATGGTGTACCAGCGATGGCTGGTAGTGCAATCATTGGTGGAGTTCTGCTCGCACTCATTGAAGGTGTGGGCATTTTGTTCACAAGAATATCGGCTGAACAGTTCAAAAATCCATCTCCGCCCACCGAAGATCCTGCGGCCTTGGGTGACCCTTCAAGTTTCTCGTTTGGCAATCCAACGGCCAACAATAAACAATATCAATGAACATGTTATTACATTATTTAATTTGTACAATAGTTTAAATTAATCATAAAAGCCGAAGTCCAAATTGATTGAACCTGAACGAATATCGAGTTGAACTATCGAAACTAAGCTGAGCATGCGTATCGAATTGAGATATCGCGAGCTTAGCGCATCTATCGATGTTACGCCTATCGTTCCAGACTGTGCAGACTGTTCAAAAACAAAGGAACGTATCAAAATTGTTAGTTTATTTGGTGTTTATGACTGGAATGATATTCGCTTAGAAGAGATCATAAAAGTAATTAAGACCCTGTCCCAGCTCCCAAATGGAGATGCCAGTGCCCAGCTCCTTAGCCAGATTAATGCGCTCGTTTACAGAGTGCAAAGTGGGATAGAACACAATGTGACGACCAGTCTCAGTTCTGTTGGATAAAATATTAATGAGTTGCGCTTAGAATTAGATAAACTGCTTACTTTATCTCAAAGAAGTTCTCAATGTCGCGCTCGTCAAAGGTCAAATGCTTCTTCACATGCCGCACCAGCTCCAAATACGGCCCAAAAGTGATGGGGCCTCCACCATCGGGCGTATAATCATTGCCATACATGTTCAAGCCCAACAGGATCTTGGCACGCTTTGCTTCCATGTCGTGGCAGCCAAATGGCGCCATATGCTCCACAGCCTTGCGCACCCAATAGAGCGGCGCATTGGCGCCAGGACGCTGCACACTGGAGAAGTCATAGGTCATCAGGGAGAAGGCATAAATGTGTTTATACAATTTATCCATATGCTTTTCACCAAACAAGTTGGGAGTGTCCTTGCGTTGCGGTGGTATGACCAGGATGAGACGCAGCTGCTGCTTCTGCATCTCCTTGACTAAAGGTGAGAGAAGATTAGCTTATATTATTTGGCACAATAATGAAATTTTACCCATTTGCAGCACCAACGTAAATAGGATTTGATCGTCTATGCGGCCAGCTAGCTGTGACCAGACTTCGAGCACCAAACCATCGAATGAGTGCTCTTTACAGGTCTTGATAAGCATCTCATTGAGTCTGGTTCTCTCCTTCGAATCGCTGAGCAGCAGTTTGATGTCGCGATCGGTGAAATGGTCAAAGATAATGCGCGGAAACACTGCAAAAAGGGCACAGCATAAAATAACATTTGGCAAATAGAGTCTCGTGCGGACCTTTGACTGTGCGCATTTGTGGTTGTTGTTGCACCTTCCCCTTGCGTCGCACATCCGTTAACCAGCCCGAGTCGATGTCGTGTGTGCCCGCCACAGCGTAGTCCTTGCCTTGCTTCACAATTTGCAGCCAGACGGGGGAGATGATGTCGAACTTCTTGGCAAAGATCTTAGCTACATCATAACCATGGGAGTTCCACTATAAATATTTAATTAATTAATGTCACCACGGAAATAATCTCGCATACTTACCGGCGTTACATAGCCCAGTGTTGTGCCATTAAAATGCCTCAGCGCCGTGTCCTTGTAGTAGGCATCGTGATGCAGTAAAATGTCTTTCGGCAGCGGCTCTGACGACACCAAATCCAGTTCAAACACATCGCTGTCTTGTGGGCCACGTAAGAACTTGGATTCCTTGTGCTTCGACTTGGTTTTGCTATCGGGCGAAAGTGTGGCGATTGCTTGTTGCCCACACAGCAGCAGGCAGAGCAAAATGTGCATACAGCAGATGTTCATCTCGCTTTGCGGAGATTAGGAACAAGAAAACCTAAGAAATTGCAGACACAGCAACAACCACCAGTTAAAAACACCGTGAAAACAATTCAATCCATATGGCACACAACGGGAATCAATTCTTGATTTAGGTAGATACATTTTTATTATGCTTACCGTTTTGTTGCACTTTTAAAAATGCATAAATATTGCACACAAACAAAATTCGTGGCCAGCACAATTTACCGGCTCACTCGTCAGATACTTGCGTCGTACGATATCGATTGCAGCTCGTCGTTCGATATCGATTACTAAATGGTGGTGGTTGATTGTGAGCGCAGTGTTATCGGCGGATTTTAATTATTCAAATTGCGAAAGCAGGAATTTTACAAAAACGAAACTAAATTAAAACGATAACATTATTGAAACAGTTACCATTAATGAAAACATTGCAGGGAAGTACCGAGCTCAGCGAAGGTTCATTGCATTTTTTTTTATTTTTCGTATACTTATTTGCATACCTATTTGAATGAACTTTTAAGTATTATAAGTACAATAAAATTATTTAGTACAGTTCTTTCTTGTCTCTCATCATTTCAATTTTCTGTGATTCCCCCAAAAAATATAAAATGCTTGTTTTTATCTCGATATTTATATTATGTATATTATATTTAAATGTTTTATACGGTATAAATTATGGGAAGGGGGATTATTAACATAATGCTGCTTTAACTTAACATCGAAATTAATTAAAATTAAAACTATTGCAATGGACTAACCGAAAACTACAATCGAAGTTTGTTTGTTGCCAAATCTACATAATTATCACTTTGAAAAAAAAAAAATGAAATAAATTGTTTTAAAACAACAAAATTGCAATATACAATTTTCCCAAATTAAAATAAACAATAGCGCTACGTAAACATTAAGAATTAATTAATTAATTATAATCATAGTACTAATCGTAATTATAATCATTTGTTTGTTTGTTTTGCTTTCCCCGATTCAGACAAAAACACGCATTAAATCGCTGCTCGCCGAGCTGCTGCCCGGCGTGGAACTGTTGCTCTTCCACGGATTGTTGTTGCCTATAGAGTTGACGCTGCTGCCATTGCCAACTGTTGCACCAATGGCTGTAGCTCCTGCTCCACCACTGCAGATGTTGCCGCTGTCGGAGAGCGTGCGCATCAATTGCTTCTTGAGCAACTGATGCTGTGGACTCGCATTGCCCATAGGATTGACAGCGACGCCACTCTGCAGCTGCAACGGCAAGTGCAACGGACGCTGTCGCATCAACTGGCGACCATGGTTGGCATTGCTGCTGCTCCCAACAGGAGAGTGGCGCTGAGGACGCGATGCCATCAGTTTCCGTCTCTTCTCATAAAAACTATGCATGCGCTTGTGTTGCTCGTGCTGCTGCAATTGTTCCAGCTGCTGTTGCTGATCGCTGCTGTCGTTGTGCTCCGACTTCTCCGGCTTCAACTTGCCCGCCAGCAGCTCATTGAGCCGCTTCACCGTCAAACTATTGCTACTGCTGCTGCTCGACAGGCGACTCAGCAACGTGCGTTTATTACATCGCAGACGCTCCTGGGCGATGATGCTGCATTTCTGTGCATATATCGTCTTGCCCTGGGCAGGATTACGTGGCAGCAGCAGCTGTTGTTGGGCAGCAGTGGCATTACTCGAACTCGATCCGTTACAGTGGCCAGCGAGCAACGACGACGTGGACGATGAGGGCGGTGGCGGCGGCGGGGGACGAGCAAGTGTGCCCACAATGCCGTTGCCATTGGTGCCATTGAGTGAGACCAGGCCGTGATTGGCCTTGCGCGTCATCAGCAGATTCTTGCGCAACGTCGCGCCCATGCCATTAGGCAACTTGACCAGGCCAAAGGTGTTCATGGCCAGCGGACGTGGTGGCCCAGCGTAAAGCGTCATATTAAAATAGGTGGCGGCATCCTCATGATATTTGGCATTCACCAGTTGGCGATGTGGCTGCGCGATTGATTCGCTCTCGTAGCTATTGTAGGTTGTGTTGTTGTTGGTGGCTGGTTGTTGTGGTTGTGGCTGGGCTTCCAGCTTGACAGTCTTTGTGTGGTTGTTGATGGCTTCCGCCGCGCTAACAGTCTCCAGTTTCGTAAAGTCAAAATCGCTTAATTCATCATTGAAATGATTGGCATCCGTTGCAGTAGCAGCTGCAGATCCGGTTCCAGCTCCTGTTGTGGTTAGAACATTCACATCGACGTTGTCGTAGCCCGCCTGGGTGAGAAACTCGGCAATCACCTGCTGCTGACTTTGCTGATCCAGCACCGACACCTGATTATTGTCCGTAATCTCATAGATAATACTTGGCAGCATCATATGCTCATCTGTTGTCGTCGTTGTGGCTGCTCCGCCCTCTGCTGTCACCTCGGCATCATCAGTCAACGAGGGCACATCATAGACACTAAACTGTGCCACTGCCTCCTCGTTGAGCTCCTGCTTTAGCTGCTGTTCTTGCTGCTGCTGTTGCTGATCCGCCTCGAGCATCTGTTGCTGCTGATAGATTAGTTGCTGCAGCTGCATGGCATTTATAGCCGTCAGCTGTGGCTCCTGCTCATGCTGAGAATCCTCGCCGTAGACTTGCTGCTGCTGCTGCTGATGATACAGCGCTGTGGCATATTCATTGGGATCCGCATTGATGGTGCCATCATCGTAGCGCAGTCGCTTTGTAGCCGGCTCCTGTTGCTGCTGCTGTTGTTGCGATTGTGGCTGTGATTGCGACTGTGAAGTGTCCAAGGCGCTCTCATCGAAGGGTATGTCCGACTCCACGGTGTTGAGTATCTCGTTGATGAACTTGCTGTCCAGCATATCATCGAGGGTCAGTGATATCGAGTTGTCATCGGAGGTGTTGTGCATGGGCAGCGGTTCCTCGGCCACCGCAGACAAATCTACTTGATGCTGGCGTGGCTGTTGTTGTGCCTCCACTTGCGCTGTAATCGAGCAGACAGCCTGATCCAACTCGCTCAACTGTTGCTGCTGTTGATCATACAGCGGCGCCAGTTGCTTCTCCTTGGCGGGTTTGCTGCGATGATGCGTTGCAGCGGCTTCTGCGGCAGCTTTGAGCTGTGGATGGCAGAGAAAACTTTAATAAATAAATATATAAATCAAAGTAACAGCTTCGTCCGCGTTCCATGTTCGCAGACTACAACTGTGGTTTGTATCTTCGTTAAGCAGTAGTTCAAATCCATGATGTGGTTTGTGTATTTACTTAGCGAAATAATACACAACCAATTTTAGTTTCTGATTTTAAATAGTTTTGAGTAGGAATTTTGATAGTCCCTTGTAGCCTCGTAGCTCTTACCGTTTGGTCTGCGCGTTATTAGTTCAATCAGTCAGTCTGTCAGTAAAAAGTATCTTATATATATAATATATATGTAGTGTGCACACCTTCTTTTTGCTTGGCTGCGTCTCCTCCAGCAAACTAGGAGCAGGCGAGTAGTTGCTATTGTTATTGGCATGTTCGCTGCCATTGCTGGCGACGGCGACACCGGCGGGCGTCGTGGGCAGCGAGCAGGATGAGTTGGAGGAGGAGGAAAACACTGTAATGGCTGCAGCTGCTGGGGCCGCTGCTGCTATCGATGAACTTGTCTCATCCTTGACAGCCACAGGCGGCGCTGCAGCGGCAGCAACGGTTGCTGCTATGGCACTGGCGCTCTTCTTGGAGGAGGCGCCTCCTCCTGCTGCTGACGCAGCTGCCACCTTGTGATGCAACTCGGAGTGATGGCGATTCTTGGATGACTTGGAACGCGAACGACTTGTGCTGCTGCTGCTCGTCTTGTTGGAGGAACTGCTACTCTTGCTACTGCTGCTTTTGTGGCGCGACGACGTCGACGATGATGACAGCGTTGTCGAGTTGTTGGCAGCCAGCGAGCTGCTGGAACCATTCGAGCAGCTGGACATCGTGGCAGACAACGTGTCTGTGGGTGAGCCCAACAATTCCGCCGACTCACGCCCAGCATCCTGATTGTTGTGCTCCGCCAGTGATGCGGCTTGCGAGGAACGTTGCGTCGACTCCGTGCCCGTCGTCGTTGTCGTGTTGAGCTTGTTGGGCACCGCATCCCAGATGCTGGGATGCTGCAGTGCAATGTGATTGTTGAAACCGGCCTTGGTGTAGCTGCCATTGCAGGCGTTGCACACCACAATGTCGCGTGTCGCTTGCTTGGGCACCATGTCATAGTAGCCCATGTCAGCGGCATTCAAGCGCTGCACCTGCAACACTGTACGCGCCCCGCTTCCACCGCCACGCAGCTGTGTCTTTTCGGTGGCACGCAGCTGCTTAATCACCTTGTCCAGATCAAAGACCTGTTGCCATTTCTGGCCCTGGAGCGCGACTAATGCCAAACTAGATGTTGGCGACAACATGCTACCCAGTTGAGCGGCAGCGGCGGCGTTGCCAGCGATCACATCCGACTTGGATGAGTTGGTCATGGCTGCAGTTGCTCCGCCTGATCCTGCTCCTCCTGCTGCTGCTGACGGGGCCTTGGCGTGCTTCGTTAAAGCGTTGTTGGCCTGCTCCGTGTAGTTTAAAGCGGCGGCTACATCACTCATGGGCATCTTTAGCCGGCCGCGAATGCTGCAATTGACGAGAGAGAGATGCGACGATGGCGACAAATGCAAGGTGGAAGCTGCTGCCTATGTTGATGAGGGTAGAGAGCACGAGAGTTAGCTGGGCGACGCGACTGGCATTTTTCTGAAAGAGCACAACAAAACACACAATTCCCATGAATACTTTTTGCTGCGCATTTCTCATTTATCATCATCATCCGAGATTTCCAGCTGACTGTAAAACTGTACGTCACAGTTCTTTCGCAACTGTGTCGGAACAGCTGTGCTGTGCTGCCCTAAGCAAGTTGGCAGCTCCCGCAAAAACACCAACACCAACACAGATGCAAGCGCTGCTATCTCGCTCGCACTTGCACGCTTTACGCACACACACACGCACCTAAACCAAAACTACCAACAAACAAAAAAGCCTGTTTGGGAAAAACTGTATGCACACGCTTAAATTATGAACAAATTACACAGCTCGCACATTTTAACGTCAATTGCAACTATTTTCCACTTACATGTGCGTTTAACGTTAACACAATTCCATTGTGTTTAACACGGCGCTTGCTGTTTAGCCAATTTTCTCATTCGCCTTGCCGTCGCCAGAGTTGACAATGTTTACGACATTGGTGAAAATCTGCATTCCGCATTTGAAGCGATTATTTATTACACACTTGCTTTTATTTTTATTTCTCTGCGCAGCACGCATCAATTTATGTTTATGAAGCCCAATGCAATTTTATAAATTCTCTTCACTGTGTTTGCAGCAGCTGCCAAAACAGTTTTCTGTCGCTCTGCTGATTTCGCAATCGACTTATCGATAACAAGCGCATTCGAAGCGGGCGCCATATTTAAATTACAACAAAATGTAATCTTTTTATTTTACTGAAAATTTAAAGCACGTGAATTTTACTAAACTGTCTGCTTAAGTTAAACGCCTTATATACACATAGAGCTGAGTATCTTTGGGAACAATAAACACGACAACAAACAAATCTCTACGTTTTTTTCCTTTGTATAAGGAAGAAATTGAACTGTTTCTTAACCCTCTTTAACCTTTTTCTGCTGCAGCAGCTTAAACTCTGGTGCCCACACAATATTGTTGATACATTCCCCGAGGAAATAACAGATCAAACTCAATCCCACCATGCCACCAAACATCACAAAACGCAACGGCATTGACAGCACCTCGAGCAGCGGATAAACCCAAACTCCACTGAAGTATTTCACAATATGCACCCAAATGACGTAGAGTATCATGAATGCGGCGTTGCCAGTGACACCGGCCAACCGACTTGGGTAGCGACGGAAGCAAGTGAACAAATCCATGATGGCCAAAAGGGCAACATTCGTGTGCACCACGTGATTCAGCCAACTACAAAGTTCAGTTGTTGAGTAACAAAATAAACAATTTACTTAAACACTTTACCTGGGAAAGATGGCATCTAGTTCGGCTGGAAAGATGAGCTCACGATCCCACAAATAGATGACCCAAAACGAGGCGGACACATTGTGCGCAATGGGGAATGCAAACGTGGCAAAGAAGTAATCCCGCAACTGTCTTAAAATCGATTTGGGAGCCACTGTGACTGAATTGTCGCCAAAAAGATCGTTTAACAGGGCCACAGTGTGATATATTGCCTGCAGCACGACATCGAGGAATGTCAGGTACTTGAACTTGCCACCCCAGCGCGTCTTCAGCTCCTCCTCCTCGTGCAGTCCCTCCGGCCAATACAATTTGAATAAATAGTAGTAGATGCCATACGAGAATTGTGCCGCTGCCAGCAGATGGACCAAAAAGCGCAGATAATTAAATGCGCCGCTCGTGTAGGCATCATTGCACGTTTCCAGGCGAGCTGTGTTGGCCTGTGCAGCTTCTCTGGCTGCGTGTAGCTCACGCAGTTGTTTTTTGCTTTTGGTCATGATAACGTAAATAAATTGCAATATAATAAACAAAACGCGGCGTTTTCAATTAGAGGTGGTGCAACTTCTTTATCTGTGAACATCGATATTTTCAACTTCAGCATCGATTATTTACAGCGGCAGCGTGAACGCACTTGAATTTGAAAAACAATATCGGAAAGCGATCAGCTGTTGACTGTTTGAGTTGAATCAACCCATTATAAACAGAGAGCAATATTGTGAAAAGAATAATACATTTTAAATACGACAAATTAATGCTCTGAACGACCAACAACAAGTGGGATTTTTATGAGTTGCAATGCTGTGCGCCAGTTTGCGATGTACATATGTTATGAGCCAACATCGATAGTTTGTGCAACAGTAAAGCGATCAGCTGTTGATTGTTTTGGTTACCGAAGAGTTTGTTGAGCACAAAATATTTTGTTAAAAATGTGGAAAAGAATATTATTAAGCACAACAAAGGCATTACAACAGCGCCAACAATTCAGCTTGCTTCAATTCCAATGCTCAACTGTGCGTCAGTTCGCAGCGAAAGCCACAGCACCCACACTGCTTCAACTGGAACAGGAGCACATCGATGAGGCCATCAAACTGGAACCCACGCTGTCCATTTACACGCCGGATGTGTGGCAGCGAGCGCATGCAACATTTCAAAATCACGGACTGCCGACCGTCAACTTTCTGCGCATTGTCACCGGCAATCCGGCGGTGCTGAAGCGGACGCCACAGCGCATCATCGAAAGCTTGGAGATTTGGCGAAGCTGTCAGTTTGGCGAGCATCTGTTGCATCTGCTGCTAACCAAATATCCCGAGTTGCTCGATCTCAGCAATGCGCATCAGTTGCGCACGCTAATCGGCTACCTGAAGAGCCGCGTGTCGACAAATAAAAATGTGTGGAAACTGCTGATGAATTGCCCTGATATATTGGCCCAATCGGAGCACAGTATGGAACAGAAGTTGAATTATATGTATGATGTGATGCGTCTCGAGGTTCCGGAGATTGTTAAATCCACTGCCATGTCGCTTCCCTTTGATGAGCTGCGCTGTCGTCACACTTTCCTACTCCGCTTGGGTTTATTTAAGCCGCGTGCTCTGAAAGCGGATCCCGATGAGAAGAGCACAAACAATAGGCTCTATCAGATAACGGACACATCGGAGAAGGCGTTTGCCACCAAGATATGCCATGTCACGCTGGTCGAGTATGAGGCGTTCAAGGATCTGTTGGCTAAAGAATTGGAGCGCAAGTCTCGAAAGCAAAAAGATGATGACGAGGAATTTAGTGATGATGATGATATGAAATAGTTATTCTTAAGTTGTGATTTGTTCTACTAATTAAAAAAAAAGAGCTTATTGAGCTGAATTTGTATTTGTAATTCCATGTTTGCAATAGTTGTCTCTTTAATGCTGATATTTGAATTGTCGTTAAGTTTGGCAAACTTAACAGCTGCTAACAACAGCGCAGCGTAATGCTGTTAAGTGTGCCGCTGTTAAGTTGACAGCGACGTTAACACGCGAATGGCAACGAGTTTCTATTATCTCTTCGTAAGTGGGAGGAAAAGTTGGGAGAGTTTCATTCAAAATTAAATTAAAATCAAATAGATAGCGCAGAAATCCCATTCCAATGCGTACGGTCTCGTCCAGGCTGACGTCACCGCGCCGCACATAACAACAAATACACCCACCAAAGAAAGTATTAGCAAAAATCAATGACAACATGTCGAGCAATCCCTTCGATAGCGAGGATGAGCCCAGCGCCGCCAGCGATGAGATATTGGAGGGTTTTCTCTGTCCCATTTGCCGTGCGGACCTGAAGTCCATTGACTACCTCACCGAGCACTTCGCACGCCAGCATGCCGAGGAGGAGGACGCGCTGAAATCAGTCTTCAAAGACATATTCACCAAGGCCAAGAAGAAAATCCTCAATAACTTTGAGGACGAACGCGAACGTGCCCCGCCTTCTGCAGCCGCATCCACGGCAAGTGCCTCCAATGCGTCAGCAGCAAGCGGCGGCTCTAGAACGAGCAATGCGCGAACCCGTCACAACATCTACAACCAGCTGTCCAAGCAAACTGTTGGCGCTGAGCGCGCTCATTTGGATTACTTTCAGTCGGTGCGCAATCCACGCCTGGAACGCTATGCCAGCGAGACCAATAAGCTGATCATACGACTGCATCGTCTGCTCAAAGACTTGCCCACGGATGCAGTGCAGCGCAAACAACACGAACAGCAAACGGTGCCTTGGCTCGATGGCAGCTCCGTCAAGCTGTGTCCCAACTGCGCAAAGAGCTTCCACTTTGCCAGGCGGCAGCATCATTGTCGCCTCTGTGGCGGCATCATGTGCAACGACTGCTCGCGCTTTCTGCAACTGGAGAATGCAAGTAAGTAATGGATTATGGTGTATAATTTCTATATATTAATTCCTCATCCACTAGTGCAATTAGCGAGCTTGTCGTCCACACGCAGCGAGCCGCTGCAGCAGCTGCATCACGAGGATCGCGCCATACGCTTGTGTCAGCACTGTCTCTGGCTGTTGGACACGCGCCAGCAGATGCACGAGAGTCGCACTTGTCGTCCGCTCTTGGCCAAAGTCTACGATGAGATTCGACAGCTGCAGAAGCAGGTTGCACCCGACCTGGAGATGTATGTGAAGATTATCAACAGTCTGCTGGACGGCGAATCCATTTTTACCCTTTCGGATGCAGGCGCTTTGCGTGGCAAGATTGGTCAGGTCGCGGAAACAATTGATTTGCGCAGCAAACGCATTTTGACTATCCACTCGGAGCCGGGCAGCCGCGAGGAGGCGTTGAAGAAGGCCATACGCTTGAGCTGTGTACACGTGATCAAGGAGCGCATGTTGTCGTTGCCTCCACTGCCAGATGAAACCCTCATCAAGCAAATACAGGAGCGCAAGCGCATGGAAACCGAGCAACGCATTCTCACCGAACAGCGCATGGCCATGGAGGCCTATGAGCGTTATGGTGCCGCCAACCAAGTAGGCGCGAGCATGGAGAATCGAAACTTTGCCCAGGGCGTAAGTAGCCAAGGATTTGATTTCTTCAAGGCTTCATTTCCAAGTTATAAATTAATCGACACGATAAGTAGATAATAAATAGTGTGTTTCATCTGCACTTTTAAATCATTCTAGTGCTAATTAACTATCGCTTTAGCTTGAGCACGAATCCTAAGACTTTAACTTACATTACTCAACTCTCTTTTGTTTTAGTCGGATCTGCAATCTTTGAACAATTGGTCAGCGCCGCAGGCGTCTACTACAAATTCAGGCGTGGATGATCCTCTCATCGAGCAGATCAACATTATTAAAGGCTACATTAAGCAAGCGCGTCAGGACATGAACTTCGATGTCGTCGAGACACTGGAGCTGAATCTGCGCGAACTGCAGCGTGAGGTTTATGAGCGACAACGGCAATCCAGCAACAGCAGCACCGCCGCATCACCTCAAGCAGATGGCTAGGCAGCAACCTATAAAATAAATAGATAAATATAGCTTAAATATATATATACAGTATATATATATTCATTCCCGCTTTCTGACTAAATAAATGTGAATGCAAATAAAATTGTTATACCCGCTAGCAAGGTATTATCACTTTGTGGCAACCCAAAATTAATTTAGAAAGTAGATATACTATTAAGACGATTTTTTCGTTTGACCATCCCTATAAACACTTATATCTCAGAGAATACAAAAGCCAGTCACAACAAATCTAGTGACTATTTTTGTGTAGTTCTTAGCTAAATTAAATTTAACATTTTTTAACCAATTACATCTTCTTTCCTCTCCTGAAATTGAATTAAACGAGCTATGACTGTAATTTGAAAGGATTCCTGAGAACTTAAATGCAATACGAAGGGTAGTGACAACCATAACCATACAAAAATGTGAAGTCCTTGATGAAGGCAAGTAGATATGCCCTTCTATCCATATTTACTTCAAATCTAAATAAACAAATTTGATCAATTTTAAAGATGTCTTCACAAAACAACTGCCTCTTAAATGATTTCCAAATTTGAAAAAAAAATTAAAAATAGTGGAGGTTAAGTTTTAATTAAAAAGCCAAACTTTTTTACACTTTTTATTAAGAAACAATTTTGTAGTATGCAGTTGCAGCGATTCCCAAGCTCTAGTCACACATTATATTTTTATACTTCCATTAAAACAGGGTAGCGGGTATCAGATGGTCGAGCAGACTCGTTTATCGTTTACTTGTTGACTAAATAAATGTGACTGCAAACGAAATTCGTTTCATTTTTAGAGTTTCGTGTGTTTTGTGCTTTGTTTGTAATGAAGCGAATTATTTGTGCGTATTACGTAGTGAATTGAACTGAATGTCACAGAGGGAAATCCAGAGATGGAAAATTCATCGGAACTTAGGACTTTAGACCCACAGCAGCAATCAGAGATTTCACTTTAGCGATATAAGCTGCTTGGGCGTCGCCGCTGCTCATGCCCTTTATTTTGTTCCACGCCTCCCACTTCGCCTTGCCCTTGAAGTCGAGGAATCCGGGCTTGTCTATATAGCAAATATATTCAAAATTAAACTCTTCATTTTTCAGTTACACCCAATTTTGTTACCTGTATTGCAATCTCCCACTTTGGTCTGCTTAAAGAGACTGTAGAGCTCCAGCAAATCGCTGTCAGCCGGCGTGCTGTTCAAGTTCTTCACATCCTCGGCGGCCTGATCGAATTCCTATAGTATTCACGCAATACCACGTATGTCTTAATTCTCACGAAAACTGCTCTTGAATAAATTATTTACCTGTAATTCAGACATGTTTCACTCGGCTTGCTGGTTTCTTGTCTCCTGGTGACTGACTAAATTGAACACGAGCATGCTTACGATTTAATTTAACTTAACATTGTGCAGACCTGTTAATAACAGCGAGTGCGTGGCCGTTACATTTTGGGAAATTCATTCAACAATTTTAATTTTGTAATTTTTGTTTGATTGAACATAAATATATTGTTTTTCGTTGAGTATAACTTTAATTTTTCAGTGTTTACTATATTATTTATTTAAATTTGCAAGTTTTAATTAGGTGGTACTTCGATATATATTAGTAGCACTGCTCACCACTATTTTTAGCGATAGTTTGGTCGAGAGAGCGGCTCTGTAATTTAACAGCACCTGGGCTGCTAACTTTCATTTTTATCCAAGAAATGTGCATAAAAAATGAATCAATTTATTTAACAGGTTTTCGCACAATGACGCATTCAATATCTAAAATACATTGAATATTAAAGGCATTGAATTTATTCATTAATTGCAAAGTAATACGCGAACGAGCTAATTTTGGCGGGAAAACAGCTGAGTTGACAGCACTAGACTTAACAGTCCTGATATTTAGGTTTGCAGCTCCAATTTTGTTTACAGCTGTAATTTCGCGTTGAACTTGCGTAGCGAACGGACGTGTTTACGCGGGGGCGTCGCTTGTTTTGTAAAAAATCGAAATCAAACCGTAACAAAAAATTTAATAATAGCATAAGAATTGTGCGTGTTAAATATTTATGTTTCAAGTGCAGTGCAGTGTGTGCGTGTGTGAATGCAGCTGAAGTGATCTTAATATTAAATCACAGCGCATTTAAAAAAAAAAAATAAATAAAATCAAAGAGAAAGTGCCAAAGCCAAAGCGATTTGTTATTGCTAGAAATTTTGTGTTGTGTTCTTGCTTTGTTGTTGCTCGGCGCGCAACGCGCTGCTTATGCAAATGTGGTAAGATTGTGTTTTTACTTATTTACTGATTTTATTTTTATGTTTAACTTTACCTAGCAACTAGTATCAAAAACATAAATTCTATTTACACACATGCCAATAAATTGGGCATGCTAATTGGTCAGCAACAGCAACACGTAACTCTTTTTTTTCTACTACAACTTTTGAGTGTTCGAAGTTGTGTTGAATCGATTGCTACTAAACACAACATTCCTATGCCGGCTGAGACTTTTCTAGCATGCGATAAATTTATAGCCTCGCTCATTGAAACGCCTCCAGCTGCTCTTGACGGTTGACTCGGCGCGATGCATATGTGTGTGTGCGTGTGTGTGTGCGTTTTACAATGCAAACAAATTGTACTAGTGTCAGCGGCTACTGCCAACAACAGAAAAAGCAACTGAAGTGCGAAACGCAAACAACAACAATGCCGCCATTTGATTTTTTATTCATATACGGTATTCTCGCCTTCTCATACTTGTTTTCCTCTTCCTCACAGTCTTCGCCCGGTTTCGTTTTCGTTTGTGTTGAACTTTGTTTTATTTATTTATTTATTTATTGTTTCTTTTTCGCTAGATTTAATCGTCAACTATACAAACACACAAGCATGCCCAAGAGTGAGGCAGAGTGAGAGAGAAAGAGAGAGTCGCTCATTGTTTTCGCTTTAAATAAATTCTTTGCGATTTGTTGCCAAATTTTGGGATATATTATCTGATATGTTGTTTTTTATGGAATGCTCTGGAATTTTCTTGAAATTCATATTTGTGTTCTAATTTATCTTTGCGAGTTGATTCTTAAAATGCAGACTTGCTATAAATTTATGGCATGATCGATCATTTCTATTTGCGGCGGAAATCTGTTTCCTGTATTCTAGAAAATAAGTAACGTTACTTGTATGTTTATAATTTAACTTCAACAGCGACCCTCGCTTGCAATCGTTCTTGCTCTCTCCCTCTCTCTTTGCTGCTGCCTTCTCACTTTCCCTTTCACTGGCTGTGTTTATGCAGCTGTTGTGCTGAACTATTTATAAATTCATTAACACACTTCATTCACAACAACACTGCGCGGCTGCTTTTAATTTAGAGCAAGTCTGTTGCTTCTAATTAATGCATAAATAATGCATAATCACACCCAATCCATCATTATCTCGTCATTTCGTATTTGTTTACATTTCCCTTGCTCGCTTCCCCTTCGTTGGCTTCCCTCCCCCCGTCACAGATAAGACACTGCAAAAGTTTACTTCAAGTGGAATTTTGCTTGCGATAAAAGTTGACCTAGTCCCCCAACGAGTCGTGCTTAACCCTCGAGTGGCAAGCTTATCAGCGGATCATGCACTTCAGATGCACCTGACAATGAACACAAACTGCAGTTGTTATTGTTCTTCAATTTGAATAGTATTATTAATAGTCTATAATAACTTTCGTTAGCTGACGTATTTTTGGCATTATTAATCCCATAGGTATTTCACCGCTTGCATTTTGTTGACTTTGCCCTTGCGATTCTCTCCGGATGATTCAGTTTTCGCATGTTGCGACTTTTACTTGAAAATCAATAATGACGCGTACTGTGAACCCCGCTCTCTACCCCCTTGACATGAGCATTGTCTAGACTCGGCGTCATTATCAAGTTTTACTTGTTTATTTTATGATTTTTATAATACTCTCTGCAGCAAGCGTTGA
This sequence comes from Drosophila formosana, assembly GCA_035045625.1. Lineage (NCBI taxonomy): Eukaryota > Metazoa > Arthropoda > Insecta > Diptera > Drosophilidae > Drosophila > Drosophila formosana. Next base: position 2,173,276 of record JAWNOW010000030.1, read on the forward strand.
GGGATTGTCGCTATATAAACCAATTGATATGTTCGAAATTTTTGCATTTGTGTTTCCTCTGGGACTATATTTTTATTGTTTGTTTTTCTTTGAAATATAGACATTCTGAATATTAGTATGAAAAATGTCCCCAAAATTGTGATATATCGATTAAGTATATATATTAAGTATATATTAAGTACTGAATATGAGTAACATTAAAACAATTAATAATTGTTCGTATCAACAGCTTTGGTCTGAGATATTTTTGAGTATTTTTAAGGTGCTTTTTTAAGTCTATTTTTCAACTCTAATTTTTTTTTAAATTATATATTTGACAAGTAGGCTTTGCTTTTTAGATGGGATTCCTTGAATGATGATTCCCGTCAGATGTCATTTAAGTTCGAGAAGCCGTACGTGAAGATTCCAATTCTGCTTTTTTGTTTTTTTCAAGACAAAAATTATTATTTTCGTATTAAGAAAACAAAATGTCATTAGAACAGGACAATTCTTTAGTTGTGGCCCAGGAGTTGGCTGCAACAGCAGAAGAGGAAAAGTCGGAAGGTGATAATGCGAACTCGGGTGATGGCAAAGCGGAGCTGGACATTGTGATCAACAATGTGGTGTGCTCCTTTAGTGTGAAGTGTCATCTCAACCTGCACGACATAGCGCTAAATGGCGTCAATGTGGAGTACAGGCGAGAGAACTCGATGCTCACAATGCGTTTGCGTCGTCCTTATACCACAGCTTCGATATGGTCTTCTGGGAAAATAACTTGCACGGGCGCCACGTCGGAGGTGGATGCCAAGATTGCGGCGCGTCGCTATGCACGAAACTTGCAGAAACTGGGATTCCCCGTGGGCTTCCACAACTTTCGCATCTACAATGTGCTGGGCACCTGCACCATGCCCTGGGCCATTCGCATTGTGCAGTTCTCGGAGTGGCATCGCAGCAACGCCAGCTACGAGCCGGAGTTGCATCCGGGTGTAACCTACCGGATGAGCGATCCCACTGCCACGCTGAAGATCTTCTCGACGGGCAGCATCACGGTGACGGCTCAAAACGTTGCCACTGTCGATTTGGCCATTCAACGCATCTACGACTTGGTCTACGAGTTTCGCAATGACAGCAATCGCAAGGAGGAAGCACTGCTAAAGGATCGCTTGTCCAAGACGCCAAGGCAACCAACACTCGGTGCTCCGCGCATTGCATCGACCACATGGCGTCCCAAGCCGCAGGCACTTTCGTCCATGAAGTTCCTCGACACCATTTCAAATACAAAGGGATCGGAGACCAACACTACGAACACCGTCACCGTGACCAGTAATTCTTGTGGAAGCGTTGAGACCATCTTCTCCAATGCTCGTCGCAGGGCCACCGAGCGTTGGGTCACCAAATTGCAAGAGAAACAAACCCGTTTCACTGATTCCACCACCTTTGCCAAGACCCCTTCATTCAATCGCACAAGCGGTGTCATCAAGACGCCCATGAAGCCACTGTTCCCCTTTAACAGGCAACTAAATCCAAACAACTTCCAGAATCCAAATGTCCTGACAAGAGCTGTAACGAACTTCCCTCCAGCTAATGTCACAACTGCGACTCCAGCTACAAACCCAACCTTAGGTGCTTCTTCGAGTATTCAATCGATGGATCCAGCGGACTTTGAAGTGGACGATGTCATTGAGGAGATCGACGGGGACGACATGGACTGGCAGATTTAAAACTGCGCGCTTATGTCTTCAAGCTTTCTAGTTTTATTGCACTTGATACTCATTATTCTAAGCATTAAAAATTATTATGATATTTCTTGACTTATGCTTTGCGGGTAATTAATCTTTTGTGCAATGTATTTTTATTTCAAGTAGAAACAATTATTATTGTGTATGCTGCGTATATTTGTGGCTTTTTATTGAGCTCATTTTGCATTAACAGATGTTTGTGTTCGAAACGATTTGTTGATTGGATCAAAGTTCAGGTCTTTGATGCCATTAATCGGCCATTGGCAGCATCCTCAATTCAACTGCACCATGTGAGATATTTGTCTAGTTTATACAAACATTTGTTTTTATTAGCGGATATCTACTTTTGCCTTTGCACTGAATTGTCTTTATCCATCGCTTTCGCAGTACTTATTTTGATTGGCTGTTATCTATAATGAATTGCGAATGGCTATGAATATCTATCATTGGGCAATTCTACAATATATAAGCCCTAAAGACCCATCATTTTGCTGACAATGCACAATTTGTAGCATTTATCAAAGTCGTTGCTTGCCTTATTTCTATTTCCACTCTTTTTTTTTTTTTGCGATTTTCTCATTTGCAGTAAACAAACAGAGTGTAGTTGCAATTAGTTTGCCCCAGCTGGCCCAGTTCGCTGTGAGCCTGGCCAACAGCTTTCACTGTCAACGTTAAAAGTCATTTACCACGCTCCCCATTTTCTGCCAAGCTCATGTTCGTCTCTTACCTTTCAGTTGGCCAAAAAGTTGGCAAGCCAAGTTTGTGCTACGGTCAGTTCAGTTCAGTGCAGTGCAGTTCCATTCTATTGGCCAACCCCAACAACAATGGCAATAACATCATCAACGTGAGCAACTCGAAATATTTGCAACATTTGCATCGGTTGGCAACCCATTGAGGCGTGCGCCTAAAAATGCGCCCTCAACATTATTGCAGGGCTCACTACGTCTATATATATATACATATATTGATATACCATACACCACACATATAGTATAGGTATGAGCAGAATATATGGATTGGTCGGGTAGTCGGGTAGTTGGTTAGCAGCTTGGGGTAGTTGGGCCGAAGGTGGGGGCAACCACATTTATAAAACTGCAACAGCTGCAGTTATTTTTCAGCTTGTTTGTTGTCATTGATGCCGCTGCAATTTTGATATCCACGAACCGAGTATTTTAGCTGTGCTATTAAATATGCAACACGTGCTGGCAATTGTCTTCAATATGTTGGCATAATGTTTATATATAATTTAAAATGTATTCTCAGCAATTCCTGAATTTCTATCATTTACACCCAAGTATATTATTTGCTTGATTCATTTCTAATGTAATAAAATAATATTCCTCAATAAAAATATACTCGTAAATTTGTAATTAAATTCTGTATGTTATAAAATTACATTTGTTAAGAATAGTTATATCTGAAAATATTATACTTTTACTCTTCCCTTCACTGGATTTAAGGGTATTTAAATTTCGACTTATCAAATGCGTCTTGTTCTTATTTGCTTTGCCTTTATGTGTGCTTCCGTTTCAGTTCAATGCAAGATATTTGATTTTCGATTTCTAAATAAAACGAAAAATTGCAAATGAATTCAAATTTGATTTGGTCGTTTGGGAAAATGTTTTCCATTTCTCTAAATGATGGTGTGGAGTGGTTTTTGCTTATTTGATGACCATCCTATTCAACTATATTCGCAACTTCTATTGAGATGCGAATATTTAGGGTTTTCAAACACTTACTTTTTTCCAGCATCTTTCATTCATTTCGAGTTGCATTTTTGTGAGGCCTTGAACTACTTCCTTTAACGATGCTAACACGATGCTCCGACGCGCCTAAAAAGACTTAACTGAATTTATTTCTCTCTGCTTATCTACAGCTGTACCAACTGCCCGACCTCCTCTTTGTCCACACCTGCCCCTGTCTATGTTTTTTTTTTAATTTGTGAACCAGGTAGATGGACACGGCCTTCTGGACAGCAGCTGCTGTTGGTTGTGCTGTTGTTACCTGTTTCAGATGGTTCTCTGGCAGTTTTTGGCATTTACTAGAGCCACAAACATTTTGGATAGTAATCCAACAAATGCTGCGGGGCCTCAGCTCAAACGAATTCCTTCTCCGCATTCAGTGCGTTGTTTCAGTTGCGTCATCGCTCACGGAAATGAACACAAATGTAGCATACACCACATATGTATATATATATATTTTATATATATATATATGTTGTAGCTACATATGTTACGCGCTTACAGATAGCAGCTTTGAAACAGCGTCGAAAATGTTCAAGTCTGGTTTTCTAAATGTGCCTTTTTTTGTGTTTTAGTCATTTGCCGGCTAGTCGCAAACTCGTTCTGCTAATGTTCTATTACAATCTCATCTCATTTTTTGTTCTTTTTTTTTTTGTTTTGTGGAGAAGCAGGGTGTTATAAGTTTGTGTCGGCTAAAATTAAAACTCAAGCTGATTTACATATGTAAAAGTCTGTTTTATAAAATCTTTTCGAGAAAGAGGAGTGGTGACTCTAAGAAATCTAGTCATAAATTTTTGTAACTTTAATAACTAACATAGTTGTTAATTTTACAGCTACGCCGTTGAAATACATCTTTTTGTTTTTTTTGTTGGATTAAGTTTAAAATTGAAGTCAAAATCTCTGCTTTCGAAACGCGACAAAAAGTCCTTTCATCTTAGTAACTTATGATCTTTTCGTTAATTAATTAATATTCATTTTCTTACATCGCACATTCAGTATTTTCAACGATTATAGTTCACTACCAAACTTGAACTATTCACTCTTAGCACAATATCTCAGTTTTTTATCTTAATTATATTATTATTATTATTCACTTAATGCCGTAGACCACATAAAACACTTTTAACAAGATAAACTCTTCACTTGAATTTTCTCACAATTTGCTCTTTGTTCAGATAGCTATATTGTTGTCCAACATGTTGTCATCGTCTTTAATCTTTTCCTCTGGAACCTTCCAATCGCAAAGAGCAGGAAACTTTTTGCTGACAGGATCTGCGCACTTAGAAGCCATCGGTCCCGTCTCATAGATGGGTTCGTTGTAGATATTGTTGTAGTCGTAGTTGCAGGTCAACATGAACAGGAATTTGTTGTCTTCCGGCTCCAAGAACTTGACACCAGCACAGCCCACTCGACGCACCTGATCCCCGACTAGCATGGTGAAGTGTCCGATCTTCTTGCTGCAGTAAAGCGATTGATTGATTTAATTGTTATAGTTACATACGTCTAAACCTCCGACTCACCCCTCTGGGTGCGTGTGGTAGCTGTCGATGTAGCTCTGATTGGCGTCCTTGTACTCCTTGAACCAGTCCAAGACGAACGTCTTCATGCGCCTGGAGTGCGACTTGAAGTCGCGTCCAATCCAGAAGTAGCCAATATTCTGGCCACTGAACTTGAAGCGCGGCGTATTCCGGCACTTGTCGTGGGCAAAGCGACAACGCTTCGCATGCAGCTCGGCCATGTGCTCCAGCTCCTTGTCCCACTTGAGCATGGGCATCTGCGAGGCTGGCGCGTATCCTTCGACGCCTCCCTCGGCGACTTTGTCGCGCACCAGATTGTGCATGTCCAGCAGTAGTTGGCGGCGTCGTGTGGTCATATAGAGTAGCTTGGGACTGGCACCACAATCCTCTCCGAAACTGCCATTGTTGCCGCAGGCCGTGTTCGTCTCCTGGAGCACATGGCTGCCATTGTAGAATTCGCACAAGGATGGCTCACAATAGTCTCCGCCGGCAGCGATTACTGGATTATTGAAAAGCTGTGCTATAACTACAATTAATAACAGCAGCATTGCCCTGGGCAAGCAATCAAAGGTGCACTTGTCTAATAGCAAACTCGGCATTGCGACAGTCAGTCAGCAACTGAGCTCTGGCCGTGAATAAATTTTGTCTTATGAATTGAATTGGTCTGGTCAGCGGTTGAGGCTGAGACTGAGACTGAGACGTCGCTGCCGTTGGCGTCGTCGCGGCGTCAGCAGGGTTGAAGATTTGCATTGCGATCCCTCGCAGCTTTATATGCTAATACCCTTTCATCTCGAAAAGAAATAAATAACGAATTAGGGAAGGGCAGACGGTGACTAACTTTCAAGAACTTCGACAAAGTTGATGGCTTGTTACTCTATGCTGCAAACTCTTGGGGATCCTGAAGTTTTAAAGAAATAAATTTTAATTTTATTTATTTTTTTACAAAATTGTGTTTAATACAAAAATTCTAATATATTCTAAGAATAAAAAAGGATCTTATAAAAAACAGCTAGACTGATTTGAACTAGAAATTTTAATATAATATGAACTTATCAAAAAATGACATTGGAAACCCTTGAACTAGTTCAAACATTTAGAATATTTCTAAATTGATTTAAATACCAAATTGATTTAATTTGTCTAATACATTATATATTTTATTTATAATATATAGAATTAAATATTCTGTATAATTAGTTGAAGCTGTTGCAGCCCTGGTTTTTGTACTTTCTTGTGCAGAACAGTCGTAGTACTATCGTCTTCCGGACTTTTGTTGTGCATTAGCAAACAGGTTTTTGACTGCTGCCCATCACCCAGCGCAATATATTGGGTTTTATGTAAATGGTGTAATCAAGCACTAACTGTGGGAAAAATGCTCGCTTCAAGGCAACTACAATGGCGATAAGTAGGCGTGTTGGGGATTAATTGTTCACTCCGCGGAGTCAGCGAATAATTGATGCTGGTAGTTAACAGGTTCAGGCGAAAAGTGATCGACCATTAGATACTCATCAACTAATTTAAATTCAAACTAATCTTTATCTCAAAATAAGAAATATTAATTCAAACTAATCTTTATCTCAAAATAAGAAATATTGCTACTAAATTTAAAAAAATAATAACTTTAATGGCGGTGAGATATAGATGTTTGAAAGCACGGACGGATAGACAGATAGAGTATTACAAGGTCTAAGATGTTACAGACATTGCCACCAAGTGACTAGACTCTTCTGCCTTTTGGGATAGCGAGTATAAAACGCAGAAGCAAATTAGAAAATCCATTTGAAAGAAACGTGCTTTGAAGCTAATCGTCACTAATTATAATAACAATGCTTGGCCATTTATTAATTGTTAATAACAGCACATGTATGAGCCAAAGAATTATGCAAAACCATGCAATCACCGAGAAGAGTAATCAAACTCTGATGTGGCTTTTAAGGTGTATTAAGTATTTTTAATATTATTACCCTTGGCAGTGGTCATACGGTAAAAATAAGAAGATGATAATCTCCGGCATGCAGAGACCGTCATACTCTTACTCTCCGTGGAAGATCATAAATATCGAGGGGGCTTTTAGAAACCGCAAACAATAACAAAGAATTGCGTCTTTTCAAATTCTGCATATCATTGAAGATTCATTCACCTTGAATCTACTTATCTCCCGAATTGGCTAGAACTTGCATTTTGACCTATATAAACCAGAATATTTTGATTATTCCCAGAATATATTAACACATCACATAAATTAAATAGTTACCTAGTATCACCTAGTCGATCCCACATTAGTTGAGTGTGTCCTCATTTTATATCGCACGTTTTTAATTGTTTTAATTAAGTGGCAAATTTATCGCAATTCATATTTATGAATTGACATTTTCGTCACTATTCTAAGATCTCTTGACGGCTTATCAAAGTCTCTTATAGCTTGTGACTTTGTATAATATCTGTCTAGATCTATATGTATGTATGTGGGTGGCAATCGTAATTGAGTTAGCAAGTCTTTATGCTGTATAGAGACACATTTGTCGGGGCGTCGTTGACTTCTCATGCGTGAATCTCGCTTTGAAGGCCGTGAGAGAATTCTCAGTTTTAGTTTTCGGCAACGCCTCAATGCGTACGTTCTCTGTGCAAATTCTTCACATTTATGTCAGCATTTATTCGCAAACATTACAACATATACATATATTGTAAGTATTGTGGATGCTAGTCGATATGCCTGGGAGATCTCTCCAAGATCCAAGTGCTCAATGACGCGTTCGCTGCTTTTTGCAAAGCTTCGTCGCCACTCAGCAATTCACAGAGCACATTTCATTTATAGTACTTGCTTATTCAGAATATATGCAGGGGAAAATTATTCAAGATAAGCGATTGGGCTCGCGTAATATTTGCACAGTATTTTAAATGCTAAGGTTCTATTTTGAAAATGCTGAGAAATATTATCAATGAGCTGGGAACTCTGCCAGACAGTAAACAAATTATATGCCATATATTAAAATAAAAAGTTGCACCGATTACATTACTCATTCTACAATGACCTCATTTTGAATCTTTTAGCCCTCATTCACAGAGGGTAACTTTTAGTCAAGCAAACTTTTAGACAACTCCTAAGGTTAGAATCTGCTTTAATTTTCACACACTTAGCATTAATAATGCTGCGGTTCAGCTAAACGATATCACTTAAAATACCCTTACTGAGCTGCTTAAAATAATTAGTATAATTATTTGATTATAAATAGCATAATCTGGTTGTACTCCATTTTTTCTATTTTATTCTTCGTTGTGCTTAAGTATGATTCATAATCTGAGAAGTGTTTCTTTTATTTTAATGCATATAAATTTGGATTATTTTTTCAGACCTGTGTAAAACTGATTCTTTTTCTTCAGTTGCTCTCTCGAATACTTAGCCATAATTTATACGCTTACGCAAATATCAGCTGAAAACTCAAAAGCAATTTGAATTTATTATCCAATCTTCAAATGCATTTGCAAGTCGCCTCGTGCTCCAGCCAGACAAAACGCTATCAGCGTTTTTACAGACAAGACATTTGCCATAACCCTTCGCTTACTTCCCTTCCCTTTGCTGCTCTGCGCCTCTTTATTAGCATCTTTATTTCCATGTCTGGCGACCACTTGAACTTTGTCTGTGCACCGCCAACTTTTGACATTATATGTGTGTATAGTTTGCACTTGCAACTTGAATGCACTTGACAAAGTTCTTGGCGGTACGGCGCGGTGAGGTGCGGGGCACGCTTTAAAGTGGCCAATCAGGAAGCATATCCACCCTGCAGCCCGTTAGGCAGGTGGCGCCATCTAGCGGCTGGCTACCCTTACCAGCGAGCTATCCCTGAGATCCGCGTGTCTACTGACCATTAATTTCACATTAATTACCATCGTCACAGACTAGCGCGCTTTGCTTTATTTTGTACCCTGTACGAAATGGATAAAGGGTATTTGCGACTATTTGGAAATTTTATTTAGATATTATTTAAATCAAATTCTATAGGACAATAATATATTCAGAGCAACTGAGACCTATCTTACTTATAATTACTACTTAAACCTATGAACTCCATATTAAATAACTCTTCTACAAATTAGGGTCAACGAATTACACCAGCATTTGACTAGATTGAATTGACCATTTATTTGCTAGATATTCACAGGATATTATGTTGTCAACCCAAGTTGCTTTGCGACTGCTTTGACTAGTTTTATTTTTGTAGTTTGGCCGATTGTAAAACGTCGTAATCTGTGGATTATTGGGCCAGCTGATGGTTCGTTTTAAGAGCTCCCTTCGGCTATTTATAGCTGAAACATTTGCTCCCGGGTTTTTTGTTATGTTCGCAATTGTATCGTTCCGGGTTACTGCGACAATATTGATGCATAGCCCGCCAGTTTGCGGGGGCAGTGTTTTTTTTTTTGTACTGACATGTCACGCGTTTTGCTTTTTAATCTACTTTGACTGGTGACGTCATGCGTGGTCATGCCAATGGCCAATGGAATGATTGTCAATGTCAATACACTGCCACGACTACACACTATAGTACTTTGGCCATTGTTAAACCCTTGCCGAGACGTTGGTGGGGTGAACTCGCCAATGAACTCGCCAACTGACCCGGCTGCTGACCTAACGCTGTCGAAAGTGACACGCAACGGCAGCGCCAAAGAAATTCCAGTTCAGACACAATTTTCAAACAATGTGCAACCAATTTTCATAGCAATTAAAATAAAACTGCCAAGAAGTTGTGTATCTCCAGAGAGGGAGAATAAGAGAGCGATTCGGTGTGAGGTCAACGACAGTTCAAAGTGCCACGAAGTGTTCCATTCTTGGTATCGAAACTTATACTTGGTTTAATTCAATTAAAGCGAATGCATCGTTAAGTAAAATGGGGTGAAAAATTGATATAAATTGTGTGTGTCATAAATCTCCGTATTTCCCCATGTAATACCCACTAATTGTGCAATGAGGCGAGGCAAGCTGGCCAAGATTTGGGTCAGTCTGTGGTCTTGCAGTATGGTGCATGCAACGAGCTTGCATTTTGGGGCAAGTGTGTCATCGTGGGGCGCCTTTATATTACGTATACGTAAATTTCACTAGGGAAATTAATTTCAAAGTGGTTACGCCCCTTGTTACGCCCCCTCTTGCCCCCCACCCCCGTGTCCCGTGTCGTGTCACATAAAGCGAGCTAATGGCCCGGCAAGCTGCGTCTACGCCTTTGCCTCACTCAAACTGACAGAGCGATGGACAAATGGGGAGAGACGGACGGGCAAAATGCATATCGCTTGCTGCTAGCTGCTCTTGGCCTACATTTATCTTTTTGGCCGCCTCCCACGACTGCACAGTGGGGCAAATAATATTTCAATCAGCTCCGACACAAAACAATCTTCAATTTGCACACACAATTTTTGACTTCTCAATTTTAATATTTTGGCACTGTTGCTTGGTTAAAGAATAGGGCTAAACTTCTTGTTCACTTCATAGTTCACCTACTCCAAATGAACTACTCATAGAATTATAAAAAGTGGATATAAAAATAGTATAATTAATTATTGCATTATGATTGCAAATACTCATAAAAATAGTATTAATGTACAAGGTCTTAAAATGCAAGGTGTTAGAGACTAGCGCCCTAATTTATAAGCTTTGCTAGGTATAACTGAATAAAATGTGTTCCAACCTGTCCACTGTGCGCTCCCTGTTGGTAGCATATAAATTTGCAGTAACTGTAGGGCAAGTGCACAGCTGGATGGACTAGAATGGCGAGGTAGAATATTGCACATACGACATGTGTTGCGCTTTGACTGTTGATGTCAGTGGCCCATTAAGAGGGACCACGTTGCCCCATTGACAAACAATTTGGCTGATGCATTTGGACATCATTTTCATGGTCTCGCATCGCTTATCGCACTCCAGTTGCAGTTCACAGTTCACAGTTTGTCAGTTAGCCAGTTTGCCAGTTAGCCAGTTTACCAGTTGTAGGTTGGCACGTGTTGAACGCGGTTTTCCGTGTGGTATATAAGTAGAGTGTACTCCTTGTTTTAATTTATTAAAAGGACACGTACTAAACGCATGCTCAATGCTGACTCTTCACAATTTCGCAATTACTACGCCCAGTTAAATGTCGCCAGGACATAACAAAGTGAATTTTAATGGCGCCTAATAGCCCGGCCAGCAGCAACTGGCAAATGTCATGGAAATGAGCCAAGTTTGTCGCAAGTGCGAGTTGAGGACACACCTGACGTGACGCTGGCGCATCCCTTTCACATTTCATTTCATTTCATTTTTTGGACTGTCATAAAAAGACAACGTTGGTCATTTTATGTAGAATTCTCTAACTACAGCGTAATTTGATTAGATGGCTGTTACCCGGCGCCATCCAACATACTTGCGACCATCCATCTTCATATATCTTAGCTGGGCTGGCCAACGACATTAGTTTTTTACTACCATTTTCAGCTGGCTCCCGGTGACACGCAACAGTTTCTTTTTTGTGTGCTCCCTGCCACAGCCATTTGAGGAATGTGTCAATGACAGTCGACTGTCAAATGAGTGTCAGCGTGGCAGGTGGCCTATGGATTATGACCTGACATTAACATGAAGCCAGTCGGGCAATAGATAAATGGGCACGTCAACAGGTCCAACAACTAACGGCTCGAAAAAAGAGCGTGGAATAGTTTAGTTAACCGTAATAAGTTTGCATTAGTCTAAGTAGCATTTGAAATGTGAGTCGGGCAACAAGAGTTCATTGCGGTAAAGAAAACAAAAGGGGTTGTAGTTTGTAGTCAGAAGTTGGGGATGAGGAAACAACTAGCAACTAGCAGAAAGGTTGTAGTTCAAAGATTACGTATACGCATTTAGCACTATTTTTCTTGAGCGTCAGGCAACAGCAAAACAAGTGCTTGCGATATTTGAATCATGAACACATGTTAATTGGCATATAGAGTCGTTAAAACGTACAGACAGTATTACAAGCACTCAAATGTTATGCACATTAAGTATACGACACATGGGACGACTGTCTGCCGTCTGTTTGCCATGCGATGAAGTAAATCCTAAATGTTGATTTCAAGCAATTTAATAATATTGCATTCCACCCACAACTTGTTGTGGCTTCTGTGTGTGACTTGACAACGACGAAGATGCCAATGAAATGTCCAATGCAAAATGTGTGCCAAGTAAACAAGACGAGAAACAAGTCAACGAAACAAATATAAATGCAGTGCACTGAATGTGCAATTTGAGGAGAGGCCAGAAGTACTCAGTAAATAAATAATTAAATTATTAAATAAAATGTAATTATATTTATTACTTTTAAGCTACCCCCACAAACCCCATTCTAGGGTATACAAATGCCTGTTTATACTTTAATCAAAACGCAACCGAAATAAACATTCTAGTTGAAATTGTAATCGCATTAGCAACAAGCCAAATAATCATTGGCTGCTGATAGAAAACATCTGGCGAACCGCAGAGAACACAAGCCAAATAGCACATTATATCATATTGAATACCGTATATAGCCTATATCATACGCATACATATTTAAGTAGCCGTCTATGCTGTTCATAGGCAAATGCGATGCGTGCTCGGCAAATGAATTGCTGCCAAATAACACGCATCAAGTCAGACATCACTTTGGCATTTCGTCGTATAAATTTCTAAGTGGTTTCTGGGGGCCTGGGGGAATTGGTGGCATATGGGAAGGGACTGGGAAATCGGGGCCATTGTTATGATTACACGGCCTAACGACAATGTGACTCCAGCAGCAGTCGAAGCGCAACACGTGCCTCATGGTCTTGCCACTGCCACACCCGCTTGAAGTTCACATCTGGACACATACTTTGTCCGACTCTATGCAGATAATTGTGCATATATAAATACATTTGTGTGTACGAGTATATTGGATTAATCATAGTCAGATTGACAGCATTTCAGCAAAAGTTGCGATGATGCAATAAACTTGTTTTATTCTCATTTCGTTTTGGGAAAAATTACTATACAAAAATATGTGTGTTGGAATTTCTAACCACAGATGAATTATGTGTGTTTAATATGAAATATGAATTTGATAAGCAATAGGGGAAAAGGCGACGGAGAGAGTAATTAATTGAGCAAGATGAGTCATTGTGAAGATAGGCTTTGCTCTTACACATAATTGAATATATTTATTCTTGAAAGATCTTAAAACTACGACTATTGAGGGTTGCCCAGACTCTATCTATAGCAGCGGCATTCTTTAAATAACAATTCGTATGCTCGGCATTTGTTTAAATAGTTTTTCGACACAACACTTTCCTGATAACCTATATTTAGAATTGGGACACGAACAGACACCTTGACATATATTGTCGTTAACATTTAGCACAAATGATTCAGTGAAATACGCATATATTTTCAGTTAATTAATTAAGTGCTAATATCGCGTTTATAAATAATTTTCTAAATGAAAAGCTAATGTATTAAAGTAGTTTTCCTACAATGTGACATTACCACTAGTTTATGCAAATGGCAGATTTCATTTTCTGAAAGTACAATCAACAGTTGTGCAATATGAATTTAGAGCTTGTCGAAATACTCTTTGAAATATTTATACAATCTGAAATGACCATCAGCAAAGTAGTTATTTATATGTATATTTAGTGTAATGATGCTTTTTTCTGGCTGGCTGTATTTTGAACAGCTTTATCTCTTGAGTGCTCATTTACTTTTAGCTGGCAGTGTGTTAGTGTGTGCCGCACCCACAGTGTGTCTCATTATTGCGCCATTAGATGTCTGCTTGCCTACTACTAAACTACTTTTTCATATGCCTACTACTTTTTATGAGCACTCGTAATGCCGGCAGCTTTTGCTACTTTTTTCCACTGTTTCTATATATGTTTTTTTTTTGGGGCTCTGTCTAGTCGCCGTCTGTTTGTCTAAATGTGTTGGATGCGAGGGAGAGCCCGGGAGAGGGAAGTCGACAGTTGGTTGCTTGGCACTTGAGCTTTGCCGGTCGCCCACTCGCTGTGCTCTCCCTTTCCCGCTCTCTCGCTCTCTCGCTCTCTCGCTCTCTTGCGCCTATTTGGCTATGTCTGTGTGTGTGAGTGTTTTGTTGTTGCTTTGTGCTCTCTCATTAGCCCATATTATGTTGATGTGTTTGAATGGAGACGTCGTCGTTGACGTTGGCATTTGGCATGCAAAGCGGAACACACAAACACTCACACCTTTGAGGCGCATTTTGTATGTGTCTGTGTTGGTGTGTGAGTTTGTTGTTCATTGTTGTTCTTTTTAGCGAGAAAATTGAGGAATTATAAACTTTTGTTCATGCCAAATGACGTCATGGTTTGCTGATTGCGAGTATTCGGCTTTGTGTTTGTTCTTTTTTAATTTTTGATTTTTACTGAATTTAATGCTTGTGCGCTTATAAATACTATTTGAAATAAACTTTCACTTTTTCAATGGGCATTTATTTTGTAATCGAAATAAAATTCTTTCATAATGCAAATGCATTTCTAATTTTAATTTTGAATTTATCTCATAATTTGTATGTGTCTAATTTGTTATTTTAAATAAACTTTCACTTTTTTTAAAATAAGCTTTGTGATGGCATTTTGTATTATATTCAAAATAAATTCTCTTCTTAACAATTTGTCGAATAAATTTATTTTGAATAAAGTGTCCCTTCTTTAGAAGTATAAATTTTAGAGAATGATTTTTTTCAAACACAATTTGGTCGTAGTGCAATTCTTGTTTAAATTTTTCATGTTATCTTAGAAATTGACTATAACAATTTTGCTGTCATACTTTTCAAGAAAACTCTTTCAACTTTTATGCATAGCGAAGATTATTTTATAAATCACAAATATTATAAAGTCTTGTTATTTCAGTGGAAAACTTTTATGTGAAACGTCTGTTTATTGTCATTTGCAAAGTTTCTTTAATAGTTGTTCAATTTGTTTGAATTCCTTGCACATCCCATCAAGTTTCTCTCTAACATGTCGATATATGTATGTATGTATGTATATTTATCTCGTAACTTTCGCTCGTCATCCACTTGTTGGGCTTCTAATGTGTTCCGTTTTCGCCGTCTAAAACAAATTTTGCAGGCATTATCGTAAGGACATGCAAATAAATGCCTCATAATGTGCCATTGAATGTCGATTACACACGTTTATCCATGTCCTCCGCCCATCCCCTCATTCCCGCTCTCCCGCTCTCTCTCTCTCTTGTCTCTGTCGGCGAAGTCAAGCCATGAAATGGCGCACAATTGCGCGACTAATAACGGCGCCTGGAGGCCAATCCCCGGCAGGCAGGCAGGCAGGCAGGCAGGGAGGCAGGCAGGCGAGAGCGGAAAAGGAAAATTGAAACTAACCCAACCCAAGTTAGAATGGCGTGTGACTGCTGTGTCTTTATGGCCGCCAGACGGTGGTCCTGCCACGCCCACAAATTGCAACTGTCTGTGTGTGTGTGAGTGTGTGCGTTTATCGCGTCCACACCCAACTCTCGGCTGCCAAAACTGTTTGCAGTTCTTACCGTTTTGTCGTGGCTGTTCTTTAGTTGTAATTAAAACCAACTTAATGTTTATAAGTCAAAGATTAAAAAAGTTGCCCTTAAAGAGGGCGAAGGGAAGGGCAGTGCAGAGGGCAGAGGGAGGCGCAGCCACTTGCTTGGCTGCACTTTTTGCTTTTTCTTGCTTTTGTTGTTGCTGTTGCTGCCTCTTGTCAGTTGCCATTAGGCGCGACATGTTCTGACAGTTGCCACCACCGCCCCAAAGAGGACGCCACAGTCGCGTACGCGCAGTTGACGTCGCCTTATCTAATATAATTTCTAATTTATTTTCCCGTTTTTCGCTCCAGCTGCGCTGCGCTGCGTCCTCACACAGCGGTGGCCAAACAAATTGCAGCTACTCTGAAGCGCCTGCAAGTTTTATGAATGAGTCGGACCCGGACTTGGGGCACAGGATCAGCAGCAGCCACAACGTGAATAGCAGCAGCAGCAGTTGTCGGAGTCGCAGTCTCTCATCACAATGGCCTTCAGCTATGCCTGCCTCGTGCTGCAGCGCGTTGTCGTGCCGGCGGTCCTGGTGCTGGGTAAGTAGCAACAACATATTATAGTATATTTAAACTATATATTGACCATATTCAACAGTAATAAAGTATCCTTTATGCAATATTAGATGTGTGCAGAATTTGTTTAAATTTAAGAACAATTTGCTTACACCTTTTCATTTGTTTAGGCAACTTAAGTTAACAGTCGATAGAAGAAACCCAATTTTAAATTAAAACAAGCTAGCTTAATATAAAAATCCGGAAAAAAACATTAAAAAAAGGCTGACGTTACTGAAATTCCGAATTCGTGAACATTTATCCATTTATTTAACTATTTATTTGTATTTAACAGGAATTCAAATAATTAACAAGCATATAAGAAATTGCTTATTTTTATGTATTGATCACTCTATAGAATTTACAGAACTTTGTAATACATTAATAGCTATGTCTTTGTTTAGATAAATGTAAAATTCTTAAAACAAACAGAAAGTAAAGTTGCCTATAAATATTTTTTTTTATTATTAAGTTAAATAATTTACCAAATAAAATGTAATATGAATTAAAATGAAGTAGAAATGAAAATCCAACAAAATTGAAAAGTAAAAAACAAATCAAACAAAAGTATTGTAAAGTACAAATATAAATAATATAATATAATAAACAAATATAAATAAACAAATCAAACAAAAGAATTGTAAACTACAAATATAAAATTATAAATAACAATTTCGAAATGTGAATAATCCCAGTATCATTCTGTTTCTCACTTGATTTTCTTTCCCTTCACTCTCTTTGCAGCATCGCTCATGCGACCGGTGGGCATCTCGTTCGTGTACCTGCTAATGTTCTTCATGTCGCCCTTTGTGCCGCTGGCCACACGTCGCAACTTCAAGGGCTCTGTGACCGCCTTCTTTATCATTCTGCTCGCGCTGAGCACTCTCGTCCTGCTTGGCCACATTGCTCTCCAGGTGCTGGCAGTCAGCACCGCCCTGCCCATCTACAATTGCTCCTTCAGCGAGCGTCTGCTGCGGCACATCGGGTTCATGAGCTTCGTGGATCTGCGGTGAGTACAAAAGCAAAGTGCTCGACTTCTCTGTGAACTTTCAAATGAATTACTGGTGAATGAAATTTAATATATCAATCTAAGAAAATAAAAACAGAAAATAATGTAGCACCAAAGCAACTTACAAATCAAGCGTATTATGTGTCCAAAATAAAATCATATAAGTGTCAATTATAATTTAGTTTTTGGCTAATTTTATACTGCTTCTCCTACAGACCGCTGGCTATAATTGAATGGCTGGCGCCGGAGGTGCTCGTCTTGGCCACCTCTCTGGGCTCATTTCTCACCGTGAAGCGCATGGCGCTGCAAAATGTGACTGCCGAGCAGCTGGAGAACGGCGAGCTGCCCGAATCCCAGTCGGAGCAGCAGGTGAGCAGCCAGCAGGACGCGGCCAATGGCAGCGATGTGCAACAGGCGACGGCAACAACGCCTCTGCAGCAGCAACAGCAGCAGCTGCGGAAACGCGTCTCCATGATCAGCCAGCACATACACTTCGAGGGATTAATAAAAATTTGTAAGACGCAAAAAGAAAGTCTAAATTCAATGGACTTCTAAACTTTCTGCTCTTTGCAGCTCCTTTGTTCTGCCTGGCCACACTGTTCTTTGCCGCCGTGCTGCGTCCCTCGGTGCCTGGAGGCTTCTACTTCCTCATCTTTCTGCTGGCGGGCACCTACTGGGCAACCTGCCAGACTCTGCAACGGTGCGTGAGATAAAACCCTTTGTACTGACTAACTGACTGAACTATCAGGACAGTGAAAGGAAGGCTTCTATTATTTTACCACAGTCTAGTTGCTAAAATTTGTTGCACAAAATTCGAACTACAAATGCTACAAACTTTGCTACTCTCTATACAAAATCAATTCAGGCGTTGTAATTTGGCTTGTCTTTTGTGCTTTGTGCACTTTGCAGGGGCTTTGCATTGTTGCTGCGTTGCGTGATGTTTGTCCTTGTGCTGCATTCGCTGTGCATTGTTTCCTATCAGACGCCCTGGATGCAGAGCAGTCTCAATCACACCAGTCTCGCAGCACGGTAAGTGAAAAAAGTGATAGATCTGCTGTAGTGGTCGACGCTAATGACGACTTTATCCACACACAGCTTGATTGGCCTGGAGCCGCTCATCGAGTCCGATTGCGTGCCAGACATACGCATTTTGCTGTACAACAATCGCTTGTCCTTGGACTCGTATCTGAATCCGTTCGCCTTGTTCTTTGCCTACTTTGCATTGGCGTTGACCACAAAGCATCTCATCAAGCCGAGGGTAAGTGAAAATGTACATTTATGGCACTCTTGGAACTATTGTTTTTCCTTTTTTTTTATACATTATTATAACTTACCTTGGTTTAGTGCAAAACTAACATGGATTGCTCTTTTTTTGATTTTCTTCTGCTCTTCCTCTGCTGCATTTTGCTCGCATTGCATCTGGACAAAATATTCCTCTCTTGATGCTTGCCTTGAATTCGGTTTAACTCATTCTCTTATTCCTCTACCCCCCAAAAATAAAAAACAAACTTGAATTTACTTCTATTGCACGCCTACGATAAATATATTAAATATGAAAAACAAAAACATCTCACTTCGTCACTAACTCTATCACAACAAACAAACAACAAAACACTCGCTATCAGCTGGAACCGAAGCCTGCCACCGCCTTTGGACAGACACTCGAGTGCAATAACAGCAGCAACATGAACAGCAGCAACAGCAACAACACCGGCAACAAATTCAACCGACAGCTATCGCTGCTCACGTCACAGGCAACAACACGCAGCGGCGGCGTCTCCGGCTCCGGTTCCAACTCCGGAGGCCATCGCAAAGATGGCTCCGGTGTCGGTGTCAATGCCACTGTCGCTGTCGGTGCTGGAGGCGCCACAACAAGTCGCACACAACGTCTGAGTGTAAGCGTGTGTCTCTCTGCAAATGTGTGTGTCGTTGTGCGAGTGTGTGAGTGTGTGTGCGAGTGTGCTTGTGAGTGTGTAACTTTGACAGTCTGAGGGTGTTGCCAGCTGCCACGAATCAGGCGCTTGGGCTTTCGAATCTTGTGCAGCAGAGCATTGCCTAGGAAACAAGAGAGCAGCCATAACTTGTCTCCTGACTTAATACCTGTGCTAACTACACACACTAACTAACTAGTCAGCAGGAAAACTTTTCACTTTAAAGCATTCCGAAAACTTTTAGACGACACTGAAATTCTTGACCTGCTTTTATTAAATTCAAAATTTCAAAAGTATAAAGTTCACTTCTGAAATTCAATTTCTTTGTGGTGAAGGCAATAAATGTGTTGTCTTTTGTTTATTAAATTCTATTTTATCAAAAGGGTTCAAAGAAGCAAAATAGTTGGATTAGTTTATATTAATTTTGAAACTACCCATATTTAAATTATTATGCATTTTGTAAATGTAAATGTTACAGAATATAGTACATTGCATTTGAATACATTTTTAAAAGTTGAATTTAGATATTTTAAATGAATTTGTTTAAAGAGAAAAGTAATCACTAAGAGTTTTCGGAAGCGAGCTAAGTAAACCTGCAACTAATTTAATATCAAAGTAACAGACTTCATTGTAGTTGAGGAAATGAAGTATACGCCTCGTTATACACATACATAATCTATACAACTCGAGGAGCTTGGCGTCTTAAACTAATTTTTCAGTTGTTTTGCTTAATTGCCAAACAGCTGTGTAATTTAATTTTAGTCATTTCTCTTTTGTGTGTTGATCTGCGCTTTATTGCCTCTCTTAATTTCCCACTTCTTTTCTCTCTAACTCTATCTGTTGTATTTTTCTTCTGTTTGTTTTTGTTGATTTTTGTTTTTACGCTCTCTCTTTTATTACTTCTCCTGCTTTAGGTTTCTTTACGGCGTGAACAGCGTGCAACGTTAAATGAACCGACTGAGACGACGCCTGTACGTAAACTAACTCCACTATTCGCTACTAAGTCGCCTTCTCCCCCTCCAGAAACTATAACTAACCAATTGCTGATTAGCTTAGCTTTGTACAACATTCCTGTATCTATATCTATCTCTACATTATGTGTATATACCTATATCTCTCTCTCTCTATCTCTTGATCTTTAAACTGTTTCGTCATGTTGTAAATGTTAATTGTATTTGTCTAACCACGGTCGTACTATTTACTAATTGCTTTGCCTGGTAAAATCGTTCAGTTATCAGTTATATCTCATAACGTTAACCCATAGTTCTCTCTCTCTATATCTGTAACAACATTTAACCCTCAACATATATATATACTCTGCGTAAGTGCGTGTGTAATCGTATGTTTGTGAACCCTCTGGGCATAGTCTAAAACTCGTCTGTATATAGTGCAAAGATTCACCTAGTTTTGGAATAGAACTCGTACATTAACAACCGTAGCATGTAGTTGACCCCCCTTGCTCCACTCTCTTCCCTTTATCGCTCTCTCTCTCTCTATGTATATTTCACTGTATCTCTGTATATATGTTGATACTACTTGAATCTTGCGATTGCTTCATTACTCATCACATACTTGGCATTTCTTTAGCTGGTGCGTCAGAGCACTCGCAAGGCACGCACTCCTCAGGCTCTGGAGTCGACGGCACCCGCCACAACGGCGCCTAGTGGCTCACGTGGCAATGATATCCAACTGGACACCATGGAGCGTCGATCGGAGCAGGAGAATAATACCACGTCCATCCTGGATCAAATCTCATACGGCTTTGTCAGTGTTGGCGGATTTATCTATCAGAATAGCTATATATTCACCAATATACTGATGATGGTAAGTGGGAGACTGCTTATAAATTAATTACGATTAGTGAAATACACTTAGGCACTTAAACGATATTTGGACACTTTGAGATAATGTTTTACCCATTAAGTATGCTATACTTTATTTAAAACATCTTAGATATGTAGGTTTATATGGAATTGGTAATTTTTACTATTTATTAAAGCTAAATTCGAAAGCATATGAAAAAAAACGAAACACTTTGTTTTGATCTAAATAATTATTATTTCCCCAAACTTTGCATGCGAAGTGGAACCATTTGCATTAGTCGCATGCGACAAATGTGTCGCAGTCAATTCGGCTTTTTTAAACCAGACATTCAAATAATAATGACACGAATAGTTCAATTAAATAGTTATTATATTCGAAATGATTATAATATCATAAAAGCTCTACTTTTGCCTTTATTATAAGCAATATATATATTTTAAGAAATATATAAAAATAATAAATATCTATGAAATTGCACACTTTGGACTATACAAAATTAATAATGTCTCACCGAAATTTCAATTTTGCACAGTAAAAATTGGGCATTGCAATAATATGCATCTGTCGCATGCGATAAATGTGTCGCAGTCAAGTCAGCTGTGCGAAAAACAAAGCAAATCGATAGCAATAAATGGCGACAGGTTGCTCAAAGTGCAGACCAACAGTAAGAGAGAACTAAAGCAAGGCAAACACTGACCATTGACCTATTATAACGAACGCGAAATTAGAACAAATATTAGGAAAATTTGTATAGCATACTTTTGAGCGATGTGAGAAATTAACTCAACTAATATGATTGCTTTTATGTTGCTGCAGGCCTGGTCCATAGTATATCACAGCTGGCTGACCTTTGTGCTGCTGCTGTGGGCCAATGTGCTGTGGATGATACCCAATCAGCGCAAGGCCATGATGCGCTCCAGTCCATTCATTGTGCTCTACGCTGAGCTGCTGCTTGTGGCGCAATACATCTATGGCATGGATTTGAACAACAGCGAGCTGCCAACCAGGGTTTCTGTGAGTAACTTTTGCTTGGATTAATTTACGAATGTAAATGAATATTTATTTAATGCATCTCCTCTGCAGACGGCGGGCATTAATTTGCAGCAAATTGGCTTCGAACGACCCATCGAGAATCATATGCGTCCGTGTGTGCCGCTGATTGTGAAGACCGCCTTTGTGCTGATGTTCTGGGTGACGTCGCGGCAGTTCTTCAAGGAGAAGCGCGACAGACGCCGTGATAGCACACTGGCCGACATTATTGCACCGCTGCAGATAACCGTGGGTTCGGCTGGCTCCACCTACCTCATCAACGACGGCAAGAAGACCTCAAAGTTCCTAAAGAAAGCGGGCGACGTGATCAAGAATCTGCTGGTGCGCCTCTGGATCTGGCTGCTTGTGCTGGTGATCTTTTTGTGCGCCATCACGGGTGATGATATGACTGGGTTCCGCATCTGCTATATGGCATTGTTCCTATTCTTCTTGCTGGTCTTTCAATCGTCGTCCAAGGCGTGGGTCAAGATCATGTATGGCTTTTGGCTGTTCTTGATCTTCTACGCCATGTCCATATTGATATTGATCTATACATATCAATTCGATAAGTTCGACATGTACTGGAAGGACTATCTCAACGTGTCCCAAACACTGTAAGTAGTCGAGAGACTCTTCTTTATACGTCTGATTAACCATTTCTTGCTTCTTCGTTACAGTCAAGCTGATATTGGCTTGAAGCTCTACAAGACTAAGGATCTGTTCCTGCATCTGGTATCGCCCACAATTATTGTGATACTCACCGTCATACAGGTGCACTATTTCCACAAACGCTTCATTGCGTCGCTGCAGCAACAGCCCACCGCAGGCACACGGACTCCCATTGCGCAGCAGAAGCAGACGGAGCCAGCCGCCTTGGAGGCAGCACCATCGAAGCGTCGTGGCAGCGCCTGCTCCATGAGGCAGCGTTCAACTGAAGCAACTGGTGCTCCTGGTGCCACAACGACCGACTTCGAGACATCTGTGCGTGATTTGGTGCGCATCTCGTTCCGCAAAATCAAGAACAAGTCCGAGTACATCTTCAAGCGTTTCAAGACCGTCTTCTGGCGCTTCCTCGAGCTGCACATCATGAAGGCCGTCTACATTGCGGCCTTCGTGTGCAGCGTCAGCGAGGTCTGTGTGCTGCACATTGTCTTTGTGGGCTTCTGTGTGCTTGGCGCCACATCTCGCAAGGCTATTCAGGTGGTCATCAGTCGCCTCATCTCGTTCATTGTCACCATCATCGTGCTGTCGAAAATGATCTATCAGATCGAGTATTTGGATCACAATCAGTACAGCGTTACCTGCGTGAGTAGCAAGAGTTTTCTTCCTTTATAGTTAATCTTAAATTAGTTTTTCTTATTTTTTTAGAGCGATAATCGCACAGCGAACAACGCAGAGTGGATTGGCCTCAACAAGGCCGATAAACTGGAGGGCGGTTTGATGGGTTTGTTGCGGACCTACATCATCTACATGGTCATCGTGACCATGCACGCGGTCATCTCGCTGCGCCAGCTGCAGATGCGCGTCAAGATTGGCGAGAATGCCGCCAATCAGCCAAAGCTGCTCTTCCAGCACATTACGCGTGCCGATGCCGAGAAGGATCTGGTTGGCCTGGTGAAATATCTGCTCAACTTCGGCTTCTACAAGTTTGGCATTGAGATCTCGCTAATTGCGCTCGTCTCAACGATCACCTATCGCCAGGATATTGTGGCTGTGGTGTATGCTGTATGGCTGGTGGTGCTGCTGTTGCTCAAGCGTTCGCAGTGCGCCAAAATGTGGGGCATATTCCAGGCGTTCTTTGCCATCTCCATACTGCTACAGTATATTGTGTTGGTCGGCTTGCCGCCCAGCTGGTGCATGGGTAAGTAAAGCAATTGCTAGATGTTTATTTCGATACTAGGTTAAACTGCAATTGCTGAAAGCAAGAAAGAGTTTGTTGTGTTTGACATACATGCTATGGTTTGTGTCTTAGCTTAACTTAGCGATGAAATCGACAAGATTTTTTAATTGTAAATAGCATTGCGAAATTAGAATTGTGTTGTGCAAAAATGTTAGCCTTAAAACGCTTACCAGTCAAAATAATGAATGTTATATATATCCCTTTATCTTTCAGGTTATCCTTGGGATAACGGCGACTTCGGCGAGAGCATACAACGCTGGACTATGCTGCCGGGTCAGCTGCACTTCAATCATGTGCCCAAGCTGATCTTTGATTTTATTGTGCTGATCATCTTGAATCGCCAGAAGAGCATCTTCTGCATTGAGCAGCGCTATGCCACCAACGATGATTATCCCGGCGGCAGCAATCGCAGCGTCATCGGAGACATTGCCCAGCTGGGTCGAGTGCCTTTCGATAATCCCACGCACGATTTCTGCTCCTACATACGCAACTATTCGGACATCTTGAAGAATGGCGTGTTGTGCGGTTTCTATTGGTTCACCTTGGCTGTCGTCTTTTTAGCCGGCACAAATATCGCTGATCTGCTGGCGCTGGGCTATTTGATTGGCGCCTTTGTCTTCCTCTGGCAGGGCTCGGATTTCTATCTGCGTCCCATTAACACCATAATCAGTCGCTGGAAGTGGCTGCTGGCCTTCAATGTGGCCAACATACTGATCAAGACGAGCTTCCAAATGGCCGGCTGTCTGTTTATGACGCAGTTGACCACAAACTGCTGCTGGCTGGTCCATATGCTGGGCATCACTTGCACCAGCAGTGTTATCAAGGAGCAGCTCTTGTCGGCCGATGAGGCGGAAGTGCTGACGGACTCCACGGGCTGTCCCAAGATCACGCATCAAGTGGTGCTGCTGTGGGATGCGATTTGTTTTGCATTTATCATCTTTCAGCTGCGCATCTTCAAGTCTCACTACTTCTGCCACATTATCACGGACACCAAGGCAAACAACATCTTGGCCTCCAGGTGAGAATCTTTCATATATAGAGCTGTCAAAATACATTATTATTATTTTATTATTTTCAATTAATTATTTTTAAATTAATTCTTTTTTTTTTAATCATCAAGTGAAGATATTTAATTAGCTGTAAATTAGTGTAAGCTGCCTTGATCTTTTTATTAATTGCGTTTATTTTGCTGCAGGGGAGCCGACATCATTGAGAGCCTGCGGCAGAAGCAGATTGCCCACCGTCATGACCATGAGAAGCAGGTGCTGCACAAGATCAAGCGTAAGATGGAGCGCATTCGTGCCACGCAACAGAAAATGCTGCGTCCGCTGGACAAACAGACGCACTTCGATGGTAAGTTGGCTTCCTCCAACTGCAAAATTTCTCTGCTGAATATTTCGCGTTATTTTCCTATTTTTGTAAATCGCGTGTCGTCTTTTTTGCTCTCGCAATTTTCCAAAAACATTTTTTGCATTTTGATTGATGGAAATTTGTCGAATCGCGCGTGTGTTTTGTGTTCCTAATTAATGTTTCGACTTTAAAAAAATAACAAAAAAAAGGGCAACCCACGCCCTTGGAGCAATCGTTATCGGAGGCAGCGCCTTTGGCGCATCAGAGCAGTTTTGTTTCCTGCCAGGGTTCGGGCTACCAGACACCAGATGATGTCAGCTCGAACAGCAGCTCGGCCACATCCTCGCCAGCGCGTGCTTCGATGCTGTCGAGCAGCAGTAGCAGCGTGGAAAGCGTCGATAGCGCCGATGCAGCTGTCGTCATTGAGCCAGAGATTAATATTATGCTCTGCGACGACTCAGCGGACTATGTGGATGTGCAGTCGGCCAGCGAGGAGCTGGAGGAGTCGAGCACGCTGAAACCAAAGGCCATAGCTGCGACACTGCCGACAGCTGTAAGTGTTGCTGGCCCAACGACGGAAAGTCACTTTAAGCCACTTCATCATTCGAAGCCCACGACACCGAGTACGGAAGCGTTGTCGGCGCTGCTTACCGAGGGATTCCTGGAGCCCAAGCGCATCTCCTTGGGCCTGGCGCCATCGGAGCAGAGTGCCCAGATCACCATGCAGACGCTGGTGCCTCCCCTGGCGGCATATGCCACAGCCATGGCGTCCAGTGCAGCCAGCTCGGCGAATCTGACCCCCAATTTGCGACGTCAGCATCGACGACAGTCGTCGACAAATGCGGCTGTGTCGTGGAACGAAACGGTGTCCATCAAGCATTCGCCCCTGAAGCAACGTGTGGTAAAGTGGCTGGCGTAAATGCGGCAGCTGAATCTCTGTTTACACTCTACTCTTCTACCGCAGTCGCTGGAGCACGAGGAGCTGGTGACCATGCGCCAAAAGTCGCTGCATCGCCGGCATCTGAGCATGGGCAATGCCAGCTACTCGCTGGACGAGACCCAAGCGCGTCTACGACGTGCCAGCAATCTCTCTGGGGCCAGGGATGAGGCTGCTATGCGTTATGCCCAGCGACCGCATAGCTGGGGACCCGTGGGTACGGCCTACTATATGGAGTCGCTGATGTGCGCCTTCTATGAGCCCTCACTGCTGCATGGACCATGTATTGGATGAATCTTATTACTCTCGATATGCATATATTTTGATACTACATATTTTGTACCTTTATACTGTATAAAGATTTTGTTCGATGTGCGTGCCCTTCTAGAGGGGTAATAAAAACTAATTGAGGTCGTGGGTAGCAGGCCTCAATAAAAAGATTTCTCACTCCCCAACTGAATACATCTGTAAATAACACTTAGCGGTCTTCTCTCTATATATTTGACTCGTTTTATTATCTATATCTACTTCATTGATTATTCGTGCCTTTAATCGATGCTGACAAAAAGCGTTATCAGAGCTATGCGCGCTTCTACAAGTGTAAAATACGATCTATTTTTAAGACTTAATCTACATAATATTTATATATTTTAACTGTGCTCTTCTGCTAATCCTAAAATACTCGTACGAGTCTAGTACGTGCTACATGCTACGTGCTACGTGTGATATGCAACGTTTTAATACATTTTATTTCCGCTACAGTCTGCAACAAAATTATTGTGACTTTAAGAAATTTCTAAATGATTAATATGTTTTTCTAAAATTTTTGTTTTTAATATAAATACTAACAGTTAATTTTTAATTCGGCTTTAAATGTTATAAACGGAACTTTATCTATGAATGAATTTTTTTGCCAGCAGTATTATTTTTATAATTATTTTGTCATCTTTAAAAGAAATATCTGATTAAATATTTCGAGAAGAAGGACACAGAAACAAATTTAACAAAGATTTTCTAAGATTTAACTTGTCGATATTTTGTTCCATAAAATCAAATTGTCCAATATTCGTTACATTTTGAGTAACATTAAAAAAAAACTTTAAAATTATTGAGACTTCAGGTTTCAGAAAACGCTTAAGTCAAAACATGAATAAATTCCAATAGCACAATCTACGTATTAATATTTTATTTTCAATTAACCGACAATTTATCTTCAACTTCGGCCGCAGAGTCTTTTTTATAAGATGTTAATTTTAATTGAACTGCTCTTAAATTATTTAATTTTCATTTGATTTTTAAGTTTTTAACAGCTGATTGATTTATGTGTGTGTTTTTTTATAGAACTTCCTGCACCAACAGTACGCAGAAGGAAGGATATTAAATTGCATCCACATGGTAAAGATTTTTATTTAATTTGTTGTGCTTGATTTGTATCATCTTCATATCAGAATCATATAGTCTCGACATATATATATATAACTATATATACCATATCTATGCGATATCTTGCCTTGTATATAAACTTTTAGCAGATTCAAAATGCATATAATAATAATTATAATCAATAACAGCTGCATGACTATTGTTGCTATAAGCTCCAGTTTTGTGTGCTCTACTGTACATTATAATCATCTATCTATCTTCTATATATATAACTATAATCTCTGAATGTTGTCTTTAGTTCAATGGCTTATTGGTAGCAAATTATCTAATATGATGTTATACAAAATATTTTTAAATCGAAAGCTACGCGAGCTGGAGACTATTACATGTTCGAGGAGATGGACGACAAGTTTGAGCTGGATCTGATTCACGATGAGATCGATTTCATGGAGGAGGAGAATATCACCGAGAGCGAAATGAAAATGCAGCGCCGCAAGACGCTCTATGATGTAAGTAAATATTATTTAAATGAATTAACAATTTAAATATGAATTTAAAGTGGAGTGACGAATGTATTTGAAAATTAAACTTGATAATCGATGT
This sequence comes from Drosophila formosana, assembly GCA_035045625.1. Classification (NCBI taxonomy): domain Eukaryota; kingdom Metazoa; phylum Arthropoda; class Insecta; order Diptera; family Drosophilidae; genus Drosophila; species Drosophila formosana. Next base: position 2,201,301 of record JAWNOW010000030.1, read on the forward strand.
GCATGGTGAATGCATGTCCTATAATTTGTTGTGAATTCCCCTTCAAAAACAATTGCGGGACATTCATTCGTCGAGAAAGGTTTGGAAGGATCTGAACGATGCCGAGTATCGTCGTCATTTGTATATGCGTGAGCGTTCCTATGCCTCCGAGCCGGGATCACGTATTGCCCTCAAGCTGGACGCTGAGAAGGAGATCAATGAACTGGATGAGTTGGATCAAGATCGCGATCCAGACGATGACGACGATGATACGATTGAGTGCGACGTTGGTATTCGCACTTCAACGCTCTCCGAGCCCCTCGACTTTGGTCGTCGCAGTCAGACGCTGCTCGAGACGCAGTCGCCTCCACCAGCGCAGTCTGTCCCCTGTCCCGATCCAGATCCAGATCCAGTTGTGAGTGTGCAGCAAACACAAAACAAACAAAAATTCGAAAATTCTTTAATTGGCGCACCACAAGTGTTTCTTTCATTATGTATTTCACTCGTTAAATGCGCTGCAAACAACAACTACAACCAACCAGTTGGCGCACACTTTATATACTCTACTTAATTATATATATATATGTATAATATTTATATATCTTTATCACAGCTTTATTTCGTTCTTTGCGTATCGATGTTGAAAAGCGACTCAAATTATTCTGTACTTGACTAACAACTCTTTCTATTGCCCCACACAGAAATCAAAGGATTCGCCCGCGGACTTTTTCCCCTCCACCAGCAAAGGCATCTCCAAGGAACGCGATGCAGCGGCCAGCATCGTGAGCAGTCCCAAGCCCACGAAGGATCTCACCGATCTGCCCACAGCTACCGTTTTGACGACGGCGCCACGCGAAGCCACCTCGAAGGAAACCTCGGATAGTAAATCCAAAATGGAGCTGGACAGCGGCGATGTAACTGCCAAGGACTCTGATGAAGATTTCGACACGAACCCCATTATACGACTGCTGGAGGGATTCCTGGTCACGTTAACCATTCGTCTGAATCGCTTTTCGCGTAATTATCGCTTTGTAAATCGCATTTTGGCTGGCGAAAAGAAGACTCTCAAGGTAAGCTCACAAATAGAGTGTTAATTATATGACACACATAAAAAAAAAAACATTTTTAAGAAAAATTAAATTATTAAAGTTTTCAAAGTACAAATCAAAAATAATTTATTAATTTATTATTAAAGAGCTTATATTTTGTTATGATACCTGAACAGTACAAGAATTTCTGAAATTAAATTCAACAATCGACATCAAATAGTTTATTCAAAGTTTCTTGCAAATATACTAATATACATTATTTCTTTGCAGGAATCGAGTTCGCTGAATCGTCTTGGGCTTTCCAGTGCCGCGGCCATGTTCCACTTCCTGAAATCGAATCTCGAGAGGTATTTAGTTGGCGTCACTCTTCCTTCCTCGCTCAAAGTGTGTGAGGAGTGTGCGTCGCTTGCATTTAATACCCTATAATTTTTTTTGGTTTTTTGTGTCGAGACTGGAAACGTGCGTTTTAGTGTAGCGAACGTTTTTTGAATCTTGATTCCTTTTGAATTTTGATTAATTGTTAAATTTTAAAAGTACCATCCAAAGATTCCTGATTTTGTTTAACGTTTGTGTTGAATTTATGAAAAGAAAAAACACATTGCAACAACATTGATTATTTGTTTATATGATTTTCTCTCTTCTTTTTTATTTATTTGCATATGTTACCTTTTGTGTTACGTGTGTTTGAAACTGTGAACCTGCTTCAAAAAAAAATTTGAAAAAACCAATACAAAACACTTTTGACATTTAATACTCAACTCACCTCACTTCATCGTGTTGTGTTGTGCGTGCATTGTCTTGAACATAGTGATGAGAATGGTGGGCAGCCCGTTACATCATCTACACCGCGCCGCACTCAGGTCACAACAACACCGCCAGCAACAACAACATCAACTTCAACAACTACAGACAACCTCACTGAACACTATAGCACGCCACCCAACACAAATACAAATACAAATACAACAACCACACCGCTCTCACCGCAAGAACCACTTGCCACACTACCACAACCACCACCAGCAACCAGTACACCACACCTCCAATCACACCACGCTGGCGGAGATATCATCGAAATACCCGTAGACACTGTTGATGCCGCAACCTCTAGGTAAAAAATAAACAGCTACCCCATATCCTTTGTCCTGATTCCTGTTCCAACATCTTCGAGCATATATTATAGGATTTCTGAAACAAAATATGTATGTAGGTTTAGTTAATCTATTAACTCATGAGGATCGCTGGGAGAAATATTTGCAATAATTGAATATCAGAACTAAAGATATTTTTTCCCAGTTTGCTTCTTTGATATATTTTGAAGAATATTTTGAGTAAATAAGGAAATTCTCAACTTAGATCAATGCAACAATATACATATTATTCATCTAAACTATTTGCATTGGTGAATTTTCTATTTAGAGTAAAAATAAAAACAATATTACCATTGCGTATACTTGTTGAAAATATTTCCATTCTGGATACAGGATTATATTACTTAACGCAGATTGAAATAATAGCAGATGCAACCCATATAACTCGTATACGTCCTATAAACTGCACACCTCATTTTTATTTCGTATAAAAACATTAATTTTATTTAAGATTTTGATTTCAAAAAGTTAAATTTTTTAATTAAAAAAAATTAATCTCCATTTAAAAAATTGAACATTTGAAAAACTACAGAACTAAACGAAAATAATAAGGAAACATTGAAATTGCAAAAACAAACAACAAAAATACTTTACTAATTTATTATTCTTACATTTCACATTTTCTGCGCGCATTTCGCTCATCTGAATTTATGTTTTTAGAAAACAATCAATCAGTTCATCGCCGCCGACCAAAGGGTAAGTAAAACTCTAAATTCAACATATTCACCACAAATATTTCGATAACGATAACTGTCCCAAAGGGCAACAAATCCACTCTTACATATACACACATACATCTACTGTGTGTGTATTCTAATTACAACCTTATAATCTCTTCTCTAAGTAAACCAATAATTGCGTATAACACATTTAATCAAAACTTGCGCAAATATGTATTTCATTTCTCCTACTTCTATCGATAACTGTACTACTGTAATACTGTGCATTTTGAATACACTCCTCACACACACACACATATACACTCACGCAATGCAGCCGCAAATCGGATTGCGGCCTGCCAGAAATACGCATTAAAGCGCCATCTATGGAGCGCAGCGGGCAACAGCAGCAGCAAACGCCACATCATTTTACGCCCCATTCACATCCGCATCATCAACAGCAGGCGAGCATCGGTTCCGGCTCGCTGAGCAAGCATTGGTCCTACGAGCACGTGGACAGGTATTGACCACGCCCACGCCCACACCACTCACTCACGCCCCCGCCCACAAAATGTTGCAATTACTCGTAGAGCTGTTGCTGTCTGTTGTTGTTGTCGTTGTTGCTGTTGTTCTTACTGTGCTAATTACATGTACTGTTGTCTCAGTCTATCTAACGTCCAGGGATCATGCGTCATCGTCGTATCTCTCTCGATCTCCCTCTTACTAACCCCATTAATTACTTTAATCTGTATCGATCTCTACTATTTCTCTCTCTCTCTGTCTCTGTCTGTGGCTGTATTTCAATTAATTTACTGTATTTGCTGATTATTTTTATTTTAAGTCAATGCCAATCTATGTGCGTTCTTTGCTAGTATGTATGTATCTATTGTGGTTATGCTTTAATCCTTAAATCCAAACACACACACACACACACACACCCGCACACACGCATGTAGATTGCGTAGCATGCAGCGCACACGATCCTTGCTGCACTTGGGCATGCATAACTCCCCTTTAGTCCCTTTAGACCCACCACCCTCCCTCTGGTTGCAAATCTCCACTAATCCTTTGTCCAACCCATTTACAGCGCCGGCGAATTCAATCTGGAAGAAGAGAATTTTGCCCAACGCGATCATCACATCATTGTCGAGGTGCTAATCTCCTCCTGGTACGCTCTGCTGGCCAACACGGATCTGATCTGTTATATTGTGGTGTTTATCAATCAGGTAGGAGATGCAGATATTTTGTAGACTGTATAAGTCTGTCTGTCTGACTGTCTGTCTGATCGTTCATATAAACCTCTAAATCTCGTTGACTAAATTTGCTGTGAATACTCCTGAAGGTTCTCCACATATCCAGTTTTATACAGAATTAAGCTACGCCTTCTCTTTTTTTTAACTTTGATACCGTCTCATATTTTGCAGGTTGTTAACGCCAGTCTCATCTCGTTGCCGCTGCCCATCATGGTCTTCCTCTGGGGCACATTGTCGCTGCCGCGTCCCACAAAGACTTTCTGGGTCACACTGATTGCCTACACCCAGGCCATCGTGCTGATCAAGTGCATCTTCCAGTTCAAACTGATCTGGTCCACTTATCACAATTTGCCCAATCAACCGTTGGCACCCGCAAAGATCTTCGGCGTCGAGATGAAGACACACTATGCGGTGTATGACTTGATACTGCTGCTGGTGCTGTTCCTGCATCGCTATCTCCTCAAGTCGCAGGGCCTGTGGAAGTCTGGTTACAAGGATGTGGATCAACAGTTCACCAAGCCCACCGCCAGCATGTGAGTATTAAATATGCATTCACAATTTGCATATAACTGTTTGTTTTACTAAATCATAAATAATATTTAATTTATACTCCTCTAATACTTTGATCTTGCTTGCAGTGATGACCGTGAGGATAGCGACAATCTGTCGCAGCCCGACTCGCGACAGCTAAACGAAGATGCTGCCCAGAAGCTGAGCCTGCAGGTCAGCCAAGTGTCGCTGCCTGGCTCGCCGGAGTACAGTAAGAGCGCCATCAATCAGTTGGAGTAAGGACAAAGTAGTAACTGGAATCAAATAGCATCTTTAAACATATTTTTTGCATTTGCAGACGCACCAAGTACACTTCATCGCTGCACAAGTTCTTCTTCAGCCTGGTGCACAAATCCCGGCTGGCCACCGATGTCTATGCCTTGATGTTCCTCTGCGACTTTATCAACTTCTTTGTGCTGCTCTTCGGCTTCTCAGCTTTTGGCGTGAGTAAAACACAGTTTAAGTTATCCAAATCCTCTCTAATCCACATTCACTCAATTTGTAGAGCCAACAAACGGAGAGCGATGGCGGCGTCCAGACTTATCTGGCGGAGAACAAGGTGCCTGTGCCCTTCCTCATCATGTTGCTGGTGCAGTTCCTGCTCATTGTCATTGATCGTGCGCTTTATCTACGCAAAGCTCTCGTCAACAAGATCATCTTCCACTTCCTCTCGGTGATCGGCATACACATCTGGATGTTCTTTGTGGTGCCCGCGGTGACAGAGCGCACCTTCAATTCCCTGGCTCCGCCCATCATCTTCTATGTGATCAAATGCTTTTACATGCTGCTCAGCTCGTACCAGATCAAGTCGGGCTATCCCAAGCGTATTCTGGGCAACTTCTTCACCAAGGGCTTCTCGATGGTCAACATGATTGCCTTCAAGGTGTACATGCAAATACCCTTCCTCTATGAGCTGCGGACCATTCTCGATTGGGTCTGCATCGACAGCACCATGACCATCTTTGACTGGCTCAAAATGGAGGACATCTTCTCGAACATTTATCTCATACGCTGCACACGGCAATCGGAAACCGATTTCCCGGCGATGCGCGCACAGAAAAAGGCTTCACTCTCCAAGCTCATCATGGGCGGCACCATTGTGCTGCTAATTGTGATTTGCATTTGGGGACCGCTTTGCTTATTCGCCCTGGGCAATGCCGTGGGCAGCTCCAACGTGCCCTATCAGGTGTCAGTGTCCATACGCATTGGACCCTACGATCCCATCTATACGACAAACAACTACGACAGCATTTATGAAATCGACTCCAAGATGTATGGCCAGATGACGAATGCCTTCTTCAAGAACAAGCAGGCACTTACCTTCATTGCTGGCTACGATGCCTCCGATGTGGCAGCTGTGAAGCTGGCGGGCAACTCGCCCTCTCTGTGGAACATTGCGCCGCCGGACAAGCAGCGGCTAGCGAACGATCTGCGGAATAGTAAGTTTCCAATTCCATGCTAATTCTACTGGGAATTTTATTCTTATTTCCGTATTTCCATCAAGAAATTCTTCACTAAATTCTACGTCAATTTGCTTTATTTTAATTTTTTTTAAAGTATTTTACAATAAGTGAGTGATAAGATAAATATTTTCAAGTCTTTATAAACACTTACTGATAAATAATTTATTTGCATGCTGATTACATTACTGAATAAAATTCGAATTTACATTTAAAATATTTGCAGATCACACGTTAATAGCCCGCTTCTCCTATTCGCTGACGCGAAAGGCGCCGGCAAAGGATCTTAAGGAGAATGTGGGCGATGAGCACATCATCAAGCTGGACGAGACCTTCGAGGGACGCGCTGCTCTCATCAATATGCTGAACGAGACGCAGGATCCAATTGAAGTCAATGCGAACAGCACGACAGATGGCAACAGCACCACCCCCGCTAGCAAAAGGACGGACGAGGTGGTTGTGGTGCTGCCCAAAATGATACCCAAGTTCATAAAGGTTCTCAATTCGGGCGTCGCATTCGTGGCCACCGTGATGAGCGGCAAGGAGCAGGAGTATCGACCACTGATCATTAAAATGCATCGCGACAACGCCACTAATGGCCTCTGGTGGGAGATACGCGACTATTGCTATGACAACTTTTACAATACGACACTGAAGGATTTGGCCTATAGTGACTGCAACTCGGGCATTGTGATGTACACTTTCAACGACAAGAAGTTCCCATCGACGTTCAACTTCTTCACAGCTGGGGGGTGAGTTAAAAGCGTTCCTCGATCTAGACAACTATTTCATGATTGTTGTTTCTTGTTTGTAGCATCATTGGGCTTTACACTACGTTTGTGTTATTGGCCTCGCGCTTCATGAAATCCTTTATCGGTGGTCAGAATCGAAAGATCATGTTCGAGGACTTGCCCTACGTGGATCGAGTGCTGCAGCTGTGCCTGGATATCTACCTGGTGAGTATTGAGTTTAAATTGAAAATAAAACGCATATTATTAATCATTTTGTTGTGCAGGTGCGTGAGGCATTGGAGTTCGCACTGGAGGAGGATCTATTTGCCAAACTGCTGTTCCTGTATCGCTCACCGGAAACGCTGATCAAGTGGACGCGTCCCAAGGAAGAGTATTTGGATGATGATGGCGACACTGATTCCATACCCAGTCGAATGAGTGTGCGTCGTCCTGAACAGCTGCAACAGCAGCATCAATATCAGCAGCAACAATAACATAGGTTAAATAATTTAAATGTTTGAGTTAATTAGGAATTTCTTTACGTATGCAAAATGTACGTATTAATTGCGTTAACGTAGGTTTCAGTCTTTTTTAAATTTATACACCAATTAGTTAGAAAGAACAACGTGAATGAAAAAACATAAACATTAACGAATATCGAATATTGAAAATGCTAAAACTGAAAATAGAAACACAGCATCCCAACCACACAGAAACAGAATCAAAACAAAAAACACATACTGTTAATTACAATAATATTTTTGAGTAGTTAATTGATGTCAAGTACTGCCCCCATGTGAATGGGAAAACTGTGTAAAAGTCGTTGAGAAAATTGTACACCAACTAATTATAACTAGTGCATGTCTTAAGTCTAGCAAGTGTAACTAATTAATTAAGTGGAAAAGTGTTGCTGTTCGATTAGATAAACGAAATTATAACGAAAAATAATGTTTTGCTAAGTTATTATCTAAGTCATACTTATATATGTATGTGTGTATAAGCTCTATAATAATTATTGTTATAATAATAATAATAATAATAATGAGAACTCATATTCAGGGATTTTTAGCATTTTACAAAAAAAAACTTAATTGTAAATCAAACTACTAATTATCAACTTCAATTAACAAAACTTAAACTACGCATGAAGCATCCAAGAAGTTGAGCAAAAAAATAAATGTTTTGTATTTATAATAATTTTAATTGTAATGTAAATGTAATTCGTGTCGTGTGCGCAAGCTTCAAGATTTTTGTACGTAAATATTTTTGTTGCCTTTGATGAGAAAGTGTAGAAAAACTATAACAATTGAATTGATATTATGTATGCATATGTTGGAAATGTTTGTTAAAGAGAATAATCTATAGTGCTATGTATATATATGAATTATATAGTGGAATGTGCGTATATGTTGCATGCATGTTTATATAAAGCGTTGAATTTATTTATAGGCATATCACATAAACATATTTTTGTATATCGAATGCAAATTGTATTATTTGCTTTACTGATAAGCTGCAATTTCATATCAAAATGCAATAATTAAAAGGCTTACCATGCGTTCTGCTTAATCAAATTTGAATGTCATCAACGCGAAGTAAATAAATAAGCCTGCGTATACTTAATATGTATCTCGAATGGGCAATCTCCAATTAGCATTAGATTAAATACACACACATCACACACACGCCAACTAAAAACTATGTGCTATTTTATACATATTTAAACGAATTAATAAACTGAAGAAACGAAAATATAACTAAATTTTGTACCAAGAAAAAAATATAACTTTAACGTAAAACTATTATTAGGGTTTAATATTTTAACAAAAAAAAATCAAAAATACTTACTATGATTACAAAAATAGAGAATCAAAATTTATTGTATTAAATGGTAAATACATTTGCATTCTTTGGGATTCTCTGGGATTCATTTGAAGTACTTAGCGAAGGTGTAAAATGCTTATCAAAGCGAAAGCAGTAAAATTTTTCTGCAGGGGTACAAAATAGTTACCTTGGAGCATAATTAAATGGCTGATGAAATAGAGGTACCCTGTATATCTCACGTGAGGACCTCTCCATTGAATCTATATACTTTGATATTATCAAGATCTGCAGAAAATCAATTAATCGATTCTATCATTTTAATTTAAACAGCGCAATAAACTTAATTTATAGATAATATAAGTTTATTAAAATTCCCCAATAATACTAAAGGTCAGGTCAGATAGAAATGACAAACTCCAAAAATCAACTTTAACGCAATTCAACTGCATTTAATAACTTAAAAAAATGACTAATATAAATTCTATTGCTTAGCAAGTATGTAAAAAATACAAATTTAATTATAGGTGTTGCCAAATATCCAGTATGTGCTCAGGTAATGCGAGTGGAACAATTGCGGTAGTGCGTAAATTTATTCCCTGTGCTGTCCTCGCTAGACGCGCTCTCGTTGCTCTGTTGCCGACAGAACTTGACTGCTGGATACACCTCCTCCCATTGGGATTCGCTGCGAGAGAGCACGCCACGTCGACGTGGTGTCGTAAAGGAGCTCTCCTGCTGCTGGGAGTCCCTCTGTGTGACGTTGACTGTGTTCGCAGCAGCTGGCAAAGGATTGTTTAGCATCTGTGTAACACTTTTAGACAATCGAATGGATTGTATGCGATTGTATCCACTGTTTGTAGGCTTGTAACGCTCCAGCTTGAGCGTTAGCCGCGCCATTTCATTGCTCATCCACTCCGGTGTACGCATGCTGTCCAACTGTGCGAATAATACCAAACAGAGCGAAGACTTGGGGACTGGCTTTTATAGTTTGGCTCGGTGCGAGGGTGACACTAATCGATACGCCTTGATTTGTCTGCTGGCATTGCATAAAGTGGGTTCAGGGCCTTGACAAGAGCAACAATCGATGGGGTTTCCCACCCTTTAAAATGGTACTGACCTATTAACCAAGCACTGACCGAACGGCCGTATGTATATGTAACCACTTTTTTCATTTGTTTTGTTGTTTGCAACAAAGTATATAATATAATAGAATATATAACATTTAATTAACAACTAAAGGCATAGACAAGGAGAGCGGGACACATACAATAAAAATAGTTAGAACAAGCTACAAATTCGAGCTACTTTGGATAGTAAATAAGAGTGGTGTTTCTTTCATTTTGGTCAACAATAACGAGGATATGGCAAGAACCGTGCTATGTACAAGGACTATGACATTAGGACACCTTGCAGTTGTCGTCATGCAGATGATCGCCATCGAGCTGCACATCATCTTCGGCGGTGGAGAAGATGCCGCCCTGCAGCACTTTATTAACTGCAGCACGTGCCAAATAACCAGTTGTCTCGGAGTACGGCAACGAGTAGAAGGCTGTCAGATCCTCCTGCTTGTGCTCTGTGGACTGCGGCTGCTGCTGTATGTTGTTATCCTTGCAGTACATGGCAAAGGCCTCTGCCAGTATGCCATCGAGGTCGAGGGCTTGCTTGAAGTGCAACTCGGGATTGCTGTAAGATCAAAACTCTTTGTATTTTTTCGTTTACACAAGAATATATCTCTTACCGATTGAGAATCGTGGCCACAATGCAGAGCAGCTCGACGGTGATCTGTCGCCTTTCCGGGCGATCGATGCAAATGAGTGTCTCCTCCACGAGCAGATTGAATGTCAATTCGCCGCGACTCATGCTAGTCAGAGTGGGTGTGGCAGGCAGAGTATGTCCTTGTGTCGAGATGCCCTGCGGCGTGCGCTGCAGAATCTCCCAGATCTTGTTGTAAAAGTGCTTCGGCACACGGCACAAGCAGCCCTCTAGCTGGCGACGCTGCAGCGTTGTTAATCTTTAAATAATTGGTATGATTAGTTGATTAATAATACTTATATTATTCCTCTACTTACTTCTCCTCGACAGCCCACTCGCTGACCGTGAGCACTTTCTGTAGCAGAATGCGCACTTGGAACGGCGACAGATTGTCCACATCGATGCTCTGCTGTCCCGAGATCTGTAAATAGATGCGCATAGCCTCCAGCACCCAGCCAATGCGTATTTTCAGTATGCCACGGAACATGGACGGATTGGTGGCAATCAGACGACCACAATATAAAACCACCTCCTGCTGCAGCACAGCCTGAATCACATTGTAGGGCTGTACACTTGTATACATCACATTCTGTATTTCAGCCGGCGTCATAGGCTTGTCAAAGACGGTCTCTTTTTGGCCAATGATGCCCACGGTGAGCTCCTTTCCATTGACCAGTACGGTGGTAATAAACGGACTGATGGAGTCCACAATGTGATGCAGCAACGAGGAACAATAGCGCACGGCGCGCCAATAGCGGAGCGAACCAGCACGATGATAGAGCTGGGTCAAAGCTGTGTTCACATTCAGGCCATTCACTTCAAAGTGCGGCCCCTCGCGGTTCAGCAGAATGCCCCACAGTTGGCAGAGGCAATAGATGGACTCGGTATTGCGCAGCGCATTGATAATATCCGGCGTGGGTTTGCTGTCAAAATGCTGTCGAAGTGAACAGATGAGTTTAAATAGACGCAAGCTAATTTAGTAGTCGAACTTACTGCAACGGACACTTTCTCCTCGACGTAAGTCAGCGCCTTGGGCACATCGGTCAAGGATTGATAGCCAATGTACTCATGATTGATTTGCGAGAAAGCATTCTCGTTGTCCGTCAGATCACTCTGGTTCATGAAATCCAAATGCTCAATGCACGAGCTACTAATGAGATTCTGTAGCCGGCCAATGCGCACCTTCATGCCATCGCAGTAGCCCTTCTTCAGCATGGCCAGCAGATCGAGCATCTCCTTGAACTGCGGGTCACGCATGTGCTCCTCGCGTATCAGCAGACAAACTGTGGGTCTGCCCGACAGACGCCAATACTTGCCCACAAACTGCAGCTCCGTCTTGATGTCATCGATGAGCAGCGCCATATCGCGGTACAAATAAAAGTCGGAGACCTCAAAGATCAGTGGGTAACAGAGCACAGTCATGCCGCAGATGCGATAGACTTTGCTGGTGCCTAGCGAACCAACAGGACGCGATGGACGACCCGAGAGGCCAACCTTGCTGTTGACGCCCAGGTGCTGATAGACTTTGATGAGCTCTGTGGAGCTCCAGATCTGCACGGGTTCCACCTGAAAAAATAGAAACTCTGTGAGTAAAGGGGTGGTAATAATTAATAGATTTGCTTACCTCATGTGGCGTCTGGGTTTGGATGCCATAGGTGGCCATCATGGCCTGCAGGCGCATGGACTCGGCAATCAGCACGATTTGCACCACCAAATCAGTGGCGGTGCCCTGTAAGCATGCACACAGTAATCATTAGCAAGGATTAATATGGATAACAGCTGAGGAAGTTAGATAATGCAGACAGCCAATTAAATACACTGGAATTATCATCGAGATGACGACGAGAACTAACCAAATGCCAAAATGCAAGGAACAATTATAGGATAAAGAATACTAGCAGACAGTGGAGGGAGAGTGGGAGAGATGGAAAGAGGTGGGAATTTAGAACATACAGATCAGTTCGTGTGCAGGAGCAGGACTTTCGACATGCCGGATACAAACATAACAAATAAAAAGAGATGGAGAAAAAACATTTTACATAACATTACTTACAGATAAGAAAAGTCAGGCATTTTAAATGTTTATACAACTCGCGACTTTTACAAAGTTTAGTAATAAATTAGAGTGTTGAAAGTGAATTTAGAATTTCTTTTCCATTTAGCTGCCAATTTGTTGCCTATACAACGCATTCAATATTCGTTTTATTATGAATTTGACCCCTGACCCAGGCAATCCAACCACTAATTACCTTCTTGGCATCCAATATTAGAGGTATGCGTGGTTTCTATAATAATTTGTTGTAGTTTTGTAGTGTTGTTTAGTAGAGAATAACATTTAACAATAGGCTTTTAATTAGTAGAAACATTTGTTGGGTCGCACTACTTTTGATAGTCTGCTGCTGCCCCCAAAAAAAGTATGTACACATATGGTCGCGGTAATAGGTGCGAATTTTTTTTTTTTTTAAAACATCTTATTTTTAATTTATTTTTCCATAATTACCAAAAAAACAAAAAGGGTTTCAAAACATATTGTATTCATAGTTTAAATATAAAAAGATTGGGTTCGATAGCTTAAAAATAAAAAAGAAATGGAATTATTTCTCTGAAAACTTCAATTTCGGTTGGCCATCCAAATAGGTGTACCCATTTAACTTAGTTAATAATATTAAGATTTCGCTATTTTTGGCCTTGTTTGGAATTAAATTCATTTTATCGCAGCTAATACCCGGTATATCCGCCATTATTTTGCAAATCTTTAGTCATTCTGGTATGCATAGACGATATTAATTTCCTGCACTTATTTATTGGAATGATGTACCAAGATTTTTTGATATTTTCCCAAAATTTGGTTTTATTGTAGCAAACGGTTTTCCCGACTTCTCTTTTAAGCTCTCCCTATAGGATCTCAATGGGATTGAGGTCGGGGGATTGACTTGACCACTTGAGAACGTCCACCTATTTCTCTTAAAACCCATCCTTTACCACTCTTGATGGGTGTTTTGGGTCGTTATCCTGCTGGAACTTCTATATCGGTGGCATGTTATCCTCGGCATATGGTAGCATTACCGTCTCCAATAAATCTTTATAGACAAATCTGTCCATAATGCCATCATTCCGATGTATCGGACCAACACCTGCTCATGAAAAGCAGCCCCATACCATGAGGCCACCACCTCAATGCTTTACAGTTTTTTGGGTGGACCCTATATGAAATTATTTGCTTTTAGGGCGTCGAGCATTCCTAAAGGCATCATTTCCAAGCAACTTGGTCTTTGTTTCGTCGCTCCACATTATATTACCCCATTTGTTCTGACTCTCCAGGCCGCACCATGTTTTACGATCCAATGTAAATTTTTTCTCTATCTGTAAATTTGCTGATAGAAGTATAGGAACCTTTCTAGTTATTCTTCCTGATAGATTTGTAGTTTGTAAACGACTTCTGACGGTTCATGAAGATACAACATTATAAATTTCATTAGCAATTGACCCGGAGGACATTAACGGGTCGCGTTTTACGAGTGTAACGATGTAATCTTCAGTAAATTATGATGTTTTTCTGGAACTTGGCTGAGTTCTTAAACCTCTTTCAGGCTTTAATGCATTTGTGACAAAGTTTGGTGAACGTCTCATGACCTCAGCAATTTATTTAAAGGTTTTACCCTCATTTCAAAGACTTCGAACGAGTCCGCACTGCAGTGAGGTCCACGACCCATCTAACGTAAATTTATTTATAAATAATCTCACAAATAGTTGCATTTCCTTTATACCATACCTTCTGCAAACAAATATTTATCTTAAATGTTCACAGCTCAAAGTTATTTTAAATGCACCTATTTGGATGGCCACCCGAATTTGTAGTATCAGCAGAAAAGCGCTCTGCAAAACTACTCAACTTCAAAATAATATCATGAAATCAAGAAAATCAGTTCTTAACAGTATTACCGTATGAAAAGAGCGTTTTTTTTGCGAAGAAAACGCAGATTACATATTTTTGTATCGATAATTAGAAATTGACAGTGTTCACACCTATTGTCGCGACCATATGTGTATATAGAATGTTTAAATTTAGACAATTATAATTGTAAATTGCATATTAATCAAAATGTTGTCTCTAGCTATTAAGTGCTTGCTTGTGATGGTTAGCTACAATCGGTTAACAAGAACAAGAGAAGCCATTAAGAAAAAAATTATAATAATTTAGGATAATAACTGAAAAACTACGTTTGAAGAATAACCCAACATCTGGAGGTGGTGATCCATTACTTACAGTGCCCGGTTTAGCCTATGTATAGAGCGTGTGTAGGAACAAAATATGCAGTAGATTTATAGACAAGAAACAGTACCGAAAAGAGTAAAGAAAAAACTTTTGATTTAGATACAAAAATTAAATAAGCAACAATTGTTTGATATTGTTGTAGTTGGTTTTTTTTAACACTATATACAATTAAACAATAAGCACAGCCATTATATCATTGATAATAATTTTGCAACTAATTCATAATTTTGTTTGTTTTCATGTAGCTTCGTGTTGTGCGCGTGTTTTGTGTGTGGGGTGAAACCCAGCAGGAAAAACTATTAGAAAAACTGTCATTCTAAAAGTATATTAATAACGAATTCTACTAGAACTTTGTTTGAACATTTTAAATACAAATTTCAAATTATAAACTGCATGCCAATAACCTAAATAATTTTGTATTAAGCCTTTAAACTTAAAGTGTTATGTCAACTTGAAATCGCTTAGAAAACAGTTGAAAATTCCTGCTGGGCTGGATCTGAATAGTGTCATTTCTGTATATAGTATAGTACTATAGTTTTGATTCTTTGTTGGTGTGTGCGTGTGTGTGTGTCGCCAAATAATAATAAAATTTGCATTGAAATATAGTGATCTAATGTGCAAAACATCTAAAAAAAACAAAGCATATTTTGTATACAAAATAAATAAGAGAATTTTGATAATTTGATCTATATACAGATCGTATTAGGTACGAGTTTTGCATAGGAATATCGACTACTTACTTTGTGTTTATCATCGAAAGCTTTGCCCTGTTAACAATTTTGTAAGCCAACCGATTAAAATATGTTTGGGATTTGATTTTGTTGTTTATGTAGTGTGGGTTTTTTTGTTTTGTAAAGTTTTTGGGGAGTTTTTGTATTGTTTGTATTTGGAGCAGTAGTAGTGGTAGTAGTTTACGATGGACAAAATATATAGTATGTATATTTATATATAGAGAATATAGGGTATGTAGTATTTAGTTGCAGCCAATCAAGTCATTTAACCCATAGAAAATAAAGAAACAATTACAATTAAAGATATATCTTAATACCAATTGGACAGCGAACGCAGACACACACAGCAGACACAGAAACGCAGCAGCGGCGTCGGCAGCTAAGCTTTGGACTTGGCTCAGACATTTCCCCATTGTCAATCAGTTCTCCCTCTGTATCCCCCTCTTCAGGGCCAACTCACCTGGAAGGCCGAATAGCGACCAGCTCGCCTTGGTCGATTATAGCTGGGCAAATATCGTCGTATCGGGTCCAGTTCATTGATGTGCAGCAAACCAGCAGTCAGTAGCTGGGCAATGATGAAGAACGATTGGCCCCAGAGGAACAGCGACTGCGAGGGAGCACGCATATAGGAGCCGTCGCCATCGGGTGCATAGTACATGGTGACCACGGGATCGCCATTGGCATCGGTGTGCAGGCAACGACGCAAATCATTCTGATACTCCTCGATCTGTTCGTTGTTGTTCTTGAAGACGCCATCGATGATCATGGTGATGAAGAAAAGCGGCCATTCGCATTCTAGACCCTCGAACTCCTTCAACTCACCAGCCTGATAATAGCGGCGAGTTTTGTCTTCTGTTTTGCTCAGGAAACCATCGCGAGTGAAACGCTTGAAGCCCATTTTGCTGCGCAACCGATTGACGACATTCTGTTTGGTCTGCTCCACCAAACGATCCTCATGGGAAGCGAAGGCTGGAAAAGAGAGCGTCAACAGCAGCGAGGCATCCACGCCCTGTCGATAAAAAAAAGTTATTATTATTATTAAAGTTGGATTAACTATTTTAATTACCTTAGAACTGGATTCACGCGGCAGCATTGTCTCGAAGATGCTACGATTGCGATTGTGCGCATCAATGTCCACGTAGACAACGCTCCAGGAGGCGCCTTTCTCGCCAAACAAATTACAACCGTTGATGGCTTCTAGAGCCGATTTGGCCATGCCTAAAAATAGCGTAAAGATTGTTAATAAGAGCAAGGAATGTCAGGCTTTTTTAGACTTGCCAATGGAGGAGGCATGAATCTCGGGTGTGCCGTTGTTGTACTTCGAGCCACGCTCCCACATGCCAAAGTCTGGTGTGCGATACGCGCGCTCCACATAGTAGACAAGGTTCTGCACAAAGGCCACCTCATCGTGGGTGTAAATGATCTGTAACCCCGACGTGATCATCTGAACCAGGAACAGCAAATACAGCGAGACCTACAAGTGGGTGAAATTTGCGTTAAGATTAACTGAATTAATGAGCAAATCAGTTCCTACTCACGCAATCGATTTGCAGATGATTATAGAACTCATCGGGATAGATCTTTTCGCCGGTGTGCAATTGGAATTTGCTGTGCAACGCATGCTGATTGGACTGCCGTTGCTTGAAGAGCTCCACACGCGACGCCTGCTTCACCCAGCACTCAAGAATGCCGCGCATGCACTTGACGGTGCTCTGGCCGAGTTCATACGACTTGCCGCGATCATCGTCGATGCGTCTGTAGGCCTGATACAAACTCCACACGGCGGCGGCACAGTAAACACTATCGCGCACTGAACCCACCACTTGATCGGTGCTCATCACCGGAAAGAGGCCAGTGATGGGGCTCTGATAGCGCAGCAGCTGTCGCTTGACTAAAACGAGATCAAGGTAATGATTATCAGGCATAGACATTGGAAAAAAGTTTGAGCAGACTATGGCAGTTGTAAAAATAGGAAGAAAGCTGCAGAATAGAGTGATGGACTAAGAGGACGACATCTACAAGAAGCTTGCTTTATAAGTGTAGAGTATTATCACCAAGTTAAATATCTCTAGCTTTTATGGTTTCTGAGATCTAGGTGTTTAGAATGGGGCTATTGACGCATATCACTGATTTCCTGTTGACACTAAGTCATAAAAGTCTTCTACCTTGTGGGTAGCGGGTAGTGCAGGGTATTTTAATCTACAGCAGTTGTAAGACGAGAGTTGTCAATGGCTTTGGTTGAGACTTGCGTCGAGCACATGTTGTTGTTGACATATGCAAATAAACAAACGCCAAACAAAGCTTGAGAGCGGGAAAGACAGTTGCGAGAGGGAGAGCGAATGAGCGACAATCAATCGAGCAAACAACTGCCGATACAATTTAGCGACGACTTCGCAACGTCTGTTTATAAATAGACACAACGACGCGACGCGCGATGCGATGTGGCATCATCTCAATTGGATGCTAAATTGGCTGCCCTACACACTTGTCCGCCAAGGTTATATAAAGGATTGCAGTCGCACTTTGGAATTTGCAACGTTACCGATGCCATAGTAAATGTCCAGCTGCTTCACCGTGTCCTCGTAGTTGATGGTCTTTAGGAACTGATCCAGATTGATGTCCTCCAGGCTGTTGTGCCGCCCACTTGTCGATATGCCACTGTCCAACGTTCCACCCGCCGCACTTCCGCCTGGTGTTGTCACAACTAGGCCGAGTCTGTGTGATGACATTTTAGTTACACTTTGGTGAAATTATTGTTCAAGTTTAATTCTTAAATTAATTACGCACGATTTCGGCACATTACGCATGGTAGTTGGTCGTCAATTAAACGCACTGTCTGGCTTTAATTACCGCAGCAATCATTGAAAAATGTATACGCAAAAGAAAATATACCCTTCAAGAGTCAAACACGCAAAATGCAATGAGACCAGCTGCTTAACAGACTGTAGGGGTGCAAAAATGTAAAGAGATGGCGAGCAAATCGGGCGCATATAAAAGAGTGTGTGACGTCACAATGTGAACGCAGTCGTGCGCTGTTAACTTAATAGTGTTAAGTCAGCAACTTGCTGTTGTCAACAAGCTTGCAATTAGGAGAAGAATTAAGAAATATGTTATTGCTTGTGTTAGTTGTTTATAAATTGTAACTATTGGAATAAATTTATTAACACGCTGTTTACTGCGCAATCTTGCACACTTGGTAACTTGCTGCGCTAGAGTCACCCTGTTGCCCGGCAAACAGCTGTTCGAAACAGCTGCCCGCTCAAGCAGGTTTTTTTTATAGTTGATGGAGTTGCACCTTTTGACGAACGGCAGGCAGTTGCTGTCTGAGTCGGTGTTGTCGGTATTAAGTAAATCATAATCATCAATTAGCGGGCAGGCCAGTGAGATCATCGACCAGCTTCTTCATGCCATTGTTGGCCGTGAAAATGCAGCCGCCACAAGCGCAATGAAAGTCTGTGAGCCATAAACAGCAAAAACTAACGTAGTACTTAAAAATCAAACCTGCTGCTGAGTCTTGTGATGATGCTGCAACTGTTAATACTCAATGCGCTTTTAGCGCTAACTCTTGCCGAAACGAAGCACACGCTGACGTTGCCAAATCTACCCTCGGATCATCTCATACGCTACCTCAACACGTTTCCGAAGTTGAAACAACACCTGCCCACAAATGCCACAACTCGCTTCGAATCTCGCGCCTGCTGGGGCCACGAACACAACTGCAGTCCCGAGGCACGCTTCCAGACGCCTCACTGTCCCGGCGATCACACGGGCTGGGTGCAGAGCAAGGAGGCCCAAGTGCAGACATTCTACTACCAAGCGGACTTCGGCTACATTCAACAGCAGCTGGACGAACTGACGCCGCACTGCATGCCCAAATATCTGACGGATTCGTCGCTGGAGTGCACACGCTATCTGCGCTTCTGTCGCGGACGCAATCTGCTCTTCGATCTGCGTGACGTGGTCAATCGCAAGGAGCGCATACGCTATCACATGGATGTGCTGAGTCCTGGCCAGCTTTTGGGACATTGCGAGTTAAATCGTACGAGTCTCAATGCGGAAATGGATCACATTGGTTCGGCATTGCAATCCTGGGGGCCGGAGCTGCGCAACTTTGATGTGCTGCCGCATCCGGTGCTGGAGAGCGGCGCCTGTGACCTGGTGGTCAATGCGCCCACGTTCATCATGAAGATCGATGCCACCTACAATATGTATCATCATTTCTGTGACTTTTTCAATCTGTACGCTTCGCTTTTTGTCAATCAATCGCATCCGGCTGCCTTCAACACCGATGTACAGATCTTGATCTGGGAAACTTATCCTTACGATTCGCCATTCCGTGACACTTTCAAGGCCTTCACCCAGCGTCCGGTTTGGACGCTGAGCGATGTCCAAGGCAAACGCGTCTGCTTCAGGAATGTTGTGCTCCCGCTGCTGCCTCGCATGATCTTCGGCCTCTTCTACAACACGCCCATTGTATGTATGGTAAATCATTTGAAAAGAGATTGACTAATCTATTTTTCTCTTTGCAGATTCAGGGCTGCTCCAACAGCGGCTTGTTTCGAGCCTTCTCCGAGTTTATTCTGCATCGCCTGCAGATTCCCTTTGAACCGCCATTGACTACCAGAAAGCTAAGAATCACTTACCTGTCGCGTCGCACAAAGTACAGACAGGTGCTCAATGAAGCTGAACTGTTGGCACAGTTGGAGGATAACGAGAATTACGCCGTACATCGCGTCTCCTATGAACGGCAAGTGTTTTGAGATAAAATCTTATTGCTTATTATTATTAATTATTTATCTCATACACAGCCTCTCATTTGTCGATCAACTAGCCATTACCAGGAATAGCGATATTTTAATTGGCATGCATGGCGCAGGTTTGACGCATTTACTCTTCCTGCCCAATTGGGCGTGCATTTTTGAGCTGTACAACTGCGAGGATCCCAATTGCTACAAGGATCTGGCACGTTTGCGTGGTGTGCACTATGCCACCTGGGAACAGTCAGATTTGGTTTATCCACAGGATCAAGGACATCATCCCGAGGGCGGAGCTCATGCCAAGTTTACAAATTATCGCTTTGATGCCGAGGAGTTTGGCCGTCTGGTGGCTCAGGCGGCGACACAAGTGCGTGCGCACAAGGATTTCCCACAGGCAACGTCGACACACCACGATGAGCTTTAGTTTTAGATTTTTAGCGCTTTGTGATTTCTTCATTTAACCAATGCATTTATTTATTTCAAAATATAACCGACAGTATCGTCACTTAACAATCGTTATCGATAACAGAGGGTGCGCGGGCCACTTCGAGGTGGCAGCTCTGCACAAAACAGCTTCAACGCGATGAGCTAATTATCGTTATTATAGTAATTTATTAGTTAAATTAAATGTACCATGAGTTGGATAAGTTTAGTCTTACCGATTCCTTTCCGATTCCGATTTAATAATTCCATTTATTGATTTAAAAATGCACGGACTTTTTAATAACAGGTGGCAGCACTGCGCCAAACAGCTGTTTTTGTTTACCAAACGCAGTGCAACGAGCTGACCGAACCAATTGTAGCTTGCCAAAGCAAAGTGAACTAAACAAATGCGGACAATGAGCTGGCCGGGATTAGATATCGGCAATACGCCAGGCAAAGGCTACTACCACGATACCTACAACTCGTCTGGAAGCTGTCTGCTCTCAGCCCCGCTTCACATATTCCAAAGCTACTTGGCCAAAGCTGGCTGGACGCCCGTTGTGGACATCGACTTGGTCGAGGTGGTGAAATATCACACAGACAAGAAGTCCTGGCATTCTGTACAAAGCAGTGTGCGCAGCTTTATCATGGTAATGCCCACACTATTGGGCTTCACTCTGGCCCAGCTGCTGTGCCAACGCTTACATCTGCACTCCACGCGACGCTTCCTCATGGAATTCCTGCTGGTTTCTGTGCCCACAGTCTGCAACATGATGCTGTCCGTCGAGTGTAATGCGCTCTATGTGGCACTAGTTGGCTCTTATATTGTCTGCCTGCTGTGGCGTTCTGGTGTGTGGTCAAGATTCCCAGCGGAGACAACGGATTACAGCTTCAAGCTGGGCAAGCGTCCCATAGTCTTCACATTAATACGTGCCACAGCATACGTAGGCACTGGCGCCGCCATCCTGGCCATTGACTTTGAGCATTTCTTGGTGAAAAATGGCAAGAGCAGAGACTTTGGTGCCACCATCATGGACATGGGCATTGGCATGTTTGTGGTCACCATGGGTTTGGTTTCGCAGCGTTCTCGACATCTGCAGGATATTAAAAAGTTGCCCAAAATTGTGCTGCCTTTGCTTGTGCTTGGCTTGGCGCGTACTCTAGTGATTACCATGATTAACTATCATCAGGATGAGCGTGAATACGGCAAGCATTTGAATGCCTTCTTTACTCTGGGATTCACCAAGCTCTTGGGCAGCATTTGCAGCTTAATCGCGCCAAGTGACAAGCAGCTGCTGCCCCTTAGTCTAGGTAATTAAATCAATTACTTCAATTGATTTCTAAAGAATAATTGTCTTATCTCTGACAGCTATTCTGGCGCTGCACGAGCTGACTTTGCAACTGGGCCTCTCGGAGTATGTGATGCAAAGCGTGGAACGTCATGGATTTTTAGACTCGAATCGCGAAGGTCTCAGTGCGCTGCCCGGCTGCATTGCGCTCTATTTGCTTAGCATTTACCTGGCCAAATGGTACACGTCCCAGGATCAGCTTAACTACGTCCAATTCTGCGCCAAGCTGCGACACATGATGATCTACTGCATCATTAGCTGGTTAATGGTGTTTCTTTGTGCTTTCACCTGCGGCATAGCGAGAGTTACCAGCAACTCGGGCTACGTGATTTGGTTGTTTAGCATCAGTCTGACTCTGATGCTGCTCTTCGCCTTCCTCTTTGAGTTCGCGGTTGTGATTGCTCGGCAAAACACCTTGTTGATTCCGGATACTATCAAGAGACCTGCCCAGCTTTCGCAGAGTAAGCCAACGGATTTGCCAGCGTTTGTGGAGTCGCTCAACATGAATGGATTAACCCATTTTATGATCTCCAACTTTTTGACGGGCTTTGTCAACATGTCTCTGGAGCCAAAGCAACGCAGTTCCTTCGAAGGTATAGTTATTTTGACTTCGTATATGCTGCTTACTGGAGGCGTTGTGTATGTGTTGTTTCGTAAGCAAATTCGTCTTGCCTAAAGCCAGCTGTGATTGAAAATTGAAATTAGTTTTGTATTTATTATTTACCTTATTTTAAGTACAAAGTGTTTGAAGTGTTGTATATTAATTGCTAGATGAGAAATATGTATGTTACACATTTTTCACTCCCGAAGAGGAACTTAAAGTCCATAAGTATGTGATTCCACTTGGTTCTCATGTCAGCCTTTAATGTAATTTTCTAACATTTAAAATGGTTAATTAATGTAACACATTCCCGTTTTCCATGTAGTATGATTGTTGAATTACTAAATAAATTATTATACAATTTTATATAACATTTAAGATTTATATGAATATTTTTAAAATATTAATTTAAGTGCGAATAAAACATAGATTCTTGAGGTACGTAGTCACATTCAAATTTCGTTTTATATCACAAGCTACAAAATTAATTAATTATATTTTTCTAAGTGTTCGAAACTGTTTCGAAGACCATGACATAGCCACTGGGCATAACCAGGAAGACAACGACTGGCTGCTGTTTGGAAGCACCCGATTTCCATGGCTTTTTCTCGGAATTGGAGTTTTGGTAGACTTCGTAAACTTTGCAGCCATTCTCAGAGCTGACCAAGCGTGTCCACACCCAGCTCTGGCCCTTATTCTGAGCCGTCGTGGAAAGCTTCACCTTGAGACGGCGACAGGCGATGGAGCAGGCCGAGAGAGATTGCTTAATGCGTGTCGAGACGGATGACCCAACTGGCTGGCGATTGTCCACCACCGGATTGGCAAAGTCCACGCGAGGTGTGCGCGGACGTAGACAGCTAACAGGCACTGTATTCGATGTTTTGGGAGCCGTTGAACCCTTGTAACTTTTCTTCGATTTGGCCGAGGTGAATTGCGTCAGGCTGCTGTTGCTGGTGTTGCACTTCACGGTGTCTGTTTTGGCCATGAGACTGCAAGTCGAAGTGCCACTCGTCACCGTACATGGCGCCGACGGTGGAGACGAAGGAGGAGGTGAAAGCGAAATGGCTGCTGGAGGATCACTTAGCGTTGGAATGCCTAAGTGAGAAAATTTAAAAGTCTATGTTTTTGGAAACTGGCATGAATAATACCTTACCAAAGTTGCCAGCCATCTGCAGCAGATGCTTGATTTTGGTTACTCCCGAGTAGTAGAGAATGCGATCCAAAGCCAACATGATGACTTCATCCGGATACGGACCCATGGCAAAAGAGCACACATCGAAATTGTCATGCTGATTATTGGTCAGGGGCTGTGGCGAGCCACAGCTTCCAGTCTGCTTGGATTGACAGCTCATTAGAGAAAGAGATTTTGCAGTCGTCTAGCAAAAATGCAGTTGAATTTTATCAGTCTAACAATAAATGAATTTGTTGACTTGGGCTGCTGTGCTACAAAAAAAGTGCCGCACCAATAATGTCCGCTTAGGCACACTTGGTTCTCCCCAGCCCCGGGCAGCAGATGTCAAAGGTGCGATATCCGGCTTAACGCTCGACTCTTGACTCCAATGCGAACAAGTAGACGAAGACGAAGACGACAACGAAGGCGTCACAAAAGATAAGATTTCTATTAAGGAAATGACAGAAATTGCGCGCTTTGTGTCCACACAGAAGAGCACGGAGGTCGAGGATATTTAATTTAATGGCCCAAACAAAGCGACAGTCAAGCAGATGACTACTCCGACTTGGAGATTGGATGAATGGGGCGCAAATGACCAGCAGAAATCTGTAGTAGGGGCAGCTTATATTAACTTGGCTCGCTTTATTTTTTCTTTTCGCTCTGCGCAATGTAATTACAGCAACAGTTTCCGCAGTCGAGGCCAGGCACTTTTGATGTGCATTTAATGTCATATCCTGGCACAGGACGACGCTCAATCCTATCTGATTTGGCCGCGCAAATGCAATTTCCTGCAATCGCAACCCTTTCAGCCTGACAATTTACTCTAATATATTGGGTTAATAGTTTCATATTCAACAGTGGCTGAGTGCAAGCCGAGGGTGACTGTCGCCCACCTGTTCTGGCATATTAAGGGTGGCTTTCTCGTTGGCTTTGATGACAGATTATTTTCATTACCACGATGTCCATTTGGCCATCACGTGCCGAGCCAAAAAAAAAAACAGGCAAGTACGAATTATAAACGTTAATTATTACGCATTCTGTATGTTTGTTAAACATGACAAGGAGCAGGCAGCAGGCAAGGATATGGGAGCCAACTGATTGATGTGACGACCGACAACAATCAGTTGAAGGCGCAGTCAAAGTCAAAGCCAAAGCATTCGTTTGCCTGCTGCCAATTTGCTGACTTTGTTGTATGCTCAGGCTGGAAATCGGATTTCATTCAGATTGCTTTTGCCTCGACAAATACACAACACACAAAAAATAAAAATGATGAGAAAAAATATGATTGCCAGTGTGGGTGTGTGTATTGTATGCATACGCATGTGTAGGAGTAGGAGTAGGAATACGAAGATGGAGATGAGCGAGTGCGTGGGAGTCTCAATCACTGTGAAGAGGCTTAGTGCGCACCCAGGGGAAATCGCTTAAGCCGTTCATAATGAGTATTATGACTGACTACGTCTACATGCATGGCTGGCGCGGACTCGCTTTTGGGTTTTGTCCACGGCCTCGACCAGCAAAGCTTTGCGCTCGGCCGCCAACCAAATGCCAAACGAGTTTGCAAAACACAAATCATTGCATACTTTTCAGCGCAGGCAGAAATTGGCATACTGCTTGCACAGAAGAAGTTCACTGCTCAATCTTTTGCACATTTCATTTTGCAATTAGCTATGTATGTTTTTGGTGGAACAAATTAATGACAACATTTATAACCTTTATTATTAAATATTGAGTTAATTTATTTAAGATTAAGCATTGTGCTTAGCCTTAGAAAATCATTTGATTTCCCCTTATTTAGTATATTGATAAAAAATGTTTTAAATGTTTTACAAAACTGTCAAAATCGTGGCAGTTAATTAATAAAATCAATACTTATAATGCATTTTTTTTAATAATTTAATTAATTGCAAAAGAA
This sequence comes from Drosophila formosana, assembly GCA_035045625.1. Lineage (NCBI taxonomy): Eukaryota > Metazoa > Arthropoda > Insecta > Diptera > Drosophilidae > Drosophila > Drosophila formosana. The sequence continues at coordinate 2,226,925 of JAWNOW010000030.1, forward strand.
AACACTAAACACGAATATTAATATATACTTTTATACTTATATAAAGTATATAAGTTCACACTATAAACTTTATATACACATGCATACAAATTTATAATTTTAGTTTTAAAAACACTCCAACTTTAAAAATAAATAAAATAAACCGTAAAATATACTGTGAACCCATCAATCAGCCCAGTTGCTATGCTAAATAAGTTGCTCAAACAGCTCTCGTATCGATTCTAGCGTTCAACATTGTTTGCCCGACAACAGCTTTGTGCCACACACGAAACAGAACTCATGCCACGTCTATAAACAAAATGCTTATCGAACGCAATTTTGATCGCTGCTTAAGTTCCATGGCAGCAAGAAGCACCGCAAGATAACAACAACAAGCGCTTCGTCAATAAATGATGGCAACAAAGCAGTCTGCAATTTGTAGGTACAATGGCATATTCAAGAATGCTTTCGCTCGATGCTTTTAGTCAGAAATTGCGCAATTTTCATGCAATCAATGGGAAGCCAAAGGAAATAAAAAGTGTTGAGCGAATGCCAAACGGAAGGAAGGTCGACAGCTGGAAATGCAGCAGAAGCAGCAGCAGCAGGATGTGAACAGAACAGAACAAGGATATGGACATTGATGCTGCTCTAGTTGCCATGCGAACGGGCCTCAATTGCGTCGCTGTTAAATCGAGCGGAAGCTGATATGATTATGCGTGGCCATAGCGACCAAACCGAACTGAACACAGTTACGAGGCATGCAACAATGTGCGGCAAGTGCAATTAGTCTGCTACTCTTGCCCCCATTGGTATAATGACCACTTTAAAGCTGCCTAACAACAATCAACAATCGCATTATGTGATTGAAAAATAAACCTAAGGATTCTACTTAAGAACCGGCGAACATCTTTAACCCAAACCCGACAAAACATTAAGAAGATTAATTCGGCAAAGCTGTTGTTGTTTTCCCTGGCACAAAATCTCAGATAACGTTATGCATCATTGTGTCCAGGAATTGACAAATCTTTGCCAGCACACAAAGCGAGAGAAGCAGGCAAAAAAAACTGTTACAATTTCAGATGTCTTGAGTTGAAATGTGAAACCCGTGCGGCTTCCCTCGCAATCGATTCGACAAACTCACAACTGGAAACACTCAAAAGCAATCATTAAATCGCAAAGTTTGTATAAGTGTGAGTGTGTGTGTGTGTTGCTCCCATTTTGCAACAAAACAAATGTAAGAAGTTTGATAAACTCCACACATAGAATAAAAAAACAGAAACCAAAACATTGCAAAAAGAAAGTCAGAAGAAAAAAATGAATTCGCAATAAAAAATGTGAGACAGGACGTTGCCCTCCCCGCACACACACACACACACACACACACACACACACACATAAACAGGGACATGTACAACCCTCTTGTGGAAGCAGCACATTTAATAAAGCCCAAATGGAATGACTCGCTTGGTCTCCCCTCGCCCAGTCTTCTCTGGCTTTTTGTGGCTTTGCCACAGCAGAGTCAGCAGCGTAACCGCAACACGTTAACGGTTTCGGTTTCACTCTGTGATTTACAACAAAAAGCCAAGAGAGAGTGAGAGACTTCAACTCTCCTCCCTCTGGGACTGTGGCGTTGGCAAACTGGATACGCTGCGCACTGATGTGTGAAAAGGTACTTTGGGTGTGTTTGGGTGCATTTTGAATGCCAGAGTCTAGCTGCGATACATTCCCAGGATAATTTCTAATGTTGTTGTTGCACTGCTGCTGCTGCAACATCGTTGTTGCCTTGATGTGTGCAGCTAAATTAGTGTCTATTAGATATCCTGCTGAATCAAACACATTTCTTCATTTCATGGCTTACTGAGGCTACAATTGATAACATCATTTCTAGTTTTTTATCAGCATGAAACTTAAAGAGGGGTTCTTGGAAACTTATATGAGTTAGTAATTTATTTGGATCTAATAAAATTTTAATATTATTCTCTTTTGTGGTGTACAGAAAGAGTTTTTAGTCACTTCATTAATTATTATTAAAATATTTGTATTCTACAAATATTCTTTATATACTAGCCAAGAGAAAGTTAAATTTTTGCAATAATTTTAAGTAAATTTCATATTAATAAATATGTTTTTCTTGGCTTCCTGGCTTTGTATTTCTACTATATTATTTTTTATAATTTTCGGTGTTATACATTTCTAAGTTCATTTTTCGCTTTTTCCTCGTTGAATCCATAAACTGAATTCATCTCCCGTCTCATTTCCATTTCATTAACTTCATTTAGACAAAAGCCAGAAAGTTTTCCACGTGCCTTCGATAAGATAAGGGCACGTCGTCGCAGCAACCATGTGAACCCATGACCCCAAGGATGTGCTTCAAGTGTTATCAGGCGGAGAGCATCGTGCATATATTAAGAGTAAATTGGCTCGGCATTTGCCAAACAGATAATAGAAATGTCTGCAAGTTAATTTAGCGTCATGAAGTCTGCCAATAATAATAAATAAAATGCCGTGACCATGGCGTAGAATGGCTTTGAAGTGGTCGACAGACAGTTGTCAAGGTGCCGCAAAAGAAGAATATGACTGAATGTAGAATTGTCGAAATAAAGAAAACTAATTAATTTCCAACTTCTGTGTTGTGCACTTTGTTTATTTATCCCAAATGGTAGCTAATTAAAAAAAAACTATCACATAGTTTCTGAGGGTAGAAAATAAAGCATTATAGTTCAGATATAGTACAATATAGTCAAGTGCAGTCTAGCGCCGCAATGCGAGTCTCCAGATCCAGCATCGTGCTCTTGAGCTTCGAGACTGTTTCTCGCTTCGCCTCAATGAAGTCCACAGTCGCGTCGAAGTCGTGCAGCAGAGCGGGTTTGTAGAGGATGCCGCACTTCTCGTAGAGCTCGGTCTTTTGGTTCTGCAGTCTCGAACGCTTGAGTTTCAGTTTGAGCAGCTGATCTCGCAACTCTTCGCGCCTTCCGAGTTTTTCGCTCAACTGATTGGTTTTGTGAGCTAACGTGGCCAGTGACAAGCTCGTCTTCTCGCGAATGAAGGCCAACTGATGCATGTGCCTAGTGCAGCGGTCTCGCATGCGATTTAGATCGTGATTGCGCTCTAGGGGAAGTACAAATAACAATAATTGGATATTTCAATAATATTCCAGTTTACCCTCAACCTTTGTGCCCAACGCCGTGACATCGCGTTGCGCCATCAAGTACTGATCCATGGTTAGGTCGTCTGAGATTTGATCAAATTTTCGCTTGCGCTAAGGAAGCAACGTTAAGGATAAGTCAAGGATCTATCGCACCAAAAAGGCAAACCCACCTCGACCAGTCTGCCCAGAGTGTGCTGCCTGGTGATGAGAAACAGGCGACTGTCGCTGACCTCGTTGCGCACCTGTTGCATGCGTCGCAGCTCGTTCTCCACGACGCGTGGCAGATACTGGGCATCCTTGCGCAGCAGGACATCACGAAAGCACTGCTCCAGCGAATCAACCGAGGCCAATGCTATGGTGTGCACATAGTCCATATCCAACTTGACGCTGGCCAAGACTTCGCTGTTGGTTTTTTTGGTCTCCGCTGCCTTATTCTTCAAATGATCCAGCATCATCAAGGCGTCCATGTAGCGCTTGTACTCAACCTGCTCCACTTTGGGTGGCAAGGTGTCGAAGCTGCGGACTTGTCCGACTCGTCGATAGTATTCATACATCTTGTTGTTCACATCCACGTTATACTGCTTGGCCACCAGAAATTGGCTGTAGAGCTTCTGCAATTGCGCCATCAACTTGTCCTTGTCAAGATTGCCACGGAGCAACTTGATGGGGTCCACATACTCGGATATTTCCACCACCTGATCGATGATTTTGTGTATGAATTCGAAGGCGATTTGCCGAATTTCCCGTATGGCTTTGGCTGCCTCGAGTTGTGTGGTGGATTCATCGCGCGATTTGCCCAGAGACGGGCGGGCGTCGAGAAGCAATTCCAAGACCATATCGTCGACATCGGATATCATGGGCGGTGGCTTGAGGTCTTCGTCATCTTCTTCGAAAGGCCATTCGAACTCACTTGACGAGGATGGTTCTTCCTCAACTATCTCATTCGGCGTCGGCTCCTCGTTCTGCTCCTCCTCCTCCTCTCTAGACGGTATCGATTCACCCGTCAGAGGATCGACAAACTTGCCCTTATCCAGGTTCAAATCTTCCTCAACTATGGTGCCCAAGCGTGATAGTTGTTCAGTTAATTGCTCTTCCTCCGAATCTGTGGTCAAATCGGACATGCTGGGCAGATAGAAGTACTGCAGAAAATCAGCCTTAAAGGATATCGACTGCTCTCGTCTATCATAGTCGCCTTCATCTTCGGATGACGAGACGCCCGTTCTCAGATCTTCCTCCGCAAACAATGAGCTTTCTAAACGTTGAAGTTCTTGAGCTTCTTCCATGGGCATTGATTCTACATTTCCACCTTCACCTTCCTCGTCACATTCTTCTTCAGCTTCTTCGCCTTGAGAGGACTTCTGCTGTGTTTCTGCTTCTGTTGTCGTAGATTCCGGCTGTGACGCTCTATAATGTCTATCCAATATTTCACGCGCCCTTTTCTTTTCTTCACGTCTCTTTCGACGCCTTTCTTGGTCCGTGAGATCTGTTGCTCCAGTATCATTCTCCCCGCCATCTTCAGGCTCACCTTCAGCAGTGGGCGATACAGTATCGCCCTCTCCTTCGGCTGCCACATCGGTCTGCTCCGGCTCATGGCCGGTGTCGAATTGAATCGATGACACTTCTGGCAGCTTGCCAGAGATGCTCATTCGATCGGGTTCGGGTACGACAGACAGTGTCTCAGCTTCAATATCTTCCATTATTGGTTGCTTCTATGATATTCACTCTGTATATTCAATTGTGTGGAATTGTGTGGATTTACAATGCGATGTCTTATCTGGGTATTATATTGTATTTTACAATTTTCTTTCCATTTATTTTGGTTTGAAGAGTTTGATTAGTACCATTTAGATGTGCTTATATTTCGACTATGTTTTTATTGAAGGTTACTAGATCACATCCGAAGTATAAATTTACTAAATTTGTGCAATGTACATTATTTGTGGCATTGATCCTTTTCTTATCCCTATTTTATCTTAGATAAAAAAAAATACCGGATGTAAATGGATTTATTTCTTGTTAGATTATAATTGCCGTTTTATTTATTATTTATTGAAATTATCTGTTTATAATGCAGTTGGAACAAAAAGTACATTTATTTATTAACTAGATTATTTTTAATAAATTATCATTTAAGAAGCCTTCAACACTTTATTTTTATATATTATTGCAGCAAATATGAAATCATTAGAATGACAGATTATCCTCGTTTTCTAGGCCCAACCCCGAAAAGTATCTGTCGGATAATTCTACTTGAAGTTTAGGCTGATTAATTACATGCTGCACTTAGCTTGAGCGTTATTTTCCATTTGTGCCTAACGCCCTGACCTATCACACATGACATTCCCTCATTTATTTCAATAAGTGTTAACAGCCGACCAAGAGACTGGACATCGAACAAACTATGTTGCTTTTATGGTGTCTGTTGAACGTGATGGCATCGCAAAGTATGCAACAGAATTTTCTTATGAACTGACGTCAAGCGCGAAGATAATGTGGACACATTTGTGATGTGATGTCAGCCTGAAGAACTTGCCAAAAATGCAATTGAGAAATATTCTGGGAAATGGACAAACGCCTTATGAAGGGGGAGTGGCAACCCCTACCGCCCACGTAGAGACGAGCCTAATGCATTGCATTGTAGTATCGGGTCTACGCTGTGATTGTGCGCAGCGTCGACGTGGCAGGTTGCCCAGCAACCCTTTTGTCGACACTCCATTAATTGAAGCCCCTGGATTACGGTAAATTGCATTGTCTCTGAGTCAAGACACCCCGCGGCGCAAAAGGAAAGCAGGGAAAGGGGTTGTCGAGCTGACGTGGCGGCGCATCAAATTGTATACAAATCTTTATAATCCTTGATAATTTCGTTAATGGCTTTAATCACTTACTCACAGACATGCCCTGCCTGTACAAGGGCAGCCGAAAGGATTAGACAGCGAAGGCATTTTAAGTCGTTGGTATTTAAAAATACGTTTGGCATTTAATGAGGAGCTCAACGCGTTTCGGCAGCCATTGCAATGCTTAAATTGTAGCTCCTCCTATGGAGTATCCTTGCAAAGGACACCCACACAAGCACACACTGGGCGTTATATAGACAACTGTTTACCTAACGGTACATTCATCTATATACTCGTACACCCAATTAGGCAGCTACAATTGTTGCCTTCTGCACCCCGAAACTCAACACGCAGCCACAGCGTGCCGAGAAACTCAACACACGCTGTGTTGGGGTCAGGGTGAGGTGAGTTTGTAGTTTGCGGCTGACGGAGAAAGCTCTGCCCGTTGGCGGCAGCTATAAAAGCGCAGGTTGTGCGACTGGCGCCACACACAAACCACAAACACCGCCGGGGGAGTAGACGACACCCGACAGACCTCCACGACAATGGCTTGGAACGGGCGCGAATTCTGGCAGCAGCTTCGCCGACGGAGCAGCTCGACGAGATCCGGCAGGCAGCTGCAGTTGCCAAGCGCTTGGAGCTTCGAGCTCGCCTGCTACAGACGATATCAGAGGATGCCGTAGATAAAATATGCAAGTGGAGAATTGGCGTCGGTCAGCTGCTCAATCTGGGATCTGATGGGATTGCTATTTCTTCAATAATACAATAAATTTGAACCTAAAGAATATCATAGCAACATCATATCAATTCATATCGAATAATGATAAGTTGAATGTATTTAATTAAACAAGAAACGTGATTTTAATTCAATTAAAATGATCAATTATGAAAATCTACTTATAATATGTATAATGCGAAATTAATAAAATTTTCAATGTTTTAATCCCAATTGTGTTGACAATAATTTTGCTTCGGAGCAGAGCACTGAACATTAAATAAATGGAGAGTAAAGTTTAATTAGGAATATAAAAAATACCAAATCTGTATTAATATATGCATTTAATTTATTGATAGCGTAAATTTTGTTTCCATTTGTTGAAGTAATGTTTCTTATATTAAATTTTGCGTTTTTTTTTACATTTACATCTTTTGTTGTTCTGGGAAAATTATTTTATTCGCATAAAAAATAGTTTTTAGTAAAATGAATTTAATTATAAAATATATTATAAAAATATATATAAAATATAAACTAATTTATGCAATTCATGTATTGAAGTTGTGTAAGTTTTGTCTTTTCATTATCAAGAATTATTTTACATATTTTAAATTATGCGATTTTATGAAAATTATAGAATAACATTTATTAAAAATTTGATCTTTTCTTGCCTTTTGTAAAATGTTTACTTTATTGATTTTCTACTTTTATTTTTGTTTTTATAGTAAAAGGTTACTAACATTGCTAAATAATTTCTCTTACATTTTTTAAAATATACCAATTTAAAGTTGACATATAATTAAATGTTAATCACAGGTAAATGAACTAATGCTGTCGAGCTTTTGTTGCGAAAATAATATTACTACCTAAACCTAAAAAGAAAAGAATGGATTTTTTATAGTTGCCATTATTAAATTGAAATTTTTTGTGTTAATACGTTTGGATATAGTCTATAGAATTGCCCATCACGTTAATAAGATGTAGAGATATTAATGTATCAATAGATTCTGCTATGTGTTCAAACAAGAATTGATGTAATCAGACCAGCAATGTGTAAACAATCATAGCCTATTGAACTACCTGTAAAATTCGAATAAACGTCAAGCTGATCCGTGGTGGCAGCAGCCCAAGAACCCAGAGAAGGGGAGCCAGAGAAATGGAGAAGGAGTGGAACGCTTAAAAGCAATCAAAAAACTTTGTTGTACGCGTGCAGAGAACAAAAATTTGCATATGTCAACAAAAACAGCAGCAGAAATCGCCCTGGAAAACAATTTATTTATTGCCGCAGCACATTCGAATGAGGAGGAGGACTTAGGATTCGACATAGAGGCGGAGCGTACTGAAGCAGAAGAGATACATTTGCCTGATGATATCGCAGGCAACTGGTTTGGGGGTGGGGGAGAAAGGAGGGGAGGACAAGAAACGCTGATCACAAAATTTAAATGTTAATTACACGACTGAGCTGAGGCCACATAAGCGGAGTTCTCTCCACGGCCCGGCGAGATATGGCAAACAGTTTAAAATACAGTCGAGTGCGCTGTTTAGACACTGGATAAGCAAACAAACTGTCGGCATCTGATTTGTTTGCCCAGCTCTTAATCAGACCAAGTTCTGAGCACTTTTTATTGACTACCCCGGGCAAAGGAGAAGTTTAATATGCGCCCACGATAACCTGAGGCTGAGCTCAGGGATGCTTCTGGTCGAGTCGAGAGGAGGCGAAGCGAAGCGAGGTGATGTGAGGGGTTAAACTATGCGGCGTTAAGGCAAACAAACGTGGGCTTTATTAACAATTGAGAACAACGGACAACTGAGCGAGTGAGATAGAAAGAGGCAGAGAGAGAGACTGTGGCTATAAGTCACACTGCCTCCCCCCTCTTGATGTTGATGGTGACGAGGTGTGAATGTGAATGCCACCGCGTTGAAGCCACAGCGTTTTGTTTTTATGCCTCACAATGCTGCTGCAAGCACTCGAGGTTAATTGAATTTCTTGACGTCCTTGGCATTCATTTGTTGTCCCTCTCCTTTATTTGTCTTCTGCCGGAACTAAATTGAAAACGTTTTTTCGCTTTTAAGCTGGTTAGGCCAACTCATAATAGACTAGACACCAAATGCCGTCATCACTTACCACGTAATTAATTGAATTCGACTTTAATTGAAATGTTTTCAGCACACGTAACTCAATTTCCAAAGTTGAAAGCAAGCTCTGCTTTCAATATGTGTTCAGATATGAATTTTAAATTGAAGCTATCTTCTACCTATGGAAAAGGAAATGCTTGCTAATTAAATTTGAACTATATATTTTGTTCATACTAAACCAACGAAAAGTAAGAACTAAATAAAAGAAAGAACATCTGGGACTATTTGAGACAATTTATTTAACTTTAGTTTGAATTGTTATCGTTGAGAATATTTGGTTTTATTTATATTTTTGAAAATAAATAAATTTCCAATATTAATTGATCTTAAATATAAACAATCAATAAATAAATAATAAAATAAAATGAATATATATATGTTTAAATATCTATTTAATTTTTATTTCAATGTTTGTTTGTTATCAATTTATCTTGGAGTTTAAATATATACAATAAAAATATATTAAATGGAAATAAATTTATTTTGCTTATGTTACATAAAATATTGCATTTAAATTTGAATGTTTTTTTTTTAATTAAATTATATTTTTGAAAACAAATAAGTCTATAATTAGTATATTATCTTGTAGCATACATATATATAAACACTCCATTAAATAAATAAAAATCAAATTATAGTTCTTATCATTTATTGAGAGAAAATTGCACATTTTATATTGCATTTGTATTTGCTACTTCTACATCTAGATGTATGAATCGTATTCGATTATGTTCATGAATCATCAATTTAGTCAACGACTGTCATAATCCACTCAGACCCACAAAAACGAAAAAATGAAAAATGTTGGATCTTATGGAATATCAAGTTGGGCGACACATTAAAAGGATTTGCCTGGCACGTGCTGGCACATTATTATCCTAGAGGCTACAAGGAATCGGCACTTGGCATTTTGTGCTATCTTGTTGAAGTGGCAATTGAAACAAGAGAAAAAGAAATTAGCATTTATTTTCAAAGTGCGTGTTTGTTTTAGCTATTTATTCAATTTTAATTTTCATTTCATTCTCCTCGTTTTTTCTTTGAATTTGCCCCCACTTTCTGTGGCTTCCAATCAGACACGCCTATATCTATGGCCAACTAAGTAGATGCGATTACATTTAATTGAATTTTCGCATTTCATTGAGAAAACTGTAGAAAAATTGTATTAAATTACCAAACAGAAAAGAACTGAGCAACAACAAAAAAAATCATCAAAAATGCGCAACGCGATTGGGAAAATGAAAGAAAAACGTGACACTACAAAATGTTGGCGTATTCAAATTTCCTTTTGCCGTTAAGCTGCTCCAATTGGCAATTGGGGAGGATTCCCAATATTATTTACACAAAAAAAAATAGCTGAAAAGTATAACTGAATACGCGTATATGCAATAAGGATAACAAATCTTTTGTATCAACTTATGACGATTCAGGTTTGAATTTCTTGTGTGTTAAAACAAAGTGAATTGATGTTTGCAGAGGGTTGAACTTAAGTTATGTGAAGAGACTTGTTTTCAAAATAGAAGAACATTTATTTATTTATTATTTTTTGTTTTATATTGTTTCTATATTTTCTACTGTTTCTATATTTTCGATGTATTATATATATATTTTTTTACATTTTGTGAAGAGATTTGATTTAATACTAGATAATTTGTAACCAATTATTTTTTATTTTTCTTTTTTCGAATTTAACATAATAATCTTATCGACATTCTCTATAGTTAGAGAAACTGCTGAAACGGGGCTGCTTAAGCCGAAGTCATTATTATAAAAAGATCATATAAAGTGCATGCAGTTAGAGCTTATTGGCTGAGCTTTGCTTCTAATCTGGAAGTGCTACGTCTACTGAAGTCCTTGCTGCAGGGACTCATGAATTATGCAGCGCTAACAAGCCACAAGTTGTCATAAAAATGGCAATCTGAACGGCAATTACCTGTTGATGGGCGCACGCTAGTTTAACCCTCAATTACGGGGCTTCTGGCGGTTGGTCTCTGGGGTGAAATCGAGACGACCACAAAGAGCGAGTGTGTGTGTGTAACTGAGGTGTCAGGGTGTGATACTGTGCATGTGATTGTGTGTGTGTGTGTGTGTGTGTACCCAAAGGACGCATAAAAATTTGATTAAGAACTTGGCGTCTTTGGTGGGCAAATTAAAAAACACTTGCACGTTAAATCAATTTGCGATTTTATAAATCTTCATTTGCACCTGAGACGTGACGGTGGATGGCTGTGGCGTCGTCTGGCGTATCCTGGCATGTCCTGCGCCACAGGTGGTTGAGCTTAAAGCCTAAGCTTCACGGCGAAACGTGACTGCTGGAGCAAGGCAAGGATTTGTCACGTTTATTTCTATTTATTCGCAAGTTGCCTTCAGTTTCAATTTCTATTTGCCTGGCACAATTTTTGCACTCATTTCAATTACCTAAAATGTCCTCAACTGTGTCCAGTTCACGCCATTTGCCTGATTGTTTTGGACACACGATTGTGGATTGTGTGTGTTCACATTTGGGGTTCATTGCCCAGTTGTCGTCGACCATTCGGCATTTTTAATTTCTCTAATGCCTTTTGTGATCTTTTGCTGCTCTTTGGCTGAGTGCACTCGAGTCCTGGCGACATCCTTACGAGCACATTCACATCGGGTGGAGCTTTTAAGAAAATTATTCAATTGCATTATGACGCCGCATTGACCAGTGAAGTGCTCAACAATATCAATTGATGCGCATTGTCCTGTTTTCACTCCTGCCAGCAATTTGTACACTGCAGAGTTTAAATTTCAACCATATATCAAGCGCATCAAACAGGGGACAGAAGCGCCCACTGTCCTCTGCGTGGCAAAAGCGCAATCCAAAGAGAGAGGGAGACACAAGGTCTCAGGCTGTGAGAGAGTTGTGTATTACAAATCGCTCGACGGGCGGCCAAACAGGACGAAGCACGATTGCTGCTGCTGCTGCTGCTTTTTAGTCGGTGGGTGGCATAATTTATGGCACTCGTTTCAGCTGGAGTTGGTGAGCTTCACTGCGGTTATTAAAATGCTCAATGCTCTTACCCCAACCAGCACACACAGCCTCCATTGCTCCAATTCCAGTTCCAGTTCCAACTTCAACATCAACTCGAACTCCAATTCAAAGTCCTCACTCATTGTCAGACAAGGCAAAAAGTGTAGCATACTTGCCGGCGCCGCGTAATGGCAACTGAAGTAGCGACAACAACTATGTCGCACAGTGGGTCTAGTGTTTATTTAATGGCATATGAATTAACTGGAAGATGTTTATGTTTTAGGGTATTCCAAAATAATCATTTCTTAATTCGATATAAATTTTTTATTTAATCTCCCCTCTTCGTATTTTAAAATGTTATAATTTAAGATTGTTTTCAACATTAAATGCATTTTTTGAATTTCAGTTTTTTTATTAAGTGATTAAATTGGTACAAACAATAGTACTATAACAACCAATTCGAAAAAATAATTAGGATGTTATAAATGTGGAACTCTTTTTTTGTATCTCTCATCTATCTTAATATATATAAATCTCGTGTCACAATGTTTGTCCTCAATGGACTCCTAAACCACTTAACCGATTATATTAAAATTCGCACATCATGTGCAGTTCGATCTAACTTGAGAGATAGGATAGTTTAAATCTCAAATTATAGTCGCAATTTTAATTTATTGCTAATTATTTGTCTGTTATTATTTGACAAAGGTTGGCAGCACGCTCGATTGAAGCTTGCTATTAATCGATAAATAAACCACTTAACCGATTATATTAAAATTCGCACATCATGTGCAGTTCGATCTAACTTGAGAGATAGGATAGTTTAAATCTCAAATTATAGTCGCAATTTTAATTTATTGCTAATTATTTGTCTGTTATTATTTGACAAAGGTTGGCAGCACGCTCGATTGAAGCTTGCTATTAATCGATAAGCTGCAATCGGAATATTAGCCCCCCCCCCACACACACACATACTGAAGAAATAGACACACTCACTCACACAAACACAGACACGGACGAGAGTAAAGCCGACATGGAAACACACGTATTGTTGTTGTGCTAACGGTATTTACTATATTTTAGTAAAAAAAAGAAAAAACAAAAACAGTCACTTGATCGTTTTTTGTAGAACTGCAACCAAATACGCAATGCATTAAACTACCAGACCATTTTTGTCTAACCTCAACAACGCGAGCACCAGAGAGGCACGACGCAAACGTATTAAAAGAGCCCATCAGTTGGCAGAACAAATTGAATCAAGAAATCCAGCTCAAAGAATCAGGACAGCAGAAGGTCATGCACAAGAATCTCAAGAACAGTGTAACGAACGTCTTCAAGAGAATATCATAAGAAGCCACAGCAACGCGTGGCCGGGTCAGCTAGTTTGAATATAAATTTATTATGACAATTTCCAATTATAATCCAATTATTAAATAAACTACTTTCATCTTTATGTGGACTTTTTATAAATATTAATAAATAATTGTCAACTAATTAAATAATTATTTTTTAAAATAAATTTAACAAATTGTAAAATTAAAATTGATTTATTACAAACTATTGAAATGTAATGATACAGTTTATTGCTTAAACATTTTAATTTTTACAGCTTGCCCCACTGTGCAGACGGTACACTTTACGGTAGCTTCAGTTTTCGCTCTCCCTGATAATCAATAAAATGTTTTGGCATTTACTTTCATTGTTTGTTGCTGCAACGCCCATCGAGCCACGCCCACGCTGAAGAGCTATTTGCATATATAAGAGTGGCGGGACATATTGCAGGCTTTATGTCCTGTCGTCGTCGTCGTCGTCGTCGTGCTTAAGTCCTTTGCACCGGGCGTGCCTCGTGAATTGTTTTACTGTCGACGTTCATTTGGGTTGATGGCAGCAGCGACTGAGGAAGGACAACATGAAAGTCGCTTAATCTACTTAAATGTCTTTGAATTTGCGTCTTCCCCTCAAAACAAGCGAGACAGATGCACGTATTCAGAGAGAGAGAGAGAGGGACTCGAGGACGATTTTTGCCAGTCTAAGCACATTTTGTAGCAGACTAAAAGGGGGACGATCGGCTGGCCTGTCTCGGCGTTATTAACATGGATTTATGGCATATCCTTGGCTGACTTAAAGCCGCTATTAGCGTCCAAAGATGTAAACAACTTGCTAAGACCGAAGCAGAGATTTTCCTCCCAGCCTCGCATATCAATCACACGCGAAATGCTGAATGCATATGGGAAGGCAACAAAGCAGAAAAACACAAATTTCACTTGCGCCCAAAAGGTAGCATCAGATAATTTCAATTAAAAATGCCTTTGAATGGGGCAACGCAGGGCATTTTGTCGTTGGCTGGCAACCATGACACAAAGCATCCTCATTGATGTCCTTGTTGCCGTATCAGCAGTTTTAAATCACTTGCACAAGTCTCTCAATCAGGGAGGATATGACTGCAGAAAAGTCAGGGCAGGGAGTTTGCAGCTTAATTGAGTTTCGCTTTGACGGCAACCGCATAAAAGGCAACTTTTAAGTCTTCACATGCTCGACAATTAAAGGTCCTCGTCCCCAGCATCCAGGCTCTGCCTTCAAAAGCTTTCCATGAAATTTAATATTTTTCTAATGAGGAAAACTTTGACACAAAGCGCCGCAACGACAACTTTTGTGGTTTCATCACACAGCTGACCACAATGAATGCGGGCGGCATTCTGCCAAAGATTACAATTGGTGGTTGAAAATAACATTGAAATTGTTTTAAAATCAATTATAGTTATGTTTGTGAACATATTTTTTCAATTTTTATTTTGATATAAATTTGTATACATAGTTATTTAATTAATTTTCAATAATGTGTTTTTATGGTACACATTAGCTGAATGGATTCTATGTTACACTTAATAACAAAATAACAAAAAAAGGTTATTCATACTAAATCACATCCTTAAAACGTATTTAATTATAATGTACGTATTCCACCACAAAATAAAATAATTGTAAGATTACAAAATATTTCGGAGCAAATTTCAAATTTATGGTGCGTAAATTCCAAAACTATAGAATATAGAATGTATTCTAGAAGAATTTAAACAATATTGAATATAGTATGCATTTGGTAGTCTTTGGTAAAATATAATACTTGAATCTTGACAATATTGAATGAATTTCAACTTCGAAATTAAATCAATAAATTATCATAAATATTGTAAAATTGTATTTAATTTATTAATTTATCAATATTATCTTTTATTCTGTGTATTTTAAATAAAGTTTTTTCACAGTTTGATGGAAGAAGTTACCCCGGACAATGCCGGGCCTCAACAGTTACAATATCATAAAGTTATCAACTTGATGCTGATGAGCTTGTCGCAGTTGGTGTTGTTGTCGTTTTTGTTGTTTTGTTGTTGATGATGACGCTGCAAACAAATTTCGAGAGTTAACAATGAATAGATGCGTCGCTTCTGTTGCTGCCTTCGTCCTTCATCCTTCGCCCGGATTCGCCACGCGCGTCAGGAAGTCAGGGAGTCGGGGAGTCTGAGAGTCAGTGAGCCCGCCAGTCATTTTGTCTGGCTGTCAGCCTGTGTTGTCTGGCCCACGGTCCGTCTGGTCGCCTGTCTGTCATCGCCTCATTCAGGCCGTGATGCTTGATGGCAGCATAATTGATGCACTCGAGCGTAAGTGATTAGATTCATTATGATGCCAGGCAGGCAGGCAGGCACATCAAGCACCCAGGCAACGTAGAGACAGGACAGGGTATCAGGTGTCCGGTTGGCTTTATTTCGATTTGATTTTTAAATGCCTAAAAATTGTAAATTACAGCTCTTCGATCTGGAGTCGTAGGCATTCGCTACTTACTTGCTGGCTGGCCAAATGATGTGTGACAGCACTTTTATTGCCCACTGCCGTGACAGAGGGAAGAGGTGAGGAGCCGGAGCAGGGGTAAAAGCCAACGTACGCCGACATTAATCAAGACATTCTATAGACCGAGATATACACAAGTATTTATGCATTTTGAGGGTAAAAAAAGCAAAAACTCATAAAGAGCCGACACACGCCGGGGCGCAAAAGCATCGTTTCCGGTGTGTCGCCGCTGTGGCAAACCCAAAGGGTAGGAGAAGGTGTACGAGAGGGGCGAAGGACGAAACGTGTGTGCATTCTAGCTTAAAATAAAGTTGCAGCTTTGCAGGCGACCGTCGCTTTGTTGTTGGCACTTTGGCTTTTGTGTCGTTATTCATTGTGTTCACGTTTAGAAATATGAATGTATTCATGTATTGTGCCTAATGGATATGTCTGATGGGGTTCACTATTGGCAAAATGGGCAAAATGCTAATTAAACAAGCGTAAGTACGGAAAATGTTGTATGAGAAACTGTTTCAAGGAACAATTGAAATGAAATAAATAATATTGCTTAAAATTTTAAAAGTGATATGGCGAAGACGATTTTGTAAACTTAAATATATTTAAATATAATAATTTGTTTCCTCTATTGCTTATTTTTCCAATGAAACTTGTAATAAATCGCATCTTATGGCTTCAATTCAGCAGAAAGACAATCTGCGTTCGGTTGAATTGAAGCCATAAGACGAGTATTTTTATCAGAGTCCCAAAACTAATAACAGACAATCCACACTCCCATCCCTCTGTCCTCTTTGCCTCATATCTGTGTCGCTTCCAGCTATTTGCACACAAACAAAAATAAATATTAAATCTCCGACTGACGAGAGCGAAATCGTTTTGTGCCACCCTACGAGCCACCCCCGAGAAGAAAATACGAACCCCTCCCAGTTTTGGCCAGGTTTCGGTTTACGGTCTTTTGGTCTGCGATTTACGTGGCACGCGTTTATCGAGAGCTGAGCAGCGTTTAGTTTTGTGATTGAGTGGGTGGACGTGTGGATTGACAGCATGAGGCTGCTAAATCAACAGCAGACCGTTGTCCAGTCGATGAAGATGACGATGATGATGCCGAACTTCTGCTTTTGCCAACTATATAGTACTGTCATGGTTTTTGTCTTTCTGCACGACGAACTTTAAAGCTGCACAGCGCTGTTAATTAAAAACCAAAAAAGCCTTTTGCTGTCATCAAACTCCGACTTCCCCATCCTTGCTGTGTAAATCCCACCAGCAAAAGCCATACATCATATCCGCCACGGGGAATCCCAACAAAGATGACAACGTTACAACACTCGCAGCTAAAGGCGGCAAAAAGTTATTTTGTAATTAGTGCAGAAGCTACAAGCCAAGGCAACTGAGTTCGGAGACAACAAAATACGCAATAATGATTACGATGAAATTGAAGCTGACTTCTGGGCGCCGCTGCACTAATTACCGCTGACGTGCGCCCGCTCCCAGCCTGCTCCGGATACCGCGTCCAATCCTCCCACTGTCGAGTCTGTCAACTAACTTTGACACTTTTTGCGCACAATTTATGAGAGCACGCCTACGCAGCACAGTGGGAGCCACACAGAAATTCTCTATTTGAATTATTACATTTTTTCATCTACTACAAAATATCTTTCATATTATAAATCATCTATCATTTCTGGGTAGATTTATATTTGGTGAACCTCTATTTATCAATGTATTATCTATATAAAAATTATTTAAAAATAGAAATCATCTACTTCTCTTTTGTTTCTAGGCCGATTTTAAAAATCTGATGGGCGCCTTTATTGTTTATTTGCGTAATATAATTTATTTATCTACATATACAATTTAATTGTAATAATATGCACCATTTACTTTTCTTTTGTGCCGAACTTTTCGCTGTTGATTGATAATGAGTACATTTATTTTTGCTGTCCTACTGTGTTTAAATACGTGTATGTGTATTTAATTTTCTTGTTTACATTGACAATTTATTTATAATATCATAAATCATCTACAGTAATTTTGTTTCTAAGCCGAACTTATTACTCAAAACTCTTCGGTTTCTGAGCCGAACTTTTGATTAATATTGGGTTAATTTATGTTTGGCTGTCCCACTGTGCCTGTCATAGAGTGACACTCGAGCCGCATCCAACGTGGGGCGGAGGAGGAGGCGCAGAAGAGCACTTAGTTTAGAGTTTTATGAGCGCAATTCGATTATTCTTCATTTATGTCAATCAATCTGATTTTTGTTGCCTGCTTTTAGCCACAGGATGCGCACCCTTAATCGCTCTGTTTAAATAGTAAAAACGCAGCACAAGTGGAAAAATCTGGAAATTTAATACGAGATACTAGTTGTTGTATCTTTTGTTGATGTTGTTGTTGTGGACGCCACGTTGTCTCTGATGCTGACGACTGTCTGCCCTTCAGTCTGGCAGGCTCTCACTTCCTGGTGCGTGTATCCTTTTTGCTATTGCGGCCAAAAAATGTGAAAATCCTTTGCGGCTCTCGTTGATGTTTTTGTTGATTTTCATTTCATTTCCCATTTTCTCAACGCTCTTTGCTGTTGTTGTTGTTGGTGTTGGTGTTGTGCCTGCCGCTTGTTGTTTATTTCGCTTTGCTGTTTACTTCCGCAACTTTATTATAGCTTTTGGCTGAGTTGCAACTGTTTGACTGTTTGCTCTATGCTTATGAGGGTTAGGCCAATGCGTCGTATTAGCAACGTAGCTCCCTCCCCCAAAAAGGAGGGAAGCTGCCATAGAAATACTCTAAACGGGATGAAACCTCTTGGAGCCAAAGGTTTGGCTGGGCGGATTATGAACTCGTTGCTGGGAACAGAGGCAGTTGCCGAGTGTTAGCTTAGATTATTGGCTGCTTTAAGTGGACTGCTGAGACGACGTGCTCAATGACTCAAATAAGTATGTTGAAAGGTATATTAGTTTATTCAGATTTATTGGCAACAAATGGAGAATATTGAGAAATAATAAAACATTCGAGCTTAGAATAACAGAATAAAAGTTTCTGAATGCAGTATTTATATTTTGAAAAATAGTTTTAATACAAACAGTTTCTGTATACAACACATTTTTAAAAATTAATAATTACAATCAGAATAAGAGTATAAAATGTATTAGTAGTAAGATCTTGAAAGTATTTTATTTAAATTTAAATTTCAGTGTCCAAGGCAGGCTTTGAGAAATCGAAATATTGGTTAGATCTACCAGGCTAACATGGTCAGTAGTGGATCAGCGGCAATACATTCATTCACACTCTATAGATCACCTATAGTACTACTCTATTATGTTCATATGCTTCGAGTCGCATTTTTCAAGGGCTTTTGACGAGATTTTTTTACAACTTGCACATATACGTATTTATTCTTGCTATTGTTTATATTGATGTGGTTAAAATTTTTGATTTATTGTAATAGACAGCCAGGTGAAATACTATGTAGCAAGTGGATTAGCTGCAAATTTTAATATTCCATTTATTCGTGGATTCTAAGAGGAAGAATCTAAGATGACTCAGAGATTTGGGTGCAGTTTGCACAAGTTACATTTCACTTGAAGTTCGTTTTTGTTGATCTAGTAAATTTAGTCGAAAATTCAAATGCTTAGCGCCTGCCGTGATCGCCGAAACTGGGAATCTAAGACTACCTAGATTTTTGTTCTGCAAAGAAAACAAAATAAATACAACTTGGAAATGACAGAAAACCATAAACCAAAAATATACAGTGAGAATCTGTATAATATTATAGGTATTACAGGTATTTTCTTAAGGTAAAAATTTGAAGTATGGATTATACACATATTATTTAATTTATAAAAAAGTTATTCTTACTTTTCTTCCCTGTTTCGTCGTTATTTCTTTGTTTTAAAACACTAAATACCAAAAGTGATGTTGATTATATATACTTTGAAAGATTATAACACATTATAAATCATATGTTTTCTGCTAAAATGATATCGTTTGTGTTTAGCAGAAGATGGAGACTGCTTGCTGCCTGTTCACTCCCGTGAACGCAGTTTTGCAATAACAAAGTAGATGAATGCTTTCAACTAAAAAAAAATAAAAAATAGGTTTTCTGTTTTATTTAGATCAGCACAACTATATTTTTGAATATTGCTAGAAAAATATATGAAAAGCAAAACGCAAATATTATGAAATTATTATAAGATGAAAGGTAAGGATTTTTATAATTTATTATTATTTTATTTATATATTTATAGATAACAGAATAAAACACACAAATCTTTTTTAAGTTACTTTAAAATACCGAAATGAGTTTTTATTATTCCATTCCTCTTTTCTGCTTTTACTTTTGAATTAATTAATAGTATTCTGTTCTCTTTGAATTACTATAATTATTGTATTGTGTGGCAATAATTTTCTGAATTCATAAGTTTCTTACATCGTCCGACAATGAATTTAATGTAATTAATAAAATTAAAATAAATGTTATTTATTTATTAATTACATTCAAATACTTATAACAATTTGATACATACATAGCATACATAGTTTATATTATTGTTCCAAGCGAACATTAAGTTTTTTATCTAAAATTCATATTCTGCTCCTTATTCAAGTTTTCTCATTCTTATTGCTATTTTTCGATTCTAATAATATAACAAGTAAGAAAGCTACAGTCGAGAGTGCTCGACCGTATGATACCCGCAACCCATTCCGAGAGAAAACAAAAATGTTAAATGATATTTTAACAAATAATATACCAAATATACTAAAACTTGTTTTTTTGTATATATTTGAAAATAGCGAATAAAAATCCATAACACCGTTATGGTCACACTGTCAACTAAACAAACAAAGCGCGGGCAGCTTGTTTTTCATTCGATCTCAATCAAATTCACAGGAATCATAGAAAATATAATTATTATTATGCACACCGAAATTCAATGCTCTAGGTCTATTATTACGGCTTTTACAGACTTTTGGGGGCGGAAAGGGGCGTGGCATCCAACATTTGAAATAAACTTGATCTGCGTACGCCCTATAGGAGTACTGTCCCCAAATTTGGTAGCTCTAGCTCTTATAGTCTCTGAGATCTAGGTGTTCATACAGACGGACAGACGGACAGGCGGGCATGGCTATATCGTCTTGGCTGTTGACACTGATTAAGAATATATATACTTTATGGGGTCGGAGATGCCTCCTTCTGGCTGTTACATACATTTCCTGTTGGCACTAAGTTATAATACTCTTCTACCCTATGGGTCGCGGGTATAAAAACGAAATTCGGATGTCAGACCGAATTATTAAGACCCTCAGTTATTATTTGATAAATTTCTTTGTCACGCAAAGTTCAAACTGAGATTTATTTGTGCGCATTAAAATTAATTTGATTTCTCTGTTTAGCGGTTAGACGAGTTATTTTCGTTTGTCAAATGTCTTGCAATTAATTAGACCGAAGTTGGGTTGAAGATGAATTTGTTTGCCGCTTGGATCTCACGCAGCAATCGAATATTTCAAATGCCTGATAGAGAAGCGGCGTCTTTGTTATTTAAAATGAAGCTGGACATTCCATGCGGCTGGGCAATCAATAAGAATGATTCGTAGCCAATGGCCAATGTATTGTGCATCATAAATCGTGGCAGCTAAGCGATTGAAGGCAAACAAAGTAAATATTCAAAATGGCTGCGTTATATACAAACAGCGCGAGAGCGAGAGCGAGAACGAGAGATAGAGGGAGAGAGAGAGAGGGAACATAATAATAAAGACATGCCATATAGATATGGATACTCCTGGCGTGGAGCGAAACAATGGAGCATGTCCTGGCAACATGTTAATAGCATTTCATGCACAACTGAGATTTCACATTGCTGGCATGCCATTCCCTCAGCGCCACTTCTCGACCCGACCTGCTCTATGTGCCCCGCTTATGTGGATCCTTCAGGAGTTGGGTGGCCGCCGACGCCGACGCTGATTGGCGCAGCCAGCTGGCCAGGTGGTTAGCTCCCACTCCTGGCAGGCGCCCCATTGAGTTTGCTACTGTTGCCAGAACAACCCTCGTTGGCAATGCTGCCGGAATTCCTGCACAGCGCTCAAGGCTCAAGGCTGAGCGTGCGCAGGATGCGGCGGCAAGCTTTTCACCACACTCGCGCCATCTCGTGCGACGTTGGAGGGCGCGTGAGCGAGATGGCGCTATTGATTATGTTGGCAGAGCATAATCTGGACCAGGGCATCCACTGGCTGGCTGGCAGACAAGAAGGGCACATGCTGCTGGCGTTAGTTTCACTTCGTGCGTTGTCCTGCTGAGGCCAAGCCAGCGCCGCAGCGTTAGTGCCAGTGAGTGTGCCCAGCCACAGTATCTCGGATCTATATCCACACACATATACATCTGTGCGTGTGCGTGTGTGTGTGTGTGTGTGTGTATATAACTGAATAATTATTGCCTAAATAATACTACAAAAATTGCAGTTGTGCTTGTGCAATCGCCTAAAGTCTACATAGCAACAAATCGCTTTCGATTTTCACGCAATTCATTTCGAAAATCCATGGAAAATCCGTCCGTCCGCCAGTTCCAGTTCCAGTTGTCGAAAATTTCCAGTGTATATACCATGTGCAACCCACACATCCCACACCACCTTTGCCCCCGCCCACTTCCCCGCCCACACACACAGCATTTACTTTCCAGCTCAGATTGCGACATGCGACTGAGACAGCTGCTTATGTACTTGCCCCTCGCAGCAGCAACCAGCAACTGTCGCACTCTGGCAGCGTCACCTGGTTACGGCCATTGTGCGATCCTCGCGAGGTCTACGTTCCTGCAGCGCCCGACCTGGCTGCCACACAGTCTTCAGACAGAGTTGAACGCGGATCATCATCATCGTCGTCGTCGTTGTCGTCGTCCTCGTCGTCGTCGAGGGCTGCCGCCGGGGTCCTTACTCAACTCTGTCTGAATGTTGTCGTGTCGGCTCCATCTAGAGCCCAATTCTTTAGTTTCCAATTAGTTTCGTAATTTAATTAACCTATTTTTTTGGCGGGGCGTGTGTTGCTTAGAAAATGTGACAGAGTTTGTCTCCATCGATTGCACAAGCTTCAAATCTGATGGAATTATTCATCTCTATCTCTCGTCATTTCCGCAGCTTAAAGTGTAATGTGTCAAGCGATTTAAGCTACGTCTATATATCTACAATCTGTGTACCTTATTTGTGATATCATAACCCAAACAAAATTAATCAAACGAATATAATCTAAATAATAATTTAAAGTATAAATTCTGTTGCGTAATATTACAATTACATAATCATTTTAACCAATAAATGTAATACGATAACTGGTTTGGGATAACGTTGAGCGATTACATAACCGAGAACAACGCCAAAATGGATTACGCAATACTTGCGAACAATGTAAGTGAACGCAGGGCGAACAACGGAAGGTCAAAGGACATCTGATTGATTTGGAGAGGGAAAGACCTAAAACATGTTCACAGTTTATAGCAAAAAATTTTAATTCAAATAAATTTCTTTTAATTTTCTTATATGAAAATTACCTAATTTTAATTTAATTAAATTAAGCTAGCCATTTATTTGTCTATTCGATTTGTTTGATCAAGATATTCGTAGTGAAATATTTATAAAATTTTTAGTTAAATTTCATGGAGCATATTCAATATCTAGGGATTATTTCAGTAAACAATTCTTCTTTTAAAATATTTATTGTAGACAATATTGCATGTGTAAAATGTGTGACTAATAACTTTTATTATAGAGTCAATTATTCATGCATTATATGTTATTTATTCATTTATTAATTATTTAAGTAACAGACATTTCAAACAAGCATCATTGGGTTTTTATAATAAAATATTAGTACCTTCTTTTAGGCTGTATAATATAATATAATATTTGAGTTTGCTTTAAATAACTGCATAAAATGCAATAAATTTTGTTTGATTTAAATAACTGCTTAAAGTGCAATAAAGTATCTGCCACAAAATATAACTTCAAAAGATTCAGTTTATGTATTGCACCCAGTCATAGTCCATCTCCTTCCAAGCAGTCCGTCCTCCCTTAGAATATCAGACTGGCAAACAAATTTATGAACATAAGCCGCTTAAGCAATGTGTTGGTAACGTTGCAACAACAAGCCCAACAATAAATGTGGCAAATTATGAAATTTTGTTGGATTTCCTTATCGGCAGCAAAACACAAACAGCAAATGGCACAGCATAAAGAAAACCATTAATAATGCTGCAAATCTTTTTCGCAGGCACTGTGAGAATGCAACAACCTTTGGCTACAACAACCACAGCAACAGCAACAGCAAACGGGCAACAATAATAAACAGTAAATTGTAATTTAAATGGCGACCAACTGATAGAACTCACCTCGCCACTCTGTAGAGCAGAACAAGCCAATCAAAATTGAGTTATCAAATCTGCAGTGAGCAGCAAATTAGCCTCCTGCTGATTCGACACGCCCAAAGTCAGTGGCAGCCACGGTAAGCTACCGTGAAGTTGGCAACAAAATATTTATGCGCACAAGTGATAACAACAGCAGCAGCTAGAAGAGCAACAACAACATCATCCGCAACCAGCGAGGAGGCAGCCAGTGGCCAGGGGAGCAGGCAGAATATCTAACAGCCAACAACCAGCAGCATCATGAAGGGCTTGACGGCGTTTAAGGACAAGGCGAGCGGCGTGTTTGGCGGGTGAGTAGCAATAACAGAACCAAAACGAATCGTATATGATGCAACACCGTTCAACACAGTTGAGTTCTTATTTGGAGAGAGAGTGAATTAAAAGTAACGATAATTGTAAACTACACTTCAAATAGCCATCTGAGGAAAACATATTTAATTTAAATTGACAACTTCTCAAAACTCAATTATTTGTGTATTATAATGCATTTTTTTATTTTTAGAAGTCGAGAATACATAAGTGAATTAAAATTCCAAATAGGAGTACAGGCCAAATCGAACTATTTTAACTTGAACACATATATGTATTGAAAGAAAGAAATTTAAGGAACACACGATAATAAAGTTTTGAGGGGAACAGTTTTTATAAAAAGCTCACTAGGATTTTTAAAAGTAAATTAAGAAAAAAGTAGATCACAAAATTTGTTGCACGGTGCTACGATTCTGATGTGCAATATGCCGAGACTGAAATATGATTGCTGTCCAAAGTAAAAAATTTAATTTAACGCAACGTTGATCAGGTGGACGCCTCCACGCATCCACTCTGCAGCCACCAGTCTGTCCCTTGGCTGGTTGAACTTGACCATGCGAAGGGCGCAGATGGGCGATGGAATAGGACAGTTTGTGGCAAGTGTGAGGGCGGTTTGTGGCGTCGCGAAAGTTGCGCACGTGTCGCGGCGTAACGCAGCTCGGGGTGTCGCGTCACGGCGGAAAGTTGTAAAATTATTGGCATGCTTAACAAGTCATTAAAGACGCCACAAGAAGTTGCGCCCAGTGCGAGTCGCTTTGTCAGTCAGTCAGTTAGTCAGGTAGTCAATCAGTTAGTAGCTGCAGCCGTTAAGGCATGCCGAGACGTCCAGGATACTCACCGACAGCTCAGGAATTCCATACACGTTGACAGCCAGAGAAGCAGAAGCAGCAGCAGCAGCACGTGCTCAAGCGGAAGCCTGCTGACAGGCAACGTGTGGCAAGCACAACACAATAAAGGCATAAGCATATTGAATGGATGTCCGTGAATTGTGTGTGAGTGAATTCCCGGAATGCAATTTTATGAGCACGCCGGGAATCGACTCAGGAGTAAATACGAAATTGTACAACTGATTTCGCCAAGACCTTGAGGGAGTAAATTAGAAACTAGAACAATAGATTACTTTTAAAGCAGCCAAAGAGTATGCAACAATATTTTCCAATTCGTTTATCTGATGTGCAGCGCCATCTATGGGTCAATGCTTCTCAGCTGATACCATCTAAAAATACAAAATTTTCTACTTTATTCACAACTTTTGAGAACTACGGAATCAAGAAATGAGATTTTTGAATGCTTCGTCTTCTTTTCATCTTGATTGCTATTTCATAAGCTTTCGTTCATCATGTCAATCGCGACATGAACAGTTGTGTGTGCTTAAATATCAATAAAAAAACAAAATAAATAGCGAAATGGCTGAAGACGCTAAAAACAAAATAAATAGCGAAATGGCTGAGGAAACTAAAAAGACTATGTAAATATTTGTTATATAAAAACTAATTTGTGTTTTATTTAATTTTTCATTATTAATATTAATTAATAGTTTTCAATAGAATTACTTGTGCTGCTTTAATTATTTAATACCAATATCTGCAAGAATATTATATTCTTCTATTGTTGTGCGTTGCAAGAAAAAGTCAAATCGTATTATATTGACAACAATTCCATACACGTGTTGGAGTGGTAGAAAGCTTTTCGATTGTCACATATATGTTAAGAGACCGTGCAAAGAAAATAAAGAGAAGAAAAGTGAGAACATAGATCACTTTTAGTTTTTGCAAATAATTCGAAAGTTTAACCTTCACCTACCGGCGGAATTCGCGCGATAAGCGATGCTACGCAAAAACGTCGACAAAATGTATACTGTGAGAGAAGTGATAAGATTCGAATGAAAATACTTTTTTTTTCAAACTAGAAATATTATTATTTGTTTGCCCATAGTCAAAGCATTAAAAGCTCAAACACTTATGACCTCATATGCTTTCTATGTCGATTGATACACTATACACAGAAATATATTAAAATTTTGGTAGTCGCTTTCCGTGCAATATATTTTAAAAAATTATTTCATTTATATTAACATTTTGTATTTAGTTTAATCTATAATATATATTTGCATTAGCTTGTTATTTCTTAGTTTTTAATTTAATTCTAGATTAAATCTATAGCTACTGTTCAACTATGGATGAACTATTTTTCCGTTTCCTCGGATTGTGAGGCAGCTCGTGTGGCAAACTCAATTAAGTGTGTTTGTGTGTGTGTGAATTCCTGGCATGCAATTTTATGAGCTCGAACGAGTGAATTGGAAGTGGAACAACTGATTTCTCAAGGTCCTTGAGAGGGTGCAAATTAGAAATTGGAACAATAGGTGAACGTGGCTTCGTTTTCATTAAGGAATGTTTAGCAGAGTGTTGCATACCAACGTGAAGGCTGCCTGAAATTGAAAAGGCTGCACGCAAATGAAATTGATTTTTACGAGCATTCTGTGGTTGCCAGGACACCATTCAGTACCCCATCCTCTCAGCCATCCGCTATAGATCTGTAGTTGAAGTCGAGTTGCTTTGCTCAAGTGGCACTCGAAACGCGCGTCGCGAAGAAATTCAATTGCGTGCAACTTGAGGGCAACAGGAGCCTGCCCCACGCACTTTCTCGCTTCCATTGTTGCTGTTGCCGTTGCTGTTGGTGAAAATGAAATTAGAATTGTCAGTTGGCTGAGTTAAGTGAAGACGTTGGTCGTGTCGCTGACAAGCCGCCAAGTCAAACATTTGCTCCATTTAAATCTAAATGCTCGACTAATGGGCGCTCCTTTGTGGCCAAGTTAAAGCCCAGCAACCTTCAACTTGCCATCTCTCCACCCTTCCTTCCCTTCCTTTGCTTTTCTTCCTTTTTTTCTCTTGGCAGTCGCAAAACAGCGGCGCCAGTTTGCCATAATCTATGTGGCGCCTCGAAGTCTGCAAAATTTTTACTGACAATCAAATGCGCCAAACAAGTGGCTGAAAAACTTCTGCCAAGGCATCGAAAGCTAAAATGCTTCAGCAAACTCAAATATGCCAGACGAATAGACGATACCCTGTTTTAAGGCGAATATTTAGCTGCAAGACTGTTAAATGTTGTGGGAAAAAAAACTGTTTGATTTACATGTGTAACTGAAAAACTTTTTAAAACTGCAGCTGGAAAACAAACTAGATTTATTTATAACATATCTTTTATATAAATTATAACATCACTTTGTTTCAATGCAATTCTGTTCCCATTTAGAAAATAAATAAAATATTCTTGATATTAATATTTGTATGAAGTAAATATTTTATTAGAGTGCGTCAAAAATATATTTAAAATCTTTAATATAATTTCCCAGATTGCACTTATTTAAATGCAAAGCTAACTTTTGCCTAGGATATGTAATGTATAGAGCATAGAGCTTCACTCCCTGTATCTGCCAAGTATCATTTATAAAGAATACGCTATAATAATAGTAGTTACAATGGCTATGAATGATATTGCTTGGCTTTCCATTTCAATGGTTGTGCCAAAAATTGCCACAAAATACGTAAACTCATTGGCAGCGAACAGAAAAGAAAAAACGAAAAAAAAAGAAGTAAAGAATTGAGTATAAATAGCGCATAAAATTGGCGTCAGACATGCCGGCATTAAAGTCGGTCAAGGCAGAAGGAAGACACGAGAAGTATAGGAAAGCAGGACGTAAGACGACTTTGAGGAAGCTGCGTGACCAGACGAGGGTAGCTTTGGCGGCAGACATTTGAGTTATGTGACAGTCGGCGACGGCAAAGATGTTGGAGATGGAGATGGAGATGTTAGAGAGATGGAGTTGGAGATGAAGTTGGTACAAGCTATATAGGATCTACTGTAGTGGCTTGTTTGACTGGTGGCTGCTTATTAGTTTGTGTTGCATACTTTTAGGGGGAGTCGATTGTCTGGATATATTTATGAGGAAAAATGCCAGAGAGCTGGCGAAAGTTGCTCCGGGGTTATCAATGCTGATGTGTCACTTAGCCAGGGTTAATGGTATGCTGTGTGTGTGTGTGTGTATGTGTGTTGTCCTTTCTCCTGCCTTCTCGCCTTACGCTGTCATCAATCAGACTTTGACAAGTGCTTTGACTGTGGTATTTAAACGCTGACTTTAAACCACAATCAGTTTAATAAATGAAGAAATCAAATTGATGCGAAAACAGGTCGCATTCCCGTACCTGCCCCGCCATTGACTTTAAATGTCCCCCGAGCTTGCTATCAGCACTTAATAAAATTGAATTCAATTCAATTTGACTCTCCTTCTCTCCTCGTTGCCACCCCGAGGCAGCTTCAGGGCGGCCGATGCCCGCAATGCCCCTTTGGGAAAACAACGAGCACAACACGTTGTGCGGCAAGTTGGGGGAATTTGTTGCCCTTAACAAGCTGGAAATATTTGTGTTTTTACGCCCCCCGAATGCCATCGCTCACCTGTTGCTGACCAACAACAACTAATTGGCATGAGTTATGCGTCTTCACTCCCATCTGTTGCAGCATGAAGCCCAATATGGAGAAGTTCGAGATCTCCCAGGGCTACCATGGCGGACACGGCGGCTACGAGGAAATGGAGGGCGGCGAGCGCGAGGGACGAGGCCCCGGCGGCGGACGCGCCTACGACGACGATGGACCCGAGTCGCCCGCCTCCTTCGAGGAGATCGAGCGTCCCCCGCTCCGCAAGATCGACAAGTACTGCAAGGCCGAGTGTCCCTGCATGCCGGCTCGCTACACGATCGCCACGATGGCCTGCGTGGGCTTCATGATCGCGTTCGGCATGCGCTGCAACATGTCCGCAGCCAAGCTCAAGGGCGAGCACAATGGGGTGAGTAAGCGTATTAGCATGGATCAGAAGTCTAGATGGATCAGAAGTCAGATGGAATTTAGGACATCATGTCATTGCGAAAATTCGCAGCACTAAAATGTACTTAGCTGCATATTTGTAATATTCAATAAATACAATTTAAAAGGCAGCATAATAAATACCTCACTTAAAGTGCAAAATTTACATACATAGCTGCATTTGTTTAGCACTTAATAGTCACACATTAATAAGCTAGTACAAAACGCAGCAAATCCTCATTCAGCTTCCACATTGCATTTAGTATCAAAACTTACGTGACCAACATTGACAATTAATCAAACTTAAAATCTAATAAGTCACTTAAAAGGTCGCACTGCATTTAGTATCAAAATTCACTTAACGATATTTCTCTAAGAAATATCTATATTTTCCGTTATTACTCTACATATCGGCCACTCTGCATTTAATATTATAATAATTAATTAATTAATAATTGACTTTATGCACACCTATAAAAAACTTAAGAGAGAAAAAGAAAATGATAACCATGGATAAAAGCTGCTGCTTCACTTAATGTCTTAACGCTTAACCGCCTTTTTTGGTATTCCGTTAAGCTATATTTAGCTATATTTCACAATAAACTTTACTTTAAAAGCCGGCAAGCGCATTTAATTTGCCTCATTTGACAGCGACTGTCTAAAATTAGAGAGCGTGTGTTCATATCACTCAAAAGTCACACACAAAGCCACGCCCACAAGCTCCTCACTCGATTTCACCATCCTACACACATTCACGCACATCTACAAACATCCACATACATTCAGGGCCACAGAACATTTGAAGCGCTCGTTAATAAAGGCTCGCGGCAGTTTTTAATGATGACGACTCTTGCTTTTCCTTTTCCTGTTTCCCCATCTCACCCTGCTCTGTTCTTCCCCCGTCTCTGTCAGGCGGTCTTTATGAACTGGACGGTGGCGGTGGAGAGCCATGTGGACTCCTCGTTCTTTTGGGGCTATCTGATTACGCAAATTCCGGGAGGTTTTATTGCATCCAAGTTTCCGGCCAACAAAATCTTCGGCCTGTCGATTGTCAGCTCCGCGACGCTGCATCTCTTCGTGCCCTTCGCCATGACATTGATGCATGGCCATGTGGTGATTTGTGTGCGCGTGCTGCAAGGACTCTTTGAGGTAAGCACCCGCAACTCATATCGAATTCGATTTCAGATCAAAGCCAAAGGATTACGCATGCTTTCAACGAGAGTGTGTCTCTCCCCTTCTTTGGGGGTGAAAGGATTTTCCTTTATGAAATGAAAACATGTCCTAAGCCAGCATACACAAAAGCATTTATTTTAATGCGATTTCTTTGTGTGCTATCTGTTTTTTTTTGCTGGCCAATCTTCACAGGGCGTCACATATCCTGCCTGCCACGGCATCTGGCGCTTCTGGGCGCCGCCCATGGAACGCTCCCGTCTCGCCACCTTGGCCTTCTCGGGCTCCTATGCCGGCGTGGTCGTCGGACTGCCGCTCTCCGGGCTGCTGGCCGATGCCGTCGGCTACCAGGCACCGTTCTACGCTTACGGCGCCTTTGGACTCATCTGGTATCTGTTCTGGATATGGCTGTGCTTCGAGAATCCACGCAAGCATCCCGCCATCAGCATACCCGAGCTGAAGTACATTGAGAAGTCGCTGGGAGAGTCGGCGCATCCCTCAATGCCATCGATCAAGACGACCCCGTGGCGCCAGATAATGCGTTCCATGCCCGTTTATGCCATCATTGTGGCGAACTTCTGTCGCTCCTGGAACTTTTATCTGCTCGTGCTGTTCCAGTCGTCATTCCTCAAGCACAAGTTCGGCTTCAAGGTGGAGGAGGCGGGCTTCGTGGGCTCCTTGCCCCACCTGATCATGACCACGATTGTGCCCTTCGGCGGCATGCTGGCGGATCATCTGCGCAAGAACGGCATTCTGTCCACGACCAATGTGCGCAAGCTCTTCAACTGCGGCGGCTTCGGCATGGAGGGACTCTTCTTTCTCTTCGTGGCTCACTCTTCCACAGCGGTGAGTCGCAGTTGCAGCATAATATATATTTATTTATCTAAATAGCATTTAATCGTGTAAATATACTATAGTTTTGACTATTACAAATACTTTTATGTCACTGTAATTTCTGTTTATTTTATCAACGATTAAATCCCATCAGTATTGGTTTTATTTTATGATCACTACGAAGTAGAAAACTATATTCTCTATGCTTTCTCCGACAGACCGGCGCCATGTTCGCGCTGACCTGTGGCGTGGCCTTCAGCGGCTTCGCCATCTCCGGCTACAATGTGAATCACTTGGACATCGCACCTCGCTACGCCAGCATCTTGATGGGCCTCTCCAACGGCATCGGCACGCTGGCCGGCATCATTGTGCCCTATGCGCTGGACGGCCTCATTCAGCGGAATGTAAGCGAAGCTGATCAGCAATATTTTCTGTTTCTAAAGTGCTTCTTTCTTATAGCCTACTGGCTGCTGGACCACTGTCTTCACGCTGGCTGCCTGCGTGCATCTGGTGGGCTGCACCTTTTACGGCATCTTCGCCTCTGGCGAGCTGCAGCCCTGGGCCGAGCCGCCCGCGGAGGAGCAGCAGGTGTGGGCACCGCCGCTGGGCGCCATCACCAACGACGATCCCAGCCAGGCGGGCATGATGGGCCAGTACATGAAGGAGACCGCATTCGTAAGTCGCTGCGTCATTAAGCCATTAACCGCGATGCTTATCTAGCCACTCCTTTGGCAGGGCGCACCGGAGTACACTGAGCAGAGCCAAATGCAGCAGTCGGCCACGAATGCCATTAGCTATGGCGCCACTGGCCACGTGGCCAATAATCCCTTTGCCATGGCGGCAGCGGCGCCAACTGCGATGGAGGCGCCACAATACGGAGATGCGAGCGCAGGATACGACTACAACACGCAAGGACAACAGCCGGCCACGAACATGTATCCTTCGCTGCCCAGTGGCGAGTATCAGCAGCAGTAAATGCAGATAATCGCAGAGATCGAATGTTGAACTAGCTTTTAGTTGTAGTCGTTATCGTTTCACGTTTCACGTTTATTGTTTGTTCCTGCTGAGTTGACGTTGAATTGGATTATGAGTAAACGAAATATATATCGGATATATAACATAGCTGTATTTACTGATTGATAACGAATTTCAATGCAAAACAACACGACAGACGACACTAACACTATGAAACTATGTACCTAACAGAGCAACTAATACATTCACACACACACACACACACACACACACGGACACTTGGCGCAGCTCACAAAACTATAGCATACTTTTAAGCGCCGCTTCAGCGAACTTCTATTTACAAGCTCCAATTGCAAAGCACTTACACACACACCACACACACCCAACAGACACATACAGATACAGTTGATACTTAGGAATATTTGGAAACATTTGTGTATATCATTAAGACATAATCCAGGCACGCCGCACGTCTCAAACCGTTACGAATATTATTATAAATAATAATGAATCACAATATATATTACTATTACTATTACAATTACTATTATTATTATTACTCTAGCAAAAGATAAATGAAATTGTTGTTAACTTTGCCAGTACCGAAAGGAACTGCAAGTTTTATTACCGTTGATGATATTCTCCTGTATATGCAAGAAACAAAAACACTTGGCTCTAAATGTCATTCATGTCTAAGTGCATAAATCAATTTTAATCAAAACTATACAAAAAATTACTATAATTAATAAGCAATTGTTGATGTTCGGCACGAATGATAAACATTAAAATTCCATTTAAACAATATATAAAATATATATACTTATAGATGTACTTATTAATCGGACATATTAACTACCATTACGCGATTTTAGTTGAGTTCAGTTGTTTGGTGATCTTATCTGTATGCATTGGTTTTAGCACGACTTGAGCAAGGCATGATATAGGTACTAAAGCATATGCTAGACTAGACTAAAACTAAGTAGTTAGTTGTAGGTGCCAATAACCTCAGAATTGGTCTTCACATTGATTACTTGCATTTTGTCATTTTAAATACATAACAATAACACTTAGCAAAGAGTTTTTAGGATGGGCTTTATTTCACTTTATCACTTTCAGACTATCAATTATTTCACTATCTTTCTTTAAAACACTGTCTTTCTATTGCACAATTTCTCTTCAAATCAGAGCACACTGTCTTTAAATTCAATTTAATAAACTATATAAGTATTGTTTACATTCTATTTCCTTTATTTTTATTTGTGTTTTTTTTTTAGATGAAATGAAGCTTATCAAACTCTTTACTTTATCAAAATTATAAATAATAAATTGCACTTTTAATAATATTTATAAATAAAAATTAATTTTATTGTACATATTCTAGCACAATGCGAAATATAACAGTTTATATTGTACTTCGCTGCACAATTTTTTATTGGTTTTTGCACTTTATTTATATTTAAAAAGCAAACACAATAATTTTATTTCATATATTAACTGCACTGATATCTGATCTGTTTATTGCATATCAAATCTTTTTTGCACAGTTATCAATTGGTTATTATGTTTTCAGCGCACATATTATATAAACTACTTTAAATTGGTTGAAAATTTCAAATTGAATTTTTTTTAGAAACATCAACTACTTTTTAGACGCACTTACTTTGTCCAGTAACTGTAAAACTAACTTATGCGAATAATATGGATAAACATACTGAATGTATAAAATATATTAGCAAGTATTTTACGTAAATAATATTAATATTAAACAAATTGTTCACAATTAAATCACTATGTATTAAAAATGTGAAAATTTTCTAACTAAAAGAGTCAATTCTTATACCGTAATTTGTACAGAGCAGCGAATATTATATGAATTAATTATATAAATGCATATGCAGATATATACAGTACATACTTATACTATAACCTAGAGTGTAATTAATTTAATTGAGAATGTTATCGCCCGAAGTGTTGATCAGTTGACTGCAAAGTCGGATCGCGACCTTCGCCAGGCAACACCAATAAAATAATATTACGAAAACTGCTTGTGAAAGCGACAATACCTAGTTAAATAAGCTTTGTTAATATACTACATAATATAGCACGTATTATTTAAATATTTCGATTTCTCATTGTGTTTAGTTTTGTTTATAAGTTTAGGCGAAAATTTTGAAGCTTGAAGTAAAAGTTTTGGCCACTGGGGCGTATGTGTAATATTAGCATTATTAAAAACAAAGTCTGTATATAAAGTGCATGAACGAATATGCATAAATGCTTAAACTATATAGTTAATATATTAACATATATATATATCTATACATATAATATGCGTGTCTCTAAAACTTAACAGTTCTCGACAGGAGAGATGAACATTAACGAGGCTCTCGATTGTCATTAGATCAACTCAACTTACTTATTATTTGATTATTGATTTTATGATTTTGTTGAGAGGCGCCAAAGCTCTCAAGGCTGTGTGGACAATAATAACAAATATGTTAACGAAAAGCCACGGTGTTTTTTGTTGTTTAATCAACTTAAAAGTATTAATAAAACTGAACTCTAGCTAAAACTGAAATACTAACGAAATAGTTGAAGATTAGTCAAGACAGTCTGTATATATAAATATGGAAACATAACATAGCTAAATATGTCATCATTAAATGCTTTTGTGAGTAATCTAAGTGTACATAAACAAGTAACAAAATATAATGCCATAAACTGGATTCAAATATATATCATTTAAAGCATATTAAAAGAGCATAAAACATGAAACCGGTTACAACTAGGGTAATGCATACAACTTGAAAGTAATGTGAGGAACTTACCTACGATAATATGTACTTACATAGTTAAACTCATCTATTGTCAGATATATAGACGCACAAAGAATATATTCACACACACTAATTGAAATTATTCATTATAAATGTTAAACAAGGATTCTCTTTAAGACTTCTGCGTGGAATCTTCGTTGTATTCAAGCTTTGTATATACTCGTATACATCAATATATATTGTAACTAAATATTTTTATTGCAACTTCAAGACATTCTTTGTGTTTTCTGTGAGTTTTGTTTAATATTTATTAAATGTATAAAATTTAATATGAATAGAGAAAACACACACTACATATTTAAATATATATAAATATAATAACTAAAAGCAAACTCCCTTTTCTGGCAACACCCGCCCATGTTGTATAATTTAAACGATCTAGTCTTAAAGGTATTCAACAAATATTCATTCTACCGAATCAATATCGAATATAAATATTGCAAACATAAAAAAGAAAACACAATAAATGCATTCAAATTGAGTTACAAACTGCAGAGATTACAAAATTTAGCCTGTTTATTTAATGAAAGAAGACTATAAACCCGACTATACGATCTACAAATATATGAGTAACCGTATCCGTAAATATAAAGGCTTAACAAATTATACCCGATGAAATGTATTTGGAATTCAATAAAAGAACATGTTAAAAAAATTATGCCAAAAAAAAACACACACACACTGAAGCGTCTTTCACGATTTTGTCATTTGGTTCTATTTGTTTATTTTTCAGCAAAACCTCAGCTTAAAACTTAATGATTAGATTTAGATTTGTACAAGGCGCGGACAATGGGAACTGGGAGTCGAGGGATTCAGATCCTCAGCGTCTCCCAGCGACGATGGCGGCAATAAAACTAACAAAAACAATTCAAATAAATACACGTTCATAATTAGGAAACAAACTACTAAAATCACAAGAGTGCTACAATATGAAATATCCTCCATTCTCTATACTCCTCCCTCCTCCGTCCTCCCTCCTTCCTCGTCCTAACGCCTCACTCCTTGATACTCGCCATTCGCGCGCCCCTTGCCTGGGAATCCTCGGGCAAAGGGCGCCTTCGCATTCGTCGTCACATAATAGTTGCCGCGTGCTCTGGGAGGATAGGAAATATTAAGTATACGCCAGGAAGTGCTTTTGGGCTACTCACTTGTTGGAACAGTGCTCGCCCATCAGAACGTACTCCGAGTCCTTGGGCTCACACCAGCCTATCAAGTAGGTGAACAGATTGGGACAGGGTCCAGCGTAGAAGCCGCGTGTCGACGTTATGGATTCGATAAAGTAAGGCGTCACCTTGGTGTGATCGCAGGCCAGGGTTTCTAGCAAAAGGCATTCAAATTAATTGATTTATGAAATTAAATTCTTTAGTTAAATCTATTATACTTATATAATTTTCTCTATTGAAGTTCTATGGACATGATATACAAAACTTCTAACTGCTAGATTTCAATCAATAATCGATTTAAAATATTAAAAGTATACAATTTTTTTTTCAAATTTAATGTGTTATTTTCAAATAAAAGTATATATAAAGTAAGGCGTCACCTTGGTGTGATCGCAGGCCAGGGTTTCTAGCAAAAGGCATTTAAATTAATTGATTTATGAAATTTAATTATTTAGTTAAATCTATTATACTTAAAGTTCTTCTCAAATTTTACAGGACTGCTATGGACACGATATACAAAACTTCTAACTGCTAGATTTTAGTCAATAATCGAATTAAAATATTAAATAGAAGTATACAATTTTTATTCAAATTTAATGTGTTATTTTCAAATTAAAGTATACAGACAAAATCAACATCTTTTAAAGTTAAATATTCGCCAAGTCTGATTATTGTGTTGCTTAACTGAGAATCTTGTTGACCTCCATTCCAATATCTACTCCAAAACATTTCCCTAGACAACATTTAAATATTTATACCCAATTTTTTTATAGCTTTTACTTACGAAACAAGGTGGCTGAGCCGACGCAGGCTGGCTGCCTGGTGCCGCCATTCACATAGAAGTCCGCATGTCCGCTGGAGTGCCATTGGCCCAGAATGCCGGCTCCTGTGTGCATCACATCCACAAAGTGGGCATCGCTGGTGTCCAGGTCGCGGGAATTGTTCGCGCCCGCATAGAAGAATATGGTGGGATCCAGCGCCGTGATGCGACCAATTTTGCCCTCATTGGGCTTCAGGTAGTTGGCCACCAATCCGGCAATGTGAGCACCGACACTGTAGCCAATAAAGTGGAGATCGTCGGGCTGAACGCCACGCGGATGCCGCGCCAGATACTTGACCAGCTGGGAGATGCAGAGGCTGCCGAAGCGAGGGGCCCACTCCATTTGGCTGAGACAGGGCTCCTTGACGGCATCGCTGTAGTCCACAATGATGATGTTGTAGTCGCCCACAGCGAAGTAGGCTTCCCTCAGGTCCGGGCTGGGACTCAGCATGCGGCCGCCGCCAAAGCCGTGGATGATGATCTTGGTGGCATGGCGGGGATTGAAGTGTGTGTAGTACAAGGCATTGGCGTCGAGCACGTCAATGAACTCGGGCTGCTCCTGAGTGCGTCGTGTGTACAGATAGAATTGTATCTTGGGATGGGGACAGCGATACGGTTTTTCCAGGCAGGATTCTGTCACATAGACGTTCGATTGGTTTTGGCCAGCGGCCACAGCAGCTGCCACAACAGCCGGATTTTGCGCAGCTGCAGCAACAGAGAGACAAACAAAGAGAGAGAGAGAAAGGAGTTTGAGTTATTTATTCATTTAGTTGCAATGATGAGACTGCCTCCATCTGCATCTCCATCTGCATCTCCATCTCCACTATCGACTCCTACTCTGAGCAAACAAGTTTTGTTGTGGTTACATAAGCTGCGGGCGACATTGAACGTTGCCGATTTGCTACAAATGTCATGCAACAAGCATTTGCAACATTTGAGCTCGAGTGGATGTTGCAACTCGCTGCTTGCATCCACTGCAGTTGTGCGAAAAGTAAAAGTCTTTCAAATGCGCCCCAAAAACGGAAGCAATCTCGCCCCACAACTTGCGCTCGCTTTGTTGTCGCCCGTCGCCCGTCGCCCGTCGTCGCCTGTCGATTGTTGTTTTTTTGTATTTGTTTGTGGCTGCTATTTATAACAGAGATCGTTCGTACTGCGCACTGTGACATAACTGGGCTGCTAAACGGGTACTCGCATTCGCACTCGCATTCGAATTCATTCGCTTAGCATTACATGCATGATTCATAGCACAGCCATAAGGAAACCTCCCATGCTTAATGAGCTCAGCTCTGCTGATGACGTCTTAAGTAGGCTGTGCGAACCGTTCACACCTCGGTTCATTTGAGTTTAATTGCTTGCGCATAAAACTAGTTACAACAATTATTTAATGCAACAAATATTTCTTAAATTTAATCAATTAGAGCATATTATGGTTGTGAAAAATGTAATTTAAGTACATTATTTTAAATGTAATTGCTTTTGAATTGAGTTATATTTATTGAGGATATATCAAAATCAAATATTAATCGGTAAATAAATGAGGTTGTAGTTACATATATTTCTCATAAATTGAGCTGCGGAATTAAATATTCAATTACAGCTCTTTAGTAGTATTTAATCGATTTTTTATTCAGTGCTTTATTTAATTGATGATTAATTATTATTTGCTTATGAACTGTAAGACTGAAGACAGCTTAAAATAGTAGCCCAGTAATTTTGTATTTTTTAATATTTTCTAATCGTTTAACATATTATAAATTGAAATAAATAGTGTCTATGTAATTTATTTTGTATTAACAATATTTGATTGAAAAACGAGTTTAATATAGTAGTCGTATGGTAGATTTTTATCAGTTCTTCGAAAAATATAGGAAATCAACTCAATGGATTGTTGGAGTATTCAGTATGTACGAAGTCGGCTGGACAGTGAATATGTCAGAACTGCGGCTTGGCTGCGCATTGCATATTAATAGTCAAATTATAAATCGTACTAATAGTTTAGAGAATTGGCCTTCGTCGCACAAAGTTGTCGGGCAATTGGCCCAGTTGCTCTGTAGCCTGGCGGAGTTTTGCTCGGTTTGGCCAAGACGCTGAACCAGCTGACTGATTTCGCAAGGCAACCGGTCAGCGAATTTGTTGCAGTTGCAGCAAGTTGCAGTTGCACTGACAGTTGCGGCATTGACTGAGCGCCGAGTTGCGGCTTTGGGATTACTGCGCCTTTTAGGGCATCCGGCCTGAACTAAAACTGAAACTGAAACTGCTCACCTCATGGCACAGTGAGCACATGTGTCACAAGACGGATTTCTCTATATAGCGGCTAACGACTGCTTGATAATGTTTGTTCAACGTGGCACTTAAATTAAACATGCAACTTGCGATCGCTTTACACAATACTCGTAGTGAACTCTTTTTCCCCAGTTTAGTCTACGAGCACAACATGATTATCAGTCTAGTGGAGCTTCCCCCTCAGTCCCCGTCTGTCGCCCTCCCCCGCATGCAATTAGCAATGGGCCGAGTCGTGTTTATGCTTCAATTGCGGCGAGTTTCAGTTTCTTTTCACAATCGCTAAGCAGCTGTCTCCATGTCCGTGGGTCGTGTTTATATAATCCGGCCAACTGGACAGTTGACTTGGCTTGGACATGTACTTGCCCCGTTACCATTACGCAGATCTTTTGCTTCAGTTTTTCGGGGTTTTTTCGGCTAAATTTGGACTGCAAATCTTGAAACTGCTTTGCGAGCAAACTGCCGGAAAAGTCAAATGGAAATGAAAAACCCCAAAGTTGAGCGCCACATAAACAGAAACTTTAGCTCAGAAAGCCTAAAACGGAAGCGATGCCAAATGCGGAAGACAATTGCCAACAACAACAGCAACATTACCAGCAAAAACAACATCAACAACCCACTGCAATTGTTGCTCATCATTTTGTCTGGTTCGCTTCGCTTTTTGTTGCTGCTTTGCTTTGCAAGTGAAAGATGTTTTTTGTTTATTGTTTTTATTGCTTTCATGCTGTTACTAGTATTTTGTGTTTCTTTTGTTGTTGCCATCTCTTTCATTTATTGGGTTTGTTTTCATTCGATTGTAATCGCAGTTTTATAGGTTTTTATGTTGTGGCTTTCCATCAAATCGTTTTCATCAGCTCATGTGGCTTTTTCGATGCGGGTTTGTGGCACGAAATTAATATCATACACAACACACATATCTTTTGTTTCATGGTACGCGATCTCTTACTTATAGACCAGAGCAAAGTTGTCTTAATTAAAGCCACAAATGATGAAATAAGATCGCTCGAATCTTAAGCAGATCTCTAAATTTCAGTGGAACGTTTTGCTCATGGCAACGAGTTGTAATTGCTATATAGAGTTTTGTCTCATATATCAAACGCCTTTCAATCAGTTGCTCAACATGCATTTCATTGCAGCAATTTGTTGTTAAAAAACAGTTGGCCAACAGACCGCTATTTAGCTTGTCCGGCTTTAACGCTATGCTACACATTTACAATTA
This sequence comes from Drosophila formosana, assembly GCA_035045625.1. NCBI lineage: Eukaryota > Metazoa > Arthropoda > Insecta > Diptera > Drosophilidae > Drosophila > Drosophila formosana. The sequence continues at coordinate 2,267,422 of JAWNOW010000030.1, forward strand.
CCACCTCCAATTTCGTTTGTATTTAAAAATTCAATTTATAACGATCTGTGTGATCTGTGTAAATCAATGTCTAGAACTATAACATTTTACTTCGTTCCATAGACAATTATTTACTTTAAATTCGTTACTCCTCACCTTCAATTTGAGACAAGAATTGTTCAGCAATTTGGCAATTATACCTCATATAATTATTGCTACTCTACACTAATGCAGTTTTGGGTTTTTAGAATGTGCCGAATTGCTGCTCAGCTTATATTCGAGCTGTGAAGGCCAACTTTGACAGCAAATGCTCGTTAATGGCTAATTTCATACTTCACATGATTCAAAACCATGTCAAATCAACAAATTAACGGAAATTCTTGCAAGGTAACGAAATACAAATATCGAAAATAGATTGAAATATATTTTTAAGACTGTAGCTAAGGGATCTATTTTCTTCAGTATTTATTTTGTTTTTAATTGAAATTCATATATTATATTTCTCGGCACTGGCAAGAAATAAATAAACTGTTACACAAGCATTGCGTCTGCAAATAAATAAAATTAATTGGCTTGATTAATAACTTGAAAGTTGAAGACGCAGCTTAAGTGAGCGGAAGATATGTCATAAATCAAAAGCATTTTTAGGGTATTCCGAAAAGTGTTGAGCTGGGTTATCGTCGCACAATCGGTTATACAAGCTGTAGCCGCAACCTCCACTGCACTTTAATTAAATCCGAGCAGCAACCTCTCTGCCTCAGCACTTGACTTTGGCCGTCACATTGCCATGACACGCACTTTTATATTGCGCATACGCCCCATTAGACCGCGAGAACGACAAACGATTGTCTGCGTGTGTGTGTGCATATAAATATGTCAGCAGTCTGTTTTGATGGCACCTTTGACAGTCGAAAATCCCCAACAACAACAGCAGCACCATTCAAATAACAAAGTCTACAAGTTGAGCCGCAATTGTTGCGAAATACTGCAAAAGAGCAGCGAACAACGAGGAACGAGCAACGGGCAGCGAAGGGTGTCAAGGTGCATTATGTGGCACATTAAAATGCGAATAAACCGCAATTAAAATTGAGATATGAAAAATGAAATATAATATGTTACCTCCATGTGATACCACAATTAAAATAGATGCGAGCAATTACGAGTGCAGTTGAACGGTAGCAACTGCTGGTTGAGCAGACGTCAGCCAGCCAATTAATTAACTGGGCCAACAATAGCAACAACAACAAGACTCAGACTTGGCTGACACCAGACAAGGCAACTTGCCAATGATGAGGCACTTTTTTTGGAGCCCCTTTGATTTTTTTCTTCACTCGGTGGATGAGCCAAAAATATGCGTAACATATTTGTAAAACGTCAGCCGAAATAACATTCGATGACAATAGTAATAACAACAATAGCAGCAGCAACAGCAACAGCAACAATGGCCACGATGAGTGGTCAAAGAGACATTAGTGTTAAGCTTGATCGGCTGACACAAGTTACAGTGTACAAAGTTCAGTAATTTTACAAGCGTTGGGACTCAAAAAAAAAAAAAATTAAATTAACAATCATCAAATATAATATCAATTTTGAAGATTTTTATGGAATATCGAATTTTTTGTTTCCTGCAATTCAAATACTAAAATAATACTACTAAAGTAATCAGTCAGTTTAATTATTAATGTTAATAATATGCTTACATTAAATATTTCCAAACACCAAAGCATCGAAAATGAATATAAAGATCTTTCTTAGAATATAAAATTGATTTCAAATAAATTAAAAAAGAGTTAAGAATTTATTCAAATAAAGTTTAGTAAAAACCCAAAATAAGTAAAATTCTATATCTTTCTCTAAATATGTAATTGAATTAAATTGTTTCAAATTCAAATTAATATTAAACATAATTTAGTATGAAATTAAAAGGAAATATAAAAGCGAGACTCCTATATAATTAATTTAAATTATTCGCCAATTCATTCAATAAATTTTTAACATTTTTAAGTATGAGTGATAATACGAATTATACATTTTTACAATTTAGTAAATATAAAAAGGAATTTTAATACCAAACCATTAAATGCTTGAGTGATGAATATGATAAGTCAATAAATTAAAACTATTTCTTTAACAATATGCAAATTCAATAATTTACACCTTTGACTGGGGTATTTCTTGCGAAACACACAATGCTCGTAAAATGTGTGAATTATTAAATTTGGCAAAGTTTCTCTTGCACTTTGGACACTGTGCCGGACCAGAGTTTGAGTTTGAGGCTAAGCTACGATATATTTCTACTTGAACGCTGGTCAAACAGTGACAAGTGCCTATTCATTGATGTTGCTGTTGCTGTTGGACAAAACAGCTAAATTCATGTAGGTATATTAATACTTATAAGAAGCAGTTGCTGTTGTTATTATTGTGCTTTGTACGTGCCATGGAGAGCATCAACCTTAAGGTTGTTCAATGCTCAAACCATAAACAAAATCAATTTCAAAATTCCACTGTTATTGTTGTTGTTGTGCTGGCGAATATGTGAAGCAAGGTCGCCAATGGAAATGGAAATTTTGGTTGGTGGGCTAACGCAACAAATTGTGCAACTATTTATCCAGTTGACGCAAATTTCATGTGTCAACAACGATGGTCGGCACGCCCCAACGAGAAGACAACAAAAATACGACAAACGTCAACAACGATAGCGACAGCATCAAATGGCGATGACAACGACAATTCAGAAGAAAGCCAAAAGGCGAAAAAATCATTCAGGCATGGCCAAAAAAAACAACAACCAAGGTGCCGAGCTGCCAGGGCGAAAGTAAAAGCTTAAAACTTAAATGCTATATTGGTAATATATTATTTTTGATTTTACGTCTTCTACGGAATTTCTTTTTAGCACAGAAGCATTAAAAAACTGGAAACAAACCGGCAAATTCGGCATGGAAAACGATGCAGGCGAAGAGCAGCAGCCAGAAAACCAAAAGCCGCCAACTCGAGGTTGAAGATGATTCAATTCCACTGCGGCAACAGTTCAACGGCATGTTTGGTCGACAAAGTTCGAGACAAAATGGGTCAATTGTCAGGTAATTGTTGCTGTTATTGTTATTGTGTAACAAACAATAGCAAACACACTTTTCACGCGCTTCTTTCTCTTTCTTTTACTTTTTCAGTTTTGTTTGTTTGTTTTTATGATTTTCTGATTTTCTTTGGGTCAAGGTTTATGCGTTTATTTCACTCTTAGAAGCAATACAATTTGCGTTGGTTGCTCGATTTTTACTATCGTTGCCTCGCTAGCGTTGCAAGCTTGACGCGCGTCAGCTGCTGTGGTCATTGGACTCGGAAACACTCTCGATTTCGACTCTGACAAGGCTGGCGCGGCACGGCATAATTCCGCACGAAATGTTAGACAACAATTTGCGGGCCACGCGCGAAACGCCCAAAAACCGACGACAACTCGACAAACGGCAACAGCAGCCACAGCAACAACCACTTGATCTTGGCTTTCACGGGAGCGCACGTGTCTTATCCCAACAGAGAGCGAATGGAATAGAGAGAGGAAGAGCGTGCGCGAGAGAGGCTTACGAGAGAGCGAAACACCCGCTGGAGACGTGCGATACGTTTGCGCGTTGACGAGCAACTGAAGCGCAAGTTCGTGTCTTAAGTCTTTCGTTCGCCCAAAAAAGTTTTTTGTAGAGCAGAGCGCGAAAAAAGCTGATTGCAAGCAACTGATTGCAGGCAAAAGCTTTGGCGTGTTCCAAAATTCAGCAACATGAGTACGATTGTTTTTGAAGCAACCACAATATTATAAGACAAACAATTTTGTGTTAAATACTGAAAAAGTAAACATTACATTAAATTACAAATTACAAATTAAATATTTTTCAGATAACAATAAATATATAAAATAAATTAATTATTCATTTTTAATTGTATTTGAAAATATTGTAAGTAAGAATTAGGCAATATCACCATCAAAAAATTAGCTTAAACGATATGTTTTCCTGACACCAATTAATTATATTTTATATTTTTATTATTAAATTCTATATTGATTCTACACAAGCAACAATAAATATCGACAGATAAATATATAAGCTTAAATTATATACTTTCCAAATACCAATAAATACTATCAATTTTTAATATTTATTCATTTGTACTTTTTTTTTAATTAAAAACGTATTAATAAATATCGAATAACAGGGAAAATATTAGCTTAATTTATTTATTTTCTATAAACGTTTTAATACTTTATTTTTATGTATTAATTTGTACTCTTTTTTTAGTTAATATAAATCAAGAAACTCATATACAAGAAATATGTTATTAAATACTATTATTAATTAATTTGTACTCTTTTTCTTCACACACGTATTTCAAAAACTGCTAGTATTCAAAACCCCAAATTTATAAAATTCGAAATTCTTGAAGTTTCTTGGGAATTGTTTCTCTAGCTCTTGATGAACATTGAAATTACAATAAAATAACAACAATAATAATTATAAACTCACAATGGTTTTCAGAGCTCAGCTACCTCGATGACCACATCCACCAGGGGTCCCTTGGCAAAGGGATGCTTCTCGTGGGTGCTGAGGAAATAGGAGCCAGTGGCGCTGCAAGGAATGTGAGAAAAATAAATTAAATAAATAAATGAACAAACAATAAATTGAACTTACTTCTCGGAGACAAAGTAGCCCATTTGGGTGTTGGGCATGTGCGAATAAATGCTGCATCGTTGGGTGAAAAACTGCAGCCAGCCGCCGCATTGTTGCGCCCAGAATCCCCGATCGCTGACAATCGATTCGCCATAATAAACTGCGGCACGATAATGATTGCAATTGTAGAAACGCCACTGGCTAACGTAGCTGCAGCCAAGCTGGTTGAAGTGCTCGAGATTGGGATAGAAATCGGCATGTCCCATGGGAGGTAGCATGGAGAAGACAAAGGGATCCGTGTGTATCACATCCACAAAGTCCGCATCGCTGGCATCGAGTTTCTCGTGGCGCCACTTGGTCATGAAGCCAGGTCCAGCTGGATCCAGCCCCGTAATCCTCGCCAGCGGCTGCTGCACATAGTTGGCCGCCATGCCAGCGATCTGAGCACCCAAGCTGAAGCCAATCAGATGAATATCCTCGCGGCTGTAGATGCCTGCCTCGAGTAGACTGTCAATGAACTGCGCCAGGCACTTGGACACCACTCGAGCGTTCTGCACCGCCCAGGGATAGTAGCAGGGCCACTTCACCAGGCTGCCATAGTCCACGGAAATCACGTGCACCGCTTGCGTCTGCAGCAACACATCGCGCACCTCGAGATTGGGCGTCAGGCTGCGATTGCCAATGAAGCCATGGATGAGTATTTTGAGTGGCAGACGTGGCTCAAAGAGCTGCTCGAGAGGATTCAGCGGATTCAGCAATGTGGGAGAGTCGCGAGTGGAGCTAAATAATTAAATAAATAATTGTTAAATAGGAATATAAAAGTATAGAAGTCACTCACTTGGTGTAGAGCCAGAAACTGATGCGTGAGTTGGGGCATTGCTGCTGGGCTGCCACACACAGCTCGTTGGGTATCAATTGAGACTCGCAGTTCCTTGCGAGCAGCTGGAACAGCAGCAACGGAAGAAGCATCCAATATTCGCACATTACGAGAGTCTGCAATACTTTGGCCAGTTTGCTGTAATTGAAATTCTATTTAATTAGCCCAACGCGTCATTGAGGCGTGCATCGGAAATGAGGCAGCTGATAAGGCGTTGACGAGCGTCGAGGTTGCAACTGTTGCTCTAGGTCAGGCTTGAGCTTATGCGGGTCTTGGCTTCAACTTGACACTGGAACTGCGCCCGCAAAGTCGCACTCTATTGCGAAGTCTATTAGATATTCCCACTACCCAATTAGCACTGTCAATATTGGCAACACTTCCGTTTGCTGTTTTCGCTGCGATTAGAAGAAGCCACTAAACGTCTAAGCCTAATTAGTTGTTCTGCTCTTCATTCTACTACCAAGACTTTATCGAAAATGAAACGTATTCGATGAGACGCTTCTTTATATACCCTGTAAGCAAAGCGGAAGAGTGTTCTGGCGCTAGAATGTTAATGTAAAGCAAACATTTTTGATTACAATTAGCAAGAGCTAATGAGTTAATGAGCTGCAGTTAGCGCCATCTAACGCAGAGCAGCGTATGTAATTCTGATTGATATCTCATATCAGCGCCATCTAGCGTAGAACAGTGTAAGTGTGAATGTATAAAATGTGATAAAATTCAATTAATGTGATAAAAATGGTTTTAAACTAAATTCGCGTGGATTTTGTTATGATTTATTTGCGAGATAGACAAAACTCGAATGCAAAACGAAATGTTAGCAATAAACATTGAGAAGAATTTATCAACTGATAAATTCATAATGGAAAACTAAAAATTAGCAATAAATTTTGATAAGAAAATTGTCGTGACTTTTGCTATCAACAATTTTTAAAAGCGTGAATACCTTTCGTATCAATTTGGGTAATATGTGTTTAACTTCCAGCGCAAAAGTAAGAAAAAGTAATAAAATGGTTGAAAACACGCTATTTTTAAGAAGCACGCAAATTAAAAATGCGACAGCCGTTGCAAGGGAACAAAAATGGAGTAATTAAAAAAGCACGACTGATAACAAAAATAAATGCGCTGCTGGCGCCATCTACCGCTGCGTAGTTGCAAATGTAAGTGGCAAACAAGAGAAATAGTTAAAGGTAATTTATTTGATTAGTTAGTAGGCCGTGTAAATGATTCTAATTATTATCACAGTTTAGCTTAAGCTAGCGGCTCATCGAGCACCTCCTGTTCCTTGTACACCAACTGCTTCTCCAGCTCATTGGCCTCGACTTCATTGGATTGCGAATCCGGAATCGTTTCGCCCCATTGCGGCTCATAGTCCTCATCGATTTCGCTGTGCTTCGAGCTGAGATGGAACTTGGCCACGTACTTGGTGTTGTCCTCCTCCTCCTGCTTGCCCAGCGCATACGGCGGCTCGCTGTCCGTCTTCAGGAAATAGACGCCCCTCACTTTTTCGTCCACATGGTAGCCCATCAGCGCTTGCGGAGCACGCGTGGAGCACAGGCCAAAGAGATAGATTATCCAGCTGGAGCACTGACGACCCCAAAAACCTTGCGTCGAATTAATAGAGGCGCCATAGAATCGGGGAGCACGCTCGTGATTGCAGCTGCCCGGATCATCGGGATTCTCCTCGATGCAGCCCGGCTGCAGGGGCCCAAAGTTGGGATAGAAATCGACGTGCCCCATGGGACGCAGCATGCCACGGCCCAGCGTATCCGTGTGGATCACATCCACAAACTCGGCATCACCCTTATCCAAACGACGATTATCGCTGCCCAGAATAAAAAGTGGCTTTGCCGGATCCAAGCCCGTGATGCGCTTCAGCTTGTGCGTCAGATGATTGGCTGTTTGTCCAGCCAGCTGGCCACCCAAGCTGAAGCCAATGATGTGGATCTGATCGTTCTGCACAATCCCTTTACTCACGAGATTGTTGATGAGTTGGGCGAGGCATCTGCTGACCAGGGGCAGATTCTGCACAGCCTGAGCGTAGCAAGGAGAACGCACGAGGGGAGCATAATCAATGGAGATCACATAGACATCGACGTTGTCCAGGAGCACGGGACGTATGTGATTATTGGGCGCAAAGTCGCGATGTCCTGTGTAGCCGTGCAACAGGATTTTGAGTGGGCGTGGCGGCTGAAAGTCCCAGGGATTGAGATCGAGTGGCTTCAGCTTGACAGGCGCATCACGAGTGGCGCTAATAATTAATTGTTGATTAAATGTTAATTACAAGTTGTAGCGTACTCACTTGCTGTACAGCCAGAAAGTGATGTTCTCATTGGGACACTCGATGCCTTTGACCACAAAGCAGGCGGGATTGAACAAACCCGCTATAGGATTGCCGTTAGAGAAGCCGAAGGTAGCTAAATGCAGAAATAAACGATAGTAAATGCTGCTTGTTACTTATAGCGAATAGTTACCAAAGAGCAAGATCAGCAGTGTAGACGGCTTCATGCTGCCAAACTTCTAAGCCAACTGTGCGGCAAGCAGCGAAAGTGCGCGCTATTTAAACTGCCAATTTGTTGGCTTATCAATGGCAGCGATCTGTCTGCTGTTTGCTGCCTGTTGCCTGCCCAGCTACGCAGCGAGACATATGTAAGCACCCACACGCAGCTCACGAGAGAGCAGACACTAGGCACTGGCGGTAGCTCGGCGGCACTCAGACACTAATTCGCACATTTGTGTGTGGTTGCTAATTGGGTCAAAAAAGAACGAAAAGTGTCATTGGTATTTTGAATTTTCCATTTTTGAATGCTGGCGCTATGCAGTGGCGCCATCTACATGCCGTGAGCAGAAGTTGCAATGTTATAACGGCCGCCATAGCAGGCAGCTTTAAGTAGGTAGCTAGCATATGTTTAGTATATGGATTTTAATATGGATGTAATTAATTATGTTAATTAATTTGAGAAAATACAAATCTAATACTGTTTAATAAACTACAAAAAAGAACTGAAAAATAATACATTTTAAAAATATGTCGCTTCTTCTTCTTGCGTGAGCAGTAACCGATATTTGCCGATTGCCGTGACTCTCGTTACGATGGTGCTCACCACTAGCACGACTTTCAGTAAACAACAACAAACATGTTCATATTTTCACCTACAAATTTGACCCGACAGCTGATTGTTAAAATGATAAGTAAATAGAGAATTTTCATTCGCTGCGCGCAGCGAAGGTAAGGTAGAAGGTAACTGCCCGTTTATTAGTTATTACCCTTGCTTGTATTACGTAAAATTGAAATAAATTTCTTTTAGATACAAATATCCTGCGTATCAATCGTTATCGTGCGTTGAAAGGCGCTGTTTTCGTTATCGCTTGAACCGGTATGTTGATAACTTGAATTTGCTGTGATGAAATTGTGATTCTTGGAAAAACAAAAGAGATTTGAGAGCAGCACATTGGGATTTAGTACAATGACCAAGCGACAGATGTGGGCTCACATGCGACAGGTCTTCCAGCAGGCAGTCAACGCAGTGCATCCCGAGAAGATCTTCATGGACTACAACAGCTTCGATCTGCGACCACAGCAGCAGGATCAGCGTGTCTACATCAAGCTGGATGGCCAGCAGCATGACATAACCGGCAAGACCTGCCACGTGGTGGGCTTCGGCAAAGCGGTGCTGGGCATGGCCAACAAGGTGCAGCGGGATCTTGGTCAATACTCAGCTGGAGGTGTGCTTAGCGTGCCCGTTCACACGCTGCAACAGTTCAAGCAGCCCGTCAGCGACAAGTTGAGCGTGCACGAAAGTGCAGCCAACAATCTGCCCGACGAGGCGTCTCTAAAGGCAGCTCAGGCCATTAAGAATCTGGCCGAGAGCATGACCGACCAGGACGTGCTGCTCGTCTTCATCTCTGGCGGCGGCTCGGCGCTGTTGCCGCTGCCACGGTCACCGCTGACGCTGCAGGACAAGCGCAGCATTGCCGACAAGCTGATGAAGCGTGGCGCCAGCATCCAGGAGATCAACACTGTGCGCATTGCGTGCTCTGACATCAAGGGCGGACGCTTGGCGCTGGCTGCTCAAAAGGCGGGCATGCTGCTTACCTTTGTGCTGAGCGACATCATCGGGGATCCGCTAGAGCTGATTGCTTGTGGTCCCACCATACAGTCCAAGCTCGACAATCAGTCCGTGACGGAGATTCTAAAGAAATACAAAGTGTGGGAAGAGCTGACAGTGTCTTTACAGCAGCTCTTCGATGCTCCTCCAGAGCAGCAGCAACAGGCAACATTTGATAAGAGCAAAGTGTTTGTGGTGGGCAGCAATGTAATAGCCACCGCGGCAGCTGCCCAGGAAGCCCACAAACTGGGCTACATTCCCAGCGTGTTGAGCTGCTCGGTGCAGGGCGATGTCAGCAGCGTGGCAGCGGATTATCAGCGTTTACTGCATGGAATACAGGAGTTCAAGCAGCGCACAATTAATCAACAGCAGCTGCGCGAACGATTTCCATTTGCAGAGCCCAACTTTCAGGATTTCTTGAAGGCGCTAGAGCAACATATCAACACCAAGACGCCGCTGTTTATCATCTGTGGCGGCGAGCCAGTCATCAAGGTAACTACCACAGCACAGCCTGCAATTAAAACAATCATTAATAATGTTTTATTTTGCAGGTCACGGGTCAGGGTTTGGGTGGACGCAGTCAGCACTTGGCGCTGCTCATGTCGCAGAATATGCATCGCGATGAATCGCTGGCTGGCTGCACATTTCTAAGCGCCGGCACCGACGGCATTGATGGACCCACAGATGCAGCAGGCGCCGTTGGAGATAGTTGTGTTATAGATGCGTATTTGAGCGATCATACGCTGGATGAACTGGCCGAGCTGTTGCGCAATTGTAATAGCTACAATTTCTACAAGCAATTGGCAGGCGGTGACTATCATCTGATCACTGGACACACGGGCACCAATGTGATGGATTTGCACTTTCTCGTGGTGCCATAATAATTAAGACACTGTTTCGGCACTCGGTTGGTTGCCAAGTGGTGGCGGTTAATGAAGTTGCTCTTGAAACCCGCAGCAGCAATGAGTGAGAAATAGTTTCAATTTGTTTAATAAGTGTTCAGACAGTTTTTACGATTTTCCTGCTTAATGTTCCTCTAAATTTTTACGACTCGTTTCATTAACATTTTTAATATGCATTTAAATGCGAGTATTCCGTATTCATATTCGTATTCGTATTTCGTATTCATATTCGTATACGGTGCTCAGTCTTTGGAATGCTCTTCTTATGCTTTGCGCTTCAAGTGACAAACATAAAATGGCAATTAGCTTTTTCCTCTTCATAAAACTGAACAAAAAAAAACTGTGCCTTATGAAATCAGCAATCAGTAAAATATTTCGTATTTTATTTTGTTAGCTTTTTTTAAGTTGTCTCAGCTTCCAGATGAATTGTGATGATTTTATGCTTGTGTGATAAATCAAATGATATATCTATCTGACTAACTATCTATCTATACAATCATATATGATTATTATGAAGCATAAATATTTGTCATACATTTGTTTTCTTCGTATTTGTTATTGTTTTTTTGTTTTTGTTTGCTGTGCTTTGCGTCTCATAAAAATGCGCTGCTAATAAATCATCTTAATTGTTTAAGACCCCAGAGGCAAACAGTAGCAGCAGCAGCAGCAGCAGCAACAACAACAACAACACCAATAGCAACAACAACAATAGCCAGCGATAATTGCAATTAAAAATGTAAATTTATTTGTTTAGTTTTATTTTTAGCAACAACAATACAACAAAAGAGAATATAATAAAATTTACTTGAAAAACTAAAACGCGACGCGCGCCCAGTTGCAATTTACAATTTTACAACTGACACTTCGCTGCATATTTTTCTAATTGCGTTTTTTTTTGTTTGCCTTCCTTTTTGTATACTCTAACGAGGGGTATATTACAGTTTTAATTCAAAATGTGCGATCACCGGTAAGATTCTAGGTGCATATAGAATGCTCCAAATAAAATTTGTTTAATTCTGAAATTTTAGGGTAATTCAAAATACAATTTATTAAAAGGAAAAAAATAGTATTGCTGAAGTTCTGAAAATTTATAAAAATGTATGATGAATGAATTATCTGCAATAAACAAATGAAAAGCTTACCACTTGTTTATTAAAGAGGCACTGAGAAGACTTACAAAATATGCATTAATAACTAGATACCGTAACAGTCTTTTTTTATTCAAGTCATAGATAGTTTAGTCACCATTTATGAATAACCAACCCCTCAATTATATTTCTCTTGATCTCCTATTGCTAAAATATCAATCAATGTAATGCACAAGTGTATTGAATGGTCGACAGTCTGTTTTGCTATTTTTTATTGTTTAATGCACAATAGACACTTTTGTTGCTGTTGTTGTGGTGATTGTTGTTGCTGTCTGCTCTATGGAATAATTATTGTTGCCGCGCATTTGGCACAATTATTAAATAATCACATTCGCTTATATTGGCGAGTATCTTGAGTCTGTGCTATTTTTGCTTGATTAACTTTGTTATTAACTATATAGTACGAGTGCACATAAATGTCCGTATAAAAATAAACAACAAATTGCAGCTGCGGTCGCCGCACTTACAACCGACTAACATGACACATGACTAAGCCTCAATTCTGATGAAAAATATGACTTGATAAATCAGAATATCTAATTACGATCCATTCAACAGCATAGTACTAAATATTGTTGATGTATTACGACTGCGTTCAACAGAAAGTCTTTCCGGCATACGAATAAACAATTGTTCTTCCAATTTACGCTAATCGATTCTGGGAAAACAAAATTAAAAACAGATTAAAGACAAAGTTCTTAAGTGTTTTTAATGCAGATATTATTATATTACTTACCATGGAATCAAACAGTGACAGCTTATAAATTCTAATTATAGAATTTCATCAAAATTGATTAGCAGACTCAATACAATAGTGCCGCTCTATTTCTCTGACAGTTGTCGCTTTATATAAGTAAACTCTTCCACTCTTCCAACTATTACGTAATCTAGAACAGAATAAAACATTGTACATTGAGTGAAGATAAAGTGTAGTGAAAAATAAGCACAAATAGGCCAAGGTTATGTTAAATTAAATTAAATTATTTTTATAAAGATTGAGCAGTAATGAAATAATATTAAACTAAAAATCCTTTGAACTTTAATTGGTTTTGATTTTGATTCAGAAAAATAATTGTTTGGGAATGTCACTTCCGCTAGACGAAGTTCGATCTACAAGCACATAAATGACTAAACTGCTTACAAGGAAATATACATATGTAACTTAAGATTACATTATTCTAATTAAAGAGAGCTCATATAATTAAGCTGGATGTGGAGCTGGATCTGTCCCTAGCCCTGCCCACAGTTTAGGGCTGCTCGACCCACGCTAAGATCTTTGAGCTGTGATTAGAAACATTTCCGTTTCCGGAGAGAGTCTGCAGAGTGCCCAAGTGCTGGTTCTTGGCTGGTCAGCAACTATATTTAACATTAAAAAATAAGTGCGTGTACTTGCAACAATGATGGGGCAGGGACAGGCAACCACCCCCCAGTAGTAGAGTGTTGTCTTCAACTTGGAGCAGCAGCTGAGGCAGTTGTGGAATGTCGCGTCAATTTGTCTGCCTCGTTTGGCGCTGGCGTGGCAACAATCTCGGAGCGAGCGTCGAACATCTGCTGCTGCTGCTACTGGATGATAATTATGAGCATGTTCATCATCTTTGCCAGCTACATGGTCATTACGAAGATGCTGCTGCTGCTGCTGTTGTTGTTGTTGTTGCGGCCATTGAGTGCAAGTGTCGCGTTGATTTATTAATTAAGCATTGGAGAGCCGCGCGTGGCAACTGCGTGGCAGCCACAGCAGCAGCAAACCTAATGAAGTACTCGGACTTGGACTCGCACTGGCAATTTTAATTAACGATCCGATCCGATCCAATGCGATGCGATCGAGTATGAGTGCGAGTGCGAGTGCGAGTTCGAGTGTGTGATTATGATTGTGATTGTGAGTACATATCAAATAGACTTTTGGGGCAGCTGAGATGTTGACTTATGACATCACACCCATTTGGACAGCAGCTGCCTGGCATTGCCCAGACAAGCTGACGACGCTTATCACGCACACACACACACACACTCACGCACACAGAGAAACTCAAGCACGCATTGCGCATACGACGCGTGGCCCCATGGACAAAAGTCAGCAAACAAATTGAATTTTGTGCTCGCCTCTCGTCGTATTAGCGACATCAATTTGCCTGCTCTTAATTTGTCTAGACAATGGCAAAGTTCATCCCAAGTGTCAAGCTACATACATAAGATACATATAGTATCTACTATATGTTTTTTGTGTATAGTATCGCATCGTATTCTATGAGCACATGCCTAAGCAGCAAGTTCAATTAATGCTTTTTGTCACATGTTAACTGGAACTGTGGCACACCAATTTGCATGCGATTGGATACTCGAACTCGCATTCACATTCACATTCACGTTCACTGACTAGCTTGGCCATGATTCATTTCGCTCTTCAATGGAATGTCTTAATTTGAAGCATCTGTCTGCTGGCTTCATTCTAAAGGGGGAGGACATGACAGCTGCTCTTCAATCGCAACCCCCAGCGGAGGGAGGAAACGCATCAAATAAAGTGCACTGAACTGCTTCAAATTCTTGACAAAAGCAATCAGATTTCGTCACCAAAAACATGCAGACGACAACTTAATTTCTTCTTTGTTTTCTGCTTGTCGACTAGAGAAACAAGATCTTAAAAATTATAAGTGTGAACAGCAGTAAATGGTTTGTTAGTTAGTTATATGTTAATGATAGTGGCTGGATAGATTATGATTGACTTTTACATATTTCCACACTTCATAACATTTATTTCAACTTCAATGCTATAATATTTAAACAAAGTGTACAGCACATTTCTGTATAACGTAATATTAACAATCTATTTATCTATTATTTATGGGGTGAACTTTTCTGCATAATATAAAAACATTCTTAAATTTAAATTTTGTATTCATTTTTCATAAATATACTACTACATATTTACTATTTTCATAAAAATTTTATTTTTTATAAATTTTATATCACATTCGATCATTTTTATTTTAAGATTACATATTTTATTTTGAATTAGTCAAGTTATTTCATACTTGAGTATTTCTTTAATGTTTGACATCAATTATAAAGAAACCAATTTTTTTGTATTAATTTTGAATTTTAAGGAAACTCAATAAAAGCGTTTTTAACTACTCTTTATTTTATGCCCCGCAGCTGCTGCTTCCATTTAATCATATCGTCGCTTATCTTAAGGTTTAAAGTGGCGAGCGCAACTTTTGATCGATCAGCTGCAAAGGTTGAGGCTTAAGCTAAGCCCAAAGCAGAAACAATGACAATTAAATCATAAGCTCTTCTAGAACGTGCGCCAATTATCAATTATTAAAGATGTCCAGTACTTGGCAGACTCAGAGCCGAGTGTTAATGCCGAGCTTGCCATTTATCAAATGCATCATCTTCATCGAAGCGGCTGCCCCTTCTTCACGGCCAACGCCACGGGGCAGGCAGGCTTAATGTCAATCTGCTGCGTTGAGCTGAGCTGCAATTGCTGTGTTGCTGTGTTGTTGCTGTTGCTGCCGCTGCCTCTTGGCTGGCTATTAATGCATTACAAATAGGTGCGCCAGACCACAACAACACAACAGCAACAAGAGGCAGCAACCACAACTGGAAACATGGCCATAGACGTGTCGGTGCCGTTGACCAATCTGACTGAGACTGAGACTGAAACTGAAGCTGAAGCAAAGGTAAAGGCAGAGGTGGAGGATAAGGCTGAGACTGAGATTGAGACTGCGACTGCGACGGAGACTGCGGCGCTTCGAGCCCCAGCAGACGACCTCAAGTGTTGGCAACAATCGCCCGTCGCCTGCTGCACGCTTGGCCGCAATACTCGCACTTAAATGCAGCAGCAGCAGCAGCAACAGGCTGCAAGTGCAACTGCAACTGCAGCAAGGCAGAAGCAGTTCAAGTTTGCGCTGAGGAATTCCTTGCCGCTGAAATAATTAAGCATTGCTACATTGTTTATTGTTGCTGTGCTTGTTTTTGTTGTTGTTGGGGTGTTGCAGGCTCGTTTAACAAGGCAGTCATCTTAACAAGTGCCTCGCCGATCGAGCAGTTCTACAAGTTTTTTTTGCGCCGCTTTTTGTTGCCTCCTTTTTGCCAAGGAATTTCCATTTTATTTACATTTAGAATGTGACGCGACAGGCTTCGAGTCGCAGCCAGTTGCCCCAGCACCAGATGCACCTCATGCACCACATGCCACATGCCGGAGCGGGCCAAATCGAAAGCTATTTGCCCCATTTGCATACAGTGCCAGCATGTTGCTGGCAACAATGTTGCTAGCTAGCCCAAATGTTGCCAGCAACATTGAGGCTGCGTTTATCATCGAAAATCAAATTGGTTAACACATTCAAATGGTTTTTGTGGCCGATGTGCGGCTGCTGATTATGAAAACGCACAGGTTATAAGCCTGGCACAAAATATAGGTATAAAAAAAAATGTGTGTATAAAAATTATAATGCCAGCATAATAATTTAATTAAAGCAAAAAGCTGTTTTTCCGCTTTGTTTGTTTGTCTCCGCTGTCTGTCTTCAATCGTCTGCTGCTGACCGAGTGGAAGGCAAAGCAGTTCATAAAAAAAGCACAAAATCAAATATGTGTTTTCAGCTATGAGATTGTTGCCTTAAAAGTATATAATATGTAGTTATAGTTGGTTAGCTTGGCGTGCCGCTTTATTGCATAATTATCGTGTCAGCGGCCCAAGTGACAGCCTCCAGTTCCTTCCTTCCCCCCGGAAGCGTTGCGTTTTACGGAAATGCAAGTTGCCAATGCGTGAAAGTGTTGCAAATGTCGTCGTCGATCTGTTGTTGTTGCAGCTCCAATCACGATTTGCTTCTGCTGCTGCTGCTGCTGCTGTCAACAACTTGACAGCAACAACAACTTTTCCATAACCTCAAAAATAATAAAGCGACGGCTATTTTTATAATGCGCAATCTTCGGTGCGTGCGCCGATGTCGCAGTCGCAGTCGCTGCCCCAGTCGACGTCGCTGAATGCCGCCAGCTGTGTGCCATGCACCCATTCTCTGCCTCCCCCTCGGACGCGTCACAGCAACCCACCTGCTTCCCCAACCCATAAACAGCATCTTCGCCCACCGCCTGCCCGCCCCCTTGCACCACCAACCACACACACACACTCTAACACACCACTCACAATGTGTTGTCTGCGTTTATTGATTTATTAGAAAATTCCAATGAACAAGTTTTAATACATGACGACGACGCTCGCAGCAGTTGCTCGTGTTGTTGTTGTTGTTGTTGTTGTTGTCGTTGTTGCTGTTGCTGCTGATGCTGATGCTGTGGCAAAAACAATATCAGAAAGAGCAGCAGCAACAACACACGAACACTCGATCACACGCACACACGCACACACGTAGAACTGTGTGCGGCGACTGGCAAAAAAGTAGCAAGTGCAATATTTTAATTACGCTACCAGCGGCAACAGCAAACTACACGTACAACTACATCTACAACTACAACTACAGCTGCAACATGCCGCATTTATTTGGCCAACAGCGTTGCCAGCGATCGCAAGAAATGTTGCCAGTCGCAGAGGCGCAAACGCTGCGTATGCGCAATGTGGTTAACAGACTAAAACGTGAAATAAAAGGAATTTAATTTGAATGCTTTGGAAACAATCTCTTAAATTAAAGTTAATTAATTTAATAGTTAAATAATGCTTACTATAATAATTATAATTTAAGATTCAACAAAAAATTAATATTACAAAAATATTTTCTTTAATTATTTAATTTTCTGAGCTTCAGATTATTGTTACCAATTTGTTGGCTTAAATTTGTTCGTAATGTTGACTCACACAACAACTTCAAAAGAAATTTTTAACACAATGCATCGTATTGTTATTTATAACGAAATGTTTCCTTCTACAAATTTTTACCCAAATAATGTAATTTCAGGTAAATTTTCATATTTTATTTAGCTATTTAATGCTGCACAGCCAAAGAAATATCTGTATTTTACCCCTCATTGACAAGTTTAGCATGCTGTCTGAGCGCCTGATTGGTTTTTGGGCAGTCTGGCAACGCTGTGCGGTCAGTTCACATGGTGTATAATGAATACGCTCAGCCTTAAACATTTTGCAATCAATTTAGATTTACATTTGCTGCACTTCACTCCGGTCTTCGCCAGCCCGAGACGGACTCCGAATTCGAATCACGAATTTCGAATTTCGAGTTCGACTCTGTTTCTGACTTTAGCTGCAACCAGTTGAGATGGTGATTTGGGTAAGCGCAACAAGACGATAGATCTGTAACAGCTTGCAGCGGGAGAGCAGCAAAGAAAGTCGCGCATATCAAGCAGCTGAGTTGGATTGGAGTGAAGAGTGTAGGAGGGCGGCGGGAGAGAATGGGAGGGGGAAGCAGAGCGAAGCAAAGCAAAGCAAAGCGAAGTCGATGCCGAAGCTGAGAGAGTTGAATATTTGTAATTGTCTCTGGCTGACAGACGACGGACTTGTTTGTTTGTTTGTTGCCGTTACTGTGACTGTGGCTGATGTTGTTGTTGTTGTTTTTGGGACTTGATTAATAATTAATCGCAGTCACACACACACACACACGCACACACATAAGCTCACACATAAGCTCACAAATACGCGCGCGCACACACATGCAAATCGCTGCCTGCTTTAATTACTCAACTTAAATGGCGCTTGAGCTTGAGCGACTTAAGCAACTTGATATGTGAGCCAGTGTGCGTGTGTGCGTGTGTGTGTGTGTCGCTGTGTGTGTCTGTGTGACTCTCACTACTACGCGCTCAAACTAAGTAACTAACTAGCTCGCTGCGTCTGCTCTGCTGCTGCGACAGTCGCGTGGTTGTTGTTGTTGCTGCTGTTGCTGCTGTCTCTGTCTCTGTCGCTGTCGCTGTCGCTCCGACTGTGGTTGTGGTGGTGGTGGTGGCTGCTGCTGCTGCTGCCGCCTGTTTGCCTTGCCCGGCCGCTTTGGCCGCTCATTCAGTTTTTTGCGCTCAGCGCTCGTTGTACGGAACCGAAAGATTCGTCGTTGTCGCCAACATCGTTGTTATATAGCTCGACTTTTGCCTGTCCAAAAAATAAAAATACAAAATAAAACCCCAACCATAACAACGACAACAACAGCAACTAGAAGAGCAGCAGTGACGGCAGCAAATCATTTACAACAACTCGTCATAACTTGATCTAACTCTTTACGAGGCGAACTCGGGGGAAATAGTAAAACTCTGCATATCTATCCAAATTTCAATACTTATGCATATTTATTGTTGGTTTTGATTTTCGTTTTGCTTTTTGTAATAATTCGCGGTTTTTGCGTGCGTATAAAGGCGAAGCGTAGCAGAAGAAGAACAGTTGAAGCTGTGCATCAGCAGAACAACAATAACAACGCGATAGCAGCTGAGCTCAAGAACAGTAAACAGCTTCAACTCTCGCTTCGTTTCGTCTTCGTCTTCGTCGTCGCTGTCGTCGCCGTCGCCGTCGCCGTCGCCAACGTTCTCGCTGTCGTCTCGCCGCGCCTCGATTCGCCGCCCTCTTTCGCCGCGTACGCTGCGATTGTTCCGCCATTGTTGACGTCGCCCATTGCGATACCGATAGCCCATTTCGATACCGATATCGATACCATGCCATGTGCCGTCGTCTGTGTGTTGTGAAGCCATTGCCAAAAGCCATTCAAGGCTATATAGGCCAAAGTTCGTATTTAATGGCCAACATGTGAAGTGCAAGTGATTTGTTCCGCCTTTTCATACAGAATATAATTAAAATTAAAATAATCGAGCTGTATGCCGTTACGAATATGCATCGATTCAATTGTTATGCATACACACACATATACATATTCACACACATATGTATATAGAGCAGCAGTTGTCCCCCAAACGGATCCCCACTTACCACCACAGCAATACAACCCACAAGCATATACCAGCGTCTGTCCGCAAATATAATGTATGCTACGTTCGCGAACTGCCAGAATTGGTTGTTGTTGCATTTGCAGCCAAAGGATTTGTGGATTTTACAGCAGTCTTGAGCTGTGCAGCAGGTGCACAAGGTAAGTGGGGCTCTAAGTATTAATGTACTAGTATATACATGTGTACAGTTTAATAGTTGTCGTTATGCTTCAACTCGAACTATTTGCTTAAATTTCATAATGCGCATACGACATGGTGGCTGCGTGTCGAATTTTTCGACTTCCAACACTCATTTGTTATGTTAGCTTAACTGACATTTATAAAATAGTGTGAGACTTCATTGAAATTTAATTGGGGCATAAATAATTTAATAATAAATATTAGTTCTTAATTGTAACTTTTTATGCAAAAGAAAAGTTTACTGTGGAATCGAGCAAATACATTGAACACAGGTATGAACACGGAAACAAAGGTTTTAAAGCTGTCATATTTCCATATAGCAATGGATTGAGAGATATCTCTATCGTTTCATCTCATCACCCTGATAAAGCATATCTATTTACTTAAACTGTTAATTTTATAGTTGAACACTTTCTGTAATTTAAACAGATATCAGAACTTTTAATTTACTATATAAGCAAAATAATATTGGATTTTACAATTGATGAACTTGAGGAACTATATCAAATATTTGCTAAAAGTAGAGCTTATTAAGTATATGATGTTGAAGTCAATAATAAAAGCAATTAATTTTTTTTTCCTAGAACTGTTTATTTTAATTAACAATTTTTTAATTGGATTTTCCGCAACAATTTTGTTTACAACCCAATGACATCTTAAATGAAATCCTCCATGAATTCCTTCAGAATAATTTATTGTATTGACAGACTTTTAGGTGTTTCCCCTTAGTCAAGCGGAAATGTTGCAATAAATTAATTTTACTGTACAATCCACAATACACAAGTTCCCCTGCTATGAGCATCAAATGGAAGAGAAAGAGCATTGACTATGGGAGGCCTAAATGGGGTGCATATTCATAAGATAACTGAAATGACGAACTAAATCGAACGGCATTCCACCATTAGCAATTGACACTGACATTGGCTGGAGACAGGGGGAGGAGTGGCGACCATCGACTATCGACTGGGGTGCAAGTCATAAAGGGCCCTTCCAGATATGTCAAACGGTCGTAGACTTGATAATTTATGACGCCATTTGGCTAATTGAATAATTGCATGTGACTGGTTGGCTTTGGGCGTGTTATGATTATCGTTATAGTTATAGTTAAACTTATAGTTATGGATTTGCCATCGCCTCGAGGCCGTTTGGCATTGCATAAGCAATAAGCCGATGGCTCGTTGGCTCGCTGGCTGGCTGGCTGGCTGGTTGACTCGCTAGCTGGCTATAAACAATAAGCCGTAAGACGTAAGCCATAAGACATGCTCCACATTTGTCTAGTCATGGTGTGAATCTATGGCCCTATCGTATTACCCAGCCGGCATTTGGTTTGCTAATCAATGACCGCCTTTGACATTTATTAACTGTGTCGCTGCGCTGCTGCTGCTGCTGCTGCTGGCTTTTAAACGAAATGAGAATCTGTTTGCTCTGGCTATATCCTGAAGAAATCGAATGATGGTTTTATTGACCGCTGTCGACGCGAGATCTGAGCTAATGATATGCTCGATATATGCGCGTAGTAGCTTCTCATCTCCACTCATCTCATCTCATCGCATCGCATCTCACACGCTCGATTTAGAAACTCGTTGGCTTAGGTGTGAAATTGATAGCCACAAATGAAGCGGGGCCCCCAAACCTGATAACAAACTAAGCAGCAACAACAAGTGGCAAGCCGCAGCACCAACAGCACCAACAGCAGTAGCTACAATGAAGGTCTTCCACTTTCTGAAATTCGACAAAAAGCAAAACACGAAGCGGTTGCTGCTGGCGTTGCTGTTGCTGTTGATGTGGCTGTGGCTGTGGCTCTGTCGCTGGCCTGGCAAATCACAAGGCCTGCCTGTTGCCGCTTCTGATAACAACAAGCCGCCGCAGCAATGCGGCAATAATTTGCTGCCCGGTTGCAACAGTTGCAGCTGGCGTCGTGGCTACTGGTCATCAGCAGTCGCAGCAGCAGCAGCAGCAGCAGCAGCACCAGCAGCAACAGGCTTAGGCCAGGCCAACATTTTATCAAAAGTGGTGGCATTAGCTACCCCAGTTCCCTGCCCTCCTCTCGGCCACACAAACTGGTCACACTGGGCAAGAGACAGGCGCACAGCGGCAGCAACTTCTCAATAGTTTCACTTATTTTACACACATTTTCTTAACGATAAATAAATTCCACTGGCAGATGCGGCTGCTGCTCTGCATCAAGCCAACTCTGCTGGCTGGCCAACAACAACTTTTGCTATCACGTTTCCATGCAGAAATTTCATTGGTATTCCGCATGTACTTGAATTATACGTACTCAATCTTTGTTTGGTTGCAACTTGGTCAGGTGCTTGTGGTAATATACATTTGCAGTCATGGACTTTGCACTCGACAATCGCCAATTGCCAGTTGGCAATTCGAATATTTGCATCTCTCTTAATGACGCCCCAAAGGCGACAGCTTTCATAGAGAAGAAGAGGAGAACGCACTATCAGGTATCGATAAAGCCAAGGCCAGAGACTAGATAATCCTTAAAGTTGAGCAAGTGCTGCAACTGGGTCAGCGTTGATAGGATTAGTGCGTGAAGGGTGAACAGACTTGACAACAAAGTGATTCACCACTCGTGACTCATCCGAAGACATAACTCTTATTCATAAGCGACCTTCTGCTGCTGCTTAAAGTTAATATATTTACTAATTAACTAGCCAGATTGGAGATGCATATCTTCTTAAGATCAACGATTTATTTCTTCGATGTCATTTTATATGAATTCCGTTTGGCATTCTTGTCTTATCTGCTGTTGATCTAGGCAATAGATTTTATCTACAGACCACTATCATTTCTCAAAGCTGATTATCTTTTGAGGTCTCTGATTTATTGCCGCATGCACTAAGTATAGATATTATTCTCTATCTTCCGAATAACACTCGATATCTTAGTGCGGTCAACGAACCCGGAACGGATTCTTTATTGAAATATCTATCGCTTCACAGCGAGCATATATCAGTTTCTTATTTATTTGCCAGTTTCATAATTGATTTGTCCAAAACTCAAACTATACTTTGTAACTGTCAAGTTTTTGCTTTAACTATGCCATTATTCGTCCATCTCAGATTCCAGGCCTCAACCTTAAGCATTTATATTTTTATAAGTGTACTAACATTGTGGCCTTCGACTGTTTTGCGTTTTCCTGTCCCCCAGATATCTCTATATCGTACTTATACATAACTACATTCATGCTTAGAACTACGAACTAAGCTCAACTAAAACAAAGAAATGTGAGATGAGGAGGCGGAGGAGAGGAGAAGTTTGGTTTAGTTTTGAGGGTTCGCTTTGGAGGCTGTTCTCAGTTCTTGATGCTGATGAAATGTCGTCTTATTTTGACTTGACTTAAAATATATAAGATTTGCTTTTATCGTTCTGCTTTTGTTTTCCATAAGCGAATTTCAAGTTCGTTATACGAAATCGCAGTCAACAGCTGATTTCTTAGTTCTTATTGTTGTTGTGTTTTTTGTTGTCGTGCAGCTGCCATTCCGTCGACTTATAGACTATATATCCACACATATATTCGCATATGCATACGTATATTCACTTAACTGTAAATGTAAATTGTGTGTCCATTTGAAGCTTATCGAAATGAACGCGCGCAAAAATAACGCATAAATAAATAATTAATATAAAATACAAACACACGCACACTCACATCCATTCACACACACAAAGAGAGAGATGCGTGTGTGAGTGGCAAGTGATTTGAACTTTGAAGGCAAGACAAGTTGAGTTTGAGTTATGAATTTATCTAAAATCACAGCATGTTGTCGCTATCGTTGCTGCTGTTGTTGTCGTTGTTGTTGCTGTATTGTTCTCGTTTGCCTGGCCATTTGACAAGTGGTTTGGCCCAAGTGTCAGACATGATAAATCATATATAATAAATACATCTACATGCGATATTTATGCATACTTTATGAAGAGAAATGGCGCAAGAAATGCAAACGCCAACTGACCCAAAACTGACATCAAGCATACGCTGTGTGGGCCAACAGAAAGTTATTCGCCATGAACAGTCTAGCTTATATGTATATGTTATTGCCTTAGCATTTTACTTGTTTACTGCATACTGACATTTAGTATGATCTATAAATATTAACTAAATCAAGAAAAATGCAAATAATAAAATATAAATTACGAATTGTGTTTAATTGAAACTGTTTAATATATTTGTATGCAACTTTAAAGTCAGAGAGTTTTACGGCTTGGAGTCTAATTTTTGTGGGGCTTCGAAATGTAATTGTAAATATGCTTATTTCAAATGAATGAAATATGGTTACAATAATATTTGATAAATTTAATAAAACTTAGCAGACATGTTGAAGCAACTTTCTTATCTCACAAACAGCCTCTTGATTGTCTGCCACATGACTTACAAGCCATTAACAATTTTGTGCGTATAACATCATTATTTAACAGCATCCACGCACAAAAAATTAGCACAAAACCCGAAAGAATCCATGAAAAATACGAAAATAAAACAAAACACGACGCGTATATTAGATTACAAGAAATCGACAGCGTTTGACTTTGAAAACAAGTTTCGAAGCAACTTTGTTTACTATCGCTCAAGCTGCTTCTATTCGTTGTTGTTGCTTGTTGTAAGAGGCAGCATCGACATCGACATCGGCATCACAGTTACAAGCCGTAACCCTCACAGTTAGTTAGATATGCCAGTTTGAACCACTTTCGGTTGGATTAAAAGAGTTGAAACCAGGCTCAAATTGAAACTCAGAAGCGCACTTGCCTCCAGCCGATGCCAATGCGAGCAAGTCTATCAATCTGTGTCTCTGTATTCATTTCTCAATGCGACCACAGTAACTGAAAACTGCAAACAACACAAAAAAGTGAATCTGCGATTCTCAAGGAAGCAGCTTAGCAAACAGAACATTAACAAATATGACCATTAAGCGAATGTGCCGCACATTTGCATACTTGTGTTGATGTAACAACTAAGTCCAAGTATAATATGCCACTTCAATTTTATTGTTGTAATTATCATAATTACAATGAACACACAGCACAGTTACTCAGCGCTCTCCCAGTAGCAGCCTCTCTGTGGATGTGGATGTGTGTGTGTGTGTGTGTGTGTGTGTGTGTGTGTGTGTGTGTGTGTGTGCGTGACAAGTCAACATCCTTTGGTGCATTCACATGCCGCAGAGAGCTGCACAGTGCTCTAAAACGTTCCATTTTCGTTGATGCGAATCGCTTATCAAGACAAGAAAGTGCCACGCACACAGCGCCTGCAGCAGACGAGTGTAACTGTGCGTGTGTGTGTGTGTGTGTGTGTGAGAGTGACTAAGTTTGTGACACACGTTGCAGCTTCAGCTGGCTATCACTGCAGTTGACTTCACTTCAGCTCAGTTCAGCAGCCTCGCAGTCTCCAGTCTCCTCCGCCAAGAAACTGCAACTCTGCCCCTGATAAGATGCCGATGTCGACGCTGGCGTCGCCGTCGACGTCGCAGTTGGCGTCGTTGCAAAAGATCTTCTTTGTTGAGCAGCGAGAAGAAAAAGCAGCACGAGGTTTGCCGAGGCGGCGCCGATTGCTACAGCAATTTACAATAACAACAGCAACTGTTGCTGCTGCTGCTGCTGCTGCTGCTACTATGCATATAACAACAACAACAACAAGCGTCATCGACAACGAGCGACGACTACTCCACAACAGCGGAGCGACGTTGATTGCCCCGGAATGCCGTCAAACAGGTTAAAAATGTAGGTAGAAATTCAATTAAAAATTGGTTATTTATTTATTTAGCTTGCACCGAGAGCAACAAGTTGCTCAGTTCCTCAGTCCCTCACCCTACCCCAAAGCCCATCCTAGCTAGTTAACAACTGTCTCCTCACCGCCGCAACTCTTATTGCAGCAGCATAATCTAACTAATTTAATTAAGTTTCATTTATGTGTCGCCTGTCAGACAAAACTCGAAACTCACGACTGTCAATCAAAGTCGCCTGTTGCTCGCTGCCTTCCTGCCTAGCTGCCTAGCTGCCCCAGTGCGAATTTGAAAGTGAAAACTTACCAAGTGCTTGGCCGCTCAGCATGTGACCAACAATGCGAGTACGAGTGCTCGCTGCCTACAAATCTGAATACCAATATGAATATGCAGACACTCGTTAAGGTGCAACAGCAGCTCAGCGGTTGTGCCAAAGAAATTGCAATAAATACTAATGTGGCAGCAAATTTGCATGGAAATCAATCAAAATAAACAGCAACAGAGGTAGTCCACTTCACGATACCCTGTAACAGAAGTTAAAATACGAGAAAAATATGACGAAGAAAATATTAGCAATATATTAGCAAACAACGTATTAAATAATAATAAATAAATGTAACATTCATCAGTATAATATCCTAAATCACATATTATTGAAATTCTAATTCCATTAAAGTGTGCAATTTATATCTAAAGTAAAAGTAATAGTAATAAAATATATAATTGCAATTATCTACTAAATTTGAAATTTACGTAATTTAGTTATACCCCTTTAATAATATTAATTGAGGGGTATGAAAACTTGCACCAGTTAAATCCGATTGCATTTGCTTTTATTTATGCACATTTGCTGGTGAACCGCAAAAGTTAATTTTAGCATTGCTATTTATAAATACCTTAGCGGCCCACTAACAAATGATCGAGCCAAAACCAAAGCCAGCGAGCCTTATACGATACGATACGTAAGCTCGAGCCAGATATAGTTACCACCCAGAGCCAAGTAGCGAGCTGCCCGTAACTGGTTGCATTTCTAGTGTCCCCTCCCTCTCGCTCACTCGCTAGCACATTCGTTCACTCACTCTCTCTATCTTTCTCCCTGTCGGGTTGTCGTTCAGAAATTTATTTGATGGATCGTTGCAATTTGTGGCCGTGACATGCGTGATAAAGATACTAATGCGATCGATTTGAAGATCAGCCAAAGCTGCTGCCGTTCCACAACTTCTGGAACTGATCCTCATTCCTGCAACTGAAACTGGCACATAAAAGAGCACGCAAAAAATAAAAGTAAAAAAAAAAATAAGAGGAGAATTCCTACAGCAGTTCTGTTGAAGAAAATGTGTTTACTTATTCGATTATTATTATGGCCCCATTGAAAGAGAATTTCGCTTTCCAGGAAGTGGCCGGTGATCTTCCAGCGATCACTCGTTCCGTTTGATATACTTATACTTCTATCAAGCGCACAATATTCAGTCTCACCTTTGCGAGCATGATGGAAAAGTTTCGATTATGGCCTTGCATGAAAATTTGTGAAAATTGTGTGGCTATGAAATGATTGGTATGTCATGTCCGTCCGCATATCCAAATACAAACCCGAACATATCTAAGCAAAGTGTGCTTTGTGTTCGAGCTATGCGAATATTTACGAGTGTTTGTTCTTCCTCGAGAATGATCGAGGTCTGGGGGTTTTTTAGCCCAATAAAATTCTTGCTAAATATGTGGAATAGTTCATTTCAATGAACCATGATGACAGGCATTTTTGCTATACTCTCTCGTACTTGTTCGATAGTTGTGCTGATACCGCATAACTTACACACGATGGTGAAATCATAGAATTGGGGATTGGGAGAATTTGGGATTTGAGCAAATCATCATCATTACTCGCTGAAAGATTCAATGGTTTTGCGCTCTTTTCAAACATAATCCAATAAATATGTCGAATGGTCATTTAAACAACACATAAAGCATAAAGCTGTCGGAATCATTGCCAAATCTAAAGATTATTAAATCTTGCTTCAAGTTCTATATAAATATAAGTATTTCAATTGAAGAAGAACATGAATGTTTAATTGGAATAGTTATTTCTAAAGGTTT
The DNA here is from genome assembly GCA_035045625.1 of Drosophila formosana. Classification (NCBI taxonomy): domain Eukaryota; kingdom Metazoa; phylum Arthropoda; class Insecta; order Diptera; family Drosophilidae; genus Drosophila; species Drosophila formosana. The sequence continues at coordinate 2,294,970 of JAWNOW010000030.1, forward strand.
TGTTTATATATAGTTGACCTACAAAATTGTGATGCTAAAGTACTAATATTAAATTGAATGCATTCTGCATATGTCATAATTATTAAATTAATCTAATCTTAAAAACAATTCTTTTTTTTTTCTAAAAAATATTAAACATTTTATACTAGGGATGTCTTAAGAAATGCGACAGTCTTAAAAAATATTTCTGTTTGATAATTGGTCATTTATTAAATTCTTTTTTTTTCTAAATCGTTCCATTTTAGTCATTAAGTTTAATTTTTCATTTGCTCAGCATTTGACATTTATTAAATTCAAACTCAATTCTCTGGAGAATATTGAAATGCCCCTCAACCTAGTTGTAAGTTTGGTCGGGTAAATGAACTCTCGTCCAGCTGTGTGTTTTCAGTACCAACCATGACCACTAACTAGGCCTTTATCGCTAAATTTTACCTTGGAATTTTCATGAAACTTTCATGTGTAAATAATAGAGCCATAAAAGTAAATTTAGAGCCACACTCGCGATGCACACAGTCTTCCGAATACCCTATTTATAGCTCTTCAAACTGATAATAATGATTTGGAATATTCGATTCAAGAATGATGTTCCATCTCTAGAGGCATTTAATATGTTTACTTAGTTGCCAAGCAACGATTTAGATCACGTAGTTGATGTGGTCTATTTGGGGTTAGTGTATTGAAATATTGAGAATCATTTATAGCCTTATAACTGGCGGTAGCTCTGGCCATTAAAAGATCTTATGGATGGCCAAATTCACGGATAAATTATAATAATTGAAATATGTACTTTTAAAAGTTAATTGCGCTATGCGAGGCGCGCTTGTTGATGCTAATGGCCAAACATAAATTCAGGGGCAACGGCAACGGCGTCGGCGTCGACTGAGGCAGCAACTGTGGCAACTGGCAGTAAAAAAAAACACAACTACACATCGATCTATAGCTGCCATAATATACTCAAGAGATCTATAGAGATGTACCCCGACAACTCTCTCTCTCCGCACCCTTCTCATGGTCTGCAGCTGTTGTTGCTTTGCCGGCCGGCGAGGCGCGCATATGTATGCAATATGTTTTGTTTTTTGCGCTTTTGGTCAAGGTTGCGAAACGAGAACGCCAACAGACTGAGAGACTGAGAGACTGAGAGAGAGAGAGAGAACGAGAGGGCAGGTGAGCAGGAGAGGGAGAGAATTGAATTTCCATGAACGCATTTCAGCGCGGCAACAAATCAAAAATTCGCTTTTGCGCTTACTAAATATTTAGACAGAGCTCGTTTACAGGTGGCTGCTGGCTGCCTGGTTGACTGCCTGACTGCCTGGCGAAATCAACTTGCAACCTCGCCAAGTTTTGCCAGCTTGTGAACGTGCCACTTGCCAACTGGCAAACTGGCAAACTGGCAAACTTGCAACATCATCATTATCGAGCGACGCCTTATGCGCCTTTTGTGGCCGTCCAGCTGGGCGTCGGCACAGTGGTCAAGGTTAAACAAACGAGATACTGTATCTGTATTTGTATCTTTAGCTGTATCTGTGCATCTGTTGGCGCTGCATTTGTATCTGTTTTGTGCGCCGCAGGACATCATCATCATGGACATCATCGACGAGGCGCGCGCACTTTTAACGATTTCGACAAAAATGATTTCTTTCTGCGCTTGCTGCTTTCCGCACCGCCGCTCATTAATTCGTTTCGATTAAAAATTGTTTTTTGCATCATCTGCAGCCGCTTGTTGTGCATAAAAATCACAGCAAGAGATCGGACTCGCAGCTAGCGCCAATTGGAGTTCACACACAACTGTTTACCATACGCAACTGTATATCTTATGTACCATCTACCAGACTATATATACTATACACATATATTTTTATTATATTATATATAGTAGTGTGTAGCATATAGTATTTCGATATTTTCTCGTTGGAGATTTTGGCATTTTGTCTAGCGGTAGAAAAACAAGTTGCTGTTCATTTCGAGTGCCTCTGAAATTTTTATGGCCGCCCTGTCCTCCGCCCCGCCTTCTGTGCCACCTGCCTCCCCTTTTGGCCTGTTGCCTGTTGGCAATTTGCTTTTGTTTTGTTTATGTTTAAAGTACGCGATGTGCAATTCTTTGGCAGTTCACTTGTTTATTATAAAGATCGCCGCAGACTTTCCTGGTTGCCACTTGTTCAGCATCGACAGCTAAAGATACAGCTACAGCTACAGCTGCTGCTTCGATTGCCCTCTGTTCTTTTGTTGTTGTTTGCCGTTTTCCTTCGCCATAAATATATATTTGTGTATATATACTTGTTCGATTATATTAGCCACTTAATATAGCCATATATTTACAGCTACTTGCATTAACAGCTCCCTTTCGGCCTGGTGTCAGGAAATGTACGCTGTTGAGCAGGTTAAGAGAGTGTTGCCTGCCGATGCCAACAAGTGTTATATTTACTTTGAATTAAATTTAGAACATTAATAGAACTGATCGTCGATGACTCTAATTGATGTTCAACAGTCTGTAAATTGACAACACTTGCATCTAGAGTATTTAAGCTTCGACCTCATTCTGGTTGCCATCTCGATTCTCGCTTCTGGATTCTCGCTGCTCTTCTCTTTTTTTATGTTTGTTTGGTATTTCTTTCTTTTTTTATTTAAACAACAATTGAGCGAGCAAATAGCACACGCCCCTGTACAAACTACACGTAGTCAAACTTTGTGCAAAAATTTAGCGATGATGCTTTTTGAGTTCATTTGCTTTTCTTGTATTATTCTCGTTATTTGTTTTTTTTTTCTCCTCTTGTGCTTTCGTTTTTTGGAGGAAATAAATTTCACAAGTATCTGCAAGTATTTCTATAGTGGGTGGTAGGTGCTTTTCGGTATGTTTAGTGGGAAACCTGGCAATGCATTGATATAATTAATAATGTCTATTCTTAGAAGCGAATCTAAACAATACGGGAATATGTCTATGTCTCGCGTTCTCAAAGTATTGAAAATATGAGTGCCCCTAACGTAACCGTTTCAATAGAAGTTGTGTTGCGTAGCAAATGGTTTGTTTTTACCTCACATTGGCATTGATAAATATTCTCCAGAAATTGATCAATCAACAATTTCATTTGTGGATTTGATGAAGCATTTAAATGCTAATTTAATTGTTTGCATAACTATGCAGAGAATCTGCGCATCAAATACTAGTTTGCAGATAGATTAATTAGACGATCTTATTAAATTGTTTAATATATAACTTACAAGTTACAAGTCTTGATTACACGTTAAAAGTTTCTCGACTAATTTATGGCCAAGTGAGTCAATAATAAATATCTCAGACCAGTCACATCTCTCTCTAATCCAACATGATCTATGACTGGAAAAGTACGCTTGTTTTCATTACGAAAAGAAAGTCAAAGCCAACCGGCCACTTACTTAGGCTCACACTCCACGGTGGACAGCGGACGGACAGACGGACAGACTGACAGACGGACAAACGGATCGAGATCCGTGGACCCAATCGAATGGCATAACAAATATCACGCATACGCCGCGTTTGACAGATCTTTAAAACGCTTTCGACAAACACGCAAACCGAAATGCATTTAAAAGCTCATTACCAATGCTAATTGATGCCAAATGATATGTGGCCGATAAGAGGGCCGCACGAAAAGCGTAAAAAAATAAAAGCAGGGAAATGGAAAATGAGCAACGAGAAAAGAGGCAGATGAGATTCATAATTTGGTACGTGGTATTTCTTTGGCTCTCTCGTCTGGTAATCGCATTGAAGCTGCGATCGATGCGATCCCGTACAATGTTTGTTATTCTCCAAGTGCCCACACGCTTTGGCGCAGCTTCTTACATAAATTATTAACAGCTAAAGGCAAATAAATAAACAAACAGAGTCGAAGCGGCAGCTCGCGCTTCTGCTTTTGCTGCTGCCATCGTTGATCGTTGATCATCGCCAACGCTAAAGCTGTCATCATTCATACATCGAGTGCAGCGGCTAGTCGACTTGGCCCTGGCATTGGCCAGAATGCCAAGCACAAACTTGCAGCCAAACAATTAATTTGCCTTCCCGCTCAGGCCTCTCCGCTCAGGCACTCAGAACTCGCAGCGAGAGTATGCATTACCAGCTACTTAACAGCAAATCACTAAACATGTTCAAATATTTTGCCTACAGCTTCGGTAGCTCAATTCTCGTCCCCCTCCCCCTCAGTCTCTGCTCACTCTCTCGACTTCAACTCCAACTCCAACTGCTGTTTGTCTGCGACATTTGCCAAGCGGCAAAACTAAAAAGACACAACAACACCGAAAGCCTTGACAAAAGAAATGAACTGTTTTAAAGTGCTCCCAGAGCAGCAGCTACAACAGCAACAACAACAGTACTGGCTACAACAACAGCAGCATTCAGCGGAAAACTACAAAACCCAAATTGAAAAATCATCAACTTCGTCAGCCTTCTGGTTTCTGGCCTCAGCATCAGCATCAGCTTCAGTTCAGCTGCGTCTTCGGCTTCTGCGCCTGGTCAATATTTGACTAAGAAATTTTTCACATTACCAGCAAGGCGAGAGGAGCTGAGCGTCTTGTTGAAAACACCCTGCACTGCAGAGAGAGAATAGTTATTTTTCTAATGAAGATGTTACCAATAATGAGAGTCTGAAAGTTTATTCGAAAAGACTATTTAGAATTTTTGTGTTATTGGAAAAGTTTGAAGGAGACTTAAAATACGTATTTAATGATGACTTTAAGGTAGTTTGGTAATTTTGTTTTATTTTATTATATACCACATATCAAATTAATGTTTATTTTAAAATAATAGAAAATAGAAAATAGTTTAAATAATATGTGATCACTTCAACTTTGTTTAGTAATCTTTTGTTAATATATACCAAGAATGAAATTTATATATGTTTTTTTAAAAACAATGAATTCTCTGATTATAACATTTCAAGTAATTTGGAGTTGTAATTGAATTGTTTACTTTTATTTTGTTCTCTTCACTTCTAACAACACTTAAGAATTGTTTTAAAGAAAGAAAATTAAAATTTACTTTGCTTATATTATTCAATAATATTGGAAAGAGTATTTGCGCTTCATTGAGGCATGAAAAGAATTTGGTTCTCTTGTTAGGCTGCGCCTTGGAGTACCGCGCATGTTGAGTGAAATGTTAGCAATACAACTACACACACACACGCAACACACACACACACTCACGCATACAGATGTGTACGCCTTGGTAGGCTAGCATTGTTTGCATAGCAGAGTCGAGCTGGCTTTGGGCCCGATCTCGGACAGCCTCTGGTCAACGTTTTGTTTGATGTCGGCCTCGTTAAGAGCCAACGAAGCCAACGAGTTGTGGCCATGTTCCATGTTGTTCTTATTGTAGTAGTTGTGTGTTGTTGTTGTTGTTGTTGCCTACGATGTTTGCTCATGAACAGTTGAACAGTTGAACAGTTGAATGTTGTCGTTGTCGTTGTTGCCGCTGTTGCTGTTGCTGTTGCAGTTGTAGTTGTTGCCTCTGCCGCTTACTTTGCATTAAGTTATTTTCATTTTCAATAGGCCGTGGCTAGCTCAAGGGATCCAGAAGAGAGTCTTCTCGTACTCATTCTACTCCTGATGCTGCAACGTTATCTCCTTGCTGGAGTGTTTTCTTTCGACGGCGCACTCGAGTGCTCTCCAAACTGTTGAACTTCACTTGTTTTCTCCAGCTATTAAGCCACTTGAGCTTGCCCATCTTTTTTTTCCCTCATACAGTTTCACATACCCACTGTGCTGTACTGTCCTATCTACGCATTTTCGGCACGACGTCGACGACGACGACGACGACGATTGACTTCCAGGAATTATGCAAATTTTCAACGTTGTAATGTTGCGTTGAGCTGAGCTCGATGAGCGTGTGATTTATGCCTATAAATCGCTCTATCTGCTACTTCTGATTGCATAATTAATGATCTGCTCAAGAGCCAGACTCAGTGCTTATGACTCTTCACACACACTCTTGGGACTTTGTAACAATCTTCTGCTTTCTGCTTTCTGCTGCCTTTTCTTCTTCCTTGATTCGGTGGGAAAATCTCTCAAGTACTCGCAAGGCACAGATACAAATGCGTATCTCGTAGATACGCGCGTCGCAATCGCAATCGCAGGTCGGTCTGTTTGTTTAGATTGCCCAAAATGTGCTACGTGCTCGCAACGTGCAGCAAAGTTGCAGAAATTGATTTGGCAGGCACTCAAAAGCGGCAACAAATCAGCGCAATTATCAAAAATGTAGCAAAATCTCACCTTAACTACGAGTAGTTCTCCGCCCCTGCATCTGCCACGCCCTCGCTGTGTCCCGCTGCCAATACTTAGGTCCAAGCCATAAATTACCAATTAAATGAGCTTGTGCGAAAAAAAAACACACACACATTTTCTAACTAAATATTGAAACGCAAAAAGCCAAATCAACCAAAAGAATACAAATGCGTTTTGATCAGAGATCGAGATCGAGATCCCATCGACCATCGACCATCGACCATCGACACAGGTGCGGCTGCTACATACTACAGTGGGTCAAAAATCATCCATATCGATGAACATTCTATATTAATAAATGCGCATTTTATTCGACATTTTGAAAGACACAGAAAGTGTGCGAAAGAGACGCTGATTGCGCAGATTGTTGGCGGGAGCGAGAGAGACAGCGAGAACGCGAGAGTTAGAGAGATTTTAATTTGCATTGGTTTTATGAGTCGGGTTTTATGAGGCATAGCATATGAATCGATATAAAGTTGTTTACTTCTCCCTATGTGATATGCGCAATAATCTTATAACTAGACTATTGTGGCAGCCCAAAGTCGTTATCAGCCAGAAACTAGAACTTGCTGCAAAATAAACCAACTCAACAGATTGTTTACTTAAAAGATATGTCGTGGAATATTTTTATGAATTTAATTTTTAAATTTCAAGTGAGTCAATACAATTAATGTCAAAGTGTCGAGTGTTTTGTATTCCTTAATCTTCATTCAATCTGTAATGTGATATTCTGATAAGATATTGCATTAAAAGAAATAAATATTAAGGATTAGATTGGAATTGATATTTTATATAGATAATAATGATAGTAAATGATAATAACGTAAGGCGAATTCTAAATATATTTACTCTCTCTGTCAAACATTACTCTCTTATCAGGCATTCCGCCTTGGGGGAACTGTCCTTTTTGGAAATTCCTCTTGCTTTAATGTATAATTCGGTACCACTATGCAACACTTTGATAGCTCTATGAAGATAGCGCAAAAGTCGGCACAAAATTAGTGAAAAACCTTCGGCCGTCCGTCAGATCTCTCGCTGATATTGAGGAAAAGCTGCGCTATAGCTCACAGAGAAACTGATCCGTGCGAGTGATGAGGAGGAGGGTGGAGGCTGGATTGTTTAATGGGGTGGTGCACATTGATTGCTAAAACGGCAAACGATTGCTTAGGCTGCAGCGGAGGAGCAGCCAGAGGGGTCGGGAGGGGTTAGCCAAGCGGCGGGGGCCATTGGCAATTGCGCGGCTCGTTTTTGGCGCGTTTGCGCTTTGCGATTAATGCGCTTGTGTAAATAAACAATAAATATTAAGTGCGCTACATGCCACGGCGCACAGATTTCCCAGAAACTCAGAGGGGCAGGCGCTGGAGCGGCGGACAAGGCGGAGGAGGCGATAGCTGCCTGCCTTTTGAGGCACGCAATTAAATGTAGCAGTTTATGCTGGGCACGAACTCTCTCTCTCTCTCTCTCTTTCGCTCTTCGACTTGTGGGTGGCATGCGTGTATTATCACCAGCGACCTTAGCCTCCGCTAGGCTGTTGTCCCCCGAACCAACAAACCTGCCCCTGCCCCTCGCCCCTTGTTCGCTGTTCGCTGTTGCTGCCCCGATACGCACAAGCGCCGATGCCCAAACACATGCTGTAAATGGTCCGTCCGTCAGTCCGTTCGTCTGGCTCTTCTGGTCTAGCGTCTGTCTGCTGCTGGGGGAGATGAGCATCGGTCTGCGACGGTGTCTGGACCATCGACCATCCAGGCGTAACGCACAAATTGTATTGATTGTATTGCCGATGCTGCCCTGCCGCCTTCTTGCCACCTTCTACCTTCAGCCACTTGCAGTTTTGTATCTTTTTTATGCACCGTAAATTTCATTGATTTGCGTGGCAATCTGTTTGTTGTGTAATAAATTAATGCACTTGCTTGGTTTGATTTCAACGCTTGGCTGTACAACGTAGCTGCCATATTTGACGAGAGAGATGCGCAAAGCGAGAGGTCTCCGATCATCAAAGCATCGAAACATGCTTCCGACTTTACAGTTCAACTAAGCCAGAAATACAGGTGCATGAAGTGACCTTTAAATTATCTTGATAATAAAATGATGTGATCTCAACTGTGGCACATTAAACTGGAAAATATATTAAATAAATGATCATATATTTATTTGAGCATAATGCATTAAGAAAACACAAAAAAGGCGGACATGGCTTTTGAAATATAATGGGTTCTAAATATATAAAAATATATACAAAATGCATCTGATTCATTATTGAATTTGATGATTTATGCTGGAAAATATGCGAACTTTTTCTCTCTTAGGACAAAATTCGTATAAATTCTTATTTGCTAGTCCAAAATGTCTAGCGCTTGATCTCCAAAAAATTATGAGCATAGTTTTTTTTTAATATATATTTTGTTATTCATAAAATGAAGATGTGAAAATCCATCTCGATTACATTACATTATTACGAAATTCGTATAAATTCTTATTTTCTAGTCCAAAATGTCTAGCGCTTGATCTCCAGAAAATGATGAGCATAGTTTTTTTTTAATATATATTTTGTTATTCATAAAATGAAGATGTGAAAATCCATCTCGATTACATCTGCGACCTGCAATATTGTCAACTTGCAGACTATTGATTTAATAATTCTTACTGAGCCTATAGCATATCCCTATTTTATACTAAAGATCACATTTTATACACACACTCACACAAGTATACAACCTAGATGAAGCTTAACTGCTTGATCATGCCCATTTCGCAGATCTCACTGATATACTTTTGTCAACCAATTACACACTCACTTACAGACATTGATTACCAGCAGCTTACTTCGTCAGTTCTGTATTATATAGAAACAATTTAATTTGGAGTTTGTTTGAAAAGTTTTACTTTCAATGTAACATAGTCCGTAATAAATAAATTACAAAATATCAATAAATTCGATCCTTAAATTCTACGTCATTGATAATTGAATTGTTGTTGTTAGTGGAATCCTTAACCTTGATCCATTTGGTAATGCAATAATTAATCGAAGTGGAAATAAACAAAAGCCTTTTGCAACCATAATTCAGTTTCGAACATTGTATAATCTCTGGCAAAGTGGCAAGGTTGGATGAGTATTCACAATCGCACTCGCACTCGCACTCGTATTCACACTCGTAAATTCAGTGAATCCTCTCCGCAAGAACGAATGAAACGAATGAATCTTCCGTGTATTCACAATTCTTTCGAATAGCTGGCAAGTCAAACAAAATCAATAAGACAATAATTTAAATGTACTTAATAGCCAAGACAGTACCTGGAAGCAGCCAGACATATTGTACTAAGAAGGTAGAAGCCAAAAGTGAGCAAAGCGTATCAAAGGTCGAGAACTCGAAATGTGGAAATGAACTACAAACGATTTTCGCTGGAAAAGTGCCGAAAGCGGGCAACGCGTGGCAGCAACTTGTTGTGAATATTTAAATGCTGTTATTGTTGCTGATTTAGGCGCAAGTATCTGTATTTGGATTTGTATTTAGATGTAGTTGGAGCTGAACAACATTGTATTTGTGTGTTGGCCTGGAGGTCTATTTGGGGCCTCTTGCCGCCGCCTTTTGATGTTGATTAATTGCGAATGCTGTTGATTGATTTTTATTGCAAATATTGATAAAAAGTTTTGTATTAATTAACGTGAAAAACACGCGTTTGTTGTTAATTGGAAAATGGTTATTGAAACTAAACAGACCTCGGCCAGGCCAAGTGAGCGTACAAACAAACATACGAGCACATACGAATCGAAGCTGCAATAGCAACAACAACAAACAAACAAACAGACCGTGAGATTCAAGATACAAGATACAAGTTGCATTTTGTGGAGCGTACAAATTAACGCAGCCGAAAAAAAAATTAAAAGTTTCCAAAACAACAAGAACAAAAACAAGAACAAGAACATGGACATCAACTGAAAAGTACTAGCTATAGCTATGGCTATAGTTGTATCTACAGTTGTATCTGTAGCCGAATCTATTGCTGCGCGATATGTAGAAGCCAACATTTGATTTATGCTCAACTTTGATATTTACCGCCTAATAAACAAAAAATTAACGCAAACGCAGATACAACTACACACACACACACAGATACAAGTATCTGCAGTTGGTAGATGTAAATGTATCTGTAGCTGTATCTGTTGCTGCTGCCTGCAATTTTCGCTTTGATTTGAAGCACTCGCAAAGCGCCTCTGACTGACATGCGTGCGTCTGTCAGAGGGGCAATTAAACAACATCACCAAAGTGCCACAGCATCGCCCCAGCCCCCAAATTCGAGAGCCAACAGATCAATACCAATACCGACATTCTAGCACGAGTCCCAACAGTTCTCGCGATCTCAGATCAACTGCGATGAGATGCGATCTGTGACGAGACTTAGCGCCGGGACATGCGCGTTGAAATGCCGAACGTTAATATTTGGTATTTGTTTGGGAGTCCAGTTCCAAACTTCTCGACTTGTGTTTGTCCCGGTGGCAGCCCACCGACGTTGCAGCAATCAGCAGCATGCACTGTGGAAGCCACAGGCTCAAATGGCAGTTAGAATTTATGTTACTAAAATATTCAAAAATATTGTTAAATAATTTTATTTGTCTTATATCGCGATATTTGAATCTAATAACTCATAAATTAATTATTCACCATGTACATTCGTATAAATAATAGAATCAATGTAGAAATCAATGTAAATAATGTAAATATTTGTTAACTATAAGTCACAATTATAAGAACACAACCATAGTGCTGAAGGCCTACGCTGCCATAACAGAAAAATAAAAACTAGCTTATAATTTTATCATTATTAAGCTAGATCTATAAATAAATTTGAATGCTATGAAGAATTGAAAATAATTAGAAGCACTATTTAGGGGCTGATTTCTGTGAAATTAAACACAGCAGAATAAATAACACAGTAACAAATATAAATAAAATGAATATCCAACTTAGTAAATTATATTAGTAGATATTAATAGAGTAACCAGTTGGACAATAATATAAATCCATATTTATAAAATTATTTGTTTTCGGTAATAATATAAATTTATATTAAATCCGCTCATAATACAAATTCATATTGAGTTATATAATATATATAATAATGAGCAATTTAAATATGTTGCAATGCCAGAATTTTAATTTATTTCTTATTTTGTGAATAAATATTTAATTTCTTGTCATTGAGATCGCTGCATATATTTTTTTGACGCAACAACCGGTATTTTTGTGCCATGGTAGAGTTGGTAATTAGTCAACTGAAGTGGCCAAAGGGCACATCACTCGTCGCTGGCAAGCGGCGCTCCTTGAAGTTGTTATTCTCTCAGTGTGTGTGTGCGTGCGTGTGTGTGTGTGTGAGCGCCAGGACCCAGCTCAGAGAAAACTGTGGAATGGCATAGGGAAGATAGAGAGACGACGCCTGGCAGTCTCAACGGAGTCGCAAAGCCACTGCTGCAGCTTGAAGTCGCACAGAGCCATAAATCAATGGCCGTTGTGGCAGCTTTGTTGCGGCATTGTGGCAATGTTGCTGCAGTTGTTGGCCACTCAATTGGCATGGCTAATGCGATGGCAACTCATAAATTTATTAATTTTTAATTAAACCTACAACGATTTGTAATTCCAAAGCAAAAAGAGCGCCTTTGCTGAGCTGCAAAGCAGCCTTTTATGGCCTGTGGCACTGTGGCAAGGTAACTGGTCTGCTGAATGAAGTGAAGCTGCAGTTGCAGTTGCAGTTGTTGTTGTTGTTGTTGTTGCTGTTGTTGTTGTTGCTGGTGCTGCTGCCCGGAAACAACTCATTATCCTAATTAAAACGTGCGCCATGCGCGCCCGTTGCCATATATGTCCAATGCACGCGATCTGGCAATGAGGCTGAGGCTGAAGCTGAAGCTGAAGTTGTAGCTGGAGCTGAGGTTGCGCATGCGAAATTAGACGCACGACGCATGATGACGAGCAGCAGCAGCTTGCAGCTCGCAGCTCGCTCGCCTGTCGTTCATTCATACGCACTGTGGCACCAGCCATTCACTCGCCAGTCATTGTCATGCGTTGCATTACAAGATGCCAGCTGGCAACATGACCACATTGCAACAGCAGCAACAGCAGCAGCAGCAGCCACAATTGCCTAGAAGAGCAGCATCGCATTGTTGCTGCAACATTGCGGCTGCTCAAGCATGTTGCATACTGATCAATCAGCGGCTTCTTCTTTAGCTGCCACTATTTCCTCGCCCCCCCTCCCCCCCACGCCACTCCCTGGTCGGGCAGTCTTTGGTTTGGTTGTCTCATGAATGACTTTAACCATTTTTGGTCTACAGTTAAATGCTGTGGCAACATCTGCGTCGCAGTTGCAATTGCATTCATAATGAGACCGCTGAATGGGAATCAATCCGGGCAATGAATGGATGCGAATGCTCCGAATGCTGCTGTCGATCGAGCAGAGTTTATAAATTGTGCTGCAAAAGTTTATAAATTATTTTCAATGTCAAACATGTGCTTATAAATAAACAACAACAACAGCAGTTGCAAGTACATCAACTTTTGCAGATATTGCGCCTATAAAATAATAACAAATCGTAAACTGATGTAACTATAAATAGGCAAGAAACGTCTCGAGTATGGACAGCACTTGCAACACTCAATCTCTATGCCCCCAACAGCAGCAGCAGCAGCAGCAGCAACAACAACAACAGCCAGTTAAACAAACAAACAATTTGCAATTTTCACAAATTGAATTTGAGTTTGCGGTTTTCAGTTGCACTTAATTTGGCAATCGCTGCAATAATTTTGTTTACAATTTACGACTACGCGTTCTATGTAAACTTTAATGCGTTCCAGCAACGCAATATTCCCTCTCACTCCCTCTCTCTCACTCTCTCTCTTTCACTCGCAGTGGTGTGGTTAAATTTATGGGCGACAAGGTGACAGATTCTCAAGTGATTTTATCATCTTGGCAACAGGCAACAATGTGTTCACCTCAATCTCAATTTGAGATTTGTTTGGATTGGCATTTCGCACTGCAAGAGTTGCAACTGCAACACACGCACACACACACACACTTGCACATTTTATGTGTTGGCCTGGCCGTAAAGTGAGTGGAGCTATCGCATATGTCCCTAACATCTATCGATAACATCGCCAAGTTTATCGCGCCGCAAATCAATGACCAATGACAGATGATTGCAGCTGCTTCCGTGCTAAAAACTAGAACTCGCAACTCAACCAGAATCTTCTGCCCCAAGAGATTTACGGCTTACAAAATATGGCGATCAAAGCTCAAAATATATATTTTAAACACAAATTTCGATATACTTATGTCTAATAAATCAATTATTTTGGTAATACTAAATGAATTCAATTTATATTTTTTATTTTCCATTAATAAATACAAACATATATAAACTGAGGCAAGTAGAGCGAGTGGCAGTTAAATTAATAAACTTAAATCGGAGCTGTCGAAATCATAAATATTGTGCAACATTTAAGTAAGTGGCGATTATTGCGCCATTTAAATTAGTTTATTACACATCTGAACAGAGATCTCTTTAACCCTATAAATGTGTGTGTGCGCGAGTGTGTGTGTGTATTTACATCAAGTGCAGTGGGAGTGAAAGAGTGTGTGTTTACAGCAAAGACAAAGTAAATTAATGTGTTGTGTTTGAAAGTTTGTATACACAAGATTGCACCATTTAGTTGGGCATCATTGGGAACCTTCAAATGATGTGGCATGCCACAACAACACACAGTACTTCTCCCTCTCTTTCTCGCTGCAGTACGCTGCCAAATATTTATGAAATCATAAAATTTGATGTTTCCTCTGTGGCACTTGACACTTGTGTTCGTGCCCCTGCAACATGCAGTTGCAATGTCAGTGCGCGGTGCTAATGATGATTTTGATGTGCAGCCAACGGATTGGTAACAGCTCCTAACTATCCAGCGAGCCCATTTACAGGCCGATTACATAAAGTGCTTTCCCAAGACACTCGATTGAGGCCTCACATTCACATTCAGATTCAGTTTCTGTCTCTGTGTTTGCGTCTTCTGCATTTGTTTGTTTTATGCACGATTTGTTGGTGCTGCTGCTGCTGTTGCCGTACAATTGCTGTAAATAAATAGTGGTGGCAAGTACGTGAACTGGCCTCAGATCAAAGGCCTATCAATTAGCACCCGTTTCGATTATGTTGCATGCTGCACTCAACCCGAAAACCATTTGCCGCCAATTCACACCCAATTAGTAATAAATTTGAATGCTGGCGATGTTGCCGATGTTGATGCTGCTGCTGCTGCTGATGCTGATGTTGCATGCTACATGCTGCAATTCCCAATTGAAATACCAATCACAATTTCAATCTGCATACAAATCTCTTAAAACTACACTCACAAAAATAAAACAACTTAAAAGTATTGGCAACAATTTACTGAAATTAATGAAATGTTGTAAAAGTCTCGAAAACTGTTTACTTTGGATCATCCTTTTAAATACAGCATATGATTTAAAATATAATACAAAAAAAAATCAAATAATTGCAACAAAAGGAAATATTTATAAATATTGTTTTGGGATGAAATTATATTTTAAAAGAATGAGTGGAGAAATCATCAGACTATCAAATTAAATGATTGTATTTAATAAAATAAATTTTTTCACGTTTGCATTATTTATTAGATGGAGTGGGATTATTTATACAGCTTTCAATAATTGATTATGCAATGGAAGCTGTTTCAATAAATTTAACCTCTGCACAGTAACGAAATGGTTTAGCAGCCAAATTTCGCTGAGTGTAGCCGCCTCTAACTCCACTCCATTAGGACTAACAGTTATGGCGGCCATTAAGTTTTATCGATGGCGCTACACGGCCAGCGATTTGATTTGTAACCACTTGAGCAGGAAGGCAGCTAATATCCACCTTTGATATTTTCACACATAACAACTCGAAGCTGGCTGCTGCCAACAACAGGGAGCGAAGTCAAGTCGACTCGAGTAGAGTTGAGTTGAGCAGCGAAGAGAGAAGAACTTGGTGCCGAAATAAAACTTAATTGCAATTGACTTTTAATGCTTATGCGGGCTGCCCGCTGTGTTAATTTGAATTCAAACTGTTTTCATAAGTGAAGTGGCCCCGGCCACATGGCCAGATGACCAAGAGCAAGACCAAGAGCATCAGCATCCCCAAGTACTTATAGACGTGGTCTAGGATCGTGG
Source organism: Drosophila formosana (assembly GCA_035045625.1). Taxonomy (NCBI): domain Eukaryota; kingdom Metazoa; phylum Arthropoda; class Insecta; order Diptera; family Drosophilidae; genus Drosophila; species Drosophila formosana. Next base: position 2,310,423 of record JAWNOW010000030.1, read on the forward strand.
CAGGAGCCACCCGCAGGCAGCATCTACCACAAAAAAAATAGAAAAAAAGACAACAATTGCCAAGTGGCGCTAATAAAAAGGAATCAATTTGGTTATTGATATTGAACTTATCGACGAGATCTATGTCTATCCATGTTTTTGGGGGATATCGGGTTACTTGAGAGACAAAATCGAATAAATCAAGCATTGCAAGCATGGTCTCTAATGTTGGGACGCGATATAAACAAACAAAACAGTTTCTGGGAGACAGACGACGCATCGAACGACAAAGAGAACAATGACAACAACAATGCCAATGTCAATGACAATGACAATGACAACTACAACGGCAATAATAACAACTAGCTGCGGGACAGCGGACAGCGGACTGCGGGCAGCGGGCAGCGGGCAGCGGGTAAACGAGCAACGGATCGCATCAAATTACCACAAGATCTCAAAAACTGGCTCGAACCGGGCTTACAAAACGTTTTTCCAGCCATCCAGCCAGACAGTCAGCCAGTCAGCCAGCTAGCCAGGATCAGCTTTCACAAAACGCAAGTTAGACTTTGAGTCCCCAGTCGCTTTGCCACTGCTTTGTCAATCTGTCAATGCGTCAATCAGTCAGTCGGTCAGTCATTGAGGTACACAATAATAACGTTTTAATTGAACAAATGTCCGGCAACAACAGCCACAGCAAACAGTAACAACAATCGACCCAGTCGAGCAACAATTCATGCTCAAACCCAACCGCATCAACCTCAGCTTCATCCTCATCCTCATCCTCAACCTGATCTTCAACCTCAACTTCATCTCATCTGCCCTGCTCTTTGGCTCGACAATTGCCCTCGTCTCCCTGCCCTCCTTCTGACTCCTTTGTGATGTGCATTATCTTCTCTCTCTCGCTGCCTGACTGAATGACTGACTGACTGACTGACTGTCACCTTTCCATCAAAGTGGCAGTGAAAGGCGCTCGTTCAATGGTGTCCACGTGCCGAGGCGAGGATTGTTTACCAACTTTTGTTCTGTTCCCTCCAATAATTGATTAGCTGACTATATTACAGCAAACCGAAACAGAAACCGAAACAGCAACAAGAACAGACAACAGAAGATACAGTCTTCTGTATCTTCTGTAAACGAGAACAAAGCGCAATTGTATCGCTGTGAAATTCTAGCTGAGTCGCAGACACTAATGAGGTTCCATTGATGCAGTCAGGCAGGTGGAATTAATACAAATAATTATGTATATACATAAGTATTACGAGTAGCTAAATATAATAATGAATATTGTTTATTTCAGCTTTAGAATTACAATTGGTTAACATTAAAATTTTCATTGTGAATAGTATATCATTATCACTAGTATCGATAAGAGCAGTAGTATTGGTATAAGCATTAGCAAATGCATTAGCATTAGTATTTGCATCAGCATTTTAATTATCAACAGCATTGTCACTAGCATTGGATTACACTACCTTGACATTTGCATTAGCATTGATATTTTCATTACCAATATTATTAGAATTAGCTAGAAGAATTATATTTGCCTTGGCGTCATAGCAACATAACAAACATTTGCAATAATATAAGAGTCATAATAACAGAAGATTCTAAAACTGATAATTTGGCATTATTAATTCTTACTGAATTCCTTAAAATCAGAAGAATCAGAAAATCAGTTTCTACTCTATCCACATATTTGTCATGTCAAACTTTTGAGACACTTCGTGCAACTTCCTCTTGTTATACTTTTGACTAATATCCTTGAGTCAGTCTCGTTCTCATCTCGAGTCGCCTGTCTCGTCTCTCTGCCCACATCTCTCAGCCTCTGGAGTCTCTCGTCTGGGCATTTACCCGCCCGCCCCCGTCGTGCCGAGTCTGGCTCGAAAAGGATCGACATGATCGTCCTGCTGTGCCGAGGACTCGCTGTCCTGGGCCCGAGCCATGTGAGTGTGGTCAGGGCGGAAAACTCAACTGTCTCAAGCAGTTTTTGGCAGTGCTGCAAATAGGTAACAATCTGCCGAGCTCGACAGATTTTCCAACTGTTTTGCCGGACTGCCCAAGGATTTTATAAATGACACACGCGTCCGGGACGCAGTTGATAAATGAAGCTGCCACTGCAAGACGCCTGCTGCAACAGCAACTTGCAACTGCTGCAAAACTGATAATGGATTCTTTAAGTTGCCGCTGTTGTTACTTTTGGCAGTGAAAGTAGCGCCGGCGCTACAGGGCTGGCAAATATTGATGGTGCCTGCAGATAGGTCGAAGGGTATAAAGGCAAAGGTAAACCTGGTAAATGAGAATTTTGTGAAATGATTTCTGGTGGTCCAGAATGCCGCATAAGGGCGTGAGATAAGCCAGCCCGTGCGAAGGACAATTAAATGCCATTAAAATCGAGCAGCGCCATCAACGTGAGACAGAAGACACAAACACACACACACACACATACGCACACACACAGAGAGAGAGAAGAATGACGACAAGGCAAAAAGGGCAGACAGCAGAATGAAGTCGAAATGTATCTGTTTATCTGCTGCAGAGAATGCAGTGAGAGTGGAACACAACAAGTTGAAAAGAATAAGCAGCACACAACGAGGAGGAGGAGCAGAGAAGACCCAAACAGAGAGAAAGACAGAGAGACAGTGGGAGAGTGGGAGAGTGAGAGAGTGAGAGAGTGAGAGGGAGACACACAGACATGCCCCGGAGCCAACAGAGTGTCTACGTGTTGCGGCCGCGATTAACATACAAAAGGATCTGGGCTCTCGTTTTGGAGCCCGCCTTCTTCTTCGCTGTCTGCGCTCATCCGCCAATCGGCATGAATCACCCGCCACCGCACACACCACAGCACAGCGCACAGCAGCGTCTGCTCGTTGGCGCAGCCGCAGCAGCCACAGCGACGACATTCTTAATGCGCTGCCGAATGGAGTTTGCTTTTCTTTCCCTTCCCATTCTTTTCTTAATACTCGTTTCTACTCATTTTTTCTGGGTTCTCTTCTCTTCCGGTTGGTCTTACTCTCTGTGCATAGATCTGTCTCGATTGTCTGCGAAATATGATGCTCGATGCAAACAGACGGCGTCAAGTGATCGCTGACCAGCAGCAGGATATACTTAAGCAGCCTTTGGCGCCAACAGCAGCGGCAGCGGCAACACAATGTGGCAGGCAAAGCCACAATGTCTGGCAACGCTTAAGATGCAGACGTCGCGACCATTAATGTCGCCAAGTGCCACACTGGACAGTCGACAGTCGACAGTCGACAGTCGATCCGACGTCGGTCAGCTTTGCTGCGCACCAAAACATTCGCAGAACAAAAAGATACTTGCCACAAGATTTATAATAGGCGCAGAGCTGCGGCTACTTTACACTTCTGCATAGTAAAATATACTTCAAAGAGAAAGAGAAAAAAACATAATATGGGGGGATCTCATTTTGTACTATACAGAAATATCGTTACTTTATTTCATTATTACTTTATTTTTTAAAGTAGAAATCCTACAGAAAAGTTTTTAACATGTCTATCATAATACATCAAAAATTATGTACACGTCCTCTGTTTCTATTTTCCGTATAAAAAAGGAAAGATTGGCTATTTTTCAATATTTATCTGAAAGGTTTGCATTTGCATTACATTGTTTGAAAATAAGCTCCCTTAGTTTCTTTATTAATCAATGTTTTTACCAGTTAATTGTTTTTGTACTGTATACAAAATAAATATCAGTCAATATATTTGCTAGTTAAAAAATATTTTACTTGTATAAAAACAGAGTATAACATAATTATTGTAATTACTACAATTTATCGTTTATTTAAATTGATTAATTTCTTATTTAATTGATTAATTTTCATAACTAATTTTATCCAATAATTTTAATTTTGGTCTACACATCGCATACTTAATTTAAGCTGAGCTAACTTAAGCTTGCTCTTCAAACAGTCGCTGCAGCAGCACTTTTGTAAATCTGGGAAAATTTACACAATGCATTAGTCAGAACTACAGAAAAGAAGAGAAGTATAGTTAAATTGACTTCACGTATAGTTCAAGGCAAAGGCAAAGGCAGAACCCAGAATACCAAAGACCGAAGGCAGAAGACGGAGATGGACGGCTCCACCTACTCAGGCCGAAGTGGCCAAGAGGCCAGCGTCGTTGTGGCTGGCTTGCAGCACCTGCTGGCTGGCTGGCTGGAAACTTGGCAACAACTACACAAACTGCAAGACAACAAGGTCTGCTGTGCTGTTGGCCAACCTTTGTGGCAGTCACGTTGGCTGCCTTGGGCCGCGACTCTGACTCTGTGGCTGCAACTTGTGGGCGCGGGCGTCTGTGGCAAGTCATCTTCACAAACAGAGAGGCAGCAAAAGGCGGTTGAAAATGCATTTCTTAACTGTTTGCATTTGTATTGGTAATCGTCGAGGGTTCTTCCCCTTCGTCTGTCCCCCTCCTCCAATGTCTGTCTGTCTGTCTGCTGTCTGTCGGGCTGCTGTGTGTGCGTGTGAAAGAGGCAGCGAGTGTCATTCTTATGGCCGACAAGACGTCTCTGCCTTCTTCTCGCTGCTCAGCTCTTCGCTGCTCTTCTCTTTCTTCGCCTTCGCCTTCGCCTGCGTCTCTGCTTTTACCTCTTGCCAACCAATAAAATTATACTAATTCTTGACTTTTTGATTTCATTTTGTGTGTTGTGTTAAGGATTTCGTTACCTAAACACACACACAGACAACAATAGTGTGTGTAAGAGAGAGAGAGAGGGAGGGATTGCGAGTGCGTCTCGCTCGTTCTGGGCCCTCGCTGGCTGCCACAGCCCCAGGAATGCAAGCGTTGTGGCAAGACGAGACAGTTTGGTTTTATACTTGGCTCATTGCGCGCGTGCAACTCCCCGAGCACACAAGAGTTCCATCTCGATGCCACTCCGCTCTCAGCCAGACTGATTGAACTTGGCAAAGGCAACGGAACTGGGTCGTATTTGCGCCCCACGAAAGACAAATTAAAACTGTAAGTAGGCCTAACATAATTTACGGAATGTGTGTTGAAAGTACTTGCGTTAAAAATAGTTAGTTTAATTATTTATAATTACGTTTATGATTATAAAAAAGATCAAGCCTTTTGGCAAAGTTCTGCGCACTACCATTTTCTTATAAGCCACCCTGCTGAGAGTGAAAGAGGGAGAGAGAGAGAGAGCGTGCGTTTAAGTTTGCAGAAACACTCAACACTCAATTCGTAAGCGACTCAATTAGCTTTTGCGACTCGCACTCAAAGTGTCACTCAATTTGGCGAGCGAGCGACGCTTGGAGAAGAAGCACAACTGACGACGCGCTGGCTGCCAGTGGCAAAGGGAACTTCGAACGAGATGGATGCGTGATCATCATATAATGATGATTATCAACAACAGTTAAACTTTCAGACAGCCAACAGCCAACAGCACAGCGAGAGAGAGAGAGAGCGGAAAGGAGAGTGCGAGAGCGCTGAGAGAGAGCAACAAAGCAAAACGCTCACGCAATCGTGTTCGTGTTTCCACTCAGTCAGCCAACGACGACTGCGACGACAACGAAGACGTCGAGCCGAAGGCTGTTCGGCTGCTCGTGCTGTGGTCGTGGTCGGGTCGTGTGTCGTTACCTGTAACTCGAATCAGGTAGAGGCAGACATGAAGGCGTTAGTCGTTCCACAGCGCTGATCGAGTTGAAATCTATTTGCTGGCACCGAGAGTCGAAGATCGAGCCGAGTAACAAACGCCAAACGCCAAACGCCAAACGACAGACGCCAAGTGCCAAGTGCCAAATTCAAGTAAAAAGTGAACACGATATTGGCGTAAGAAACAAACTTGACAACAACAAAAAATAACAAAGATCAGCTCGGCAACAACAATCACAATAAAGACGCGTGTGTTACAACAGCAACAGCAACATCAACAAATTTATGATCAATCTATAATGCAATAGTTTATGTTGTGCGTCCGTGTGTGTGTGAGTGCGAGTGTGCGTGTGTTGTGACTGTGTGTGTGCGTGTGTGTGTATCGCTGGAATGCCAACTGACAAGTTGTAAAGGGAAACCCTGAAACACGAACTACAATTTTGTACATAAAACAAATCAAAAAGCAACAACCAAAAAGTAAAAAAAAACACAAATTCAGAAATAAAAAAAATAGAAACAAAAAATGCAAAGCAAATCAAATCAAACAAAAGATACAACTACAAGCTCGGGATTTGCATAGCAACAACAACAACAACGACAACAACAACAAATAGAAATCGTCGAAATTAAACGTTTCGTGTGCCTCACTTTGCATTTTGATTTTTGTTTTGGCATTTGGTTTGTTGTCACCTGGAAAATATGTGGATTACTGTGCCGTCAGCAGAAACGCCAACAACAACAGCAACGCCAACAACAACAGCAACAACAGCAGCAACAACGACAATACAAACAACAGCAACCACAACAACACGAGCCCGCTGCAGAGGCGAGCGCGTGAATAAATCGCAAATTGAATGTAAAGTGTTGTCGGTGAATTGAACACAACAAACAAGCAGCGAGAAAGAACGAAGAAAGACCAAAGTGCCAATGCTTAGTGTATCTGACAGATACGTATCTGCAACTGCAACTGCAACACGAGCACAAGCACAACACTGCTGCACACAAGCCACAGCGGCAACGGGGCAACAGCGCCTGCGCCTGGAATGCGGCAATAAAATATTCAACAAGAACTTCATCTACTTCCTATACAATTATCGCAAGCGAAAAAACGCTTGAGGCACCGAGACTACTCGATCGACTGCGAGATACTTGCTATTGACAGAGCGTGATTTATTTGTTAACCCCTCGCACGGTAGCCACAAAAAACAACACACAAAAACAATATCGAAAAGAAACAGCTGTAAATTGTGCAAATATCTAAACCAAAGCAACACAGCAACAGCAACAGCAACAACTGCAACTGCAGATAACACTCAAAGCCAAACATCGTAAATTCGTTATAAATCGAGAGTGCACCCAAGTGTCAGTCAATCGATCAATATACGCGGCTTACAATATCAAAAATCAAAAATAAAAAAAAAACAGAAGAAAGCAGAACGTAAATGGTAAATAAATAAATAAATAACGATACATGTTTTAAGCATAAACTACAAGCAAGTCTAGATCCCGAGATACGACAACATAGGAAACTTTATAAGACTGAGGTGAGTTACATGTGTGTGTCTCTCTCTCTCTCGCTCTCTCTCCCTCCCAATTGTGTGTTCTCTCTCTTTCGCTCTAACTGCACTATCAAATGAAGTGGGGCCCCCGCCAAAAAGTCTCACTTGTCGCTAAGCTTATGTAAATTGAGTTTGTAAGAAAAAACGTGAACTTATGAGAACCGCACACAAACCGAAGTGAACCACCGCAACCACCGCAACGCCGCACCATCGAAGACCCATCGAAATGGCACCAAAGCAGACCCCCAGACCAGACCCTGATCCAATGCCAATATGCATAATCACTCGCTAGCATTTGATACCATTTCGATTCGTCTGTCCTCAACTGTTTGTCTGAGCTCAATTTTTGTATTTGGGTATTGGAAAAATTTCAGTTTCTTCTTCTATTAGAGACAGGGGAATTGGGTATCATTATATAAGTGTAGATCGATACCTATGCAACTGACTAATTCGGTCGATCAGGAATTTATTGAAGTAATATATATTCTTCATAATTAAGATTATTTATTACAAATATATATATGAAATCAGTTTCATGACCTAATTCGAGTTCTTCAAATAAAATTGATCGGATTTATTCATTTATAAATAGAGAAATAAGGAATATACAAAGAACATAAATTCAGTTGTATTGTCAAATCTAATGTCAAAACATAAATGAAAACAGGACATTTTTTAATTTTATATACATAAAAATCAAAATTAATTTTGCTGAACTATTGAACTAACAAATAATTAATTCGTATTAAACTGATACAAAATTGGTTGAATCAATGATTTTTCATAATTTATTGGCTGTTTCAACACCTGCTTTAAAATCGTTTATTGAACAACTCCAATAAGTATTGCAGCCTTTCCAATACATTCCCAGCATAAAATGGGCGTGATTCCTTCCAGTTTCTCCAATGTTCCCACATAACTAAATTCAGTGCGGTGCAATCATAATATTTTCACGCGAGAATCTGTCTCATAATATATCATAATCGTAACAAGTCGTTGGCAGAGGGAGTTCGATTCTGGGAATCGACATTGTTGGCTCACAATAAAGTACCGTTCGCATTATAGGCCAGATCTTCGTCCGCCGTATTTGTGTCGTTTCAAGTGTCGGCAAAGCAAAGAGGACAAAGCCACAAAGGATGTCAATGTCCTGGCACATAAATTACAGGCAACATAATATGGATTGCAGTCGTATTAGAGCCATTGTATCTGAATCTACAGCGATGTGTCGTTCTATCTACTACGAGTACGCACTCTCTGAGTGTGCTCAAATGTGTGCGTGAGAGAGACGAAAGTGCTGACGGTGTGTGTGACACACATCATAATGGCAATAGTATCATCTATTATTGGGCAACCGGAATAAAACTATAAACAAAATGTGTCAATTTGCGAAACATTTTTGAGTTTGCACTTTACGCGCACCTAAAAAACCACACACAAAAAATTGGAAAACTTGGCTGAAATTTGAACTTTAGCGAGAGCTTGCGGAATTTCACAACTCGCAAGGGAAGGAACGGAAAGGGAAGGGCAGGGGTTGGGTTGGCTCTGTGCTTGGTTTTGGGAGGTAACTCGGCACTCTGCTCAATGGCAGCACGCTTGGAAATTCCCAATTGAGCCTGGCATTCATTGGGACGCAGGGGAAACCCCCGGAGAAACAGAACCAGAAACGCCGCCCAGGTAGTTGACAGCCTAGTCGAAACTCGATAATATTCTGGGAATATATTAAAAACAAACAACAAATTATGAAAATGCATAAAAACCCCAGAATCTAATAAACCAAAAATCCAATGCATATTTATGAAAATTAAATTTTCATTCACCCTTCTTATTTCTGGAAACCGTGTTCGTTGTGTTCTTATCAGAGGCGAAAGATCTCCGCTCACTTGAGTGCGCCTATGAGAGGAAGCGAAAGAGAAACCCCCGTCGCTGGATGGGTTATGTTCTATAGACACCCCCCAGCGTGTGCCATCTTTTCCAGTTTCATTTCCATTTCCATCAGCCATGCAGCTCTCTCTCTTCCCCCATTTATTTGTTGTCGATTATAACGAAATTCCGAATTCCTTTGCGCCTAGCGCCTTGTCATATAACAAATTTTTAGTGCAAGATAAGATGTTAATCTTTATGTGAAAAACAACATGTAATTTGTTGTGCCACAGCACACCAAGTCAGTGTGCGAGTGTGTGAGTGTGTGCGAGTGTGTGTGCGGGGAACGGAGACCTGCTTAAGGTGCCTTTTGCCTCTAATTTTCCACCATGCTCGTTTCGGGCTCATCTTGAGATAGCATCTCACAAATTTATTGCCTATAGCCAACAAAATATATAGAATACTTCTAATAATTTTCATAAATTTAACCCCCCTCCACCTTCCAAGATAAGTTCGAGTCACAAATTTTTCAGTTCTTTTTTTTTGATTCCTTTGTGCGACGAGTGAAATGCCGCCCAGTGTATAAATCAAAGCCAAGGCGATAAGTTCGTCTTACATGGGGAATATAGTATATATTGAATTATTGTATTATTGACTCATTGATAAATGACAATAAAATTATGACGGCTCTGCTTGAGCTTCTCTAATTTCTTCTCTCTCTCCAATAATGTATCTGTATCTGTAGTTGTAGCTGTAGCTGTAGCTGTAGCTTTTGTTGTATCTGTATCTTTTGCTGTATTTGTGTTTTGTATTGAATTTCTAAGCGTAGACACAAATCGCTGCTGCATACCACAGATCGTGTGTCAGCGCCGAAAAGGTGCAATGTCCGCGATTGCAACACCAACGAACCGACCAAGAGTCGAATTGAGCTCAAGACTGAACTCGACTGAACTGTGGGGTGTGTGCTAGGGGCGGGGGGTGTTAAGCTTACATTTCTTACTTATGTACATTACCATTGCCATTTTTTGTCGCCGTCGAGCCACTTGCCAGACAGTCAGACGGACAGACAGGACGCACCTTTCGTTGGCCATAAAACGCTGGGCCAAAATGGGCCAGGCGCTTAAGGAAGCTGCTGCAGAGCTACCTGAGCGCAAAATAGCTCAATGCTCTTCCTCGCTCGCGCTCATGCTCGCGCGCTCTCTCAGTTGCGCTCTCAGTGCGCCGCTGCCTGGGACCAGACAGAGAGACGCACTGCTGATGACTGGGCAACGCAGACGCATTGGGCAGCCGACGGCACACTGGTTGTCTCGCTCTGGCACAGGCGCATGCCCACTGCGACCGTGGTCATGGAGCGAGTGAGTCGAGAGAGCGTGCGCTCTCTTTGAGTGGGAATTGATTTGAGTGGCGTGTGTGTGTGTGTGTGTGGTGTGCAGGCGACAGCGACTGCGGCGTCGGCATCGACGGCAGCGACGTCGGCGTCGTTTTAACCCTATCGACAAATGCTAAACAATTTCCTATGTTTTTGTATCGTTTCAGAGTTGCAAGCGACCATGCGCGCATGGCTTCTACTCCTCGCAGTGCTGGCGACTTTTCAAACGATCGTTCAAGTTGCTAGCACCGAGGATATATCGTCGAGATTTATCGCAGCTATAGCGCCGACAACAACAACGACAACAACAAAGGCCATAATAAATACTAAAACAACGACTACAGCATTAGCTAAAGCATTTAAGCCATTTAACGAGTTACGACTCAGCAACAACAACAACAACAACAACAACAACAGCAGTGATAGTGATAACAACAACAACAACAACAACAACAAGAGCAAAAGCAAGAAGCAGAGCAAGAGAAACAAAAGTGCCGAGTTCAAACAGTTTATCGGAGTGCATAAATCAAGAACAGACCAATTAGAAAATTCCAAAAATATCAAAAATAAGCATAAGCAACATAATTTAACCAACGAAAAACACCACAAGCAACACGCTAAATCAACAGCAGCAAGCAGCAACAGCAAAATGGCTATCAAGGAGCAACAACAACGCAAACACAAAGCATCCACAGAATCTCAACGACAATCCGCCATTGCGGATGTGTTTGTCTTGGATCCAGCGCTCACCACAACCTCCAGCTCTTCATCCTCCTCCTCCTCCTCCTCCACCTCCACATCATCCTTCTCCTCGTCATCTTCCCCAAGTTCCAGCTACATTTCGAGCTCGAACACGGATACAGTGCTGGGGGAGTTCGAGGCGCCGGGCATTGCGGACGCCATCATCGTTGAGGACGAGCCGGCCACGTACAGCAGCAAGGAGATCATCAAGGACAAAGTGAAACCAGATCCCTCAACTCTAGTCGAAATCGAAAACAGTCTGCTCTCGCTGTTCAACATGAAGAGGCCGCCAAAAATCGATAGATCCAAAATCATCATACCGGACGCGATGAAAAAGCTCTACGCCCAAATGATGGGACTCGCAATTGATTCCGTCAATATACCCCGACCGGGACTATTAACTAAATCAGCAAACACAGTCAGAAGTTTTACACATAAAGGTGAGTTCAAAGCTATTTCTGTACCTATAGTTAAGATCGAAAATTAATTGAAAGTTAAGGAAAGGTGAACTTTAAAATAATTACAATATATTTTCAAAATAGGGAACATTGTTTTATTACTATAGATACAGACTAGGAAAATGTTATTAAAGTTAGCATCAATGGTAGCTGTCAATAGGTGAATAGAAATAAATTAGAATTAATATTAGTAATATTTATTTCATATTTATTAATATCTATAGAATTAAATAGATTTGAAATTCGTATAGAAATCTGTAATCTATTTCACCATAAACTGAAAATATTCTTAGAAATCTGTTTTCTGAATTTTGAATTCTCTGGGAATAAAATTCCCACTACTTTTCTGCAGAAAATTCTCGATTTTATTTCCATAGGTTTGAAAGTTCCGGGTAGTTTTCCAAAGAATAGAATCTTTACAAATTAGAACCAGCTGAAGTAAAGTTTATGAATTAAGCAGAGACAATTATAATGATATGATATTTAGCGACATTTATTTGATATCAAATATGGGAGATTCGGAAACTACACTTTTCTAAATATCCGCTTACCGGCGACATTCTTAGTCGAGCAACCTAGGCAGGACTAGCTGAGGCACCTTTCCAGGATCACACTCGTTAGCTAGTTGCCGTGTGACCTGTTTTTCCACCTGCTCGCCTCGTGTGGCAGTTGCATCTTTCGCAATGCCGGCGACTGTCCTCGATTGTCGTGGCTATTGATGTGCAACGCGTACTTTCCGCTACCAAAACGCGAATGAAGAGCAATCCAGGATTTTCCCCTGAAATTGTGGTTCATCTAAGCGATTTGCATACCTGCTGCCGCTGCTGCTGTCATAACCATATAACAGAGCGACCTGAGCTCAGATACAAATGTATCTTGAGCATTTTTTTGGTTTTTGGGCATCATTCACGCAAGCGCTGTGAAATCACGCGGAAATTCCGCAGCATCAAATGAAAGGACAGGCTAAAAGGACACGCATGATGTGAGTCCTTTTACCTGTGTCATCGTTTTCTTAACCCAAATGTGACCTTGAAATTTTTCAAGAGAATTACACCCGGAACGTTTAGCGCATGCGCCAAATGGCTTTTATATTGTTTCCGTGTGCGAGTGTCTGTGAGTGTTTGTAAAAATAACAATTATTATTAAAGCGTATTTCGCATTATTTTCCATAGGATTATAGCCCATGGCTAACAATAAAGCAGTTAACAGGCCGCCGCATCGATAGATAGATAAATATATGCGAGATAGATAAATAGTCGAGAGATAAATCGAGATAGTCGGTTAGAGATCAGGTAGATGGCTGCTGTTGGCAAGTGTCTAAAGCCAAGTGTCTAAGCCGAGCTACTTTCGGCTTAAGGAGTGAGCGAGACAGCCAACCAGAGAGCGAGCGAGCGAGAAAGCATTTACGACTTGTGCCCTTTTGTTTTGTGTGAGGTACTTGAATTTTCGCTCGATGCTGCTGATTCAAATTAAGATTTAGGCGACCAGAGGCCGAGGGCAACTGCTTTGCACCTTGCAAGGCGCAGAGCGGAACGGAACCGAACCGAACCCAGACTCCGAGTCCGAGCCCAAACCATGACCGTACCGTAATCGTAATCGTGCTCAGCCCCGTGGGTGGGTCAGGTCTTTTGCAGCAGGCGCCAGTCGTAAAACAAGGCTCGCCTCACAACCTGACAGCCTGACAACTGGAACGTGTGATTTTCCTGCTCGTCCTTTTTTATACCCGTCACACAAAAAGCTAGAAGGGCATTATGAGTTACTGGCAAAAGACACGGATACGAAGCAGCATCAAATGAATTAATCTAGCAATATTGTTGAATACTTGTAGTACATATAAATAATTCACTTTAAACGAAGACAAATTAAAAAAAAGTAGAAATCACTTCACAGGCTGAATAAGTATTTTTTTATGATCCATTAAATATTTAACTTAAACTTATTTAAAGAATATTTCATGTGATCAATTTAATTATATTGAAATGAAACCAAAAATGAAACTGAAAATTAGTTGCAGTTGCTAAAACGGTATTTTACATGATAATAATTACAATTAATAATAAATTATTCATTTATTTGAAATGATATTTAATTGTAATAAATAATTCAGTTTATTTATTTAAGTATTTAAGTAGTTTTCTTGATTGTTTCCTAAGCTCATGTCCGATTCTTCCGTTCTTCTCGCCCTCCTTCTTTGCAGATAGTAAAATCGACGATCGGTTTCCACATCATCATCGGTTTCGTCTGCACTTCGACGTGAAGAGCATACCCAGCGAGGAGAAGCTGAAGGCCGCCGAGCTGCAGCTGACGCGCGACGCGCTCAACGTCGACGGCGTCTCGAGCCAGTCGCAGGTGAACCGCAACCGGACACGCTACCAGGTGCTCGTCTACGACATCACGCGGGTGGGCGTGCGGGGCCATCGGGAGCCCAGCTACTTGCTGTTGGACACGAAGACGGTGCGCCTCAATGCCACCGACACGCTCAGTCTGGACGTGCAACCTGCCGTGGACCGGTGGCTGGCTACACCGCAAAAGAACTACGGCCTGCTCGTCGAGGTGCGAACGATGCGATCCCTGAAACCGGCTCCGCATCATCACGTACGCTTGCGCCGCAGCGCGGACGAAGCGCACGAGGATTGGCAGCACAAGCAGCCGCTGCTCTTCACCTACACCGACGACGGGCGGCACAAGTCGCGCTCGATACGCGACGTGGGCGGCAAGGGTGGCAGTGGGGGCGGAGGACGCAACCGTCGGCATCAGAGGAAGCCGACGCGTCGCAAGAACCGCGAGGAAGACTGCCGACGGCATTCGCTCTACGTGGACTTCCAGGATGTGGGCTGGAGCGATTGGATTGTGGCGCCGCCGGGCTACGATGCGTTCTATTGCCACGGCAAGTGCCCGTTTCCGCTAGCGGATCATCTCAACTCCACCAATCATGCGGTTGTGCAGACCTTAGTCAATGATATCAATCCAGGGAAGGTACCAAAGGCGTGCTGTGTGCCCACGCAGCTGGAGGGCATCTCCATGCTCTATCTCAATGACCAAAGGACAGTTGTGCTCAAGAACTATCAGGACATGACCGTTGTCGGTTGTGGCTGTCGATAAGTGAGAGTGAGAGCGAGAGCGAGAGAGTTAAAGAAAGAGAGAGAGAGCGAGCGAAAGCGAAAGAGCATCAAATGCTGTTTGGTTCCAAGCCGTCAATGCTTTAAACACAACGCAAACAAAATGGACTGAATATTTGAATTTTAAGTGTAAATCGTAGACTTTAATTGTATGTAGAGCGAAATGCAGCCACGCCCAGCCGCCCCCACCACCACAGCAACCACAGCAACCACAGCAGCAGCAGCAATAGCAACCGCCTCTGTCACTTTCCACAGCCAGGCTTTGGAAATGTTGCACAGAGCAGCCACACACCAACACACACACGCACACGCACACACAGGCACAGAGCACGAGACAACTGTAAATAGCCGCATCCAGAATCGCATCCACCTGTCCCCACTCCCCCCGCCCCCTTCGACGTGTCTCCTGCAGCCATAGCAGTCTCCACCTGCCATAGACCGCACTTCGAGATACTTTTGTATCCAGCTGCTGATTTGAACAAATTGTATAAAAGCTAATGCTAAGCTATAATTACTAGAGAGAAGCGCCTTGCTTCTCCCACAGCCTAATTGTTAATAATTATAACAAAGAATGATAATAAACACAAACACACACACACACATCAAAACACTCTTGTACATTAATTAAACAAATTAAATGCAAACTTGAAATTATTTAGGCATCAGCTACAGATTAAAATACACATACATAGTTATAGATATATATATATATATCGAAATATATACTGCGTATGTAACTCTCTTGTATATGTACTAAAATGAAATACACACACATACACACATTTACCCCTACGATACGATACATATCGATATATGCAAACGGTATTCAACTTTGTTCCCCGAAACTAAATGTAATTGTATAAAATTCTTAACTACAACTAAATATGAACTAAACTATAATCGTAACTACAACTAAATCTGAAAAATGGTAATGAAAATGTTTAAGCGTAGAAAAGGAAGGAAAGGAATGAAGGAAAATGATGAAAACTATCGTTTATTGTTATGCGTTTTAAGCTAAACTCGAATATAATCGTAAATATATGACTAAATTAATAACTAGTATTTAGTGTTAACATTTAAGTGCAGCATGTTGAAAAATATTTAGTTAAAAGGAAAACTCACACAAACGCAAGAAACAACAAAAACAAAAACAAAAACCTACAAAAACAACAACAACAAATATAAAATCGAAAAATAATTATCGAATCGTTTTGTGCCTGAAGTTGCAGAGCGCTCCCCCGAACCCTCCCTACCCATGTATTTTGTAATTTTCTTATACATTTTATTATTTTATTTATTTAAAAAAAAAAACAAAACTCTTTTTGATGAATGATGAGCAATGTGCTGTCGATGATGATGATAATGATGATGGTGATCATGATGATCAAAGTTGAAAAAAATATAAATGAAAACATTTTATTAAAAAATCAAAAACAATTTAATTGCAAGTCTTTTTATTCCAACCAACAACAAGCCATCAACAAAACAACAAAAACGAAATCAAATCGAACTATTCGACGCAAAGCTAAAAATAGCCGAGCCATGTTATGACAACAGCGTCTGTTAGCAGCCCCTCTCCATGTACCTTCGATAGCTCAGTTGGTAGAGCGGTGGACTGTAGTGGCATTGTCAGAGTGTAGATATCCATAGGTCGCTGGTTCAAATCCGGCTCGAAGGATTCAAATTTTTTTTACTTTTTAAAATTATTTTTGAAATCTATATTAGACTCCGGCCGTAATCCAACGATATTCACGTACCTTCGATAGCTCAGTTGGTAGAGCGGTGGACTGTAGAGGCATTTGCACAGTGTAGATATCCATAGGTCGCTGGTTCAAATCCGGCTCGAAGGATTACAATTTTTTGTAACTTTTTTACTTTTTAAAATTAAGCAAATGGTTTTATAAATATAAATTTTACTTTTAGTTTACAACTTTCAAAATTATATATTTGGGTTTTCGAAAATTTAGCCAATAACTGACATGTTGAAAACAATAAAGATTTATTTACATTTTATTTTCTTTCATTAAAAGAAATGTTAATTTTTGTAGTGACGTAATTGGTTTTTAATAACAATTACTAATGTATTTTTTAGATTATACAACATTTTTACAATAAGTGCAGAATACGTTTTTTTTTGAGCGGATGCTCATTTGGAACGGCCGTGAGAAGAGTTCCCGATCAAGAGAGTTTGCACTGGTAACTAATTATTTTAAAGTTTGATCATGGGGCCTACAATAATAAAAATAAATAATCAAAAATTGTTCAAAATATAGAATAGTTTTCCTGTTAAAAGTTTATTTATTTTTTTTAAATATTAAAAAGAAAAAAAATTATACACGATCCTTCGAGCCGGATTTGAACCAGCGACCTATGGATTTCTACACTTGTAAATGCCTCTACAGTCCACCGCTCTACCAACTGAGCTATCGAAGGTCTATATATGGTGCAGCCGAAAATGAGTTCAAAAACCCAATACCTCAAAAACTTGTTCAACATAACAAAAATAACAACAATGAAATAAACAATAGCAAAGCACAGATCATATTAAACAAAGGCGAATGCAAATGCTTATCGCAACATAAAAAACGAAATTCGCCACTAGGTAATACGTGTTGCGATAAGATAATTGCGAGTGCGAAAGTACTCGAATCAAAGCAAGTAGTTCAGATTAGAAACTCAAGAAAAACTAAAAGTTAATTTAAAGAAATCAAACAATGTGGACTATTGTAAATAGTATTCAAGACGCAAAGCGTGACAGCTGCGAGGCTGGTGACAAAAAATCTCTCTATAGATTAACAGTTGCCAGCGTAAACATTGTTAATTATCAAAGTGGCAATCTAAATAGTGGATGATAATATTGAGAAGGGAAAACCCGGTGCGGTTTTATTAATTGATTTCATTCTATATTGAAATGCAACTACTATATAGTAAACAAGAAATGTAAATTGCAGTAAACAATAATATGTTTTGTGGCTTTCGTGTCGAAAGTATTTCGAAATTGTGGGAATCTTTAAAAAGCTAAGAACGTTCTAATTTATATTTTCCTAAAAGCTCACGTACACTAAAATTTGTGGTGAAAGCTCTGCTATTGAACAGCTTGCGTTAGCAATGAAATTTGTTGGTCTGGCATGAAATATTTAATAAATATCATTTTCTAAAAACAACTATTTAAAGTGACTTGTTTATATATTATATTATAGCACAATGAAATCTGAGTATGATGCAATTCTGGAATATTTGTTCTCAATTTGTAATTATAATAGAGTAAGAGCCAGATTACGATGAGCATTGCCCTAGACTCTGTACTATTTTTAGCTGCTCAGGAACATTACAGAGATTACAGCGCTGCAACACTTTGAGCTGGAAAACTTGTCTTGAAATCGAACTTGAGACAGACTCAAGTCCGTGTGAGTCATGCGTGGTTTTTTCCTCTTTTGTATTTAGTTTTTTATCAACGGACAGTAAATTAATTTACCCAGCACTACAAAGTCAATTTTCGGCTCAATTAAATGACTCATCAGGCAGCAGAGAGAGAGAGAGAGAGATGCGCAGAGCAACTGCCACACACACACACTCGAACACACAGATAAAGGGAGAGAAACACAGCAGGAGCAAGAAGGCAGGCGGTCTGAAGGCAAGAAGCATCAACTGTTGCTAAAAATGAAATAACTACGAAAAAATTGTCAAATAACAATTATCGAGAAGTGTTCTTGGAACTTGACCAAATTCGTTAGTCGTAGGCTAGATTTGGTCAGATCGATAAGAGCCGCCCACATGCCCAGAGATTAGGCTGAGAGCCAAACTGAAGATTCATTCAATCATAGCAGGAAATTGATACCGAGAGCAACATCAAGAGAGCAAGCCGAAAATTCCCAAAAAGATCATTTGGCTCTGATAAGAAGGGTAAGGGAAAACTATTTGAGTCATTCTTAAAAATTATGAACATTTGTTGTAAGATACCTGAGCAAATTACCGGAGGATGCGGCAGGTTGTGCGCCGCAGGGCTCCCAGTAGGCGATGTTGCCGTCTCGCTCCCTTGCTGTGACTGCGCAACAACGGGGCAATCATTTCCTTATCTAACAAGACAGTTTGGGCAATCGATCCAGCAAAGTCGCTCTCTCTCTTTCTGTCTTACCTTGCTCAATGGATCACACAAATTGCCGATGCCGCTGCCGCTGCATGTGTGTGTGTGTGTGTGTGAGTAATTATCCGTAAGCTGTCAGTTTTTTCGCTCCGCTTCGCCTGTTCGCCGTACCAAACCCTTGGTCCCCTCTACGAGCATGTATAAAATGTAAAATACACATACTACACACATAGATTAACTGATACAATAATAGCTGCTCGTTGTTGCTGGTTTTTTATGACTTGCTGCCTTCCTTTTTGTGTTGTTTTTGGCATCCTAATTGGTTTGTTAAGTATCTGTATCTGTCCCCTCGTGTATTCCGTGTGTGTTGCGTTCGCTTATCAGCAACACTTTGCGAGGCGCCGACGCTGCGGTAGTTTGTGCCTAGGCCAGGCCAAGAAGTCAATGCCAAGAGGCCAACTGCCAACTGCCACTTGCCACCTGCCACCTGCCACTTGCCACTGATAAGGCAATGCTCAAGATTTGTCTTGTGCGCGCGTTTGTGGCATGAATCACTTGCTGACCACACACACATATACACTGCCTGCATGTCGATGAGTCACTTGGCCAGTTGCAGCATCTCTTCGCTAGGTGGCCCCGTTAATTGTCCCCTTGATAGCAGGACGCATTGTTTTTGTTTATGTCATCCTAAGCGCCGCTGTTTGATCTAACCGAAACCCAAAACAACAACAAAGCAGCGACATCGACGAAAGGCGACCACGAAAACGTTTGTTGCTTGCACAGCAGAAAACGCACACACACACGCGCAAAGCTCGTGCGCTCTCCCTCCCACATTCCCACATTCACCCAAGAGCTTGCTTGCAGTACTAAATTGATTTATGCGCCACTTGCTTGCTGATAAGCCCACACAATTTTCCGCTTTGCTTTATGTACGCGTTTTGGCTCACCTAACACATCGACCTTCGATAGCTCAGTTGGTAGAGCGGTGGACTGTAGAGGCATTTGCAGAGTGTAGACATCCATAGGTCGCTGGTTCAAATCCGGCTCGAAGGATCCGAATTTTTTTTACTTTTTAAAATGAAGCAAATGGTTTTTTAAATAGCAATTTTATTTTTACTTTTATATTTTTGTGTATACACATGCTATAAATACTTGTAACATATTTATGTAAATATAATCGTATTTTTAGCAGAGTGTTTTATGTGTGTTGTATTCACTCTGCTCTGATTTTTATTATTTTCTTGAAGCACTGGTATTTCCAGCATTCTTGGCTTACATGTAATCGAAGTAGACAAAAGCCAGACCACAATTGTGGGCTACTCAATTTGCATTGACTGCTTACAACATGCGGCATTGCCTCTTTATGCTTACACACTCACAGCACACCACAGCTCACTCGGGGGCAGTGGCACAGTCAAATGGCAACAAAGAAAGGCAACAAAAAGTCTGTCAAAAGTTGCAGACGTCCTGCCGCTGTGGCTGCCACAAACGGTTGACTGTTGACTGTTGACTGCTCCTGCTCCTGCTTGTGCTCCCAAACAGATGCTATCAATACATCATTTGCCTTTGTGCTGCTGTCACAAATTCATTCACCTGTTCTCGGGCCACGACTTCATCATCGTCCACAGCAGCCGATGAAGCCACAGCCGGGCAGACAATTATACTGCGTTGATCTCCAATTAGGCTGTCGAAACTCCATTTACACTGCAACGGGCGTCCCTTAAAATATGAGACTTGCTCTTTCACAAAACACAAAAAAAAAAAAAAAACAACAATATAACATAAATGAAAAACGAAGAAGATGAGGAGAAGAACAAACTCTCGCTGTGCCGCAGCAAGATGCAAGTCATCATCGCATCTCCAACTCCTCTCGGGCAACATCATCATCGGCAAGTTAAGTAAATACAAATATGAATGAATTGCTGCTCGCCGCGCTCAACATGCATCTGAATCTCAATCTGTGGATATGAATGTGAAGATCTGGATCTTGGCGAATCATCGGCATTGTGTTATGGGTTCGACTTCGACTTCGACTTTGAGTTCGAGTCTTAGTCTTGGGAGTTGGAGTGTCCCAGGGCACAGCTTGAGAGCTCTACTTGGCCAACAGTTGCAGTTTTTTTTTTTCTTTATTTCCTTACCTCCCTTTGTCTTCTTTCGGTGCTTCGGTGCTTCGTTGCTTGTTGGCAACAATAATAACAACAACAGCAACAATAACAGTTTCACGAAAAGCAATTCGTGTAATTTGCTGATCGAGCGCGTCCCCCTCTTTATGTTGAAGTGGCAAGTATAGTATGTGGAAGCCCTAGGCATGCCTCATGTTGAGCATTAATTAGTTCAACACTCGTTAGACATTCTTGAAGCCACAGGCATTTGGCATTTGCATTTGCCTGCCAACACCCATCTATCTCATCAAGAACTTAATACCGCCAACTCTGCAACAGCAACAAACACTTCCAACATTATTGAAATTCCAATCATTAACAGATCAATTTATTACGCACGTCAATTGAAGAAATAGTTGAATGATAATAATATTGTTTAAATTGAAGTAAATATTTCTTTTGAAACATATTTCTGATTTCTGATTAACAAATAATTCCACATTTTGTCAAAGCCTTTTGTAAATCTAAAAAGAATTTAAAATTAATATTTTGCACAGGTAAATAATTGTGGAGATATCAAAAAACAAGTTCATAGTATTGGAATATATATTTAAAGACGATTAAGCTCAATCTAAATTGTAAATCAAATAGTTTATCTTCCGTGTTTTTAATAAAATGGGGCGCCACATACGGCACACATGCGAGTGAATGATGCTGCCACCAAGATGGGGCCATCATCATCCAACTGCAACTGCAACTGCAACATGAACGTCGCGTCGCTGTGTCTGCTGTGCAGCTTTGCTTTCGCCAGCTATTTGCAGCGGAGGCAAAAAGCAGCGGGAAACAAGTAAGAAAGCTACAGTCGAGAGTGCTCGACCGCATGATACCCGCAACCCATTTCGAGAGAAAACAAAAAACTTAAATGAGACTTGAATTTTTTGGATATATTTGAAAATAGCGAGTAAAAATCTTTAACACACGTCACACGTCAACTAAAGAAACAAAGCGCGAGCAGCTGCAAGTGTATTTTGATTCTTTAAAAACTTCCTTGTTTTCCATTCGATCTCAACCAAATTCACAGGAGTCATTGAGACTATCATTATTATTAAGCATACCAAAATGCAATACTCTAGGTTCATTATTAATCTAAAACAAATTTAATTTGCGTCAGACCTACACGAATACTGTCACCAAATTTGATATCTCTAGGTCATTCACACACTCAAAACGTCCATATGCATTGGGCACAACTATTTTGATAAATATTTTAACAAATAACTTTTGTTCTACTTATTCGATTTATTTACCAAAATTACAGGGTATACTAAGAGTATTAAGCACAGATTGCCTACCAAATTACACAACATTAGACAAAGAACTTTTGGAGTTATACGCGATTTACATTAAAAAAACTTGTTCTAGATGTATACATATTGTGGGCGAAGGGGGCGTGGCATCCAACTTTTGAAATAAACTTAATGTGCGTAAGGAATGCAGAAACCTATGTGCCAAATTTGGTGTCTCTCTGAGATCCAGGTGTTCATACGGACAGACAGACGGACAGACGGACAGACGGACATGGCTATATCGACTCGGCTGTTGACACTGATTAAGAATATATATACTTTATGGGGTACTAGATGCCTCCTTCTGCCTGTTACATACATTTTCTATTGGCACTAAATTATAATACCCTTCTACCCTATGGGTAGCGGGTATAAAAATCTTATTAAAGCGTAACTAAATGCCACGGATTAATGTCTAACTGGCAAGCAAGCTGCTGCAAGCTGCGGCAAGCTGCACGGCAACTAGTTGTGCCTCTCAACTACAACAGGTGCTCGTAAATGCCACTTAAGTGACTCGTCTGACAGCAGCCGCCTAAGCCAATGGTCAGTCTCCAGCGGGTAACCCACGAAGTCCACGAGAGACCCCACAGATCCATCTGTGGCAGCCACACACCGCTGCATTAGCATATAAGCTGCCTACTCTAATGAAGCAACGATGCAACAGTAGCAGTTGCAGTTGCAGTTGCAAGTTCAACTCTGTGCAAACGGAAGCAAGAGGCAATCAATGTAAATTTCATATAGAAATCAAAACAAAAACAAAACAATTAATCAGCGCAATTCACAATTCAAAGTCAAAGTCAAGGATCGTTGAGTCGATTGCAATTAACATTTACAATTGCGATTACTAATTGATAATCGCGATTAAAGCTGACTGAAGGGGTTTGATTCTTCGACTGGGGAATTAATTTTAGCTTGCATTTGAATTCATTTGCGACATTGCGCGTGCTTGAGCAGCAACTGATACATATGACTAAGATAAGCTTTAATTTATGCTGGAAAAGCCATTAGTCGAAATAGATAAAATTTCTAATAACTTAACATATCTTATTTAAGTTAATTTCAATTTAAACTCTCTGTTATATAAACACTTGCAGATCGTGTTCGACTCCGTCCTACTAAACATAACATGTCCAAGGGGACAATTATTTCAATGACGTTTTGTCAGCTTCAACAAAATGATTTTGGCTTTGAGAGAATATATATTTATTCAATTACATACTTATGTTTAAGGTTAGTTCATAATTATAAGGAAATGTTTCATAAATAAATTGGACGTGCACAATGACAATGGCTACGAAAAAAAAATTATAATATATAATATTCATAAATAATATTAAACAAAAAGAAATTCTTTTTGGCATCTTAAATTTAATGGATAATTTTTAGAAGCGCAAAATAAAGAAACCCAAACCTCTAGGCTGATTAGATTTAATGACAACAATAGTCTTCGACTTCCACTTCTCCACGTGAAATTTCTCAAGGGATGTCGAGACTTTTCGAAAAATTCGTGATTCCAGGCGACAAAATAAATATTGCCTATCTTACAGGCGCGGAATTACTAAACATATTCAAATTCAGCTATAATCAAGTTTATTCAATGACTAAAAGGATACTGCACCAGGTAGAAAGGCAACGTTAAGGGTGTTGTGTGACCCTGTAATGTGCCGACATACTTGTATTATCAAAATACAGCAATTTCTTGCAGTGTTATTAAGTTTATTATTAGTATCCTGCTAAAGAGATGGCAGCTTAATCTAATTACATAGCAATCATTATATATCATATCATCATATGATAATAATTTTCTATTTATATTAATTTAATAAATCAATAAATGATACATATTTTAGTTGTTTTTGTTGTGTGTATGTGCAAGGTTTCATGAAATCTCCACGAGATTCTTCCAATAATGCCAGCAGAGCTGCTAAGTAATACTCGAACATAACAAATTAGTATGTGTAGCTTTTTGATGAAATATTTTGAATTTGTAAGTTGCCAAATAATAACAATTTGATATATTGTTTTTTGATGCTCCTAAGTCTTTTAGATATTTTATAAAAATGGCAATGCTAAAAAAAATCTTTTTTTTAAGAATGTCCAATCTAGAATTTGGTTCATGATTTAAGAATTTACTTTCTGGGTGCAACTTTGATATCATAAGAGCAAGGTTCAAGAAATTATTTTTGATCTTACATATCGCGACACTTCTTCAATTTAAATTAATAAATTATTAATGCAGTTAATAAATTTGCTGCGATATTGAATTCTCTGAATTGTTAGGAAGTGTAAGTCGTAGGAATGAAATGTCAAAAGTTGCAATTTGTATTCTAGGAAAGCCTTTTGAAAGACGTTGATACGCTTGCGAATTCTTTGAATTTGGATAGTTCCCGCTATAAACAATCAATTTAAGTATTCAGAGCTGGGTCACTGACTCTATAAACGGCTTTGATTAGGGTATTTGCTAGTGCGCAATGCCCTTTGCAGCCAAAGGGAGAGGAGATTAAATAAATGTGGGTTTTTATATGCGTAATTATGAATGCAGGCAGGCAGACAGCTTCGCTGGAGTGCTCTGAAGTGGCAGTGGCCGCCTCGCAATGCAATTAATAAACTAAAGACTGCATTTAAAATTGAAAAGTGACACAAGTGACTTGGCTGTGAGTGCGGAGATACTGGATACTGGGTGTTAGTTTGATTTATCATTTGCTAATTGAAAAATTATACTGCCTGTGCATTTGTCAGGCAGTTAGTTAAAATGTTGTCATGTGCGGAGTACGATGTGAGTGCGATGGAGGCGAGGTGGGTGGAAGGTTGAGAGAGAGAGAGACAGAGAATCTAGCTGACAGTGCCAATTTATTGAATGATCGGGCGCAAGTGCTGGCAACTTGTAAGTGATACAACTCTGGAATTTTTCCTAGGAATTTTGATTGAGTTGAATAAACAATTGACTCAATGATTTTCGTATTTAATATGTAAACGAATTGTGTAAGTGGTGGGCGCTAAAAATAGCTCAGTTCAGCTCAGTGCAGTTCAGTGTGATGCAGCACACTACAAATCCAGCTCAGCGAAATGCGAATGCGCAGCGCCTTTCGCAAATAAAGCAATGCAAACAAAACGAAAGACTTAGGCAACGAACTGAACTGAGCTGAGCTGAGCTGAGCTGAGGAGCAGCGAAGCCAACTGGAGATGGTAAACGGGGCAACAATAACAACAGTTCATTGTTTGGCCAACGAAAATTTATAAGCTACCAGGCAAATCAATGCACATAAATAAACAAAATGTGACGTTGAGCGAAAGACAAGCACTTGAAGTATTTTAATTGTCTAAATGCCAGCGCTGATGATCAGCACTGATCGCCCGCTGTTCTTTCCCCCCGACTCTCCCTCCACTGACAACAACAATAAAATGAACAACACCAACAACAGCAGCAACAACAACAATTGCATTGTATCGATTGCACTCTACAGCAAAGACAATTTTGTTGACCCATAAACTGAATGCAATCAAATAATTGTTTTACAACGGAACTGATCTTTTAAAGAAAGCCGAAATATAAGTGGATTGTTTCCATATAAATGTTTACAAAATGTTAAGAACAACAAATTGTAGCTTTAGACTTCTGCAGGCATTACCATTATCGCTTGAATGACCTTAAAAACACTTTTTCAAGTAAGAACTTTGAATTGTGTAAGAAATTATTAGCATCATTAAAATTGAGACCATGAATAAATATATAATCTATTTCAAATTACAAAAAATAGATAAATTTTTAAATACATTTTTGGCTGTAATAAAAATAAGTAAAACAAAATTCAGATTGATTCTTAAAAATATACATTTTGAAATAAATTTGAAGTTCTAATAAAATTCAGATTAATTTGATAATTCTAAAATGAGTTACAGTCTTAAGCAAATCCAACTTATATTTGTTTTTTAAATACAATTTGTATTTTGGTTATATTTAAAATTCAGACTCTTGATATTAAAACTGGTGTCGCATAGTGTTGATGGAGAGTGCTGCTGAGCTGGAACAGTGACACTGGGAATTGGTAGCTGGTAAATGGTAAATGGGAGCTGGCAGCTGGGAACCAGAGGGGCAAATGGAAGTTGAGGAGCGGCTGGATGGTGGCCGCTTGCGCCTACGACAATTTATGTGTTGGCTTGAAATTTCTCACAGAAAACAAAGGAAATTCCAGGCGAGTTGAGGAATGTTAAGGCGAGTGGCGTGGCATCGCATCGCATGGCATGGCATGGCATATGGCGTGGTGTGCTCTGATCTTCTGAGCTGTGCTATGCTGTGCTGTGGCTGCAGTTCTCTCTGTTGACTTCTTCCAGTCGATTGGGCCGCCGTTGCTGACATTTTGCATTTCGTGCAACGCATTCCTTGGGGCGCTGTTGGGCGCATGCGTACCACACACCAAGGAGGAGGCGACGACGACAACGACAACGATGGCGATGGCGATGGCGACGGCGACGGCGACGCAGACATCGACCGTTGGCCAACATTGACACTGATGAGCCGGCCAGAACAGTGAGAGACGGCGAACGATGTTGCCAGAGGCGCAGAGTTTGTGCCGCTGCCTGCATCTGGCAGTCAAGGTGGTCACCCCAAATGCAACACGCAACGGCAACAGCAACAGCAACGGCAACAGCAACAGCAACAGCAAACAGCAACGGCAACAACTGCGGCGTGATTGTTATGGCTGCGTTGCCAGTTGCCAGTTGCCAGTTCCTGTTGCCAGTTGCCAGTCGCCTTGTTCCCCAGTTGCATTGTAAATTCGTAAAACAATAAAGAAATAAATTACTTTCGGCCCCAGTCCAACTCCAACTCCAACTCCAACTTCAAGTCCAAGCTCAAGCTCAAGAACTCTTGTACTTGTGCTCGTGTGAGCCAGGAACAGGGACAGCCAGACAGACGGACGGACGGACAGACGGATGGACAGTGGGACAGACAATAGCACAAAGAACACGACAAAGCGTTGAAATCGTCGTGCTCTTTGTCTGGCCCGGCAACCAAAATGGCCGTCAGTTGAGGAGCTCAATTGAGCTTGGCCAGCCAACGCGGCAACTGCAACGGACCAGCAAACAAGAACAACAACAACAGCGGGCAGAAGAACGGGCCGAAAACCAACAAAAATGCAACGTGTACCTCCTACAATTCTGTTGCCCCAACATAATGTCTGACATGAACTTTGCGCGCTGCCTGAAATTGCAATTTTAATGCAATTCGTGAGCCGCAACCGGCCAACCAATCGTTCAAGTCCAAGTACAATTGGACCACCCCGGCTGCAGATGCAACTGCGACTTCAACTTCGACTTCGCCTTCGACTCCGACTGCGACTGCCAAGGGGCTGTGGCTGTGGTTGCAAAGGAAAAGGAGAAAAAATATACAAAACACCCGCGCAGCTGGCAGATGATACTAAGTAACATACGTAACTAGCCAGCCGAGTGGGCGGATCGAAGAGTATTGAATGCATTCGCTTCAATTTTCCACATCTACATGAGCAAGCAGTGAATGCTCAAAACTAT
This sequence comes from Drosophila formosana, assembly GCA_035045625.1. Lineage (NCBI taxonomy): Eukaryota > Metazoa > Arthropoda > Insecta > Diptera > Drosophilidae > Drosophila > Drosophila formosana. The sequence goes on from JAWNOW010000030.1 coordinate 2,338,178, forward strand.
ATAAATAAATTATTAATTTAAACCTTTTCCAAAGCTATTGTCACAACACACATTTTCAAACTTATTATTGTTGTAAGCACTTGAAAATACAAAAAAAAGTCCATGAATTATATTTAAAACGCGTTAAAAAGATGTATTTTGAATTATTTGAAAAAACGAAAAAAAAGTTTTTAGCATAATTAATGTTCAAAATTGGATAACCTTTTATAAAATGAATTTTTATATAGTTCAAGTTCATTTTATGTCATTGTTTTTAATATAACATTTTTATAAGTTACAAAATTTACTCACACAAACAATAATATCAAAATATTCATATTTTACTTACTGAATATTTTAAGAAAGTTGTTTGAATAATTTAATTATTAATTTTATAAATCATAGTTTTTAATTCAACTCTTTTAATACAATTTTCGATTTACGCAAACATATAATAATAAAAATATATTTAATAAAGAGATTTTAAAATTTTTTAAATTAAATGTTAATTTGATAACCTTGTAAAAAATAAACAATTTAGTTTCTAAGTTTTAACACAATATTTGTTATTATATCAAAACATAATTATTTGAGCAACGAAGAAGCTTTAATAGTTTACGCACGAAAAAGAAAGACAACAAGCGATTAAAATCCACATTTAATTATGTTCTCTAACAAACAACTTCTAAACAACTGCGTAGAAAGTTAAGATGCCAAACTTTGGCACTAATTTGAAAGAACTTTATCAGATTTAGTCATTAGTTTTGTTCTCTTCTTCTTGTTTCCCCAAAAACATTGTTACATTGTTTAATATTATTTTCAATAATCTAGACGAGTCTGCAGAGATCTCTCTAATTCTTTCGTTTTTTTTTTCTTTCGAAAAATCACTGACAGCCTTGTAATTGCCATACAGTTATGGTTATCGCTGATCATCATCATAATGTTTAAAGACACACACAGCCACGCATACTAAGGCATAAAAGACAATACCTCTTCGATCGTACCTCGTGTACATCTTTATATGCTGTTTAGCTCGGGGCGAGCAGAAAAACATTTGGCGTTGCCAACATGTCTGCCATGACAAAAGCCAGAGATGAAGCTGAAGTCGAAGTCGAAGCACACAGTGTCTGTGGCTCTGTAAAGACTTCAGTGTTCAGTGTTCAGTGTTCAGTTTTTAAGTCTCAGAGTCTTCGAGTCTGGGCCACATCGAGCTGAGCTGTGGAGAGACTGACAATGAGAGTCTCATGAAATGCCAAAATGTCTAGCTGCGAATGCTACACGAACAGCAGCCAAAAAACCAACAAAAAATCAACAACAACAAAACAAAATCTCAACACAATGATTTCAATAATGAACTGTAGTTTTTTTTGTGTAATTTTTTGTATTTTTTGTTTGGTTTTTTGTGTGCTTGCCGCGAGGGTTTAATCTAGATAAACAGACAAGCCACAAAAAGTGCTTCAACATGAGCCAAACGGGGCACAAAACTCGTCGTTGTTGCTGCTGTTGTTGTTTCAAGACGTCGTGTGTTGTTCATTTGGCCCGACACGCCCCTCTACCCCTAGCAGCCCAGCCCTCAGCTTGCCCAGACTCGACCACCGGGCGACAGCTCAATACATTTTGCGCCTTTAATGGAATTCAATTCAATTCTTATCGTGCAGCAAATTATTGTTATTAATTATATGAAAATGAGGGGACTATCTGAAGAGGGGTAAGAGGTGAGAGGGAGAGGGAGAGGGAGAGGGAGAGGGAGAGGGAGAGGGAGAGGGAGAGGGAGAGGGAGAGGGAGAGGGAGAGGGAGAGGGAGAGGGAGAGGGAGAGGGCGAGGAAGCGATTCGCCAGCAACAACAATTGCTCAAGGGCTGGGAGCGACACGCTGTCTGTGGCTGACTGCGAATCGCTTGAGCTGCCTGATTGAAGCATAAATAATTTCATTATTATTATTATTTATTAGTTGTGTCGTAGTTGTTGCTGTTGTTGTTGCCGTTGTTTTTGCTGTTACTCGTATTGTTGTGTGGGGGGCGCACCTTTGGCAAATTAGAAATCGCCGCATTCGCGTTGATTGCGGATTAGCCCCCAACTTGACTTGAATGATGACTGACTGAGTGACTGACAGACTGACAGCATGACTGACTGACTGACTGACTGAACTCACATTGAACTTCGTTCGTTCATATTTCATCAGCTTTTTATACACTTAACAATTCACATTATTTCAAAGCTTTTCTCAAATCTGAAAAGGAAGCAATTTCAATTCGAGTCGATCGAACAGACAGCATGACGACTTTACACGAGCTTAGGGCAGGCAATGTCTATTAATACAATTTGGCATTTAATTTAACAGCGTAAACGAGCTTAAAGTGCAGCTTAAATGTTCACATGTAAATAATATAATTAGTTTATTATTATTAATGATAAGTTACAAACATTTATGTAACAACTTGAGGCGCAGATTGACTAATTGAAGTCAAATTAATTGAGTTGTAAATTGTAGAGGTTGTTAAGTAGTTAACAAGGTTTAGTAAAATACAATATTATAATATAAATAAAACAATTATTATAAAAATTTTATTTCATTTACCCTTTTAAAAATGAATTTCATATTAGTAATTTATAAATCATTATTAGATTTATTTTTCACCACAAATATAAATCTGTATCACTTAACTTTTAATTTTTCAATTAAGAATCTATTTGAATCATGAATAAATACTCAGCAAGGTCACATTTTTTGTCCAGCTGCAAATAAATATTGTTTATAATATAGATTTATGTTCTCCGATAATCTAAAAGTTTGTTGCGTAATTTTAACATGCAGTATGTGTTATTTAATCCTATTTTGAGTTTTTGAAGTCGTCTCCGCTAAGCACTTGGAAACAATTAGTTCAATGTGCAAGTTGGTGTCGTAACTCATAAGACAATATCTTTGCTTGTTTATATAATCTTTTCTATATATTTTTTGAGCTTCTTGCCTCTCTTTTTCTATTTATCTTTTTGTTTGTTTCGCCTTAACTTGAAATAACAATGTGATCTATTCATGGCGACGACGATGTCAGCGTTTTTGACATTTGCGCCGCGGCGTGCCAAAAAGTAGCGAAGCGTGTGGCGATCGCAGATCTCAGATCACAGATCACGGATCTCAGATCTCAGATCACAGATGACAGATCTCAGTTGTTAGTCGTTAGTTTGTTAGTTGTGGCTAAATACAAATTGGAAAAGACAACAGAGGCGGTCGTTTACAGGATGACGACCATGGAGACGATGAAGATGAAGTGATCGCACACAGCTCAGCACAGCAGGCTGCTCATAATGATCATTCATCATTTGGCAGAATTGCGCTTTCGACTTTCAGTGCGCTCTTTGACTTTTCACAACAAATAACAAATAAAAATGTCTGTTTCTCGGCCTCATGACAGGCGAATTTGAGGTAAGTACGAGCATGAGAGCCTGCACTTTAATAATTCGCAATGCCTGTCAGTTATTTGGGTCTGTGCTCGGCTTGCCGCTCAAGAGTCGATCAAGTGATCGATATTGAGCCAAATTTTTGTTTGAAGATTCTTTCAAGTGATATTTCTAAGCAATTGGAATGCAAAGAACACTTGAATTTTGACAGCAACAGAGGGAATATCCCTTATTTGCAGTACTCAATATATTGATATTTTTTATGAATGATTCTCATTTTCAGAATGAATAAAGAAAAAAAGTATAGGAAGATATGCATACATTCTCTAAAATTATTGCAATTTTAAATTAATATAGTTCGCAAAGATTGATTCGAACAAATCTAGGCTGAATCTTTAATATCTATAAGCTAAGTTGTTGCATATTCTTTAAGAATTAAAAGTACAACAAAATAGCCATACATTTTAATCAAATTGTTTTTATTTCAAATTAAATGAATCCAAAAATCACTGATTCGAAAAATGAAATCTTGAATCTCTATAAGAGACTCAGTTAATATTTAGCAATCATCATTGGATTCAAAATTAATCTCTTCTTTACCTACGTCAAGTTTGTTGCCTAAGTCTTTCGATTTGCAGTGGATCATTTCACTTTTCAACGGCGTCAAAATAAATTGTCTGTTGATTGTTGTCCGATTGTGTGTGTGGTCCACATCCTGACCGCAAATTGCTAATCAGGCCGTCAACCACACACGGAACACACAGAACGTCAGAGAGAGGGAGACAAGGAGCGCGGGGGAGGAGAGACAAATTTATGCGGCTTATTAGCGCGTCTCAAATATTTTAGCAGCAAACAAATTAGGTCCACTTAGGCGGCAGGTCTTTCATGGAACCCAATTGGCAAAAATTATTTCATCAAATATGAAAACTGACAAAAGCGATAAAACCAAAACGCTGTTGTCGTTGTTGCCAAAAAAGACCAACAACAAAACTGTGGCCAACACCCAAAGTGTCTATGCGCACACCTTGACTATGCCAAGAGAGTCGACAAGACGACAAAATGAGCAAAACGAAGCCAAAAACCGAAACAGAAACAGAAACCGAAACCACAAACAGCCAAACGAAGCCGCAGCCGAAACGAGACATAAAAAATCATATAAAAAATCGTTAATAAATTTCACATACACACAGATCGATGATGGGGGAAGCTGAAGCAGGAATGAGAAGCAGCAACAGCAGCAGCTGGGATAGAGACGAGGCCATTGGGTGCGGGTGTGCGGGAAGCGGGATGGGGATGGGTATCGAGCTGTCGGGTCGCAGCTGCAGCTGAAGGGAGCTAACCTTTTATATGGCACAACAGCCTGAGCCTCACAGTCTGGGCTTGGGCCCGAGATAATCTAAAGTAAAACTCGTGGAGCATAAATAAAAAAGAAATTACTTAATTTCTTAATAATGTTGTGTTGTTGCTGTTGCTGTTGCTGTGTGTTGCCAATGGCTTGTTTCGACAACTTTTTTATAATCCTTTTAGGCCCCGCGGCCGCGCTGCCTGCACTGTGAGAAATGCTGCAGTGCTTCATCAATCGTTGTTGTTGCTGCTGCTGCTTTGGTTGTTGTTGTAGTGCGGCCTGTGCGGGCCTTTGCATTCTGTTGAAATGAAATCTTTATTTCCTTTCGTGACTATAATTAATAATTTTCGGTTTGCTTGTTTTTGTTTTCGGTTTGTTCTCTCTGCATGTGTGTGGCTAGTATAGAAGGCTCAAGGAGCAGCAGCAGGAGCAGACCGTCAGACACTCGGACAGTCAGATGGTGAGTCGACTGGCCACTGATCACACCACACACGCAGCAAGCTAATAATGAACAGCAAATGCTGCTTCGGATGATCATAACGATGCTGCTGCTGCTGCTGCTCCTAATGATGATGTTGTTGCAGTCTTATCACAAGAGAACACAACAAAATATAAAAGTAAGGAATACAAGTAAAGACAAAAGAACAACAAAATGTTTAATGCCTGAAAATTGTTGGTTGTTCTTGGCGTTGTTATTGTTACTGTTATTGTTATTGTTGTTGCTTGTGCCTTTTTGGCCGCCTTAAATTTCGCATGGTGGCCAACATGTCTCCCGTGGTTTGTTTTGGCCCTTGCAGATTTTTTGGGTGGTTACTGGCACTTAGACTCCTTCATCTTCTCTCACTCTCTTGCATCTCGCTTTCGCATTGCATAAAGCAAATAACCGCGTAGTAAATCATTTCCTAATTAGCGGGCAGTCGAAGCTTTTGCAGTCACCGCCAGAAGACCAGAGATCGCAACGTGGCAAACGAACTGCAACGGGAACTCGAACTCAAGCTCAAAACTCGGACGCGAACTCAAACTGGAACTGAACTTCAACTGGGAATAGGAAGGAGGCGACTGCAGCTGCTATGCGAGGCTGTGGCAAGGTTTTGTGGCAAGCCACAGCATGGCAATTGAGTGGGCAGGAACCGCTAATTTGAATTTAATTGCAGACCTATTTGCATGCCAGGGTATAAAACCCTTTAGGGCTACACTGTGCGACTTGTTCCTGGCAACAAACTTTTGTATTTCAAAATAACTTAAAAATATAAAATAAATACAACACCATAAAATACTCAATTATAGAGCACAAAAACTCATTTTAGAATTTCTGAAAGTTTCTCACAAAAGTTCTCAGGCTCTTTTTTTTAGCAAATTATTGCTGAAGTTTTTATTTCAATTGTTATTTGTTAATTAGTTAAGAGATCTTTCGCTAACTGATTGCCATGCAGCAAGGTCAGGCGATGAAGATGCTCGACACAGGACAGGTAGAAGCGGAGTGGGAAGGGGAGAGTTGAGAGCTGAGCCCACGCTGCGTATGCGTATTGGCGAGATTGGCAGCTTAATTAACGAAAGACTTCGATGCTAAAAAATTAAGTGCAAATGGGCAATTAAGTGAGTAATTTATGAAACGAAAATTTCAGCCAGTTAACAGCTTATGGGCAAGGATCATTCGACCGGTTAAACAAATTGAGTGCGCTCCTCTTCCCATCGAATATATCGAGTATATCTGGGTATATACATATATCTATATGCATTGCCGATTGAGTGCGAGTATTTTTGTATTCTTTTGCATTGTATTAACTCATAAATTCGAAGTTCGTTAAGAATGTCGAAATAATAAATGCGGCTGCCACATTAAGCCCCCCAACAGCAACAGCAGCAACAACAAACAGCAGAAATAACAACGACAACAACTACTGCGAGCCATCAACAAAACAATGAACAATCGATTAAACACAAAAAGCAACAGCAGCCAACAGCAGAACAAAGACAAAAACGCCGACAAAATGCCGAAGACCTCAACAACGCATCCCATTGGACAACAGATGCAGCTACAGCAACAGCAACAACAAGAAGAACGACAACAACAGCAACAACAAGCAACAGGGACAACAACAGCAACATCAGCAGCAACAACAACAACAACAACTGGCACTATAGCAAGCGAAAATGAAAATTTATTAAAAATCAACTTGCAGTGATATGCAGAAACCTTTAAGAACGCTCTCAGTCGAGTCTGCACAACTGAGATATGCTCTGTGAAATATTGACTATAATTTGCAACGAAATAAATAACATTATTAACGAATTATTAATTCACAAATAATTTCATATTTTCCTTACACAGATTTAACAAAAAATAAATCCAAAAATGGAATGAAAAACTTTGTACTGACATTCACACAAATAGTATCAATAAATAACCTGCTATTGAAATAGTTGTAATAATTTTTAAAAACTCTAAAAAAGTATACAATAATTAATTGAATAACTTTTTACTTGTTACGAAATGTATTGAACTTGTTGTGATTGGTGTGTCTGTCTGAAAATAAAATATTACAATTAATTAAGCACATTGAGAATTCCCAAATGAATTCGGAATCCAACTCCACGCGCTTGAAATTCACTTCCAATTAACTTAATGACTCGTATCAATTAATCAAAAATGACCAAGCTATAGAGCTGTCATTGTGATATTATCGGCACGATATACCCGCTAACTGATGGCAAGCTACGTGGTATCAGCAGTCGTCAGAAGACACAAAAGGGCATTGCAATTTGTAGCGCAGGGTCCATTAACATAAATTAAGGGAAATGTCGGGGCGACAATGTCGCCGCTGCTTTTGTGGAAGTGGAAGTGCCTGCCAGAGACGCCCTCCACTTCACTCCAGTGCAGTCGCAGTCGAGTCCAAGTCGAGCTCAAGCCGGAGATGGATGCAGTGCAGCAAGTGGTGAACTGAGGCCAACGCGGGGCAATTTTGTGTGGAATTTATTAAGAGATGGGCTAACAAAACAATTTATGCCTTTTTAATGGCTTATTAGCCATTATTAGTCGCGCTTATCGCGCCCGTCTCCAAACCACACACACACACACACTCACACACACACTCACTCACATTCACACACACACACTCAGCTGAGGCTCTGTCGCAGTCGCAAGTGTCAGTTTCAGTTTCTTCGCTCTTTCAGCTGCGTCCTCGAACTTGGCCCGAGCTCAAATTTCAGCATCGAGTGCGGCTCTTGTTGTTGTTGCTGTTGTTGTCGTTGAAAAAAATGAAAAATTATCGTAATAAATTAAATTTGCTATCGCAAGGCATTAATTCTGGTCACAAAAACCAACAGCAACAACAACAACAAATGAAAGGAATTTCTGTGTCGAGCATTTGTTCGTTTTGTTCTCTTTTTTGCTTTTTGTGTTTATATTTTGATTGTTTTTTGCCAATTTTAGAAACAGTTGAAAGTGAAGCTTAACGCAGCTTAGTGACATTTCTTGTTATTGTTGCTGCTGTTGTTGTTGTTTTTGTTGGTGTTGCTGTTGCAGCTGTTAATGATGATGACATACAAAAGACTTAGGGAACGAACATTGTGGCTGGCAAAGGCATTACACTCAAAATTAGAGGCTTAGTAATAAATTATTTGTACATTTTTTGCTAATTACTTAATTACTCTTTCTAATTTGTCAACTGCTTAATCAATGTAACATTTTAGTAATTTATTATTAGAACTGGATTTAAATCTATATATTTAATTTTTAATTAAGCAATAAGTACTATTTTTAGTTGTATTAATATTTATAATAAGAAAACTATTTTTATTTGTGGATGCTTTCCATCTCTTTTAATTTCTCAAATATTTAGTCCAATATACAATTTTATAAAGTTTAATATTTTTCAACTAGAATGTGTATTTAAATATTTATTTTGCAGTTATTTTAACTAATCATTTTGTATAAGTATTTAAATTAAATGCATTAGTTGAGATTTTTGTTATTTATTCTCATTTTTACAAGATTTGCGAAAGTAAAATCCTTTTGGCTAGCTCGTTGGAGACTATTTGTCTGGCAGCAACAATAATGGGCAACAATGCGAGCATTGGAAATAGACAAATAAATCGCTGGCTTGCTAACGGATAGATCATGGTCTTGGGCCGTTGGCTGCGGTGCCGGTTTGGCTGTTTTGTCAGTCCCCATAACGATATGGAAACCTGTATGGAATTTTTGACAAATGTTTAACATGCGACAGCTGTTTACCCAATAAATCCATTAGCTCTACAAACAACAGCAGCAACAACAACAATATTAACGAAAACAATAAATTGTACTATTGACAAAACAATGCGGCACTGGGTGTGACAGTAATCACTAATTGTGCCTCTTAATATATCATTAGCGAATTGAGAAATGCGCGATCGCATACTTACAAGTGAAAAATACCTGTACTTGGTATATTATATTTTCCGAGTTCGTCATTAATTAATTTGTATTGATGGCGAGTCGTAAACGTTTGTTTATTGTTGTTCAGTATTTACTATTTGAACTGAGGCAGCGAGAAAACTGATGAGCAGATGGAGCAGACAGCGCAGCGCCAGCTTCGTTGGCAACAGTGGCCAAAACAAAAGACTCAGGCAACAAACTTGAAACGGTCGAGCCACACGCTCACACAAAACTCTGGCTGGCACATTTCTTTGATAAGCGACACACACTAACATACACACACACACACACACACACACACACACACACACACACACATGTTGGTGTAGCGAAGCGTAGCTGCATCTTATCTGGCCAATCAATCTTTGTTGTTTGTTTAAACACGTTTCATAAAAATTAATTTTTTTATTTATTAAGCAAAAGCATTTTATGGCGTGCTGTGAACAGAGCCTCGAACTGGAAAGAGCCGGCCCGGCTTTGGCCCGACTTTGCCCGGCCACTGCCCAAACCCAGCCAAGTCCCTCCCCATCTGTCCATGCCATCTGTCTGTGTGTGCGAGTGTGTGAGTGTGTGAGAGAGAGAAACACCTGCTGCGATCCCCCCACAGCAAACGTTTTCTCTCCTCCTTTCCGCTACTCTCCTCTCGTCTCTTCTCGCCCTGCTCCCCTCCCATCAATATAATGCTGCTTAGCGCATTGCTATTGTTGTTGTTGTTGTTGTTGCGTTATTATCATATGATATCATCACCCGAAATTCCTCGCTCGCAAATAAATCCAACAACTAAATGAATTTCAAATTCTTGTGCTCAACGTCCCGCTGCTTTGTTTGCAGAGCGTCAGCAGCGCGGCATCATAAAATATTAATTAATTAGTCGAGACTCGGTTAGAAAGCGTGCTTCAATACACACACTTGCACACACTCTGTCACACACACACACACACACACACTGTGACAGGGAGCTTGATAATCGCTTTGATAGTAAAATTAGATAAGCTTGCCCATCAATTTCTATTGTATTTGCTTAACAAATCCAATCAAGTTCAAGTTTATGGCAAGCTCGCTCTCGCTCTCTATCTCATTCGCTCTCTCTTTCTATCGTTCACTGTCGCTCGTCACTGACATGTTCTTGAAGAAGTTGTTAAAGTTCAGTTATTGAAGTGAAAACGATGAGAAAAGCATACAAAATAATTTATGCGAACTGATTTGTGCGATAAGCGGTTTTATTTTTATGCCATGATTTAATGATTTTTATGTACCTCCAAAAAAAATGTTAAACATGTTTCGAACAAATTTTAACCCATTAAGACACAATTAAGCAAGCCGAAGAATTAGAACATCGACATAATTGAGAATAACTTTCTGGGGCTTTGATAACCAGACGTAATTACAAGGAATCATAGGAAAGCTTTTAAAAAAGGTTTCAAATTTCAGCGGAATAAAATCAACAACAGAACACTAAAAATACTCAGTTGTGACAAGGAGCGGAAAACAGCTGAGATAATTAATCGATCGCCGGCAGCAGTTTTCCCTCCCACAGTTGTGCTCATAAAATATGAAATCCATTAGTCAAGCTAACATATAGATCACAACACGATAAACAATCAAATGATTGCTATTTCTATTTGAAAACATTAAATAATATCTGTTTAGTAGCCAGAGCAACGGCAGCTGTGTGTGAGTGTGTGTATGTGTGTGCTACATGGCGTATGCGCAATAAGGAAATGCGCAAAAAGACGTTGACGACGCCCACGCGACGAATACTTACGACAGTTCACAGCAGAAATATAGAAATGCATAAGATTTTATGGGCCAGCTTGAGCTCGAGCACTAAATCAATGTGCGACAATTAATGTTAATGTGTAATGTTAAATGAAATGCTGAATATATAGTATACTAACTACTAGCAAACACATATTGTACGGAGTGTACGACTGAGCGTCGTACTTGGACCTACGGCTACATCTGAGCTGCAGCTCGACTCGTATCTATAGCTGGACCTGTTCCTATTTAACATTTGCGTGCCGCGCTTTATAGCGTGCACGTTTTAGTAATATGTCAAAATCAAAATACGCGCGCGCCCCGCGCTGCATTTGCAATTAGTCAACGTCAACGTGAACGTCAGCGTCAGCGTCGAACAGCAAAAATAGACAGCACTAACAACAGCAACAACAAATAGTTCGCAATGCAGTCTCAAATTAATTGACTAACAAATTACAAAACAATTAGAAGGCATTCCTTAGATGGCAGCCCCCACACACAAAAACAACTGCGAAAGATGCGCTCAGGCATTCCAACAATGCAGTTCAGATGACAGCAACAGTGAAGTCGACTAAGTGAATACTCTATAACTGATTGCTTTACTAATGAACAAAATGGAAAAATATTATATATGAATAAAACACAAGTCAATATCTCAATGATTTAAGTAAGTTAAGTTAAAGACATAAGCTTACAAAATCCATCCATTTTTTTCATTAATAAAATTTAAATTCACTAATCTTATTAAATAAATAATATGAATGTTAATAATCTTATGTTATGTTAAAAATTAATAATTATTAATATATAAAATGCAAAAAATATATGTATATATATTTTTGGAATATTATTGTTTAATGGTTGTTTTATTCTGTATTTCGCTCTGACAATTAACTCTGTTAACATTCACATATAATGAATACAATAGCTATGATACCCGAGCCATGTGTTAGCTTTGAATTCATAATAGAAATATTTGCGGCAATTGCTAACAACATTTCCATTTTGTAAACAATTTTCATTTGACAGACGCTATTTCAATTGCCTCAAAATATGCAAAAGGCGCCGGCATTTTCAGCTATCCCACAAGTGTTGCTTATTTGATGGCCCGGCGCTACCAAAATTGGCCGCCAAATGGCTAAGACCGACTGCCAGTGTGAGTGAGATTGTGACTTGGCCAAAGAAAAACATGAAATAAAATGAAAAAAAACGTCGAATAATTCAAACTGGTTGCTCAGTTAGCTCACCTTGGTGGTCTGCCAGCAATTGGTGGCTCACGATTTTATAACTTATTATTGTCTACAAGTCTAGATTGAGCAGAAAGAGGCTTCAAGAGCTGCTGCTGCTGCTGGCGTGGAAATATTTCAAATAGTTTTCTAATAGCCGCCTTGCATGAATGAATTGTTTTTCCATTACGGTCGGGGCCCGGGCAATTGGGCTTGAAAATGCATTTTCATGCCACAGGTGATTAACGAAACGATCATAAAATGCCAGGAGCCGATGTTGCAGCGTTGAGAGCGCAGCAAGTGGTACTTAATTTACTAGAATTTTACTGAAACACAAACATTATAATTATGCAAGAATTTGATTATAAGGTTTTCAATCATATGTCAACTCTGGTTCAGCTTGCCTACTTCCGATACATGATTATTAAATGTTTAATATAACCGCTAGTATACTTTAGATAATTGGTTTTTTATTTTGAAACATTTACATTGGGCCAATAGGTCAAGTGAAGTCAATAAATAGGTAAATGTTAAAGTGAGTTATGCAAAATGCTAAATATAATTATATGGTTATGATAGTGTCACGATATTATCATAATGTATTCATGATGTTTCTAAAAACAATGCTAATATTCTTAACAATATTTATAAAGAACTTCAATTTGTACTTGGAATTGTCTGTTTATAATTACTGCAAATTCTTAAACAATTCTTTGAAATTAAATGCTCAAAGTAATCCAATTACTATTGAAAGTAAACCAAAGTAGTGATTGATAACTGATGTCCATCTATTTGTTTGTGCTTTAAAACTGAGAAGTTTGAATTCAATTCTAACGCAGTCGAAATTTGTTTACAGCTCTATACATATATTTGATAAACAAAAGTCTCAGTTGGCGATTCGATGTTACGCGATTCCCTGGGGAAGCAATTGCAGACAAATTGTCGCCAAAAACAACACAGCTAATGCTGCGATTGTTTTTGTTGTGATTGTGTGTGTGGCTTTGATTACAATTGCACTCGAATGTTTATACAATTGTTTATTGTGGGGACAACTGAAACTGTTTCAGTGGCGGCCCCAAAGCGTCTGCCATAAATTTCCAAATGTCAAAACAATAAAAGCTCGAAATAAATTTAGCACATGGCAACATCAACATCAACATCAACACAGCTACAGCTTAATGCCAGCCCAGAGGGGGCGTGGCGGGGTGCTGTATTAATATGTCTTTTGATTATTAATAAATAAAGCTTTGCCGTTGTCTTCGTCGTTGTTGTCGTTGTTATTCTGCCTGCTGCCGCGCGGTCTGCTTATATTTTATTTTATGACGCGCTTTCGTTGCTGTTCTTGTTGTTGTCGCTGCTAAATAAACAAAAGGCGTGTGTCGACGTCAACGCCAACTGCGACGGCGACGGCGACGGCGACGGCGACTGCGACGGCGATGGCGACAGCGAGTTTGCAGTCAACAACGCTGCCCCAAGGCTTTGACTTTGAAAAGCGTTTAAGCGGCTTAAGCATTTGCTTGCCTGCCTGCCGTCTGTCTGTCTATCTGCCTGTCTGTCTGTCTGTCTGTCAGCTCTCTCAGCTCCCTCAGAGCTCTGGCCAGTTTTCTAGCTCTGGCCACTGGATGCGACTCTGGGTCTGGCTTTAGCATCGGCCTGAGTCTGGGTGCCACAGAGGCTGCCGCGTTTGCTGCTGCTGTCATCGCATAAAAATTTCGCCAGCTTTGTTGTTGCTATTTTTTGTTCATATTTGTTGTTATTATTATTATTAGTTTTTTGTAGTTTTTGTTGCTTCGGTGCTACAGGGTGTGACAAATGATCATCGCTGCCCAAGCAGCAGCAACCACATCAACAACAACAATGAGCAAAAAACACGACGACGACGGCGTGCAAAAGTTGTGGAGCCAAATTGTCTGGTTGGTTGTTTGTTTAAGTTGATTTGTTGTTATTGCCGCTGCCGATATTGTTGTTGTTTTAGCTGGCATTTACGCACATTACTTATGAGACTGTATTAGTTGTTATCACACACAACAATTTGTATGCATAGAAAGTTAAAGCTTAATGCGCTGCGCTTTATGGGGACTAGCATTTGAATATGATTATTTCTTCTCAGAAATTGTGCTAATACGAATAGAAATCGAATGCGAATTTTATGATAATGTTACAGTATTTATGGGAAAAAAATTAAATTCAATTCCTCGTATTATTTATAAACTTAAACATATCATAATAATCATGTATGCATATTAGACTGAAATAAAATATATATTGAACGGCAGATTGTTTTGTCGGTAAGCAGCGTTCAATTGTTTCCCAGTGCTAGAATTTAAATAGAGTTCATACATTCATATTATTTATTGAAATTATTTTATGTAGTACGAACAAGTTTAATTCATTTTCTAGAATGGAATAAAGGTAAACCAACCAAATTTGTTAGCTTTTGATCCATCATTGAACTGTGCTTCCGCTTGAAGCTAAAAATACGCTTGGAATTAAATTATTGATTTCCTCTTTATTTATTTTATTTATATTTAAACAGCCATTTGTATAAATTCATAATGAACTGACAAAATTTCCGTCTTCAATTGGATTCGCCCAATATGAATGCCAACACCGATACCACAAATATCTAAAAATAAATTTATTATTTTGAACCAATTTTGATTGTATAATTTTGTGGTTAGTCTATTGACGTATGCGACAACAAGTTGAGCTCTTTCTCATACCCTACGCCTTTGCGGACAAGTTAAGAAAGGCTCTGCACGCTTTGCATAACTAATTTGTGAATATTTTAAGAATATCAATAAAATGATTAATATAAAAGGAAACAATATATTTACATTTTTCTTGTTTCGATTCTCATAATTATAGGGTATCAATGAGTTGAGCACTCTCACTTGCTGCCGTCTTTCAGAGTCTTGCCATAAATACAGCTTGGGGATGTGGTGTGATATTTATTTTGGCCAAAAGCCAAACGGCTGTTCGCTATTTAAAGCAAGTCAAAGTCAAGTTTTACGATATGCGCAAACATACTCGTAAATTAGGAGCTGCTTATGGCTATTCGATACTCATACGGATGCCACAACTCTCGACTCTCGACTCACAACTCACAATTCACATCGAATCGTTTCCATTGTTTAATTTATTGTATTTTTATTTATAAATGCGCAATTTTAGGCATATTCGAGTCGAGTTTGGTGGCCAAAATGGGTCACTAAGCGTGACAGTTATGGAGCAATATTTGCGGTCAGAGAGTGTGCCCAGAACAAAAGACTTAGGCGACAAACTTGTCGCTCTCTCGCTGGCTTTGACTGTGGCTGACTGTGTGTGGGCGTGGGCGTGGCCGTGGGTGGGCGTAGCTGTTGGCAACTGCTCACAATTACGCATGCTAATCGTGTTGTCAACGTAATTAAAATGTAATCGCCGTCGTCCAACTAATGAGCGAGTTGTCATAAACAATATTACCTGCCCCCCCTCTGTCCCACCTTGTCGGTGGGGGGCGGGGGTGTGAAAAAGACGCAGTTATAGTAAATAATATCTTAATGGTAAATTAAAGCCGCAAACGCGTTTACTCGCTATGATCAGCTCGGTTCGCGATAGCAACAACAGCTGCCACGCCCTCGCCCTCGCCCTCCCTTCACTCCTCTCAACTATGACAGTTTGTCTATTACAACAAAGCAAATAAAAATCTTAAGTCTATTTTCGTATTGTGCGGTTTTGCGGCTAACACTTTTTACTTGCCAAGTATTTTTTTATGGTTATTTATGGCACAGTTTGCCGTGTGACTGTGTAACTGTGTGTTCACGAGTGTGAATACACAGAAGTGAATACAGTGTGAATACAGTGTGAGTACTTATTGCGCGCGTGGGCTATAAGTGAATGTTATGGCGCTTCAAGTGACATTTGAATGCAAAAAAAACTCTGCTCAAAGTTGAAAGGCTCTTGTTGCGGATTAAAAGGCCAAGAGATCACATCAGCCGATGACAATAAATGTGCTAATCCTCCTGATCTGAAACAGTAAAGCAATAGATTCGACATGCTTCCACTACGCTGTCAATCTGTCAGTCTGTCCATCAATCTAATTAGGCATACGAGTGGTTCACCTACTACCAGATTTTTATGTCAATTTGATTACTCAAAGTGGTACACAAATGGAAATTTAATTGAAGTTGCATTGTTAAAGAATGTGAAGAGGAGAATATATTTTAAATTATGGAATTGCTTAAAGTACCTTTCATTGCCTTATAAAAAACTAATACAATTTAAAGTGGAACACAAATCAAAAAATAATGTGATTTTTAAATTGAATTATCAATTTATTTGGATTATAACAGTTGTGAAAATAAGAATCAGCAAAAACTTAAAATGACAATATTGAAAGTATGTTTTATTTAATATAGAAAATTTATTCATAAATTGAATATAAAACACAAATAAAAAAAGAATATGATTTGAAATTGTTAATTGAGAGATGGTTCTTTTTCTTTGATAGGCAAGAAGAGCAAAAGAATTTGAAAAAATGCTCATTTTAATGTATTGTTTACTATATAATATAAACTTAAATAATTAATTTTATTTTAATAATTAATTTTATTTAAGTTTATTATAGTTGCATTACAGTGGCATATTCTGCTAATAAAAACAATATACTATATATACATACTTTGACTGTCTAATAATTCATTTACATGCATTTCGCATATTTGCTTTTTTCACTTTTCAATTTCTAGTTGGCTCAAAGTCCAGATCAGTTTGCAAAAATAACAGGATTGCTTACTCAGCCGCATTTGGCAATTGCCAATTCGCAATGTCGACAAGTTGGCTCCTGCAAACGGCAATCGGCAAACGGCAAACGGCAATCGACAAACGGCAGCTGGCGGCACTTGTTGTCTTAGCTGTTGTCCGTTGTCTGTGGGCCAAGTTGGTTTTTATTTGCATTTGGTCGCTGGCTCGTTGGGGCAATGAGAGGCAATTTTTCATTATTAAAAATGAAAAGTGTTGGCATTAAGCGGGCATCTGGACAGGGCTGGCAGGTAGTTAGCCCCCGGCTTAATCAGCATTAGGCACAAAGACTTGCACATTACTCATACGCAGTGTTGCACCTGTTCGGCGGGCAGCGATTGCCGGCCGACAGCGAACTTAATTACTAAGCAGGAAATATTAGCGCGACTGCGACTTAAAGCAAATAAAACTAATGAACAAGAAATATTAATTTGGCGAAATAAAAACACGCAACCGTAAGCAAACAGAGCGCGAATCCAAATCCAAATTCAAATCCCAATCCAAATCCGATATCCAAATGAAACGATATGAAACGCGAACAACTTTCAAGTGAAGTACTAAGCCACGCCGGACACTTTGCCACGAAAAGTTGAACATGCATTTTAATTGCAGCCACAGCTCTCAGCCGAATGCAAAACAAATAAAACTCCAGCCGCAATTTGTACAAACACACCAAGCCAAACACACACACACACACACACCTCACACTATAGCATAGCACAAGAAAGCACAAGATTTGGGGGAAATAAAACTCTTTTAAATACACTATTAAAAGTGCAGAGATCTCGAGAGATCTCAAGAGATTATTAGTGAAAACATTCACATAATATCTACTCATTATCACTTAATTTTTCTCAGCTCCGTTTTTGTTGAAATTAAGTTAAATGTATAAGCTTAATTAATATAATATATATATAAATTTGAGAAATATTGATTTACTTATTGATTGATTGATTACAAAAAAAAGTCTTATTAAAGTATTTATGAATAATAGTTTTTAACCGAATTTATTATCTAACTGAGTAGCTGATGTGAATAAACACATTTTTTGTATAGCTTTATAAAAATAGATTTAGTTGGTAATCAGTTCTAAATGATTTGCAATGATCCAAAATTGAAATACTAAGTTAATTTTTGTCTGCAGTACTCATTCACATATGCCCTGATTGTGAGGGTATTAATAATTGCACAAGCAATTGTCTGCAACATGTCTGGGTGCAAGTCGTCATCAGCTGCTGCTGTTGCCCGTTGTTGTTGTTGCAGTTGCAATTGCAGCGGCTTTGGCTGCGGCTTTGGCTGTGGCAGTTTCAATAGTCGCGTCGTCGTTGCACGAGGCTTCAACTGCTGGCAAAAGCGAAGCTCTGATGCTAACGATGTTGTTGGCTCGTTGAAGTCTACGGCAACTGCTGCAACTGGCAAAATGTTGAGCAATCAAATCAAAAATACAAAACGAAACAAAAAACTGCAGAAATAAAAATAACGAAATCTAAAAAAAAACATTGTCACGTCAAATTCATGTCATTTAATTAATTTTGTTTACTTGCCGCAACGTTAATTTGTTTTTGCTGCAGCAGTTATTATTGTTGTTGCAGCAGTTGTTGTTGTTGTTAGTGGCGACTTGTTGTCTTTGAAAAAATTTTCCATGGAAACTGCCGCTTGGCAGTTGGTGAGCTAAAGTTTTAGTTTATCATACTCAGGTACATAAGCTGAGGCACTCTGACGATCTCTAGTACGAGTAATCGTATCTCTCAGAATGCCGAAAAAATATTTTCCCACATGGCTGCACTTTATGCAAAAAGCAAAATGTCGAAAAAAACTTAACTCAATTCGCATGAAATCAAACAAAGTTGTTCTTCTCGTTGTTGTTGTTGTTGTTTTAATATACTGTTTTTTTCCTCATGTGTTTTATAGTTTGCCGACAGACTCTTGACGGCCTGTCAAATAAATGTCGCTTTATTCAAATTTCGCTTCGCACTAATTGTCTGGGGTTCAACTTTTTTTTTCTTTGGGGACTTTGGGTTAAGACAAAGGCCTCGAAACGTTGCTGCTAACGATGACGACGAAAGCGAAAGAGAGAGGCCAAGCTTGAGCCCATTCTTAAGTGCAGATTAGCCATGTTGTCCTCGGTTTGGGCAGACTTTGTGTCGCACTCTTTGAGGCTGCTCCTCAATCAACTTTCGATCAAAAAAGCGCCGCGCCACATTGCGTCTGCAAACGCTTTTGTCTCAGCTACTTTCGGGGCACAAAAGAAATGTGATTCGAGTGGTTGATGGTAGTTTGTACCTTTGGCGGTACTTTGCATGGCTCATTTGATTCTTGTTCTAGATGCGTTGCGATAGATTCGCCATCAAAATCAATGCACAGTGAAGCGAGCTGCACCAAAAACCAATTATCAGGGGCAAAAGAAATATCTTGTTAAAGAAAGCAGCTTTTGGGATTACATATTTTAAGAAATAATTTATATATATGAATTAATCATTTGTATTATGTATATTAATCAATTTAATATTGTTCATCGATAATTCAGAAAGTTGTAAAATTTGTTGAGATTTGTTATAATTATAGAATTGTAAATTAAAAAAAAACATTAACTGACTTTAATACTGTTGTCGTAGAAAGATAGTAAACACTAAAGAGATAAAATTTGTGGGTTTGCTTCGTTTTCATCGGAATTATTAAAAACTATTTTGAGAGCTGGAAGCAGTGTGCAGCGGCATCTGTACGCGGTTCATTCAAGTTGAAAAACGGAAATTATCAAACGAAAGAGATACGAGTGCGAGCAACATACGACACCGGATGTCTGCCAGGCATAAGACAGAAGGCACAAGGTAAGGAGCAGGATAACTCAGGCTAACAGCAAACAGACTACAAAATGTCTGCTTAAGCTGCGGATGAGTTAATTAAATCTGTCAATACTCCAATACACACACACACACACACACACACGGACATGGACGCAGGACAGGCGTAAAGTTTAAGGGACAGGCAGAGCCATCAAACGACCATGTCCATGTCCATGTCGTCGTCCATTCAAGCGCCCATCATCAACAGCAGCAGCGGCAATAAAAAATGTAGCGCGCCATGTGCGGGCCCCAGTGGAAGTCTCAGACCCAGATCCAGGTCCATAAGCGGGGGAAACGATATCCAGGGCCGAGCTCCGAGCTCTCTCTCTGCCTCGCTTTCTAGCAGACTTGTGCTCCTTGCCTGGAATGTAACTCGATTCCTATTAACTCATCAAGTTGGGCGCTGGGGCGTTGTTTTTGGGTGCTGGCCTCGACTCGACTCGGCTTTTTGGCCAGGCCAACAGCGAACCGAACGGTCAAACGGATTGAAAGCCGAGGCAAAAATTAAATCAGTTTCGGTTAAGCAAAAGGTAAACAGCAAGAGCAACGAGCAACAGCCAAAAGCTGCCAGGGCTCAAGGCAATTTGTAGCCCTGTGCGGTCCTTTTGCCAGTCCGTCTATGTGTGCGTGTCCCTCTGCGAAAGTGTGCAAGTGTGTGTGCGTGTGTATGGCTTTATAGAAGTAAATATGTTCACACACTTTACTAATAGCTCCATAAATAATAACCAAAGAGGTCAAAAAGTTGGCAAAAATACACAGCGAGAAAAACAGAAAATAATTGGAATTCAAATTTAATTTGAAAATATATAGAAATATATTGTATGATTAGGAAGATTATTGTTATTCATAAACTGAAGTATAAAAGGCAGTGAATAGAAAACAAAATTCAATAGTAATCAGTTATATTCAACAAAATTCTTAAATGAAATGCAAGTTAATTTATATTTATTTATTTATTAGTTATTTTTATGCCAAGTTGAATAATGTAATATTTGTTATTATGCTGCAACATACAAAATTGTGTATAAAACTTAAAAATGTATTGTATAGAATTAGAAAATATTTACCAAACAATAAATTAGCTCGCAATTAAATAAATTTACGCAAACATATAAAATATATTTTTTTATTCATCAATGGCCTCAGCAGCTTGTACGATAAATGTTGTAGGCATTATATTCTTATATTTTTGCTAAATAATAATAATACTAATATATTATTTGTTGATTAGCTGGCAACAAGAAGATCTTATGCATATAGTCTCGTAAAATGATGAAGATATTATATTATAAATCATTGTGCGAATAAAAAAATGTATCCAGCAAAACATACGAGCAGTTCCAAATAAAAATATATATTCAAATTTTATCAGATTGCAAAAACAAATGTTATGCCTGTAACCTCAGAAAATGGTAAATGAATTTCAACAAAAATAAACTATAGTATTGATCTAAAACTGAATAAATAATAAATATCGAACCTATATCCTTTTCGCATTGAACGTAACTTAAAAAATGTTGACTGTATCGTGCAGAACGTGCAACAGGCAAAGGCAAAGGCAAAGGCAACAGGCAGCTGCCCCAAACTGACATGCTTATGCCTGCTGCCCCACACGGAGCGGTACGTAGATGAAGATGTGTGTGGTGCTGTGGCTGCTGTTGTTGCTGTTTCTGTGTGCGGAGTGTCTCAGGTTTTCAACAACAAGCTATATAAGCCAATAAAGAAGAAACAAGACCAACACCAAAGGCCACAGTCAGGCAGCAGGCCCAAAAGGATGGGGCAACGAGGCAAGCTGACGAAGGGGGGGCTCGAGAAACAAAAAGAAAGCGCAGGCAAAAGAATACCTTAATTACGGTTAATGGAGCGTTCGAAAGGCCTCTGACTATCTGTGTGCGTGTGTGTGTGTGTGTGTGTGTGCATGCGAAAGCCGCAAAATAACTTAATCACATTTCAGGGACCACAAAAATTTGCGGGCCATGTTCGTAATTTTGTATATAAATGAGCGGCCACCTAATGAGCCTGATTAACCATAGAGACCAAGCCAGAGACAGAGAGAGATGCGTGTGTACAGAAAGAGACAGAGACAGAGACAGAGAAGTAGAAGGAGAAGGAGACGCGACTCGGGCGGTCGACTGCGCGGTGCGGTGTTTCATTTAACTGCTTTCATGCCACAGATCGCGTCGAATGGGACGCGTCCTTTTGACCTCGGGATACCAAGTCGGATTCAAAGCCAAGTCCCCCCAAACTCTCAGCTTGTGTTCGCTCGCCTTTTTTATGATCCGAGACTGAGATGCTTTTAATTTGCGTACGATGTGTCAATGATGTGGACGATGTCGTCGCGTGTGGTTTTCGCTGTTGTTGCTCTCGCTGTTGCTGATGCTGATGGTAATAAAAATCAGCTTTGCTTTAAATGCCATAAACAAAACGCCTGAACATTTTTGCTGACAGATGTCTTCATTGAAAATTATGCAGGAATCGAGGCCGGGGAATTGACTCCGACTCTGGAACTGGAACTGAGACGACACCAACCTCTGGCATTGGCTTTAGCTCAGACTCAGACTCAGTCTCCGTCTCCGTCTCCGTCTGGGACGCAGTCTCTGTCTGAGGCGTCAGGTGGCATCAACCGTGAGAAAGTTTGCAGCTCAGCTTGATGTGAGCTCGGCTTTATAAGCTGTACTTGTTACTTTTGTTCTCTTTCATTTATTTTTGCTGTTGTAGCTTGTTGTATCAAGAGCTTGCTGAGGCCTGAAAGGTCGCTTTATTTGTTTACGCTGCAGCGTTATTGCGATTTTTATGTTAATCGCTTGATTAATGGGCCTCTTAGCGGCTCTGAAGCGAACCGCTGGGAACCGTCCGCTAGATGGCGCTGCAATGAAAAGAAATAGTTGCAGCTAAATAAATAGTTTGGCATATTTGAATATTTAAATACACATTTAATTGTTAATCCACATACGTTTTAAATACAATTAATTAGAAATTTAAAAAAATATAAATTTAATTTTGAATCGATTCAATGTCACTTGAGTAGAGTATCAATAGCTTCGCTTAACTTAAATCAGGCCTACTCAAAAATGTTGTTAGCTGTTTGTATATTTTTTATTTGATTTTCTGGGTTGCGCTTAGTCATGTTTTGGCTATTTACGTTGACTGCCGAGCATAACAACGGCAACAAAAACGGCAACAAGAACAACGGCAGCAACAGCATAACTTAATCATAACTTTTTGGGTGGCCCCCAATGGCCAAAACAATGCTGAATTGTTCTCCTGCCCCACACACACACACACTCGCCAATACACACACACACACACACTTTGATTTCAATCTGAAAGTGAGCGCCTGGCCCGGCATAATAATATTGTATCATTGTATCTCAAGGAGCCGCCGACGTAGGATCGTGTGTTGTTGGTGTGTGATTGTTGGGCCAAGAGTCTCCCGTCCCCGATCTGTGCTCGCTCTGCTCTGTGGTCAGTTGAGGCCCATCATCATCTCCATCATCAATGGCAGCTCTGCGCCTACCGTACAACACTCGCTCGATCTCTTCGCTGCCTCTTCGGTTGCTTGTCTTGGCTTTTGGCTTTGGCACGCTGAAAATTTTATGACTTCATTTGCTGACCACCAAGCGAGAGTGGCCCAAAAAAAAAGAAAAGAAAACGAAAAAGAAAAAGAAAACAACTTAAACGAACAACAATAACAGTCGCGGATTGCTTCATAATAGGCTGTTGCTTTGTTGGCCGTTAGTGTTTAGTTTGGAGTCTGGACATGCAATACTTGGAATTTCATGCAGCGGCAACAATAGCACAAAGGATTCTTTGAATTTTGATCAACATTTCGATTGGGTGGCTCTCGAATCTCGTCTCTCGACTCTCGACTCTCAACTCGTTGCTACCAACTACTTCACTACCAATTTTTTTTCTTCGTGCTCTAAGTAGCCTTAAGATCAAAAAGCGAGCATGCCTGAAATTAAGGCAATAAAAAGAAGCATTTAAGAGCCACTTAATTAGCCAAATGAGTAAGTTATTTAAAAGGTCATTTAAAAAAGGACTTGTTCAATAGTTATTACAAAATATTAAGCAATATAGCTTAAAGGATATTTTAAAAGTAGCCACAGCAACTTACTGTAGTGATACAATTCAAATGTAACTAAATAAACTTTGCTGATAATAATGTATTCACAGAATATACTCAAATATACAAGGTAATAAGATTTTTTTAAAATAACTAATTTTACATTTTCTTCATATTTATTTTGTTTCGAATCTAATGGTTATACAACTTAAAATATTTTTGTATATTTTATGTTGTAAAATGTTATGGCAAATTAATTAAATATTTTATTTACTAATAAAGCACCTTAGCCTTCAACTTAACTACGCATCCCAGAAAATACAAAAAAGAATATTTATTATTATTATTATTGTGTGTTTTTTCTTTACTTATGAATGAATATTTTAAACCACATTAGGTCGTTGTTTAAACGAATTATGTTAATTACCAATCTTAGCTTTAATTACCAAAATTACCTCTTCAATTCTAGTTTTTTATTTGAAGTATTGTGTAAATAAATTCTTTAACTATAGATATATTGTTCTTTGTCATGACTGAGGACATGCTATTAAACTACAGTCACATTTTTTCTCAATGAAATTAAATAAATTGCAAAATAATAAAAAATCCAGATCACACAATCATATTGATAATAATTAGTAGTGGCTTGTATAATATAAAGTTGATAAAATAGTAATTAAACTTAGGCTAAATGTATAATTTGCAATTTATAGGACATCAGAACAAATTAAACTCGCTGGCAGCCTTGAATATTTTTTTTATCTATTTCTAGTTAAACAATGTTTACTATAAATCAATATCTCCCTCTCTCTCTCACTGTGTGTCCTTTTCTGTTGTCCCGCTTTTTCGCGCTGGCCAACTCGATAAGTCCAAACACGTATCGTTATCTGTAATTTATGCACTTGTACTTTGAATCACTTAGTTGATCTCGTTTCTCAGCCCCAGCTCCTGTGTTTGTTCCTTCGCCTGTGTCAACTTCTGCTCTGCCCTGACTTCTTTTTGTTGTCACACACAGCGACAACTAAAGAGAGAGAGAGAGCGAGAGAGAAAGAGTTGCAGGCGCTGCGATTTTGATCTTATCAACAATGCGCAACGATCAACGGCAACCGCAACAACAGCAGCAGCAGCAGCAACTGGACTTGGGACACACACGCAGCAGCAAAAGGGTAACAATGACAAGGGTGAAGGGTGAGAGAGGGGAGTGAGTGAGGATCGGGGGGCGGGGGACGGAGGACGGAGGGGTAAACATGGCACAGTGCTGGGTGCGTGCGTAGAATAGCTTCATAAATGTAAATTAGAGCTCGTTTAGCATTGACTATGGGGCTCGTAAATAAATGCCAAATGACATCATTATCAACGTGCTTTGTTGCTGCCACAGTTGTTGCAACTGCTGCTCTCTTTTGGCTCGTTATCGTTTTTATATGGCTGCTGCGGCCTTTGATGTTCTCGATGCCATCGCTGATAGCCAAGGGTCTGTGCGGAAGGGAGACGGATAGACGGGAGCGAGATGCAGAAGCGAGATGGATGCTCGTTTGGCGTCTTATCCTTATCAGCAACTGGCGATCGCCAGCAACTGGTGATAATGACTTGTAACTACAAAATGCCTTGTCAGCGTCAGCCTTGTCCTGCGGATGCCTGGATTTAGTTGTTGTTGTTGTTGTTGTTGTTGCTGCATTCTCGTGCTACTGCTGTTGTTGTTGTTGTTATTGTTGTTGTCCTCGCTGGTTTTGTGGCTGCGCATCACTTCAATTAATTTCGCTTGGCTTAATTTGCGTTTTGTTGCCTGTCTCCCTGCAACGTGGCTGCAATGGGCGAACAAGCAAATCGTGCGGCACGGCGTCCGTTTGTCTATGCCAGCTTCATTATTTTCCATTTCCATTTCCTTCAGACAGCACAGCACAGCGCACTGCACAACTTGTAAGCGACAACAACATCATGAAAAATGCATTTTCAATTCGAAACGACAACATTGAGGATGTGGTTGAGAACGACAACAGCAACAGCAACAGCAGCAACGACAACTGCAAACACTGCAGACTTGCAGACGCGCTTGCTTCCCTTCAGCTGTCTTCTGTCTTCAGTCTTCTGCAGCTCACTTAAAATTCTTGGGCCTTGTATTGAGGGAGAGCTGAGCGCTGAGTCTCGACATCAACGTACCAGGGAGCCTGGAAGCTGGGATCTGGAAACTGCACTTACAACGCGACTGCAAAACTTTTGTCAAGTATTGTAAAATTGTTTTGGCAGGGATAAAAACAAAAGACGCTGATGAGTCTTGGCTCGAAGAGCTCGCAGAATGACAGCGACTGACAATGGCTGATGACACTAGACAACACAACGGCATTGCAATTAAATCCAAATTTATTGAATTCAAGTTGCAAATCTTAGGACGTTCTTATCTGGGAATATTTCATAATTGAAATTTGGTATATTGGTATTTATTCAAGTTGTTAAGTTGTTCAACATTTTATTAAAATTGGTTTCGTAGAACACTTCTTGATTGACATTCCCAAATTTTTTTCATATTCTTTTGAAAAATTTGAAATTATTGAAATGAAGAATAAACAATATTGTGTGAAGAACTAAAATAATAACAGCTCATCTGAAAATATTTGTAGTGAAATTTAAAATTTTCAAAAATTTAATTTGTTAACGAAACTATTTCTACAGAATAAGCTTGACTCATTCTTAAAGCTATTATAAGAAAATCTCACTTCCTTCCTTTTGTCTCTTCTGTGTTGTCTAGTGTAATCGAAGTTACAGCTTAATGGCTTTGACTTTGGGACCATGTTTAAGCGAGATGGTCAAGAGTCAGAGAGTTCGTTTAGTGCGTGTCTTTTTTCCTGGAAAAACGTCGCCCACATAATTTTCAATTTTGAGTTAGTGCCGCGCCGGATGTTGCCGATTGCCGTTGCTGCCGTTGCTGTTGCTTTTCTAGTTGTTGCCTTCTAATTGTCCACTGCAAGTTTGGAGCGGGGTCAAAGTGCACTCAAGTGCGGCGCAAGGTGCAGCTGTTCCACCACCAACAACCAACAACCATCAACCAACAACCAACATTCAAACAGCCAACAGCAATAGGAACAACATCAAATTTTCAGGCAATTAGTGAAAATGTTTCAATTTACAAAACATCCAATAGATAAGCGGGAAATTAGTAAATAAAGACATCAAAGCACATACAAGAGACGAGGGCAGGGAGAAGAGGGGAGCTGCAAAGGGAAGCCGGCGCTAATGGCGCTATAGGAAAACAGAGGGACTGAACTGAACTCTACAGTGAGAGCGAATGCATACAACAGGTGATTAATTATAAACACTGACAAAACATAAAAATACAATTTTTACCACATACCAGAATAAAAAAGAAAGGCGAAGGCGAAGGGCAACAAGGGCCGAAGGCGGTTAACAAATTGGTTAGAACATTTTTATGAGTGCATGGCAATATTATGAGGGGTCACTCTCTCCATGTGTGTGTGCGAGTGTGTGTGTGTGCCCATTAATCGCAGGTTAATTGCCTACAAAGCGGTGAGCTAATTGCCCATAGGCAGAAAGGTATCTCAGGTAAAGGAGACACCAAATAGAGACGGTGCGGGAGAGCGGGGGAAGAGGAAGCGGCACAAGTGGGCGTTGAGATCGAAGAAGTTACGTTAGTGGAGCAATAATTAATTATGGCATAAAACAACGACTTAATTCTTTATGAATTTATAGAGATTATTTCCTAAGAAATTCACATCAATTTCGAATTATTATTTATATCAATATCGAACTCAAGCGTAAACTGAAACTAACTTGATAATTTGTAAAAATAAAATGAAATACTTGTCGGTGTGAAAATATTTAGAAATTGATATGAGATACATTATAAAATGTATAATTATTTATAAATTTTGCATGTATTTTTTCACACTCACTGAATTCACTAATTTATTATTTTTAATTTTTGCCCTTTCAGAAAAATATTTATATTAATAGGAAATATTTGCATATTAATTCAATAGCTTTAATGAATAGAATCGAGTAGAATTGTAGAATTATGAATTGTTATTATTATTTATACAAATGCAATATTAAATTTTGTTTTTCCTTTAGAAACGTTTTGCGGTATGTTCTCTAAATACATTTCTTTAAGGACATAGATTGCAACTAATCTATAATATTACATTATGATATTAAATTACGCTTAATTGCGAAAATTGTATTTTGTTTTCAATAAAGAAACTAATAATAATTAATAATAATGAATTCTTATTACAGTGTTTTTTAACTAATAATAATTAATAATTGTTAATCATAATGCATAACTGCCTGACTTTGAACCTGCAAAGTCTTTTATTGAATCACTCTCACTTATTAGCTAAGAATCGAGCAAGTGAGTCGCTCGATATCCATTTAGATTGCAACCCAATTACAAGATCCAACTGCTTGCCTCCCTAATGGCAACCACACACACATACACCCAAACACACAGTGTGTGTGTAAGAACTGAATGCTGCTCCAACTTTATTATGCACCGAAATGAAGCGAACGAGAAATCGAGGCAGCAAAATTACTTATGTCCAATGCCCGAACGGAGGATGGAAGAGATGGAGATGGAGATGGATGGTGGCGGAGGAGGCTGCTTGCCACAGCAAGTTGCCTCGTTGCGGGTCCCGAGCGATGAGTCGGGAGCTGGGACCTGCAAATGCGAATACTCATATACTCATACTCATACTCATACCCACACTCATACCCATACCCATACCCATACCCATGCTCGTACTCGAAGTCGAATGTATCTTCTAGCGATGACGACGGCAGACAAAGCGGTGCGTGCAATCGCAGCCAGAACAGCGTCAGTTGGCCAAACGGACAAAAAAAAGAGAGACGCAGCCGGGCAGAGGGACAGGAAGAGGGAGACAGAGAGAGAAAGACTGGAACTCACCCAAGACATCGACGGAGATGAAGTGCAGGGAGGCTGGCGACTTCGACTGCGACCACGCGGCATAAACTGCGTATAAAACATGGAAAATGAAGCGATAAACTTGAGATACGCGATCGTAAAGCAAAGCAACTTCGTCGTCATCGTCGTTGTGGGTTTATGCAGTTCTCAAGCACAGTGGTGCCAAGCAACGCCAGCACCCAGTGAATAATGTGTAGGTAACAAATTATCCTAGATATTTTTGATATTTGAAGTTTAACAACAAACTGACTAATGTCAATTTTTAGTCTTTGTGCATTAATAATTCAAATCTTTATTATTTATTCTAAAATCAAAAATACTTATTTTTCAATATATACATATAAAAATAATTTATAGACATTTTTATTAACTATGTCATAAAATGTAATTTTTTAAAAATGATCAATAAACAAACGAAAAAAATAGTGTTACTTAGATTAGATTTTCATCTTGCGATTTTTAATCAATTAGAGAATTCTTGTTTAACCCAAAAACAATACATATAAAACAAGTCAATTGGATTGTTGTTGGTATAATTATTAGTCGCTTCTTAAGCACTCTTAAAAGTATGCAATGTAAAATATAGTAATAAATAAAATAGAATTAAATAACTTATCAAATATCAAGATGTATCGTGGAATGATTTATTTTGGCACTATCTGTTGCTTGTGATGATTCAATTTCTAGATAAAACTAAGAACAAAAAGATATTAAGAATTCTCACAAAACTAATATCATATTAATCTAAATATTACATTAATATAATTATTATTATCTGGAAATTTAATTAATATATATATTAATTTTTGGAGTCTGTCGTGGCACATTGCTCCACTGTGCGGCCTGTGTGGGGAGTATCCGTGGCAGCATTGGTCAGTCGGAGGATGTCAGTGTGTTTGCTTATGCCTGATGAAGCTGTTGGGGAGCGGCTGTCGCTGCTGCTGTTGGTGGCCATTAGGCGCGGCCTGTGGAAAGCCTGCGGCTCTGCTTGTGCTCGCAACAGCGACGACGACGGCGACGGCGACGGCAACGGCAGGATAATGACACCCCGACCACAGAGAGAGCTCGTCGAGTGTTGGAGCAGATTGGTAGATCGCTGGATCGCTGGTTCTCTGGATCCGGCACAGTTATGTGTGCATTTCTGTGCAGTTTAATGATGCCCAGCGCCAAGCCAAGTATTTGGATTTCGTTTTGGGATGGGCGTGTCCAGCCTGCTGATGCGTCACGCAATTTTTTTTGTCCGATTTTTTATGATTTCAGGAAATGGCCAAAAGCCATGAAGCATCATCTTTTATTTTTATTTTTGTTTTTTTTTTTGTCTTTTTATATTTATATATGTATATATTTTGGTTGCCCCTCTTGGTAGTTTGAGTAGCTAACAAGCCGCTAACAAAGCCAAACAAGCAACTGTTTCAGCGTTAGCTCCTGCTTCCATCCAGCTCCTTGCTGGTGGATGATCCGTAAACGTCGTCGTCGTCGTCGTCGTCGCCGTCGTTGTAGTTGGAGTTGTCGGGCTGCTCTTTTATTGTCGGCAAATATTTGGCCTGATTTTTTCGGCTCGTTTCTTGGGGTGCTCTGTTATTATTTGGTTGATTAATTAACATGCCACACTGGACCACCGAAGGTGGCAACATCGCTAGCGGCAGCAACAACAAACAACGCACACAGGATTAGGACAACACAAACAACAACAACCATAACAAAATCTAACTAATTGCGAGTCAAATATAAAAATCAAACGGCTTACAGTTTGAGAGTCAAATAGTTGCCGCAGTTTGAGGGAAATTGCAAATGCCTTTTAACGTTTAAACAGTTTTACAAAAGCATCTCTTGGTTATTTTAAACAGTAGAAAAATAACGTTCCAATTGATGATTACATTTGAAGCACTTAATAAATAAATTAATATATTATCTACTTGTGTAATATTTGATTTGTTTTTGTTAAATGTATTAAGATTTTCAATCGATACGAGAAAGAGGTCTGTAATAACCCATTCCAGAAAACATGTTAAAGCCAAAGCAAAAGCTTAAATCGTGTGGAAACTAGATAGGCGATTGTCATGTTATAAAATTATGTAAAGATATATATATTTTTCAATGCTTAGAAATTAAAATATTCTATTAAAAAATAAGAATAACGTATTAACCGACGGGAATGGAAAAATTTAGAAAATCTTGTTCAATAAAAATGATACAAACATAATGGTAAATTTAAAAAAAAGCTAAATTGCATTTCAATTAATGTATGTTTTAAAATCAAATAATATTGGCATTTATTTATTTGTATTGTGTTTATTTAAATTAGTTAAATTTGCGATCCTTTAATATATTTTATATCAAAACAAATACGTCATTTCACACGATTGTCTATTTGTAGAAGACAAGCGATTATTGATAAAAAAAATCAACAGTGGATAAGTTTCATGTTTACAAGTTAAATAAACTTGTTACGAAAGAATGGCTGCCGTAACTGAAGAACTTAAAATACTTAAGAACAAGACAATGAACAATTTATGATATCAATTCTCAAAAAAACTAAAGTAAGAAATAAAATTGAGATCGTTTTCTTGAGCGTGAAATGTGCGGCAATAGGTTAAGAGTCAGAGTCGGAGTCAAAGTCAAAGTCAAATCGAAATGCAGCAAAGTTTGAGCCAAAGAAACCAGCCGAAAGCCAAAAGTTTATGGCTGCTGCACTGGCTCCCAATCTTGGGAGTCCATTCATGTGCCTCTCTCAGAAGGTGTGTGTGTGTGTGTGTGGAGTCCACTTCATTTTGTAGTCTTTGTCCGATGTTCTCTGGTCGTCTGACTGGCTGTGCTTTTTCTCATTTTTTTCATTTCTTTTTTGTTTTTTGCCCGCTGACGAGGCTCTTCGTCTTCGAATTTTGGAATTTGTTCAGGCTTGTTAAGAGTTGTTAAGATTATGATATATGTGTATGTATATAAGTGTGTGTGTGCGAGTGTGTGTGTGTGCCAGTGTGTGTAGCGACGACAGCGGCAGCCATTATGTTTCGCAGCAGGAATGTGGGAATCGGCTGCCTCAGACCATTTTAAAGCACAGCCAGCTACCTCTCCGCAGTGGTTCTTTATGTGTGCTCCAACAATATTTACCCACACACACACACACGCACACACACACACCCACAGATATACACACAGTGGCCACATAATCGATTCATGGCTCTGCGAGTAGCATTTCTTTCATGTTGCGTTGTTAGTTTCTTTTGGATTCTGTTTTTTTTTTTTTTTTTTTTTTTTTTGCTTCATACGATTTTATGATTTGTTTGAGCGCATCTTTTTGGACCACCCGTGAAATCACTTTGGGTATTCGGGGGCTTGGGATTTGGGGCCCCGAGACTGGGCTTTTGTTAAATTGCTCTTGTTTATGTTAACATTTAAATTGTAGCCACGGGTAGCCTCAGTCAGAGTCAGAGTCAGATTTAGAGCCGTCAGAGTCCAAGTCGAATCGAGAGTAACCCAACCCAGAGACAACCCAACCAAAACCAATATTTAAACACAACGCTCCATGAATAATCATCGCCGTCGTCGACGTCGTCGTCATCATCTTTTGGGCCGCTTTCAACATGGCCATCAATTCTGATTTACCAAAAGTGTTAATTAGCCAACCAATGTTGTTGCTCTTCTTCTTTTTCTCCTTGTTATTGTTGCTGGTGGTATTATATTTATTACTTTTTTTTTGTAAATATTGTGAGCCACCGCTGTATCTTTAATTTCCATGCCAAAGATCAATTCCCAGCCTAACAAGGTTCTACTTTAAAAACTGATTGACGTTTCGCGTATTAAACATTATTTACTGCATCACATCGCATTATTAACTGGATTTTTATTTAATTTGGATTCTTAGTAGTTCCAACAAGCAACTTACATGCCAGAAATTTTATTTGATACATTTTTTGAAATTCTTAAAATTGCATTTTAATTTTGATTTTTGGCTAAATTTCTTATAAATTCTAATTCTTTCTTTAAATGTAAATTATAAAAAAATCTGAAGGTAACGGAAGTAGAATTTGATTTTGCCCAAGATGATTTAAAATTAAATTACTTAAAATTGAAGCTTCTGGTTTTAAATAAATGTAGGTTAATTTTATTTTAATAATATTCAAAAATTTTTAAGTTTGCTGCTAATCAAAATTTGAGCTATAACATTATTTAAACTTTAATTAATCTTAAGTTTAATTAAATAGTTTAGTTTAGTTTAGTTAAATATTAAAAAGTTTCAGCTAATAAAAATTGTATAATAATAATATTTTGTAATGTAAAATATTGAAAAGATGAAAGATTTAATGAAAATAAATAAAATCGTTTCGAATATCACTTACAAACATTTACTTAACTAATAATATAATTGTAGCTTTTCGGAAAACCAGCTAAACGATTGATTTATTGAAATTTTTCAGAAAAATTACAATAAATAGTATTTTCAAATAATATTTGGTGATAATAAATATTGAATAGACACTAGGTTAGGTACAAATAAATAAAATGATCCTAAATATTTCATTATATAATAAAAGGTAAGCAAAAAAGTGTATGATTAAAACGCCATAGCTCAAAGCCAAGAAATTAAATTAAATGGTTCGTAAAAGGTCTTACAATATTTTTCCATAATTTAAAATATAAATTGCCAGTATAATAAATAATATACTCCCGAAATGACAGTAACTAGAACTAATTGACTCGCACTTTAAAATGTTCTTTTGTGCCAGTGTCGAGTGCAGCAATTGCGAAGTTGGCAATAGTTTTGGAGCCACTGTTCCATTCATAGTTCCCGTCGCGTTGTAGTGTGGTCACTTGGTGTTAATTGCAAGGGCTAAGTCCCCAAGTGCCTGGCATAGTTGTCGCCCCATAATTGTCCTCGTCGTCGTCGTCGTTGTTGTCGTCATCGTCATCGTCACCGTCTTTTGCTGCCAGCTGTCTGTCAGCTGTCCATCAAAAGCGTTGCCAACTTGGTGTTAATGGGCGCCTAGAATGCGAGCGCAGTTTGCTGTCGAGATGTCACAGCTTCTTGCCTGTGGTTGTTGCAGTTGTTGGAGTTGCTGCAATGGCTTGTTGTACACGCGGCAACGCATGTTTTTGCTTGTTGTCCTTCGGGGATTACGCGTCAGTTTCGAGTAATTGCCCACGGCTCACTACTGTTTACTTTTTTGTTGCCTTGCATTTAATTTATTTTTGGATATGCTTAAAAATATAAGAAAAAGCCACACGCACACGCACACACACAATTAGCTGATCGTTGTTGTTGGTGTTGTTACTGCTGTAATTGCTGTTGTTGCACCCCTCGATCCCTCCGCCGTCGGCCGCGGCCGCTCAGCAGCAGTGAAAGGCAATCAGTCGCTCCTAACTCGCAGCGGGCGTCTGAATCTCGCCGCCCAGCGCCGACAGCTCCTTGAGGAACTGGCGCGCATTCGTGAGCGTTGAGGCACCATAGATGATGCGTCTGTTCACATTGGACGTCTGCTTCTGCCTGATAAAGTCCACAAGATTCTGGTACTCGATGTAATTGCCGCCGCCGACCATAAACACGACAGCGTCCTGGAATGGTGCACGATTCTTGGGCAGCACATCGCCGCCCTTTAGCAGCTTGGGATCCAAGTAGAGATAATCATCTGTCTCCGCATTGCTGCGACACTCCATCACCTGCTCAGTGATCTTTGTGACCGGCAAGTTCTGCAAGTAAAGCGATTAATGGAAAGTTAAACAAGCTTATAATTCATTTACTTACATGACGCTTGACCACCAGATTCTTGACGCCCTCCATGACGAAGGAGCTGCCCTGGGAGACGAGCTTGGTGAACATGGACACGGTTCTGGTGCCGCCGCCTTCGTACTGCGTGGCCTGGCTAATGCTCGGCGAGCGATTCATGATTGCCTTCCAGCGCTGCACATAGGCCAACGAAGTTAGATCGCAGCCAGCAGCTTGAAGAGCTTCTCTTAAACGCTCCTGCTCCGATTCAGGCAGCTGCTGGCCACAAATATAGTAGATGATATAGAGACGCAGCTTGTCCTCGGGCTGACCGAATTCAGCGTCACGCAGCAGCTCGAGCAGCGGCTTGTCGAGCGTCTGCTTGGACATGATCTTCTCCTCGATCTCGAAGTATGAGTCCAGGCGACGCGCCTTAATGTAGTTCAGTATGGAGGTGGCAATTTTGGTGTGCATGTCAATCAGACGCTTCTTCTCCATCAGCTGCGGCAGCGAGTTGACAGCGTTCGTTAGACGCGCTGTCGTGTCGTTGACCAGCGAGAAGGCAATGTCGGATTCGCCCTCCATACCCATGGAGGTCTTGAGGCGTTTGATTTCCTCCTCCGAGTTGCGATACGACTCGAGCTCCTCCTGAATGGCCTCGGCAACCGTCGGAAACGGGCTGCCCTTGTGCGTGACCCAGAAGCGATCGGTTCGATCCAGATCGCAGGCCTTGGGCTTCTTGCGAGCACCTTAAAAAGAATTTGAGAAAGCATTAGTGTTGGAAAAGACAGTTGCAACTCTTACTCACCTGCTGCGGCCGCTGCCTCGTCCTCCACGTAGACCAAGTTGAGGCCCAGGTCGAGCACATCGTGCACCATAGCCTGATACGACCAGGTGTGATGCAGCGGCGTCGCCAGATCCATATTCCTGTCAAGCAGCAACAGCACCGGCCGCTGAAAGCTGAACACACCACCGCCCGCCTGCGAGGCGTCCATGTGAAATAGATTCGCACGCGCATCCCACAGATTCTCGCGCAGTTTCTTCTCCAACTTGCGAGCGACCATCTCGGCAGCGCTGTTCCTGGGACAGCGAATGATCGGCACGTTGCCGAGCGTGACAAAGAGCGCGAAGAGCGAGTCCACAATCGAGTCCATCAGCGCCTCCATCTCCTCGTCGCGCGTGTTCGCCCGATTGATGGCATAGTAGCTGAGCTGATCGCTCTGCTGGTGCTTCAGGATGAAGAAGTCATCCTCCAGGCTGATGAAGTTCACATACTGATCGTAGACGCGATGTATGTTGGCCACGCAGCCTGCATGTAACGCTGCCGCTGCCAGATTCTCGATCTTATTGCGTGTGATGGGCGCGAGAAAGTTGAGGTGATAAATGTCGTATAAACCATTGGAGAAGTCCTGCTGAATGCGATCGAGATTCTCGTCGGTGGGCAGACAGAAGTACACGGCCGGCACATCGGGTATTGAGTCGCGATCCGAGTGCAGTTGTCTGCAAGTTAAAACATCAATTAAACTATTGAAATTCAACCCGGTTTTCAAGAATTACTCACACATGCAACGTCACGCCGAGTTCGCGCAACTCTTTGATGGATATGATGGGCGAGATGATATCCTGGCCGACGCGATCGTAGATCAGTATCTTCCACACGGGCTCCGCGGCCAGCGCCTTCGGCTGCTGCGAGTTTAAATTAAGCATTTGCTTAATTGCATCTGCAAACGAAGGTAGAAAAATAATGACATTAGAAATTGGGCAGCGCAAAGTTTCTCCATTGTTATGGGCTGTGCCGTCGCTAATGCGTACTTATTTGCCTTTCTCGTAGTGTTAGCATGATGCTTGTGCTTGGTTATTGCTATGCTGGCGTTCGAAATGGTCTTTAATTAATTAAATTGTCTTAAAACAACATAATTTACAAAATACAACACGTCACAATCAAAGAGAATGCGTTTTGGTCAAAATTAGTGCATTACAGCAGCAACAGCTGTTGGTCAGTTGTGGTGGTGGGTCGATAACTTGTTATTGCTGCACTGAGCATTACAGCTGTTAAGAACATATCGATAGGCTGAACTTAACAGTGCTGCTTACAGCATTTACCCAACATGATAATCAATTTTACTAAGAATTTAATAAAACTGCTGTTTTAAATTACATTTATTTGCATTATTTATTAAATTAAGCTTTATTATTTATAGTCGTAACTAGTTTACGAATACTCAAAAAAAAGCTAGCTGTAACAGTCGCGCAGCACTGATGTTACCGCGCTGGTTCGTTCGTGAGCGTCGCGCGCTGTTACTGCAAATGTTATTGTTATTTCGCGTCAAACTTTCAGAGCGGGCGGACGTGCGTCGCGGACGCTGAGATAATTTGTTCGCGTATTTTTCGACAAAAAAACAACGCAAACAAATATCAAATCGCAGCAAGTGAATGTGAAAGTGCATTGTGAATAATCGCCATGATTTTGTCCTCGGAAAAGGCCGTGAGACAGCAAGTCAAACAATCGAAGTGGGAAATCAAGCATCGCCATGTGTTAAAAAAGTGCTGCCTTTCGGGACGCCACAGTTGCGGTAGACGTTCGGTCAGTTGTTATCATTTTTTTAAGCACAGTCGCGGCTTCTTCTGGCTCATCCTCTGCAATATGCTGATGGCTGGCAAAAGTGATGCGCAGCTTCTGATAAATGTACAAAATCAGGTAAATTCAATTCTAAACTAACTGTAAATGGAACTTTTTGTCATTGCGTTCCGTTCTGTTGACGCTGACGTCGACGCTCACGTCGGCGACGCCGCCTTTGTCGCTGTCGCTGCTTTTCGAACATCAAATTCGAACTTGAGCGTGTCAAAACAAGAGAGTGCGAATGAGTGTGAGAGAGCGCTAATGGAAGAGAGAGCGAGATTTGTTGTTGTTTTGCATCAGCTGCGTTTAATTGTTTTTGTCGAAACTAATTAAAATCGTTGAATTAGCGAGCAATTGATGATGATGCACTTCAAACGTGTCCTTGAACTTTTTAGTCTACAAGAAAAACTTTTAACAGTTGTGCAAGTCATTCGCACAGTTTTCGCTTTTCTTTTGCTCCTGTTTTGTTTGTTTGTTTGGTTGTTTTAGTATGCACGTGGCTTACATGTAATCATAATATTGACATTTGCTCTGGCTTTCTATAAATTTTAGATTACCTTTGCCAAAAAGAGAACTCGCGTACAACAACCACAATGAGTACACGTACATGTGAGTGTGTGTGAGTGTGAGTGTATTAGTGTTTGTTTACATGTGACATCCTTCGCCATTGCTGTCCCTGGCCTCAAAATGTCTGATGCTGCTGCCGGCGTCGCTTTCGCTGTCGTTGTCGACGTCGCTGTTGCTCTCTCTCATCGCCATCGTGAGCTTTGTTTACGTTCGCTTTGTTCAAACATACAAAAGCAGCGCACACACATACACGCACACGTGCGCATGTAAATGTAAATGTATTTGTGTACATTGCGAACAGAACTGAAGTTTTCGGCCTTCGGCTTTGGGCATCGCAAATGAATGAACTTTGTAATGATTAATTCTGGGCACAAAAATGTCATGACAAGCAATTAGCTTGAAAACACAGGCACAAAAAGCAGATGGCACATGTCAAAATGATCAATCGATATGTGTTATCGATCTATCGATACGAGGATAAGGCAAGATTCATTTCTTATCGAACAAGTTGATATGATGGTGAGGGTTTTTCATTAAATTGTTATTGATGTGTGATTCTCGTATGATAAGTTTCATTTAAAATAACAAATTTAATTTCCTTAAAATATTATGTGCAATAAATCGTAGCTATGATCAATAGATACGTTTTTTCGATGTCTATTAGCAAGAATCATTTCATGTCTACCAAGTTCATGGTGAGGACATTAATTACAATTCAATAGCAAAATCAATTAAAGTTAAAAACATAAGTAGAAGAGCGCTAGATATTTGAAATATTTCGTTCTGTGATCAATCGATACGTGTTATCGATATATCGGTACAATGTTAGACTACATTTAATTCTTATCAAGTTCGATGATAAGATAGTGAGGGTTTTTATTTAAATTTATTTACTTATTCTTTTCTACGGCGCCAATATACTTAATTTAATCTATATAGAACGCTTTTATTTCATAAATTCAACATTTTTACAGTACTATGTCAATAATTGCACCTACAAACATTAAACTCTTGTTTTAATGAAAATACAAAAAAAAATACAAATAGATAAAGAAACCAAAGATGATTTGATTTAATTTAGTTACTCTGCGTATTTTTATCTCATGGTTGTGTTCAAGAAATCGTCAAATTAACTTCTTAAACTATCGTAACTCAAAGCTAGCATAGCATCCCTAGATATTTCAAACTGTAGCTCTCAGTTCATATGCCTCATAAGGATTTATGCTTTCGTCTACCTGGGGGAGAGGAAAGGAGAATGCTAATTGCAGTACATTTCTCACCCCCTCGAGTTCAGTTGGCTGCGCAGGTTTCACACATGTTCATGAGATGTTGGGGGCCCATTCAGTTTGTTGTTTCTGCTTGTCATGTTGCTGTTGAACTACTTTTGGGGACAGACCCCAGTTCAGTTCGCAATCCCTCATATCTCGTTTTTACCTTTGCCTTTTCTTTTTGTTGCTTTTGCCTTTTTGCCTCTGCTTTGGCAATTTCACTATTTCTCTTTTATTTTTAGGTATTTTTATATTTTTTGTTGCTCAACTCTCTTGACTCTAATTTGGTTCATGGCCGTGTCGCGCTGTTTGCTGCTCTTGGTCCTCGTCCTGCGGCTGTCATAGTTAATTTGTGCCCTAGCTGCGTCTTGGGTTTCCATTGTTGTCGCGTCTCTATTAATGCATGTCCTTTGGGCTGCAAGGGCGGAATTCGTTTGAGTTTCCTACACTTACACTTGTTGCATCTGCTTTTCGCTACTCGCTATTTTGCAGGGTGGCGAGGTGATACAGGAGAGCATTACGTCCAACATTGGCGAGGATTTGATTACCCTGGAGTTCCAGAAGACCGACGGCACTCTCATCACGCAGCTGATCGACTTTCGCAATGTGAGTAGAACTTCAAGTTGGCAACCAACAATGGCAATTATCTTTGTCCTTGTCTGTTCTGTATCTTCGCGGCAGGAGGTGCAAATACTCAAGGCCTTGGTGCTGGGCGAGGAGGAGCGCGGCCAGAGTCAGTATCAAGTCATGTGCTTCGCCACCAAGTTCAACAAAGGTGACTTTATATCCTCGGACGCGATGGCCAAGCTGCGCCAAAAGAATCCTCACACAATTCGCACCCCCGAGGAGGACAAGGGACGCGAAACGTACACGATGAGCAGTTGGGTTCAATTGAATCGCTCTCTGCCCATCACACGTCACATGCAATCGCTCTGTGCGGAAGCCACAGACGCCACCTACGTGCGTGACGTGGATCTCAAGGCTTGGGCCGAACTGCCAGGTGAGTGGACACCAAGTTTATCCGCTTCGTTCTCTGGCAACTCGAATGCATACTTCTTATTGATTTAAACGGAGCACGGCACAAGCATTAGGAGGAGTTAACGAAGGCGGCTTCTGAGTGGCAACTGCACTTCAAACTTCGTCTAGGTCTCAGCGAGTGTTTTAGACAATTTAAGCGGATTGCTTTTCTGCGAAATAATCTGTTGTTCTGCTGTGAAAGGCAAGTTCAGCTAGGAAACTTTCGATACCTAATCGAAATTGAAGAATAAGTTCACCTAAAGTCACCAAACTCGTTTTAATCCCTAACTAATGAGTGAAAGTAATTGCTTTCAAAATTAGCACCAGACTTTCCAACTACTTAAAATACACATTCTCAAATAACAACTTAGCTAAGACTGTCTGACCGTCTGTCCGTCCTTTTAGAGACGTAGATCTTAAAATCCATAGAAGTCACAGCCACTCTTCGATAAGCAGATTAAATTAGTTTTGAAATATTACTGACTTCAGCGAATTGATATTAAGAATCCATAGTCTGAAATTGATCTACCCATTTGAATTGCAGATAACTAGCTTAATTCACTAATAATGAAATGATTAAAATTAAATAAAGACTCCATTCACCAATCAACATTTTTTAATGTTAAATGCTAACTAAACTTATGTATATTTGATGCCTATCAAACGAGGAAGATTAAATGATACATTTATTTTACTTTTTGTTTGGTTTTTGCATTCCTAGAGAGTACAGCAAATAATGCTTAACATCAAATACAGCACCCGATTTACTATTTGATGTCTATCCGACTAGGATTTAATGGACAATTGTTTATTTTTTCGGTGTAGTGCATATGTCTGGATAGTTTTTCACACGATATAAACTCTTCTTCAAATTAAATATTTGCTTAAAGTTCAGTTCAAATACTCACAGCAAGACTGGAATTCTTCCTTTTTCCTTTTCTTTCGAGATATTTGTTTTCAGAAATGAAATGCGCAATTTCTGAGCAGTTTAACAAAAACATTCCAGCGTAGTTACCTTTGAGAACTTGCTGTTGTTCCCTCGGTGGGAATTGCTGCCACTTCTTGTGATGAGTTTGTTCAAATCTAATGGAATATTGTATGCGAGTTGCTTTTCAACTTTTAGTTGAATTATTTCGTTGTGTTTGCTTTGCCTCAATTTTTGGCATTTTGTTTTTTGTTTCCGCCTTCGCTCCGTTGTCCGTGTCCTCAACTCGCTCGTTGCACGCGGCATTTTGGTTGACATGGTTAGGCTCCTCGATTTCCAGCCTGGAGGCGGCAACCGAAAAGTTTCCCGATGCGCTCTCGACGCGCTGCAACGAAGTGAGCAGCCTGTGGGCGCCGTGTCTCTGTGCGCTGGAAACCTGCATCGGCTGGTATCCGTGTGGACTGAAGTACTGCAAGGGGAAGAGCGCCACGAACGGGGGCGACACGTCCGGCGCACAACAGCAGCAGCAGCAGCAGACGAATTATCGTTGCGGCATCAAGACCTGCCGCAAGTGTACACAGTTCACCTATTATGTGCGGCAGAAACAACAATGCCTCTGGGATGAATGACGACGCGGCGAGCTGCAGCTGCTGCAGATGCAGATGCAGATGCGATGCGCCAAGAAGCGGGACACCGAGAGGAGCGAGCAGCGGGGCAACAATGGCGCGGCAGCGGCGTGCGATGCTGCAGCGGGAATTGCAAGTGAAACAACGGCAAAACCAACGACAATAACAACAACAGCAACAACGATGACAGCAGCAAGAGCAGCAACAACGACGACCAACAAATTACGCCAACTGCTTTTGTTGGTGCAACAGCAGATGCCTTTTGCACTGTGGAGCTTTCCGGTCCATCACATTTCCCATCATCATCAACAACATGCTCAGTCCTCTGACCATTCGCATTCCCATTCCCACTCCCACATTAATTCCCTTGCTCAGTCCCAGTCCCAGTCCCAGTCGCAATCCCGTTCCCAGTCCTCAGACTCAAAATCCCATCCTGAAGCTCATCATCATCACACAGTGGCCGCCTTGTCGCATCACCCATCAACAATGGCCGCCATCGTGGCGTGATAATGGCGCTGAAAGCTCGGACCGGGAAAGTGAATGAACACGAACATGAACACGAACACTCACAACTAACAAGCATTACAACACACACTCACTTGCGAGAGTGACACTCTTTATTTTTATTATATTTTCAGGTTCATGTATCATTATGGGCTGTATATATGTAACTAAGTATGTTTAGAGTAGAGCCAAGCTACGTTTACGCTTATGCTTAGTCAATGTCTGATGAGCTGAATAAACATTTTCAATAATGTCAACAATTAATCAATAATAATTACTCCTCACACTGATGATCATCTCCCGCATATTCACCTTGTGATTAGCACTACCTATCTTAATTTAATACTTTTTTCCTGGCCTCACTCATTTTCCCTTCAATTTTCATTTAATTTCCATGCTGATTATCTTCACCGTCTTTGTTTGCATTCGCATTTCGCATTCATGCTCCTTTTATTGCTGTGTATCTTTCGTGTGTTTATCTTTGCTCTTCACATTAAATAATGATTCATTAAGTTTATTTACGCGGTTCGACAAAATTTCCAGCATTACTTTTGTCTTTCTCTCTCGTTTTCCATTTTCGCATTTTACCATTTGGCGTTTTCCCATAATTAATGTGTACATAATAATACAAATAATTGTCGCTTCATTACATTTTCGCTCTTTACGCTCTTTTTCCACACCTCAATCATATTATCATTTCTCTCGAAACGCGTAATTCGATTCAAGAGCTCAAGCAGCAATGTTTATAAAGCATTTGGAGTCGAGACAGGCTCACGGTTCTCAAATCTGCTTTCCCATCAGTTCCACAGAACACCCAAGACTAGAGTTTGAGCTTGGGATTAAGTCTAGACGCTTTCGCCTTCATTTTTGGCATCACAATTTATACGGTTCTGCGGCAGATTGAGAACGCAACGTGGGTCTGTTAATTAAAGAATATAAAATTAAATGTGGCCTTAGCATATTTTATGAGCGCAAGGATTTGGCATACATCCAAACAAATGAATGAAAAGTAAAGAAAAGAAGAGCAGAATTAAACAAAAACATACTACATACACTCCAACACTGTCTGAATTGTGCTCATGATAGTAATTAATGTTTTACTCGCCATATATAAGAGAGGGTAGTTTATAAAGTTTCGTATACATACTACTAACCAAACGACTGCCGCAAATGCTTTTTTACATAATTATCCCAAAGATGGCTGTTTATTGAAACCCAACAACAAAAACTTGTGAAATCTATTTGTATCTACGAATCTATTTTTATTTCCTCCTCTTCTAAGAATTTGAATCGTTTAATTGTTCTGCCTGCCTTTAACTTGAGATTTGTCCACAAAACTTTGTCTTTATCCGTATTATAAACTTGATACTATAGTTAGATGGATGATAATACCAATAAGACGAGACGAAAAAACACAATACCAAGAACAATAATCTATTGTAAAATTTGAAAAGAAAAACAAAAAAGAAACTAGTCTACTTAGAGTCTACTTAGAATGGCTATTTTCCTAAAAAGCATACTACAGTTTATTGATTAAACAATGACATAAAAAAAAAACAAATTCAACGAGAATTTCAATTTTGACGATAAAAATGCAGAAGTTAAGCAGTAAAGAAATAATGGTGATAATAATTTTTTCTACAAAACGGCAAGGCAACAAACTGTCTCCCTGTCTCTTTCTCAACACACACACACACACACACATACACATATGATGTATAAATTGAGGGCGGGGAATACAAAGTGTATATAGTGCTAAGTAACTGAATAATTAGTTGTAATATAAATGTAACTATAACTGTAATTCTAACTGTAACTATAACTCTAAACTGTAATTGATAATTGAGGAAACACAATCTGATTCTTATATATACCATCTAAAACGATGGCAGAAATAATCGAATAATCGACTAGTCATAATAAAAGCAGCTGACAAATTCTACATTTTATAGAA
Organism: Drosophila formosana; assembly: GCA_035045625.1. Taxonomy (NCBI): domain Eukaryota; kingdom Metazoa; phylum Arthropoda; class Insecta; order Diptera; family Drosophilidae; genus Drosophila; species Drosophila formosana. The sequence continues at coordinate 2,382,105 of JAWNOW010000030.1, forward strand.
AAGAACAAAAAACAAAACAAAATATATTTGAAATGTGTCGTATATTCTTGGGAGCGCTTAAAGCACTTGTGAATTACAAGCACTCAATTGAGAATTGCCGTTTCTTACTTTAGCTGCACTGTAAACAGATGCTCTTGGAATGCATTTTAATAATCATCGAAGTGCCGCCACTTGTCCCTTTATCCTCACTCCTCTTTAGAATGTGCTCCAGCTCGATCTCCGTCAGCGTCTCGAGCCAGTGGCAAATCCTTTATGCGATTTGTAATTCATGAGCAGCGCGCACAGATTCTTATCATTTATTTTGCTGCGCCATCGGTATCGAGTGCTAGACAAAACGCAAACGCCAGACAGGCAGACAGACGCCCAGACTCACTCCGGCTTGTTGGCTTTAACTATATTCATGGCGGCAAGCTGGGAGCAGAGCACAGCACACAGCACAGCGTCGATAGCTCAAGACGTGCGGAAACCAAATCGGCGTCGTAGAAAATTGAATTTGCTTCGCAGGCAGCAGCAGCTGCGTTGGCGCAACTCGAAGGTTAAGGGGTATTGGCATTGGGAGGCGGGCTGCAAACGTATGTGCATGCCTAATGAGCCATGAAATACCAGGGATTGTGTCCCTCCATCAGCCGCATCCTGCCGCAGTTTTTCCTCCTCTTTCTTTCTGCAGTCTGGGCAGATTGGTGGGTAATCAGCGGCAGCTGGTCAACTCTTGTCAGCTGCTGATTGTGGCGTTCTCGGGTCAAAGGCGCCACGTCTCGCACCCTGCCGCTGCCTTTGACCTCTGCAGTCCCCTGCATATATATGCGGACAAAATATACATACGTTTGTATGTAAATATTTATATAGCGTAAGCTACATAATTACAGCTGTGATGAGGGCTGCTGGCGCGTAAATCAAACAAAATCAACTCTGTCGCCTCCCTCTTTTTGCTCCCTGCCCTGTGGGTGTGCTCTTAATTAAGTTTACAACTCTCGCAATTCGATTTTCCTTTGCGTTTTCGTTGTGGAATGATGGGGGCAGTAGCCACGGTGACCAGTGCACCACACAAAAGCGACGAGAACGTTTTGTTCGCTATGAAAAGCAGCTTCATGTTATACTACAATTTAATTTTAATTTCCAAACGTGATTAAATTGATTTTACATTTTCAGTTGTGCGGGATGTTTAATGGCAACCTTCAGGCTTATTATTTTGGAATATTAAAAAGTGATTAAATTCAAATTATTAGTGTACAGACAACAATATTGGTGTTCATTATTTTGATTGAAATATAGAAAGTGAAAGTGGAAACAAGTGTGTTAAAGTAGCAAAAATGTATCGGCAATGTTTACCGGAAAAAAGAAAAAGCGATATTGATCAATGTGCGGTAAGTCAAAATCCTTATTTCATTACTCAATACAAATTTTATATTATTTACTTTATTTATATTTACTACTTTAATATTTTAATGTTATCGACCATCAACCCTATTCTTTATAACAACAACATTATAATAAATAATGTGCAGCCATTTTGGATATTTTTAAATGATTTCTTCATAATACAATTTACACAATTTCATAAACTCTTATAATATACTTTAATATTTAAATGTAATCGACCATCAACCTTTAATGTGTAACTACAAAATGAATACTATTAATTACTAATAATTATTATTATCCGTTTGAAATTGTCGCTTTTGTCGCCTGTGGCAGCTTCAACAGTTAGCCAATGTTGTTCAGACATTCAGCGTGTGCGGACAGCCAAGTGCTTGTTGTTGTTGTGCTCGTTGTTGTTGCTGTTATTGAGTTTAAGTATTTGTGCGGCCATATGCAGTTCTCGTATTGACTTTTTCAGGTCAAAAGGCGTCTGTGTGCTTAACATTTGCATAACCACTTAAAACACACACACATACTCAAGTGTGTTTCTCGCTCTCCTCCGTCGGCTTTAATGAATATCGCTCATACGCCATGTAATCATCGCAACTATCAAATGGGCTCGCAGCGAAGTTGCTTTTTCGGCTTGCCAACACTCAAAGTTCAAGGCTTATAGTACAGTACTATATATAGCCACGCCCCCCGTGGCTCGGGTGTGTATCCGCCTCCCACCGCCTAGGCCATCAGCGTTAATTTTGTCGGGTCACGTAGGCCAATGAGCAGCAGGAAGGAGCAGCAGCAAAGCTGACGACTTGCCAACAATAATAACAACACAACGGCAACAGCGAAAGCCTTTCAAATTAAATTTGCACTTGACAACTTGACGAACTGACGCATTGACGCATTGACGCAATAAATGAGCGCCGCAGACATTCGGCTTGAGCATTTGTTTCCTTCTAATTGAAAGTTCTAACAATTAGCAGGGCTAAGCGAAGAGGAGTCGCAACTGCGCGTTATGCAAATGCTGCCTACGCCTGAAGGCAGGCAACAAGTTTTGTACTTTTGACCCTTAAGTGGAATGCAATTTCAAGTAAATTACGAAATAAACATTTCGAAAACATTGCTGAGCATTCCAATGTTGCTCGTTATTAAATAGTTTTCATTTGCAGCATTTTTGCTTTGAAACCGATGCTCGACAATTTAATTGTTGTCTCTCTGATGGCCTTTTGATGGCGCTCGAATTGAATTGCTCCATTTGTGTGCTAAGATCGCAACGGGAATTTTCACTTGTCATGATTATCTACAGCAATATTGCGTGAGCAGTGGGCGTGACCGCCGCCCCCATGTGGGTTGCCTTCAATTGCAACGCACATAAATCAATGACAATCAAAATTCATTTCGTTTTGCGTTGATTTATTGCGTTTGTTTGATTTGCCAGAGCGCTAGATGGCTACGCAGATAGATTGATAGACTCAGCGCGGAACAGAGACGGCGAATGCGTGAGCGAGCGAGAGATGTTGAGGACCTGCCTTTTCCTTATCAGCAATGCATATTAATGCGAACGGTGCTCGGGCGGGAGGCGTAACAATCAGGGGATCAGCTTTGTTCGTCTCTGCTTTTTTGATATTTCTTTCGTTTTACGTTTCTGTATTTTTTTTTTGTATAAATATTAAATGTGTTAGTGCAAAAGGCAGGCAGGCGGACAGGCAGGGAGCGAGGTGGTAGGTTGGTAGGTGGGCAACCTTTGTGCCAAATCATCAATCAATCAAACGCGTGTGATTTGCTACAGTTCAAATTTCGCTCTCAGTTCAATCGTTCAGGCATTCAAGCAGAAATACAAATATTTGCTTTTTTCCAAAGTACAATGGCGCCTACAGAACTCCCTGAGAGGCGTGGCATACCTTTTTGGCAGCGCAGCTCAAGAGCTGTAACAGCAGGAGGGCTTAAGCCCCGTCGTCCGTCCTCCGTCCTAAGTTGGAGCGTCCTCTTGTTGCTCTTGTTCCTTCACCTGACTGACATGGCTTACAAATGGAGGGCCCAAAAAGGGTAAGGCAGCTGGCAGCAGCTGCTGCTTCGACTCTCCTCTGACTGCCTAATCTCCTGTGTGATGTGCCTGCAACCTGTTACACGGCCTAGCCGACTAGCTGCCCCTTAAGAGCCTCGGGGCCAAGTGCGCCAAGAGTGGACGAAGGCCAAATGGTATGAGTAATAAGGCTCTGTGAAATTATTTAGAAAATTCCAGCTCAAGGCGCACAAGGCTCAGAGCACGACAAATTCTTAAAGGTGAACGCTGCAAATGCTGGTGAATTTAAAAAATAAAACAGGACTTGACGCTGCCTTTAAGAGCATTACGTTTCTGCGGTGGCCTTCGGACGTCTTTTGACAGCCAGGTCGATAACTAATAAAATAAAATGCATAAAAATGTGGCTGGAGGGAGATGAGCGAGCAGATACTGCGTCAGTGAATGTTTTATAGGGATATCAAATGGCCAACGTTATTTTCTTAAATTATATGCTTTAGAAAATAATTCTATATTTTTAAGAAATTGTTTAAATTTAAGCCAACTCTTAAGATATTTAATTGCCTACAGGGTGTGCGCACAAAGTATCTGCTGAGAAATTGATAAATTTCCAAATTGATAAACATCTGGTGCTGCTTTGTCAGTTAAATGCCCAGATATTTGCGCAAAGTGAATTCCTCCTCTGCCTCTGTCCAATTGTCAGAGTACTCCAATTAGCTGACGAAGTGACTGGACTGAAGTGGAGGGCAGTGAAGAAGCCTCCCTCCCCCCTCGTGGAGAGGCGGAGCGAACTGCCTCGACTTCTTTGCCTGACAGCCAATCCGGCTGCTTGCCGCTTTCTTGAATTGTTGCCAAAACAATTTATGTTGAATTTTGGGCAACATTTTGCGCACAATTGAAAATTGTGCAATTGCATTTGTCGTGACAGGCCAAGGAGAGAGGGAGAGAGAGAGAGGGACTGCTAAGTGATGGCAGGAAGTGCTGTGCAGCAGCTGCCGCTTGAGTTTTGCATATTTATTCAATATCAAAATAGGCGACAGTTAAATTCTAAATAAGTTGCAGTCGCCTTGTTGCAGTTGCTGTTGCCTCGTTGCTGCAGCTGCGGCAATAATTACGAACAATGCGATAATGCGACGGCTGCGTTGCTGCGAAAACTTTAAACTGAGAGGCAGCACACAAAACGGAAGTGGGCGGACAAAGCGACAACAAGCGGCAGCCAGCAGGGGGAGGCTGCGGGGGATGCGGGCTGGAAGGAGGAGCATAAATCCCTGAAGTGCTCACTTGGCTTCGTTTTCGCTGCACTGCCTCAAGTGCATTTGCTAATGACAAAGTCAAACAGGCGCGTGGCAACGACTTTCAGCGACTTCAGGCGCTGACAAATGCCGGCACAGTGGAGCAATCTGGGAGTTAACTTTGCTGGTTGCACTATGCGTACTTGCTGATTAATTCAAATAATGCGAGAGACTCAATTAAACGCTAAACGAAGTTTACTTTGTCCCCTATCGTTGAGCTTAATCAGCTCAATGCATAATTAAAAATAAATTCTCTTAATATTCAAATAAATCGCAGCTCAGTAGCGAAGATTTTATGAAAGTGTGGATAGGAATCCGTCTTAATTTAAGCTGTGTAATTGTTACGAATTCAAGTCTTAATTAATTAAATTAAATGTTTTTAAAATAAAATAAGGTACTTTATATTATTTATTGATTTATATATGTATTTAATTCTTTGATGTCCCCCAGTAGCGACGATTTTATTAAAGTGGTTAAAAATGAGACTTCATTTAAGTTATGTAATTATTACGAATTCAAGTCTTTTAATTAATTAAATTAAATGTGTTAATTAATTAATTAATTAAATTAAATGTTTTTAAAATAAAATAAGGTACTTTATATTATTAATTGATTTATATATGTATTCAATTCTTTGATGTCCCCCAGTAGCGAAGATTTTATAAAAGTGGGTAAAAATAAGACTTCATTTAAGCTATGTAATTATTACGAATTCAAGTCTTTTAATTAATTAAATTAAATGTTTTATAAATACAAAGGAAGGTAAATAGATACTTTTGACTTTAGTTTTATTTATTTATTATTAAACTAATACTTTTGAGGCAAGTATTCTGCAAGGCTATTCAGCAGGTGGGTTTAGTTTTTTTATATTATTTATTAAGTGTAGAACCAGTACAAACATAAACTGTACCTTAACAACACATGGATGGAAAGTGAAAGTGGACCAAACCTCATAACCTACTATGAGGATTATTATTCGAGGTATAAATGAAATTGCATCCAAACTCAGCGACACTGTGCAGCGACTGCGTTTAGTGTTGCAGGCTTTTGGGCGCGACAGACAATGCTCCTTTCGCGTTGTCGTCTATCGTCGGTGGTCCGCTGTCAGGTTGTCGTGAGCTTCTATTTGTCGGGGAGTGTGCGTGCAACTTACGCGTCCAGCGTCAAGTGGCAGACGAGGCAGGCCGCAAGCTGCAGGCGATGCCGTTGCCGACCGACAGACAGACAGTTGGTCCGGGCAGTTGGCAGTCATGCAAGTTTAGTGTGTGTCTGGTTGGCGGCAAGTGTTGAAAACATGTTAATTGCTAACAGTAACAACAACAGCAACAACAACAGCAGCAGCAGCAGCAATAACAATGGAGAGAAGCTAGGACACGAACAACAATAACAATACAAGCAGCAGCGGCTGTGGAAGGCGTCAGCTTGGCTGCTCCACTTGCAACAACGACAAAGACGACAAACATTTCCATGTGGCAAGCGGAAGTTGTGCGCCTGCCTCTGCTCCCTGCCTCGCCCCCCGTCACCACGCAGCTGTTCAAGTAGGTGCGCCATAAAAAAGAAGCAATTGGTGGAAAGAGGAGCCGCGAAAGCAGCAAGCGGAAGTATTTGTCATGATATTTATCGCATAAGCCGTTGCCACTGCCATTGCCGTCGTCGTCGTCGTCGCGTCGAGAAGGCGGCCCCAGCAAACGGAAAATTGTGAAAATTTAATTGAAAATGCTGCCTGGCGAGGACACGTGCCACGCACAGGCGTGCAGCAGGATGGGGAGTGGCAGCTGGGCGGCGCAGCAGCAGCTCATCAAATATTAAACCTCTGCTTTTTTCTGGATCCCATTTGAGCAGCTGTCGCCGAAGGGGAGCTTTAAACAAAATATAACCAATAGCACGCATAACAAATACAAGTGCAAAATAAAATAAAATTTATTTTTTGAAAATAGGTCATCGATTGCACAATTTTTATGCTTTTGGCCTCAAGTCTCCTGTGTGTTATTTGGATTATTCTGAAAAAGCCTATATCGTTTTTTATAATTTATTGAATGTGCACATTCGTAAAAAAACATTGTGTAATTGTGTGGACTTTCAATTTCCAGCAATTAAAAAAAATTATGTTATTTCCTTTGACAGATATTTGTACAACAATTACGAGTTCATTTTACGCAACTATTGAAAGCAATTAAATTGCAGAATTATTATTCTATTGTATTGGGTTGAAAACGAGTAGATCAATATTTACAATTTCAATATTTTGCTTTTTTATGAAATTATTTAAATGAAATGTTTGACAGTTAATTTATAATTATTTTACGTCAATTTGAGATTTATGTTATGATTTCAATGAGAATTTTAGCTTTGATTTCAAATACTACAAGAACGATTTCCTCATATTCTCTCGTTGCCCCTGCTGGCCACGCCCCTGTTTTATTTTATGATGGTCCTTTGTTAGGCCCTTGTTTACACACTTTCTGCCGTCTTTTGGAACCTTATCTTTTTGATTTTTTCTTCGTTTTTTTTATTATTATTTTTAATGCGGCATTGTAAATTTTTTATGGCCCGGCAAACGATGGTTGCATTCAATTTAAAAATCAGAGCAGCTGAAAGGTTGAAATGCCACATCAAATTATACATGTGCATATAAAACAGAAGCGAATGCAAGAAAATTACTAAAAAAAAATAAAAAGCAGTATTGTTAAAAAGCGCACGCGCTACAATCATTTAATTTCAGCATTAAAGCACATCAATTTTTAATTAAAAAAGAAAGGAACGGGTGGCAACAAAATGTCTATGAAGCTGGCAATAAAAAGCCTGCGGAATATCTCAAGCACATAATCCTTTCAAATGGAAAAAATAAAATACAGAATAAATGCCAGCGAGACTACATAAAAAAAATGACTGACGACGACCGCAAATTAATTTGTTTATTTAGGCGGCATTTTTGCAGCTGTGTGCTGAAACTTTTGCTGACAATTTAAAAAATTTTAAGTTTAAAATAAAATTAAAAGTATTATGGCAGCACAAACTGTGACGAGGCTCGGCACTCAGCGGCAGCTGAGGGGCTGAGGTCAGTAAGAGTAGCAAATTTACATGCGAAGTATGCGCGAGTTGTCAGCAGTTGGTGAATGCAAAGGGCGAATGGGCTGCAAAGAGCAAGCTCGAGTTGTAGATACTCTACAAAAGAAACTTTGCAATATAGTCTTGCTAATTATCGAGTGGATGAATTTAGAATATAATAAAAATAATTTCATATATAAAAGGCAAATATTTGATCAGCACTGTTTTCGAAAAGTATCTGTCATTTCATATAGTATTCAAGCATCCTCTGTGATGGTGAAAATAGAAAGAAACGTTGCAATTAAATATTGCAAAAAAAAAAAAAACGAAGATATACATATGTTAAAAATAAAAACAATTTAATATTATATATGTGTTTGATTCCTTTTTAACCACTGCTGAAAATGTAGATTATTTCAATTTATTATTCAAATAGTATCTTGTGCCTTTCTCTTAAAGTAGCCTCTGTGAGTCTGTGTGGCTTAAAATAAAATATTTTGTATCTGACTTCATATTTAACCATCACTGATTACTGCAGATTATTTCTTCCAAAAGTATCTTATGCGTTTTATTCATTTAGTACCATATTCAAAGTACCTTTTTGTGAGAGTATCGAAAAAAGATGCTGAAATTGCAAATGACAAGTTTTGCACTAAGCAGAAGCGTAAATAGAAGATGGCCAAGGGTTGCCGGAAGCGGGGAAGGGGCTGTGAGCTTGAGTGTGTGTGTGTGTGTGTGCGTGACTGTGCACAGTGTGTGTGTGAGGCAGAGGATGGGGAAGGGGAAGGGGATGGGGAGGGATGACAGTTACATTGACACACTTACTGCATGATGAAGCAAAATGAGTGACAAACTGACTGCAGCACGTTGTAAGCTGCTTATTAAGCGCCGCCGCCGCCGTCGCCGCTGACGTTGATGCTGTTGTTGCATGCGACGCTGCAGCCGTGGCAAAGACGTTTGACATGTTGCACAGCTGCATAACGCAACTCCGTGTGCCACATTTCCGCATGCGACAATTTCAAGCTGCGACCCACAAACCGAGACGCCCAAAAAAAATATAAATGAGCGCAAAAAAGCAAAAGCGCCAAACTTAAAGTAAATAAATGGGTTACTTTCACTCGAGGGGTTCCCTGTTGTTGGAGTCCTTGCAACCCTTACCCAAATCAATGTCACCCGCGGCTGCTTTCAGCAGCCAAAGTAAAATGGGGAACTTGATGCCCCACAGCCCCACTGTGCGAGCACGTGGCCCCAAGTTGATGAAGTTGCCGCGTTAACAGCCGTTAAACTTGCCACTCGCAAAAGGTTTAGACGCACCGTTGAGATTTCTTTGCTGCTCGCATCGAACAAAACTTTTTGCGTGCTCTCAATAAATTAACAAAATGACAGCAGCAACAACAACAACGAGCGAAGGGAAGAAACCAAAACACTTCAAGTGAAAATTTCCAACAGCATTGTATCGTTTTTAAATACTAATTTCAAGCTGAACTTGTATCTGGTAAAAGGGTCGAAATACTTAAAGTACTCTGCGCAAATTTAAATATTTCGAAATACGTAATCATTTAAGTAATAGGGAAAGCATAGATATTAAAAAATTCAAAGCTGCCAACACGCGTCAGTTTTGTTTATTGCCCTAGAATATTTTTAGTGTTAATGCCCTTGCAAATGTGCAATTCGTATAAACAGTTAATGATCCGAAAAGTGATTAAGTTATTTATTTTAGCCAATTACTAGACATATTTCACATCTGTTCAACAATGTATTTTACTTTGAGCTTCAGTTCATATTTGAGTTTAAGTACTAACACACAATGTGGACGTCAATTGGACTTTTGCTGTTGTGTGGATTATCAGTGATTTCCGTCGAATATGTCTCGAGAAATACCACCCGCTATACTTATGTAAAGTGCCACGAAATGTCTCCGTTATACGTAACCTTTAAGCAATGTCACCTCAAAGTGCTTGGTCGTGGTCTCATTTCGTTAACTATTCAGGCAGTTCTTTTAAAAGAACCCATATCAAATGGAAAAGTAAGTTTATCATACAAATTATATTTCTGTTAATACCAAGGTTACATATTATAGGTAAATATTGGTCTTTGGCGCAGGTATAATGGTTATCGGCCCTTTATGTTTAATACCACCTTCGATTTTTGTAAGATGGCATCAACATCCAAACAACAATTATCGTTTGAAAAAATATTTTTTGACGCCATAACTCCATATTCGAATATTAATCATTCTTGTCCCTACAAAGTTAGTAATTGAATTTATATATAGTATACCATTTGAAATTAAATTGTGTCGTTTCAGGACGAAATATATATACGAGATATAGTATTCAAGGAAGAGTTCCTTCAATTTGTACCATTACCATCTGGCGAATACCAAATTCGGCTATTTGGTTTTTCCGATAAAATTTTAAGAGCTGAAGTTTACGTAAATTTTGAACGGGTAGAAGACCTAACGACAAAAGGTTAATAAAACAATTAAAAGAATTCAAATTTTATTAGTTTTTCATTATCTGCCTGCCGTTCAAATCCAACAAAGTTAACTGAACCCTGTATATTTTTTGTATGTACATTTGTAGTTAGTTAAGTTATGGTTTACAGACCTAATAATCTGAAACAACTCTCAATCAACTCGTTTCATTTATAGATCATCTAATAAATATAATCAATAGCCGAATTTAAATGCCGCTCATGTGGTTATTACCATTAAAATGTTATTCACATTAAAACGTTTAAAAGTACGCAGTTAAACAAAATAATTATGAATGTTAAATACTAAATTATTTGCTAATTTGTATCCATTTTTATATTTGATGGGTGCATTGATAATCCATTCATTAGTTTGTAGAGTTTGCTGTGCAATGTGTCAAAATAATAAATCAAATTTAATTTTAATATGTTGGTAAACATACATATGTATATATTGGTACATAGTATTATACATTAATATGAATGCCTATGAACAGAAACTACAGTTACAGTAATAATATGTAATTAACAATGAATGCAATCCTAAACAAAATTCTATACATATGTATATCTGTTGTTCTGTTGTTCAGTTGTTGTTGTCAAGTCGGCAAGTGCAAATTGTTAACTCCTTTGCAGCTGTATTAGAAACTGCGACTTTTCATGCTGACATGGAAATGCCTGTACCATGTTGTCATTAATTTGGCAAACAACATCAGCTGCAGTTGCGAAGAAGAATGTTAGACTATTTGGAACAGAAAGTGTATTGCACAAGCGGATGCTCTGCAAAAATATTCAATAGATGTTTGATAGAAGAAGTATAATTTGCAACTGTTTTATTTTGTTGAATACAAAAATATACAAACCTACAACATAAAGTTACTTTTTTTTATTGCAAAATAAAGGCAGCTAAAATTAAATGTTTACTGATAACATTCTAAATATATTTTCTGTAAACGTATATTACATTTAATATTACATATATAATACTACGCTTAGCTAACGCAAGAATTGCAGGGTAGAATTTCACTGTCTGGCAGCAAATTCTTGATGTTGCTGCCGCTGTCCTTGTCTGTAGGTGTGTGTGTGTGTGTTGTCTGTAGCTGCTGTTGCGCTTTTAACGAGCGCCATTTTTAAACAGGCTGCCATGCTGACACGAGTTCCAAAAGCTGCTTGAAATATTGCACATACGCAGCGTTGCCAACAAGTCAGCGTCTCCATCTCCATCTCCATATTTCACATTCGCTGACTCGTTCATGTTGCTCTCGCTGTTGCTGTTGCTGTTGCTGTTGCTGTTACTTCGATCTGGGCAACATTTACTTTCAATCAAGCTGAAGCTGTTCTCAGCTCGGCACGAGTGCGAATCTCAATAGAGAAACAAAACGCTGAAGTGCAAATGAAATGAGATGCGATGCGATGCGATGCAATGGCATCGCAAGAGATGTGATGTGAAGTGAACTGAAGCTGCTGCTGCTGCCGCTTGTCAAACTGTTGTTTCACTTTATTGGGTGTTTGCAATTTTATTTACGCCTTTGAAATATGATTTGTGTTTTGCTTTATTCCCAAAGTGGCAAACAGCTAAACAAAGTAAACCGAACAGTCAGTGCAGTCATAGCTGCTTTGCGCATCGGGCGTGTTCCGGGTTTCAAAACCGTCGTAAAGACATCCACACAATCAAAAAGCAGAACTATTCTTTGTTGTTAAGCGATCAACTTAATTGAATGGATTTCACATTTAAGAGACGTGTCGATTAAGCATTGAGAACTGTTTAAGCCATGCTCATTTTGCGCTATATTGGCAAATAAATTTGAAGAGTTCTTCTATTTAAATGTTAATGGCTTTGACTAGATTTCACAATTAGGAAACGTGCCGATTTCGCGATTGAGAACTGCTCAAGCCATGCTTATTTTGCGCTACATTGGCAAATATTGCTGGCATCCTGCTGCCATGTTACATGCGCTGTTGTCGAGCTGCAAATTCGAGAGTGCATTTTGACATTTTCGTGCGCTTCGTTGAGTCCACAAAGTTAATGGAAAAGCACGCAGGCCAAACAACGATATGTATTCATATCAGATGTGCTCTGAGTTTGCCATGTGGGGGTCGGGAGCTAAGCATGGGATTCTCTTGGTGCATTGTGCTGCATGAGGCGGACACAATGGAATCATTCGCTTCTTTCCAACTTGGCCAATGCGTTGGCTTTGCTGCCAGCCTTTTGCTTCCTTTGCACTCTTTGTTGCTTTGCATTTCGTTTGCCACCTGCCGGGCATTGTTTGGGCTTTGTTTGAGCTTAAAGTATGCCTCGATTTAGGCCTACTTGCCTGAGTCTGGCTAATTGCCTGACTGCTGCCAATGATCTTATCGATTTTGCTTCTATTTTGCCTTTATTTTTTATTTTTGTGGGATTTCTGCATCTGCAGTTGGCAAATATTTATGATATTCCAGTTTTGATTCGACTTTTATTTCATATGCCTTAATGGCCAAGCACAAACACATTTCCACAATTTGCTTTGGCAATTGATGGAAAATTCGATTTGGCCTCGAAAGGAATTACCCCAAAAAAAAAAAAACAACAATGTTGTGTTGAGTACACAAAGAAAACTTGGCAAATAGCAGGAAAAATCTCATTTATTTTTGGCAGAGTTAGGCAGGTGCATTGATTTGTAAACAGATTGCTTTCCAGAGTTTACAGAAAAATCAATGTCGAAGAGAACTTTGTTGATTTTCATAAAAAATATTTACTTCAGCGTTATTTTGTGTTTGTTTAATAAAATAACAGACAAACTTACAATTAAATACCAAACAACTTTCTCACCAAATTACTAACTCCAAAATTTTACTATGCAAAAGAGTTGAAGGCGAATCTTACTGGTTTTAAATTCCCCGATTGGGTTGAAATAAATATTATATTCGGCTCTGTGAAAGCGAAAGCAATTTCCTGTCAGTTCGTAGACCCAAGAGCACACTTGACTAACTTTTTGAGGCCATTTCTCCCGCTGGATTTATTCTGGCACCTGCGGGGTAATAATCACACTTTGTAATTTCATTAACGCATTCATTCTCAGGAAGCGCCTGTCACAAGCAATTAAAGGCAGTAGAAGAAGAAGACTGAAGCACACCTGAAATCCGACTGCGAGTTTCGAGTCGAAGCTTCGTTGTGGGCCACGCCCCTTGGGCAAGGCGGGAGCCATTCACACTGTTTGTTGCACATTAATTTCGCCTTATGAAATCTTTTGCACATTAAATCGCCTGATGCGCAACCCTTTACACCGAACGCGCCCCCACGAGCCACGCCCCTCGATCTCCGTGCCCCTCGTCTGCGCTTCGGTCCGTCGCCCTACATTGGGGACCAAAAGTTACGCATTAAAAACCTTTTTTGTTATGCTTCAAAAGTCGTAAAACTGAGTTTTATGAATGCGATTAAGCGCGTGAACTGCACGAAAGCATATTTCACTTGGTCTTCATTTTTTCGCCCCCCTCCTCGGTTACTAGCTGCCTCTCGCTCTTAAAGCCGTCTCGACTATCTCTCCGTCCCTGTTGCGCGTCCTACTTTGCTGTTATTCCCGGAATTTGTCATTTTTAATGACTGCGAAAAGAATGCGCTCGTAATTACATGGCCAAAGTGGGAACAAAATATAAAAAAAGCGAAACTCTTTACTATGTGAAGGCTATTTCATTGTATTGTGTGTATCATAAATTATTTTTACCCATTTTATTCCACATAATGATGGCGGGGAAACGTGGTAATGCTGAATGACATTACTAATTGCGTCAACAAATTGTCTTAAGAATATGGCCATAATTTCAGTGACAAATTATCGAGTACAAATTTGTCTTTGGTAAAAATCATTTACAACCTGTTATTCTAGTTGGAAAATTCGCAAATCACAAGCAAAGTGCAGCTAAGCTGATCTGTTGTTTATAAACAAAGTCGATTTAATTAGCAGTGAAAATTGAAAGCCAAGTTGATCGCAATTAAAATTAATTGAAAATATTTCAGTTGTTTCAGCTTCAAGTGCTGGCAAATAAATTGCGATTATTAATTGCAGCAAGCAGATATAAATTATGAAAGCTGAGCTTTTTTTTTGGTACTGGTATATGATAATTTATTAAAGGGCTCAGTCTTAATTATTAATTTCATAAAAAGAACTGACATTAAGTAATTAAAACACTCGTCAGCGTTGTGCTTAATTACAAAGCTTAACTGAAGAGCATGTAAATGTCGTTCGCTGTGGAAAATTCTACCTTTTCATTTAGCTGTTTGGCTGCTTGAATCGCAGTTATAACTAAGTAGCATGCAACAGCCAACCAACCAGCCAGCAACTATGTGCCTTGCAGCATTCGGTGGCATGCTGAGCAAGGGGGAAGGGGAAGCGGGCGAACCCTCAGCGCAATTTGCTATTGTTCTCGCTGGCAGCCACTACTTAAATCCGTTTCCTCAGCTGCTTGTCTTTCATTGCAGCCAGCTTGTCGTCAGCGTCATCCTTGAAGGTGGCAATGTCTCTGCTCTGTTCTGCTTTGCTTTCCCTTCCGTCTGTCCGGATGTCCATTCACTTGGCTGGCTTCGCTTTCTTTCTATTTGGCGTAGCATTCGCACTTAAGTGATTTTGACACTTGTCCTACTTTCCATGCGTTGATTTTTGTGTCAGCACTACTCAAATACCGCCACGCCACGCCCCCCCGCCGCCTCTCTGCCCCCTCTGCTCTTGGTGGTAGGCTGCGTGCTCTGTGGCAGCTGAAGTTGTTCACCTTTCAATACGCTGCCAGCCACTACAGCAACTTTTCTATCTGGTTTTTTTTGCGGCAGGACTTGCAGCTACACGTAAAGTGGCAGCAACTTCAGTTCCTGGTGCTTTTCTCCTCTTCCCTTTTGATGCATTTCGCCTTTTTTTCCTTTCTCCTTGCATATTCCGATGCGTTCTTTTATTTGCGTTCGTTAGTTGTTGTTGTTGGTGCTGCCGCTGATCTACGGCTGTCATCATTCTGTTCATAAAACTCGACGTCATCAGCGTCTTTGGTTTGCCAGCGACAACAACAACAACAACAACAATGGCAACGCCAACAGAAGTGCACTTTTGTGGTTTTCCTTGTGATTTGTGTGTGTGTGTGTGTGTGTGTTTGCGGTTTGTCTCTGACAGGATTCAGTCAGTGCTCAGTCTTGTCCTGTTTTGTGTTTTTTTTTTTGCCTGCCCTTCAACTGCGCTTCGGTTCGCTTTCTGTTTGCCTTGGCCATATTGTTGTTATGCCTTTCTGAGCTTGGGCCCAGCCAAGGGCTTCGAGGGACTCGCTCAGAGTGTATAAACGCATTAGAAACGATTTGTGCGCTTCAAATGCAACTGGTTGCCACAGCAAGTCCAAAAATAATCGAAGCGAACGTCGCATTTTGTGGCAGCCCAAAAAGTATGCTACATTTTTTGTGGCGCAAAAGTCGTGTAAATTAAATCATTTCCGGCGAAGAGCAACTTTTTGTGAAGGGGGAGCCAGAAAAGTTGTGACAAGAAATTTGCAGCTTTTCATTTCTTTTGTGCGAGTGTATCTAAGAACAGACAGAGGCACGGGGCATGGGAGGAGGAAGGAGGGAGAAAGTCACTTTGGCATTAAAAACTAATTTTATTTCTAATTAATTTTGACGTCTCGTCGTTTGTGGTTAAATATTCTGGCACGCGAAGGGAGACGAGTTTCTTTATGGTGCGGGCTTCGAAGCGAAGTCATTAAAAAAGTTGCCAAAGACTGCACACACACACACGCACACACACATACATCGACAGATAAACTTTCTGCACGTGTGAGTGAGAGTGTGTGTGTGCGTGTGTGTGTGTGTGTATTTAGTTGTCAGCGTCAGTTACGTCGCACATTTTAAATGCCTCAAATGAAATTAACAAAGAAAAAGCCGTAAAATGTCACCGCAGCAGGTGTACATATGTAATATATATATATATAAGAGCACACGCACACCCTCACACACACACACACACACACACTGGCACACTGTTGTGTGTGGTTGATTGTGTGCAAGTTGTGGTGCTTTTGGCATGCCCAAAGCCTCACATTATCCAGCAATGGGCGCTCAAGTTGACGGCTTTTGCCAAAATTTAAAATGAAAGCGACGACGACGACGATTTTGGTTCTTGCTCTGCTTCTTCTTTTTAGTCAGCCACATAAAATTGTGTGAACATTCTGTGCAAACTTGGCAGCTGAAGAGAAGATGAAGATGAAGACGAGAAGTGGAAGTGGAAGTGATGAAAAACCACTACGAATTAAATATGTGTTTTAGTTTGTTTTCCAAAAAAGTTACGCTGGGCTGCTTGTCGTTTTTTGGCTTCTCAATTTGCTTGTTTTTTGGATTTTTGTGCAACCCACAAAACTTTTACAGCTAACAAAGTGGCTTTGTTTCAACGACTTTGGCTTGCAAGAAACCCCTTGAGTTATTTAAAGATGCGTTCCTCCCTTGAGTTATTTGAAGTGCGTTTCAGGACAGATTATGAACTCAAATATGCAATGATATGTTCACGTTTTTATCTACTATAATTGACTAAATTTTGTTTTGGCAATTGTAAATTATTCAAAATTCTTTAATTTAATTTGTTAAAAATTGTCGAACATCCATCATTGGTGCAGAGCGGTGTTCAATGTTTTTCCTGGCTTGTAGTCGAAATTCGATCGGATGTCAAGTATTTGTTTGATAACTTTTAATCTGTTCTGTTGCACTGCACATTACGCACAATCTGTTGCAGTGTACTTCCGGCCAGCACAGCGGCAACTATCAAAGAGACTCGGCGAAAAAAGAGAAGTGGCGTGGAAACATTAAATAAAGGCCTCATCGATTGCCGGCATAACTCAGTTTGTGGCACAATTAAGTATGCCACACCTACGCTTCCACCAGACAGACAGGAAGCGAAAAAGAGACGCGAACGGCAGAGAGAGAGAGAGAGAGAGAAACAACGCTTTAAAAACCACTGTTGACATTGCTTCATTTGCACTTTGTCCGTGGCACGCGGGCTCTCGGTTGCCACTTGCCACTTGCAACGTGCAGCGTGTAATTGTTTCATTTAACTGCTTTTAATTGAATATTTCACGCGCGTTTGTTTATGTCCAACGACAACCTCAATGAACAGCATCAACAGCCATCGCAATGATAAATTGTTTACGCGATTTAAGTAAATAAATGCATTTAAATGCCGACCATAACTGTCTGTTTGTCGCAGCTCGTCCGGCAATTGCCAATTGCCGATTGCTGGCTTGCCTCCTCTTGCTGCAAGCTGATGACCATGTTGCACACTCGCTGCGGGGATTATCAATGTAAACAGCCGCAGCGTGAAACGCCGTCTGTCAAGGTTCTTAAAGTCTCTCTGCGCTGTCTGTTGCCTTCAAGTTTGCTGCCACACAAATTGTGGCAGCCACATTGAAGCTGCCGCATTTGTTTATTAGTTTTGATAAAGCCATAAAATGACAGCAGGTCGCCCTCATGCGAGGCAAACAAACAAACTCTGACACTAAGCGCTTTAAGATTTGACCTCGCTTTGGGTTTTTCCTCTATACCCTGTAGATTAAATGATTACGCTAAGTGGGCATTATGATTTGAGGGTAATTTGGGCAACACTTACAGAAGAATCTGGAGAGCTTTCATCTCACTTATTGCACTGTAAAACTTCAATTACTTTGAAATGTAAATTATTGATCATTCCATTATTATATTTTTGTATCCATGTTTCTGATCTATTTTGAATCGATTGACATTCATTTGACATTTTTTTGTTTTTAATATGTTTTGTTTCGTTTTGCTCTTTCTACCAATTTATTTTTTCCCTGTAGAATAATTAATTATCAAATAAATTCTAAAGCACTTAGGCTATTTCGCATGCTTGGTGGGTTTCTTAGTTATTTCTTGTTGACTTATATTCATATTTTTACCTAGTCAGTTTTCTGATGTATTCCAAGACGTTCTAACAGATTTCCACAAGAATTTATTTTGCATTTGGTTTTCTATTCCATTTTTTTTTAACTTGTCTACACAATAATTAAGTATCAAATAATTCCTAATCTATTCAGTCTCTTAAATTGCACTTCTCTCTTCGCTTTTATAGGGTATTTGGTAATGCCAGCTTTATACTAATTTGTACCCCGACTTCTTTGTTGCCTTTTTTGCTGGCTGTGTTTGGTTTTAGTTTTTGTTGTGGTATCAAAAATGCCGCTGCCGCTAAACCTTTGAGCAAACGCAAATAAAATACACACGCACACACACAGAGGCAACTCTTGTTTGCCTATCCGTGTCAGCTGTGGGTGTGTGTGTGAGTGACTGTGTGTGTGTGGACATTTTGTTTACTCGGCTGCGGGGCGAGTGCGAGTGTATTTACATACATTTTTCTCTGTACGTACGAACAGAGAAATAAGCTGCAAATATATGCGAGTATTACGCATACGCCGCGTTGCACCAGCATCAAACAATTTGCATAGCAGCTGAAACAATTGAAAACGCGACGACCGCAAACTGATCGACGAGTTCCACATAAGAGCTATTCATTAAGAATCTCTCTGCTAAGAGATTGTTGCGATTTTAAATCTAGATTTTTCAAAAATTTCTTCATTATCTCGCTTGATTTTCGTAACGCTTTTGATCAGTTAAGTTCCCTAACACAACTACTTAAATCAACAAGAAATATTCTCATGGATCGCTTCTCTTCTTGCCATGTCATTTGATAAATTAACAAACTTTCGGTATAAGAGTTGGAGTTGGTTAAGCGACAACTCACGTCTTGACGTTGCTTTTAATTTTAAATCAAAACTTAACGTCTGCTTCGCATGCCGCAGTTGTGGAAGATTTTGCTGCTGCTCAATACTTGCTTCATTAGCTATTCAAAAGTTGGTGTGCTGGCACGAGTATATCAGGCGGGATTCATCAGCATCAAGGACTTGCCACAAACTGCAGCCATAATGTTTGTCTGCTGCATGCCGAGCGAGCTTTTTGGCTGCCTTGAATTTTTGGCCCCCTTCTCTTTGCCACCGCCACTGCCACTTTGTCTTGCTTTGTTGGTTTTCTCGGCTGCCGCAAAACTTATGCCGCCACTTTATGAAGATGAGGCATTGCAGCAGCGGCAGCAGCAGCAGCAGCAGCAGCGTTGCAACCTCGTCGTTGCTGTGGCGCATAAATTAATGAAAATTTATTTATGCCCCAAAAATATGGAGCAAACAACTGGGAAACGATGTGGCATCAAATGTTTTCCAGTGCATTAGGCACACAGACACGGCACGGCACATCACACAAATGTATTGTTGTCGTGTGCAGTGGCAGCAGCAACAACAACAACAACCACAACAACCAGAGCAATGGCAGCTCAATGAGCTAATGGCATGCAACAACAACTGCTGCCAGAGTTGTTTACTACAGAAGCATATTATACTATGTGTGTTAAGCTGGCAGCTACTTTTCGTAATGGCCTTCTTAGCAGTTGTGGGCGTCTTTGGCTATAATTCCAAAGTCATACATACACAAAAGTTTGTATACGGAAAGCATTTGTAACATGGAACTAGCAATTTACAAAAAAAAAGTATTACATGTTGCCAATATTTATTGCATTTTATTTTCGCAAATTATTTGTGGTATTTATTTTGCAAACTAAATTCAATTTGCTGCCGCTGTCACAGCCAGTTTCCCCTGAGCTGCATTTTATTTGATGGTTGTTGCAAGGCTAACGAGCAAGGTGAGTATTAGCTGCTGTCTTTTTTTTTTGGGGGGGGTGTTGCAGCCAAATGACTTTTCCTGCCACTTGGCAAATGGTCAACATTATACTGGCTGGCTTTTGTGCATTTTGTGTGTCTCTATTTCACTTCTCTCCTTTTTGTGTACTTTGGCCCTTTTTGTGTTGCATGCAGTTTCCGGTTCCGTTTGGCTTCCACTTGACTTCCGTTGCGCTTGTCACTTGTTTTGCATGTCGTCACGCGCTCGTCCTGCACTTTAACTGCACTTATCTTGGCTCCCCAGTCCAGCTCAGAACAGCTCGGACATTTTGTAGCTGCTTTGTCGAAAATGTCAACAAAATGCGAACTGAACTGAGCACAAGATACAACACATTAGCCGTATCTACACGTATTTAGAAAAGACGGGGCGACGGGGCAGTGGGAAGTGGGAAGCGTTGGCCTTTTTTATGTGCTCTTGCCACATCATCAATTACACATTTTACAACTTCTGACTAACTGTCTGGGGACGGCAGAGCGACGTGCTGGGCCACTGACAAAACAGACATAAATCAAACATTTCCCACGTTGCGAAACAATTTCCGGCTGCATGGCAACTCAAGACTGCCACCATGTGTAGCACGCTCCCTCGCTCCCTCTCTCTCTCTGTGTGTGTCTATCTTTTTGCTGAATTTTATTTATGGCATCCGCCAAAACACAGACAGACAGACGGACGGACGGACAGACTGAGCGGCAGACGCACAGACAGACAGACATATGATATATAGACAAAATGACTTCAGTTAGAAAATTTACAATTGCTTTTACTTGATACATAATTGTTGATGTTACTGTTGTTGTTGCTGTTGCTGGTTTTGGCGCTTTTGTATTGCATTTTGATTTGTGGTTTACAAGCTTTTGTCTGGCTCATAAATTTGGCTTATAGCATTTTGCATGACGTTGTATGGCTGGTTTAATGGCAACTGATAGCAGTCCAAAATGTTGCAACTCTCAATGAAAATCTCATTGTTGCTGCTGCTGCTGCTGCTCAACATTGCGTATACGCAACGTAATTTAATTCAGCTAAATTGATATTCAATTACAGTTTGTGCAGCTGGAATTGTTAAGAAATTGAATTTGTGTTGAATTTACTATGATAAATTTATGTTTTTGTTTCAAGCACGAGCGCGCAGCTCAACAATTGCTGCCATTTGTGGCAAGTTGAAGCCACAGAAAGTTGCTCAATTTGTCACACAGCTGCGAGGAAACTTCAACACAAAGTTCTCTCTCTGTGTGTGTGTGGCATAGTGTAGTGTAGAGAGCTCAAAGAATTCTTTAGTTTGGCCACCTTTCGCATTGCCAATTTGCGCTTTATATACGAGTCTCGTTCGGGCCATTTGCGACAAAGCAACGCAGTGGCAAAGGGCCGCAACCTGAACCCAATTCAATCAGCCCCAGGTCCAAGCGGAACTCACAGCTGCCTCCAACAGCAATGAAGTGGAGTTGCCTGTCAAGCAGCTACCCTGTAATAATTAGGCAGCTTCAACTTTGTCGTATATTCTTGATTGCTGAAGTAAATTTAATTTGCTCTTTTATTTTGGCAATTTTATTGCGACTTTGCTGCAGGGTATTCAAGTAATTTCGTTTGATTTGTTCATTATTTTCATTATTGGTCGAGTGTTCTTGTGTGTGTTCGTGTTGTTGGCTGACTGACGGACTGCTGAGGCATTTGTGGCATGCAGCATAATTTAATATGCCCTTCTCTACCCCCTTCCCATTCCAGTCAGCTGTCGTTTTTATGGGCTAACTCGGCGTTCACTTTATTGTCCCGCTTTATGTGTTTATTTGGCTTGAAAGGGTTTTTCTCCGGGATTCGCCACTTTGCCCTCACACCCAACGCACGTGGAGGCGGATTGCAATCCTGAGTGCTTAAATTATTTATTAGACATATTTTGCGACAGCTTACACACAGCCTTGAGATATGGGACTACGAGTGTTATTATGATTTTTGTTGTGCCAAAGCTGCTAACAAACGAGCACATGGCCAGCCATGGCGTCGGGTCAGCACATAAATTATGAGCACTTTATCTGACCCCTGACCCAAGGCATCTAATCAGCAGAGTGTGCCAAAGTGTTCTGCAAAACACTTTCCCCAGTCAAGTGGAGCGAAATGGTCGGGAAAATGCTGAATTTAATTATTCATTGACACAATTATTTGTGCATTTTTGCCAATTAAGTTGACAGCAAACAGAAGCCATTGATATGCAATCGATCAATATTTTATTCATTTATTACAAGCAACAATATCAAATTGCCATAAATTGCAGCGAGCGTCGGGTTGTTGGCATAATTGACAATCGAATTTGTCATAAATGGGACAAATCAAGTTTTATTCGAGTGTGTTTCTCGGTCTGCAGTTGATTTTAATCAAAAAGGGCCAGAGGGAGATGCAGAGTCAAGGAGATGTTGTTTATGAGTCGAAAACAAATTGTGGCAGTAAATTGCAACTTGATTTCATGAAATTTATTTGCTTTGTAAAAAGCAAACTCAATGCACACGGACAGCAAGGAGAGCAGAATATTCATTGTCTCAGTACGAGAAATTTAACATATCTCACACAGAGGGATGTACGAATGGAGTTGCACTGACTTAACTGGCAAATTGAGCAAATATTTATTTGCATTTTTGTGCTAGTCCGCCTGCCGTATTGCCTGAGACTGCCTCAAGGCTAGCTGGGGGCCCAGACAATCTGGATCTGAATCTGCCAGATACGAATGCGAATGTAGTTCGTGTATTTCGTTTGCACCTGCACTCGGGCACTTAATGTTTATTTTAATTGAATTGCTAGCTCAAGGCTCTCTGCCCAAGGACACTGGCAAGGTTATCTAGTCCAGTTTGAGGGCATCCAACTAGCTTATATAGCTGATATTTGTACTGCATAAATTAGCAGATGTTTTGGTCATTTCGTATGCAAATTGAATTTTATATGCGATGACAAATGGCATTTAAATCATAATTCAAAAACATTAACTATTTACTTAGTTCGACCACACGGCATTTACTCGTTGAATCATTAAAGTGCATGAAATATACAATCCAATTATGGGAAATTAAATGCGCAGCATTATGCTATTTATTTGACAATCAAATTCAAATGAAATTAAATAATCTAAAGTTGTTCAACAATATGTTTTGCTTATTTAATTTTAATTCAACAAAATTTAATAAAGTGACATCTAAAGACTCAATTAACTTTTAGTTCATCTCAAGTCTCTGTGAATTAATGGTAAAATGAGCAAACACATTAAACTGATGTTTATAGATTTATGGCGAATTCATCGCATAGATACGTTGCTACAGTTAAGTAAACGTAAAGCATTATAGAGCCAAGGCAATTTCCGCTCTGTGATGCTGGTCAGTCGGGCGAACTCTTCGGAGAGGCCTCAAAATGTCCATCAAAACGTCAGCAAGCATAACTGTGGCCGGCGCAGCCGAACTGATAAGATATGAAAAGCAATTTACGTAAACTGTCAACGACAAATTCGCTTTGGCAATGGCCAGTCAGGCATCCTGGCTGCCAGGAAGGACCTCGGTCGATGGAATTAAATTACAATACCCTTCAAATTGGGTACATGGAGTAAATAATCAGCCTGTCACATTCTCCCTTTATAATTATGACAACCAAAAGCCGCATGACAACCGACCGCACGACACCGCGTAAGCCCCGCTAATTAAAGCGTCTGACGACGTGGTCAAAGAAGATGCATTGGCCATAGATGCTGGAGGTGTAGGTGCTGTGGTTGACATTCCTCTTGTGATGGCAGTGGCAATAGGCGTTCACACAGACGATCTTGCGATCGCCGCGATGCATCATCAGCAGACTGTGCGCCCCCTGAGAGAACACCTGGAAGTTGTCGCTGTCGTTGATGAGGATCTTGTTCTTGTTCCAATCGAAGTAGCTCAGGTGATGACTCTCCGGCATCAGCTTGGCCTTGCCCTCGAAAATGGCTGGCCAGTTCACATAGTGCTGCGAGCTCTTGAAGCGCGACTCTCTGAAACTCTGCTCCAAGTCAATGAATCCCGACACTTCCAGGCCCCTCTTCGAGCGCATCACCAGAAAGATAATGGTCTGAAAGGGACGCGGATGAGTGAGGAATTCAATTGATATCCAAATACTTGCCGCCAACTGCTTGTTGAGCAGCGAATACTCCCGCTTGGCGAACTGCTCCAGCACATGGTCACTGCCATCGTAGCCCTCGCCGAAGAGCGTGCTCTCACTGACGAACCTGGGATGCAGCAAGTTCTTCAGCTTCGTGCGCTGCTCCGTGAACTCGCTGCGACTCAGCAGGCGTCCCATGCAGCTCTTGGCACAAGCATTCCGTATGAAGAGCCTGCTGACACTCAAGTTGCGTAGATAGCGCACATCGTTGATGGTGATGAAGTGGTCCAAGTACGCCTCATACGTCGGATAATCCAGCAGGCTCATGATTAACAGCTAAACAAAACAGAAACAAGGAAAAATAGAAAATCAATTCACGTGTTTGTGTGTGAGAGTAATCTGAAAACTTAAAACTCCAAACTGCCAACTGACAACAAAATCATTGCACAAAGGCTCCAATGTCGTGAGCCTTTATGGCATTTCTGCTTCGAGCCGCAAAAAATAATAATTAAATACTATTACACACACATACTCATAAACACACACTCACACACATGCAACGCTTTGTTCGTGCAGCAAATTTAATAAATGCAAAAACTTTGCAATGCCCTCTCCGAAAGTTGTGCATATTTTCAATTACAGTTTTCTATGTGCGGCACGAAACAACGACAACTGATGTAAGCACACACACACACACACACACACTCACACACACTGACTCCCACACATGCACACTTTTGGCGCATATGAAACTAATTACTTCATCAACATTTTAAAAGAGTGCTCCCTGTGAAAATTCATTTTCAGCCTGCAAGTATGCAACGATTTTTTATCAAATCATTTTCAACCATTTTGCACAGATTCCGCACACTTCCGGCACAAAAAGAGCGTATAAACTGTTTATTCAAGTGCTAATATTGAACTGATAAACGCGTTCTCGATTAATTAAATTATATTTATTTAGCTTCAATTTAAATTAATTCCACAGTGTTATACTACATGGAACCACAAATGATTCACAAAGTGACATTACTTTGGGCTCAATTATTAGGTAATCAAAATTAGCATATTTATTAATTGATGCATTGACCAAATTTATTTGCTGACATTTAAAATTCTTTAAATATCAAAATAAACAGAAATGCAAGAATTTCTATTCATATATAATGTTATTTTCTATTAATTCTATAGTTGGTAGATTGTTTCACACTATGGTTTGTAGTTATAACTACTTGACAATTTTGATCAATATGTAAAATGTAAAATGTGTAATTAAGTTCACAGTAAGAATATGTATCTATGATCCTAACTGCTGAAGCTTTCTTGCTATTTTTCTAAACATATTCATCGCACAGTTATGCTAATATTTCAATGCCTACCTCAAATTAGAATTTCACTAGCTTACAGGGTAATTTGTAGTGCAGTTCTATTATGATTGTCGCACTCGTTTTCAATTGCAGAACAATACAAAAATGCTGCCTCGCTTTTTCAATTGTAAGTGTGTTTGTATGAGTGTGTGTAGGTGTGATTGTGCGAAAGTGTGCGTGTACTTTTGCGCCATTTAAACACGATTCCCCACTGTTTGCTGTTGTTGCCGTCGCTGCTGCAATTAACATGCTGTTGCTGCTGCTGCTGCTGTTGTTGTTGCTTCCACTGCCCGAACACTTAAAGCTGACTCTGTAGCTGTTCCAGAGTCGAGCATGTTGCTCCTGCTGGCTCTTCCTGCTCCGGCAGTTGCTCTGTTCTGCGTGCTTTGTCACCATCTTGCAGTTAGCCGCCGCCTTGAGCGCGTAAATTGCTACTTCGCGGCGCTCGCAACCCACCCCGCGGACATTCCCCCTGACGGCGCCCTGACATTGTGCGCTGCAGTTTTCACTTTACTTCAGTTTACTGCGACTTCCCCTCGTTGAGGAGATGCCATTGTTTGACTTGGTCATTAGTAAATGTACTTTGTCGCAGCGTAAAAAGGAGTTAAGTGTGCACTCTAAGGATTTATGCGACTCTCTGCGTGTGTGCAACAGTATGTGTGTGTGTGTGTGCGCTGAGATCCTAGAACGGTTGAGCAGTCAGTGCTCAGCAGTCGCCTTTGCACTGCGTTAAGTGCGCATTTGTGATGAATGGACCAAATGCTGCTGTTTAGCAATTGAAAGAGTTTCAGTTTGAGTTTGAGTTGCAGTTGGAGTTGTGGACTCAAGTTGAGGTTTGCTGCTGGTCACTGTTTCAATTATTCTCATTGGTTTATGGCCATCATAAGCTTTATGAATACACTCAGCCAGCCAGATGGTTTCAAATCTCTTAATAAATTCACTGTGGCAACCTAAGAAGGAAAGAGTTGGGAATGCGAAAGTAAGTTTATGATTTAATTTCACCGAAATGTTTAATGTTTACTTTTCAAATGAGGGTTGAGCTGGGATTGCAACTTGCAACTCTAATATAACAAATGGAAAACTAGTGTGTGACTTAGTTTTCCTTAGAATAGCAGCTCTAAGGACCAACTCTTATGTCACAAGTAATTTATATCGGTTTTCTACCCTCCTCTTTCTTTGCTCTTGCCTGCATTTTAGCCGACACAAATTATGAACTGGCCGTAAATTGCATTCCCCGTCTGTTGGCTGCATTGTGGCCGTTCATTGAAATCAAAGTCACATAAATTGTACAAATAATTCAGCACATTGTCTGTTCTGTTCTGTCCTGTCCTGTCCAGTCCTGTTCGGGCAGTAAATATAGATGGAGCGAAGAAAACAAAAGCGCAAGAAGGAGCCAAAGCCAAAAGAATCATCACTTGGAGCTGACCGCAATGGCAATGGCAATGGCTGAAGAGGAGGGTTGGAGTTGTAGTCCGCAATCGATCAAAAGGAATTATGTCTCAACACAATTGTAAATAAATCTTTGCGGCCATGTGGACATTATGTGCATGCTGAGGCCAAAAGGCTTGGCCATATCGCTGTTCTAACCACAGGCACCGCAGAGTGAGCCAGCTAGAAAGAGCGAGAGAGAAAGAGTAAAGGAGTTGGGTAGCTAGAAATGTGGATAAATCCTGCATATCACATATATGAAGATTGAGTGGTAATGTGTGCAAATCTAAACCTCTCTGCTGAGGCTATCGCTGCTCCTGCTGCTCCTGCTGCTTCTACCATGTCCTTGTGCTGGCCGTTGACATGTTGGTAAATTGGTCCTTAGCCGATTGCATCGATTGCTGCCACACATCCAGCGCTGTCTTCCCTTTCTTTGCCCTTCCCCATTTATCTGTGACGGTGCACATTTGGTTTTGGGCCCGGGCGCTGTTCAACATTTTGCAAACTGGGAATTAAGTCTAAATGCCGGAAATTAATCTGCCCAGAGACACAAATACAATATTATTGAATGGTGATTTTACAAGTGTCGTTGTCATTAGGAAATTGCCTCGCAGTCTGTCCTGCAGGCTAATGGCCTGCGGTTCTGTCTGCCAGTTCAAGGCGAACCCGAATTTATAATGCGCATCGATAATGATTTGTTATTTAAAGCTCAAACAAATATCCGGCAATTTTAATGGCCAACAAAACGAGAACGACACAGAGAAAAAGTACAATTTCCAAATGAAATAAAACACGCGCCAAAGACTTTCGAGAGAGGCTGTGTTTATTTATCATGCGGCACGAGGAACCACAAGAAACTTATCGGCACATAATCACAAGTCTGAGACCCAGTCTCAGCCTCAGACTGGGGATGAGACCGAGACTGGGACTAAGGCTGAAAAAACATTGGAGCATTTTGTGTTCTTTTCAACATTAATTTGTTTCTTCTGCAAATGCCAAGGGCTTTGTGCAATCAGCGTGAACATGAGCTGCTCTGCCACGCCACGCCACACCAGCGACGAGATGTCTTGGCAGCCCAAGCCGAAACCTTTTGATGCTGTCGAGGGAAATTCGGAAATTCGATAGCAGGAAATGAGATGGCCGACAACGTATCGTATGAGATGGCGTATGTGCAACGCGTGGCATCGAGGCGAAGCAGCTGCTGATAAGCGACTCTTGGCACTCGCATTCACATGTAATCAATTTTGAAAACGTTATGCAAAGCCTGCGCTGGGGGCTTTGCTTACATCGATACTCTGAAATTAATCTCGTCAATAATGGAGAATTGTGTGCAAAACAAATGGGAATTTGTTGTTTTGTTTTTAATTAAATTTGCATCAATACTTTTGTCAATTTTAGTGTTGCAACATTGAAATTGATGCTCGAATTTCGAACAAACGACTCCAAATATTTTTTGGCAATTTCAAATTGAATTGCTGAAATCTGATTCCTTTTTATTAAACAATTTCATATTGAATTTGCAAGTGGGTTGCAAAGTTATGAATAAATTGATTTATTTTTTGCATTCTGCTTTGGTTGGTTGCTCTTTGATCTAATGCTTCATTTAATTGCGATTTATTTATTGAATTGAAACTTTATTTTTGCATTTACAAATGTAATATGTTTAATATTTTCAAGCCTTCGTCCAATTCGACATAGTTTAAAACCCATGTCGAAAATTGTCAATTTTGGGAATGCTCCATTACGATATGCTCGGTTAGCCAAGAGTACTCTGCTTAAAGTACATCGAGGAGACAGAAGAGCAAGCAGGAGGAGGAGGAGGAGGGAAAGTCTTAGTTGGCAGCTGCTGGCTGTCGATTCTATTGTTTGGCAACGGCTGCCTGTTGTTGCCTCGTGACGTTGGCCATTAAAATGGCCTTGCCTTATGTCGGCCATATTAATTTTTGTGCCATATCGGAGAGGGGAAGCCAAGCCAAGCGGAGGAGGTGGCGAAGGGGAGGCAGGGTCAGGTCGGTTGCTGGCATGTTATGAGCTGCACATTAAACCCCCTTCGGATGCTGTAACGTGACACGTGAGCATCGCTTACGTGGTTATGGTTATCGCTTTTACGTAATTTGCTCGTTTATAGCACGCATCATTGTTGTAGGCATGGTTGTTGTTGCCTCTGCTGCTGCTGCTGCCGCTGCTGCGGCTGTTGCATGCTCAATTAGCACATGCGGCATCGTGAAAAGCTGCTTAAGGCTTAATAGAAAATGATGCGCAGAGGCTTTTGATTGCTAATTTGTTTTAATGCCAATTTAGTTTAATGCAATTGGGAGCAGGTTCTTGATGCTCATTATCAGAAATTCAACTGAATTCCAGCTTAAAGCCCTAAATCATTCTCTGTTCAAGTAATTTGGCTGTTGCTGCAATTTAATGAAGCTTATCCAAGAATACTTGGCATAAATCGCAAATAGATTCACTATTAATTCTCAACAAATTGTAGACTAGTTTGTGAACGCAACAAAATAAATATTTCAAATGAATTCCTGTTCAAAATTATTGTTAGTAGCTCGTAAATTAATTAAAACAATTCCAGCATAGAAAATAAGTTCAAATTGAATAGATGACTCGTAAATACTCTATGCAAAGTTTCAATTGTGCTCCAGAAAGATAACAATATTTATTTGAAAACTGATTTTATTGGTGAAACTTTTCGTGTCTCCATTTGATTAGAAATTGCGAACGACAAACAGGCGACCAGAAAGAGCAAAGCGAAAAGCAGTTAGCCGCTTAAACTAGCCACAAAAGTTTTGGCAAGCAGTTTGGCTTATAATTATTTACAAATGGCCAACGGAGTCAAACGAAACGAAGAGAGAGCCAGGAGCAGGCAAATCCTTGCAGCCAACCGCACAATTCTGTTATTTCTGTGGTGTGCAAAATTTATCTAGCTTGCTGCAAAAGCCGCAGCAGGAACCGGGCCCCAAAGCAGCAAAAGAAAGGAGCATTTTTCGTTTGCTGTCAGTGCTCATTTGGTTTGGTTTTCCACTGGACAGCCGAGTGCTGCAGCTAGGGACACATGAGAGAAGCTGCAGATAGACTAGGATTGGGAGTACTCAAGAGAGCTGAGGAGCAGAGGGAAACTCATCCGTTTGCCAGTTTATTTTGGGGCATTTGCGGACTATCAAAACAAAAGTGAATAAGTTGTTGCCTGTGCAATTTATGTTGTGTTTACTTAAAACTGCAGGACACAGCCACCAGAGGCAGCGACATAGGACACTGGGCCATGGAGCAGAGTTATCCTTCGGCTGCTTCTTCTTGTTGTTGGTGCTGAGACAACACATACGGATGTAAAGTGGGATTTGGGGTTAGTTGTGATGTCGGTTTGCGGGCCAAAAAGAGCACAAGGGCTGAACATATTTGCTTTTAAACTACATTACATCACTCTCTCTCTCTCTCTCTCTCTCTCTCTCTCTTTGCTCCTCTTCCATTATCCTTGCCGCTTTCTTTGGCGTCACTTAATTTGCTTTACTCAAGCCGATGCTGAGCCGGGTTCAAGTTTTGCCGGCGCCGTCAAATGTCATTTTAATCATATTTCTTGATACACCCAACTTTGCCTTTGTGGCCTAATAATGCCCCAAAGCGTTTTACCAAAATTGAAAACTCGTGCAAATAATTTGCATAATGTGCGATGCCACACACACACACACACACACGCTCACTGGCACACATACACTTAGAATAAGCCGCACTCAGACAGCGAGCAAAGTCTTTGTACTTGACAACAAGACGACGGCAAAATAAAGGAAAAAATAAAACAGAGAACTGGGCTGTCAACACGCTCACAGCTTTCGCTCGCCAACTCAGCTTAGCCCATATTTATATTTTGTATTATTTATGCATATATAATACGTTTCTAACGATACACCATGGGCATCGTGCGCCAACATTTTAATATTCTACTCAAGAAACACTGTGCATGGTAATAAAAACACTATCATTACCAGTTTAACTTTTATTTTTCGAAATACTAAATTCTTTAAAAATTTGTTCATTTTTAATGATCTTGTAGATTGAGATATTAATTTGTGTACCTTAATAATATTAGTATTATTCCTTTATTTAATAATGTTAGTAATATTACGTCGCTCAGAATCACACGGTCACAGCCTCCACAGCTGCAATCAGAAATTGAACTTTTCAGCTTGGACAGCGAGGCTGCAATATCTGTAAGTTAAGTGATGGGCAGGGTTGAACTGCAGATCATTACTTGTGGTCACGTTGATGCTAAAGCATCGATTTACAGCAAATGCATATTTTTATGCCAAGGTCAAGACGACTTTCCCTGTGAAGGTTATTTGACATACTTCCTGGAATGCAATCATTTGTTCTATACAAAGCTATTAGTTTGACATAGGGCCTGAGTCCTAAGTTAAAAATACAAGGAAATAATAATTACCAATACTCAAAAATTCTTTATATTATTTTACTAGAAAATTAAGAATATTCCCAGTTTAACGAAAAAAATAAATTATCTATCAAAATAAATATATAGATAAACTATTGTTTTTGAATTACTACATTATAGTAACATTTAATTTATACTATACTTGATTCTGGTTAACTTTAATTTCATCATAAAGTTTATTATTATTTTTGTTTACAATTTTGATTGACAGTTACGTCAGTTGGTGCCATTGTCCATTGCCATTGCCTCGCATTAAATATGCAAGCGACGGCATATTTCACTGGGAAAACGAAATTAGCCTTAAATTGTTCCCCGCCAGCGACATGGTTATTAAGTGCTCCACATGCACTTTACACACACACACACACACACACACATGCACGCACACACACACATACAGACAGTGTCATATACTTACGCTTATAGATATGGATACTTTATTTATGGCAACGGGTCGTATTAATGAACATGTCCCCGGCAGGCAGTTTGTGCAAGTCCTTGACGGTGTTGTTGTGTTGTTGCCTCTCTCTCTCGTCATTGTTGTTGTTGCTGCTGCCGTTGTCATTAACCTCAATTTATTTATATGTGGGGTAAAGGCTGCTTGCATCTCACTCGCTCGCTGCGACTTTGCGCTCTTGACTCTTTGGCATCGGCAAGCTGCAATAATTGCTGCCAAATTGCAGGCAACCTCCGGACTTCTGCCTCCAGTCGTCCAACGTCTTCTGCATCCGGTGTCCTGTCTTCTGTCCTCTGTCCACTGTCTTCTGCCTGCTGGCTTGGGCAAATGGCCAAGCAGCCTTAAATGGCCTCGAGTTGATGTTGGTCAAGCGGAGGCGAAGGCGAAACGCAGGCGGGCAGCAAACTTAATTGAAGTGTAAGCCGTTGAAGTTGAAAACTACGACCAGCTTTCCACACTCCTCCCCTTCTGATTTCCTGATTTCCCGCTGCAGCGAAGCCATTGCCAAGTCACGTCAACGTCACTAGCAAAAAACTAAAGTTGATAACTGGAAGGAAGAGCGAGGGAGGGCGGTGGAATAGAGATCGAGGGAGTCTGCTTCTTAATGGATTAATTTACTTTGTCGCCGCTGCCAAAGCACTTGAAGCTGAAGCCCGTGAGGCAGCGGACCGTGTAAAAGGTTTTTGCGGCATGCCACGCCCAGCGTTCACGCTTGCTTTACGGCGCCCATTAGACAGCGAGCGGAGGGGGGGCGGGGATGGGATGGGGAGCTGTGGCGTTGGGTAAATGGTGCATGCCGCATCGAACCTAATTGAAATGCTGATGAAAAGAAAATTGTTGTTTCGAAAACAATAATGAAAAGTGAAATAACAATAAAACGATTGCCAGAGACACACACAATTCACACACCACACACACACATACACACACACACACACGCACACGCTTTCAGCCATGTGCTGGTAAAAAGAGGAGCGAAACTGAAACGGAAACTGGAACTAAACAAAACAAAGCCAAACAACAGCAAAGCGGAAACAATGTTGCCCGTGTTTCTGATACCCTGCATCGACGGCTGCATCAGAAAGGGGTAGGTGACTTTTTGTTAAAGGAAAAGCCAGAGAATAGACAATTCAATATATGAATAATCTGAAGTAAAGTCTGATATGTAAAATCTTTTTGTTCAACGAAAAGACAGAGAAGAGACAATTTCACATACTTGTATGTATGAACAATCTGAAGTAAAGTCTGACATGTGCCAAGCAGATAGTTTATTCAAATTAAATAATACATTAGATATTTATAAATGTCTTGAGTTGAATAAAGTTGAAGTAAATATTTGTGCTGGCTTCAACTTTAATCTAGGCTGTTTTAATTGACAATATTGATTATCGATTTGGCTCTAATTACTCGTTGACAGTTTCCTTGAATTGTCCTGGAATATCATCGAGTTTTGTGCGGTAACTTGAAGCCGAGCATTGTCACCTGAGCAGCAACGCTTATGTTTTGCCAGCGTGTGTGCTCACAGCTATTGCTGATGTTGTTGTTTGTGCTAGCACGAGCACGAGCTTCAGCTAACTAACCGAGGCAGACACCCTCAGCCTCAGCCTCCTCCTCGTCCTCATCGTTGTCCTGCTGCTGCGGCTGAGTAGCAGCAAAAAGTGGCCCCCGGTTTGGTCCCGTTGCCATATGTTGGTCAAAAATAAATTGAAGTGGTTTCCCCCAGTCGACCTACATAAACATATTTTAGCCACTCAGCCAGCCAGTTGTGTATCTCGCAGTGTCTGTGTGGGACTTGTTCCGTCTGTCTATGTGTGTGTTGGAAACATTTAGCAAGCGGCGCCTTAACGTATGCAACATTATTTCAAACACTGAAATAAAAAGCCCAACACTATGGCCACAAAGAGAAAGCGAACGAGAGGCGAAGGGGAATGAGGATGGGGGATTGGGGAATGGAACTGTGGCGATGCCGTTTTAGCATTAAATTAGGTGGTTGTCTGGCAATGTGATGGCGCCTGCTGCTGCTGCCCGGCCAGGTACGCCAGGTGGGAGAGCTTAGCCGTCGTCGACATCGTCGTCGTCGTTACATGTTGCCCGCATGTAAAGTAGTTTTGAGGCGACCCTCTCGGCGTCTCCTTGGGCCACCGCTTGTTGTGAGTGCATCATTAATTTTAATTTGTATGGCCCAGGTCCGCCAACAACATGGCCATCAAGCAGGCCAACTGCCTGCCGTGCAGCGCAAGGACACCCAGGACACTCGGCCAATTCGAAAGCATTGCCGCCGCAACCGCAATCCGACAAACGTCACTTGCAACGCTGTTTAGTTTCACTTAAAGTGCCTCGTTCTTGTCTCCCTGACACGCCTCTCACTCACACGCTCTCTCTCTCTCTCTCTCACTCTCTCTGTTGTCCTTTTTGCTGCTGCTTCGTTTGCAATGCGTTTTGCGGTTTGCAAAATTATGAATTGTGATGAAAATATGTTGCCCAAGTTTTTGGCCAGTAAATTATTATTATTTTTCTGCTTTTCTCTTATTGTTCCTCTTTTTTTTGCTTTCGAGTTTTCACTAGTTGTGAAACACATTTTTGTGCAATATTTATTGCACTCTACTTGCCCGCAGGCCGCAAGCTGAAAAACACAAATATTTGGCTAATATTTCTCTATGCAATACATATTTTGATTGCTTTTTAACAGCAGATTATTTATGATGATCGGCAGAAAGATGCCCTGTAGGAGACGGCAACAAAAAATAAGGCACACGCTAAACTTTTATTTATTTTAAATTTGTTTTTATTATTAAACTTAATTTAAAAGACACAAATCAAAAGCAACACTTATATGTAAATTTTTATTATATTTTTTGTACTTGCTTATAAATGTGTTACACACCTTATTTGTGCTTTGTGTCTAGGGTATATTTAATGAATATTTTGTGAGAGTGCTTTAATTAAACTATACGCAATTATGCAATGAGTCGAGCTGAATGGAGTGCTGCCACACATAGATGGAGCTATCAAGGTCCTCATAAGTATCTCCATTATTTATGAATATAATCACAGCTATTTTAATTAGGCAAATGCCAAACTGAATACTCATATACTCGTTCTCACGCCATTTGCTTGCTGAAATCCGCAATTAAAATAATGCCCACCCCCACTCGTAAAAATTAGTGGTAGCACCTTGTTATCGTCGCAGTTTCGAAGCCAGCAGTTAGCCTAGTTCCACTGCCAAATATTTAACAGCAATTTCGCACATTTTGCCCCACTAATTAGCGGACTTCCCCCTGCGCCTCTCCTGTGGCCCCAGTCAACCGTATCCACTTGACGTTGCTAATTTTCATGAAGTTTTTTCCCCTCTCCCACTTTATTTCTTCTTTTTTTTTGGATGAGGTATCATTGAAGCGGGGTTAGGGAAATGCAAACTACTTAACTACCTTGTATTCAAGCCTATCCTTGGCAGCATAAAATCCGCAACTAATCACCGCATAAACACAGCCGAAAAACTTTTGCTAATGTTAACTGCCTGGCGCATCACCGACAGCTGCATAAAAAGGATACATTCAGAGCCGCTCTCATGTTGTGCCCAGCCAATTAGTGTATTCTCCTGCCCATTCACATAAAGTACGCACTTCTCGCATACCCTATACTGACAGCTTAGTGCCAATGGAGTCTAGAAACATATGCGAATAGCAGACTGCTCTAAGCGAGTTGGCCTGATGCATTTGAAATTATTAAATAGACAGTCAAGTCTAATATTGTTATTTGAAAAGATAATCAAAAATAGAACAATCAAATTTGTATTAAATGTGAACTAGCATTCAAGTCCAGAAATTATAATAATGTATAAGACATATCATAGCGACATCATTTGATTCAAGTCTAAAATATTTATTTATTTATCTTACAACTGCTGCAGAAATTTAAGGCAAATGTATAACAATTTTAAATTATTTTCCATAGGTCTAAAACTAGATTCCAAATAATTGTATTTATAAATATATTTGAATTAATTTAGAGTTAAAATAAATGTCTGTTAACGCATTTTTGTATTATCAAAATAATGTCTAGCATCCCCACTTATAAGCCTCAGCTTGTAGCGTCAGGAATGCTTATTGATAAATAAATGAAAATTGTATCTAAAATAAACATTTATTCTACAGAGTATTTATCAAGCTGTGGCCTTTGGCAGATGCTCAGTCGGCGCACAGCATGAGCGAGCAGCTCTGTGGGAAGGAAGAGCAACTGGATGAGGGGACTTGAACATGAACTGCGCGGATATAAACTTGCAATCAGCGGTTATGTAGAGCGCGGCACACACACACACGCAAGTACACACACACACTCGTGCAGATATTCAACACAGCAACATAATTACACTTGTCAGTTCATTGTGCCACAATGAGCAGGGCAAGCCGAGAGGGAGAGGGAGACAGGGAGGAGGGAGGAGGGGCGCACGCATTGCTGGCATTCATGGGCAGGTCAGTGTCCGAGAATGGATTTCCAGCAAGGCGACGCACACTCAAACTCAAACGCATGTTGCACGTGCCGCACGGCCAGCAGCGAGACGACACGATGTTGATGATGATGACGATGATGATGATGATGATGATGATGGCGTTGCAGCATGATGGTCATTTGCTGTGGCTAATTGCGTTAAAACCGCATGGCCAGGCATTGAAACGTGACACATTTTTGCGTCATTTTCGGTTCACGACAACAACAACAACAATAGCTCGAAATGAAAACAACAATAAATAGTCGAAATATGCATAAAAAAACACGCAGCCACAAATGGTTGCCTCAATATTATGAATACGATATGCCAACAAAGTCAGACAGACGCAATCGCTAAACGCTTTTGACCACCTTTGATGCCCCCTTCCACCCTTTCACTTCGCTT
Source organism: Drosophila formosana (assembly GCA_035045625.1). Classification (NCBI taxonomy): domain Eukaryota; kingdom Metazoa; phylum Arthropoda; class Insecta; order Diptera; family Drosophilidae; genus Drosophila; species Drosophila formosana. The sequence goes on from JAWNOW010000030.1 coordinate 2,418,714, forward strand.
TCTCTCGTTTGCTTTCTTCCACTGCCAGCTAAACGTCGGCTTCAATCAGCTTTTCGCTCAGTTGTCGACGTCGCTCATCCGCCCCGTGTTCGCATTGCAACAATTGCGACCGGCAATAAATTTATCAATTTTTTTGTTTCTCCTCTTTTTTTTTTTATTTATTACCCACGTTTTTCTTTTATGCGCTCTACGCGACTTTCGCCAATAACAAAATGCAAAAGCCAAACGAAAAGTAAAAAAGTTTTATGGCAAATGCAAAGTTGAAATGCTCTGCTCGGCAGTTGAAACAAATTATTAGTAAATATTAATGACTTTTATTAAATTTGCAATGTTTCATGCGAAATACAATTGAACAAACGGTAGACATACTTTCATGAAAATAATATTTCCTTTACTTAATTTTCCTGGCTCGCCTAATAGCAAGCTTTAAATTTATATTGGGAATTGAATGGTGTGTGAAAGCGCTTAGATTTCGGACTTTATCAGGAACTATTTCGTATTTCGTTGCAAACGGCTCAACAATTCCGCAATTCTTTATGCCATTGGGGCACTGCTCAGACAATGGATAATAAAAACAACAACAAGCCACATTTTTGGGTTCGATGTGCTGCATGTTGATAGACACAAAACTTTATTCACTGCCAATGTGCCGCCTGTGAGGCATGCCATGACTCAAATACCCTGCTTTCAAATAGCAATAGTGAAGTGTATGCACCCTCTTTTAAAATATTAATAAAAAAAACATCCGCTAAATCTTTATTATAATCCATTTCCCCGCTTGCATTTGACAATATATAGTACAAATTATGTATAACAATTCTAATTAAATTGCAAATATTAAATATTAAGTCATGCATTTATTATTAAAATTAGCAGACTTGCAAAAGGTATTTCAAATGAATCAAATTAATATTTAATTGGGTATCTGGTAGTTGATCTCACCCGCAGCCTGAAGAAGCCAAGTCGATTTTTCGTACACGCGTGTGTTAGCATGTTAGGCACACATATTCACACACTAACACACTCACACTCACACACTCACACACACACACTAGCAGCAGGAACAGTTTGTGCCATAAATAAAATTTAAGCTACACGATGACGACGACAGCCACCGCTATGTGAGAGTGTGTGCGTGTGTATATATGTATGTGTGTACAAGTATGTGAGCACTCAAGCAACAAAAGGTAGCGCAGTGGCATTTGATTTATGATTGCTCAGCCAGTGAGGTTAAGACTTTGAAAATATTTTCACAGACACACAAAATACGGAGCACAGCAGCAGGTTGAGAGGGGCGAGGACGAGCCTATAGAATACCACTGAGGGCGACGGGGACGGGACGGGGAGTCAAAGCGGAGCCCGCATTGTGCACATGGCAAGCTCAAAGGACACACAACGTCACCCGAGTCCCATGTCCTTGGCAGTTTTGTGTGGCTGGCATAAAGCTTTTATTAGTTGCGGCTTCGGCTAACGCTTAGCATAATGAAAGCCCACACACACACATGCATATAGTACATAGATGTATAGTATGTATGTATATATAGCATATAGTATGCTGGCGTTCAATCTAATATCGCACATGTCAAAAACTGTGGAAATTTGCTTAAGAATTTCGCACGTTTCGCAGGCGCAGGGACAGACTTGCAGCCCAGCCCGCATTTCCGGCTGGGGCAGCGGCTTCGAGGAGCTGACAGTTCGTGCCTGTTCGCCTTATCGGGCCAATAACAACAGCTGCACGTTGAACTACTGCGACTTTTGGGCCATGAGCTGTAGTTGTAGTTGCAGACGAGAGTGCAGCAATTGTTTTTGTTATTGTTATTTCTGGCCAAATAAACTTGCATGTGCTCCACATCAAGTTGTGTTCCTTCCTTCGGCATATTACCAACTTTTCGCTTTGGTTTCATTTCGTTTCGTTTCGTTTTTACTGCCAGCATGCCAGAAATAAGGCATTTTAACTATGCGACCCACACGCACACACACAATCACACCAATACACACACAAGTACTTGGTCAAAATGGAGATCAGAACTGCAGTCCAGAATACAGAATGCGAAACCTTTGGTTGAACAATTAAAGTTCTATTAGGCGACAAATGCAAATGCTGCGTCGTTGCTCTCAGCTTTTTCTGGCATTTTAAACTGTCTCACACTCACACACCACACACACTCACGCATAACTGGCGCCTAACTGTTTTTGCCAGTTTAGTGCATAAGCCGTTTTAATTGTTTCGTTAAATGAGCCGAATGCCAGCACAAGCAGCAGCAAATAAAACAACTAAGAATACCAACAACGCCAAAGAGTGAATTGCAGATACTCTTTAAATATTCAAGTAGAATTTCGAAATATTTCTAAGGCAGGAAGGGAATATTTCTTTAATTAAATAAATTTTTGCTAGTCCCTTAATTACAGGGTATCCAATGAAAGTGGTCGAGCATTAAAAGCTGCTGCATAAAGCGTTGTGCATGTTCTTTTATTAGTGCAGATAAAAATGGCTTAACATTTGAAATTGAAACGGAGCACGAGGCGTTTTATTCCGTCTTCAGCTTAATTGTAATTGCAATTTGAAGCTTTGCGCAATTTTAGTAAAGTAAAACTATGCAGCGCACTTTATACAGACTATTAAAAATGATATGTAATGAATACTTGGAATTGTTTTAAAAGCATGCGTGTTTGAGCATTAGACAGGATACTAATTTAAAAAGGATTATGATTTTTTTAAATGAAGGAAGGTGGGTGTAAACAATACTTGATAGTTTTTAAAATATACACACAAATAAATATCTATATTTATCATACTGCAACAAGCTAATGCTTATTAACTATGTCACCAGTTATTAATCATTTTTATTATACTAATCCATTTAAATGGCGTATTTATACATAATGTAATATAACAATTACAATTGCTTTTCATATTTGTATTTACAATTTATTATTTCTTTTTTTGTTGGCTCAATTTCAATTTAATTTCTCAACCTACAAGAATTTAACTCACTCAACAATCCGAGAAAATTCAAACTTTTTCCAGCAACGCGCAATTTGTCAAATCAATTCCTTGGCCATTAGCTACTGAAAGGACTTCAACTGCTTCGACCTTGTCAGCAATTGAGTTAATCAGGGCGGCAGACAGACAATCAATCTTGATAAGGCAAATATGTATTCATTGTGCTTAATTCAGCATTTAGCATGTGAATGTAAGCAGCTGCTACTCATTCACATTCATATTCATATTCATTGTCGTATTCATTGCTATTTGCACAAAGGAAAGAAACATTGTCAAATGTTGTGTCTCCGCTCGAGCTATTGCCACTTGTGAGCCGCAAGTCAAGGAGAGAGACTTCTTGGAAACACTTTTGACCAATGTGAAGCCGTGTGTGGCACATCGCAATTGTGCAACAGCAACAGCAACAGCATACTATATAACGGGACAATGGGAATTGAACGTTGCCAAATGTAACACAATTTGTTTAGAGTTCAATTCGGCAAATGTTTGTCAATATGTTTTATCTAATGCCAACAATATTTACACATGCATAAATTTAACTATTCCAAGTATGCGAAGTTAGACGATAGAGTAAGAAAGAGTAAAAGCGATAGAAAGAGAGAGCGAGAGAGAGAGAGAGAGAGGCAGAAGGAGACTCGTCCATTTGGGAGTTTTATGTTTGTGTCAATAAAGTTTTATTTTGTTATTTGGTTGCTTGTGGACTGAGCGGGTCGCTCGAGGGGCGCGTGTTGCCAAGGGGCTGACAACAGCAGTCGCATGTTTGCGCTATTGAATTTATGCTTCTCACTACAAACACACATACACACACACACTCACACACACACACACGCACGAGGAGGGAGCAAATAAAACATGTTGCTCTCTCGGTCTGCTGCCCGAATTCAAACTTATCGAATTTATGTTCGGCTGTGTATTGAATTTTAATGCTGCCTGGTATTTCCAATTGTGCCCTCCCCCATCGGGACCCCCTCCCCCTCCCATACTCCCCCCTCAGCTGCCACAGTTATCAACATGTACGCACAAAATGCTGGAGGGAATTCACTGCAAAACTACTTAAAATAAACTCATCCTCAAGCTTCGTTCCTTAAATTGGATTTTGTGCAGCGCATTAAAAAAGAAGTGAAAAAAAAGAGGGAGAACGAACAGAAAGGAAAATCTGGAAAATCCAGCAGGCAAATGGGAGTGAAGTTGCTGCGTGGAGTAAATACATTTTGTAAAAAATATGTTTACAAATTTCTGCAATTGCAACCGCAATCAAAACGGACTGCAGAGCGGATAGAAAGGATTTTGCTCTAACTAGTGCGATGCAGGTGCCGCAGAGGAGAGGGACGGCAGAGGGGCGGAGGGGCAGGGGTGAGCTGCAATGATTGCAACTTTGCCTGGGTGACATTTACATGAAAAGGGAAGCAGCAAATGCAGCCACGCCCCCCGCCCTCAGCAGCCACCACATCAGCCATTAATGCAAGAATTTATGGATGGCAACTAACAACAGCAGCAGCATCAACAACAGCAACAACAACGACAGCAGCAGCAGCAATAGCAGATCTGACAGAGGACAACAACAATGCACAATGTTAACGCCATCGTGCGTTGTTAGCAGTTTCAAGTGTCTGCTTTGGCTTGGGGGGCAGCGGAGAGCGGACAAGGAAGCAGGGCGAGCGGAAGCAGCAACAACAAAGCAACAAGGCAACAACTGTGCTGATAACCATAACACTGAGTGATATACACCCTGCACCCTCCAGCAGCCCAGTCAATTTTCCAGCTGGACAAATCCACTGCCAACAGCAAGAAACTGTTCCACACCCGACTTGGCTAGCATTCATCTATATTTGTTGTTCACTCCAAACTGTTGAGCCAAGTGCTGTTTATAAGAAATAGCAACGACACTTTTCATAGTTATAGTTTTATTTATATACAATTATTTGAAGTTCAATTTCTAACAAGTATTTTGGTTTATCTACCTCATTTTTATATTTTAAATATTTATTGATTAGTATTTTATCTTAACAGCTACTTGATTAATTTTCTCATTTATATTAAATTAGTATTTTAAAAGTTTAGAAAAGTAATTAATATTACAGTGTTTTTGCGTGGCATTAACGTATAATTGACTATCTCTTGATCTTTCTTACACCCGAATAGTGAGTGGTAATTTAACTATATTTGATTGACTCTAATAACATTTTATTAACACTCTTAATTATATATTATTAATATTGATGCAAGTATATAATAAAGTGAATTGTAATGTATTTTTTAAATTTCATTTACGTAATGTTTTCCTCTATTTCCCTCTCCAAGCAACATTGCGAGTCACCATTTTCAAGCCCATTGCGCATCTTAAATTGTTCTATCAACTACGTCTGGGATGTTGCAAGCATAACTAAGCAAGTGTGCGTGCTCCTTGTGTGTGTGTGTGTGCGTGTGTGCGTGTTGTTGCCTTATTGCTTGACGCAGCAAAAGCATGGCCAGGCAGGCAGGCGGCAGGCATTGCAGCGGAACATGTGATGCATCCCTACTAATTTCTGCTGCACATGCAGTTTTCTCTTTTTTCTTGCTCGTCTCTTTTTGTTGTTGCTTCCTTCCCCCTTGCCATTCACTGTTTCTCTGTCGCTGTTGCTGTCTCTGTCACGCACGCATGCACATATCTCAGCACCTATATCTCCTGCCTGCACTTGTGACATTTTTTTAATACGCTTTCCGGTTCATAGGCAGCTCTGGCATTACGTTGAGCTACGGCTGGCGTAAAAAGTGTTGATTTTATGCGAAAGTGTTGATGATGGAGATTGAAATCTTGAACAAGAGTGCAAATCCAAATTATATTGCAATTATAATACTTGCGAACAAGGAATAAAATAGTATTTACTGCAGTTCATCGTTCAGTTAAATTATCCTTTCTCTAAAACAAAGTATGCAATGAAATTATACTTATATTATATTGTTTGATTTTGCGTCTGGCAGTAGAATTTTAAATTCAGTTCAGCTTCATTCGAGAAGTAACCCTCGAACATAAGCCACGTGTAGAATAAATAATAAATATACTATTAAATATTTTTTCAATTAAAACGCGGGTTTCAATCAGCCACAGAAATTAATTAAATGGCCAATTTCATCAACAACCCCACGCAGCAGCGATGCTACTTCAAGAAGGGCGTCGCCTACACCGAGGACCACATTGTGGTGAAGAAGCTCTTCCTCTACAACGTGGCAAACGAGGCGAGTTTCAATTATTTATTATTATTATCCAAATACTCATCATTTTTCTCCGCTTCGCAGCTACTGACGTCCCATGTGCAAATGTACTTCGAGATCTTCGGGCAAGTGTTGCGCCTGCAGCTGTTTCCCAGCAGGCCTCGCGTCGGCGGCAACAAGCTGAAGCGCAGCAAGAGCCTCAAGCTGAAGACGGGCTTCGTCCTCTTCGCGCAGCCCCAAGACGCAGCCAAGGCGCTGCGCAACACCCACCACATGGTCGGCGGCTATCGGCTGTCGGTGCAGGCCAACGACAGCTGGCATCAGCCCGACGCCTACGCGCTGCCCGAGCACCTGGCCGGCGAGAGCTGCCGGCAGACGGAGGCGGCTGTGATTCTGACTCTGAACGATCACTGCCTGGAGCACGTAATGAGGCAGCTGCCGGTGGCGGATCGCGTGCGCTTCGCGCGCACCTGCAACCGGGTGCGCAGCGTGTATCTGCAGGCATCGGCGGCGCTGCACCGCTCGATGCGCTTCGACGCCTTCGACGGCATGTCCGTCTGGGAGATGCGCGACTTCTTCACGCTCTCGGGCAGCCATGTGCAGCACATCGAGGGCAACGTGCCGCTGGGTCGCTGCCAGCGGCTCTGCGAGTACCTGGGTGAGCACTGCGTCAACCTGCGCTCGATGCGGGCCACGGCCAGCCAGCTGAGCGTTCGCAACATGCACAAGCTGTTCAAGAGGACGCAGCGGCTGGAGGAGCTGCAGCTGCGCGCTTGTGCGCTGGACAACGACGGGCTGCTGGCGCTCAAGGGGCTGAAGCAGCTGCTGCGCCTGGACCTCTCGGACAACCGGAGGTTGACGGGGCTCAACATGAACTATTTGCCAGCGTCGATTGAGTCCCTCACGCTGATCAACTGCAACGGGTTCCTCTCCAAGTACATGCCGAGGATCTGCCGCGCGCTGCCCAGGCTGCGGCAGCTGAACATGAAGGCGGTCTACACGGTGACCACGGGCTTCCAGCAGCTGGTGAGCAGCGGGTGCGGCAACGCCCTCGAGGAGGTGACGATCAGCAGCAATCCGCGGCACGAGTACGAGTACATTGCCAAGCTGCCGTGCCTCAAGAAGCTGGTGCTCTACAGCGTCAAGCAGGGCGTCACCTTGCGGCCCAGGCTGCTGGCGTGGCTGGTGCAGCACAAGGCGCAGCAGCTGCAGCACTTCGAGGCACGCGGCCAGAACTGCATTGACGGCGAGCAGCTGGTCGCGATCGGCAAGCTGGTCGCGTTGCACACCCTCTTCTTGCCACACAACAAAGTGCTCGGGGAGCGCGAGCTGGTGACGCTCAATCTGCCCCAGCTGGAGGTGCTGAATCTGAAGTACTGGTCGAACTTGACCAATGCGGCTGTGTTGCGTCTGCTGCTTGGCTGCCCCAAGCTGCGGCTGCTGTACCTCGAGGAGTGTCCGCGTCTCACGGACAAGTTGCTATTCGACGTCCTCTTCAAGCTGCGGCTGCAGCGGCGTGTCAAGGAGCTGCAACGCCGCCTGCCCGTCGTGATGCATGTGTATGGCAGCAAGATCAGCGAGTTCAGCGTGCAACACGCCGATGTGGCAGCCAAGGACTTGCTCGACGTGTCGCTGGCGCCTCCCGCGTCCTCGGATCTGTGCCTGGTGCGAATGTCGAACCTCTTGCTCGTCGACTTCTATCCCCTTGATTACGACAGCTTTGGGTCCGAGGACGAAATCGATCCCGACTACGATCGCTACAATTTCAACGAGGGATTCCTCAGTGACGACGACGACGACGACGAGATGGAATATCCTCCCTACCTCTGAGTAACTTCACTTTTTCTCAAAATTGTATACATAAAACATATATATATACAGCTTCTCAAAGGATTTTTTATTTAGACGATTTAATTCTGATTCTTCTGTAAGTTCTCGTTAATATTTTAGATAACTTGTTTCCAAATTAACTTTATATTTATCTATCGTTTTACTAATAGATGACTCTGGGAATCGAAAAAAAAAGGCGCATCTTTTTTTCGATCTGGCTTTATTCCTAGTGTAATTACTTTCCTTCATATTATATATTTAAATTTGCTGCCGAAATGCGGTTTCGCATTTTTATACCCGCTACCCATAGGGTAGAAGGGTATTATAACTTAGTGCCAACAGAAAATGTATGTAACAGGCAGAAGCAGGCATCTCCGACCCCATAAAGTATTATTATTCTTGATCAGTGTCAACAGCCGAGACGATATAGCCATGTCCGTCTGTCCGTCTATCCCTTTGTATGAACACCTAGATCTCAGAGACTATAAGAGCTAGAGCTACAAAATTTGGGGACAGTACTCCCATAGGTGCTACGCAGATCAAGTTTATTTCAAAAGTTGGATGCCACGCCCCTTTCCGCCCCCACAAGTCTGTAAAAGCCGTAATAATAGACCAAGAGCATTGAATTCTGGTATGCATAATAATAATTATATTCTCAATGATTCCTGTGAATTTGGTTGAGATCGAATGAAAAACAAGGAAGTTATTAATGAATCAATTTTATATGTAAAATTCACTTCAGCTGACCGCGCTTTGTTTGTTTAGTTGACAGTGTGACCATAACGGTGTTGTGGATTTTTACCCGCTATTTTCAAATATATACAAAAAACAAGTTTTAGTATATTCGGTATATTTTTTGTTAAAATATCATTTAAGTTTTTTGTTTTCTCTCGAAATGGGTTGCGGGTATCATACGGTCGAGCACTCTCGACTGTAGCTTTCTTACTTGTTTGGTATTAATTTTATTTATTGATGTTTTTCATATTAATTGAAAATTATCCATTTTCCTAATCTTCCTTTTTAAAAGACAACTGTTCGCAATCGAATTGAAAATAAAGTCAAAATACCAAATACTTCCACCATGCCCAACAACTGTCGATATAGCCCAGCGGTTTGACGCTTCTGTTGACGGCTCCTGCTGCGAACTGTCAGAAAAATCGAAGTGAAGTCGTACAGAAGAACTATATATAAACTCACTACTGTGGCAAATATAGTAAATGTGTGTGGACATTATGAACTCGATTGCTGCACTCACATGTAACTGCTTGTTGTTTTGTATTGCTTGTGGCGTTTTTGCAGCCTTGTGGCTGCAGCTGCAGCTGCCAAATATATGGAACTCTATTAAGTTAATGTCGCGTAATTTAGCAAACTGTCAAAATGGCTGGCAGAGAAACGGCAAATGCACACGATACCAAGTCGCATTCAATAAGTCTGTCGACATTTTCCTTAGCTTTCCCCCTATTTTTGGCATTACAGCATTTTCGCTCGCTTTGCTTTTATTTTTTCAGCTGTCTGCTGTCTCGTATTGAAGACAACTCCAAATTGTAAGCTCGATTTTTGCGTGTTGTTGCATCTTGAGTTGCAGGGTTTTTACTGCCACGTTTGACAACTAAATCAAATGGTTGCCCCTCGGCTTTTAAATCTTAAATCTGGTCTTAAAGCCAACTCGCAGCAGCAGCAGCAGCAGCGTCGTATTCATTTAGACCGCGAACACGCCACCAAATGTCAACCGCAGCACAAAGTTGAGGGCGGAAAATAACACGACTTGCAGTTGTTATTATATTCGCAGTTTCCCCGGCAACTTTAACGCGGAAGTTGCGACGTTGCGTGAATTACACAAACGTCGACCCCGCACACAAATCTAGTTGCCAAATTACACACACAATGCTTAAAGTTGTAGCCTGGCATTTATAATTTGTTTTGTCAGAAACAAAAAGAACACGAAAGACGCTAGAATGTTACATTTTGTTGCGAGCGACTCAAATATCCTGGAAATAATGAAGCACACAGAAGTTGAAGCTGCAAAAAAATCTGAACGAAGCAATATCAAACTCCATCTGCAAAAGTAAATCATTTCAAAAGCGGCTTACAACTGATACGAATGTGAATGAATGTGCTCGCCTTTTTTTATCCAACTGTCAACTGGCATTTGAGTATAACTGATACCCTGTGCGGCTGTCTCACCTGCTCTATGAGGGATCGGGCGAAGGAAAGCACAGCAGATAGTCCGAAATGTATGCAAAACATTTGAATTATTTACCATAAAGTTTTTTCCAACTTAACCGACAGCACCAACAAAAAAACGAGTGTGAGGAAAACAGACAACGAAACAAAAAACAAAAAGCCTTTGTGCATGTTTTTCGGCATTCGTTTTTGTAGAAGTTTTGTGCTTTGTTTTGTGTTTTGTTTTGTTTCATTCACAACGCTCAATTGCCGCTGATGCGTTCAAAGCCATCGACGCCACGCTCGAGTTCTACAAATTTCATAGCATACTTTACGGGCGCTTCCGTTTTGTAAACAACCATCGAGCGGAAGGCAACGATGACGTCGACGACGACGACGGCACGCAAAACTTTATGCGATTTTTATTTGAAAAATACTAAATTGATTTTATGCTTTTTCTCCTCTGTGCCACACGTGGCACAGCGGCAGTGGCAATGCCATCCGAGTGCCGTGCAGCAGCAGGATCAGTGCAAACTTTACTGTTTCGGGGCATGCAAATTGCCAGCAAGGACATGTGTTTGCATTCGCACTTGCACTTGCACTTGATGTCCTCTACTTTGTTGTCCCTGCCAAATCAGCTGCAAACATGTTCGTATCATTGTTATTATTATTATGAAATCGCATTAGGCAATTTATTGTTTTTGCTGGCAACTCTGATGCATTTTACATTTGTCATTATATTTGTTAATTGCAAATGCGCGCTCTGCAAATTTATGACATCGGCTTCCACGTTTTACGCGTGTTTGTGTTGTGCATTGAAAATGTTGTTTACCATTATCGCTCAATTGGCAAATGTGCTCGAATGTTACATTAATTCGCCCCAAATTATGCTAATCACATCAATGCTAATTTTCGTTGTTATTCTGATTATGTTCATGCTCTTTGCATCACAAAATATATGCATGCACAATATAGCAGCTAATTCAAGTGCAGAGTGCTTTTCGATAAGCTCTTCAGTTTGCTTTACTTTAATTTTTTAAAGTGTTACAATAATATCATATAGACTATTTTCGAAATGCGTGTTAAATAAAAGAAAATACAAAATCCCACTACAAATTAGATATACGTAATTTCCACTATACTACTGGCAGTCTTAATATAATAAATCATATCTTAACAAATCATATCTTTTTTCTTGTATTTAAAAATGCATTCAGTTATTGCAGCAAATTCAGATCACAACACTTCAGGATGTTTGTTATTCTGCTTAAACTCCAGCTCACTGATTACATGCAGCTCAGTTTGTTGTGTTTGCCACGCCCACTTCCTTTGTTTAGCCCCCAAGACGGCACGGTGCATTGTCTGGGATAACAACGATTGTTTCACATGCTAATTAGCTTGGGCTTTGCCGGCTCTGGCCATGGGAGGCTTTGTTAATCAGGCAGCCACAAGAGACTCTGCAACACCTGAGTAGGAGTTATCAAACTGGCCGCAAGTTGCAGTTGAGGCAATTCGAGAGCGGAACAGTTGAGCTGCTTTGCCTTTGCGGTCGCTGTGCTGGTCGATAAACTTTGCGGGCAGCATGTGAATGGAGCTAATTAAATATTGACAATAGACCAGACCAAACACTTGCCAAAGCCAAGTGATGGACTTCATTGGCTTCGAGTGGATGCGGTCGCCGAATCGCAAGTCAAATTTGGTTGGCTTTAAATCAAGTCTCAAAGGTAGTTGAAACGAAAGTTGGTTATGATAAATGTTATGCTGCAGTCTTGTACTAAATATGCAGTAGTCAAGGGGGCAACAAATCAAGAAAAACTACGAAAGTTTAATTTGACTTTCGAGTTGCGCAAAAGTTTGACTCTCTCTCTCACTCTCTCTCTCTTTGTCTTTGTCTTTGTCTTTGTCTTTGTCTGTTGTGCGACAAATGCGTGGCAATTACTTTTTAAAACCCAAAAACAAATTGATTGCCACTCGAGTGCGAGAAGCGAGAGGCAGCGTTAAAATAATTCACATCGATAATGGCGCTTTAATCGCACAAAAACTTCCGGCAATTTCCCAAAGAGTGTTGAGTGCTCAGTGTGCTGAGTGCTCCCCGCTCTTCCCTTCGCTTCCCTTCTCTTCTCCCTTTGCTCCGCCTGCTGCTTGACTCGATTTGTTGATTTGCCTGAGGCGTCGGGGTGCTCTTTATGCTGTTTACAAGCTGACGAACATGGCTAGAAGAATGAATGCCTCCACTTGACTCGATTCGAGTCGACGCCGCTCCTGTCCTAGCTCCCGGTTGAACGCCTTGCTGCGCTAATTTTGTTAATGTATCCTGTGCACACACACTCCCAGTTACGCCCACACACACACACACACACACTTTTGGCGAGTGTTTTGTGCCTTCTTAATTTCGTGTTTTGCATAACTTTTTTACTGTGCAATGGTCTACAAATCCGGCGGCTTTGTGCAATCAGCGTTAACTTGTTTTTCCCTATTTCAATTTTTCCCATTCGTTATTCTTTTTGTTGTTGTTGTTGTTGTGTTTTCCTTTTTCATTTGCTGCAGCGGGCTTCTCGCTTTCTGGGCCCAGACCAGACCAGAGCATTGAGATAAGCCGAATCCCTGCCAGCTGCGCGACGAGATATGCAAATGTTTATTTAGAATTTCGTTTAGCACCGGCGAAACGTATGCGTAATGCGAGTCGCACACGCTGCGTATGCGTAATGCCTCGAACACTTCATTAGCGCAACTGCTGAGTGTGCGAGTGTGCGTGTGTGTTTATCCTCGGGCATCTATTTCAAGTTCTTGCACAAATTTAAACGACTCGCAGACCTCTCGAATCCATGCATTAAATTGGCTCACTGTATCACAGTCTTAAGCAAACTCGGTGTCCTTGAATGGGAAGCCCAAAGATACGACTGAACAATTGGCTTTAGCCTGGGAGTCTTGAGCTTGGCTCAGACACCTGATGGGCCTTAATGACAAAGTCATTGCACTTGCATGACAATCAATTGTTTAATTCACTCACAAAGGACCGTCAGCGCTGTGCGTCGTGCTCGCCAGCAATTAAGTAATTGAGAGCTGCATAAATCAAGGCAAACGACTTGTACGTATAGAAAGAGAAAGAGTTAGAGAGCGAGCGAGATGGCATCAAAATCAATATCAATATTGTGCTTGCCAAGTGGTCGGCGTAATGCAAATTTCATAATTGAAAACTAAGTGCTGAACAAAAAGTTTGGCATAAAGCACTTTCGGCTATAACCCCTTCTCTCTCACTCACTCTTCGACCTTCTCACTCTGGCCTTAGTGGAATTATAATTTGGCCCATTGGCGTGAAAAAATGAAAATAAGCTCAACTTTAGCGCTGAGCAAAAGTTTGCGGCACTTACACACACACATACATACATACAAGCATTCACACACACGCACACATTCAAACAATTGACTTTGAAAGCATTCGATTTGCTGCTGCTGGAAAATTGAAGTATTGAAGGATACGAAGTTAAGGGAGGGAAGCAGGTTAACAGCAGATCAAGGGATTCCCCCCTTTAAAACCTTTGGCGCAGCCATTCAATTAAACTGAGTGTAGTTTTCAATAAACTGCGCGCTGCTGCAAAAATAACAAATAAATGCGCGCGATTCGCACACAAGTCAATGAAAATAAGAAAATTGCAAAATGAGAAAACAAATAGATAAGGAAAACAAATAGATAAGTGCGTAAATGAGAGATACCCTGTTTTTAGTCTGAAAACCAATTAAATATGATTAACTTAAACAATATATTTACTGTTACTAGAAATTAAATTTCAAACATTTCCTTAATTTTCTAATAAATAATAATTAAGAAGCAGTGTTGATTATTTATTGGGTATTTCAATGCGATAAAGTAACAAACAATCCATACAGAATAATTCTATCGAAAATTAAATGTAAATTAAAATGAGCAAATTTTATAATAATTAATAATTAAAAAGCGTTGTTATTGTGCCTTTTGGTGTCCTTAAGGGCAATTTTATTTTGATCCCATAAAGTGACGCCACATTAGCTCCGCTTTCGCTTGCAGCTTAGCATACCCTTTGTCAGATTGTTATAAACAAAGTGAACTTAAGTAGCCAAAGGTTGTTTAAGGGCTGAGCATTTGGGGCGGGAGGGCGGAAGGGCAGAGGGGCGACGGGATCGCCAGCTGAATGCAATTTGTGCTCGACTTACAGCTAAGCGGATTGCAAAGCACTAAAGCACTGGGCACATATCGAATATTTATGTATAGTACGATATATGTATGCTGCAGCTTACCGAGACTGAGACCGAGTCCCAGTCCGAGGCAGAGAAAGAGAATGTGTGTGGACAGTGGCTACTAAGCACTGGGCAATTGTGTTTGTTGTTCTCTGTGCTGTGTTGTGAAGTGGATTCACGGGCTCAAGACAATGGATTGGGTAATTGGGAAACACATAAAAAATATGTGCGCTACACTGCGAGAAACAAGTGAGCGGCATACAAATATTCTGTAAATTTAAAGTCTATATTTTGCAGCGGCAATTAGGTGTATTTATTCGAGCCACTGTCGCAACTGGTTTGGCTTTGTATCTGTAAGTGTTTTGTATCCGTTGTTTGCCTTACTTTCCTTTGGCCTGCTGCTGTTTATCCAATTGTCTTTTGTATCTCGCCGTCTTACATGTGTTTTATTCGTTATCTACTTTGCTTGGGGGATAAGCTCCGTGTTGCATGTTGTGCGTTGGGTCGTTGTCTTTGTCTTTCTCGTTGTCGTTGTCGTTTTAGCTGCCCCACGTCCATGTCGCCAAAGTTGATGTCAGGGCACGTCGAATAAGCGATAAGCAACAACGAAAGTAGCTAAAAAAAAAAAGTATAGAAAACTTTGCTAACAAAGTTTAGGATAGCAGAAAAATGGAACTGAAACTAATTGTTTGGCAAAGTTAGTTGGGGCACGTGACTAAAATAATGCCAGCAGCGATATCAATTACCCGCCGGCAATGAGGCGTCAAAAGGTCGTTACCCACAACCCCCCCTCTCCCCAAAAAAAAGCATGCAACGAAAAAATGTTGCAGCAACAATTGGCAAGCGATTGAACAATCGCTCGTCACACATCATCAATAAAAGATTTGTGAATAAAAACGTAAACCCGAAATTGTGGCCAATTGTTGGCTGCGATCACGACGTGGCCACAGCAACGAGGGGGCGACGAGGGGAAGCTGGATATAGCGTAAATCAATCACTTCCTGTGGCTCGAGCAATTGCCCTGTTGCCTGTGCTGTGTGTCCCACTATCTGCCAAATTTTATTTATGGCTTGCCAAAGTACACATCGAATAACAACACACATGCATGCGAAATCAAGCAATTGTTTTTGGCCCTCAATTATTTTTGTGGACGATGGTGGAATTTGTTGCGTCCTGTGGTCGCCTCTCCAACAGCATTTGCTCTAATAAATGTGATTTATGCACGCTGGGGAAAGCGGAAGCGGAAGCACAATGTCACGGCTGCCACAGTTGCAACAAAGTTTTGCAACTCCATAATGAGCTGCAACAGTGCCAATATTTTAATGCGACTTGCGCAAAAACAAAAAGCTGAAAAGAAACTAATGGAAATTTTATGGACTCCGTCGGAGGAGAAAACTTCCGCGACTCGACATCCAGCGAGTACATAAAATTTCTGGCGTGAAAAGTTTCAAGTTTCACATTTTTGATAGACTTTAGCTGATTGATGGGCGGCATTCGGCGGCTCATTGATTGACATTGATTTATGGCCGTAAAACAATGGCGGACATGTTACGTATGCATCGTGTTCCTCTTTTAAATCACTAGTTTTCCATTTCCTTGTTTTTCGTATGGAATTTTTTGCTTTTAATCACACTTGCATGTATTTTCTGTACTCCATCGCTGAAGCTGATGTTTTTTGTTATAGTAACTACCCTTTCAAGAGTTCTCAATAATTATGAATTTCAGCGTTAAGAGTTAAGTATATGAGTATTAAAAGGTAATAAATGAATTTGGTAAATTATGTACTTATACATATACATATACATATGTATATAATAATTCGGCTTAGCCCGCATGCCAGAAAACAACAACAAGTTATAGTTATACGAATATGATTTTGTGTGTTCTCGATTTTTTATTGTAGTGTAATTTACATAAAATTATTGTTAAAGCTGCTGTTTTATAGCATTTCAGAAGTTAGGACCATAAACTGTATGTATTTATATACAAATATAACAAATAAACAATTAAAAAAAAAAGAACTACAAAACCTTGTTTTAATTTGGCCATTTAAAATTAAAAACATCAAATAATGAGGTAAGTAAGGTAAGTAAAAGTAATTATACTTTTGTATTCCTTACTTTGTTGTATAATGATAATTTCGTCGCAGACAGAAGCCACGACATCTTCCCTGCTTTGGCCATGACCGTTTTCTGGATCATGGTGGTATGATGCTTGTATGTTAGCCTCCTATCTAGTATCACACCAAGATACTTGTGATGCGATTTATGAGATAGTGTTGAACCTTGCATGTATATGGGACCGCAGATTCGTGGCCTTGTGGCAAACGTGACGTTCGCACACTTTTCGCTGATTATGCCAATGTTCCATTTTTTTGCCCAATTTTCGAAACATTGAACATATTTTTGTAGACCTTCTGTTGCTTCATCAATACTCTTACTTCTGATCAGTACTGCAGTATCATCAGCATATGTAGCTACCATAGCGTCTTCCTCGTCAATGCCAGATATCGCTCTGTTGGTCGGCATATCCGATGTGAATAGCGTATACAGAGTAGAACCCAATACGCTGCCTTGCGGGACGCCTTGCGCATACTAAGCGCTTGGTGGATTGCTCGCCATCCACAACCACACTGAAGGACCTGCCAATTAAAAAGCTGCATATTAGCTGGAACAGCTGGGGAGTGAGAATTGGTCGAAGTTTAAATAGTAGTCCATCGTGCCAGACCCTATCGAAAGCTTGTCTAATGTCCATAAACACCGCCACGGCATACATTTTGTGCTCCATTGCTTCCTGTGCAAAATTTACCACACGGTGAAGCTGCTCTGGTGTTCCATGACTTTTCCTAAAGCCAAACTGCCATTTTGGAATTCTCTTTGATACAGCATCCAGTTGTAGTAAATGGGTCAATATCACCCTTTCAGCTATTTTCCCCAGCGCCGGTAGAAGACTAATTGGTCTGTAACCATCCACATCAGTGTGTTGTTTCTCAGGCTTCGGAATCATGGTTATAAGCGCCATCTTCCAGATGCTAGGGAAGTAGCCCAACCTCAATATGGCATTGAGCAGCAATACTATAAATAGTAACGCTCTCAGGAGGAAGGAGTTTCAACGTTCTGTTGTCTAAGCTGTCGTGTCCTGGCGACTTCTTCGGTTGGAGTTTTTTAACCAGATGCTCTACTTCCTGCAGAGTGACCGGATTTGCTGGCAAGTCCATCTGATAAGGCATGTCCATCTGCATCTTCACAGCATGTCGCACTACCTCCGTAGTAAAGTTAAAAGGCTTGAATCTCTTCTCAAGGCTGTTTGCGAAAACCTCAGCTTTATCCTGACTGGAATAGCACCAATTGCCATCCGAATTTTTAATTGGAGACTTCCTGATGGCTTGCCTTTTGAACCGATTTGTCAGTTTCCAAAGAGAGTAGTTCGTAGATGCATCAGGGCCGACTTCTTCCAATAGATCATCAATCTTATCTTGTTTATGCTTTGTCAGCACTTTCTTCGCCCGGTTCGATAATCTTTTGAAGATTTGGTGGACTCGAGGATCTCCCGTTCTCACATATTCCTTTCTAACCTTTCTTTTCAAACGCAACAATGCTACTATGTTTTGTGGCAGTTGTACAGTAAATCATTTACGTTGTGTACTTCTGGGAGCAGCTACAGTTGAGGCTTCTGTGATGTTGCGCATAAATATGCCAATAGCATCGTCAATATCTGCAGCACTATTTAATTCCATATTTAAGTTTATTCTGCAATCCATTTCGAATTGAAAAGCTTCTATACAAGAGCCAGGCGAGAGTATAAAATGTCTCTTTGGTTTGCGCTGCACTGATTGGTGTAATGTGGCTATCAAGGGCAAGTGATCAGAGGAAAGTTCGTAGTGCGTTTTTATTGAAAGTTTTAATATATATTTTTTATATTTTGTACTTGCAAATTTTTCGTTTTTTTATTTTTTTTTAATAATTTTCTTTTCGCCGGAATCGTTCAATGCCATTTGAACATAACGGGAGGGATGTAGACGAGGGCATATATACATATAGTATATGTTACTATTTAAACTAAATACAATTATTTACAATTATTTACAAAATTTACAAAGAGTGGGTTTAGTGAATGACCCGGGAAGCGAGATCACTGGGGTGTAGTCTCTTCAGTCTTCGAAGAGGTTGCGGGTTGACAAGCCTGCTAGCCAGTGGGTTTGGGTGCGCCATGAGCCTGTCGCTGTATCGGCTGCTATGTTGGTTGATTTGATCGCCCACCGGAATAAGGCGAAGATCAGCTTCGATTGCCCGGTTGGTAGCATACCAGGGAAGTCCGGTTGCCCGCCGAGCAGCACGAGCCTGCACCACCCTAAGCCTGTTCAGCTGGTGCCTTGAAGCTGTGCCCCAAACTTGGATGCCATAAGTCCAAGTTGGCGTAAGGATCGCTTTGAGCAAAAGAGCCTTCGTCGACAGCTGGAGACTTCTGGACTTCAAGAGCAAATCCATCTTCTGCAGCTTGCGAAGGCATTTTGATTTGATAGCCGTGATGTGGGTATTCCA
Organism: Drosophila formosana; assembly: GCA_035045625.1. NCBI lineage: Eukaryota > Metazoa > Arthropoda > Insecta > Diptera > Drosophilidae > Drosophila > Drosophila formosana. The sequence continues at coordinate 2,437,659 of JAWNOW010000030.1, forward strand.
TATCAGCCGGCGGTCCAAGTGGACACCCAAGTAGCAATGCGAAGTGACGTTTTCGATGTAGCCACCATCGAAGGTCAGATCTATGCCGATCAAACGCCTGAGTGAAAATGTCACGCATGCCGACTTACTCGTATTAATTGCAATGTTCCATTGCTTGGTCCACCGCTCCATCGCATACAGCCAGTCTTGAACTGCCGCGGCTGTTGCAATTTTTCAATTGCGGAGTCGAAAAAAAATGCAAGGGGTCGATACAAAATGAGAAAATCGAGAATATCTCGGGAACCAATAGGACGATCGGAATGTCCTTTGTCCAGTTGATAGTCCTTGTTGAGACGAGTTGATTGCCACATGACTCTTAAGGATCTGTAAGGATATGGCCAAGAGAGAGCATGTTTTCCCTCAGCAAAAAAGTCCATCTAACTCGGTTGTTTAAAGGCTGTTTCGGCTTTTGATTTCATTGTCGTCCATCATGAATCCGTCCCCATATGCATGCCAAAGGACATCCTGATCGTCCTTCAAATGACGAAGTTACGTATGCTGAAAAAATTTGTGAACCATCAAAATTTTAAAAATATTTTCAATTAAAGACGAATAATCGAACTCATCTAGTAGGCCTTGACATTGGCTCAGACCAAACGAGTCAACGGACAGCAGCATCAGAGCTTAGTCTGAGTTTGCGTCTCGTTCGAGAAACAGCTCCCCCAAAATTATTTGTGTGGAATGAATTGTGATGGTTTCTTCAAAGAGAAAAACTAAGTACACAATATGCGATCTAGTAACCTATGGGAAGAGACGAATAATCGAACTCATCTAGTAGGCCTTGACATTGGCTCAGATCGAACGAGTCAACGGAGAGCAGCATCAGAGCTCATTCTGAGTTTTCGTCTCGTTCGAGAAACAGCTCCTCAAAATTATTTGTGTGGAATGAATTGTGATGGTTTCTTCAAAGAGAAAAACTAAGTACACAATATGCGATCTAGTAGCCTATGGGAAGAGACAAATAATCGAACTCATCTAGTAGGCCTTGACATTGCCTCAGACCGAACGAGTCAACGGAGAGCAGCATCAGAGCTCATTCTGAGTTTTCGTCTCGTTCGAGAAACAGCTCCTCAAAATTATTTGTGTGGAATGAATTGTGATGGTTTCTTCAAAGAGAAAAATTAAGTACACAATATGCGATCTAGTAGCCTATGGGAAGAGTCGAATAATCGAACTCGTCTAGTAGGCCTTGACATTGGCTCAGACCGAACGAGTCAACGGAGAGCAGCATCAGAGCTCAGTCTGAGTTTTCGTCTCGTTCGAGAAACAGCTCCTCAAAATTATTTGTGTGGAATGAATTGTGATGGTTTCTTCAAAGAGAAACTAGTAGGCCTTGACATTGGGTCAGATCGACAAAAGTATGCAACATTTTTTAATTTTTTGTACTTGCAAAATTTCTCTCGCTCAGACAGAAAAAAATTTAAGAAATCTCAGGAAAATGCGAAAATCCTGAATAACTCGAAAATTATAAGGACTATCCAAATGTCCTTTGGCCAGCTGATAGTCCTTGTTTAAACAATTTGATTGACACAGGAATTATAAGAATCAACAACGATATGAGCCAGATATGACTTGTTTTCTCCAAACAAAAAAGTCCTTCTAACTTTGTTCGTAAAAGGATATTCGTCCTTTTGATTTTACAGATGATGATCATGTATTCGTCACTATATGCATGCCAAAGGACATCCCAATCGTCCATCAAATGACGAAGTTACAACGGATTTTCGAATTTTTGGTCAATTTTCCATGTTTCCCCCTTGCAAATTTTCTTGCCAATTTTGATCGATTTTTTTTTTAATTTTTTTAAGTAAGTTGGACAGACGTAATAATAATAATTATAATTTAGCTGGCAAGTATTATAAATAAATATATTAATTAATTAAGCAGTCATTACTACATTACTTACCTTTTTTGAGGGACATCCTTTATTCTTAAGTGGCCAAATAATAACAAGTTGCTATTATCGTTATGTCTTGTTTAATTGTTGGCTTTGCATTGATCGTCAATCACTCTGACAATTGAACAATCTTTAGTTTATGAAACATTATTGCAAATTGCCTTTTTTATATTACTTTCTAATTCAATTCATTGCGAACTTAATGAAGAAAACAAATAAGGTTCGCATGGTATTTAAGTAGTAATGCTTTAGCGTCAATTGTTGTACAACAATTTTGCATATATTTCAATTGTTATGTTGGTAGAAATTGCTGAAACTTTAAGTAAAATTGCACTTATTTGTTTATTTTAGGGGGTTCACTTCAGTCTTGATTAAAGGTGCATTTAAAACATGTTACAGGGAACTAAGCTAAACATGGCAAGGCATTCGCCCTTTTAGCATCCCGTTCCATGGCCTTTGCACCACATTTTACTACATTATGCACTTTCAACACTCTGCAGCTCATTCATTTTATTTATTCTGCACTTCAAAGCCGTGTGTTCTCAGCTCTCTCTCTCTTTCTCGCTCTCTGTCCCCATGCTCACCTATCCAAATAGCGACCAAAAAGCTCAGCTCAGCTGAACTGTGGCAAAGGTGAAGTGCGATGAGGACGGAGGGAGGAGGGCGGAGGCGGCATTTGCATAAAACACAAGCATGCAAAAACTCGGCACTAATTCATTTCGGTTGTTGTCACTCGCTAGCATGCGGCTATCGCAGCTACTAGATGAAGAGCAAAGCAAATGTTACAAAAAGTATTTCAAATTAAAGAAATCATTTCGAATAACAGAAGTGTGTAAGAAATTCTTGTTGGTTTGACACATGCTTTCTTGGCAACAACGATTGTCATCCGCAACACGGCTTAAAAGCGCATTAAAGCCGAATGTTTGAAGGCCACCATTATTAATAGCCAGCAGACGTCGCGGTGCATTTAAACGGAAATTTAATTTCATTTAGCAGCTGCTTCGGCTTGGCCAACTATTTTTCGATTTACCGCAAAGTCGTTTCACTCGTCCGTTTGGGCCGTTTTGGGCTACATTGCAACATTTCTAGTTCATTTCCGGCTAAAAATGAGCTGCTGTCCGGCTCGTTGTGTGCTCCTTGTCCGAGCCAGGCCCAAACCCAGACACAGACTGGCTCGTATGTGAACCATTCAATGGAATCCATTACGAGTCTCTTGGCCAACTGTGCACAATTTGGGCTATTTTGTGCACGCCTTTGTGCATAATTTTCCAATTACTATCAATAAATTCGAACGTTTCTAGCTGCCAAAAAAGAAATAATTGAGAAATTATTACGCTGTCCGTAAGTTTGTTTTGAGCGCAAATTGTCAGTTTTGGCCATCAGCTACAGTTACGCTTTAATTACCGTTTAGCATTTCACATTCTAGCCAATTGGGCAGCAGCTGCTCCAAGCAGCGCCAGCGACCAGAATAATGCTGCCGTCTGCTGCCAGCACATTGCATAAATCGCACCGGCAATGGCCAATAAAATGCCCCATGGAATGGCAATGGCAATCATTGCCCCTCACGCTCCCCAACTTGGCTTGGCCATAAGCCAGAGCTCCAGCCAACTCTTTTTGGCTCTCGACGGATAGCTGGACCCGAAGCCGAGATTGTGAGCTGCAATTGCCCCACTTTGCTGTGACACATTTGATGGCTTCGAATTTGCCATCCGCATTGGCAGATGAAACAAGCGGAATATTATTTATGCGGCGTTGAAGCAAAGTGTTGCAAATAGAAGAGATGCATTTATAAATCTGAATCGATACCTGGAATACATTAGCAATGGCTGTCAGAACTGTGACTGAAGGCTACTTATTTGTTGTTTTATTCAGCACTTATTCTATACCATTTACACCTGCATTAAATAGAATATAATGGTGCTCTTCTCGTATTGCAATCCTCAACATTGAGAGAGCGATTAAAACTGATTTTGCCGAGTTTATGGTAAGTCATGTGGCCATTAGCATTTGCCAGCACAGCTGTCGCTTCAATGAGCTACGTGACATGGAAACTTGGTAACTTGCAGCAGCATTCAGAGTCCTCAAGTCAGCCAACTTTGATGGAGCCCTTCAGCAAAGGGCGCTGCCTGCATAAAATCAAATCACAATCGTCAAAAGCAGTCCCCTCCCTTCCCCTCTCTCTGTGTCTCGTTTCACTTTGTTTCGCCTTGTTTCTCTTGGTTTTTCAGTTATGCAGCACAAAAGTGCAATATGCATTTGTTACCGTTTCGCCTTTGACATGCACATGAAATGAATGCACAATGAGATGCAGCCCACACACACACAAGCACGCACACCTGCGTCACCTGTTGCCGCCTGGAGCAGCCACAAAATACCGCCCACTAATTGGCCAGGTCGAAGCGCCAGCTGCAGGCACACGGTAATTAAAAACTTTCCACAGCCCACCAAAAAAGTAGGCAACACTCAAATTGTAATTTCAATGCGAACGCTAGAAAAGTCAATAAAGAACACAACTTAAAACTTAAATGCAACTAACAAACGAAGCTGTCACGTTCTCTCTCTCTCTCTCTCTCTCTCTCTGTCTCTCTTCCGCTTTCTCCATCCTTAAGTTTGGTGTGTTTTTCTCACTCAACTTTTCATCGAAGTTTGACTTGCAGCCAAAGTTTGGATCTGCTTTTGGCTTGCTTTACCCTAGCTGAAAGTATTATAAATGTTGCTCAATGTTCGCAACGCTGCTTAATGCCTATAAAATGAAAGCACAAAAAGTAAACAATTTATTTATTGGTTTATTCACAATGCGTAAAGAAACTCAGTTTAGATGAGTTTCGAATACTTGGAGCATCTTCAGCGGTTGCCTTAAAAAATCATAAACTGGCATTAATTATGGAAAACTCTTTAAAGAACTATTTGCTTAGCAAACTTATGCGAATCTATATTATTAAATCCCTAAGAACCATTTTATACTTTAAACAGAGCATCGCAGCTTCGACGTGCCAAGTCATTTTTGTCATTATTTTTTCCTGCTTTTCCACTTGGTCATTGCTCTTTTTGTCGTGTTATTGCGACAACGACGACGACGATAAACAACAACTACAGCAAGAGCATAACAAACGCATTTGCCAACTTCATTTATTGTTTTGTTAAGCTGCTAACTTTAGTTTATTGCAACCCATCAGCACCAGGCAGAGCAACAACAACAGCGTCAAATGGAAAAGTTGGCTTATTATTGTTCTTGCAGTTACCTTCCACTTTCATTCCCCACTTTCCTGCCCCGCTGTCTGCATACAATTTGTCATATTTTTAATGACTTTGCGAGTGAGCATCGTGTGCGCTGTAATTGCAGAGAGAAGCAAAACGGAGCGATGTGAAAGTCAAATAGCGCAACACAACAGCAATTTCACCTTTTTGTTTCAGCTAATCTCTTGTCCATTTGAATGTCTCTTTCAGCTGCACACGTGGCGTATGCGTAATTTGCGGTTGCCTCTGCAGCACGAACTCCAAATTACAATAGCCTCTGCTTTTTCTGTTTTTCTATTTGCATATCATATTTTTTGTGTTTGTATTACTCTTGTGTCTTGTGGACTTGTAATTTATTTGAGGCTGGCGCATTGCATGGCCATTTATTATGCAAATTGCCGCTGGTGTGGCCAACAATTTGGGGCACAAATCATTTTCATTATTTAGTTACCAAACATCAGAGACCACAGAATGCATATCCAACGGCAAACAGCGAATGTAACCAATCAACCGCAAGGCATCAAAATAATTCCAAAATTATAGCAATTGTTTTAATTTGATTATTATTGATTTTGTAGCCAAATTGAGGTTGTCTATTTTGAAATTTGTGCATTATTTTTAATTAAAACAGCGCACGGATTTGTTGATTGAGTAATTGAAATGCATCGTATTTTAGTATAATACATTTATTTTAATAGACAACAGTATGTAACTAAGTTATTGATAAATTAAACAAACATTAATGCAATTCATTAGCAAACAATTAAATATCCTCGTGTTTGTATTTACTTAGCATTCAACAACAACTTTTTGCCTCCAAAAACTTCAAATTCAACTGTCAATAGTGAGTGACCACAAATCAGTTTCAAGTGAATGACCGCAAAAAATAAAGATCATTCCGAGTTCTATTCGAAGCAAAACCAAACAATTCTGTGAGCTTTGCGGCAAACACTTGCATTTGATATTTGATTTGTTTTTTGTTCTATTTTTCGGGCTAACCGCTGTGTGAGCACGTCAAAAGACAGGCCCACAAAACTCCAGCTCAGTCTCAGTTCAACATCAAGAGCACGTTTATTTGTTGCTTTCACAGCTCGCGGCATTCTGGCGATGTCAACGCAATGGAACATAGAAGAAGAAATGAATAGTTGGGTTGGAAAGAGAGTCAGAGAGACAGAACGTGATTCTGTTGGCGCCACAAAGAATGCTACACTTTCTGTGGCGACTAGACGACCATTTGAACATTCCTCTTGCCTGCTTGCCTCATGTGATAGCTTGTATGACACTCGTCTGTCTGTCTGGGTTTGTCTGTTGTCGGCAGTTCGCATACTAATTTTATCTTTAGCTTTTAATTTCCCGCAGCAATCAAGACGGAGAGAGCAGCCCGTAGCAATATTCAATTAAAATTCCTGCTGTAACTCATTATGAAACTCAAGCAGGCATAAAGTTTCAGCTTCGGCTTCTGCACATATCCGATAACGATACAGACGAGCAGACAGCCACAAACCCACACAGAGACATTACGCATATGTAATATTCTTTGAAATTGCGCTCAATTGGTTTTTGAAGTTGAGCCTGGGGCACAGTTAAGATGTAAGATGTCTGCAACTCTTGTCGGAGGCCAACTGCCACTTGAAGCACCTTCAGCACTCGCATCTTTATTGATAATATTGTCGCTTGGCAATTTGAACACACAGACAGGTGTGGGTGTGTGTGTGTGTGTGGCAAGTACTCACCATACTTGCCGCGAGGCAACCCTTGCATGTCTATCGAACTTTGGCACCCAGGCAAGGCAATTTCTGTAAAGTTTCACTCACTCGCTCCCTTTGGCATTTGGTTTCTCCGTCGCTCCGCTTTTTTATACATTTTGTAATGGGGCAAATCCCAACAATTTTGTCGTTGAACTTATCGAAATAGTTTTTCGAACATGACGGCAAACTTGCGTGTCGACACGGAGCAGGAGAACGAGACGAAGTGGGAGACGAAGTGGGAGGGGGGAGGAACCACTCAGACATGCTTGTAACTGTAGTTTTGATAGCTATATTAGTTTATAGGAAGCGCAACGAGACCCTCCTCTTGTATCCGCTTATCGACGTGCTCACACATCGAATGACGCCCAATTTTCGAATCGGGCTGCCAACAATAATTACTAAATGCTTTTATTAGTGCGTCGACTTGATAACGAGACCAACGAGACACGCCTCCCCGAAAATGAAATCTAAAGTTTATGCTAATGGCTTTTTATTTTAGTGCTTTTTATTCCATTGGCTTGACCCTTTTGCCTTTCGTTTTTATCATCTGTTATTTATAGCGCCTCTAAATAAGCACGATAATAATTTTATAGTGTTAAATGGCGCACAACATCTGAGAACAGTCGAAAAATGCTAAGGAAACCCTTTGAAAGCCCCGTCACAGTACATTAACTTTGCCAGCGACACATTTCGCCTGTCGAGCACATTTTCTTATCTAAACATAACACACACATCCGCAACGCTCACACACACACACACACATACACAGCAGCGCTTTGGCCGTTTTCCGGTAACATATTTCATTACACACAGCGCATAAATCATCACAAGCCAACCAAAAAACGAGAAAGTGAAAGAGAAAAATGCTAATTAACCATCGCCTCTCTAGGGAAAGTGGCAAAGAAGCAGGAAGAAAATCTCACTCAGATTGCAGCTTACTTTACACTCGGTACTCGGTACTCGAAACTTGGCGCAAACGTCGCTTTGTCGCCAATTCTTTTTTTTTTTTGGTAATTTCATTTGGCAGCAATAATTCGCATTGCGTTACGTCCCATCAGCCAGCAACGAGCTGCCCATCCAGGGGAAGGGCGAAAGTTAATCGTTTAAAATTGTTTTATGTACAAATAATGAAGGGGAAGTTACAGCCATTGGCGCTGCACAGTGGCCCGAAATGTATTCGCACAAATTAGAAAGCTCTGCTTAACTCTGAAATTCAATTAAAACAGTTTTATCGAGCAGCATGAAAACACATTTAGCTCAACATTGTTTTTAGAAATACCCACACAATGCTTATTTTCGGCAATTATATTTCCTAAAATCATCTAAAATCTCCTAAAATACTTGGAGTGACTCTAATATCTATTAGAATAAAATGATTTTATTAGGCAGAATGCCGTTGGCGCTGCACAGTGGCCCGAAATGTATTCGCACAAATTAGAAAGCTCTGCTTAACTCTGAAATTAAATTAAAACAGTTTTATCGAGCAGCATGAAAATACATTAGCTCAACAAGCTTATTTTTTGCGATTATATTTCCTAAAATCATTTTATTTTACAGTTTTTAGAGCAAATCTCCTAAAATACTTGGACTGACTCTAAAATTCGAATAAAATAATTGTATTAGGCAGAATGTTCATATTTTGAAATATACTCTAATAACAGATTAAGCTCATTTCATGAAGCCATATTTTATGATGAATTAATTATGTTCTTCAGATATTCGAACCGCAAATTGATCAGATTGCCTCGCAAATCCAGTATTAATTTCCGTTTTAGCCAACTTCCACGCATTTTCGCCATTATAGCCGCCTGCCGCACATTGATCACTTTGTGGTCACAGTGGGCGCAATTTAAATTGGCAGCAGCTGCCTGTTCTGGGGCTCTCTCAGCGTTAGCTTATTTAATGGATGTCCACGTTGGCAGCAATTGCAGTTTGTTTGCGGAGCTCATTAAGAAACCATCAGGCGACTCCCCGAAATGGTAACTGAAAATCTTTTGCAGGTTCCGCTGCAGCGGAAGGGAAGGATGATTGCCGTTGGCCGTTGGCCGTTTGTTGTTGGTTCTTGGCCGTTGCAGTTGCAGTTGGGTCTATAACTGAAATCGGTGCATGCAAAAACTGCGAAATGGCATTGGAAATGGTCATGCGCTTGTGTTTTATGCAAATTCAATTGTTTCCTGTTGCATTGCAAATGGCAGGCACTGTAGTTATGGCACCCAACCAACAGCCCATCTTCCGCTCCCATCGCTCCCAATTCACAGCCAAATGCCGAATTCATTCAGACAGCCGATGGATGTGGATATCTCTTCGCATTCGATATGCATATATGCCCAGTGCTTGAGGCTTTCGGGCTTTCACAAATGCACAAGAAAACCGATGGACTCTGCACTCGAGCTTAAGTCAAACAATGGCCACAAGCTGATGACTTCAATCAATACACCGCTCTGCTTGATATTAACTTCAGATGATTTACGTTCAAAAAACCACAACTGGATTACAGCAACCTTTAATTTACTGGTAAATATTATTGCTTCATTCTATTGTCAAACTAAAAGACAAAATAATTTGAATTTATTAAATGAGTAAACTGCTTTTAAATAAAAAAAATTCTTATTATTTAATTTGTATTAAAAAAAATACTATTCCAATCTGCATTCTACTTGTAAATCTTATTACTATATTTCATTATATTCTTTTGCCAATAAATAAGTAAATATTTAAATAAAATTATCTAAAAACGTAAATCAATCAATTGAAAAAACCTCAATTTGTATTACCTTAAAATAACAGCATTATGGCAATCTACTTGTAAGCATTGATGCTATATATTTCATATTTATATCATTCATTTAATATATATATAACAAAAACTATCTGAAATTTATAAATGTATTTTATAAATTCGAAGAGAAAGTAATTTGAAAATTAAATAAAAGCAAAGAAATATAAATATTTTAATTAACGCTTGACAGCTCATTCAAGGCGGCGAGCGTCAAACGCACTTTCAGCTGGTGTCATTGCTGCCTTAACTTCTGGACCGACTGTCGCAGCGCGGAGTTTGCACTAATTGTTCAGTCATTACATCTGCAACTCACGCAACCGCAAAATCTGTGTGTTCCAACAACACCGCCAGAAACAACGTCAACAACAAAAACAACAACAACAACAACACCGACAGCGACAGCGGCGAGAACCACAAACACAAACAAAAGCTAAGCAAACAAATTAAGCGTCAATGACATGCAAGTTTAGGCGCGCCTCGCAACCGCAAACACACAGCACTCACACACACTCGCACACACTCGCACACCCACACACACTCGCACACACACACACTTCAGGACATCCCTGTTTCTTTCGCCCGGTTGCGTGTGTTTGATAATTTGCATAGAAATGTGCACACAAAATAATAATACCTGCCAATAAAAATAATTGACAACTGACAGTAAAAGCAAACAAAGCGTAACACACACACAACTACACTCACTCACTCACACACACACACACTGTGACACGTAGGTACTTGGGTATGCGGAAGGCGCTTAAGCAAACAAATATTAAATAAAATATGTGCTTTCTACAACGACAACGACAACGACAACAAGAACGCGCATAATACGCAAGTAAACTTTAAGCTTCCGAACAACAGCTGTCAAATGATTAGGGAATCGCTGGAGTAGAGCGTAAAAGCGGGAAGCACACGCGGCGTATGCTTAATAAAGTTTACACCTCACCTTGATTTGCAGTACGTGTTCGCTGAGGGCGTGTCCGCTCCATAGTGTAGTGTGTGTGTGTTGTGGCACGTGATATTCATTTTAAATCGAGTTAAAATGCTGCAATTCCTTGTGTACCTGACACGACCTATAAACAGCTTCGAAACAGAGTTCGGCATTAAGATTAATTAAATAAGCCGATAAAGCTCATTTGATGGCTGGATTATGAAACACTCGTGATGAATACGGCCCGCAGGCAAATAGATATTGAGACTTGGTTAATAATCGATTCGGAAATAGCTTCGAGATACGCTTGCTGAAAGTTCGGCAAATCCGCTTAAGCCTTAAACAGATATTAATATTGTTATGCTCTTGATAGTTCAAGTTCCCAGTCAAGCCTTTAACACTCTGATTTGTGCGCCATAATTGCAAGTGCGAGTCGACAACGTATTTTAATTTAATGGCAGCTTCGCCTTTTCCTGACATGGAAGTGCAGGCGGAGGCGGAGGCCACGCCTACATGCATTAGAGGCGGCTAACCTCATGGCTCATAAACGCGCATAACCCGGCTACATCCGTATCCGCCGCAGCCACATTTGCATTTACCAACATATATCTACCATCTATATCTGTAATCTGCATCTAGATCTACTTTTGCGCACTTGCAGCCAGCACAGCGACCACCATGGCCATGGCGCACTTCATTTGCTGTGCACAACACACCCACACAACCACACACACACCCTTGCCACCTTGCCCCCCTTACTTCCCCTTGACTGCGATTTTGCAGTGGCGTCAACTTGTGTTATCCTTATGACGTGGCATTCTCGCTGGCTCCCTCGCTGCGGCATTAAAGTTAACAAATAGAGCTTAAAAACTTGCTGCGTGTGCGCCACAATCTCTTGTCCCCTCGTCCCTGCCACACGTCGCATGTGTGTCCGCCTCCCTTGCCTCCATGTGTATTGGTTTAATTAGTTTACGCGCTGTATAATTAAAATATGTATTGTAAATCTGCTTAAGCTGCTTTGGCTTTTGCAAAATTGTTAACTTAATTTCATTAACTTGGTCCGCTTTAGACGCAGTTGCAATTTTGTTCTGTTTTTATATTCACTTTATGCTCACTTTTATTTATTATTTAATTATATGCTGGCTGCCTGGCTGGCTGGCTGGCAAACTAAACGCATTTAATGCCACTCGGATAATTAATTAGCTGACTGTCGCCGACAAAAAGTGTCACAGTGTCACAGCTTTTGTAATTGACATGCCATTATTGTAATTAAAATAACTCATACGCTACGTGGTACGCCCCCCGTCCCCGCCCTCGCCCGCACTTTGCACCCCATGTGATCAATTTCAGCTCTCGCTTCGGTTTTCGGCTTTCATTGTTGAGCCCTGAATTTGTTGTAGCTGTTTTTGTTGTTGTTGTTGTCTGCATATAGGCATTTCTCTGGGTCATAAATCAAGCCGGGCAGCCTTTCGCCTTTCGCCGCATGCCGCCAGCCGCATGTCACTTGCCGCATAGCGCTTGCAACATAGCGCTTGCCGCGTGTGTCCCTGTCACGTGTCGCCTCACATTTATTTATAAACCTTCTAGGAAAAAAACACCAAGTAATGGCAAATATTCAAAAGCACATACCCTGTTTAGACGAATGAAAATCTCTGTCATTAAAGTACATACTTTAGTTTGGACTTGTGAATTTAATAAAGTTGTACTCATTGATTCGTAATTACTTCACAAGTGTAGCATACCCCTTCGCTGATTTTGTGCTGGGTATTAAAAATGGCAACAGTTTCTGCGCTGTTGCTGGCGCTGTCATTTGTTTGACTCTCGTTTTGATTTTTGTGGCAAAATAATTGTCGTTTAGGTAATAAAATTTGATTTATGTGCTGTGCATTTCACACACACTTTCACTCGCATTTCTCTCTTTGATTTTAATGACGCCCAACAAACGCAGGTCACGCCCCCCAAAAAAGCGAATCACATTTTTATATCACTCACAAAAATTGAGAACGAAATTAAATACACAAAACACGAATGCAGAGCGAACACAAAATGGTCCCAAAACAACAATAATAATCATGGCAGCCACAACAACGACAGGCGACAACATAACAAGCCTGAAGTGTCAGGTGTTGGTTGACTTCTGTGCGTTGTTTTTTATTCCAGCTGTTCGTTGGCTATTTTAATTATGGCCAGCGAGGCGTCTAATTGCCGTAAAATATGAACTTGCCGCTGCCGTTGGCAATGATTAATGTGTGCAGTCGAATACGTAATATGTCATGCGTATACGTAATATTATTAGTTGGTTTGCTTGACCAAACATTCAAGTGCTTAAATATGCATAGCTGTCGGTCCTGTTGGAATTCTGCTTGAATATTGATTTTCAATTGAAAGTCGAATGCAATCATTATATAGAATGTTTGCTTCCCTACAAATGCCAAGTTCTTTAACCTACTGTTTATCCTTTTATCTACAGGATATCAAGGGAGTTCAGTTGGTAATCGGAAATTTGTTTGACATGTGAGCAGCACTTGATTGCAGTTGAAGCAAGTTAGCTCAGCGGTTTGCTTGACAAACTAAATTGAATTTACTTTGTCAAATTTCATCAAACTAATTAATTTGATAGCAGCAAGAAGACCACGACGACGACATCAATAACTGTCCGACTGATAAATGGATAATGCAATAAACTTGTAGCAGCGAAAGAAATTCAATTAAAAAATAGTTGACGCTGTTATTTAATGGGCCGCAATTTGTTATCGACTGACCGAGCCGAGAGAAATCAGAGCAAACAAACTTGGCCTCAATTTGTGCGCGGAACCAAACAAATTGGTTAAAAGCAAAGCAAGAGACTCGAGCCAACGGATTGCGGCCAGACTGATCGCCAGTCGCCACCATTCCCCATTCCCCACTAGCCACGTGCCGTGCACAAAAAATCGTATTAAAAGCTGCCCGACGGCAGCTGCACAAACAAAAACAATGTCCTCAACCACTCAGTAAGCCACCAACAAGCCTCACCGCCCACCGTCCACCGCCCACCGTCCACCGCCCACCGCCAACAATGACAACATTTGCTGCGGCACACAATTTTTCACTTAGTTTGCAGAAATTGCAGTTTGCTGGCATCGCATCGCATCGCATCGCGTCGTCTTTAGCGCTTTTTTGCTCACTTTTCGTTTTGCTTCTGATTTTGCTCTGCTTTGGTTTGTTTTGTTTTGTTTTGTCTGCTCCGGCGCTGTTTGTTGTTACGGTTCAGCTGTGTTTTGCCTCGTTTCACGCCCGTTCTGGCCAATCACGCATTTGGCCGCAGCGCACATCAGCACAAAGACAAAAGACACAGAGATTCAATGGCCAAAGAGCGGGGGGCGGGAAATGCAACGACGGTTTTTAAGGCCGCAACACAAAAAGCATAACGAAAAAGCCGCCAAAGCCAAAGCGCGTCAACAAAACGAATACAAAGCGTGCGATAACAAACCAATTTATTAGCGGCTGATCGATTGGAGCATACTCATTATAATCGGACATTAAATCGCATTTACTACGTGCTCATTTATTTCATTTAATTTACACTTTTTACAACAACGAAAATGTATCTAATCAAATTTGATATAAAGAGAAACAAATGATCTTCTTACTTTACAACATTTTCAGTTTTTAACAAGTTAATTTTAAAATTGTATACCAACTTTCAACTTTGAAAATATGAATGTTATAAATATGTATGTACATATACATTGTACAAATTGGTTAATTTTGAACAAATGTATTAAACTTTATTAATAACACACCAAATTTAAGATTCATAAACGTAGTTATTTTGTACTGAATCAATGCTAGATTTAACACGACAACGCTTAACAAGTAGTTTTCTATCAAGTAAACTCTAATATTGCTTGCTAAATAATATTTATTTTAATATTTTTTATTTAAAATTTGCATTGCTTCGCTTACAGCATTTTTGATTTGATTGTACATAAAGTTATGGGAAATACATAAATTTCTATTACATTTTTTAAATTAGATGTCATTGTTGGTTATTAATTAATTAATATTTTCGAAATAAATACCTAAACACGCATATCCTTTTTGATGAATTTGTTGCAGGGCATTCCAGTGAGAGAAAAACGAAATCGAATGCAATTTATTTTCTAGTTACTGTTAAGCTGATTGCAACAGCGATGGCGACGGCGATGGCGACGGCGACGACGACGGAGAAGTCGAAAACAGCGTTGAGGGAGGGGAGGGAAGAGGGCTGAGGGCGGAAATGCTGGCCAACCAACCGGCCGTTGGCATTGGCTTAAACCTTTGAGCTCCAAGTCCCAGAGCACCAGCCCTGACCCCCAACCTTCCCCCGTCCCCCTCGATCGTACTTCATGAAAAAAGATGAAAAATAAATAAAGGCGAGCCGCGAGTTTGCAGTTAAAAGCAACGGGACGCTTAAAAACATATCAACAGCGCATAACTTTGATTGTATTTGCCGTTTGCCATTGTTGTTGCAAATGCCAAAGCTGTTACTATTATTGTTGTTTTTGTTGTTGTTGTTATTGTGTAGATTGTAGAAGGGAATTTGCAGAGCTGCAAGCGAAAAATTCCAATTTAAAAGGCGCGTCACAATTGGAAATCAAAGTTTAGAAAGCGTCACTTTGAGTGTGAATGTTTGTGTGAGCTGCTTGATTGAATGCATGATTGACTGAGTGTCGACTAACTGTAACGACTACCCAGTGGACAATTGACAAATCGTCACGACTTGTCCCCCACCCCCTCACATCTCCTGCTTCTCTTCCATCCCTAAAACGGGACAACGGAATTGCAAAACGGTCGGTTAATTTGAGGCAATCACAAACCAAATTGAACCTTCGGCCAAACTGCCATTTGCTGTTGTCGTTCTAACCATTGCCCAGAGGCAGTTTTATAGTTTCGGCCAGCATTTTGAAAGGATCAATCAATGCTGGCAACTGCGACGACATCGCCAGCTCTTTCACCAACCTCTCTGAGTTGGCCAAATGAGCTTTTGAATGTTGACTACAAATGCCCAATACATTGTCAGATAGAGCATCAATTGCAGCCATAAAAGGGGCAGATACATTAGAAGAACATTGTGAATCCCCAGCTTTCAGATAGACAATTTGCTTGCAAATAATCGAAATGAGTTTTGAATTACTACAAAGCAATAAATATTTGGATGAACATCTTTTTCAGCAGCTAAGAGTTAAGATAACAAAAGTATTATATTTAGAATATATAATATATTTGAGCTTCTATTAGTAATATTATATAATTGAAGTGAATTTAAAAGTAGAATATTCAAAAGAGCACTCGAATCATTAAAAGACCTTAATAATTATTAAGGCTGCTTTAAATTATCTTTTATTAAATCTAAAGTCAAGTTTAGTTGCAGACTTTTTCATTAACAACTACACAAAGTAAATAAATGGCTGAGAATTTGTTTTCATTCAGCAAACACTTGCTTTTTGTTTTTAGTTTCAGTAAAAAGTTGCGCAATTCCCGGCGACTGATAAATCTCTTTTCTGCGCTGGCCACACAAATTGTTTACTAATTTTGAAAGGAGAAGATAAAAAAAATAGGTTTGCTGGCGTCTGAATGTCCTTTTCCCTGGCGAGAGTCGGCAATCGAGAGTTGAGAATGGGCATTGAGCAAGCCAACGAAAACTGGCCATTAGCACGTGCTGTCCATGTCAATGGCTAAGCCATTTTATGTGAGAGGAGGAAATGGAGCGAGAGCCAGAGATTGGGAGGTGAGGAGATGAGGAGGGCAGCGAAGTCGTAACGTGCATGTAATTGTGTCACAGGGGACGCAGAATAAGCCGGAAAGTTAAGCCGAAGCTGGCCCGTGGCCACTTTTGCTGCTGCCACTTAAAAATCCACTTAATCCCGCCGTCTTAAAAAAAAAAGCCAAGCAAAGCAAAAGCGCAGAACTTGTCCAAATGCGACACGATATGAGGTGGGAGGGAGGAGGAAATCGCCCACTTATTCAACTCCATCGTCGAGTCTATGATGTATTCAAACTGAAAGTCGATTGTTATTTTTACGCCCGAAGCGGAAATAAGCGCCGTACTCTTCTCTCCCCTCCTTCGTCTCCTCCCATGAGTGACTTGGACTCGAGAAACTTGCAAGACAACTTTGTCGACGGAGCGGGCAAGTCAAAGTCCTGTTTCGAAGTCTCAAGGAACAGCGAACAACGAACAACGAACAGCGAACAAGGCAGCAAGGAAAAGAGTAGAGATTTTTGTGCCAGCTCTGCAAAAGTTTTGCTGCCTAAAAGTCGAGTACTGCTCGGGAGGGAGGTCATCAGGTAGGGGCTGCTATTATTGAAAGTGCCCGCTGAGTAATTTAAAAGTTTAGCAAACAATCGACCTCCTCCTCGTTGCGTGAAACTTGTGTAGTTGCATTAAGGTCAAATTGATTCTTTATAATAAGTATGGATTGTAGTCGACTTTAAATCACTTTTGTTATATGTAATGCCCGAGTGACCTGGTTCTGTTGTGGCTGCCACTCGCAGCGATGCATGCAACTGATTGCCGCCTCCAGTACAAAATGCTTCAATAATTTCGACTCAAAGTTGACCACCAAGTTCCTGTGCAAGTTTCATACTTCATAAAAGAGCAATGGGCCGTGTTTCTAAAGCCCCCTTAAACTCCAATGCCAATGTCGACAATCGACAGCTCCGACCAGCTCATCCGGACGGAACCCAAACAAGATTTGTGAGCTCCCCCCAAAAGTAAATCCGCTTTTATTGCCCAGCGAGAGCAACGCATTAAATATTCCTGCGTCATTGCACAGATGAATTCAAAGGGGGCAGAGAATGAAGGGAATTTGTTTTATAATTTAGTCACGCATTTGCCGCGTTTCGTTTTTGTATTTTGTCTACCTTTTTTAATTAATTTTGCTTTGGCTGCGAGCGTGCGGCATTTATGCGCTTCAAAAGATGCCTCAGCCTCAGCCTCCATCTCCGTCTCAGCCTCAATGGGCACGCAAATCAAAATGGCGACACGTGCGCTTCCGTTTCCGCTCTGGCTGCAAATTTGTCGCATGCGTTAATTTATGTTTACTTAGCGCCGCTTTCCATTCTCACTTAATTAGTCTAATAACTGTTATTGTTATAGTCCTGCTTGTTGTTGTTTCAACTATTCGATAAGTCACAAATTGAACTTTGACTTTTGAATTGCTCGTCCTTGGCACGTTTCCCTCTTTTTGGCTACGCATATTCGATTAACGATTACTATTCACAACTATGGCAAAATGATGCAAATTTTATGGTTCTATTATGAAATTGGCAGCTTCGGGGGTTGGAATGAGCAATGAGGGGCGGCCAAGCTGTCGGGGTCTCGAGGTGCCGGGAGGGGCCATTAAGCTCTGCCTTATCCCTAAGGAATTGTGTATTGCCATTTTACGGTTATTACAAGTGTTTATGCGCATCTGAGCTCACGAACAGATCAAATAATTCCCACTTTAGTTTGTTTATATGTAATCTTCAAAACCCTATTACTTATTTAACTTGAATGTAATTCAATTTAAGTGGAATTTAAACTAGAAAAGTCTTGTATTCAATTAGAAACTATGCTGGGTAATTTTATAAATTGCTGTATTAATTTTTTTCTTTCTTCATTTTAAAGTCCATTATGAACAGTCGACATTAAATAAACCATAATCTTAATATAAGATTCAGAAATATGTATATTTTCATATATAATATTATTTAAATAACTTTATTGAAAGATTGCAGATTAAAATGCATTATCAATTTTAAATTACAAACTGAGCATATTCTACAAGGATAGGGAAAAAGCTAGAAAAAATCAAAACTATACTCTGATTGAAAGACATTTCCACACTATGATAATAAAATAGTCAATAAGAGTTTTTTTTATTTGTGCACATATTCCTTTTCAAATGCCTTAAATTCCTTAGCATTCTCAAAATGGATTTTCAAAAGATTTCCAAGAGCATAATAAGAGGCAAAGCTGCTCCATGAAGAGCTCGTCTGCAGATTTACATTCATTAAGTGCTCAAAAGACTGTTTTGCAGGTCCTCAATCTATTGCGGTAATGCTATCAACACACACACACACACACACAGAAATACTTGTAGTTGCTGCCAACACAAACTTTAGCACTTCTCGTCAGGAAGTTATTGACAAAGCCCAAGTCAGTTGCTCTTTGGCCAAAAGTTGCCACAATTTTTGATAACTTAAGTCGTTGAGTAGTTGCATTCAGAACTTGAGTCGCTCGTCCTTTGGCCATTTCACATCACACTCACACTTGTGTACGTGATACACGCATTCAATTAGACCCACCAGCCAAGAGAAAGTTTCTTAGAGTTTTAGAGAGAGAGAGACGATTCTGTGAGTGGGGGTTTTGATAAAAGATTGCATCAATATTAAATGTGGACAAAATACAAAAAAATAATAACGAAAGTAGAAAACTAAATGAAACGCTTGTCAGCTTTGCCATCAAAGTTACCCCTTTCGGCCAGCTGCAAAAGTTCTGCCAGAAGGAGAGATGACGATGATGATGATGGGGGGCCAGCCAGCTGTGCAATTTGCTGGCAAAACTCGACAATTTGTGTCTCAAAAGCATAAGGCGTCGCAAGTTGTTGTTCACGTTGTTCCTGCTTGTTGCACATAGTTTCGTTCCAGCTGTGAAGTGTGCGCCGCCAGTTGCTGTTGTTGAAACTTTGATGCAAGTTGGAGCTGCAACTGCAACTGCAACTGCCACTGCAAGTGGCACAGCAGGCAGTCCAAGTGCTGCCTTGATTGATACTTTATGCCCCGGACGTAGTTGCTGTTGCTGTCATCAGCATGCCCCATCATCGGTGAGCTCTCCCTCCTCGCGGCTATCCTCATCCCTTGCTGCCTGACCGAGGAACATGCGTCGCCTCAGGCGATTCCTTCTCATCAGCCGCCTGCTCAGCGAAGCGTCCATGCGTCGCCCCACGAACTGAACTTCCTCGTTGTTCCGATCGCTGTCCTCTGGCGAGGTGAGATCGATGGCAGGCAGCGGAGGCGTCTGCTCCTTCGGCTCCTTCTCCACAAACGCATACTGCCCGTTGGCCTTGGGCAGCCAGAAGACGGTCGTCACGTCGCAGCTGACAAACATGGCCATGCTGGGATGAAACTGCAGACAGCGCACCGGATAAACGCTGTTGCTCATCAGCACTGCCGTCAAGCTGCCGGAGCTGGCATTCCACGCATAGATGCGTCCCCCATCCGCGCCAGACATCACCAGCTGTGAGTCGGCCGTGTAGCAGGCGGGCAGCGGCAGCTGCTGCTCGTTGACGTGGCCCGAGTATCTCTGCTGAAAGGCGCCGTTGAAGGCGTCGACGCTGAAGCACCAGGCGTGATTGGTGCTCACCAAGATGGACTTGCCGTTGGGCGCGAACTGCAGCTGCGTCCACTTGGCCTGGCTATTCAGCTTGTAGTCGAACTTCCGGCACGGCTCCTCGCGCAGCATGCGCACGTCATAGAGCTCGATGCTCTTCGTCTGGTCCGAGGTGGCAAACAACGAGCCAGCGGGATGGTAGGCCAACAGTGGATTCTCCAGATGATTCAGTCGCTGTGTGTACTTCCTGGTGCGCAGATCCCAGAGGAGCAGCTTATGATCCTCTCCAGCACTGATGAACTGCTGCTCGTCGCCAGGCCGACAGCTGAGGCACCGCACTCTGCCCGTATGTCCTTTGAATTTACGCACATGCTGACGCGTCCTCAGGTCCAGGCAGCGTATGGCGAGATCACTCTGCGAGAAATCAGAAAGTTACATTATATTATAATTATTTTATTATAGTAATTAATACAATTAATTTTAAATTGTTTTAAATAGTAATGTGTGCTCAATTAAATGTATAATATATTGAATCTCAATATGACTCCTTCTATATTTAGTGCAGTAAAAATTGATAAATGCAAAATATTTTATATTAATGTGTGCATTTTGAGTTTCCTATAAGGTTATTAATGTAACTGCTTGTATTTTTATTTTGATAAGAACCTTTGAATTTCTGTGATTTTGTATTTATTTTATGAATTCAAATTTACTTTAACTGAAACTTAATATCAATGGTCCACACTACGATTAAGTAATCAACTTAAAATATTTGATATTATTGCGTGCATTCTTTGTAAAAACTTTTAAAATAAAATGGAATGCTAAATTGATAAATTAAATATTAATTTAAATATTTCTACATGTTAAGTTTTGTAAGAATTCAATTAAATTGGAATTGAAGATTGGTTCTTTGGCTTTGGTTAATTTAGTTCTCAGTTACCAAGCCGTTGCCTAGTCCATTTAATTGAATTTCTTTCAATGTAAAATACAAGTAGTATTTGAAAAGTTTAATACTCACCTTGGTGCTGCTGTGCAGCAATCGATCGGTTTGCGAGGTGAAGCAGACCACTTCGGGATGGAACTGGTGCATCAGCACCTGGCAGCGCGGCGTCATCCCGGGGCAGTCGTAGACAACCATGTTGTGAAGATCGCAGACCACCAAGCGTTGGCCGTCGCGGGAGAAGCACAGCGACTGCTTCAGCTCGTCCGATTCCCGGAAGATCTTGGCCACCGAGAACTGCTGCAAAGCGTCGCCGTCAAGTTGGATTTCCTTGCTCGTTGCCTCAGCCATTGAATTGCTTCTTCACTCGTCACAATATCAAATCACAATGACAGTCGAGTCATCGCCAACTACTGCCAACTTTCCACTCGTTCCGCCTACTTCGACTTAATTAAATCAAATATATCTAGCGACTGCCACGCCCACGCGACGCCCACTGTCGCAGCTGGTCCGTGGCTGGAATGCTGCATTTCACTTAATTTCCATTTTGTGGTCTCGTTGTTACTCTCCATTGCGTCTCATTAGAGCGCCCAATGGGCCAAGCAGAGACAGCAGACAGCAGAGGGCGGAAGGACGAAGGGACGAAAGGACGAAAGGACTTTAAAAAATCGACTACCGAGTTGGCAACACAGTTGGCAACAGCTTCAGCTACAGTTGGGTCCAACTGCCAGCAGCTGGTTATTTAGGCCGATTCGCGTCATTAGTGCTGCAACGGAATGCCACCAAATGTTGCCCACGCCGTTGCATCGTCCCAGACAGAGCCGAGTCCATATAAATTGCTGGCTGAAAAGTTGTGTCTTGTGGCAACAACTGTCTGGCGTTTGATTGAACATTAAGCCAGCAACATCTGTGTGCAAATAATGAAGACTCGTTATAATTACTGCAGTTGCTGGCTTAAGCACGAGTCGAGCTGGCTGTCTGCGATCTGTTTAATTTGTTGCCCGACTGCAATTGTTTCACAGACAGTCTCCCAACAGCTGAAATGAAACAATAAAAAATTAATAGCATTCGTAAGTTGGTGTCTAGTTTGTAGAGTGCATATTTAAATCGCTTAAATAAAACAAACTTGTTTTTTGTTCAATTTACTGCCTGAATTTATTCAATTGTCAATATCAATTTGTTAAATTGCGCAAATAATCGTTTTGAAGTTACAATTTATTACTATAAAGCTAATTTGCATTACTTATTATTTTCGCATTCATTTTAATGAATTATTATTGTATTTATTCGCTGTCGACCGTTCGTAGTTGTAACTTAATAAGCAAAAAAATAAAGTTCCTGCTGTAATTACAGGATATATGAAAATATATTAAATTTTGTCGTTTCCTCCATCGAAATTGACTTAATGCGGATCGGGTGTTAAGACTTGAACTAAATGCTGCCCCAACGAGTAGCCCTGATTTGATACCTGGGTGGGAGGCACTTGCCACTTGCCACTTGCTGCTTGCCACTTGCCCCACTGTGTGGTTCCACTGGGCAAAATGAATGTAATTGTAATGTAAGCGGAAATAAGCGCGACTGTCGCTGTCGCTGTCGTTGACGCTGCTCTGCGCGAGCTGTGCGCATTTTAATTAAAATTTATAAGCCTTGGCCGGGGACTTGGCATCAGGCTCGGCATCCGATACCGCGAGCGAGGATGCCAGCAGGATAACGCGGACAGGACTCCACACATACACACACACACACAGGTCCCTGCTCCTGCTCTTGTGGCGTTTTAAGCTTTTAAGTTGCGGTGGATTTGCGAAGCTATGTGTTGGATTTTATGTGAAAATCAACTGCGGTGCGCATAAATTAAAAATCAAGCCACAAAAAACAAAAACAAACGCTCACACACACACACACACACGAATCGTGAGTCTGGTTGTGGGAGAGAAGCTCCTTTGTGCGCATCATTTGTAATTAATTTGCAACATTAGCTTTTGGGCCAGACAGATACAGAGGCGGCAGGGGGCAAAAGGGGGCGTGGTATTTGCATTATCCCGCCCAACACACAGCACACAGCACATAAATGAAAAGTTTCCGCAATTTGCGCCATTTGCGGTTCTGGTCTGTCAAATTTAATTATTTTAATTCAGCGCAAAACAATTTCCGAATTATTGTTATTTATTTTAATGGATTCGCACACTCGTAATTGTTTTCGATTAATAAAATTTTAATAAAATCAATTAGGATTTTTTGTTCACGCCACTCTTTATGGCAGCGCGACAAAAACAACAAAAGTAAATTAAAACCGACACTAAACATATTTGTACAAACGGAAAATATGTTGGCGGGGCTCAAATGAAGATACTGTGTATTCAATACATATTAAATATTCTCAAATGTTTAAATAGTTAGTCTGGTTTGGCAACTTTCATATAAACTATGCAATCAATTATTTTTGAAATATAATAAATTAAACCACAATTTTGCTATGACAATAAGTGCATTCAATGCAATTCGAATAATTCATATTAATCCCTTTGAAATTACACAATTTTTTAAATTGTTGTCGCCAAAATATGCGTGAAATTACGGAATTAAATTTAAACTATTCACGCTATTGTTGATAGCATTACTGTAAAGTATTTGAGTTAACCCTAATTAGTTTAACTAAAAAAAGGCAGTATTAACTTAATACTTACCATACATAAATATGAACTTTACAGTAAGCGGCATTCATTTTAAAATTGTAATAACAAGCGCAATATAAAAGTGATCTGGCCAATTTAAAATTTTCAGAATTTAAATTGATTTTATTCTGCGTGCGTATCCATATCCACTTATACACTCATGTTAATGCAATCATATTTATTCTGGCCCCGCAACGAGTTGGCAAAATGAAATTGCATGGATTGCATTTATAGTTGCATCTGCATCTGTCCGCATTTTGTATCTGTATCTGTGTCTGTGCCCGTAAAAGTATCTGCGTCTCTGTTGGCCACTTGGCTGAGCATCGTTTTTGCCCGATTTGTTTGCCAACTGTTTATTGATATTTTATGTGCCATTTTACGCTGCACATCGCACTAATTGCAATTTTAGGCACGTCTATTGCACTCGACATTTGCATAACACGAATTGCCTATTCGATTGCTGCCAGACGACGACGCTTTCGGCCCATAAAAACCAGATTTCCCTCATTGCATTCGAGCCCAAAAATAAAGGATATTAAAAACATATTTTTTCTATGCTCGTTTTCATTTTTTCTAGCTGAACCGATGTTAGTATGATGCAATTCAATTCATCCTGATCTGTTTTGCACATTTGCAAAAGACTTACATTCAGAATTTATCTGGAAAATAGTTGAGCATGCCAATACAAATATACATATTCATACCATGAATGTTGAAATTTTCTGAGATTTGCCATTTTCACATAAAATTGTTTTCAATGTTTCTTTGCTGCAGGCCTTAATTGAAACATGTAAAATTTAAATCGATTGATTAAGATTTGCGCTGAAATTGTGCTTGTGGCAAACGCAAACAACTGTCACATGATTTTTGTTGTCGTTGTTGTTTTTAACACTGAGCCAAAGTGCAATTTGTTGTCAAGTTTTGTATGAATTTCTTAAAAGCGCATAAATTTTACAAGCTCTCCATGTGGGGGCGGTTGGTTTGGTGTCGGGTTCGAGTGTCAAGTTTATTACGGACAAGACATGCGAAGAATCAGTCAAGTTGTCTGCACAACCGAGGGAGAAGTCCTTGCAGGGTGAGCGGGTCTAGAACAAGTTAAAACGGCAGCCCAGCTAAAAATTTGTGCAAATTTTTCAATCAGCGTGAGCGACGTTCATGTCAAGTATGCCGAAGTGAGGGGGGGCTCGAAGGGAAGTTGGCAGTTGGGGGTGTTGGCAAATCGTAGATTTTGCATTTGACATCGACAACAGTAACAACAAACAACAAGAACAGCAGGCAGTCGATTGCAGTTCACACGGAAGCAAAGTGAGTCAAACCAAAGCCAAAGTTCAAACACAATTTCTCAAATATGCACAAGCATGTGCATTCATGTGTGTGTGTGTAAGTGTGTGTGTGTGTGTGTGTGTGTGCGTGTGCGTGCCTTGTGCGTTGCTCAGCCAGCTGCCTGGCACCTTTGAAATTGAATGGGTCGCTCTCATGCCGTAAAAGAAGATAAATGACACAAGTGAGCCATATCAGCCACAGTCAGCAGCCGAGTCGGAACTGGCAGCTGCAGCTGCTTTGCATTTGCCACATGCAACCGCCCAGAAGTGCTATCAGTGGCACAGAAACAATGGTAAGAGAGAAAGCCACGTTAGACACACAGTGCCATCTTGAGGCCTGCAATCGTCAGTTGACAGCTTTGGTCCTCGTCCTCGTCCTTGTTCTCATTCTCGTCGTTGCTCGCTCCTTTATCTGCCTCAGCTATGCATTTGATTAAAAACGAATGACCCCTCTGATGAATCGCATATGAAAGCGAGCACTGGGCGAACCGAACAATAAAGTGTTGCCCACTGCACTCTACCATCACCTTTAAGTATGGATATCATTTCGCATTCACATGTCTTCGAAAACGCTGCAAAACCGACTCAAACGGCGCTGGTGAAATAAATGAAAAATACTTAAAATGCAGCCAAACGAGAGGGCCGAAAAGTGCACAAGAAAATATTACAGACAAGACAGTGGATAAAAGACAGCAAAAAATTATGAAAGAGATACTCTGACAAACAAAAAAATAAAATATACAGAATATTGCTATTAATTATAAATTCATTTGAAACAGCAAATAAGTACATGGCAAAGTACGTACGTTAAAATTAAAAATAAATATGTACGAGTAATATTATATCTTTGCTTCCGATTATTTCGGGACAAACTCATTTTAATTAAAATTTTACTCATTAAAATTTTACGCGTAAACCATTCAAAATATATATAGTATGCCTGATACATATAAGCAAAAACCTATACAAAAAGTGAAAGAAAATAATTAATGAAAACAGTAAAAGTACAAGCAAATAAAGATTTTTATAAAATATATTTTTCAGAATTATTAATAAAGCAAATAAAAACAGTCGCCAAAATATGGAAATGCATTGCTTGGTCAACTATTTATTCCCCAGCTTATCGCCAATTATGATTCAGCAAAAAGCAGGTCACAATGCTCTGGTTGGGTTCAGAGTTGAGAACTCTCTTCTATCCACTGGCTGTTGGTTCCCGGTTGCTGGTTTTTCTCGCTGTCTCGCGGAGAAACGTCAGACAGAAGTAACAACACGATGCGCCCAACTGACAGTGGAGCATGAAAATTTATTACTTTTGTCGAGTCTCGTTGCGACTCTGCGAATGCGATGCCGCTTTCAAGTCCGAATCCATTGCGCATTAAATTTGGTGGCGTCGGTGGCGTTGCTGACGTTTGGTGTCGGTGACGGTGGCGGTGGCGATGGCGGTGGTCTGGCATTGGATGGCGTCGCTGGCATCTCCGGGCATCCAGCATAAAACTGACAAAAGTTGCGCCAAGGCAAAAGTTCGCTGGCGCCATGGCAACAATGTCCAATACTCGGGAAATAAAAATTATACATACCGAAAAAAAACAGTGAACATCAAGGGGAATGCAACGCATGGGCTGAAGTGCATATGATGGCCATGCAGCAGTCTGTGTGTGGTTGTGTATGTAGGAGTAACTCGAAATATATAGTTTTTAATATGCATAAATTGCACACTTATTTTATTTCGTTTAATTTTGAAGTACTCCCCGTAACGAATAAAGTTATTCCGCTTTCATACTGACGATGGCTAATTACACTACAAAAACTTCAGCTGAACGTGTTATTTTAAAAATATTATGTTGAGGTCTGCAATAGGCAGTTGACTTCATTGATCCTCGTCCTCTCTCACATTCTGATTGAATATTTTACTTATACTGCAATAAAAGTAGAAAATTTAAATAGTGCAATTGAGTATAAAAAGATTACAACTTAGCCATTTTGTATATATTATATTTCATTTAATTTAGATTTATAATTCTAAACGAATATTGTGTTTTTTAAAGTGAGATATCTCAAAATTTCTCCCTAATAAACAAAATTAAAATAAAAATAAACATTCTGATTGAATATTCTACTTATACTGCAATATAAGTAGAACATTTAAATAGTGCTATTACGTATAAAAAGATTACAACTTAGCCATTTTTTATATATTTCATTTAATTTAGATTTATGGATTTTAATTCGTTTATTTGCGTTTTTAAAATGAGATATCTCAAAATTTCTCCCTAATAAACAAAACTAAAATAAAAAAATATATTTCCCTCAAGCTTGTATCAAGCTTTTGCAAATTTAATAGATACAAATAAATGAAAGAGTATAGTACTTTGAGCTCTTCATTTGTCTTTCACTGTTGCAAGCCGGAACGAAGACGTAAATGCTCTTTGCCGCAGTCAGCACACTCAAAGGATTTGAATCTTCTGATTGACCTCGTTCTCCATCGAGCGAACAGAGCGCAACGATGCCGCGCCAGCGACAAGCACTGCTTCAAGTGTGGCGCTTATCATGTATGGCCATGACCATTTTTTGCGAGTGCAACATGATTCATATTTATAAAAAAAAAAAAAAAAAATTATCTTCATGAATTTTCAGCAGAGCTGAAATGAAAAAGCAAAGCTGACAAAAGTTAAGAAGTAAAGCGGCTTGTGTCCTGGGTCCGAAAGCGAATGCGAATGTGAATGTGGTTGTGAGTGTGAATGTGAATGTGAATGTGAATGCGACGGCCGTTCCTCGCTTCCCGCTCGTGCCTCCATCCTGTCCCTTTGGCCTGATGCCTCTGTCCGTTGTGACAGCTGGGAAAACGCTTGATAGCTTTGCCTCCAGTGATAGTGCACACCCATGTGTCAGTCTCCCAGTGTGTCCGTGTGTGTGTGTGTGTAGGAGTGCATGTGACAGCTACTCCCGCGAAGCGTTGACAGTTGTCAATGTTATTAGCGACATGTGCGGGCAGCAGCCGAGAGCTCGAAGCCGATGACAGTGGAGCAAAGTCAGCAAGTTTTCCACGGCACTTCAAATTTTTGGTCTAATTGAGTTCCAGAAGGCAGACGCCACGACGGTCCGTGTAACAGTCGATACAACAGTCGATACATTGCTATAGCTTCATTTATTTGTACTCCAAGTCTCAGTCTCATGCCCGAGCTAAGGCGCAAACTAACTGCTCGTATTTGCTGATTTTGTAACAAATATTGACAACAGTCGACCTCAGCTCTGCACCTGTTCCCCCGCTCCCCTCAACCGAACTGTACTCGACTGGATGACCAGTTGGACAGTCGAGTAGTCGAGTAGTCGAGCAGTCCGGTCGGTCAGTCCGTGGGGACATTTGTGCCATATCATGTTCCATGTTGACGCACCAGCACAAAAGCTGAAATTATATTTAAAAGTTCAGTTTTTTCTCTCTCTCCATCTGCCGCCTCGCCGAGAATTCTCTGCTTTTCTGCTCCATTCTCTGCTCTTGGCTGTGGTATGTGGCACGTTATTTACTTTTGTGGTCATTGTGCGACATTTGGGGCTCCTAAAATCCCCAAAGTTATAATTCTTAAAGTTTTTATCTGCCTCCCACACACACACACAGAGACATAGACGTAGACACAGGAATAGACAGCAACGAAAGAACTGTTTCCGTCTGGCTGCTCAAGTGGGCGTATACGTAATATTTAACTTGTATATATAAGTACATATATAGATTTAATAGCAGTGACTCTAGCACTTTTGCATATTAATGATTTATGAATGGCCAGGCATGACAACAACAACAACAACAGCAACAACAAGAAGAAATAGGGAAATAAGCTACAACGTTTCGCTGTCTATTTTCATTTAGAATTCGCTTAATATTCATTTGCTGCTCGAGCGAAGCGCTAATGAAAATCTTAATGTGCCACAAGTCAATAGCAGACAAGGGACAAGGGGACAAAGGGAATTACGAAACGAAATTCCAATGACTTTTGGGTATTTTCAATTTTAATTAAGAGCTGACGCCTATCGTAGAGAAGGACATCTGCAAAGACGACAGACAGACAGACAGTCAGAGTGACTGAGCTGCCTACATACTTATTGCCTACTTTTGGCCGATTTACGAGCAACAACAAAATGGCAATTTGTTAAGCTAATGATGCCATTTTTCGAAGCAAATTACCTGACCATGAGCAACGCTCACATAACAAGCAAATAAACAAACAAACTGCCAACACACAACACCCTCAGGCCCATGTGTGTGTATGTGTGTTTATGTAAGAATCGAGCTAAGCAAAAGCGACGCTTGAACTTTGAACCAGTTCAATTGATCAGAAATCAGAGCACTTATACGCAGACTGAATGCTTGATAAATGGCATGCAATTTACATATAATAAATTTCTTATACGGGTTTATGGCTCAATTTATGACGATATTATAACAAATAAATCCGGCAAGTTGCAGGAAAGCAATTTGAGATTCGCCTGCAGATATTACCATTAACATTGCTATTTATACATTTATTGATCATTGAAAACTTTTCATTTAATTGCAATTAAATTCAACATGCAAAGACTTAATAATAAAGCTTGCTAATTATGCGAGACTTTATGCTTCCAAATTAAAATAAAACTCTTTTTTAAATGAACATTTGTTTAAGTAAATTTGAGTAATGCATGTTTTAAAAACCTCGTAAAGCGAGCAATAGAAACTGAGCGTTCATTAAATTCGACGTCTATTTTGACCCAACGACAACAAAGCGAACTGATTGAGCTAGTTCTAGCCAAATGGAACCACTTGGTCAGCACTCACATTAGGTATACGTGCAGTGGGTCAACAAGTTTTTGTGGCAAGTCAGCAGAAATTTGGTTTGCTTACACAAATACTTACCTGTCATAAAGGCAAAGTACTCGAATGCTTATACACGGCTTAAGCTTATGGAAGATGCTCACGCTTAAAGCAGCCACGGTCGAGACTTTGGCTTAAGCTGGACAAAATTTCATTTTAATTAGCGCAACGTTGCACAATGCAAGCAATGTGAAATCAGCGTCGTCCATCGGGGCCATTGCCAACTGTTGCCGGCAATAAAACCCCAAAGTCTATTAAGCATTGCGAAGCCAAAATGGCAGAGTAACGTTTTGGGGGGATTTAATGCCAATAAACGGCGTGAGACGACAGACAGGCAGACCGAGAGATAGAGAGAGAGCTACTTGTATCTGAACTAACCAAGCAGAAACACAGACAGACTCCTCACACACACACACACACACTCGACAATGCAACCGTAACAGAGTAATCGCCAAATGCTGCATGCAACGGGCGAGTCCATGTTCGCCCTTTGCTAAAGTGCAACATGCCAATGCACATGATGTGTTTAATGGTTAAATTGTTGCTAATTCCATTAGCCGTTTCCTGGCTACATTTTGCGTTTGCTATTTGTGGCCAAAGTGTTGCAATGCCAACACAGCGCCAACAACACCAACATCGCCATCGAAATTCCAGCCCGTCGCAGACACGACGAGACCCGCTGGCAAATGGAACGTGTGCAAATTAATGTTGGGTTGACGCAACGCCAGCATCCACAAAATATCGTTGCCCCCTCCCCATGCCACTGCCACACACACACACACGCACACACACACATCAAGTGCACCTCCAGCTAGGCTACAAATTGGCACATTGTTTGCCCTCTCAACTGGTCTGTCAAACGTTTGTTTTTGCCTCCAGGCGACCGAGTTGCCAACTGCCAACTGCCAACTGCAACTGTGCTAATTCGTTGTCTGGAATGTGTTTGACTGAAAAAGATTAGTCCCATTTTATGGCCAATAGATGGAGGCGCCAAATGGGTTAATGAATTGGCCTGCAGACAAAGTGTTGGTCGACAAAGGAACAGCATGTTATTGGTTATTGATCTAAGCCTAACAGATTTTTCCCATAAATTGCAGTTTCTTTTGAACGATTACGTTTTATATTATGACGGAAATAAATTATTTTTGAAATAAATTGCAATTTCATTTGAACGATTACGTTTTATATTACGATAAATAAATGATTTTTGTATAAGACTTTTCTTTGGAATTGAAACTGTTTAGAAATCTATTGGTATTAATATCCAATTAATTGCAATTTAATTTGAATGATTCATAAAACAAGTATTAAATCAAATAGTAACAAATTTGATGAAGTAAATTTTTTGAAACATTAAACTAAGTATATTATTTGTGCTTTTATAAGTCAATATAATAAGGTATTGGATAATAATAAATGAATACTCCGTAAACATTTACTGTCTATCTACCAAATATATTTTCCAGCTAGATTAAACAACTATTTGTTCAATTATATCCCGTAAATTCAATATCATGCATTCGTACATACTTACATAAAGGGTTAAGGTCTTAAGACTGCCACATATACGATTATTCGCTTAGATTAGAGCCCATAAATTGTCTAATTTTGTGCGCTCTCATTCTTCGCACTAATGCAACTTTGGTAAATGAAATGATACTTTGGCTGAGACGGGAGCTCAAGTGTTTTAGAGTGAATATTAAGCGGCGTCGCTTTAATCGACGTGCTGATGGCTTTTTATGAGTCCCATCTAAATTTATCACCAGAGATTTCCACATTTCCAAGCCGCTTGGCAAACAAATGCCTCCATCTCCGCCTCCGCCTCAGTCACTCAGTCGTTGCTGCACTCCCGAGTTCGAGTTGGGTAAACGCATTAAATTTGTTTAGTAAACGTACTAAATATACGGCGACAGCGTCCCAGATGACAATATAACCGTATGGCTTTGGGGCGGGGGCGAGGGGCGTGGCATAGCGTTGCTCTTCATTCAGTTAACGCGCCGTCGCATCGTAGTTGCCACTTTTCTATTTATTTGCCCATTAACGCTCATTTGTGGTTATCAGGTAAATTGGATAAAAGCCAACGTAGCATGAAGCCTGCCACATGCCACAAGCCAGGCCAGGTACAACCTCTGCCACGGGCGCAGCCCCATAGCTGCGGCATGTCCTTGCGTCCTTCGTCCTTGCCACTGCCACTGCCATTGCTGCTGCTGCTTATCTTCAAGTGTTGTTGCAACATGAAGGCATGAAGGCAGTCTTTGGATTCGGTTTCGGTTTCGGGTTTGGCTTCATCTCCAGCTTCTGCTTTTGCTTTCAACTTTGGCTTAGACTTCTCCTATTTTTGGCTGTATTCATTGCGGTTCGCGTTAACTGCGACAGTCATTAACTTTTTATAGCCCTCGGCGATGTTCGCGTGGTGGGCGGTGCTGCCTCTTCTCTCATCTCCGCTGTTTACCTCTTGCCTCACCCAGCTGCATTTACATTCAAATCGAATTCAAATATTTGCGGTTATGCCGGCGTCAAATTTATTTAAGCCACAATTTGTTTAGGTTAATAAATAAAGCGGCGACGATTGCTGTCATAAAATTTAATTTCCCCTACCACACACACAAATACATTTAATTCTCTTTTTTTTCTTGCACTCCAAAAACTTATATAAAAAACTAAAAATACAAAAGTAAATCCTGGCAACCCAATCAAATGCCCTGCAGCTCCAAAACTTCTCTCGTATAAAGAATATTTGGCAAATATTTTATATTCGAAAATCTATAAAATATTGCAAATATTAAATATTTGTGATTGTGAATGAAACGTCGTGTATTTTGCCTTTAGCAATTTAATGTTTCTGCATGTAATAAAGGAAAACATTGTTTACTTTCAATCATTCCCTGGCTACACTTATTAAAGGATTACAGGGTATTCAAAAACGAAATTTAAATGCGGCATATTGCAAGCTCAAATGAAATTTTGTGGCTTGTTGCAAAACAAAAGGCAAATAATGCAAAAGAATTCAATGTAAATAACAAGAACTCTGCCATTGCATGTGATTGATTGCCGTATACCCTGTGCTCAATCTATAGTTACATCAAGTAAATAATAAATATATAAAAATATTAAAAACTGTTTCTTTTTTTATTGTATATTTATGTATTTTTGTATATGAGCTTTTAATTTTCAATGTTTTTATCTTTTAAAGGCTTTAGCAAGTTCTAATAATTTTACATATTATAAAATGAAAAATTCAAATAATTATTTTATTCCCAAAAAATAAAAATAGTAATAATTTATCATATTATAAAATGAGAACTAAAATAATTATTTTATTTCTACACCTCATAAAATAATCATTCTAGTAATTATAATAATTTTAATAAATCTCAATATATTTAAGCTATTAACATTTGCTTGACACTTTAAATTAAATCAATTTATCGAATTAAATACAAATAATTTGTTTGACTAAAATCATAGAGGGTAATGAGGCTGAAATGCAGCCTCTGCAACACAACACAATCTGAGCACAACACAAATATTAATATTTTGAAATTTTCAGCTGGTGCTAAAAATGTCTCATATTACAAAATCAAAATTTAAATTATTATTAATTTCTCAATTTCACAAAATGCTAAATGTAATATCTAACATATTACAATATAAAAATTAAAACAATTATTGTATTTCTCAATGAAGAAGTTAAAGGTCTCTAAGCATGATTAACTAATCAACATTTAGTGTGCACTTTAAAGTAAACCATCAGACAAATCAAAGACAAACAACCCTTTGAAGTAATCCGTTACAGGGTATGCGGCAATGCAGCCTCTGCAGCTCAACACAATATGAGTACAACACAAACACAAACACAAACAGACATTGGAGAGTTACACACACGCTTACTGTTGCATCCACATGGTGCAGAGCAATGCTGCATTGGCGACGCGACGTCCACTGCATGCGGTCGCTCAATATGAAAATACTTCCACACACACACACACACACACACAATCACACACACACACACACACAGCGAGCATTAAGTTCGGCGGGTTTTGTGCCCAGTTGAGGGTCACAACGTTATTTTGGAAGAGCAGCCGACCCTGGGGCAAATGTTGGGAACAGAGTCAGAGGGAGGAGAGGAGGCAAATGGTGCACATTGTGTCGCCTTGGTGTCAGTTGGTCTGCGGTTGGTTTGCGCTAAATTAAATTTTGCTGCGGTTGCCCCCAAAATGTCCGACAGAGTCGCCAACACACGTTTCATACTCGCAACAGTCGCAAGTGTCGAACCAAACACTGCTGCAAACAAGAGCTCACAATTGAGGTGTAAAAGCTAATATAGTATTTTATTAATTACAATTTTGTATACTTTAAATTGACATCACCATTCAAAAAGATGCCAAGGCCAGAGTCCGAGCTGAACTCCAACTTGCAAGTCTGCTCGACTTTGTAATGCGATAGAATTTGCAACAAGGCCATTTTCACATTCAGTAGACCGACTCGCATGCCTGTGAAAAGAATTATAAGAATTATGAATTAGAATTATATTAAAATAATTAACGAATAGACATGTTTATACTCAGAAAAGTTAAATTGCAAAAAAAGAATAAATAAGCTGAATATAAAAATAGTATGTTAAAAAATTCTTTTCGTCTTTTCATTTTTTCCGGCAAGCAACTATTTTATTGACGGTATAGACAACAACTTAATTTAAGTGAGAACGCAATATTTCAACTAACATAAATATGATTATCATAAAAATCTTCAATAATACCATCAAGATCAAAGTAAATTTACCCTACATTTTCTATATTGCTTATGCATTCGTCTATTTCCAATAATTATAAATTGCTTAATTTTCTATCATGTTCCAAGAACTGCTTCTTTTTCTCCACTTGCATATATAAATATTTATTAGATTACAAATCACGGCAAAACGTTAAGCAGACTTATCGATAAACCCTAAGGAAATGTCTGCTAATAACTAAATCTGTCTCTTCACATAATTATGTAAATTAAGCCAACACTATAAGTAAAGTTTCTAGGTATTTTCTACTTTCCAAAATATAATCCCTCAACTCACCCAAGCAAATGCGAGGACCGTCGCCAAAGGGCAGCAAGCAGCCGCGCTTCGTAAACTCGCTGGCTGCGCCATTATCGAAGCGTTCGGGCTTGAAGGCCATGGGATCGGGAAAGATGCTCTCATCGTGATGGATCTGGTAGGCGGGGATGGCCATCGTGATGCCCGGCTCCACATTCAGATTCTTGCCGTTGCCCAGATCAATTGTTGTGGGCCTGGTGCAGATCTTGATGAAGAAGCCAATTGCGCTGGTCAAACGCATCGATTCTAGTAAATAAATAAAATTGATTAGAATGTACTAATTAGGAAGTAATCTTTTTAAGGGTATTATCAGAGCAACTTGTACTCACCGTTGACACACTGGTCGAGATAAGGCAGAGCATTGAGTTGCTCATAGGTGATATTCTTATCAGCAGCCAAGGCATTCAATATTTCAGCGCGAAGCTTCGACTGCGGCTCTTGATTCTCGCCCAGCTGAGATAATAAAATATAACAAAATATATTGAAATAAAGCCATCGAGAACATTTCAACCGCCATCCTCACCGTGTACAGCAAATGATAGAGCACCGCAGCCGAGGTCTCGAAGCCATCCATGAGCACGGTCAGCGCATGACCCACCAGATCATCCATGCTGGCCCCCTTCTGCTCCTGCAGCTGCAGCAGATGAGCGAGATAATCGTTCCGTCCCGCTCCGTTGCCGTCCAGACGCAGTTGCGCCGCATCTCGCGTGAGCTGCAGATAGAAATCATTCGATTGCTGCGTGAAGAAGCGCATGCGAAGCAAGCGACGCATTATGGGCGCGATTGGAGTTCGGTTGAACTTGCGCATGTTCTGGAAGGCATTGAATGCCCAGGCCGTGGACGTCTGCTGCAGCTGGCTGATCTCGTTGACGCCGCCAGTCAAGGAGCCAGCATCAATGCCCCAGATGAAGTCACCCATCGCCTGAGCCGTGAAGCGATAGCAAAGCTGTTCCAATTAAGGAAATTATTGTCAATAAATTGTGGATTTATTGCAGTGTGCTACCCACATCTCTGGTCTCAATGACATTGCTCTGCTCCTTGATGTGGCGCTGCATGTAGTCCACCAAACTGCGTCCAGTCTGCGCCCAGATGGCGTAGGCCTGCTTCAGTTTGTTGGCCGTGAGTCCAGCGCCGCCGTCAGTGCGACGTTTTTTCCACACGTCTCCAGCACTGAAGAAGGGATTCCTGGCCACATACTTGTCATAGTCCTGCGAGTGCGTCACGTAGCCGCTCGTCACCGTGTCCCGGAAGTCGCTGAACTTCTCCACCAGCACCTCGTGAGCCAGCGCCGGATCGAGCACCAGGATCTGCGGCTGTCGCGTCAAAAAGACGCCCACAGCGCGATGCTTTCCCTTGTATTTACTACATACAACATTAGCGAATTGCTTAAAATAATAAATATGTATATATTCACTCACTTGTAAATCTTGCCCAGATCCGCAATGAAGGTTGTGCCGCCGCCAAAGAGGCCGGGATAGCTGCCGAGCAGCGACAGCGGCTTGGCTGTGACGACGCCTCGTTTATCCCAGTACTTGTGGTGCCAGGTCAGGTACAGGAAGACAGCCGCGAAGGCGATGTGCACGAATGCCAAGAGCAGCGCAACCAGAGTCCACATAACGCCGCCCGATCTGAGAACCAAACGCAATCGCAGCAGGCCGAGAACTGTTTGCTAAACGCTCCAACGCGGCCCGTTTTGACCACTAACGATTGATAGCGCCCAATGACGCGGCAGAAAGCCCTATCTGGAAACATCAATAAATAGTATAGTGAAGCGATCAGAGAGGTTGAACTTAGAAGGCACTACTTATCACATCCGTAATTTGTTATTTTTAATTACTTTTGGGCTTTACGTTTTTTAGAATAAGGTTTTGAATTTCAAAAGTTTTGAAATTATTTTCTAGAAGAGACTGCGGCTCATCTGAAACCTTGAGAGAACCCATCGACCCAAGCTCTCTGATTATTAAACGTATTGATAAGATGAGTGCTGAAGCCTCCATCGCGTTGATTTACGACTAAAATGTCAGACGAACTTAACGCGTCTTGAATCGGTTCCGAACAGGATTAAACTAGCTAAAGACCCGAACCTAGGCCAAGAAACGAATTTTTTAAATATTATACGCATGCACTTGGTACCAAATTATTTGTTTATTTTGATGAGAATTATTTAAACATTAGTTCGTTTTATTGCCAAGCTGATTCTACTCTATTTTAACAATCCGGCGATACTCCAGATTGATGTTTCCCTGAAGCACCACTCCAAAGCCGGCATCGCCCGCTGTTTTTATCTTCTCCTTGCCGCGCACAACTTGATACTCACTGATAATGTGGAACAGCGCCGACTTCAATGTCAAGAGAGCCAAACGCATGCCTAGAGCACACATAGAGATATTTGAATACGATCTAATAAAGTAGTATATAGTTAAGAGTTTGCAACACACCCATGCAGATGCGAGGTCCATCGCTGAAGGGCAATAAAATGCCTTTGCGTATCAACTCGAAATGGGCGCCATTATCGAAGCGTTCGGGACTAAAGACTTCGGGATCGGGAAAGTATTTGGCATCGTGATGGAACTGGTAATTGGGAATCATGATGGTCATGCCCTCCTCAACTTCTAAACTCTTCCCTTCACTAAGCTGTATGCTTGTTGCGTGTGTGCAGACTTTGGTATACTGTGGAATCAAGCTGCTCAAGCGCAGGGATTCTAAATAAAACAATCCTATATTAACCAAGTTATTTGATTTTAATTCGATACTTACCATAGACAACCTGCTCCAGATAAGGCAGCTCGCACAGCTGATCAAAGCTGCAACTTTTATTCGCCTCCAGATTATGCATGATTTCGTTGCGCAGCTTTTGCTGGGCATCCGAGTGCTCCGCCAGCTAAACATACAAATACAAATTATTAGTATATGTTTTAATAATTGCATTTTACCACTCACATAGTAAAGCGCATGCAACAAGGCTGTGGCCGTTGTATCGTAGCCATCCAACATGACCGTGAGCGCATGTCCCACGATGTCATCATGAGACACGTCTTTCTCTCCCTGCAGCTTCAACAGATGCGACAAATAATCAACGCGCTGCAGCTCCTCGCCAGACTTCAAACGCAGCCTTATTGACTCTTTCGTTAGATTCGAGAAGAATTCGTCCGTCTCCCTGGGATAGAAGCGCAAGCGCAACAGCCGGCGGCAAAAAGGCGCCACAATCGAAGCCATGAATATGGAGATCATGTAGAAGGCGTAGCTGGTCCACCTGCTGGCCATCTGTTGCACCTTGTTGGGCTGCGCGGCGTTGGCCGTCAAGGTGTCCGCCTCAATGCCCCAAATGAAGTCGCACATCACATCGGCCGTGTAGCGAAAGCAAAGCTGCAAGATAGTGAAGGAAAAGATTATATGAGCTATGGTAATTGCATGCCCCAAGAAGTATGCTATGAAAATGTTATATGGAATTCAAGCACAGCATTCAAGGCAGTAGCTAAGCCTCTAAAACAGCTTAAAAAACAAAACATATAAAAATATTCAATGGAATTTAACAGCTTCTGAGGCATCCAACAAATGCTTACAAAAATTAATAATTAAATGTCTTTGAAAACAGAAGTTCATTTTGGTTTAAAGAAAACATAAAAATATATATCTAAAGCTACAAAAATGTCCCTTCAACTTCACACTGTCAACGGACAATTAAAATTAAAATTAAGATTAAAATTTGAATTATATATCTCTTCAATTTTGTACTAGTTATTTGAAATCATCGAACTTTACTTCAAAGATCGTCTCCTCGAGATCTAGTTATAGCAAAAATCTCACTAAATTCAGT
Source organism: Drosophila formosana (assembly GCA_035045625.1). Taxonomy (NCBI): domain Eukaryota; kingdom Metazoa; phylum Arthropoda; class Insecta; order Diptera; family Drosophilidae; genus Drosophila; species Drosophila formosana. Next base: position 2,476,313 of record JAWNOW010000030.1, read on the forward strand.
CTTCTCAACTTACATCCCTGGTCTCCAGGACATTGTGCTGCTTGCTGGTCTGCTGTGCCATGAAGCTGGTGAGTTTCTTGCCGCTCTGCTCCCAAATGGCGTAGCCCATCTTCAAGCGATTGGCGCTCAAGCCAGCCTGAGCTTCGCTGCGCAGACGCCGCCAATAGTTGCCGGACGCCCAGAACGGGTTGCGACTCGCATATTTGTCCCTCTTGGCATGCTGCATGTAGGAGCTGGTTAACGAGTCCCGATAGCTGCGAAAATTCAGCACCAACACCTCGTGAGCCAGCGCAGGATCAAGCACAAGGATCTGCGGTTGCCTCGTGACAAACACGCCAACAGCGCGATGCTTGTTCTTATATTGGCTGATAAGAAAATAGATTTATATATTGAGGAGATGCTAGCAAACTAGTTTTACTCACTTGTAGATGCGCTGCACATCCTCGACCAGATTGCTCTGGCGGGTCAGCAGTCCAGGATAAGTGCCCAGCAAAGTCAGGGGCTTCGCTGTAATCACTCCACGACGTTGCCAGTAGCGATGGTGCCATGTCAAATACAAGTAGACGGGCAGCAGCAACAGATGCAGCAGCAGCAGCAGAAAGGCGATCGTCAGATACATATTGCCGCGATCTATATTCCGACAGCCCCAGCCGCCGGTTTTATACTGACTACTTGCAATCCATTGGAAACTGTGATCAGCCTTCGCCTTCACAGGCTGCGCAGCATCATTGATAACGCTCATTCGATTATCAGTTCCCGAATTTCACTTAGATTGCCTTTATTTGTTCGTGTGTGTTTAATGTTCTATTTGATTACTAAATCTTCCATTGCTATTTTTAAAATAACACCAAATTTGTTTGTTTTCGAATTTATTGTTTATTTTATAAATGTTGTAGAAAAATTCATATTTATAAGATTAGAAATGCACATACTGTGAAAAGCAATATTATTAATATTTTATCAGTTCAGTAAAAAAAGATTTCGCTTTGGGCTTAAGGTTTTCTCGATCACATAATAAAAGTAATATTTTGTTAAAGCTCCAAAAACTCTGTGAATAAGTTTAATTAAACATTTTTAATTTCATTTCGATCGATAATAACCAATAAAGAAGCCAGATTTAAAAAGATTATTGCATTGAAAACTGATACTAGCGCCATCTATTGGTCGTAGCAACTTGCATCTTCATATGTGATATAGACGTTTATTTTATTGCAGAGCACAGTTATCTCAGCCGTTTATTTTTTTGGCTTCCTTAGTATCTAATCAGTAGTTGAAAATATTCCACACCCACAATTGATCACTCCATCAATCGAATCTCCTTATCATGACTGTATTTCTACTTTTGAAACGATCTGCTGATAACAAATTGAGCAGCAAAAGGGAAATTATAAATGGGATATAAATTAAACAGCGAAGCTATAGATCAATTATATTTGTTCCATTAAAACTTATCAATTTCTGTCAGAATAATCCGTTAAACTAATTACAGGGTATTCTACAATATAATCCCAAAATGTATGAACTGTGGGGAGCAAAGCTTTTGAATTGCAAATGAAACTTAAACTGCAGCAGATTATCATTTACAATTGCGATAATTGAGCTGATAAGCAAAGCTCCACTCGAGTAACGTTTTCCTGCTCCAATTATCAGTCAACGTTGATAATAATGTAGCGCATAAAGATAAGAGAGAGTGGGAAAGAGACAGACAGTAATTTTTAAAGGGGTAAAATAAAAGCAGAGACAATTGAAGAATGTGTCTAGGGCGATAGTGTGAATTGCTGAATTGTTTATGCATTTTATCACGTCTATGTAAACAATTGTGGCTTAACTTGAGCTGCTTTAGTCTAGTTTAGTTTTCGCGTCTTATCGACATGCGAAGCTTTAATCCAATGGCCGCCTCGCAATCAGGCGGTTAATTTATAACCATGACCGATAAAAAATGTGAGTTTGTGATAAACAAAGGCATTGTTATTTGTACTTATCATAATTAAAAAAAAAGCTGAGCGTTTTTCTGTTTGTTTTGTTACACTAATTGACATTGAACCGCAGTCCAGAAAAAGAAATAAAGAAATCATAATTACAATTATTTGTTTTTTTAATTACAGTTCGGATTATATGCATCTAATAATTAGTTAGTTAGTTAGTTAGTTAGTTAGACTGGCAACCACAAACACAAAACCAGGCTAGCCGACACAGTAATCTGAAGCTGACGCTGAAGCTGAAGCTGAATCTGTATCTGAATCTCAATCGCCTTTAAACAATAACAATAAGTTGCAAACACTGCCATAACAATCAATGATCCTCCTGCAATCCAACACTAGCTGTGCTCGTACTTGCAGATGACGGCAAACATCTTGTCGCCTCCCAAGTACTTGGCCAGCCACCGGTTCTTGATCACGGCCAGTTTTAATGTCTCGCACTTGAACAGCGCATTCAGATTGGTGTGCAGTGCTCTGCCCATGCCCTCGATAACAAGTAGATCAGTCTCATTGGCCGCAATGGCATCGCACAAATCCGATGGCAACCTTCTCATGTCCAAGCAAGGACCACTCTGTCCATTCGCATACACCAGCAGACGCCCGGAGCGCCAGGCGCTGTCCAAAATGCTGCACTGGCAGGCGCAGTCGTCGAGCAGTTGGCGCAGCTCATGACTCGTGACATCGTTGAGCGAAGGTTCGCTGTTGGCACAGAGCAGCACCTTGGTGCCTCGTTTGAGCAGCTCGCGGGCGAAGGGCAGCACCCCGAGCACCACATCGACGCCGCTGTTGTCCACAAAGATCACTGCGCATTTGTGTGGCAGCTGCTGTGTCTGGACCCGTTGCAACCACGCATCCAGATTGTCCAGCAACCAGGGACGTTGCTCGATGCGGTCCAGAGCCGCATGCAGCCCAAAGTTGCTGTCCTGCTCCAGTATACTGGCTATGGCCTGAGCGCCCCAGTCGAACATGTTGCCAGCGAGCACGCCACGCACCAGCTCCGTCCAGCGGGCATCCTCGCCCGCAATGGCATCGATCTCCTGCAGTCGCTGCTGAAGACGCGACTTGGCCGACGCGTTCTCCTGGTGCTTCTGAGTCAGCCAGGGATCGGTGAAACCGTAGCGTCGCAGCATCGTCTCGTTCAGCTGCAGCAGCTCGCTGATGCCCAGCACAACTTTGCCGCTGTTGTTGACTATGTTGCGCTGATAGTCGTCCAATTGACTGAGATACGCTGCCTGAAATTGCGCTGCTCGCTGCTCGGCGCTGGCGTCGTCCGCCTGACTGGCGGCCGCCTGCTTGGCGAACTTGACGATGAGCTCGCGGAAGCAGGGAAACCAATAGGCGGCAGCCTTGGCATCTGTGTTGAGATCCAGCGTGTCCGGCTGATAGTTGGCTTCATCCTGCAGGAGCGTGCAGCTGTGCATTGTGTGTGTGCTTTTGCTTCTCCGACACACTGTTTGGAGTGTACGCTGCAAACGTGACAAAATGTTGACGGCCGTGGTGTTGAAATGCGCACTAATCTTATAGCGCTGCGATGTAAATTAATTTTTGTGTTTTTATCACCAACCGCACACTGAACAACACTGGCAATGTAACAACAAACGCATTTTGCAGTCACAGCTGATTGCTGCGTTCACACGTGAATGGCAGTTGACTTGCTTATTTGTGGTTTAACTGCCCAATTATGATGGTTTACATACGCAGCACATTATTTGAATTTTATTTCGCAATTTTGTAATTTTATTTATACTTTTGTGTCACTTTAATTTCGCTTCAATTCACTTAGCAATTCAAATTTCAATGCCGCCAACTCGAACATCATAGCATCCAGCTTTTGTCTGCCACGCGCGCTATCGCAGCCAACTTCACGCCATGGCGATGACAAGCCGTCTCTTTCCTGTTGAATTTTTGACAAATCAACAACACAAAAATGGTACGAATTCATAAAAATCGCTAAATATATGTATAATCGGTAAACTTTGTGAATTAAATGTACGCTTGCATACACAAACAGAGTGTAAACTATAAAATGCTTGTTAAATTTTGTGTGCAAAGTGCATTTAAGTGCGTTAAACAAGCGAAACAAAAATTGTGTACTAATCTGCTTTGCAATCTCTCTCTGTGTGTGTGTGTTTGCAGGCCAAGCGCACCAAGAAGGTTGGAATCGTTGGTAAATATGGTACCCGTTATGGTGCCTCCCTTCGTAAGATGGTCAAGAAGATGGAAATCACCCAGCACAGCAAATACACTTGCTCGTTCTGCGGCAAGGTGAGAAGGCAAACATAAATCGCTTCCCACAGAACTCAAATGCTAATCATATGTAATCTCTTACAGGACTCGATGAAGCGCTCCGTCGTTGGCATCTGGTCGTGCAAACGCTGCAAGCGCACCGTCGCCGGTGGTGCCTGGGTGTACTCAACCACAGCCGCCGCCTCCGTGCGCTCCGCCGTCCGTCGTCTGCGTGAGACCAAGGAACAGTAAATTATTAACTTATGGCGGCTGCTTCAAATGCTCCCGTTTCGTATGTTAGTAGTTCCAACCCGTAGATAATAGACAACGCGATTACTTCTGTGGTTTGCGCCGCGCCGGTCGAAAAAAAAAGAGCCTGTTCTGCTTTATTCCATAAGCAAAAGTGAGAAATAAAAAATCATATTTTACTTCTGACAGTAAAAATCGCAAGTGATGTTTCTTTTAAAACCATGTGAATACGAGCAAAAATAATGCGAGATGTGCCCGCAAAATTGTGGACAGTTAAGACGTTGGTTGTGACAACCGGATTAAGTCGTCCAGTAGCCGCTGAAGTTGCCCATTATGCCTAACGATACCCTAGAAAATTAACTGTAGATTTCCACTATAGCAGCTTTGCTATACCTTCTAAACTATCGTCAATCCAATCGAATTACACGTACAATGGATATTCCCAGCTTTCAGTAACTTCCTAGAGAAATATCCTTAGGTAACTTAATCTTTCTATATTGTCCATTGCATAATATTTAAACTTTAGATAACCATAAAAGGGCATCATAGTTTAAAGCATTTCCTATAGACAGCTTTATGTGTAGACTCAATTCGTTTCCTATTGCACATTACAAGTGAAAAATCAATGTTAGCTAGAAAATTTGGTAAAGTACACTTCATAGATATTCTAGCATCATAGCTATTCTAATTCGTTTGTAGCTATCCTTTGATAAATGCTTTTCGTATTTCAGTTGCAGAATATACTAATTTTACAGATCCACATAAAATAGAAATCATATGATTATCGTCACAATCAGATTTGCAGATAAATATAACTATATTAGTGAGCTGCAACAATCCTTCAAGTAAAATTTAGATTATTTTTCATAATTTTTTTAATTTCCTTTTTTCTTTTTTATTTATAAAATTTAAAAAGTTTCTAATTAAACAAAAAATACATCATGTTAAAACTTGTGGCTTAGTTCAAACGCTTTGTGGTTGTATTCTTCATTATATTTGTTGGTTTTTTCATTTGTTTTGGGAGATTTCACAATCGAAAACAATTATAAATTATATTTAGCTAAACTAAATAGGAGATTTTGGATGGAGGGTTCCGTCTGTCCGATTTACCCTCGTTGTTTTCTCTTTAAATGATTGAATGTTGTTGTTGCTTTATTATTTCAGTTATCTTTGCTAATTTAATGCTAAAATTAAAATTGCACCGTCACCAGTTATAGTATATATATATATCGTCTCTATTACTATATATATATGTATATGTATATGGTTTTAAAAAATTAATTTAGCTAAAAAGTTTTACTTGGCTTTTACACTTGTTGTTGTAGTTGCAGTTGGTTAGTTTTTTAGGGACAACATTGAAGTCAGTTATTTAGTTGTATCAGGTTGCATTTTGATTAAATATTTGATAGATATTTACACAACAGCAAATCGAGTAAAGTGGTTTCTTTTTGAGCACATACATTTAAATTTAGTTGCTTGTTTAATAATAAGAGAGCTGCTGCTGTTGTTGGTGTTTTAGTTGTTGTTGTTGTTGTTGTTGTTGAGGATTATGTGAACTACGCAAAACTTTCGACTATGTCTAATCTCTAAATTCGAACTTAGAGAATTACTTAAATGCTAAATGCAAATTTTTATAGTACAGTTTTGCACACACACACACACACGCACACTCTCGCATTCACACATACATATACAGTTATGTATAAATAGTTAATTTAAATGTATAATTTTTATAGCTAATCCTCTCTCAATTTATATACAACATTTTTCGTTTACGGTTTAGTTTAGTTTACTCATATATGTATAGTTTTTTTGTATTCATATTTATTCCTAGACTATGTATAAATTTTTAGTTTTCTTTTTTTTTAGTTTTTACACTGTATTATGATATGCGTGCAATTGTTTTATTACGAATTTTGTAGAATGATTATGGTATTCAAAGCAATTTTCATTTGATTTTCATGTGATATGCAGCGCCTTTTTTGTGGTCTCAACTCAACTTAAATTTGGTACAAAGCGAAAGTTTTTCTTAGGGGGAAAATGCCAAAAAGCAGCAAAATAAAGCTTACATATTAAATGTATACAAAAAACACAACTCAAATTTGTATTAGCTAAGGGAATGTGCTGGGTACTAGATCATCTCTCATATACATATCTCTCTATCAGGCCTTCGCCTTCATCTCTCTGGCCTTAAACGTTCTCCTATGACACATGTTAGTTAGTTACAATTATAGTTGCTGTTTTTGGGGGTTGTTGGGTGTTTTGTTGTTGTTGTTGTTGTTGTGAAGCACAATGTCATTTAAATGCCAATTTATTGGTACTTGGTCGAGGCTAGGTAAATACATATATTACAATAATATATTTCATTGCAGGATTACATAAAACTAAACGCACACACATACAACATATATATATTAGATATATGTATATACACATACATTCAATTGGGAAGACATAGCTCAACACACACACTCGCACACTCTCTCACACACAGAGATAAGTTGGGATAACTATCTGCTTAGGCTAAACAACTTATATTGCATATCAAGTAAACGAAAAATGCTTGAAATCCTTGCGAGTAAATCAGCTGCTTCTTCTCTTGCTTCTCTTCTAACTTATACTGCTGGCAACTTAGTTAACAGTTTCAACACAAATTGGAAGTTCTCAGTTTTTAGTGTAGGTTGTAGAATGGTATTTCTGTTGTTTTCTGGGGGTCTGTTAGTGCGCCTGCCACTTGAACTTGGACTCCATGAGCCACTGCTGCCCCTTCGCGTAGTTGCAGGGCCTCAACAGCGGCGTGCTCGCATCATCCCGCGTTGCACGCTGCAAGCACTGCCCCGTATTCGTGTGGCGTATCCATTTCTCCTGCAACGCAAAATAATTAATCGGTAACTTTTCGATTTATGGTAGCAATTGTGCACTTACCTCCGCATCGTAGACCCATTCCTGATTGCCGCCCATGTTGTGGCAGCGCACCATGTTGACGGGCCCATTCGAGCTGGACGCATCCAGGCACAGATCATCGGACATGATCTGCTGCCGCTTGGTGTAGGCAAACACCTGATTGCCGCCAAGACCGTGGCAGTAGCTGATGCCCACCTTCTCATTGTACTTGCGACCCATGGTATCCAGGCAGGTTTCTGTCTCTGCATTGCGAATCTGCAACAGTTATTTACATATTATTGAACTTGATGAGGAAATCAGTTTCATATGAATACAAATTAAATACAAGTAATTTATTTTCTTGATTTAATTGGATAGCAGTTATTTTCCCTTTTTTCGTATTTGTAAAATAACTTATTTTTTTGATTAAATAAATTATTTTAATTAATTTAGTAATACGAAAATAAATAACTCTTAACTCTCTCTTTAAAATAAATTTGTTAGGTCCAAAGTATTTTTCAACTTTCATTACAAAATCTCTCCGTTATCCCAACATTACATTTTAAGATTATTTTTCGTAGCTCGTCAAAACTTACCTCGCCCAGATAGTAGTAGTCCAATGGCATTAAGCTTTCGGGATAGACGTTCTCCAGATACCAGCGGAAGCTTTTACACTTGAGACGATCGCGCAAATTTTTGCGATCGCTAACATCACCGGCCGAAGCTTTGCGAGCACCTAAACAAGTGGATGGAATCGAGGGAAATGGAGAGAGAGAAAAATACAATTGAGTAAGATTTATGGAGAGATCGATAAATGCAAACATCTATGTTAGTGTGAGTGTACGTGTCTTGGAGCTACATTGGTGTCCGTTAAAAGCAATATACAGCAATATATATATATATAGAGTGAGGTTAGGTCAGCAAAAAGGATGCTCTCTATATACATAATAAGTAGCACAACATATGTGATATAAACATAGATATAATACAAATACATTCAAGGCATGCAGACGTGGAGCTTACATATCTCAGGTGCTACAAGTCGAAAACAATTGGGAGCAGCATTACAGGGTATTCAACTCATAGAGAAACCCACAAAAAATACGAAAAAAAAAAGGAAATACATGTGTGGCGGGACATAAAACAGGCGTCGTGGTGAATTTCGGGACAAAAACAATAGGAATAAGAATCGGAAGAAAAAGGATCCAGAATCGATATAAGAAAGAAACGGGCGAAGACACAAGATAAGAAAAAAAAGATCTGAAAAAAATAAAACAATTGCAAAATCAAATAAATATACAGGGTGAGAGACTTGTTGTTGTTGGTTGGAGTTGCGGTTGGGTGATTGATTGGTTGATTGATTGGTGGGTTCATTGATTGGCCATGCCGTAAATCATATTTATATAAGTATAATATCGAACGATCCGATATCATAAATAAAGAATATAATATATGTGTAGAGTATTATTAAGACAGACAATTGCAAAATGCAGAGCGTGCTGCTTGCTCGATATATGTATATATATACGAAACAGATAACTATATTATTGAGTGAGAGAGAGAGAGAGAGACATAGGCATGGACAGAGAGACATATAAAGACAGAGGCAAGAGAGTGAGAAAAATATATATAGAGAGAGAGAGAGATTTAAAGTGAAGAAGCATTCGATAGATTTTTTTGTTGTAGTTATTCATGTTTTTTTGTTGTTTGATTTGTTAACCTGGATAAAAACTGTAGTAGAACTCTTTCCAGTCGTCCAGCCAAACCTCAACCAGACGCGCATTATTGTGATTCACAATCTCCGTGGTGCCGCCTGGGAAGGTATACGGCGTTGACTTGCGAAAGACATGACCGACTCGGGAGCAGGGCGCTATCTCGAGGACACCGCCACACATCCACACCTGGATGATGCAGCAGCGAGTGCGGTATTTCATTGATTGATTGATTGATTGATTGGTTATATGCGAAGTAATCGAGCAATGTTTAAAAGTGGGCGAGAAAGTGGGAGAGAAAGATGTATTTTGTATCAACAGATATCCTAATTGTTGCAAATCATATAAAAAGACAGCCAAGCGCAAACGGGCGAGTTCTCTGCACCTAAACTTGTGTGATAAACTTAAAAGAGAATTACTTGACTAAGGACTTAAAGAGAGCGACCCCTAAGAGTTGACATGGACAGAATTTGCTTAATTTGTAGCTTCATCGGGCCTGTCAGCACTTGAAACGCCAATCACGAAAACGAGTGAAAAAGCAACGAGTAGTTGCAAAGGTAACGAGTAGTAGTTTTTAAAACTAACGAGTAGCAAGCAGTAATAAAGTGAAGAGTACTGGAAAGTAGTAATAAGGAAAAATTATATATTATACAACTTAGATGTCAAGCGAATAGAGGAAATAACGAGTAAGGACTCGTTGACAAAATATTTAAAAATAAAAATGATTAGTAACGAGTGACGAATCTCGATCTACTCGTTGACGAGATGGCGCACAGTGCTTGGCGAGACACAGGTCACCGAACTTGCCACAACGATATCCAAATACGTATTTATAGAGATGTAACGAATAATCATACCACGAACAGAATATTAGTAACAACTTAAGCGAATTAAACTAAATACTAAAATTAATTACCAATTAGTGTACTTGATTAACAACAAAGTATAGTACTTAAATCAAAACCGAAATCGATATCGAAAAAAAAGCAACGAGAGTAAAGTACGAGTACGTTTGATGTACGTTAAGTATAGCTTAAGTTCAATGTTAAGGTTTCAATACACAACTGTTATATTTACTCGTATGTAAGTATTACAAGTGTGTTGTTATATACTCGTTAATATAACGCTTTGTGGGTTCAATGTGTTTTGTTGGTTTGTCTGTGGTTATTGTTGGTTAGTCTCATTAGACATGAGCATGAGCACAAAATTCAAGAACATTTAGAAAGAGTTTTGTTAAGGAACAATCAAAGAGCACACTAAATAAGTTAAATATATATGCGCTGAAAACATATGCCAGTGCATCGAGAACTGTTACGCGACATCAGAGGCATTAGCTTTCGAATCGTTATCATTGTTATACATTATATATATGATAGTTATACATATACGAGTATGTACTATGTATTATTTGTGTTAACTAGTTATTATTACGAGTAGATTTAGTTGCGTTTTCGTATAAAGTCAGCTATATAGTAGATTAGGTATCGAACTTGATGCTTTTTTAGTTATGCTCAAAACAAAGTCAATTCTTGTTTTTGTGGCAATTGCTGTTTGTGTTGTGTTAGTGTTTTAGTGGATCTTTTGTTGGGATAAGTAATTGTTATACTCTTGCAGTGGGTAACCCGATTTATTTTTTCAGTATTTAACTAAAGAATAAATTTATTTACTTTTCAAGAAATGATTTGTTTTTCCTTTTTACCATCAATAGGAAGAGACTCCTTCTTATATTCATTAAAATTCAAGCAATAATTGAAGTAAAAGGTATGTCATTAATTTCAGGTACAAACTTTAACTTTGTGTAAAAATAAAATAAATATTCTTTGATTTAATCGTTGGACCCGATCCTCTGCAAGGGTATTTATAGCTTCGGCAAACCGAAGATTATTGCAATTCATTGTCTTTTGTCATAATTGTTGCTGTTTTTAGTAGCGTGTGAAAGCCAATTGCAATCAAAAATTTTGGTATAATTAAAAGAGTTAGATGCACGTTATAAGTATAAGTACAAAGTTATGTTGTATTAGAGGCAATTGTTTATGTGTTTATGTACTGAAGTAAGTAGGTAGTTATTGTTGTGATTTGTTTTTCATATTATTATTATAATTATTATTGTAGTTGTTGAGATCTGTATTTTGTGGTATTGTTTTGTTTGTTGTATATTTGCGAACCTGTGCTCATTGCATAATAGAAATCACGCCACTCGTCCAGCCAAACCTCGGCCACTCGCGCCGCATTATGCAGCACAATTTTGGCCACGCCGCCCGGGAAGGTGTACGGCGATTTGTCGCGGAAAACGTGGCCCACATGCGAGCAGGGAATAATTTCTAAAATGCCTCCGCATTGCCATATCTGAGAATTGTCATGGATTTGATTTGATTTGATTTGTTGTTGTTTGTGTTGGTTTGTTTTTTTGTGATTAGAAATATTACATTATTTTTTCGTCTCTTTTTCTTTTGAACAATTTAAATAATTAAAAAAGATGAAAAAAATAACGTTGTACTTAAATAAAGAGAAATAAAAATGAAAATAAATATTAATATAGATCACACGATCATATATATATATATAGTAAAGGCAAATTGGGCAACACTTTTGTTTGCGGCTTGGCTTTGCTAGCTGTAAGAACGAATAAAAAAAACATAAGAGGCGAATATGCATTGAGTTTGCCTTACTCGGAACGACATCTCCAGATTCTCGCCACCCCAAATGTCCATGCCCTCGTCGTAGGAGCCAATCTCATAGAAGTAATCCTTATCGATCGAGAACAGTCCACCAGCCATTGTTGGTGTTCTCAGCGGCGCAGTTCTGTCATTGTTTCGTCTCGCCATCTCACGCTGCGGCACACGATACCTGAAAAATATTATATTAAAAAAGACTTAATAAATTTGATAACTCTAGCTTTTATATTATGTAAAACCTTCGGCTTATTTAAAGTCAAAATATTAAAATAAGTTAATTGGTGTGTTTGTATTTTAATTAAATTACAAAATCCCACAGTTCCAAATTCAATTCAACCAAACAAATCTATTTAGCAGACCTCCCTTCTGGCGTTTATGCTGACGGACAGGCAGACAGCATAATGGATGCAAAAATAATTGAAGAACTCACCATCTAAAGTTGAGCTTCCAGTTGAAGCCACCCCACGTGGAGTCAGAGGCGGTAATGTATTCAAATGTCTCATCCGAGATGACATCAATGATGGGACACACAACCGTGCGACGATTCTGAACAATGCGCGCCAGCAGCGGCTCCAGCCAGCCCTCGGTGCACTCACAATGGGCGTCCAGGAAGGTGATGACCTCACCGGTCACATGCTCGGCGCCAAGCAGACGAGCACGTATCAAACCAGAACGCTTCTCGGTGCGCAGCACAAACGTACGGACTGGCAGCTTTGCCACATAGTCCTCCAGCTGCTTGCCCAAGAAATCTGCCAGTGCAAAGGCATTAGTTAAAATTCTAATAAACGCGAAGTTAACCCACCTCTTTCGCTGGCATCGTCCACGAGTATGATCTCCTTGAGCAGGGAGCGTGGCGAACGATTGATGACGCTCCACACAGTGCGCAGCAGCGTCGTCCAAGCCTCGTTATGGAACACTATCACAATGGAGGTGGTGGGCAGCTTCGAGGGATAGTGCTTGTGACGGCAGCTGCAAGTTGAAAACGGAATAGTCAGTTGACATTTTCAGACAGATTATATTCAAAAATGTATTTACTTGTCGTGCCGCACATCTGTAAGCGAGCGATTCAATGAGATCATATCGCTGGCCAGTAGATTGAATTGATTCTCCTTGAACTTCTCCTTCATGAGATCTTTCATGTCAGCCGGTATCTTGACGGGTTTACCCATCTCACCCGGTTTGCCCTTCGATTCGCGTACTGTGGGCGCCTGGAACCATTTCTTGAGCAAGAGGCTGCGATATGTCATCGAGATGCCGCCCGATGCAAAGCCCTGGCCCATGATGGGTGCAATGCCTGCGCTATCACCGTCCAGCGATTTTTCCGTATTGATTTCATTGTCATCCACCAGCTGATTATCGTCCACCAAACGCTCAGCGTTGGGCATCTGTTAAAATTAATAATGCTGAATATTTCTAATGGATACAATTAAAAAATTGTAATTTTACCTCCACATCGTATTCGCCGGCTCGTCGGCAACGCCAACCGTCCTTGCCTATGCAGTCCGAGTAGTGAGCAATGAGCACAAAGTCAAAGATGACCCAGACCAAGGATGTGAGCAGCACAATGCGGCAGGTGTTGGAGCGCATGCGTCCCCGCATCTTGCGTGTGAATGTTTGAAATGACATGTTTGAGCTGTTCTTTTGGTTGTTTTTCTAGTCAATTTAGTTTTTGCTTTTTAACTCTAAATATAGTTTGCGTGCGACAAATTGGATTTGAAGCTGTCAGTAAGCTGGCAGCAATCAGCTTTTGTCCGTCTTGATGTTGTGTGATGATGATGTTAAGCGGCTCTTGGCTATGTTAAGTTGGGTGCATTCTGTTAAAGGTCTTCGCGCTGCTATTTGACGATATGTTAATGTTATTTGCTGGTTTGTTGTGTGTGTTGCTGTTGCCCTATGTTAAAATGTATAACTTTTCTTATCAGACTTATCGTTAGACACGCGTCGTGATCTCCACTGCGGCTCACTTCTCTTTCTCTTGCTTTCAAGCGTGAATCGCTGTTAATTAGTTTTGCTGTTGCTGTTGCTGTTTTTGTTTTTGTTATTGTTGTTACTGTTATGGTTGCTTGGCACATATGTGGAGCAGACGCTCTCTCTGTCTCTGTCTCATACGACGCTGTTGCTCAACTAGTTGCCCTTCTTGCTGCTGCTGTTGTTGGTGCTGCATCCTCTCACTGTTGTTGGCTGATCCATTGAGACGACGTCCAAATCGAGTGTCGCCTCGGCCAGCTCATGCCTCAACTCAACCAGTTTTGCGTCTCTTTTCCCTTTCAGTTCCACGCACCACAGCCAAAAAGACCTTGAGAAATTATTCAACTGCAAAGAAAGCAAGACAACAACAAATATGGCCATTAATAATAATACAAGAAAACAGCAACTATTATGTAAATATGAAAGTTATTTTTGGAGGTTTCTTTCAATCTCGCAGCCATGACTTGTAATTGTTTCAACTCTTTCACACCTTTAATTCACAAATTTGATGGATTGCGGCTGACAGCGCAATATCGGATGTTTTGTTTTTTTTTGTTTCTTGTATGCAAATAACAATAAATTCAATACAAGTAAAACATTCAATACCTTTTTTTTTGTGGATGTCGGATCTCACCGCACAATCCTCGTTACGCTGTCAAAACAATTCTGCACACAAAAATGCAAAAGCAGTTGACGGAAAAGGAATCCACACAACAACAGCACTCGAAAAGAAAAGAATGGGGACCCAAATTCCATTGACAAAGGTCATAGTCACAGCACTCCTAAAAATGCCACAGACAACAACTAAAACTACAACAACGACTATAAACGAAAACCGGCAACGAAGCGAGATGTCAGCGCCGCATCGAAAATATCATGAGAAAATGTTATGCAGTGAAAGGAGCTCGACTTACCGCATACCCTTTTGTACTTAAATTCGAGTGCTTATTGGGCAACTTGACATTTAAAGAGCACAGCGAGCCAATCAGGCAGGCGACAAGCGCTGCACACTCATCTTGTTTAAGCTCGTTAAGGTGACAAGCAGAAAAGTACAAATGAGTTTTGTGGACGCCAGCCAACGACGACTGCGTCAAGCGAACCATCGAGTGGACCCGTTTAAAGCTCACTCCACTCCGTGGGGTATAACAAAAAGCGCAACAACTCTTAACGGTATTTTTTGCTGTGCTATTTTTCTTCTCTTTTATTTTTTTTTTTTTGCTTTGTTTCATACAGAAAAACATGCATTTGAATCATTCATAAGGCATGCGACGACTGCCAAAGCTTCTCCTAGACAGACCCCAGAGCGTGATAGAGCAGGAGATGGGAGAGCAATTGGAGGAGGTAGAGAGGGAGAGAGGGAGAGAGCGGCAAAGCGCATTCAAAACCAGTTTCCCATAACACGATGCACACGCACACACACAAACACACACATGCACACCAAAGTTGAGAGCTCGTTGAGATGACTGGCTGCTGGCTGTCTGTGAAGAGCGGCAAGGAGAGGGAGACGTTAAAATATGCAATTGCATGTGCGGAACCGAAAAGAGGCTAAAAATGAAGTGGCAAATGACAGGCGAGAGAGCGAAAGAGCAAGACAGCACCACATTGTAGAGTGTGTAGAGTGCCCTTCAGCGTGGGCAGAAGGCGGCGACTCGTCAATAATGCACACAATATATGCAATATTAAGAGATACAAAACGAGTTTCCAGTTGATGCGATTGAGTTGTACGCACACACATACACACACACACACACACACACACACATGTATACCGATTATTATTGCAAAAGCTTTTTGTTTAATGCGTTAACGGCAATGGCAATGGCCAACGTTAACGTTAACAGCAACGGCAAAAGCTGCACATTTTTAATTGATACATTATGCAGGAAGTCCTTTTGAAAAATGATTTTAATTATTCAAAAAGTATAATGCATTATTTAATACAACACGTTTCAGATTCGTTGACCAGCAAAATAATCAATTTCAACTGTCATTTTCGGACTTTAATTATGCAAATATTTCATATTGCAATGCAATTACAGTCCTATTATGTGCAGAGATATCACATAAATAATGCTGCTTTAAACAGCCAAATAACTGAGCAGCTAATCCATCATTCCATAATCCTTTCAATATCCCAATTATGGCTGAAACTGAAAGTGTGATTGTATTTAGGTTGACGCATCCAAGGTTAATGCCTATTTAAATGAGCGCGCACGTTTGAAACACGAAAATAATTATTTGTCATAATAATGTAGAAATTAAAGCTAGCTTCACATTTTTGAACTACATAACAAATATGTTGAGCAAATTAAAATGTTATTAAAACTATTACTTTACAATTTTGTGGTACCCATATTTTGGGGAAATATTTACACTACTTCGTTTTAAATACATACATATGTATATAAAAATAAAATATACATTTATACTGCCATTATTTATACATTTATATTTGCAAATCATAATTTTTTAAACTGGTAAAAACATCTCTTTTTATTTAAATTCAACACCAATGTGTGATTTTGTTGTTAATTTTTACATTTACATTTTTCCTAAGACAAAAACGTAATGATTTATGTACGGCTGGTAATTCAAATTGAATTTGAATTTAGAACTTCCAGGAGTTTAGAATCCTAAAATTACTTTCCCAGAATCTGTTCCCTTCACTCTGTAAACATTGCCAACACCAGTCCCCAATAGAAGTTTTGTGACACACTTTCTGCAATGCGTGTATTTTTTGTATGGAAACATATATAATTTCAGAACCTAATATTTCACTGCTTTATTTAATTTGGGATGAGCGCATCCCATAAAAGTTGATTATACCTTAGTGCCAGCAACAAAATGCGGCATATATGCATATACATTATTGATCCATGTCGACAACTGTGACGATATAGTTTTCTGTAGGTATATCAAATGTTCTAGAATCTGTTGATATTAATACATTAGCTACAGTTAAGCGTGACAATAAAATATAAAATGAAAACACTGCAATGCCAGCATTTTAAAAATGTACCATTTTAAAAAAATGTACAATTTGTGAACTAATGTACCGATAGTAGCAATAGTCGGCGTCGCATCGCCTATCGCTAATTTAGAGAATTTACAGCTGTTACAGCTAATGGACTGTTAACGATCTTGTGATCTGTGAAGCAGAGTCAGCATTATTCTTCTGCGCGCAATCAGTGTAACGACATAATTGAATTTGCGCTATTAACGACAACAATATTAATAAAATAGACACATTAGCACTTAATTATAATTCAATTCAAGGCAATTGAAGCAAAATACAACAACTCACTCACTCACAGATGCGGGGGGAAATTGGAAAGAGCAGCGCCGAGGCCTCTACAATGTTAACAGTCGAATGTAAGAAAAACCCACAGGGCATTAGAGTGAGTGAGAAAGAGCGAGGGCAAATAACAATTGATGATTTTTGTTTGTGTGTGTGAGTGTGTGTGAGTGTGTGTGAGAGAGTGTGGGTGACGCCGACGGCGCCGCCTGTGAACTAGTGCTCTGATTTGTTTTTATCGTGTTCTCTCCTTTTCGCTTGTGTGTTTGTGTGTGTCCGCTTGATAAGCCATAGTCAAGGCTTCGGCCACGCTGCACTGCGCGTAAATTTAATTTTGTATTTTAATTAAAAGTCGCACAGCCGACGCGCCCGAGCAATGCTTCGAAAACCTGTCAAAGTGTCATAAACTGAAACGACGCTCACTTAACAGCGTTCCCTCACTCTCTCTCTCTCTGTCTATCTGTCTCTCTCTCTTTATGTAGCCAGCAAAGCGGAAGCAAAATTTGTATAAGAGCGTCGCGACTGTTGCTAGAGCTGTTTATTGCTGCTACTGATAAGCGTGACATGGCAGGCAGCTTGTGCGTGTGTGCGAGTTGTCGGCACTTGTAGCGCACTTTAGCACGCTTGTTGAGTGCACCGCACACTTTGAGCGCCCACCGCCTCCTCCCCCTCACCAAGCCACACGACAGCAATTAATTTGATGAGAATCTATGTCAAATTTTACGTGAAAAAAGCGCCGGTTCAGATAACGTAACATAAACATAAATGTTCCGTTCGACAAAGCTTTGAAGCTCTGCGCGCAATTCATTAATGAATTGGCGAGTTGGCAAAGGTCGCGTCACCAGCAACAGCAGCAGCAACAACACAAAGGCAAAAGCAATGAGTGTAATGGGTACAACAATAACAATTGCAAATGAAACTGTAACAGAAATTGCAATTAAGAAACGACCAAACAAAAGCACAGTGAAATCCAATTTAAAAAAAAAACGCAAGCAATTAAATGCAATTAATAAAATTGTCAAATTGTGCAATTACAAACGCTGCTACGTTAATAGACCCCAAATGATAATGGCGCCGATAATTGCTTGGTTTACAGGAATTTTTGATTCCCACGCACTTTAGGTTATGTAATGCACATAACATAATGCTGTAAGCGAAAGATCAAATCAAGCTCTGCTAGATTAACAGCAATAGTCATGTATTGCAGCTAACATCTAAATGCAGCCCACATTCCATTTATAGCTGTAAAAGTCCACACCGCACACTCCCAGGCAATGGCATCCACATGGCTTCTGCACACATAAATTCATCATTCAAAGGCCCCCAGTGCGCTTCGAAAATAAATCACTTGCTGTTAAGTCGAGCGCAAATACATTTTGTATAATTAAGCACGCGCATTTGGCGCACACTCGAAGCACAAAAACACACACACACACACACACTGCTCCAAAAACAGAGCATCAACAACAGCAAACAACAATAACAAAAGTCCCACAACATTTCGCATAAACAGCAAGCGAGTGAATGTGTATGTGTGTGTGTGTAACCCGTCGCTGTTACCCGTGATTGAAATGACGCAGCAGAAGCTGCACGCAGGCCCTGCACTTGCCTGCCGCTTTAATGATCCGTGATGGCCGCCAACCGCCAACAGCTTACAGGGAGGGAGAGGGGGAGAGAGAGAGCGCGACCTGCTTCGCTACTCGCCGGTTGAGGGAGCCACTTGAGAGGCGCGTAATTTATATTGCACACAAATAAAATTTATTTCAGTTACACGTCGGCATGCACAGCCGGCACGGATACAAATTAGTCTGCTATAAATACGCGACACACACATATGCACACTTACAATTACACAGATACAAATCACAATCGGGCAGCGAGTCAAAGTCATAAACACAACACACGACGAATGCGTCAATGTTTCTTGAGCCGGCAAAAAGGGTTAATGAACTACGCTTCAGCGCAACGCGATGCTCAAGCAACAATTTCAGCTAATAAAATGTTAATTTGCCAACCGGCTTCGCTTATCGTATTTTGATTAACTGTACACCTTAGACCAGATTGACCAGACGAACTGCCAGCCGAGCTCTGAATAGCGATCAGCTGTGCGATATGTATATTTAAATACGTATACGACCGGCGGCTCAAGGTGAAGCTGTGACTAATCTCTAAATCGAATCATTAGCGAGTTAATGCACTAACCGGCAAATGAATCTCATTTAGAATGTCGAGTGTAAACTTATGTTTTTCAGCCATTTTACAAAGCTAAAGGCTGCTGGCAAGATTCTTTAAACAATTATTCTAAATAAATTACAGATAAGCCTTTAAAATATTCAATCTATTTTAGAATAGTTTACATTGCTTTTTAATATGAATTAATTCATTTCAGAAAACTAGCATTAATATCAATAGGTCATTATAAATCACGAAACATTTTCTGATCTCCTCGGTAAATATTGATTTGTTCTGTTGATACATTAATTACATGAAAAGGAGATTTACAGTTAAAGTCTTGTTTAATCAAAGATTTTTTAGCAATGCACTTAAATTTGAAATAAATAAAATTCTCTGGTAAATTTGTTTTTCAATAAATTGAATAAAAAAGATATTCAAAATGTTGAATAATGAATATAAATCTTTAAAAGCTTTATATGCAGAGTTTTACTACATTTTAGAGACTTAAAAACAGACAGGTTCAACTACACTTTATTTAATGCTGATGTCAAACAAACGTACACTAAAAAAACAAAACTATTATATCAAATGCTATTGACATTCTAGTTGATTATTTATAAATATAACTGGTTAAATAGACACAAAAACACTAAACCTGTCACGTCAAACTAAACGTATATAAAAACCTGCACAAATACAGGCGGCATGAAATGTATATGAACATTAAGTAATACCAAAACAATCCAAAGTCGTCAATCCCCAAACAGCTGTTCAAGCAATTCTCATTCTTATCAATATAAAAGGTAATTTTTCAGCTGGCTTAGTTACTCGGTTACCAAAGCCCAACAGAAAAGCCAAGGGTATCAACGAAACATTATTAACAATTTATATAAAGCCTATGCAAGAGGCAACTGGGGATTTGTGATTAATATCCATCCGAGAAATCCGGCAAGAGCGAAACACGAAATTAAAGAAAAATGGGCACAGACGAAACGTGCAAAGAAATGTGAGAAATGCGTCGACGAAATGTGCGCGATTGACAAGTGGGCAATCTCGTATTTTTACCCTATTCTCGTATTTATGTGGCCAGTAAAGAAAGCTGTCATCATCATCATCATCATCATGCGAATCCCATCAGTTATTCCGAGCGTAACTTGTCTCCCAGCAGCTCATAAAGTGAGTGCTGCACTAGAATCTTTCTTTTCAGGCAAAAGTTAAAAACAAAGCCCGAAGAAAGTTAACGGTTCAAATCGAATATTAAATACGCTAACGTCATGAATATATATTTGAATAGTACTCTACATATCGATGGAGATACTTGATTTTATAGAGAAGACATTTCCAAAGAATCTTAAATAGATTTTTACTAGTTTTTCGATTTTTCAAGATATTTCAAGAGTCAAGGAGTATAAATTGTAAAGCAAAGCATAAACTCCTTTTAATGCAATCCATATGCCTTGACAAATTGCAAAGGGTGTATAAAAATTTCATGACACGCATTTTAATTAAAATCAAATAGAGACTCCAGCAAACGTGTGGGATGGGGCATAGTCCGCGCTAATTCCAACAATTTGTATGGTAAGTTGCACGAGTTTCCCCATTCTGATGCCAAAAAAACAAAGAGAAAGAGAAAGAAAATAGAATAGCGCAAAAAATAAAGCAAAAAATGAACCAGGGGGAGCTGCCCCATAATGCCCAGCGGAGTTGCCCGAGTTGTGTGTGTGGCAAGCCCGCAGTTGATTCGTATTCTGATTCGGGTGCGAGTTTGGGTTCGAGGGGTTCTATGCGGTTAAATGTACCAGATGAGCGCGCCCTTGCGAGGGATGGGGCGTGGCAGAGACAGGGGAAGGGGCAGTCAGTGCGGTTAGAAAGCAGAAATATGCTAAGCGGCAAGCGTTTGCATAGCAATTGCCCATTGCTCATTGCCAGCGTGCAGACAGTCGGACGGACGGACAGACGGACGGACGGCCAGAGTACACAAAAAGTTGCCCAGTTTTCGGCAGTTGTGTTTTTGTGTTGTAAACTTTCTGCTCAAGTGGCAACCAAAACATAAATGGAGCTAGTAAGGGACCAGCTACGAGATACTCTATAAAAACTAAAAGACTCACAGTCGATCGCAAAGCTAGCCAAAAATAAATGAAAGCTAAATTGACACAAAATCATTATAAGGAATAGTGTTTAATTATCTTTCGTTAATAATTAATATTCAATTGTATTGTACTACGAATCTAACGTAGTGATATCAATACGTAGACCACTAATATAATTAAAGTTCAAAATGTTATCAATACAATCTATAACAAAACTTTATACATTTCCGGATAGTGTAATTGCAGTCGAGCACAAACAGTTAATTAATGATCATGAAAGCCCCCATATATTTATTTAATGCACATTGCCTGAACGCACGATGTAATTTCAGGTTACGACCCATTCTTGTAACTCTTTTAACGAGCCGTTTCTTTCAGATTACTTGCACAGAATTGATGTGAACTGGACAAATTGCAGACACCCTTTAGTGGCGGCAAGTACAAAAATGACACAAAATACGCAAAAGAAAAGTTTTTTGAGGTTTGACATTTGGTCCATGGCCCTTTAATGTAGCCCATCAACGAACGGTGGCTCGACTCGACTCGACCCGCATCATTAACTTTTTTCCATGTGCTCATTACAACAGTAGCGTAGAGTCAACAATGCCAGCGGTTTATGCCATGTCAGCTAATCGTGATTACACAGAACTTTAATTCAAATTAACGGAGGAAATCTCATTGAAATTGAACAAAAGAAATTTCCAGAAAAACTTTGGTTTCACTGAAAATAACTTTTTAAAGATCTAGAAATGTTTGAACCCGAACCACTTTTAATTAACATCTTCCAAGATAAATTTTTTTAACAAAACTAAAATTTCATACCAATTTCTATGATTGTGTATAAATAACTTTATTTATCAGGTATTTTTATCAGCAAATTCCACTTCGCTAAAAAATTGTCTATCTAAAAATCTCCATCTACATTCTACTCATCATGAATTTCAATTAAGGAGCACACTTTGGCACTTTCACAAAAGAAATTTGATTACATTTTATTTTGTGAATTTTATCATTAAGAACATCTCAGCTGAAAGTTAAGCAGAACAGAGCTTGAAGCTGCGAAAGCTCGTAATGTTATTAGCCATAAAGCGCTTATCACCGCAAAGCCATTTAGAGAAAGAGAGAACTGCCAACTTGTCATCGGGCATTTATCAGAATAACGTGCACGCATGAACATTAACAGCTGTTGACATCATTCGCTTGTCTTGCGGTTTTCACAAGCAAAACCCCAAAATACTTGTCATCTCTCTTTATACGCTCTTCCTATGCCCCGTCACCTCCCTCCATCACTATCTCTCTAGCCCATTCTCTGCTTCTCTTTTATTTTCTTTGACTGTAGGGGCCATTAAAATGTTATTTCCTTATTATTGCCCTTAGCCTTAATCGCCATCGTCGACAGCAGCAGCAGCAGCAGCGACAATAGCAACAGCAAGCAGCACCCAATGGGGAGCACTTATATAGCAGGCTCAACATGTGAATGACTGTCTGACTGACGCACTGATTGACTCACTGACGGACGGACGGACGGACCTACAAATGGACGTAGGGGGGTGCGTGAGATTGACAATGCCTACAATGAGTGTAGTGTGTGGAGCCCGAGTTGTCTGCGTGCCAGCGACAATGGCCACACATTTCTACGGCATGAATTTCTGAGACACGCCACGTAATCTTCAGACTTGCGTTGAGTATGTGGCGCCACACACACACACACATTCGCATCTAACACCTCCTCCCCACACTAAGCCACCCTCTCATAATATTTGAATACCCTGTCCCATTGGGAAGAAGGGTTTTATAACACAGTGTCAAACGAGAAACTTTAACTACATTTCAAATGGTTTCCGAAAACTTAAATTACGTTCCGACAAAAAACTTGAAAGTTTTAAGTTTTGATTACATTTACAATACTGAAGGGTTTATCCTTAATATTTGAATAATTTATATATTGATTATTTACATGTTCAATTTAAATATATGTATACATATGTAGATAATAATTTGTCAGCTGTAAAGAGTCATCAAGTAAACTATGACTCTAATAAGCAGTCAAATTTAAATGTTTATAGGGACATTAAGGGGTACTTTGCAGTCGTGCACACTTCGCAGCAGCTTTTTTACTGTTTCATACTATAGCCAAACTGCAAACAAACAAGTGAGAAAACTACAGTCGAGAGTGCTCGACCGTATGATACCCGCAACCCATTTCGAGAGAAAAAAAAAATTTTAATGGTATTTTAACAACAAATATACCAAAAATATACTGAATTTTGTGTTTTGTTTGTATATATTTGAAAATAGCGAATAAAAATCCACAACACCGTTATGGTCACACTGTCAACTAAACAAACAAAGCGCGGGCAGCTGCAAGTGAATTTTGCATATAAAATTGATTCATTAATAACTAACTTGTTTTTCACTCGATCTCAACCAAATTCACAGGAATTATTGAGAATATAATTGTTATTATGCATACCAAAATTCAATGCTCTAGGTCTATTATTACGGCTTTTACAGTTTCTGGGGGCGGAAAGGGGCGTGGCAAAAATCTAAAACAAACTTGATCTGCGTAAGACCTACACGAATACTGTCACCAAATTTGATATCTCTAGGTCATTCACACACTTAATACGTCCATATGCACTGGGCACTAAAATTTTGATAAATAATTTAACGAATAACTTTTGTTCTACTTATCCGATTTGTACCAAAATTACAGGGTATATTAAGAGTGTCAAGCGCAGATGGGCTACCAAATTACACATCATTACACCAAGAACTTTTGGAGTTATACGCGATTTACTAAAAAAAAAACTTGACTTTTTCTAGATTAATGCTTATTGTGGGCGAAGGGGGCGTGGCATCCAACTTTTGAAATAAACTTGATCTGCGTAGGGTATGAAGGAAACTTTTTGCCAAATTTGGTGTCTCTATGTCTTATAGTCTCTGAGATCCAGGTGTTCATACGGACAGACAGACGGACAGACGGACAGACGGACATGGCTATATCATCTCGGCTGTTGACGCTGATCAAGAATATATATACTTTATGGGGTCGGAGATGCCTCCTTCTGCCTGTTACATACATTTTCTGTTGGCACTAAGTCATAATACCCTTCTACCCTATGGGTAGCGGGTATAAAAATATTTGTAGCTGCGTCACGTCTATTATGATTATGTTTATATTAAAGCAACAACAAGAACAACAGCAGCAGCCTCAGCTTTTATATTCGTATGTATGCAAATTTGCTTGAGTTGCCAGTTTCCAGTTAAAATCGATAAGAGCTTTAAGTAAATTACGCCCCTCTGTTGTTGAGTTAGTGCCATATGCTAGCCGGGGGCGTCGTTGCAAAAACATTGAACTAATTAAGAAGTTGCGTAACTTTGGCCCTCCCCTGAGGAGCATCGGGGGCGTGGGGGGCATGGTCGTTGAAGACCTTCGACTGGCCATTGGCAAACTTGGCAATTAGTTTAAGTGCAGTCAAGCATTACACAGACGTACCTCAAACATTGTCGTCTGACAGCATTGTGTCCTCTTATCACAACGACAATCAATTTAAGATATGCACCTACAAAACCTAGACATCGACAAAGACGATGACTATGACTACGACTACGACCACAATATCGACACTGTCTCCGACTCCGGATCTGACCTGAACCACGTTTGGCACCTGTACTAAGTTGAATGTTTGTGTTCTATTATTTTTCAATAGCTGAGTGCAAATATATGTTAAGCAAATACTGCTACAATTGATGTCAAACCATCTGTGAACACTCTAGTTATGCTTCCTATGCACTCGACACGTGGGTTGTACATTAAGTAATCAGCAAAAGTTGAACATATAAATCAATAACCGACACATGAAATTCAAGAAAAAGAAAGCATTGATTTGTGGTTGTTGTAAATACAGCGAAAATATTTTAAGTAAATGGCATCAAGGAATAAAATAGTAGATTAACGACAGTGAATTTATGATTTTTGAAATGATTTTTTCTCTTAAATAAATATTATTGGTAAAGTATCATTGTTTTTACGCGAATTGAAACGCAATTTAAAATAATTATTTGTTAAACAAAGGCTTATAATGATAACCGTTCTTGAAACAGTATTTTCTAGTAGTAAATTATCTATTTTTTCAATCGTCCATTTTTTCAAAAAGAACGATAGCTTTCTGGACGCTTTTTCGTTGACTGTCGTTGTTTTCAGTCGTTATTTTGCACGGAAATACAGATTAGAAATAAATAAAACAAATCGTGCAGAGTGTGCGCAACGTAATCCTCCCTTTGAAAAACGCAATGCATCAAAATATTTCTACTGGTATCTGCCCTTAAATGCATTGCAGCTTTGAGCACGACATTACCTCGAGCCTAATTAAAAGCAGGTTCTTATCTATCGCTTGTATTGTGACAAAGTTGTGCTTGCAACTAATTACTTAATGAGCGGCCCTCGTGTTGATAGTTTTCAACACATTTTTTCCGCTTGTTAGCTGCGTGGCAGGCGAGTTTCATGCGCTAATAGTTGCCAGCCCAGCCAAACAAACAGTTGATCAACATTTATGGGGTCGCTATTGCTGTGCTTGTTGGTTGTTGTAGTTTTCGTAGTTGTTGTTTTATATGTAGTTAATGTTAGTGTTGTTGCTGGCAGTTTGTTGCTGCTGCAACTTTGAAGCTGACGCAGCCTTGGCAAAAATGCTGCGCTTGCTGCCGTCACTGCTGCTGCTGCTGCTGCTGCTGCTGCGTTGGCGTTGACGTTGACTCCGCGTTGTTGCCGCCGTTGCAGCTCCGGGGCTTTGTCAAGTACGGCGCCGAATGGCCCTGGATCTGGTTGGTAGGGCGCGAGGGGGGCGTAGTGGGTGTTGCAAGAGGGGCGCAGCAGCGCATGGCTCATAAATTTCTTGCTGCTTTGCAATATGAAATATTTGCAGCATAATTGAATTAAGTTGTGTCTGTGTGTCTCGTCTCTTTAGGTGTGTGTGAGTTTTTGTTTGTCTGTTTGTGCTGTGTGCAGTGCGCTGTTAATTTTTAATTTATGCTCATAAATAACCAAGCAATTTTCATTAGGCAACATTTGAAAGATGGCAAAAAGCACAGTCAAAAAGTCAAAAGAAAACGACGAATATTATGAATGCAAAGAAAGCGCTCACAAAAAGGTCGAAAATTTCTATGCCCTTGTACATTAACAAATACACTCACAATCACATACACACACACACACATACAACATTTATTCAAATATCTTCGCATACTAAATTATATTTGCAGTTATGTCGAATCTTAACAGTTTTATGTTAAGCGCAATTAAAGCACTGCTGTTATGGCCATGTAAAGCTAACATAAGTGCATGAATACGCTAACTATGTTAATGTGCATGTTACATTAGCTGAATGTGAACAATTTACTCGCTGTTAACATGACTTTAAGTGTCAACGGACACTCGGGTCTTCATAACTCAACTCGGTTATTTCCATCCAGATACTTTCTGTAACCACAAAAACTTTAAAGCCAGCAAAGTGTCCAAAAGAAAGTATGTGGCCATAAAAACAATTTCTTTTAAACGTGCCCAGATTAACTAGATTTTTACATACACTAACCGAAGAAGGAAATGTTCAGCAAATATTTCTACATTTGCAGCACTTTAAGCAAAACTTTGAACGTGAATTTAAAATTCAAATTAATATATTTAGCTCTGCTATAATAAAAACATACAAATTTGCATAAATGTTTAAATTAATCAATGATTCGGATCGTTTAAAAATGTGCTGTTAGGTGTCGGATTATTCATGCATGCAAATAATTGAATCGTTAATCTTGATTGACCGATAACTAAATGTTAAGCGGATGAACTAGTTGCTTTTTATGTGGGTCGCGCAATGTTAAATGAATAAAATGTAACTGAACTTGTTCCGCAAATAGAACAAGAGCAGTGTATTTAATCATCGGCATTTGGTACTTTTTCTTTTATGTGGAATTTACACTATTGCTAAGACTTGGAGCTACTTGTTTTTGTCCGGTTGTGAAAGGTTGTAAGCTAAAAATAGAGAACTGCATGAGTTTTAAACGTCAAGTTTATAAGAAGAACATGAACACGAGCTGATCATAAAAAGAAAGAAAGTGGGCGGCACGCACACACATGGGCAGCTAGGCGGGGCGGAACGAAGGGGGCGGGGGAGGAGGAGGAGCGGAGGAAGGTTGCGCATGACACGGTAAGTGAAGTTCTCAAGTCACAAAGTGGCTGCTAAAATGCTGCGTAATCATTTTCGGAAGCTTCCAAGTAACTTGAGAACAGCCAACGAGATGCAAAGGGGTGAAGCAGGGGAGGGGAAGAGAACGAGAGCAAATTGAGTAAAAGCTGTGCAAATACTCAAAGGCGGCTACGTCAGCTGTAGATAAAGCTATGTAAGCGTGTGTGCGTGTGTGTGTGTGTGTTTCAGGCATTCCAAACAGTAAACGCAGGGGGAAGCAAAAAAAGAAAAAAACAACTAGAAGTAGCAAGCAATAGCTTAAACGAAATAAGGCCAATGATGCTTGTAATTGTAGCCAGCCGAGTAGACGTCAACTTGACAGCGTTGTTGTTGTTGCTGTACTTCTTCTTCTTCTTCTTGTTGCGGGCGTGCAGTTAAAGGCCTTGCAAAAGTCTCAAGGCAATAATATCACACTCTTTTGTGTGAGCGAGAGCGTCACACGCAAAAGCACAAATCAACACAAAGCCAAAGAAAAAAAATCACACAAACACACACTCGATTCGAAGACAAAAAGCAGCATGCAATGGGCAAGCTTTGCAAGTGATTAACGTGTCCATGTGTGGTGTGTTTGTGTGTGTGTGTGTGTGTGAGAAGAGAGACGCCGCCGGCTGATGATGATGAAGGCCCCCTTGAAGTCAATCAACCAACAACAACTGCTGCATAATGAAACTGAGAAAGAGAGAGACAGAGGGAGGTGCAGCAAACGCAAACAGGAAAGCTTCAATCGGTGACTGAGGGACTAGAAGATATCCTGTATAAAACACAGTTTAGTTAAGCGCCATTTATTATATTAATACAATTTAAACTTTCTCAGAATTCGCTTTCCAAAAATAAACCTGGCCTTTTTTTGATGGTTTTATATATAAGGGAGTGCTCTATTATACTATATTATATAGTAAAAATATGAATCAACCAAAAACATTATCTGATTAATGATAACACAATACAACACCCCTTTTCTATATTGCTTTTGCATAATTGTGCTGGCACTTTTAGCAAATATATTCTTGCAGAAATATATCATTATTCATTCATTAAATACAAATATAAATAAAAGTGAAATTGATAAGCAGCCAGATGAGTTAATTTTCAAAACAAAAAAAGTCTGAAGCGTATCACAGTCATCGCATAAATTGCCATTTTCATCACAGTTTAAATTTATAGTATACCTTAATACGTTATTCATTTGCAAGAATTTCATATTTATTGCAGCGCGGAATTAACTTTTGATGGAGTGACAAATATTTAATCCCCCAAAAGCTGCCCTATGATGACTTAATTCGCTTTCCTGTTGCGGACTTTTATGGTGACATCTTTTGAGCAGCAGCACAAACTCTTGACAGGCTACTAAAATCTCTTCTTGCACATTTCTATAGGGTAGGTAACAACCACAGCAATGGCAACAGCAACGACAACAGCAACAGCAACAACAACGACAACCGCATGTCCCACTGTGGGGAAATCTAGACGGCATCCAGAGTTGTTCAGTTGTTCACTTGCTCTTTGGTTTTGTTGCTTGTTTTTGCAGCTAATCTTATTGCCAGTTGATGTTATTGTTGTTGTTGTTGTTGCAGGTGTTTGGATTTCTAGTTTTAGTGCCAGACTCCGGGGGAATCGCGCGCTTTTGATGGCTTTCTCTCAAACAACTTCGGACATTGCAACAACGATCCGGGCATATTAAAAGCGGCTAGTTATCTGTTTGTGGTCAGTGGCATGGCCCACTTTTATAGCTTCATTTGGCCAGCAGCATCATCAGCAGCAGCAGCAGCCACAGAAACTGTGTACATCAAGCGGCGCTTAGGCAATTAAGTACTTCACCCTGGCCAAGTACACTCGGAAAAAGTCATATAGGAAATATTAAAAAAACGACAATTTCTTTTGGATTTTGTGCTATGCAAATATCAGAGCAGAACTGGGGGCAAGTTAATATATAGTATGAAGACAGCAGCAAAGCCACTGCTTAATTTGACCACATATGCGATAAAATCAAATGAAAATTTTGTTAAATCAATCGGAAATACTGATAAGACTGCTGCTGTATTGCTTTGGCTTTTGCTTTTACGCTCGCTGAATGGGATTTAAGGATAACTTGACTGGAAAAAAACAATTGCACAGCGGGTGGTAGACTTGGGAATCTTGCACAAAGCTGACAAAAGCTCTAAGCCACGATAGAATATTATTAAAGGAATGTTTGTTAGATAGAAACTGGCTACAAGCGAAAAGTATTTTATAAGAAACATCAAAAAATGTTTGCAAATTGTATTTATTAAGAAAAACAAATTTTTGAAAGCTTTCTAACAAGCAGAAAAAGTATTAAATATCAAAAGCAAATATTTTTTTTTCGAAAGTTTTTTTTTTTGCAACAGTTCTGGACAATATACAGAAGCACAATATTTTCCAAACAATAAAAACAAAAAATGTACAACAATTGTGTTTAATAAGAACTACGAACGAAAAAAAAAGTGTTTTTAAAGAAAAAATAATTATTAAAAATAATTATTAGCTAAGAACAGTAAATGGTTGCTTAAAGAATAAAGAATATTATTCAAAATATTTCAGTAGGAAACTAATTGTTCGCATGAAACGTGACTAAAAACATTTCGAACTTTTCCTATGAAAAATATTTGTTTGCTATTAAAAGATTTCTGGAAATAATAAAGTCTAAGATTACACGTATAATAGCCAGATAATTCGTTTATCTGCTGTGTTTACAAAAGAGAGTTTAGCCGGAAATAAGAAAGCATTTCTATTGTATGGAAAATCCTATTTGGACTTTTAATTTATGCATTGCTTTCAGGGAACCTTCTTTATAATTGGGAGGTCAAGTAAATTATTACGTAGCATTATTACATTGCTTATCATTGCTTCGCTTGCTATCGAAATTACTTTGCGAGCATTAGCTTGACATTTGAAAAGAAAGTTTTTTTGCTGAGTGTAGAGAAAAGCGATAAAGAGCCTAATGCAATCACTTCGTTACCTTTTGCTCCCCCACTTGCAGTAGTGCCCCTCTACCTAGTGATGAGGGATGAGCACTTAGCATTAATTACAGCGCAAAGGCGGCCTTAATGCATTTTTGGTTCCACTGTGCGCGATGCACAGTTGATAAAAAGTAAAATGAAGCGCAACAACAACACACAAAAAAATAGCACACATTTGCAAAGTCCCCCTGGCGGACGATAGCAGAAATAGCGGCGGCAGCAAATGAGTGCATAGAGCAGAGCAGATAAAAGAAAACCTGCGACACACACTCACATAGACGAAAAGCCAACAAAAAGCGGAATTGCAACTGCTGCTGCTGCTGCAGAGGCTGAATTATAGATGGGCAAGAAGAAGCAAGAGTGCTGGGGACTGCAATGGGGGGCATGGAAGTGGGGGGAGAGAAACCGGTTTAATTGAGCGACGGCCTCCAATAAGAATCAAGTTCACTAACAATCCTAATTCACATTAAATGGCAATAAGAAGATTTGAGAAAAGTGCAATTTCTTACCTTAGAGACGTTGTGCTGTCGCGGCTGGCGTCGTGTTGTGTTTAGCGGCAGCAGCGTTCAAAATGCCTGCGAATTGCAAAAAGGAAACAATCGTTGAAGATGGTGGAGGGGGAGAGAGGGTACAAACAGAGGGAGAGTCAGAGGCAGAGGCCGGGATTAATGCGAACGCCAAACACCGCAAAATGTGGGCGACCCGGTTTATTTACACGTTGTATTTAATACGAAGACGAGAACCGCGCCTGCCTGCTCTTCCTCTTCCCGCTCTTCTTCTAGCGCACTTTCTACAAACACACAATGTAGCTTATCGTAGGTATCAAGTGCCTGCGCACACACACATACAAACACACGCACGCACTCATACACACACACTCACACACTTTTACGCACGCACAATACAAGAATTTCTAATGTGTGTTGCGTTTTTCTTTTGATTACAAATAATTAAAGCATAATGCACCAATTTTCATTGCATTAGCCAACACTTTCAATTTTTCACAAATTAAATACGGTTTTTGTTATAAACAAACGACGTTCGAATCCGGCACTAAAATTCCAGCTGCTTTTTGTAATTGTTGTCCGCTTATTGGTTTAGTTTGTGTGCATGTGTGTGTATTGGATTACAATATTTATTGCAGTTATTATGCATCCGTTTTGTTTTATCACGAAAACGTTGAGGAAACGCTTAATTTGTTGTAAAAATACATACAAAAACAGACCACGCCACGCGTCCGCACAGTTTGTTGAGTCGAAAAAGAATGAGTGAAAAAAAGTGCAGAGCTATCGATATATCGATAAGTTTTGCGCTGACTATTCGGATGTAAACATTGCTTACCAACATGTTGCTGGATATGTTGCCCTACTCCAGCAAGTACTAGTGCACGCCGAGTCGCTTCGCGTGGGCTCGAGTGAGATAGAGCATATACGATAATGTTGCCCTTTTCATCCAATTGTTGCAGAAACACATGTGACTAAGCACAGTGCATGTTGGGCTACATATAGTGATGGTGCAAAACAAGTTTCGATGTTTTTAGTCTATATCGATGAATCGATATGAGCGCCAATAACGCAACGCAAAATTGCCAGCAAACCGCTACGATTGTCAATATCAATTTGGTTCGGTGTGGCGCCAGTTTGAAATCCTATTTGAAATGTGAAGCTTTTTCCTAAGCGGAATAAAACAATTTCTTTAAAGTATTTTTGCATTTATTTATCATTAAAATTTCACTGAAACACGATCAAAACTAGATGTGATTTTTGCTTATGCCTGAGTTTCATCTGACAATCAGGACTATCAAAATGGATGTACATTATTTTAAAATAAAATTGTATTTTGTTTTTTTCTATCGCATTTTGCATTTCAAAGGACGTACTCGTTCGCTTAACAAAAAAATCACTAAATTAATACACAGCTTATATGAAATTTTTACAAGGTTTTCTTTCTTTCATTCTTTTCTCTTCTTTCTTTCTATCATACTTTTTTCTTTTTTCTTCTTTCTTTCTTCGATGCTCTCGTCGCCACAAAATAAAAATTGGGGTACGTCTCAATTTGTCAAAATTATTTCAGACACGAAATAACATTGCAAATAAATTCGTAATATGAACAAGACACAAAACAATGAATTTAGCGACACTAAAAAATAAAACATTATTTTGCAAGATCTAATAATAAAGATGGACTTTCACTTAGTTTTTTTTTTGTTTACTTTGGCGATCGTGCTTGACTGATCTTTTGTTTCTCGTCATCGGTGAACTCCAGAATGCTCTCGATAGCCTGCAGATGGCCCTGTGAGTTCTCCTTATCCGTTAGAAAGTAGAAAATAGCGCTTTTAAGGAACTGCAACGTCACTTCCGGATCGACATGGGTGCGATTCTTTTGGGCCTCCAACAGGCGACGATATATCGTCTATATATTTAATTAGTTGGATTGTGGGTTAGTTGGGAAGAAGAGAGAGAGAGTGCAAAAAGAAATAAGTTGAGATTAGTAAACATATAGATTAGAGTTTAACAAGAGTGAGGTTAGATCTCGTACAAAATAATTATAATGGTATTTACATAAAATCGATTCATTGGTGCTTATGACATATGAACATTTAAATTGTAATGTATAAGTAACACTGAAGATTAAATGGGGAAAATGTTGAATATATACGAGTATACTTGAGTACGTGGCAAAAGATTTGCTAAGGATATATGTAAATGGAACCACATGCTATAGGAATATTTAGCTTTACTTTGTTACTGTAAGTTGCACTCGGGCAACGAAATCCAAAGTTTACCATAGTATCTTAGATTAAAACATACCTCTAGTTACCACTAAAATACCGAAAATTATCGATTGGTAGAAAGTGAATACCAGAAGCTTGCGCAACAAAATGGAATGGTACACGTAGCTGCGTGTTCCGTGTTTCATTTCACGCATTCCCAACGCTTACACAGCCCACAGCCCCCTTTAACCACATGATGATGGCGCGATGTTAATGAGATGATTTAGTTTTGCGGGATTGTGGAAATATGTAGATGGAAGTCCAAAATGTTCGATAGCCAATGATTCAAATGAAAAAATAAAACTAATAAAAATAAAAATTTTGTTCTTTTGTTTTGTTTTCGTTGCAAATAAATTAAAAACTTGGTTAGGTACAATTTTAATAATTTGTTGTTTTTGGGAGGGTTTTTCGGATATTACAAACCTTACGCGCGCCAAGTACCCACAAAGAAATCGCCTCCTTTGCAGTAAGGAGAGCGTGATTACTGCCGCACTCCCTCACTCTACACTCTGATGCCTACAAAAATAGTTTGTTTGTTGTTTTGGTTATACGACAAAAGAATATTTATATATTTATATAGTTGTAGATATATATAATATATAGAGATTGGAAGAATTTCAATAGTTTTGCCAACGAAATCGTAACGAAAACAATAAGGAATAACACTATATAAATCAGCTGATCAATTCGTAAATAATAATGTAATACAAAATAGTATATTACGTAGAAGAACATGCAAGAAAGAATTCTACAACATGCATGGCATTAACTTTTTCTCCACTACGGTGGTGACTGTAATTTGTTTGCTAACGCGCAATGGAAACGGAACGAAGCGAAACGGAATGGAATGAAACAAGCAGTTAAACAACAGAAAACAATTCGTGTATTTACTCGAAATCAAAACGTTGCTTTTTTTAATGTAATCGAATGCAGTTTGCAGTAAATTGTAAATGTAAAATGTTGTAAAAATTATTAAATTAATTAATGTTATTAATTATGTTATGATTACTTACGAGCTAAAAATGAGAATTGCAAATTGTTTGAATTATGTAATTATTAGAAAAATGTTTTTTTTTTTGGGCGACGTCCATCTCAATTAACGGCAGCTTTAACAACAGGGCAAAGGCGCCAAATTGAAATGCGACGTTCGAAACACAAACACAGACAAAGAGAATGCGATTGAATGTTTGATTGATTGATTGATTGATTGACGTGTGTTTTGTTGTAGTCGTTTTGTGGTGGTTGTGAAATGAGCCGCTCGACAAAATCACGATGCAACAAAATGCAACACACAAAACAGAACCGAAAATAGAATTAGAAATATATTGAAGAATCTTACGCGTATATTCTCCAGCTCATCCTGCGTGCTCTGCAGCTGCTGCAGCAGCTCATTAATGGACACCTTGCTGTCCGGCTGGCGCTGCGCCAGCTCCAAGGCCTGCAAGCAACACAAAATGTAGTTAATACATGTGAACGAAGTCGGAAATATATATGTAGATTAACACGCAACCTGATCGGCACGCGATATGCGTTCCGCTTCCTGGCCCTGCTGATACATGTGCAAGTACATTTTATTCTGCTTCTCCTCGTGCTCGACGAGCTTGCGCTGCAGATCCTCCAGCTGCTTCTCCAGCTCCCGAATGCGCTGCTTGGCATGCTCATAGTCCGGCACAATGTCCGAGTATCGTGTGTTGCACTCCGCCAGCTTCTGCAGCAACGCTTCGACTTTGTCGTTGTGGGAACGCTTCATGTCGCTGCTCGCGCTGTCCTGGCTGCGTATCAGCTCCTCGATGCGCTGCTCGTACATGCGTATGAGCTCCTGGCGCTGCAGCTCGTAGTTCTCCAGACTGCTGGCCGCCGCCTCGGGCGTGATGTCGCTCTGCGTCTGCGAGTCCTTCGAGTGCACCGACGACATCGTCAGGTCCTCAAAGTGTCCCGAGTCCGCATACGAGCTCTGCATTTCTGCGGACATTTGCATCGCCTGCAACTGTTGATGCTGCTGCTGCTGCTGCTGCTGTTGTTGATGTCGCGCCAGGTGTCGTGGACTGCACTTGGCCTCGTCCACCATGTCCACGATGGGCGACACGTCCTGCGACGTCTTCAGCTCTGCCTCGCGCACTGTCACCGCATCCGAGGAGGCGGAACGCTCCTCGGGCGAGCTCAGTGATGCCTTGAACAGTCGCAGTTCGACCACTTCCCTCGTGAGTCGCATTATTTCCGTATCCTTGGCCTCCAGGTCCTGGCGTGCAATGCACAGCAGCTCCTTGAGACGTCGTATCTGACGCTGCGCCCGCTGCGTTGGCGTCAAATACTCGGGACCCACTTGACCCGCATAGTTGGAGCAGTGCACCACGTACTTCATCTTGCGACCACTAAATGTGGTGCCGTTTCTGTAATGTACGGGAAGTTAGTAGGAATTCCTTTTTGAGGAATATTGATTTCAGTTTGAGATGATAAATTTGTGATGTTCTGATGCGATTTCGTTTAGCTTTTTAGACTGCTAATTAATACAACATATTCTAGTCCACAGCGAGTCAATAAATATTAATTGCTTTGGGTAAATTCTAAAATCTTAATAGCATCAAATATTCTTATAGCTTTGAACTCTTCCCTAATTATTATTGATTTATTAGTCCTCAAAGAGTGTTGATATTCAATTTTAATGTCTATGGAAATTAATTTGAATTGCAAATAATGTATTTCTCGTGATATATTCAATAGTTCTAACTTTTCACTTTAAACTTTCTATAAACTATTGCTGAGAAATTGAATAATTTCGAGATAAATACTTTATCAATAAACTGGAATATTACAATTTCTCAATTTTCACTTCTAATAAAAAACTCGAAATAAATTAGACTGCCTATTTCCTATTCGCCTAGTTGCTGAACTGAATTCCTGTTTAAGTGCTCTCTCACCTGGCCACGTAGGGATGCTCGCAGGACATGGTGGAGCGGCCCGAGGTTGTGGTAGCGAAGGAGTACATGGAGTCTAGATCATCATCCAGATAGGTGCTGGGCGAGTCCGGTGTCACTGGCGGCGTCCTGGGCGATATCTTGGTTTCTGGCACCGTCGACAGCTTCGTTGAGGTCTCCGGTTTCTTCAGGCTCTTCGAGGAGCGAGCACAGTGCGCGTCCCGCACACAGGTGTGAGCTGAGCCTGAGCCAGGAGTTGCAGCACCGTTCACTGTCGATGGAGTCGATGGAGTCTTGGGTGTCTTTGGCGTGGCCGTGGACGTGGAGTTGGCGTTGCCAGTTGTCTCAGCACTGCCGCCGTTTAGCTGCAAAGACTGCAAATGGAAATATGTTTAGTCGAAGCGATTAACTGTTTAATTTCTTTCTTTTTCTTATTTTTTTTTGCTTT
The DNA here is from genome assembly GCA_035045625.1 of Drosophila formosana. Taxonomy (NCBI): domain Eukaryota; kingdom Metazoa; phylum Arthropoda; class Insecta; order Diptera; family Drosophilidae; genus Drosophila; species Drosophila formosana. Next base: position 2,512,921 of record JAWNOW010000030.1, read on the forward strand.
CGCTGTTGCTGCTAATCTCTGCGGTTGTTGCGTCCAAATCTCTCAATTGCTTTGCTGCTCACTCGTGCATACTTCGCAATGTTTGCAAAAAACACCACACAACAAATATCAAAAGAGATCGTTTCGTGAGACGACGCACAGGGCGACTGTCAAGAGGAGGGGGGGAAGGGCAGGGAGCAAGTTGTAGGGAGCTGGCTGGCTGGCAAACAACATCAACATCAGACAATACCGAATACCGTAACGCCCCGAAAACCAATTTGTTGTTATACATTTACAAAACATTTCGAACACCGCAGCGCTTGCTTACTTTCATTGTAGACCCTCCCCGCCCCCTTTCCCCACCCCACTTCAGTGTCTGCCCCTCGCGAATTTGCTGTGCAGCCACAGCAGCATTTCTGTGGTCAATTAACTGCCTATTACCCTCCAGTGAGGGGACCTCCTGAGGGCAGCCTCTATTACGTGTGGTTAGACCAATTCACCAAGTCATACCTGAGATACTTTCTGCACCAATAACAGAATCACCTTCGGGGAAGGACTGGGAAATGGGTCAGTTTTGGGTTACGCTTGAAAGGTAAATCAGTTCTTTGAAATATTGCTGGCAAATCAAAAATATATTTGCAATAAATACATTTCAAAAATTATATCTATTTATCAGTAGAAAATAATAAAATATATATTATTAATTATATTAAATTTAAAACATCGTTTATATAACATTTTATGTATTTATCGCTAGCAAAACTACGACTTTTTAATGGAATTTTTTTTTTTTAGAAAAAAGTTCAGTAAGTGAATAAATGTTTTTGCAACATTTTCAATTATGTTCAACTTTAAATATGATTTGCCAGTAGGATTTTATATCAGTCGGAAAATAAATACTTTAAAGGACATAATCGATATAATCAATTAATTTTAAAATACACAATAATTTGGACAGCTGCTTCGATGTTTAATTGCATCAATAACATTTTCATTCATGTATTTTTTGGCAAAACTACTTGAGGCAATTATTCAAAATTTAATTTCCTTCATTTATATTATTTCCAACTCTAGTCGAAAATAGATCGCACAAAACACTTAAAACTATTATGACAATATGCTATGAGAGACCACACAAATAGTAGAGTTTCAGCTGACATTTCAAAGAAAGAAACCAAAAAAAGACAAAACCAAAAACAAAGAGCTCGTCTGGCAGTTTGCAAGTGACCCAAATGGGAATTGATTTAGAATGCACTATGAGAATTCTATTAGTGGTAGTAACAAATGTGGATAGAGAGTGTTGTGGCAGTCACTGACCAACTCGTCATTGGTTATTGTGGGCGCTGTTGTCAGCGCTTTTAGCCAACTGCATATGGCCAAAGTTTGCTAGCAAATCAGGTTAACAGCAGAGTGGGAAGGCAGGCAGAAAGAAGCCTAAAGAGTTGAGTTGAGCTGAGGGTTGGGAAGGTGCGTTCAGCACGTTCTTCATGCATATTTCATAATCAACAGCAACAGTGTAATGAGTTTCTTGCCCTATTTTTAATTGTTCAACAGCTGTGGTAGAATACCGAGAATGCTTCATGCCACTTCATGGCTTTAAACGCTTTACGCACGAGCTGGCAGAAGATGAGCTGGAAGGGAGCCGAGTATATAAAAAGAGAGTTACGATTATCTATCTGTGTAAGACTATCTGTTCAGCAATTGTACAACTCGAGTCCGCTTTAACTGTGTGTCGCAGTTGCGTTGCGTCAACTTAATCAACAATTAAAAGTCGCGCACTACAGTCACGTCCCATCCATTAGCCCAGTCTTACCTACTCACTTCAGCAAAAATCGATAGCTTTGATTTGAGTGCTACCTGTACTACGAATATTTATTGCCAGCCTGCTTCCACTTTGCGTTTGCAGTTGCAACGTTATGGCCATTAAAGCCTAGTTGGACCACTGCCAAGACTTTTCCCCAGCAGGTCCTACTGCAGGTGCCTTTTTGTTGGCAAACATTGCAATATAGTTTGCCTACTTTTCAGGGTCACTGAAGGAAAAAACTATCTACAATTATAGCACACAACATTCAAACTTCGTTATAAAGAACTTAGAGTAGAATACAAGTTAATAAAATATACATATAAATTATCAAATTAAAATGATTTTAAAAAAATCTAAAAAAGAAATGTTGTTTATAGTATTACAAAATATATTTATTATAGATAGGATTTCAATTAAGAATCATTAGTAAATTTAAAATTAAGAAAATTTACTTTTTTGGTAACTCCCAGATTTACACTCTTTTATAGAGCATCAAATGCGAAGTAGTTCAGATATTTATAAAAAGTTTACTATAGTTCAAGTCACTGAATTTGCCAAATTGTTATACAAAAATTCCACACAATAAATGCAAATGAAAATAAATAAAATATTTAAAAGCAACAAATACAGTCAATTAATTTGAAATAGGAAAATATTATGGTTGTTGTGTGAAATTATAAAAATAATTTCCTTAATTTGATTTGTTTTATTGATTTGCAAGAAATTATCAAAACATTTCCTGCAATATTTGTAAAATAAAAATCAGCAAAGTTATTTCAAAATGATTAAATATATATTTTTCTTTAATTAAACACAATGTTTTGCTAACTTTTTTTTATTGTTAACTTCGAGTTGCAATCTCTTTAAGCACTAATTGCCAACTTATTATTATTAATTGTTCACCATTTTTTGCACTTCCCTCAGTTTGTCAGTTTATCATTCACACCAATAACAACAACAACAACAACAACAGTTCGATGCGGTTCAGTTGAATGCACAACATGTCAATAATTATATTTTATTCATGCATAAGCGTTGTAAGGGCCAATGAACTACAATTGTGGCTAAATAAAGGCCAGCATGGGATAATTGCTATTTAAAAAGCACGTTAAAACAAGCCACAAACGAGCCTCAAAGCTATTGCCATTGCCCACAATTTAGAATGCGTTACACACAGACAGAGATACTTATGCATGAATTGGTTGTATACCTTGAGCTATGCTCATTCACACGAAAGCCCAAGTTTTGCTTAATTAAAGTGGAAAACAATAACAAAGAGCTTTTGCACGCGTTCGCGTTGAGCATAAAAAATCAACTGAAACACAAATCGCAATGGGGCAAGAGCGAAATGAAGAAGATGCCCAAAAAGAAGCAGCCAAGAAAACAACAACAGCAACCCTACAACATGACAGCAAGTGTAACAGAGAGAGAGAGAGTAGCTTAGGCATGCGAGAGAGAGAGCGCGCGCACGTGTGTGAGTGTGTGTGTATGTGTGGGGGTGTTGTTGATGTATGTATTTGCTTTCCTAGTTCCCTTTCTTGTCAATATTTGCGAAAGCTGCGATTTGCCCACTTGCATTTCCTTGTTGTGGCCCCGGTCAGCTGTTCGGCATGCTGTGCACACATTGGGAATGGAACAAAACGCGCGTTCCATACGAGTGGAATTGAAACAGCTGCAAAGTGAATGACAGACAGTTAGTTGTTCTTGTCGTCGTCGTTGGCCACGAGAGAGATTATGCAAACTTTGCTCTGTTTACAAGCTGCCGACGAGCCGTGCGAAGAAGAGAAAGAGCAAATCGAGCATTCACTTTCCCATACTTAACAAAACACTTGGCGTTTACTTCCACAAAAGTGTAAGACTCGTATCTGAAATCTTTTGCATTTAAATTGTATTTCAACAGAGGAAACAATGGAAAACTTACGACGTACATACATATGTTAAAAGTATTTGAATATTCAATGAGATCAATTAACTTGTTTTATTTTTGAATTTCTATTGAAATGCAAGTAATAATAGAAAATTACATGTCCCCACGATAAACGACGCAAGTCAACTTTGAGCGGAAATAAAGGAGAGCGCTTTGAGCTACACACATACATACGTATACATTAATTATGCAGAGGCTAGAGAGCAACCTCGACTGCAATATACTCTGCAGTAACAAATATAAATATTAGCAGCACTGCTTATTCAAGCCCTTTGAACTGCAGACCTATAATTAATTGCTCATTACAACTTCTTGCATAACTCTGCAATTTATTGTGCGATTATTGTGAAATTTGTAGGATAGCTAGAGTGTAATAAACTCCAATAACCTGAGGTGTTATCACATATAAATAGACAGTCAGAAAGGTGTAGCGAACAATTCCCTTTTCCCTACTTGAGCAGGCTTTTAGCTCCCTTTACAGCTCTTCTATACTTTTATAATTGTGGCAGGGCAATTATAATGGGAGCAATGACAGTTGTTTCTGCTATAAGGAATAAAGTAGAGTAGTTGTAACAAGTCCATAGTCTCTGCTCAAGTCGACTTCTTGGACACTTCTGCTGTTGCTTAAGGGACACAAAACTGTAATTAAAACGAAGTAATGGCAGTTATCTCTACAAAACCATGAGAAGTTGAGATTAAGGCACACTTCAGCTGAATTTCTCATTTCTTGTCAGGATAATATTACATACCCCAGAATTGTAATTAAGACAGTTCACTTTATAAGGACTATGTTGAGTATACAGGACAAGTCTTGAAGCTCTAATGAAACAGATACTTTAATTAATACGAAGCAAAGACAGTTTACTAGCTACTAGTTAGAACAAATGAACACTCATAATAATTGTAATATATAAGGATATATAGAGTGGACAGAACAAGTTTTTAAGCTCTACTTAAACGGAATTTTCCACAGCTTTTTAGGGTATGTAAAATTGCGGGAATTGTACTAAAAAAGGCGAGCAATGAGAGGGTGGCTGGGCTTGTTAAGAGTCCCTCAGGGGTGAGGTACACGACGTTTGGCGTTTCATAATGAAAGTGGACATGATATTGACACGACGCGTGTTACGTCTGCCTTCAGAGGGGGAGGTTTTTTAAGTTACGTAGGTCAGTCAGTCGACGCAGTCGAAGCGGCAGCAGCAGCAGCAATTGCTGAGCAGTGCTGTGCTGCGCTGCGGGCGGAATAATAAAAATCGATACAAGTACAAAATGTATGCCAGGCCCCAAGACTCGAAGCAATAACTTACCATATTACGCGACTTGGAGGCGGACATGTCCAGGCCTTGATTGAGCTCAGATTCCTGATGATTCTCTGTTAGTTCCAGGCACTGTGTGTCGCTGCATAATGCATGCACCCGTGGAGTCGATGCTGACGTTGAGGTGTCCCGCAAGGATGTCGACGTTGTGGTGCTGTGTTGGCCTAAATTGCCCCAGCTGCGATTACGCGTTAGACGACGAGCTGTGTGGCCGCTGAACGAAGACTTTAGCGTTGCTGGTGAGCTGCTCTCGGCGAGCTTGGCGCGCGTACTGAAAGCGCCGGCAGGAAGGTTCGACGAATGTGGCGTCGACGATTTTGTGCCGCGCAAGCGCATGGAGGCGGAACGACGCAGTGGAACAACATGCTCCGAGCTGCCCACGCCATCCCCCTCATTGCTGGTGGTGGGATGTGGTATGCGAGTGGGTGTTGCAAGTTGTTGTTGTTGTGGCAACTTCGGCTCCAGCTTGCCCTCCGACTCCAGCTGCAGTTCTGCCTGTGGCTCCTTTGATGACGTATCCATTGGCAACAAGGACGTCATCGCTGGCGCTGCTTCTGCTGCTGCTGCTGCTAATGTTGTTGTTGTTGCTGCGGAAAGTGAAAATAGCAAATGCAAATTAATGCAATTCTCTCATTAGTTGCTTGTAACTCGCAATTGTCTGTTGCACTTTCAACAAATAACACAAAAATTGAGCAATTTTTCAAATGAATGCACGACTTAAAAGCTTCATTATCTTAAACGTTCGCCGCTCCACAAAATAATTAAAAACTTTCTTCAGCTAAACAATTAATGAGCTACATCTTAGCTCCCCCCTTTGACAACTCGCCTCTTCGCCTATGTTGGCACTGCATTTTTCCACAATGAAAAGTGAAACTAAAGTAGATTGCATGTCGCACGTTTGTTATGAAATTTTTGAAAAGATATTCACAATATTTCTGCGGCTTTTGGTTATGGATAGCTGCAAAGACTCGTTGAGTCTGCTGCAGTGTTCTAGTTGCGTAAACCCCATTGCCAAGTCTTGGTTAAAGCCCGAACCCAGCTGTGCACACATCTCCATTGTAACCAACACCCCCAAAACAATGAAGAGCTCGCTGTGTTGCAACAACACTTAAGCATATGCATCTAGTTCTTTTTAGCATTTTCTTTAATTGGTGAAACTAGTTTGATTACTCCCAATTACTTATGCGCCTAGAGAGCTTGCGAAAAATTGCGAATACCTTAAATAACAACATTGTTAAATGTTAATACTAATTGAGTAGTTATAGTTACCTTATTTGTTTCTGAGTGTATTCTAATTATTTGATTGGAAATGCAAAGAAAGAGTTGGAAATTGTTTACATGTTTGCTTCTATGTTAAAAGACAGACTCTTGTGGAGGAATTTACAACTGATTTGCAAAAATAAATCGTTAAAAAAAGTGGCTAAAAAAGACCCATCTTCTGTATTTATACATTATAATGACAACAAGAAAATTATTAAATTTGCTCATAAAAGACAAAGAAAATTGCCAAAAATATATATATAATCTTCTGTTACTACTAAGTATGTTTATTAAAATAAATTTTGCTAAGCAGCAAAGAAAATTAAAAAATGTATCTTGTAAATTAAATTAAAATTAAGCATTGAAAATATTGTTGAAAAACAAAAATAAAATATGTATGTATATCGCTGAGGGCTTTTCAGGAGAAAAAGTCAAAGAGAGACTCATTTTTCGAATCCCCAAAAATGCTTGCAATACGAACTTTTCCATTTAAACTCGTATTTCTTATGAGAAATTTGCCAGATATTTGATATTTGAAATCGTCTCGTTTTAAAATAAGAAACTCAAATGACTTCAATAAGACGAAAATTCGAGCGAAATGAAATCACATTTTAATCACTTTTGATTTTGAACAAGATAATTGTGTATATACAGATATGTTCGCATGCTTCAACAGATGCTCGCTGTTTATCTCAGGTTTCGAGAACAGGTAGAAAAAAAGCGATGATAAAGCACTTTCGAGATCGGCAAACTGGTGCATGTTGTGACAAGTTCTTGGCGTTTTCACTGGCCACATAATCGATGAGCAGTCGGAAATTAGTGAAATGAAGACACAAATTACTTTCGACCCCGAAAATTGAAGAAAATTGGTAAAGAAAACGATGTTCAACTCTCCATTAAGTGGGCTCTGCCAAGGGCCTGATTATCTTTATTTGGCTTCAAGACTTGCAGCATTTCTTAAGCTATCGCTGTAAAGTATTTCCGCTTTCCGCTTAAAACAAAAATACAGTTGAGTTTAGTTTAGGCTATAAAAGGTCAATTTCACAGCTGAACAAACGTGTTTTTATTTTTGTTTTGTACGTACAAATGGATTTGGGCATATGTACGCATTGTACAGCTTTAGTTTGCCGCATGTAATTTGTCGCAATACCCTATGGCTGCAAGAAGCGGGCTTATACGCTATAGGTAGCAGGTAGGATAAGTAGAAGTAAAAGCTATTCGAAAAACGGCGAAGACCAAAAAAAGTTAGAACTGTAAAATAATTACTTTTTAAATTTATATTTTCATATTTTAGTTTGATCTCCTAAATCCATTCTTTTCAGAACATTCATATTTCTAGTATAATAATTGTTGGAAATAATTTAAGTTTTCGAAACAAGGAACTGATATTTAATAGATAAAAATAATTCAACAAAATATTTTGTAGTTACATATTTGTGCGATTGCAAGTTAAACTAAGATGATCTGGAATTAGCTAAAATATAAATTGTTAAGGACAACAGAGTTTTCAAAATAAGCGATTTATTTCAAAACAAATCAAATCGAAATTATCAGAATGTTTTAGTCATGATAAATTAGCAATTCAATCATTATTCAAATATCAATTCTAATGACATATTCTTATTTACAGGGTAGCAGCTAGTCGCGTATGCGTAATCAACAAGTTTCTACTTGTTTCTGCTTTTGTGTTTTGCCACGTTTTTAACGAGATTTAACGGCGATAACTGCAAAATGCTTTAAACGCATTTCTTTGAACCTGACGACAAGGTCGACGATAGTCCATCGAGATATCCAGAATAACGTGCTGGCATTTGATGAGTAATTGCTATCGAGATCATTGAGCATAACTGTTTTTTTAATACGCCCCCTAGCGGCAAGTGTTTACATAGCCCCTGTTGATATTTTGTGTATTATCAGGCAACAACAATTTTGACTGTGTGCTGATAAGAGCAATAACATTGACAGCAAATTGCTTGAAGCGAATATACTTTGTTTCTTATTTTGTGTAACCTGGGCATGAAAATATGTGTATTTTATATTTTAGTTACCCCTTCGTCAGGCTGAATTAGCGAATATTACACGGGCTGACGCGACGCGAAAACAGCGTTGATAATTAAACTAATTAAAAAACAGTGCGCGTGGTTAACGTTCAAAGTGGGTAAAACAAGCGCGTGGGGCGAACGACAAACTGCAACTGAAAAGCTGCGACGTTTGCTTTTTTGCTGCTGCTGCTGCTGCTGCTGCTGCTGCTGACGGCAAATGGAAAATGTTTGTTGAAGATGAAAAACTTTTATTATACCGCTTCACCGCTCAAGAGCAAGCGAGACGGAAAATGGAGTAGCGATGTCTGCAAATGCAGTAGAGGGAGAAGGGGCGTGAAGCCGTCCGTCACCTGAAGTCTCAACTTTGACTTGGCGACCTGACGAAAGATGGCATTTTAAATGATTTTCAGAGGGCTGGGAATTTGTGGCATTTGAATGGAAATAGGCGGGCGTTAGGTGAAAGGCAGCAGTGCAATTAATTGGCGCGGCACTTTGTTGCTTTTGTTGTACTTACCGTCGGTCGCCCTCGTTGCAACAGCAGCAACAACGGCAACAAACACCGTTTGCTTCACATGGCATTTATTATTTTAAAGGTAGGCCAAGAAGTCGTTTGCCTGCCGCCCATAACTGGCAATCAGTCTGGCGGAACGCATTGCAACTTTTGCTTAAGCTGCTGCATTTTTAGCGCGTTCTTTTAAAACACATTTAAAGCAACATTCACCGCGAATTGCAAGACAATAACATTAACAAATTCCATGCTATCGATAACTTGTAACGAGAATATCGAACAATCGATTGATCAGACATCAACAGCGCTCAGCTGTTTTTCGGCAGTGTTGCAATATCTAAATGTTATCGATAACTCGACTATTACTTGCACTTTGCCGACGCTGACTGTCAAAAAAAAGGAAGAGCAAGAAACTCTGCTTTGTGTTAGTTGTTGCTGCCTGCAAAATTCAAGCTAAAATTAAGTAAAAACTTTCAAGAAACACACGTCTCTTACATACCAATAAGGTAAGTGAAACGATATTCTCCCCATTTGGATTTTCGTCTAACGTTTAGTCGTGCATTTTGGCAGTCGAATTATGGAACGTTTGCTACGTCTTGGCGGCTCAATGCCTCAGGCCGCTCCACCCACAGATGCCCCCGTCGTGGACACAGCCGAGCAGGTTTACATCTCATCGCTGGCCCTGCTCAAGATGCTGAAGCACGGACGCGCCGGCGTGCCCATGGAGGTGATGGGTCTGATGCTGGGCGAGTTTGTCGACGATTACACGGTTCAGGTGATCGATGTGTTCGCCATGCCACAGACTGGCACTGGCGTCTCTGTGGAGGCCGTGGATCCCGTCTTCCAGGCCAAGATGTTGGACATGCTGAAGCAGACGGGTCGCCCCGAAATGGTCGTCGGCTGGTATCACTCGCATCCTGGTTTTGGCTGCTGGCTGTCGGGCGTCGATATCAATACGCAGCAATCCTTTGAGGCATTGTCCGAACGCGCCGTCGCCGTAGTCGTGGATCCCATACAGTCGGTCAAGGGCAAGGTTGTCATCGATGCCTTCCGTCTCATCAATCCCAATATGCTGGTGCTCGGCCAGGAGCCGCGACAGACCACCTCGAATCTGGGCCATTTGCAGAAGCCATCGGTGCAGGCGCTGATCCATGGCCTGAATCGTCACTACTATTCCATCAGCATTAACTACCGCAAGAACGAGCTGGAGCAGAAGATGCTGCTCAATCTGCACAAGAAATCGTGGAAGGACGGCTTGACACTGGCCGACTACAACGAGCACTGCTCCATCAACGAGGACACAGTGGCCGAGATGCTCGATCTGGCCAAGAACTACAACAAGGTAAGTCTTAAAATGCTTAATCTATCAACTTCGAAATCCTTAAGAAATTCCTTTGGATTAGAAAGACATATGCTACACATATAGGGAAGATTCCATTCTAAAATTTCCATAATGTAATCATTTAAAAATAGGGATTTTAGTAATTGATTCTAACAAATTACATTAACAACCTACACAAAATTAAAAACATGCTAATCAGATTAGATTATTGGATTGGAATATTTTGAGTAACAAATTAAATATGTAATTAACTCTTATATTTTGGTAACATTACATTCATAGTTATATAGAGTTCATAAAGCTGAGAATACCTAAAAAAAATATTGATATTCCATTAGATAAGAATCAAATGCAATATACGGGGAATGTTCGTTTGCTAAATTAGCTCTAATAAATTCATGAACTTCCCTTTCGTCAGCTTTTCGAATTGACAATACCCTATATTTCCATGCTTCAAATTTACCCTTGAACAATTTTCTATAAAATGGCAACGCTGTGTTGTAACCAACTAAATATAATGGCAACGCTAGAAATACAGATCGTATTTGCGTATTGAATGTTTTCCAAACAGAACTAGTTCCGCGAACTACGAATGACTCATCAAATTTGATGTGGCCTTGGGCTTAACCTAGTCAATCCCATATTCAATTAGCCGGAATAACAATACATACATACATATATATGTGTGTACATATATGAATTATCGACTTACATAGAAATAAAATAGACCAAATTCCATGAAAATTATTGTTTTGAGAATAGGGAAGATGGGACTTCTAAAGAATAGGCTTGTCAACTTTAATCAATATAATTCATCACTATAATTTTCTCATCAAATATTACATATGTACATACTTTGTAGGAAGATGTATTTTAATCTAAAACTAATCCTAACAACGCAATTTTCCCACCCTTAATGCTACCAACATTCTTATGCTCATCCATAAAAATTCCGATTTCTACTTTTGCAGTCACTTGAAGATGAGGAGAAAATGACGCCCGAACAGCTGGCGATTAAGAATGTGGGAAAACAGGATCCGAAGAGGCATTTGGAAGAGAAAGTGGACAAGGTTATGCAGAACAATATTGTACAGTGTTTAGGAGCCATGCTTGACACAATTGTCTTTAAATAAATCAAATTGCATTTGCTATTATAATAACAAGAATCAACCCCCAAAAAAAAACCTTCATAAATCACAAACAAAAGAAAAACAAATAAAAGCTGCTTTCTGTTAAGAGCAAAAAGTTTTACACAAACAAAAATGTATTTTTATTATACGCACAAAATTCGCATATTTTTCTTCTTGTTGATGTACTTATGTTTTAAGTATATAAAGTATGATAAATCTTATGAAACTTAAGGCTAAGCGGCCGCAGCAGCTGCCGACGTCGACGCCGCTGCTTCAGTTGTTGTTGTCTTCGTTGCTGTTGATGTTGTTGTTGGGCCGTCTGGCGCTGCTGCTTCTCTAATTAAAGATGGCGGACGCGTTGTTTAGGCGCGTTCACCACGGATGCGTCTGGCCAACTGAATGTCCTTGGGCATGATGGTGACACGCTTGGCATGGATGGCGCACAAATTCGTATCCTCGAACAGACCCACCAAATAGGCCTCCGATGCTTCCTGTACACAGATAAAGCAAAAATGTCGTTTACATTACATGGCGAAATCGTCAATTAGACAAAGATAATATTTCCCACCAATTTTTCCCCCCAATCCACATTCCCGCCAAATTTGCTGTGGTTTTGCTTACCTGCAATGCACCGATGGCGGCCGACTGGAAACGCAGATCGGTCTTGAAATCCTGAGCGATTTCACGCACCAAACGCTGGAACGGCAGCTTGCGGATGAGCAACTCAGTTGACTTTTGGTAGCGACGAATTTCTCTCAGTGCCACGGTACCAGGGCGATAGCGATGAGGTTTCTTAACGCCGCCCGTGGACGGGGCCGATTTGCGGGCCGCCTTGGTGGCTAATTGTTTGCGTGGAGCCTTGCCTCCAGTTGATTTACGGGCTGTTTGCTTGGTACGAGCCATTTTTTTCAACGAAAATGTATTTTTTCACTGCCTTTCAACAATTAGAGCAAAGTTTTTCGCTCAGATAAAAATGACGTCCGAACTGTACGATAACTTTTCAATGAATGAATGATGAGGGGTTGGGCGGGAGGCGATACTGCTGGATTATTTTCAACATTCGAAGAGTATCGATTAGTGATGATTCACTTGCATGTTCAAGCTATCGAGTAAGTGCATCTGCAAGAAAATTACGCAAGCGTATATTGTTTAAAGCCATTATTCCCGTGTTAATTATGTTCGTTTTAAAAATAAATCTTTGCGTTTTAAATTGTAGTTTGTTATTAATTAATTAAGTATGGGGATCTGACGATCTGCATACCTAGCACAGGTATCGTAAACATAATATCGATGTTGCTGTAACGTGGTATCGAAAAAGCACGCGAAATACCGATATGACGAAAACTTCGAAGCATCCCTAGCAAGACACAAAGTAGCGGTACTTTCAATTTTCAGGTTTGTATAAATTCATTTTACGAAATTCAATTAAATTAATTTTAATTGTAGTAAACAGAATGAACGAGTTTGAATACGGGACCTGTCCCTACAACAAGGACCATCGAATTGTGCTATTCCGGATGCCTGGCCACATAATTAAATGTGCGCGCAATTACAAGGGGCCGCCGTTGGCAATTTGCAAATATAACGCAACGCATCGTTTTCCGGAAGCGCAAATGGAGGAACATTTCTCCGAATGCGCCGATTACAATAAATACCACGACCGCACTTACCAGCAAATTGCATTGCAGGCGCGTCAGTAAGAAGACAATAATTTCTTTGATTGTTTTGAATTTATGTGTATGTTGAATTAATATCTAAAACGGAAACACTATTTACACATACATACATACATACATATGCACAGCCATACACACAGAAAGATTGCACGCTCGCTTTTCGTTTAGAACAATGTTAGGCACTTTGCACTGCTCTGCAACACTGGCAAAGCGCAGTAAATGATGCTGCACTGCAACACTCTTTATAAAAGGCAGTGGCTAAACCGAGTAGACCTATTTACACTATGAGAATACTGCGTTCTTGCTAAACTATATCATCCATCTCCAAGTCCGTTTCATCGCCTTGCTCATCCAAGAGCTTTCGCTTGTCGTCTCGATCCTTGGGATTCGTTGTAGCCTCACTGAGCTGCGACAGCGGACGCACTTTGCCCAGATTAACGACTGGACTCTGGGTATACAAATAGATAGCATACGAGACAACGGCAATCGCCAGAGCGGTATTCATATAGATGGGTATGGCGAACAGGAAGTAGCAGAGCACGGCTGTGAAGAGCAGCTCCAAGGCGCTGGCGAATGTCTTCAGGATGGAGTTCATGTACTTCAGGAAGAAGCTCGTCACAATGCCAATGGCCGCATTGTTCACAATGATGATAAGCACACTGAAGCGCATAATGCTGCCCAAGTTGTGGGCACTGAACGCATCCAAGAGTTCACCACGCAGCAGCAGAATCACTGCGTTGCAAACAATCGAATCCAGATACATGAAGACGTTCTGCACAAAGATGTTGACGTCGGCGCCCTTGTCCTTCAGCAGATACTCGTTGTAGACGCCCGCCAAGCAGGAGCAGATCGTCTGAGCAAGGATAAAGACAGCGCTAAAGCTGAAATCGAAGCCCGTCATATTCTTGACGAGAGTCTTAGCTGTTACAGCTGCCGTTTTAGCTCCCGCCTGCAGAGCTGCCGCCTCGCTGTCATCGTTGGCATCGCTGTAGAAGCTGTTCAAGTCCACCTGCTTCAGCATGCAGCCGAGCGTCAGCAGCAACAGCGATATCCATTGGCGACGTGACAAATACTTCTTGAAGATGATCTGAAAGAGCACACCGGTGACCACGACGCGCAGCTGCAGCAGCAGATAGTATGTGGTGGGATCGAAGGTGGCGAGATTCACAAATGCCAGATTGTTGTACAGACAATAGAGAAACGCGGGAACCATATAAAGCGCCAGAACCTGGCGATCCTTGTGCACATCGCGAACCAGAGAGCGTAGATTGTTTCTAAATACAAATTAGAGAATTCCATATTAATAGGAATATTATTGAATGTCCCTTCAACTTACTCGCGACAGTAGAGACAGGCGGAGACAATCAATTTAAGTATCTCAGTAAGCAGCACAACGGTCACGGTATTATAACTGTACGAATTGTTTGTTTCCTGCGATGCTGTGACGAATATGCCTGTGAAATGTGTAAATAATTAATCTTACGTTCAGCAAACACCGTTTGCCACATACCTTGTCCAATAAACAATGACATGTACAGCAGGAAAATGATGAAAGTCAGTTTGGTTGGAAACAATTCACGCCAATTGGACATTTTAGCTGCCGTTCAGAAGTATTACTTGCCAGCGTTGCGAAGTTCGACTGAAAACTAGACTCTTGCTCAGGGTCAAGCTACTCACACAATCAGTTAATGCTGCGTTTCCCCTCGAAATTCTAACAAACTCAGCAATTACATTTAGTTCAACTAACTGAGATAAACAACAAAAACATAAAACGCTTTTTTTCTATTTGTTATCGCAGTCGGCACACGAATAACAGCTGATATTGCTGACAGTGCTGTAAAATTGCCGCGTTTGACGTGCCAGTGTTGGAAAATAAGTTTTGTTTTGTGTGCGCCGTGTACATGTGCGGCCAACTTCACGTCTTTTCTCTTTCTCGTCGTCGTCAAAATGGCAAACCGCGGTGGTCGTCATGCTCGCACAGAGGATTCTGATAATACCATAAACTATGTTCAATGCGACGGTTTGGTAAGTTATTAACCAACTACAGAGACGAAGGATTGTGTGTGCTGAAAAAAATGTGCATAACGAACGCTTTTAAATGGTGTTTTTAAATGCCACGCGCTGGGCATGAATCGCTGTTTGTGTATGTGTGAGTGTGTGGGTGCGTGCAAATTAAGAGAGCGCGAAAGAGAGCGATGACCACACATGAAGAAGAAGCACAACACTGCTGTTTGATATGATAATTAATTTATATTATTTTTCAGGCCGTCATGAAGATGGTGAAGCACTGCCATGAGGAGTCTAGCAACATGGACTTGGCCCAGGGCGCTCTGCTTGGTTTGGTGGTCGATAAGTGCCTCGAAATCACTAATTGCTTCCCATTCCCCAAGAGCGGTGACGAGAACATGGACGAGGAGATGTATCAGCTGACGGTGATGCGTCGCCTGCGTCGCGTCAACGTCGATCACTTGCATGTGGGCTGGTATCAGAGCTCCGATGTGGGCAACAGCCTCTCGATGGCCCTCCTGGAGTCGCAGTATCACTATCAGACCAGCATTGAGGAGTCTGTTGTGGTTGTCTACGACACACAGAAGTCATCGCGTGGCTTCTTGTGCTTGAAGGCCTATCGCCTTACACCGCAGGCCATACAAATGTACAAGGACGGCGACTTTACGCCCGAGGCATTCCGCACTCTCAAGGTCGGCTATGAGAGTCTCTTCGCAGAGATTCCCATTGTTATCAAGAACTCGCCGCTGACCAACATCATGATGAGCGAACTGAACGAACTGCTGCCCGAGGATAAGGGACATAATTTCCTCGACCTGGGTACTGCATCCGTGCTGGAAAATCACATGCGCAGCCTCATCGAGCGTGTGGACGAACTCTACCAGGAGGCCGTACGCTACAACAAGTATCAGCAGGTGGTCTTCAAGCAGGACACGGTAAGTAAATGATTTGTTTACGTTTAGAACGTATATTTAAATATTTTCCATATTTTATTTTAGGAGAAACATCGTGCTCTGGCCAAGTTGGCGGCGGAGAATGCGGTGCGCACGTCTAAGGGCGAGCCAACGGTGCCCGAGGAGGAGGTCATCAAGCAGTTCCGTCCGATGCCGGTGCCGGCTAGACTGACGGCCACCATTACCTCGGGCCAGATCAATACGCATGCTCAGCACATTGCACAATTCTGCTCTCAATCGCTGGCCAAACTTTTCATCACGGAATCGCTGCAGAACGCCAAGGAAACCAAGGAGATCAAGTAATTTAGTTGTATGTTAACACAAAAAATTGAGAAATAAAGTAACCCCAACTTTGTAGCTGTGTGTAAATTGCACAGAATGCCACACACAGCTGAGCGAAACTACACTCCACCACTATCTGCATCTTCCTCGACTTGTTACTCTCCTGTATCGTTTGGTGGTGGGTTTTCCCTTTGATTCTCTGCTGTGCCTTTGTTTGCGTTTCAGTTCAGTCTCTTTTCGTGCATTTTTCCGGGCAGTCTGCTTTATCGCTTGTGTTCACGGCACGATTTGTTGCGTTTAGTTTTCGATTTGCCATTTGCAGCTGATTTTGCTTACGATTCTAATGGCAACATGCTGTCCTACGATCTCAACGAACGTTTGCTGAGCGCCGTCCACAGCGGCGATTTTGGCCAGGCCCTCAACTGCATCATCGAAGGCGCCCAGGCCACCTATGTGTCCGCCACTTGCGGTCGCACTGCGGTTGGCACAGCTGCTCTGCTGGGCGATGCCGAACTGCTGGAGCTCCTGGTGCAGTCCTGTGAGGAGCCGCAGCTGAATCTCTTCCAGCCATGTAAGTTGAACGACACAAAAGGCTCAACAGTCGTCGCTGATTCATGGCCAACAGCTGGTTGCAGAAAATCAATGACAGACGCGACTACTGACTGACCCTAGCATTAAAGGATTAGTGTTACGAGTTTAATTGAAAAAAAAAACGACCCATTAATAAATAGTCCGCAGAATATTCCAAATATTTTAATATAAGTATTTTTGAATGTCGATTTTTTTCTCTTAAAATTTTCTTGTAGCAATAAAATGCCATTTAAAAATATAGAATAAATAGGTGCTCATATATTAATAATTTTAGGAATTCATTTTCATTTAATTACTGGAATTTAGATCAGTTTAATTTTTCGTCGTAATATTTTATAACAGAAATTGGTTGTCATCTAAAATAAGAAGAATAAATAGAAGTTGAAATATTAATATTTTAAGGAGTTAATATTAAGGTTTATAAATTGAACGATTTGAAGAAAGTTAAAGTCTAAGAATCGTTAAATAAATTAGTTTTATTTTTTCTGAACTTTTCATTCAAAAATGGGTTTTATTTTTGTATGTGTACTTTCAATTTTTCGAACGGGAATTGATGAATAAATTAATTTTATTTTTTTCAAATCATTTTATTTTGTGTGTAATATGTAAATTTATTTATTATAAAAACTTGATTTTTGACGTTTAAAATTTTTTAGAACTAATTTAAATTTTGTTTTTTAATTCACAGTATATTTATATTATTTTGCACAATTTTTGTTTTGAAAAATACGTTATTTTTAAACGACTATTGTCGTAAGCATGAATTTTTCTATTTTTAACTTGCCTTTATTTGAGTATCCCCACATTAGCTGCGCTGTAAATTTATAGATAACTCTATTAATACTTAAAATAGAGTTTCCAGTAAAGTATCTGAAGCCAGCAATGCATGAGTTCAGTTTGTAGCAGAGTGCTGCACTGCGAGTGACCCAAATTGATAGCGTAAAAGAAAGAATGAAACTCACAGCGATCGAGTGTGGGCTGAGTGAGAGAACCAGTTTTTCATTGTTCGGTAGTCTGCGCTTGCTGAGAAGCAGCTGCAGCAGCTTAGGGTGTTGTTCGTTGAGGAAACTAGCACTAAGCTGCGATTTCGGAGAGCTGCCGCCTGGGGTCGACTTAGTAGGCAGTTGTCTGGCAGGCAGACAGGTAGACAATAATTAGTTGTGCTGAGACAATAGTTCAGTTAATCTTCAACGAACCGTTTATGCCAGCTCACACGGATACGCTGGAGATGGAGAGTACACCTGACGGTATGGAAAAACTGGAATGGGTCGATGAATTTGAGGGCGAGGAGAATTGGTCAGAGAACTCGAATGGCGATGGCGAGGACTCACAGCTATATCATTACTATGCCAAGACCTTTGAAAATACCGGCGAATTCTTGATCCAGTGCTGTCCCAATTGCCGCCAGCAGGATCCACATCTCTACGACTCGGACTTGGCAACGCCGCTGCACTATGCCGCCGCCTGGGGACATGCCGAGTGCGTGGCCGTGCTGCTGAAGCATCAGGCGCCCATCAATGTGGTCAACAGCGACGGCTACTCGCCGCTCCACGTCGGCGCCGGGTTTGCTGAAGTCACCCGGCTGTTAATCAAGCATGGAGCACTTGTGAATGCTAAGACGCTAAGCGATGGCAAGACAGCGCTCCACCTGGCCATCGAGAATCGTTGCAGTGCCGCAGCGCAGCTGCTGCTACAGACGAACATCAATATCAACGAAACGGACGATGAAGGCGAGACGCCGCTAATGCTGTCAATTATCTGCAATCTTCAGGAGCTCGCCGTGGAGCTAATCAATCGTGGAGCACGCATCAATCTGCAGGATAAACGCGGCAGCACCGCACTTTACTTTGCCGCCATCGGGCGCCATCTGCAGGTGGCGCAGCTGCTGCTGGAGCGTGGCGCTCGCCGGCTGCCCACGCATCATCTGTTGCATCATTGTGTGGGCCCTCGCAGTGTGGATCTGGCCATGGTCAAGTTGCTGTTGGAGCATGGCGACAGTCTGAGTCTGCGTGACGACGACAACTGCACTCCTATTATGCTGGCCATACAACGTCAGCTGCCCAAGCTGCTCGGTTACATGCTGGATGCGGCTGACAAGCAGCGCAGTCAAGGACTCTACACGGATGCTCAGGACGAGGGGCTGCTGCTGTTTGCCGTGCAGCAGATCGATGACGTCACGCCGTTCACCAGCATCTTTCGTGTGCTGCTCGCCAAGCTGCCCAGCGCTCGTCGTGATCTCTACAGCTGTAAGGCGCCCACGCTGCTCTGTGGATTCGTCTACAGTGAAACGCCTTTGGCACGCGCCATCAACCTGCACAAGCTGGACATGGCGCAGTTGTTGCTGCGCGAGGGCTGTAATCTCTCGCAGATCTCCGCAGAGCAGGTGCTCAACGAGCTGAGCTCGGAGTGCACGCCACAGACTTTTGCCTTGGCTCAACTGCTGGCAGATGCGGGGCTGAAGTTTCCTCCAGCTGCCTCGAACTACAGGCAGCTAAGCGCCGAGCCGCGTTCGCTGCAAGCGCTGACGCGCCAGGTGATACGCCAGCAACTGTTGCTGTCGTTGCAGCAGCAACAGTCTTCGTCGTCGCTCCACGAGCAGTATCCGCCTACAGAACAGAGCTCCACGCTCGCACGCATTGTCGACGAGAAACTGTGCATGCCAACGACGCTGAAGAGATATGTGAGCGAGTTCTCGGAGGTGCCCACAATACGCAGCAAACAATCGCTGGTGAATCCGCTGCTGCGATCAATAGAGTCCTGGGATTAAGCAGGGTTCTAAAATTTATTTAGATTTATAATTATGAATGATTGTAATGTATGTTAATGTAGCATAAGTATTGTATATTGACCTTTTGGGTTAGTTAATGATAATGTCAAATTGCAATTTCAAATGGTTCGAGTACAAGTTCTTCAAGAGTCAATCTACATAGTACATATAAATATATCTATCATATTGTTCAATAAGTTTTAGATTTGACCATGCCAAAATTTGACTTTTCGGGCAACGTAACAGTTTTAGCATTAATTTCAATAAAGGTGTAATTAATTGCAGGGCGAAAGTTATCAAATATGAAACGAGAGTTTTCTCTTACAGCATTTTTGTTAAATGGAATTTCGAGCAATGTTGCTGTATTTTGTACAAGTTTTTAGCATTTCAATAAAGAAGATTATTCAGGGAATGCAAAATTACAATCATTTAAAATGGGGTATTTTCTTACAACATTTATGACAAACTTTTAAAAATGGTAATTTCGAATATCGTTGCTTTTCATACATACATACGTAAGTTTTTAAATGCTTTTATCATTATTTGTATCGAGAAATGGAAAATTGTAAAATATGAGTAGATTACGACATTTTTGCGCTTACAGTTTAAAATATAGTTGACAAAAATATACATACAATACTACAAATTGAAGTAATTGCCTACAATCTAACAACAATATTCATGCTATATATCCGCCATATTATTAGGTTTTATTCAGAAACTGATTAAGGCTACGAAAAGTTGCGTATTGATTTCATGTTTTTAGGGCTTTAGAAGCAGCTTGAAATCATCGTTGGCATTCTCCATAATATACTCGAATGCAATTTTATCCTTTTTGTCCTTGAGCAGCTTCAGTTCGGGCTGCTGCTCCAACAGATAGCGACACACTTCCAGCTGGCCCCGCAGCGCTGCACGATGCAACGCACTCTGACCACACTCGTCTTGGAGAAGCAGATTCACTTTGGGCTGCGTGGCCAGCAGCTTGACAATTCTAAGATGACCTAGAAGGGGGAGAATACTTAGAAAATGTTCATAGAGTTGAAGTAGTATTTCGTACCCATCATGGCAGCACGATGCAGAGCTGTGGCGCCCGCCTTCGTCACCGCATTCACGTCCACTTTGCCCTCGTCGAGCAACAGCTTGCAGATCTGCTCGTGGTCATTGCGTGCCGCATAATGCAGAGCCGTATAATCGCAATCATCGCGTGCCATGGCCTGACCCTTCTTGATGAACTCACGCACACGTTCCACTTCATTGTAGATCGCTATCAAATCAACCATACATTAAAATGGCTATCAAAGAGTGAACGGAAAGCAGCTGAAGTTACCTGCATTCCAAATGCCACGATCAAAGTCCATGTCGGAGAGCGTTTGTTGTGCCGGTTGCGTTTGCTTGTGGCACTTGCAATTGTCGGCGCTATGCTGATCCATTTTGAACGAAATAAACTTCCTTGGCTAACTTGTCAGTGATTAAAGATGATCGATGTGAGTGATTAATGATTGATGCGCTTTTTCTTTGTTTGCTGTTGTCCTTTAGTTTGTGATGTTTTGGCTGCCAGTTTAAACCTCACGCTGCATGGTCCAACAGATTTCGGCCTCGCCGCAACTGCAAATGACTTTATAGCTGAGCTGTGCCAGCGTATTCAGCATTACCATGGGCGGCACTGCCACCAAAACACCGTTCACACAATTCTTCACCGACAGTCGCTGTGAGAGCGCTTGAACCTCTGCTTGATTCAAACCGAAGACGGTGCAAGTGTAATCGTGCAGAGAACCCTTCACAGTGACGTAGGCAAAGGTGCCCTCTGTTTGCAAGATGGGCACCGGGATGGTCACAACATTAGCTGCAATGGAAGTTGCCGATGGGGCTACTGCTGCTGGTGGACACTCGCAATTTAATGTGGATTCCTTGGCTGCAGGTGCTGGAGCAGCTGCTTCTGCTGCTGTTGTTGCCGTCGCCGCTGTTTTTGGTGTTGTCTGGGTTGTTGCTGCTGCCGTTGCTGACGGTTGATAATCGCTCATGCTTTGTTTTTTTTCTTTTGGTTTAATGGGTAATGATCGATTGAATGTCGTGAGTAGACTGTCGCAGCAAGGTCTATTTTTCTGCTTTTATATGTGGTTTAGTTTTGGTTTCAGGTTGCTATAGTTTCTTTTTTTCTTTCGTTGTCTATACACGCTACAAATACAATTATACACGCACACCGATACACGCATACACACATACACAATATATATATAGAGAGGGGGAGAGTAAATGAGGAGTTTTTCGAGTAATTTGCAAACCAAAAACAAACGAAATAAAAAAGAAGTGTTGAAAAAACGCTCTATTTACTCCGGCGAATCAACCTTGTGATAGTTGCCTAAACTGGCGGCCTCGCGACCAATATTTGATAGATTCTCGCGGACAACGGATACGGTTTCAGACTCGGGTTCGGGCTCGTCGAACTCCTTGCGCATCGTCCACATATACTCGTTATAATCCTGTTTTACGGCCGTCGATGAACTGGCCACAACGCGAAAGCCCAAAATCTGCCAAAAGGAAGCAATTTCAAATTCGATAGTTAACGATCGATAGCCAATTAATAGGTCCTTTACTCACCTCTAGCGCTGACAAAATGCGGCAGGGATGCACTAAATAGACAATCGTCGACTCATCGCTGTAGCCGCCACATGAGAATTTGTTCAACTGCTCGATATCGTCAGCTGCAAGAATGTCGGGGAAGATTCGCTTTGTTATCTACAACTGGCGCTAGGGGGGCTTAATAATATTTCATTGTACGGTGTTGTTTATACAGTAGAGTATGACAAGCTCGCACAACAAAGATAGAGATAATAATAATAATAATAAAATGCCATGGGGCCAGTGCATGACGTCAGCTGGTCACACAGGCTTTGTGTCTGTGTGTAACTCTATACGTGTTCGTGTGTCTGTGTGTGTGTGCTAATTAAACAAAAGTCAAGACCTGGCCATTTTGTTGCTCTATTTCTTTGCATACATTACGGTATTATTGAACATATTTATGTCGTTTATTTTTAAAGTGCATTGACTTCTCTACAAAACGAAAATCGAGTAAATATAAATTCTATATATGTGGTCTACGTGTGCTTGTGTGTGTGTGTGTGCGTGTGTCTCACCATGCAATCTAGAGGCGTAGTTCAACTGCACTCATCGCGAAACAAAACGAAACTGACGACGACTCAATGCACCACAAAAACAAGATACAACACCAGGCGAGACAGAAAGAGAACGATATATGAAACTTCTTTCGCTGCGTTAGCCGAAGCTTAAATGCTCTTTGGCAACCGAATGTTTTACACATTTAAAAGCCGGTTCTGCGTTATTTAACCAAAACGTGAGTGCAAATGGCAAAAGTTAAGTGGCTTTATGGTCTGCTAATTAAAATGAAAATTTTGTCGTTGCCTCAATGCAAGATTAATGTTATTTAAAATTTTGTTGATGCAAGTTGGTTGATATTTAGACAATTCAGCTCAAAGATATAGTTAAAATAATATCGATATGGGAAGGGAATTACTTCGATGATCTCAACATGCATAATTAGCATCTACACATGCATATGTATAAAACATGAGCAGGTGTAGAAGAAATGTGCAATTTATTGCTGTTGCTAGTGTGCTCAACATTTTGGGATGCCACTGTCTCTAGCAAAGCCCTCAACACACACACACACGCACGCACGCTACGCACACACGGACAGTCAAGGCCGGGCCATTCAGAAAGTAGCTGCTGCCTGTGCACACACAAAGTGGAATAACCGAAGAAATACGACACACAACAAAAAAAAAAACAAACGCTCAAATTTGTGGGTGAGCTGAGCTTGACTGTGTGCGTGTGTGTGTGTGTAGGGGTGCTTGTCTGGGCGTATGTGTGGGTATGACGAAGCACTCTTTAAATTAATTGTGTCGCAATAAAAAAAAAACAAAACGCAGACAAAACAGAAGAGGACGAAAGTAATTCAACAATCGAAAGAGCCATTAAAAAAAACGTTAAGAAAGATTGTGTAGAGAAGAGCCAACTATCTTGGCTTGCTATTGTAGCGTTGTTGTTGTTATTGTTGTTGTTTGCTTTGCTGTTGTTGATTTACCTTTCAATCCAGAGACGAGTACACGCCATGGATATTTGTGGCTGTAGGAGGCTAGATTGCCGCGTATGATAATGTACGGCATTTGGTATTTGTTGCTGCTGTTGTTGTTATTAATTAACGCGGTCGTTCGGTCTGCAAAGTAACCGGTTCAAACTCGTATTGTAGTTAATGTGAACGAAACCGAAAATCAAACACACACACGGGCAAAAGCTAACTGCTGTGCTGACTGAAGGCTGGCTCACGACTGAATTTGGTTGTCAAAGCTTAGAGGTTTTCCCAACACGGCAAACAGCAAACAGCGTGCAGCGCTTGTTGTTGTTATGCTTTTGTTTATTATTAATAGGGCTCGCACTGCGTCGCTCTCTCGCGCCCGCTCGCTCTCTCTCTCTCTCTCTCGCTGAAATAGTTAGCAACTTTATTGGATTAACCTACAAAAGCAATGCACACACACACACCCATACACCGATAGATAATCCCTTGCTCTCTTTAGAAGGACAAGAGAGCACGCACACACACACATACACTCATACTTATACACTTGGGGGCTGACCAGTTGCATGTTAAGCACGATTGAGCGTTGACTATAACTGTTTATTTTGTGGCTGGGCCTGTAATTAGGCCGTCGTCGTTATCCCACACCAAAATTAATGAATATTTCCGTAAGTCAACTAAAAATAGTAGCACCTGTGAGCAGCAGCGGTCAACAACTTCTTCCCTCAAAGCTTCGATTGCGATTGCACCACACACTCACACACACATACACATACGTCCATGTATATATAAACAACACCCTGCTTTCGCCCACCTTTTGCAATTTCCAACTATCGTTATCCTTTTGCGTGCTTGGCGCACACAAAAAATAAATAAATAAATGCGCGACAGAGTCATAAACGAAACACACAGCTAAAAATTAGGTGCTGCCTGCCGCCTGGCTCAATGATGTCATTTGAATTTAATCAAATTTCAATTCCCGTTTTTATACTGCGCCTCCCAAAACTACGACGAATTTTTATTTCGTTTTCGGCCCAACTATATTTATTTGTGTCATCTACTCACTTATTTTTTTTGTGGTTGTACTCTTTGTTAACTTGGCCGAATAATTGTTGTGTATTTCACTTGTTTTATTTAAACTTTTCCAAATTTTGGCAAATAAGCGAAATTTTTATTTGCAATAACAATAGCTAGTGGTGTGTGTCGCTGTATCGATATGCGAACTCGATTGCATCTTTGCGATATATACGTGGTATCGATATTGATGAATCGATAGCTAGTTAGTTATGCCGATAGCGTAGAAAAGATGCTGCGATTGTTGTCGCCAGCCACTTTTATGCAAATAATAATATTTAAATTGTAACAAATAGTTAATTTGGTTAGTAAACCCATTTAAGCAACTCTTACGCAAGTGTAAAATACAAACAAAACGTGCAGCATGGTCAAACCGAACGTTTAAATGGCAAATTTGTGAGCGCGTCCCAAACAGCTGGTGCGAGAAAACATTAATTTTGAATGAGTTAAATTAGAACCAACATAATTTACATATGTCTATATATATATATATAAATGTGTATGTTTGTATATTTCAGGTTACGCAAATCCCTTGACTGGGTTCAATAGAGTTCATTAAAATTTTTTTTTTGGCTATTACGTGTGTCGCCGGCGGCACAAAATTCAAGAGGTGTGCGTGAGTTTCTAATGCTCACAGCTTCCAAGAGCACCAAAAAGGCTACCAAAGAAACGCACTCTCAGTGTGTGGCTGACGATCGAAGCGCGAGCAACGAACACGACGACGACGCTAGCAAAGAGTATCAGCCGTATAAACAAACCTTCCAAATATCCATCATCATGATGACGCTGTGGCCAATGTTTGTGTTTGCCCTCGCCATTCTGGCTGCTGTTGGACCAATGCCCACCCAAGGCGCCGTTGCGAGTCCCCACAAGCATGAGAAGCACACGAGCAAGGAGCGGGTCAAGGATGGTGTCTATGTGCCGCGGGATGCGCATCATCATGGCGAGCATGGCGAGCATAATGTGGAGTTCGATCATGAGGCGATAATAGGTAGGGCAAAGTAGTCCGCTGACTCACGGTTGCTGTTTTTAGCATCCACTTTAATGGCCCCTACATATTGTTTATTTCATTGTTTCATATCCATCTATATACATATGTTTGTATGCTGGTATTTTACGAGATTTCTTCACTCTTCATTTCAATGTTTGCGCATTTCTTTACGTATTTAATATTTTGGCATTTAATGTATGCCGCATCGTCGCTTCATTGTTCAGACACGTAGTCTCAGTTTCTAATGCATTTTGGGCTTCATTTTCTGGCAGGCAATACAAAAGAGGCACAGGAGTTTGACACGTTGACGCCGGAAGAGTCCAAAAGACGTCTAGCAATTCTCATACGCATGATGGATTTGAATAAGGACGAGTTTATAGATAGACACGAATTGAAAGCGTGGATATTAAGGTCTTTTAAGTGAGTGTTGTCTGTTGACTAACCCCTCGGCAGCCTTAACCCATGCCTGCCTGCTTGGTTGTGCCTGCATGTCACTGTAATCGAAAATTGGTTTATTTGAAACCCTACTAAATGTGCTCGACTTTCTACAGAAAACTGTCTGAGGAGGAGGCTGCGGATCGTTTTGAGGAAATCGATTTGGATGGCGATGACAAAATCACCTGGAAGGAATATCTGCTGGACACCTATGCCATGGAGGATGAAGACTTCAAGAAGGAAGTTATCGATTTCGACAGTTACGAGGATGAACAGAATATGATTAAGCAGGACAAGGAAATGTTTAATGCCGCCGATAGCAACAAGGATGGCATACTCACAATGGAGGAGTATGTGTACTTTCAAAATCCCGAAGAGCATCCGCAAATGTTGCCCATTCTGCTGGAGCATACAATGCAGGACAAGGATACCAATCACGATGGCAAAATCGATTTCCAGGAGTTTGTGGGCCAGGCGGCTGCGCATCACGACAAGGAATGGCTGGTGACGGAAAAGGAACGCTTTGACAAGGATCACGATACAAATGGCGATGGCATGCTAACAGGCAATGAGGTAGATCTATTTTAGCTTTGTCCAAAATATTAGATTAATAAAATTTGCTCGTGTGTTGCAGGTTTTGTCGTGGATTGTGCCCAGCAATACGGCGATTGCCAGCGATGAGGTGGATCATTTGTTTGTCTCCACGGATGAGGATCACGACGATCGGCTGTCGTACTTGGAAATCCTCAATAACTATGACACATTCGTAGGCAGCGAGGCAACCGATTACGGTGACCATTTGCAGAACATTAATCATCTGTCCGACGAGCTGTAATCCCCATTGAACATATCATTGGACATTTGCTACAGCAACTGTGCTTAGTATTGTATTTTATTCGTTTAGTTAGTATAAATGTATGTTTTATTCATGCCAATTTGTTGCTCATCGCACACATCAAAAACTATATTGTATGTATGTAGTAATTTATATAGACACCAAAAAGAATCTACAATATTAAAACATAGCATACGAACAAGTATTTAATAATAATCGTAATAATTTTTACTAAATTATTTACCTGTTTGTGTACTTAAATGTAAATTCTTTTATTTTGTATTATTATTGTATGAGCTTAAATGTTACACATAGCTAAATTGAGATCGGTCAACATTGTATTTTTTGACTAGAATGCAACTAAAAATGAAGTTGTAGAGTTTAACATGTTCTTAATGATAATTGCTGACTAATGGTCTGCCAATTTTATACAATTTGGACTCCATGACGTGCTTTCTTTGACTAGATTTTACACTCGTACCAAAATACATATATTTATACATACTTACAACTATGTATTATTTATATAGCATACTTATATTGAATATTTTTATGTATATTATGCGTTAAAGTTTTAGTTCTATTTTTGCTATATCCATGGATGTGTCCTGGCTCAACACACAATTCTTGCCTCTGTCTTATATCACAAATATTGCACCTAATTGGCCTATTACCGCAAAACATTTTAGCTACAATTGTCAACAAACAAAAAAAAAACAAAACTGAAAGAAATTGAAACGAAGCATCTTTTTGGGAATTTGCTTGGTGAGTAAATATAATAATGAATCGCAAGAACAAATACAATTTAAAACACAGCAGAATCATACTTGACATTTACAATTGGAAATCAATGTTATACTCGGTTTCCCTTTATGTACTTCAGTTGCTGACCCATTCAAACTATGGCACACTACTGAGTTTCACGGGACGACATCATCTTACATTCTGCCTAATTCATATTCATCTCGCACATCTCGTAATCATTTACCTACAAATGTACAAACATTTACACATACTTGCTTCTCTCTCGACAACGAATCGCATCGCATCGGATCGCAATTGGAAACGGAAACACTTGTCTAGAAATCACACAATATATCATAGTTGTCTACCTGACGCAGTGGCTCCTTATCGTCAATAACCTCGCCCAAATATTCGCTAATCGGTAGCGGCAACTTGAGTCTCTCCAGATCACCAGATGTACGCAGTCGTCGCATTATCACGGCTCGACAACGATCCTGAAGATTAACAAACTCACGTCGTGCACTCTTCAGAGTCATCTCCGTCTTGGCCGCCGTGGAGCAGACGATAGGATAAAGCGGTTCCTCCACCTGCAAATGCAAGTATTTCATTTTAGTTGTGTTTTATTTAATATGCTTATATTTGAAGCCATTATTATTTTCTAAGCAATTTAACAAAAGTGAAAATCCTAAATAATTATTATTTTTGAGTTTTTATTTTTGTCTCAAAAATAACGTAAGGGCAGGATAACATTTAATCACTTATATATTTTCTGTATAATAATCATTATTTTTGAGATCTCGTTTTTCTGTATAATTATTAGACCTCGTTCTTAAAACATCCCATAATTATAATCATAATCTTTCAAGAAAATGTAATATGTCAATTAAGCTATTGAATAAGTTTGGTCTTCGTTCAAAATTAAATTATAATCATTACCAGGTAGTTGTTATATACGATTAAGGACGCTGCTTACAAACCCCTTTCAGGTTTGTCGTTATGATGGTTTTAAGTCGTCCTACAGTTCATTAGTTCATTTACCTCAGCAATGAGCTGACTCTTTGCACACTTATTGCTGATTGCCTCACCTTGTTCAAGCCCCTGAAGGCCACGCCCAGGCACTTGCCATCCTTGTAGTAGGTCAAGGTGCCCTCGATGCCGTCAAAGAGCACTCCAATTTGCGTGGGATGATTCTCGCGAAATCGTTTCGTGTACAACAACGCCACGCCCTTGTGCCAAAGTACGCCTAAGGTGAATTCAGTTTAAGTTTAAATAAGTATTTGTATTAATCAAATGTTTGAGATCATTACCTTTATGTGACAATCCCCAGCCGTGCTCGTTTTCGCCGAGCATGTTGCGGAAGGCGTTGGCGTGCAGGCGACAGTTCCGGGTGCCGATGCCGAACATGATGGAGGTGCCAAAGACACGTTGCGACACATGCAGTTCCCAGTAGTAGCGACCATTGTTCAGGGGCCGTTTGCCCTGAATGCCGGCGGTGCCTTTGCTCCAGTTGGGATGGAAGTGCACGGTGCGCATGTTGGGACCGCTGAGCACGACCTCCTTGGAGCGAAAGCGTTTGCTCCAAGTCCAGTTGTCATCGACGCCATCCATCAGAGGACAACGCATCGAAGGCGATTTGTCTTGGCCATCTCCTCCCGCCTGCGAGGCGTGCTCCAGGCGCGCCTGCAGCTGCTGATGGCGTCGTCGCTGACGTGGCGTCTGTGCTGGCATTGGAGGAGGTGATTGGTGGCCCACTTCAAGATCTGACATTGTGCGATTTGCAACGAGAGTTGTAGCGTTTAAGAGTTTGCGTTGGCAATGTGAAGCATTCACTGTAAATTTGTTGAATAAGCCCTTGAAGTCGCCTACTTGAGAATGCCTGTCACACACAATCGACAGTTGAGCAAGTGGCGACTCTATAAATGGCTCGTTATCAACTCAGGCTGTCGCAGGTTGTCCTGGAAATGCAGCTCAGCTGGCTCTCGAATGTGCTCGATCTCAACTGGCTGCTCGAGCTGCTCTTCAAACTGCTCCTCGAATGGTTCTTCCTCAAATCCCTCTTCGAACTGTTCCTCTTGCTCTGGCTCCTGATCCTGCACCTCGTCCAGTGACACGGACTGCGACAGCGAAGCGTAGCCGCTGCTGACTGAGCTGTGACTGGGACTCTGATAGTGCTGATAGCGATAGCTGTGATAGCTGCTCCTCGCCTGCTGCTGCTGCTCCAGACTGCGCTTCAGCTCTCGCCTTATGCGGCGCTGCTGCTTGTAATCCTGTTCGCCAGCGTTGCAGCCCTGGCTGCCCGTCAGTCGCTGCTTGTACAGCTGCAGATGGAAGTGGTGGCGACAATAGCCCTGTGGACTGTGGGCACAGAAGCGACACGCTTCCAGATTGACACCGACACCCAGTGGCAGGATGGGCTCCAGTGTGCGACGCTTCTGACGACGCTTGGTCTGCTCCAGCTCCAGGTGCTCCAAGTGCTGCAGGGCCTTACGATCGCCAACGGTTTCGGCCACCTCCTGGATCAGACGTACGTTCCGCGGAAAGCATCTGTCGTGGATGTGGAGCACCAGACGTTGGCAGTAGAGGCACAGCGATTGGAATAGCAACAACAGCACGATAATCATATAGAACGAAATGGGGTTGCTTCTGGGACTGCCTGTGTGTTGTGTGCTGTGTTGGGGGTAAGTCTGAGGCCGCCTGGGGTTGCACTCAAGTGGCTGCTCTTCCGGTTCTTCTTGCTAGACTAATTACCTGCTCGCCACATTTTAAGTATACATTCTAAGTTTTTCCATTTTTCCTCTGGCTTTTCTCGAGTTTTCTCTTGTCTCTAACGCCAACTTGTCGTAACCATTGCCATTGAATGGTGTTTACTCCTCGAACTTTGCACTCTTCTGCACTCCGCTCGACAGCTCTGCACTCGCCAATATCTCGCTATAGTCTGCGCGACTCTTTTCTTTTTGCTTCCAATTTGAATCCCAAAAATCTACCCCTATATTTTTACAGCTGGAACGCGAGTCGTTTTCATATCTTCTTTTCCACCACCAATTGGAATTTTGTCCGTGTGTGTGTGCGTGTGTGCGCTTAGACATATCATTATCATATGGTGTGGTATCGTATCGCATCGCATGCCACCCTCTGCCTGCGCTTCGCTTATCGGCAACCCCCAATCTACGGCCCTCGGCCCCAACCCCTAACCAGCACCCTCGACCATGCGCACAAGTGTCTAGTTGAAAGCAAAGTGGTGAGTTTCCCTCAACACTAGAAACGAGTATTCTCTAGCACTTCGAGTATTTCGAGTATTGCATGATTTCTGGCCGTTGTCAACAAACGCATTCTGACCACAAACCACCCCCTGTACCCACCCACTGACAACCCTTAGCTTAAACAGCGCTTCGATTAACTTTGCATATTAAAAAACGAAAATTGAACAATTTATATATGTCTGAGTTGCAAATGGTGTTAAATGGTTTGGTTCGCAAATCCAATTTTGCAAAGCAGATTTTAAATTATGTCAACAAGTTACATTTACAAACAATTTTTAAATTGTAAAATCGTAACACTTTTAAACAAATGTTTTCTAGTAAACATTTTTATATTTAGTTGATCCTAGATAAGAGGAAAACTAATTATTTGCTACAAAGTTTCTAAATTTTGAGACAAAACAACTTGAAAACAAATGTTTTAGAAATAATTTAAAATTGGTTGATCTCATATAAGTCCAAAATAATATGTTTATGCGATATTATCAGTTCAAATGTTGATATTAAGCAGTTTATCATCAGATATTTAAGAAGACATTTTAAATTTAGTCAATTTTAAATAACAAGGGAAAGAAATGTGAAAAAGCTTCGTCAGTCTAAATTTTGATATTAAACAATTCGTAAACAGAAATTTTAGATCAATTTGAAATATGGTTGATCTTATTTAAGTTCTAAAAATAACTTGTTTGATAAGTTAATAATTTTAATATTTCGGGAAAACTTGAAAAATACGTTAATTAGATAGGAACAAGAAAATAGTGTTGATAATAAGTTACATCAGTCAAAATATTAATATTGAGCAATTTCTAAAGTATATTTAAGGAAAATTTATTAGCTGGACCACTTTATAGTTTTAAATCTCCGGTTAAGGTTGGGTACAACTGAAAGTTGATGCTGCAATTCCAGAAATGAAGAATTGAAAGCCTCTCTCTTAATTGACGACATCGTTTGTTGTATTTATAAAATTTTCTTTATTTTTACCATTTTTTTGTTTCATAAACATAAACAATTTGTGTGTATGTGTGTTCGTATTCGCTGTAGCTCTGGCGTAAAAATAATTCTCGATGTTGGTAGACAGTGGAACCATGTAGCTGGCTAGCTGGACAAAAGATCGTGAATAGTCGCAGTATTGTTGTGGCATCATTTGATCGAGTTGCGGCTTAACCCCTTCGATTTGGTGTTTGTTGTTGTCGTATTACCAGGCTAGTTTATTATTTTTGTTGATTTACTTAACTTACACGTAACTTAGAAGCAGTTTACATTTGTTGTTTAGAACATTGTGGCAAACGATAAAATGGCAGATACAAAAATGGCATCGAGTTCCGCTTTGGATCGGAGCGGACCTTTTGTTTTGGCTTTTGGTTTTCTTTTTGGTTGGTTGCTTGGTTATTTTTAAGGAATTTGGTAGCAGTGTGTGTGTGTGTGTGTGTGTGTGTTGTGAAATGTGTGTGTGTGTGTGTGTGTGTGTGTGTGTGTATGTTGCATATTCTTTGTTCTTTTCGTTGGTATAGTTAAGGCATTACATTAAGATTAAAATTATTGCATGTGGGCATGATCCGCTTATGAGGAGTTCTTCACACAGACTTGACACCTGGAAACACGGGTCAGCAGATTGCCGGCCTTGATGGTTTGCTGTTCGGGCCGCTGGAATTGTTCGCTATCCTCGAGCGTGACCATCCAGAAGCTGGTCATGGTCTCATAGAAGTGGCAGTGTCCCTTCGCGCCGTTGCACTCAATGAACGGTGTGGCACGGAAGTCCTCCAAGCAGGAGCCGGGCGATTGCAGCGCCTGGCCACCGCCGCCATTGCCAACAGCCGTGTGCTATTAAAAGTTAAAAGTGGGGTTTTTATGTGTTCCCTTGTTTTGAATGTCCTGTTCACACTCACCATGAGGAAACTGTAGCCGATCCAGAGACCTTCCCAGCCATTGGGGCAGCTTGGGATCGCCAGGGATTGGCTGTGTACGGCAATCACATTGGCGGGCGCCTCGCAGACAACGCAGCGTGAAATGTATTTGCTGATCTCCTGATCGTTCACCGGCATCATCGGAATCGGAGCCGACGTCGACAGCCAGAAGCTCTTGTCGTTGCGCGACGCATAGTTGCAGACATTGTTCTGGCCGCACGACATCACGGGCAGTGTTGAGAAGCGTGGCACACAGGAGCCGGGCGAGCCGAGATCTTGATTGTGCGCATAGTCGTTGCCGTCCACATAGAGAAGCGAGTAGCCCGTCCACAATTCAACCTGGCCAGCTGCACACTGTGGCACCTGATCGCTCTGACTGTGACGCGTGACCAGAATGCCGGTCAGATAGTCCTGGGCGGTGGTGCATGGTGCACCGGGCTCACCCTTGTAGCCGATGGGACCGACTGCACCCTCCAAACCGATCAAACCTTGTTCGCCACGCTCGCCCTTGATGCCAGGACGTCCGACGGCGCCAGTAAGACCAATGAAACCGCGTTCTCCCTTCTCGCCGCGCTCGCCTTGGATGCCGATGAGACCGCGTTCACCAGGAGCGCCTACCTCGCCCTTTTGTCCGTCGCGACCTGGATGTCCGGGTTCGCCCTTGGGTCCGGGTGGTGGCACCAAGCCAGGCTCTCCCTTTTGACCGCGCTGACCGGGCAGACCGTCTCGACCATCACGACCCTTGGGCCCTGTGAAGCCCTTCTCGCCAGGCGCGCCAACTGGTCCGGGATGACCATCCATGCCAGGTGCACCGATGTCTCCCTTCAGACCGACTAAGCCGGCCAAGCCAGGGGGACCAGCAATACCTTGCTCTCCCTTGTCGCCCTTCTGTCCTTCGAAACCGGCCACACCACGTTCACCCTTCAAGCCAGGATAACCAGCTTCTCCCTTCATTCCCTGGGCTCCGTTCAAGCCGGCAGCGCCATCGATACCAGGAGCTCCAGTCAAACCACGCTCTCCCTTCAGACCCATTGGACCAATTGGACCAGGCAGACCAACAAGACCGGCATTACCCGGCAAACCGGGCAGACCAGGCTCGCCCTTCAGGCCAGTCAAACCAGGGGCACCTGAAAACGTATGCGATGTGAGTTTAATTAGATTTCTCGTACGCTTCTCGATTGTGTTTACCTTCACGTCCGTTCTTGCCAGCACGTCCAGGCAATCCCTTCTCTCCCTTCACGACAGGGCCAGGGAAGCCTGTCTCTCCGCGCAAACCGATATCTCCCTTAGCTCCAGTTAAGCCTGCCAGTCCAGCGATACCAGGAGGTCCGGTTAGACCACGATCTCCCTTCTCGCCACTGAAGCCCATTGGACCAGCTTCGCCCTTGCTTCCCTTTTGCCCAGGCTGTCCAGGCATGCCGTGCATACCGGGCAGACCCTTTTCTCCTTTCACGGCATCGACAATAGCTGAGCGACCTTGAGGACCCTTCTCGCCCTTGTCACCCTTGATACCAGGTTGTCCTTGGTAGCCGGGACGTCCTGTTAGACCTCGATCACCCTTCAAACCGTTCTCGCCAGTTAGACCAATCTCGCCCTTGATTCCCTTGGGTCCTGGGTATCCCATAGGTCCAGGAGCGCCTTGAGCACCGGGCATGCCGTCAAGTCCAGGGCTGCCTGGAGTACCAGGTAGTCCGTCCAATCCCTTCTCGCCTCTTGGTCCAGGTGCGCCTGGGTAGCCGCGGTCGCCCTTCTCGCCAGGGAATCCATCGCGTCCTACTTGTCCATCATGACCGGCGTCACCCTTCTCGCCCTGAGGGCCAGGACGTCCATGCACAGCAATGCCAGGCAAACCCTTGTCACCAATCAGACCTTGTCTGCCAGGCTGGCCATCTTGACCACGCAGACCGGGGGCACCAGGTTCACCCTTTTGTCCCTTCTCAGACGCATCTCCAGGCTCACCCTGAGGTCCATCGAAACCGGGCGTGCCTTGGGCACCCTTCTCACCAGGCAGTCCATCCGAGCCATTCTGTCCGGGCAGACCCTGTGGGCCAGTGTCACCCTTAACACCCATTAATCCGGGAGGACCAGTGGGGCCTCTGGCTCCAGTAGGTCCTTCGTTACCGCTCAAGCCGCGATCACCCTTATCTCCCTTCATGCCTGCGGGTTTGATGCAAATTGTATAGCTACGGTTTTTGCAAACATCATTTTTAAACAGACTTACCAGAGAATCCAGCTAGACCAGGAGGGCCTCGCTTGCCAGGAGCACCGACGGGTCCTGTGAATCCCTTGGGTCCATCATTGCCGGGTGCACCGCGATCACCTTTCGTGCCAGGCATACCAACAAGACCAGGGCTACCAGGTTCACCCTTGGCACCGTCACGACCTTGAACGCCATCGATACCAGGACTGCCGGGAGGTCCAGGGCGACCTTCAGGACCGACTGGTCCGGGCTCACCTTTCTCGCCGACTGAGCCAGTCACACCAGGTTGGCCGGGGAAGCCAGAATCACCCTTGTCGCCGGGGTAGCCAGGATTGCCATCGGGTCCCAGGAAACCTGGAGCTCCAACCAAGCCGCGATCACCCTTCTCACCAGTCAAACCATCTCGGCCCTGAGGTCCAGGTGGTCCAGCAACGGTGAAGCCCTGTTCACCCTTTTGTCCACGCTCGCCAAAACGTCCAGGAGGACCACGGACGCCGTCCTTGCCATCGTTACCAGGAGCACCAAACTGACCGGGATTACCCTTCTCACCACGGGGACCTGTGATACCACGAGGTCCAACCAATCCAGGAGGACCCTGGGGACCAGTAGCGCCCACTTCACCGCGAAGACCGAGGTCACCCTTCTGGCCCATTGGTCCATTATTACCAGGCATTCCAGTTGCACCGCGCTCTCCCTTGTTGCCCTTCAATGGAACCTTCAGTTCACTAGCCGCACACGTGCCGGGCTCACCCTTTTGTCCAAGGTATCCAGATGTTCCCTTGTCGCCCTTGATGCCATCGAATCCAGGTCGGCCAGGTTCTCCCTTAATGCTGATGCCGGGGAAACCATCGGAGCCAGGACGTCCAGGACTGCCAGGAGCACCGTCCGTGCCGGATTGACCAACGTAGCCTTTGTCGCCCTTGATGCCCATTTCACCCTTAAGACCTGGGTAGCCGGGAATACCACTATCACCACGTTCGCCCTTGACACCAGCAGCACCAGGATATCCAGCCTCGCCCTTCTGTCCCTTCTCGGTTTCGACCAAACTCATATTGTAGAATGCAGACTGTCCAGGAGCACCTGTAGCACCGGGGGCGCCGGGGAAGCCATCTTCTCCCTTCTCGCCAGGCAGACCCATTTGTCCAATAATGCCGTCATCACCACGCTCGCCGGGATACCCACGCTCGCCAGGAGGTCCACGTGCGCCAGGATTGCCGGGAATGCCGTTTGCACCACGATCACCCTTGTCTCCCTTGAAGCCAGGTGGGCATGATGAGCACTTGCCACCGATTTCACCCTTGGGACCCATGTCACCTTTGTCGCCGGGAATGCCAGGACGACCGGCATCACCCTGAGGTCCGGGAATACCAGCCATGCCAGGAGTACCAGGTCTGCCTAATTTCGAATCGCCAGGTGCGCCGGAGCTACCCTTGTAACCGCGCTCTCCCTTTGCGCCCTTCAGGCCGGGGACGCTGTTAATAAGTGGAATATGTGAAATTATAGCGGCAAATGCGGGACAGATAAGCAAGCAGTTACCCATTGATTCCATCGTTTCCTTTGGGGCCTTGAATACCGTAGCCAGGTGTGCCGGGCTCACCCTTAAGTCCTTCGGGTCCTGGAGGACCGTTGTGGCCAGTGGGACCGATTGGACCCTGAGGTCCTACACGTCCAGCAGTACCCTTGTCACCCTTTTGTCCAGCAGGACCTTCATTGCCGGCATGACCTGGGAGACCAGGACCGCCCTTGGGTCCAGAATAACCTTGGGGTCCTGGTGCGCCGTTGACTCCGTTCAAGCCCTGTGGTCCTGGTTGTCCTGTATAGCCGCGGGGTCCTTTTGGTCCGGGTGCTCCAGGTTGTCCATGGCCACCGCCAGGGGGACCGGGTGGGCCAACCAAACCTCGCTCGCCATCATAACCAGCGCGTCCGGGCTCGCCCTTCAGACCAGGCTGTCCAGGCAGACCATGCAAGCCAGTCTCGCCACGATCTCCCTTTTGCCCCGCAGGACCTGGAGGACCAAAGTTACCTTGACGACCCTGCACAATGATTCAGCATGACCAGGATTGTAAAGCTTAAAGGGGCGTCGAGTGTACTTACTCTATCACCAGCGCCACCGGGCAAACCCTTCTCTCCCTTTTGACCATCGTGTCCTGGCTCACCAGCTGGACCCAAACCGCCCTTTTCTCCGGCATAACCGATTTCACCCTTGCTACCTTTGTCGCCTTTGGGGCCGGCAACTGTTTCACCTCCTGTGGCAGGAACCTTAATTGCGGGGTCGCCCTTGTCACCCTTATCTCCCTTCTCGCCGGGCATAGCTGTGGCAAAACAGGCAGCGCCTTTCTCACCCTTGATACCGCGATCACCTCGAGGTCCAGGTGGACCATATGGACCAGTGTCACCACGCTCACCCTTCAGACCGCGTTCACCTTCAGGACCGGGGAAGCCAGAGCGTCCCGCGAAACCGGGCTCACCCTTCTCACCCTTCGAATAGTCTCCATTCTCCTTGGCAGGCTCACCTTTCTCGCCCTTAAGACCCGGTCCACCTGGATAACCACGTGGGCCAGCCATGCCCGAAAGACCTTGCAAGCCGGGCAGACCATCGGTGCCATCGCAGCCATCCTTGCCAGGAATACCGGGGAAGCCAGCATTACCAGCGGGACCTTGAACGCCAGCCACACCGGGCAAGCCGGGAATACCACGTGAGCCATGCTCGCCCTTATCGCCGCGAGCGCCAAATGGTCCGGGGTCGCCCTTCTGGCCCTTGTCACCTGGTGGTCCGTCGGGGCCGCTGTAGCCCATTATACCCTTGGGTCCGGTGGGACCCTCGGGACCGGGCAGACCACGGTTACCCTTCTCGGCTATGCACTTTGGTACACATCCCGCATATCCACTGGTGCAGTTCTTGGGCGGTTGACCACCACGCTGAATGCCAGCCGAATCTACGATATCATAGCTGTCGTCAATTGGAAATATTTCACGGGGGTCTTCTCTAGGGTTGTGGCGAACTGAATCTTGGATCGAGCCAGTGGCACCAGGATTCTTCCAGAATTGCTATACGGATATTTTGTGTGCATATTTCAGTAAACGCGAAAATTCAAATTAATTCAAAAGATGCTTACAGCATTTGTAGAAACTAACACTCCAGCAATCACAGCGGCGAACAGCAGCCTACGAAGCAGAACGAAATGAAACGGAAATTTAAACAAAAAATCGAGAAGTTTCAGCAGAAGATCGGTTAAGCTTTGACAGCAACTGTGGATGGCAGTGCTAAAATACGATGGACCACAGAGCGCGGCGTGCTTGATAATATAAAGTCTCTTATCTTGCACGCGTGTCAGTGTGTGTGAGTGTAAGAGAGTGCGCGCATTGTCAAGAGAGTCGTCACTTAAGAGAGCGCAAGTGCGCTCTTTGTACTAGCAACTCTCAAACGCGAGAGAGACTTGCGATATTTAATATTTGAGAAGCACTGGCATGTTTGAAGGCACTGGGCGAATCGGTTTATTTTCATTGCTTATTTTCCGAGTTGATTTTTATGCATTCATTTGAAATATTATTTTGGGTTAAAGCTTAGAAATTAAAAATTGTTGTACGTACCGCTTCCAGTGGGGCAACATCATGCCCTCTGCACAATGCTGGCTCAGTTAATTATTGCGATCCTTGTCGACTTAAAAATATGTTGCCGTCGTTGGCCTGAAATTGAACGTTGACAGAAAAGTAGGCACTTAATTTTTGTTGCACTCCAAATTAAAATACGAGTATCTATAAATGCGCTTCAATATTAATTGTTTCAAATGGAATTCGAAATTATTCATTTTTTATTTGGGTTTCATTTGCATTTTCAATTCCATTTCAAGTTCAAGCTGCGCGCACAACGCAGTTTGGGAAGCACTGTGAAGAACTCGTATGAAATTTTGCCAAGTTCCAAATTTCCAAATGTTGGTTTTTTATTATTTGAAAATATATAGAGAATAAATTCACTGTGATATTGAGAGAATTTATCTCTTGAATTTCCTTTTTATTTGAACTAGATTCAAGTAATTTTTTGGGATTTTTGTTGCTGTTGTTCCTTACGGAAATGTGATCCAACTTTATGGATCGACTGGAGCGTACTGAAAAACCACACAACCGATTCGCTGGCGCAGCGAGCACGAGCGCAAACACACAACAGCCAAGCAGCTAAGCAGCTAAGCAGCCAGCCAGCCAGCTAACTGAGAACTAAATGACTAAAGACTGAATCGCAGACAGCAGACCCAGCCTACTTACTCGAGAAGACGGAACACGACTAATTATAGTATAAGCTCCAGCCATCCAAAAACCAAAACCAGCCATCGCCCGATTGCCCGATTGCCCGATTGCCTCGATCGTGCAGCCGACGATCCAGCACGAGCGCCAACGATCGCCGCTCGTCGCTCGGCACATGTACACTGTCCGTGTCGATGCTCTGCCTGCGCCTGTGCGTGTGTGTGTCTGTGTGTTTTGTGGGGCGGA
This sequence comes from Drosophila formosana, assembly GCA_035045625.1. Classification (NCBI taxonomy): domain Eukaryota; kingdom Metazoa; phylum Arthropoda; class Insecta; order Diptera; family Drosophilidae; genus Drosophila; species Drosophila formosana. Next base: position 2,552,520 of record JAWNOW010000030.1, read on the forward strand.
TGGGGTGCACAACAATGTAGCAATAGCAATAGCAAGACTAAACCAAGCAGCTAACCTAATGAATGAAACTTGCCGATAACTACAAAACTAAGTCGCCTTTTCGTTGTTGTAGTTGTTGTTGTTGTTGTTGTTGTTGTTGAGGGCGATATTGAAACAGCAGTTGAAGTCTTTGGATATGCCCAATACTATATGCCCTCTGCTATATGCCAGATTCAATGCCTTTACTTCCCCCTTGAGCACCTACTACTTCCATAGCTCTGCGCTGATACCCCAATTCCAAGATCGGGCACATGAGTTCCGTTATTGTTCGCCGATACGGCTCGATCCGGTCTGGTCTCGTGTTGAATATAATATACAAAAATAAAGAAAATATCAAATATACTTAAGTTAAGTTCAAAATCTCTTTAAAAAACAATCAATTCAAACTAAACATTCCATTTAATTTAACAATAATTGTGATTTAATAAATTGTATTTTTTTATTTGAACTTTTCAATTTTGGTTAGTAATTTAGTTAGTTTGTTAGCTGAATATCTTTTCCGTTAAATTCTCTTTAGTTATATATGTATTTTATATTGGACAAAAATCGGTTTTATTTATGTTTCATTTTCAATTTTTTAATTTTTTTGGTGGCTTTTTAAGTCAAGGTAAAGTGTCAACTAAATTTTAAATACTCTGATAAGCTTTGAAATTCTCGGAATATATTTGATTCAAAGGTTCTGTATTTAGCAGAGCGCGGCATGTCGTAAAAGAATTTTTAGCGTTAAATAAGTAAGGTTTTTGACAATTATTTTACTATATTTATTTATATATTTTATAATAAAATGGAATTCTTTTTAACATAAGCCCATCTTATTTTGTATAAGCAAGAGTTATATAAGCTTTTGGGCTCATTCAAATGATTAGCAAAGTTGTCAGCTTAAAATTAGAGCTTTTGTTTGAAGCCATTAATTACTTTATAATTTTTGCAGAAAATAATAAATATTGGTTGATTATTTAAAAACAAATCAAACAGATAATTTTGGCACAAGCTTAGTAAAATTGTGATAGTATTGTTTATTTATTTTTATTAAATACAATGTAGCATAAATTAAAATAAAGTTTTTCAGTACAAAGTATAGCTAGACAATAGTAGAAGTGGCCTTCAGGCTGAAATTTGCAATAGTAAATTACTAATTTAAAAATAATCTTGTATAGTTATAATTAAGGCTAAAGATTTGCAGGGTTAGATAGGCCCTTAAAAAGTTATTTTTAGCTGCGATAATTGAGCAGTAAAGTGTAGTCAGTCTGCAGTAAATTGGGACCAGTAGGTCGTGTACCCAAATCCAAATTCAAATCCAAATCGACATCCCACTGAACGACCCTGTTGCAAACCGATTGTGCGCCGACGTCTTGGGTTAATCTTGCACAACGGACAGATTAGGCGTGGACTTAGATTCAGATTCAGTTTCAAAACTGACCCCAAAAAACAAATGGAAACGAGAAACAACAAATACAAATAATACCAAGCGAGTCAATGATACTTTTTGGGGCATTGGGCATTTCGTAAAGTTCTATTTATATAAATCTGCGTACTAATTAATTAAAAAATTTCGAAATGCCCGACTGAGCTGAGTTTTCAATTGTGTTCTAACAGGAAATACGCAACCTTATCCCATGTTATCAGGCCACCGAGCGTGAATGAAAACGCCTCAGCCTAATCACACTCCACACTCCACACTCCAGGCGGGGCGACACAAACAAGAAACTAAAACTAAGCTAACTAGGGAAATTATAATATGGAAAATATAAGAAACTAGAACTTGCCGTTGCCGTTGCTCGTTTCCTCATTTCAAGGCAATAAAGTGCTAAATTCAACAGGCTGCGCAACCCAACGAACCTCCTTATGCCCCTCCCTCCCCCCGCCGTCAGCCGCCTTCCCACCAAGAACCCCTTGACAAGCGCGCCAGCCACCAACACAGAGACATCTCGAAAGCTGCGCGTGTGTGCGAGAGCCGAGCAACGAGGCACGAGCCGAAGCTGGGAGCGAGACGAGTCGGCCAATCGGCTAATCGGTTCGGCTCGCGACGAATTCAAATTTCTTTTGTGCGGCCCGATTTTAGTAACACTTTGAACGCTTGACGATCTCCACATGTGGGGAGTGTGTTGCGCTCGACGATCGCAGCAGCACAGCAAATCAAGTGACGAACCCGCAAGCAGCAGCATTTTGTGTTAGTTCCCGTTCCCCAAGCAATCCAAAACAAAAAAAAAATTAAATAAATCAATCTCTTACGAATATTCCCGAAATATTCCTGTGCATATCACAATAACTTATTTTAACTGCTTTTGTCCAGCAATCCTTTTCAAATTGTTGTTGTTTGTTTTTGTACTTCGCAGTTCCGTGTGTGTTCTCGCAGTGACAGTTTTGTAATTTGTCCAATTGGAATTTGGTGGTCAGGCTGAGGACCAAGACCATGATGTTGCCCAGAGATCTAGCGGGTCTCTCGGGTGTGCTAGGCGCAGTCTGGCTGATCGCCAGCGTTGTGTCCTTTGCCGACGCAAAGGTAAGTCAAAAAATTCAAATTCATTACGATTAATTCACATTTTACTATGCACATTCATTCAAGTATTTCGAAAAATGCACAAGTTCCATTAGTGACTCTCAAACTGTCAGTTGCCTTGAAACGTTCAGTGATTTTAAAACTGTGCCCAGAGAATTTCATGCTGAGGCACAACTGATTCATAACCACATTTAGTAATCTACAGGAACAAACAGAAAGAGAAGGAGACTAAAGAGCGGGAAAAAGCCGTGCGTATAGAAAAGAAAATTAGGTCAGCATTGCAGCATTTAATCAGCCCAAAATGAACCCAAGACATTTCCTACACAGTCTACACACAACCATCATATATTACATTATATTTCCGGAGCAATTGCAACTCTTTAGTCACTGCAGTGATAAAGTCGCCAAGCGACGGGTTTAAGTGCGATTTGTGTGCGAGTTCCTTGATCTAAGCTCTTCACGAGTTCAATCGATGTCATGCCCAATGTTATTATGTCATCTTTGATAATTAATTCAGCTTCAGATTTGGCAATCTATCGTGGCAGGCAAAAGGTTAACGCGTGCTATCAATGCGTGATAACCCCACAGTTCCATCTCCACACACAATAGACAAGTAATTATGTTGCCTCGCATTTGCCATTGAATATTTCCGGTTAGCAATGACATCAAATAGACGAGAAAACATTTCTGCAAAGCTCATCAAGTTGCCATAGGAAATCGGTGGGATAAATGCTTAGCATTATCTCAGATGGTTTTGACACAGTTCAAAATTCAACTAGAGAGAATTTTCCGTTTACAATCGCGCCCCTGGAACTATGCTACGAAAATTAAATTAGCCGAATTTAAGTGCGAAAAAAGCGCAAATTGTAGTTTTTTTTAGCAAATAAACAAAATTAGACTAATTCTTAAAAAAATATTATCAAAAGTATTTTCACTTCATATGCTTATATGATTTCGTTATGCTTCCAATTAAGATGCATTTTCTTATTCAACCAAAATTATTTCAATGCTTGAAGCATGTAACTAAATTATTTCAATAACTTTTTCAATTCAGAAAAGTTGGGAACAATTTGCATGTGGTTTAAGAATTATTTTTATTAATTTTCGTCATCTTTCGAATTTGGAAGCTATGAGAACTCGATTTCTTGGCAGAGATTTCATTTGGGCTGCCTTATCGTGCTCTGCTTATTTCTGCTCTATTTGCGATGATGATGCTGATGATGTTAAGTTGAAATCGTTGAAATTTAATTAGGTTTATTGCTATGTTGGCGGCATTGATAGCTCAGCTTAGTCTGCTGATTGCGACACATGTAGAATCGAATGAAAATAGAATTCTAAAGTGTCGCCAACAGAGCCAGAGGCTATCGCAGTGACTTTTGCCAACACAAACTCAGACATATACATAAATATACATATATTTATTCCTACAAGTACATATTTATTTATGTGTATATATTGTGTGTGTGCCGTTCAGGCCAGCTTCAAGAGACAACTCACGTGTTTCAGCCCCATTTGCAGGCATTTTGTTATACGATCTGCGCTTATTTTCGCACTCGGTTACGTGGTCAATGCCATGGTAACAATTTCCAACTGCCAACTGCCAACGCGCAACGCGCAACTCCAATTGCAATTGCAGCTGCAACTGCTGAGTGAGAGCGTCAACGTCTTGTGGCTTACCGCAGAAACGTTAACAAATAAACCCGATTTGTGCTACTGTTTGCTTGCCAGCCAGTGCCTCTCAAACTGCACTTTAACTGGTTTCGCGCTGTTGGCAAACAGATTTATTGCGCTACATTTAGCAGCCAAATGATTTCCTTTTCCGTCACACACACACTCGCATCACAATACACGCACGCGTACCAGCTAAGAGAGCGACTTTGCAAAGAGAGCGCTGTTCGCAGTCGCGCGCTCTCTCGTTGCTTATTTAAGAGAGCGCCGCAGCCAGTGAGCAACAAGTGCGCGCATGTATGTGTGTGTGAGTATGCACTGCACTTCGCCGGTGATGACGCCGACTGCGAAAACAACAACAAGAAGCAGTACCAGAGCAAGCAACAGGAACAGCGACAGCGACATCGTCTGCTTTCTATGAATGAATTTTGATAAATTTACTTTATCAGCAGCGACTTCGAAGAGCTGCAGCATCTGTGCATTGAAAAGGGAATGAAAGCATTTTTCAAAGCATTTTTATATGGAAATTTCTGTCTGTGGCTCTGTGAGGGTGTGTCTGTGTGTGTGTGTGAGTGTGTTCTTTTCTGCCGCCGACAATTAGCAGCTCAAGTGTTGTTCGGCGAAGAGCGGGAGGGAGGCTAAAGAGTGCAGCTGCGGCGGTCTTTGACGCTCTGCCTCATTTCAAATTGGAATTGGAATTGGAATTGAAAGTTTGTTGTTGTTCGCTGCTGTCGATTGCTCCCTCTCCCCCCTCCACACTCCATTGCCTACTGTTGGGCTGCTGATATTCTAGATGCTCAATCCAATTTCATTGGTTCAGCTTTGTTTATGCAAAAGCAAATGCAAAAGCATTGAGTCGATGTCTCAGTCCTTAGCCTGACCCCACGCACACACACACACACACATGCACGCACACATAAATCACTGACCGGCTGTAGACAACGCGGAGCCCGCCCAAGTAACAACAACAACAACAATAGCAACAAGAAAAAGGGGAGATGAAGAACACTCGGCTTTCTTTATGAGCGAAGAAGTTTATTTGCGTGCGTCTTGAAAATTGTTTGGCGAGTTGCATTTCAATTTGACTCAATTATTTATTTATCTGCAACTGAATGCGGAAATTATGCGAAGTGCTCTCTCGCTCTATGTGTGTCTGTGTGTGCATGTGTGTGTGTGTGTGATATGAACAACATGTCGTATAAGCGATATATGGATGGCAACTAACAACTGGGCAGCACACAGTGTGAAAATTGTAAATTAAAGTGATTATTATGTGCTGCATTCATTGCGCTTAAAGCAAGAAATTGGGTTATCAGCCATCTCAGAGTCAGCCTCAGTCCAGTCTCAGACTCAGACTCGGTCTCTGTCTCAGTCACAGTTTCATTCTTGTTGTTGTTGTTGTTATCAGTTTGATTTAGTTGCAGCTTTTTGAAATTGGAATTCATTAAAACTCATCAAAATATATGTGTGTCCCACTCTCTCTATCTCTATTTCATCCATCTGCCTCTCGCTCTCGCTTTCTCTCTCTCTCGCACTCAGGCTATTCATGCGCGTCTAACATCATTGCTAAAAATACTCAAATATTATTCGCTTTAAATTCGAGATGGCGCTTTACTGTTTTTTCCTTTTCTTCTTTTTATTTTATCAACAATTCGAAATAGTTTTTGATTTCATAAATCATTGCCGAGTGTCAACTATGAGGTTAACAGGTTTCTGATAACGCTCAACATTTCAAATATTCGTTCTATTTTTATTATTTTACAATTTGTGCTGTTGCGGATCTGCAACTGGGAATTTGAATGAATTTCATTTATGTAGCAAATACATCGATAGTAAAGAAAAACAATTGTATTCAAGTGTTCTCTATACTACATTTAATTTCTTAGTTTCAATATTTTATGTTACGAAAGAGTTTACATATTAATTAAAATGCTAAAATTGCGTTAGATATTACAATTTTATTTTTGAGTTTTGGTTCGAAGACAAATTAATTAATTGTAGAATTAATTAAATAAAAACCCATATAACATATTTACTATAAATATTGCTCTGCAATTAATTAGTCATTTTAGTGCTTAAGCATTAAACCTATTGCAACCGATTTGTCCGTTTACAGTTTGAGATGCACTAGAAGGGCTATCAACTTGCCTGGGGAGTCGCTGTGCTGTCATTTGCGTGTAATTTGAGTGCGCGGCAATTAGTTATCATCTGTCAGGCGTTTGTCTAAACAATTATGCAAACAGCGACCGGACTGTAAATTGTAAACTATAAACTACAATTTTAGCATTGCTATTTGGATCGACACTCGTTCTTTTTCCATCCCTCTCTCTCTCTCTCTTTCTCTCTCTATCGCACTCAATCTCAGTCTGTTTCTTCATGTGCAAATTGTGTCGTGTGCATGCGCAGATTTCTTCGTTCTTCGTTCTTCGTTCTTCAGTCTTCTTTCTTCGGTCTTCACGCCTCTTATGATGTCAAAAATGATGTCATGCTGCAAGAGCGCTACAACAATAACTTTAACAATAACATCAGCCAGAGTCCCCGACTTGTGCAGTCCAGATGTCCAGATGTGCATTCATTATGTTCTATAGTCTTTCTCTGTCTCTGTTGCTCTCTAAATGAGTGTGAGTGTGTGTGTGTGTGTGGACATGAGATTTCATGTCAATCACACGTTGCTCATATGTTTGTGCCATATACAATTCCATAGACATGCCCTGCACTCATTAGCATCCTGGGGTATTCAAATGTAATAGCTTGGAATAAATATTTAATAGAGCATTTGAGTATAGAATTTAACCGAGTCTTTTGATCTACTGCTGGTCATCAAATATCTCTGATGAGCTTGAGCTTATATTTTTAAATTATCCAGTGAAACAGTTGGGTTGGTGAAGAGGCATATTTTATTATTTAGTTTGTTTCATATTCCATTGGGTTTAATAAATTTCAATAAGATAATAAAGCTTATTTATTAAATGGAAAATGAACCCTCGCTTTTCATCCTTTAACTTTTAACAACTTGAAATAATAATATATTTATAAAAGTTTAGTATCTTTATAAAATAAATGATTTATTTTTCAACTGATATCGAAAGACAAATATTTCTTAAAGGCTTAACAAGTCAATAAGAAAATAATAAATTAGCAATCGGTTCGTAATCTTAAACTTTGCTCACTTGACGAGTTTAGTGGTTTGGAACTTTAAAGGGTATCGCTCGGTCGACTATCCTTGTGGCTGGCACACTTTAAAGTTTAAACACTTTTGTGGGATGCCAAGCTGTGTGTGCAGTTGAACACTTGTGAATTGCAATTGTAGTCGCACTATTTAGATGATGATCAAATGTTGATTGATGGCGCGTGTTGTTGCATTTTGATATCGTTTGACGAATTGGGTCAGTTGTGCGATGTGATGTGACGTGATGGACAATGATGAAGCTGACAGGACTTCGTCCACAGATTGCCCCCAATCTCAAGTTGGCAACAAAGTTCAGATTGAAGCTCAACAGATAACCCCTTTGTTCCCCTTTTCATTCACAAATTCCCCAGAAATATAATATGCGAGATCTTGAATATACATATTGTATATATAGAGTACAATTTAATGCCAAATTAACGAAAGAAAAGAAAAATGTATTAATTAAAATGCCAAGCCAAGACAAAAAGCTGTCAGCGTGTGTTATCAGCCATGATTTATACTCGTACTCGGAATTATGTGTACTATATATTTTATATAGTATAGAGTATGTGTATATGTAGAATGTGCCACATCCGGGGCTCGCTTGGCCGCCATCTTCAGTGCGACTATATACTTAGCATGTAGATTATGAGCAGCGACTATGTTACTTACTAACTGATTCAACTTGCTCTAAATCCGAGTGCGCTCCTCTCGCTCTCTCGCTCTCCCTCCCTCTCTCCGTCTCACTTTGTCAAATTCTGTTTCTGCATTTCGCTGCGCTTTGCATTTTCTGTATAAAACTTAAGTACGGGGTATCACTGATATTTCTTTTTCAACGGAACTCGACTTGTGAATTCCAGTGTCGAACGTCATTAGACACTCTCTCGCCTCTCGCCTCACAGCCCCGTCCCCTGTTCTTCCTCCAAGTTGGAGTCGCTGACCGCGACAAACACGTGCAGTGCCCTTAACCCTATCCCCAACCCCCAACCCCAACCCCCAATCCCACAGATCTAGACCATATAATCTGGAAGTGTTCGTAGTGTACTGATCTGCGTATCGCATTGAGCGTGTGGGCGGCTGTGCCAATTGTCGCTCTGATGTGCTGAACGGCGTGCGGGGGAGAGGGATGCCAACTTTGACCTTAAACTGCAGCCCGAGCTGCGTGCGAGTGGGACAGAGATGGCAACACGCAGAATGAAAGAGCGGCGAATGCAACACAATTGACATTAACATGTGTAAATGCGCTCAAGTGAGCCACTGACACAGATCAGACCAGAGACAACAACAAACAATATATATGTTTGCACATATACCCGTAAAGTCCGAGCATGCTGTGTTCGCGACCGACTTTTCCCAGACGCCACGTGCATTATAGCGGCGCAGTGGCGTAGCATCCAGCTTTTTGTAAGGAAGCCAGGCTTCAAACAAACCAATTTTCATTAACATCCGTTTAGCAAAAAAGCAATTAGCAATTATTTCTTTGTATTATTTATTATTAAAATGTACAAATTTTAAATCTGAGAAATTCAGCATTATGTCATAATATATCAAAATATTACACCAAATGCATTTGAATTTTATTTAGTTAAGTAATACACGAAAAATTATTTGTTTCTTATTCGAATAATTGCAATATAAGAAGCTCAGCTTAGAGTCGTAATATAGTTGCATAAAACATTCCATTACGGTTGGTTTCGTAAAGTCCATCTGAATTTTTGTATTTTTTGAATGAAGAGAAAATAAATTATCCATTTTATTCAGTTAAGTAATAGATCCAAATCAATTTAATGCGATGTATTAACGAAATTGAAATAAGTTTAAAATCAAAGACTTGTCTTAAAAAAAAAAAACAAATTTTTAGTTAATTACTTAATTACAAATAATTATTATTTTTTGAATGAAATTCAAATATCTTAAATTTCCGAAACCCAGTTTGGAGTCCGCTTTGCTTTCATTTCTACCTGTACCTATGTCAACGCAAACTGTTCAATTCCCAGGCCAATAGACGCCGGGGTCTCGCCCATGTCTCTGTCTACAAGCTGACGTCGACAAAATCGGTCGAGCATATGCACCATAAACCCACATACAATGTTGTGGTCGTAATAATCAAATCGGACAAACTGTCGCTCGTTTTTTACTTTTTCGCTTTTCGCTTTTTGTTTTTCTTGTTTTCCTTTCGCCTCTCTGTTGTTTCTCATAACTTACAACCCGAGCGGGCATTCGGTAGTCCCAAATGTGATATATGTTTGTCCACCCCATATTTGGACATTTCTATATATACTACGTACATTTTTATATATTTAAATGTGGCGCATATATCATGCTATTTGTGTTGCCTGGCAAGTGTCAAGTTCAAGGAAATTGCAGTGCTGTCATTTTCTAAGCGTGTTTCCATTCGACAAACGACAGCGAACGACTCGAATCTGCATTTGAAATGGCAATTTGTGAATTCTTCTTTTTGGTTTTTGGCCAATTGATTGAATGAAATTCGAAGGTCTCACCTGGGTTTCAATTGCGGCTTTTTCAATTGAAGGAATGCATGAAACAGAAGACTTTTATTACCTCAGTTAGGAGCATGTTGCCAACCAGGTTATTGGGTCGTTGAAATAAATAATTGAGTTTTGTGTTGCAGTCAATAGATGTTTGAAAAATAACAAAATTATCACAATTAATCGTTTATTTGAATGTAAAAAAAAAAAAATTAAATATAAAAATAATTGATTTCAATTATGTGTTTTCGGAGATATAATATTGACATTAATATACTAAAATGTAAAGGATTGTTTGACTAGAAATTGAGTCTGTTGTCAAAGTATTTAAGAGTTGAGCAGACTCGCTTCCCTGACAGGTTTGCTCATAAGAACACCTCATTTAGTTTCCAGAAATTGAGTGCAAAGACTGCAATTGTTTCACAGATTAACTATGCCGCAGCCACACCCACACACACACATACACACACACACTCTCACACCCCCGCAGATGCAGTTGCATGGATTTTACACCTGCCATATGCATTGTGCATTTATTTTTGGTCCTCATCTGCGTTCTCTCTCGCCTTGTTTTCGGTTCGATGCTGTTTCTTTTTTATTGAAGCTGCGCGAAAACACATTTTCTTGGTTAACCACACAACGAACAGTTTTTCCTCATTTTTCCGAGTTTCTGTTCGGTTTTATTTTTTAGTTGCTTTTGTTTATGTTGTACGTTCTGATTTTCTGATTTTCTGATTTACACGTCATGTGCATATTTTGTTAACAGATGGTTTGATCTCCCAATCGTGGCAGCACTTTTCTTGGAATTCCCCTTTTCATTCTCCATTTGGTGCTTTGAACTTTTGATTGGAAACCTGTCGACTGCATTACGAATTGCACTCGATGTTTATTGCAAATATAAACAATGCGGTTAAGTTTGCATTCGTCAGTTTTTAGTTTCTTTGCAAATATTTGACACTAATTTTCCAGGCGGCAAACATTAAATCCATTTCGCTTTTGTTTTTTTATTTCCAAAACTTTTTTTTTTTTTTTTTGACATGCGTGCAACATGTGTGCCGATATTCATATATAATTTTTTTTTTGTTGGCTTTTTGTTTTATCTGAAAATTTGAAGAAACCGACGACGCTTAAAGTCATTTTAATGAACCGAGCAATAAATTTTGATTTTCAACTAAACGGAATTATGTCAATTCTATTAATAATTGTGTCTGCGTTGGCAATACACAACAAATTAAGGATGTTTATAAACTCTTTTACGGTACACATGTCGCCAAGTTGACCCATAGCAAACATCAGGGGAAACTTGAGGAACTTTGAGCTGGAGAAGAATTTTCAGTTGTTGCAAGTGCAACTCGGTCAGCTGAAAACATTTACGACCAACATGTTTATTTAATGACCACTTCAAGTGGCTGGAGGTCGCAACATTAATATGATTTATAATGTTGCGGAATTTGAATTATTTCGGATCTTTATTGTTCCTAAGTACTTACTTCTATGCAAACTTTTAATTTTTTATTTTTATTGTGCATAGTCACAATAATTACGTATACTTAATTATGTCAATGATTGAAACTTTGGAATCTTCAAAAGTGGCAATTAAAATTTTATGATTTTTTTAAAGTAATCTTTAAAAGCTGTGAGAAAACGATGCTGAGTATATGAACATTGAATTATAATTAGTTATGATCTAAAGTTTCTTAAGGATTCTTAATTCGAAATTAATTCCAGAACTTAACATTTATAAATTTTTTTAACCAGGCTAATCAATTCTCATATAACCAGAATTAAAACTTTAACAAGACAAAAATATCTCAGAAGGACAAAATAATTGCAGTACCTTAACGTATTTAGTTATATGAAGCTGTTACCAAGCAGAGGGTTTTGTTATCGATAAATCATAAAAGAGCGGCCTAGAGCTAGTTTCCTATAGCTTCAGTCATAGCCGATTAAGTAGAATGAATTATGCCGAGAATAATATACGAAAGCATGACTTATTTAGCGCAGTCATTAGTCAGCAAATGTATTAGCTATATTATCAAAAACTGGTAAATAGCTGGACCTAATCGAGAAGCAGTTGAATAAGTCAATATAGGTTTATCAGCAATGACTATTACTGAGGATCATATTGTTCGTGGGCCTCAAGCGATCTCAACGAGTGCCCCGATCCACGATCCCCAAACCCCTTGTGGACGCATCAGTGACCGTGTTCTATGTGCTCGGATAATTGTGTTGGCTGGGAGAGGAGCAACATAAGAGGCAGCTGCAAGTGAGAACAGAACAATGGAATGGCAAATAGCAGAAAGAACAAATACAAAAAATACAATATACAGAAGATTATCTCATTGCAACGGAAATAGTGCAATTAAAGCAAAAATTTAAGTTGCAACTACACTGCGAGTGTGCGAGGCCAGTGAATGTGGCACTTGCCACAAGTTCCATGCACAAGATTTGCACCCGCAAAAAATCATGTTATTGTTATTGTTATTGTTATGACTAATGCCTAAATCGGGAGAATGCAAAAAATATCTAAAGTGCATAGAGCATAAAGAGTTCAGCCATTAACCGAGCAATTTGATTTGCACTTTCTGCTGCTAAATAACTAACTCTATAAATAGCGGTCAACATTTGTTAATCGACTAACCTAACATAAAAGTGCATATAAGTTTATTAGGAAATTATTTGCTGAAATTCTTGTAAATTTTCACACGAATTTCTTGTGCTAAAATCTTTAATGGCAAATCAAATTCCTGACGTCACAGTTTGAGGAAACATTATTTTAAATCGGAATTAGAACAGTCAGTTGTTGTCTACGGACCTCAATTGAGAATGATGACCATTGAGGCAGTTGCAAATCAAAGTGCTAATCAATGATTGGCAATCAATTGAGAACCATCTAAATTCAATTACATTCTAATGGTGAATCTTTTCGTTGCTTGGCAGGACTGCAATACAACGCTGTGCGACTGCAAGGGCATCAAAGGACGCATAGGATCCATTGGAGGTCATGGTGTTCCCGGACGTGAGGGATCACCCGGAGACATGGGACCGTTCGGTCCGGCCGGACCCTTAGGCGAGAAGGGCGACTTTGGCGAATACGGCGAACAGGGTGAAAAGGGACATCGGGTAAGTTGTTAACCCATTCCGGCTGAAACTCAATTGACATCGGAATATTCTAGGGTGACGCTGGCCTGCAAGGAGAGAAAGGATTTCCTGGCGCACGCGTAAGTAGAGATTGCAATTGTCGCACAACTGGCATATATGATAATCAACTGTGTTGCAGGGCTATCCCGGTGAGGACGGTACTCCGGGACCTCGCGGTATTGATGGCTGCGATGGTCGTCCTGGTCCACAGGGCCGAGCTGGTCCTCCCGGTGAGAATGGCCATCGCGGTCCCATGGGCAAGCCGGGCTTGGCTGGCGCTCAAGGTGATGCCGGCGAGGGCGGCATCAACTCCAAGGGCACCAAAGGTAATCGCGGCGAGCGTGGTCCCGATGGCGCCAATGGAATGCCCGGTTTCAGCGGAATTGGAGGTATCAAGGGTGACACTGGCTTTGTGGGCATCGAGGGATTGAAGGGCGAGGAGGGTCCCCAAGGTTACAAGGGTGAAACGGGTGTCTCCGAGAACTATCCCATACTGCGCGGCATTGTTGGCGACAAGGGTGAACCTGGTGATGGCGAGGGAGTCGAATTAACCGATAACCGCAAGCAACACGGCCTTCCCGGTGACCACGGCGATGTGGGCGCAATTGGTCCACCAGGCCAATTTGGTGAACCCGGACAATTTGGTCGCGATGGTTTGCCCGGTGCTCGTGGTGACACTGGATCACGCGGCGAACGTGGCAAACCTGGTCGTGATGGCGGCCCAGGCGGACCCGGCGAGAAGGGCATGAAGGGAGCGCCCGGCTATGATGGTGAGAACGGCGAAGATGGTCGACCCGGTGAGCGAGGCGAGCAGGGCTTCAGTGGAACTCCCGGTATTCAGGGACCTGAAGGCCCGCCCGGTGTCTACGATCCCAATTTGGATAAGTCGCTGCCCGGTCCCATTGGACCACAAGGTGACGTTGGTCCCGTTGGTCAGCCCGGCCTGCATGGCGTGCCCGGCAAGCAGGGACGTCGTGGTCCCCAAGGACCGCCCGGTCCCCCCGGCGACGAGGGTCTGCGAGGCAATCGTGGCCCGCCCGGACGCAGCGAGAAAGGTGACGATGGAGACTACGGCTGGATGGGACCCCCCGGCGAGCAGGGCGCACCTGGTCTCATTGGTCCATCGGGTCGCGATGGCTACCCCGGTGATCCAGGCCTCAATCTGTACGGACCCAAGGGACTGGCTGGCCAGCATGGCGTGCCTGGCGTCGATGGCTATCGCGGTGATCGCGGCGAGGTCGGCATCACTGGTGACAAGGGTATGCCCGGAGAAGGCTTCAACATTGTTGGACCCCCCGGCGCACAAGGTCCGCCTGGTAAGCGCGGCCGGCCCGGCCTTGATGGACAGCCCGGCTTCCGCGGCTACCCCGGTGACAAGGGTATTCGAGGCGACGATTGCGGCTACTGTCATGCCGGACCGCGTGGCATCAAGGGATTGCTGGGCGACGCTGGTTATCCAGGCGAGCACGGCGCACGTGGCTTGGCCGGCATAACCGGAGCTCGTGGCCTGAAAGGTGTCCAGGGCAAGCCTGGTCTGCGCGGCTTCAAGGGCATGCAGGGCTCGGCTGGTATTCCCGGCGAGGCTGGTCGCCCCGGTAAACAAGGTCCAGCAGGAACTTTCCACAAAGTCGGCAATTTGGTAACTGTTGACGGCGATACTGGTGACAATGGACGACGTGGCGAGCAGGGCGCACAAGGTGATCGCGGAGAAAACGGCTGGATCGGCGCTCCCGGCGCCAAGGGTGAACCTGGTCTTCGTGGCGATTTTGGCGACATTGGCCGACCTGGTCTCGATGGCAAACCCGGATTCGATGGTCGCGACGGCAAGCACGGTGCACCGCCAAACATTCCCAAGATCTACCTGACAGGCGAACCGGGCTACAATGGCCGCAAGTAAGTGCTGATTTGGGTAACTAAATTCTAAGGCCTTGACTTATATTTGATGTGTTGCAGAGGTGAACGTGGAGATGTGGGCAGCGAAGGCTTCAAGGGCGAGAAGGGAGAACCGCACCCAGGAGAGATATACGAGAATCGTGGCGACAAGGGCGATGTTGGCTATCCTGGCGAGCCCGGCTTCCGTGGACCTAAAGGCGAAATGGGCGAGCTCGGTCTTAAGGGCGATGCTGGTGCTTTGGGTATTCCTGGCGACGTCATCCCGGGACCAGCTGGTGCCAAGGGTTACAAGGGCGAAACTGGCGACTACGGACTGCAAGGTCTAACCGGCAAACCAGGTCGCGATGGCGAACCCGGTCTGCCCGGTGTAGCTGGCTACAAGGGACAACGCGGTGAGCCTGGTCAGTATATACTCTCTGGCGAAATTGGCGTGCCTGGCCGCCCCGGCATTAAGGGTCTTGTTGGCGACGACGGACCCGTTGGATACCCCGGCGCCAAGGGCCGTCCAGGACCCAAGGGTTCCAAGGGTGTCACTGGCGACGAAGGTCTATGGGGCCAGAAGGGCTTGCCCGGCAACAAAGGACAACGTGGTGACATCATCGTCGGCCCACCAGGTCGTCAAGGAGAACCCGGTCGCGCCGGCAGCATTGCGCTGCACGGCGTCAAGGGTCAGAAGGGTGTGTTCGGTTTCTCGGGACAAATCGGCAAGAGCGGCGCCAAGGGCAGCATCGGATATCCCGGCCGCACGGGCCGCGTTGGTGATCCCGGACCATCCGGCTTCCCCGGCGAACAGGGCGTCACCGGTCTGGCCGGCATCCCAGGCGAGCAAGGCGATCGCGGTGACATTGGCTTCTCTGGACGCACTGGTGACTTGGGACCACGTGGTGCTCCCGGTGAATTCGGACTTAAAGGTACATTAATTTGTGTGAATTTAATGCCAGCATTAATGTGGCCTCTCTGCAACAGGTATTGCTGGAGAGATTGGTCCCTTCGGCTATCCTGGTGTGCCTGGCCGAGCTGGTCTGAAGGGCGAGCGCGGTGAGCCCGGCTATCCCGGAAGAATGGGTGCAAAGGGAGTGTCTGCCTACAGTGGCATCAAGGGTGACTCGGGCGTTGCTGGCTGGCAAGGTCCTCCTGGCTATGATGGCGCACCCGGGTTCAAGGGTGAACGTGGTGAAACTGGCGATTCTCTGCTCGCTGTCGACGGTCTGCAGGGCGTCAAGGGAGAGATGGGAATACCCGGCCGCAATGGCATGCCCGGCTTGGATGGCCTGAAGGGTGTGCGTGGTGAGATCGGCTTGTTCGGCAATCCGGGCATCAAGGGTGATTCGGGCGTTGACGGTCTGGCCGGCTACGATGGTCGCCATGGCGCTGCCGGCATTAAGGGAGAAGCAGGAGAGATTGGTCCTATGGGTGCACCCGGTGAATTCGGTGAGATGGGCGACGTGGGATATCCTGGAGCACATGGAATGCAGGGCGACGAGGGCCTGCCTGGCGATTACGGTGTCGAGGGTCTGCAAGGCGAAGTCGGTGATGTGGGTGACATGGGCGATGACGGTGAAATCATTTACGCCGACTTGACCAAGGCTCGTGGTGAGCCCGGAACTCCCGGCTTCCATGGTCCAGAGGGACAACGTGGCGAGCCCGGCGACATTGGATATATTGGATTGCGCGGACCAGCGGGTGAGCGCGGCGACATTGGCTTCGGAGGACAACCTGGCTTCGATGGCATGCCTGGCATCAAGGGCGAGCAAGGTGACGTTGGTCTGCGCGGTTTTCCCGGCGTGCGCGGCCATGCCGAACGTGGCGAGATCGGTGACACGGGCTACGATGGTCTAGCCGGCCGTCCAGGTCGTATCGGACAAAAGGGAGCACCCGGTGAGCAAGGCGAGTACGGATATAACGGCGCCATTGGACCCCAAGGTCCCGTTCGCGTCGGTCCTCCCGGTGCGCCTGGTGACTACGGCTATCAAGGCGCTCCCGGCCGCAATGGCATGCATGGTCTGACCGGATTGAAGGGAGAACGCGGCGATATCGGCCTCCAAGGCGAACGCGGTGAGGCGGGCTTTGCCATTTGGGGCAGACAAGGTGACCAGGGAGATCGCGGCGAGCAGGGCGCAACTGGCTACATCGGCGCCAAGGGCGAGCAAGGCTTTAGCGGTCGCCCCGGACGCACCGGCTTCATTGGACAGCGTGGACCACGTGGCCAAACTGGCGACGCTGGCTGGAGCGGCATCGAGGGTATCGACGGTCAGGATGGACAGAAGGGTGAACAGGGTGTCACCTACTCCTACACGTATGCTCGTCCCGGAGATCGCGGTGAGCCTGGTCTGGATGGCTTCAAGGGCGAACAAGGCGATCGCGGTGCTCCTGGCTATGCGGGCTCCATAGGTCTGCGTGGCGAGATCGGCTATCGCGGCGATGAGGGCGAGGTGGGCTACCAAGGACAAGATGGCATCCAAGGCGAGCGCGGTGAAATCGGTCTGATTGGTCTGACCGGTCGCGTGGGATTGCGTGGTGCACCAGGTGCACCTGGTGATGCAGCGCCACCACCACCGCCGCCGAAGAGCCGCGGCTTCATCTTCACACGCCATTCGCAGTCCGTGCGCATTCCCGAGTGCCCGGCCAACACCAACAAGCTGTGGGAGGGCTACTCGCTGTCCGGCAACGTGGCCAGCAGCCGTGCTGTCGGCCAGGATCTGGGCCAGTCCGGCTCGTGTCTGATGCGCTTCACCACCATGCCGTACATGTTCTGCGACTTCAACAACGTCTGCAACTATGCCCAAAACAATGACGACAGTCTCTGGCTTTCCACTGCCGAGCCTATGCCCATGACGATGACTCCCATCCAATCCAGGGATCTCATCAAGTACATTTCACGGTAAGATCAGCTTTAATTCCCTAGATATATAGAGCCTCATTTATAATTTGCTTTGCAGTTGCGTCGTGTGCGAAACCTCGACCAAGATCATTGCTCTGCACTCGCAGTCCATGTCCATTCCCAACTGTCCCGGTGGCTGGGAGGAGATGTGGACCGGCTTCAGTTACTACATGGTAAGCTTTCCTTCACCTACTTGTCCAATCACATGCATAACGAATGACTTTCTGGTAGACCACCTTGGATAACACGGGCGGCGTAGGCCAGAACCTGGTCTCCCCCGGCTCCTGTTTGGAGGAGTTCCGCGCCAATCCCGTCATCGAATGCCACGGTCATGGTCGCTGCAACTACTACGATGCCCTGGCTTCCTTCTGGTTGGCCGTTATCGAGCAGCAAGATCAGTTTATCCAGCCGCGCCAGCAAACCCTCAAGGCCGATCAAACCAGCAAGATTAGCAGGTGAGTTTAAGGCATTTCATAATCGCTTCAAGGCTCTTACTTTAATGTGGTTGTGCTCTCCAGATGTACTGTGTGCCGTCGTCGTGGCGATAGCTTCATCACGCGCCAGGCCTCGTCGTCGTACAGCTCAAGCTCTGGCTCGCGGTTCAACTCCGGCTCCAGTTCCGGTTCAAGCTATGGCGGAAGCTCTGGCTCTAGCTACGGTGGCGGCTCCAGCTATGGCCAGGGTTCTAATAATGGTCAGGGCTCTAATAATGGACAGGGCTCCAGCTATGGACAGGGCTCCAACTACGGCCAGGGCTCCAGCTATGGACAGGGCTCTAACAATGGACAGGGCTCCAACTACGGTCAGGGCTCTAGCTATGGACAGGGCTCTAACGACGGACAGGGTTCAAACTACGGTCAGGGCTCTAACAATGGACAAGGCTCCAGCTATGGTCCCGGTTCAGACTCACGCTCCTGGTCGACTGGATCAAGAGCACAGCAGCAGCCGCAACAGCAACCGCAGCAGCAGCCTTCTTCATACTCCAGCTGGTCTAACTACCCAGGCGCTGAATACCGTCAAGGACAGCCGCAGCAACCTGTTCGCCTGCCACAGCAGCAGCAGCAGCCACAGGACCTGCGTCGGCTGCCACAGTCTGTCTACAATGGTCAATCGCAATACCGTAATCCATACCAAAGTGCTGGAAGGCGCCAGTTCCGTCGGTATCCGCGCGACGACACCCACGCTCCTTAGATGCCACAGTTCAGAGTTTAAATACTAAGTAGCAGTTAAATAATTATTAAGTCTAAGTTGCTATCACTCTCCGTTAACAACAACACCATTAAATCAAACCACAACCACAACGAAAACAACACACCACAAATAGTCTTCTATCTCCGATAACAATGATAATGATGATGATGATGATCCTTGAGCAGTGCCATTTTCGAGATCTGATTGATCCAATCTAATAGTGTATGTAAAGCGAACAACCAAAATAATATATATATGAATAATATAATGTATCGAAGCATGGTGGCAGACTATATAGAAGCCAACTGTACTTTATTAATCCACTGCCCGATATGTCCGTTTAATACATTTGGATTGATGATTTAAGGGATTACAACTTAACAACCAAGCGAAACAGATTTTGATAAATAAAATTTACACATCATTATAAAAAATGCGAAACAATTTATTATATTTTTTTACTCTTATATGTATATTTGTGATGAAGTGACACAAATTTACAAAACAAATTAGATTTATCGAGCAAAATATTCCAAATGGGTTTAATAAAAGATTATCATATAGATCTAATCAATTTACCAAAATATGGCAGAGATCGCTTAAGAACTCGTTCTTTTATCTTATCAGTTATATCTATATCTGCGATAGAATTTCCCAACTATAGAAATTAAACACGTTGAGTTGAAATTGATTGAAAAAGGATACGCCCTTGCATATATATTTTGTTGCTTCTGCTATTAACAATTATTAAATGTGATACATAAGTTGATGCTCGTATTAAGCTATAAAACAGGGCAATGTACACCAATACAAGATTCGTTTGGATGCAGGCATTTAGGTGCATCCAATCCCTTCCAATACTAATAATACCCGGGCATAGGTTCACACCAAACGTGCACATTCAGTGGCAACCATTACACATATACATACAGTCATCAATTATTTATACTACTAGATAGCTGGGAGGGGGAATTTCGTTTTTGTTTTTGTTCTTGACACAATAGTTAAAGAGCAGTAGTAAGTGGTAAGTGTAATAATGTTGAGTAAAAGGGGGAAAACAAAGATACATAAAACTATTTACGTAAGTTCGAGATTGAGACAAGAGTACAACAGTTGTTTAAATCTAATCGCCCCGCTCGTTTCGTTTCGTTTCTTGCTTTGTTAATGCTTTATAGATTTAGATTTGGTGTTTTGTTCTTTACTTATTTCCACCACCACCAGCGCTGCTCGAGAATAGATCGTTGTAACTATTATTTAACAAAGTCTGGATTCTCCTGTACCTTTTCCGAGAACTGCAGCTGATTGTCGATGATCTGGAGCAGCACTTCAGGCGCTGGAAAACGACCCGTTTGTATTTTTGACCATACCGGCACATCATTGAGGGTGATCTCGAAGGCACCCGACGATATCAGTTGACCCTCGATCATGTTGCCCAAGAAGAAGATCATCATGCAGGCGTAGATCTTGTTCGATTGCAGGTGAGACCACCAGCCGGGCGTGTTGATGCCCAGACAGGTGAACGGACTCACCGAGCTCACCACCGACACAATGATAATGATTTTGAGTGCGAATATCAGCTTGGAAAGATAATAATTCATGCCGGGTGGATCGTAGTTGCTGCCATGAATCTGAATCTGTGGATACTTTTCTCTCAGAATGTTCGCATAGTCCTCAAATGCCTTGCTATATCCGCACGAATAGCTGCACATAAAAAAGAAAAAAACCATACCACAACGTACGTGGTTATGAGAAAGTGATAATGAGCGTGTTATCATCGCCTGAGGGCTGCGGCTAATTTATACTGCTCACCAATAAAGAAAAGTCATCTTTGGAGCAACGCTCTGACCGAATTTGGTGGCCGGTATTTCCTTGCCCCCTTCCAAGGCCAAGGCATAGCAGGCACATAAGCACAGCACAAGTAGTGCAATATTCCTGCCGTTCAAAGAGTACATTTTGTTTTTTTTTCCTTGTTTAATTTCGATCGAAAAACGGCCGTGTATAAAGCAAATTAGCAGCAAATGTAAAAATTTGTTTTCTTCTTCTTCACAAACTGTCAGTTCCCTCGAGTGTTTACGCTGCCAAACTATCGATATATTTTAGCATGACGCGTGCTGAGTGGACATGTCGACTGTATGAAAATATATTGTTTTTACAACTATTTCGGGCTGCATATGAATGTATAGGCGTACGTAAAGCTGATTAGTTAAAAAGTCATTAAATAAAACACTGGCATACATCATTTTTTCTTTTTACATGGCAGTGAAAAATTATAATTGATTGTCATGCAGCTTGACCGTGCATCGTGGCAATCTTACAAAACAGCTGTTGTGACATAACCTGCATTTCTACGTAAAAATCGAAAATGATACGCCGAGTAAATAACAATACCGCAAATACCATCAATTTATTTATTAAAACTTAATTTTTAAACGATTACAGCTATTTCCGACGCTGCGCCAGTCGCTGCAGCAGTCCAAGCCAACGATCACAGCTGTGCGCCAGAGCAGTTACAGTGTTTATGAGCCGGATTATCTCGAGGTGCGTTACAACATAGCTCTGTTTATGCCAGAGTTTTAATAATCTTTGTGTTTGCAGTCACTCAAGCCAAAGTTCCCGCAATACGAGTGCTTAAATGTGCAGATAAAGGGCTATGATTATCCACTGCTAGAGAGCTACCAACGGTTCCTGCACAGCGTTGCAGAATACCTCGAACTCGATGTCTCCGATTGTTATGCGCTGCCGCCTCAGCAAACGCAGGTGCAGCGACTGCGTCCCAATTCGGCGGTCGTCGAGGCCGACTACAAGCTGACCACCTACGAGCGTAATCTGCAGTTGAATAATGTGGATGCTCCCATCTATCCCCAATTTCTGCGTATCGCCCAAGCGGCGTTGCCTGAGGGCGTACATCTTGAGGTGGCGGAGCACTCGGATGAGAGCGATGAACGTCGCTATGTGCCCGACAAGGATCTGCTTGACCTGAAAGCGGAGCTGGAACGCATGGGCGGCGCCACGCCAACCAAAAAAAAATAACTCAGTTGTCAATTGGTTTTTTTGGCATATGGGCAAAACATTAATCGCTAGTTTTTTATTGAGTATAAAATAAATCTGTGTATAAGAGAGAGTGTAGAAATATCTAAAACAAAACGTTCCTATTTAAAGCTTTGCACTATCTGGACGCCAATGGTTGCAACGCACACTTGGAAGACAGCTCTCGCTAAACTAATTAATTGCACTATCAAATATTGCGCTTAGACGACACCAAAATGCACCACTTTGATGGACGATGACGACGAGCTGGGCGCTGCTGCTTTACTCGATTCCTCCTCCCTACGCCGCGTTGGCGGCTTGCTGACATCTGCAAGTGGTTCAATGAATTAAGCGAGCGTTAAGAAATTGCGGAAACGTTGCTTACTTGTGGTGATTGGATTAAAGTCCTTTAAGTACTCGTCATTTGGATGGCAAAGCGGCAAACTGTCGGCCAGCTCCTTGCGCGGATTTAAATGTCGCGCCGTTGGACGCGAATAGCCATTGCGCTTGGGCGGCATGGGCTTCTCCTTGCGTGGAATTTCCTGGAAAAGATATTGAATTCAAATATGTCTTGGGATCAGTAAGGTGTTTGGTGACTTACCGGAACAACAGCTACTTGTATGGTGTCCGAGAACTTGACCTTGTTCTTCTCCGTAGGCGTGGCCTTAACGCTGGGCGCTGCTGCGGATTCGCCGTTGAGCTGTGCTGGTGCCGCATTCGATAGAATCGAAGCTGTAGGCTTTTTAAGCAGTAGGCGCTTCTGATATTCCTCGTTGTTAAGCGTTGGCATTGGCAGCATTGCCGGAATGTTGCCAGACACAAGTGGATGCTGATAAAATTTAGGCTGATAAGGGGGAATAGACTGTGTCTGCATTGCGGATGGATCAACAAAAGTTGCGGCCTGCTGACGTTGCGCTGGACTGCTGGGCAGTGGCAAACCAACCGTTTGATCTGGTACATCTTGCGACCAGACGTTGCCTGCAATTTAATTGTATTAATTTCAATTATTTTGTAGTTTGCACGCTGCTTACTATTGGGGCCATTCATGGGCCTGGCAAGTACTTGGTGGCTGCCACTTTTCTGCGCCAGTGCTACCAGCGAGTTGGCTGTGGACGTGCTGCTCAGCTTGGAGGTCCGCAGCTCGGGCAATGGCGGACGCAGCTCTGGTTTGGGTATGTTGATCTTGATCATTTCGGCATTAAAAATCTTGGACTTGAGCGAGGGCAAGGGTGGCACATAATTTTTCAAGGCCTGCTGACTGGGCGACGAGTAGCTGGACTGCGAACATGCGGAATCAGGACGCAGATCGCTAGCTAGGCTCATGCTGAGATGATGCGCACTGACGGAATCCTCTCCATGGATTATGGCGGCGGCCTGACTGAATGCGGCCTGTGCAAATTCGCTCAAGCTGGCAATGCATTTGGTCAGATTGTAAAGGTCCATAAACAGATCGTAGTCCGCAATGTCCTGAGCCATGTCGAAGGCCTCGTTGAACAGGTTCTTGCTGCGCGGAAACAAGTGAATATTAGAAGGAAAACGTACAACAAACTGCATCAAGCTTACCGAAGCAGAAAGAAACAAAAGCGTCGCTTCAGATCGTAGACCTGATCGCTGAACTCATCCTTGGTGTCCTCTGAAAGCGTGTGCGAAAAGGTACGCAGTGCTCTGGCCATTAAATCGCAGCGCGCGGCACGTCGCTGATCGCTCGCAAAGAACACATAGTTGGCGATCTTGTGCAGCGTTATGAGGCACATTGCACCATACGTCTCCCAGTTGAGGGAAGCGAGCACATTGACCGCTCGCTCCGGCTGCTGCAGTCGCAGATACTTGTCCGCAATCACGTCTGCTGTCATCCCAGAGTTGTGGATATCCCCGCGCATGCCGGCGCCGCCAAACAGGCGCATACAAGCCAGAGGTCCCTGATCGTACAGCAGCAGCAGCAGGCAATCCGTTTGGGCGTAGGTGTGTGTAAAGCTGCTCAGATCCGGCTTGCGGCTAAAGGCGATGCTCAGCAGCGTTGGCTGCGAGGCAAAGTAATGGGACAGATCCAACAGACTCAGTGGTGTCACACTCTCGCTCTGCAGCTGGTTTCCAATGGGCGCCAGCGCCAGATCAAAGCACTGCAATACCGAACGCTCATTGGCCACGCATAGCAAAGCAGAGTCGCAGTGCCAGGCACACTGGGTAGGCACAATCTCAATTTGATTGACATATTTGGTGGTCTGCAGCACTAGATCGTGCAGGCAAATGTTGCGATCGACGCTGCCCAGAAAGAGCTTCTCCTGATCGGGGCTGAAGGCAAAGGAACAGATCTGTGAGCCGAGCGCAATCGAGGTGATTGCAGTGCGTTGCATTTTGCCAGTTGCCAACTCATAGGAGCAGATCTCGGCGGTGATGTCGCCCTTGCGTGACACCTTCTGTTCAAGCGTGATGATTTGATTCTCGGAGCTGCGCAAAAAGTCCACGCACAACGGATCGTTCTCGGACCAACAATAGGCAATCGATTCCAGCTGCAAGCTGCAAGTGAATAGCATGGAATTAATGCATGTTTAATGAATGATAATTTGCATAATTAGTCAGCTCACCCCTTGATCTTGAATATGTGTATGTTGGCACGATCCTGGTCGCGTATTGTGGGTCGCCATGGATACACTTCGTTCTGTGAGGATTGCGTCCAGACCACAAACAGATCGTAGCTGCCATTTACAGTAAGATGGCGTGCCAATTTACGCTCCGAGGCGGCGCCCGGTATGATCACATGGAAGATACGTGGATCCATGTTGGCAATCTTCTCCGGCCCCGTTGGCCGCGGATTGGGACGCTGCAAATGCACCACTGTCAGCTGGTTGGTATTGTAGGCCAAGACGATGTGGGAACGGGTAAAAAATGCTGGCGAAGACAAAGTGCATAAACAAAACATGAAAGCGCGAGCACAGATTAATTAAAAATTACAATAATTGCATGTGGAATGTGGCTTGAGTTGTGTGTGTTGTTTGCTGTGTGCTGTGTTATGTGGTGGGAAAGTCGCTAAGTCGTTATAAATGTAAATTTCTCCTCATCATCACACACACACGCACACACAGAGACCCCAACACACACACTACATGTCGCACTTACCATCGGTAATGACCTCGGCGGCCAGCTTGCCAACGAGATACTTTTCAAAGACCATGCGCAGTATGTCGCCCGTATAGATGTCCACACATATGTGCGCCATGTGCCCATTGTCGAAGAGCACCAGCACTTGTGCTGCATCCTGCCACTCCGAATGCACCAGTTTATGAGTGCGCAGAAGATCCTCCAGCTTCTTCAGATTGTCCTTCAGGCGTCCGGCGGCCTTGCGACTGTTCTTCAGCACAGCGAGGCCATTGCGTCGTTCGGTGTAGTCGCGTTTCGAGAGCGCCGTCAGCTCTTGGGACACCTCGCGTTGACGCACGTAGCGAAAGGCACCGAAGTCGCTGCTCTTGATGCGCACTTCATCGCGCAGCGTTGTCCAGAAGTGCAGCTCGCTGAGCAGCATCTCGAACTGGCATTCAACGCATGGCAACGATGCGAACGCAAGTGCTAATGGCGAGTGCTGGACTGCAGTACAAATTCTTAAATGGGTGTCGTCCAATTACAACAACAGTTCGCGATCACAGCGTCGATTGGGGGCAAAGAAGTTGCGCATGCGCAGACGCAACGTTCGACACACAATTGCCGGACACTTAATTCGGGCAAACACTTGATGTAAACAATAAATTGTTTTTGTTATTTCGTGTGGGCAAACGATATTATTGGATGAAAACACAACGCACGCAAAACGTAAACACTGAAAATTCGACACTGACGTGCAGCGTGACCACACGATCAACTTCTAAATATACTAGTTTACTTCGAAAATAATATACCACTGCCGTGAGCTTGGTCACACCATTACTGAGATGGGGCAGTTAAAAAAACCGGCGCCATTTTTTCAAATGTCCGAATGTTATATTCTTTTGGTTCATAATATCGACAAGTGTACTTGAGATTTGATTTCATAATTGAAAATGCCTGTAAACCTACTTCATGGCAACTTTAATTGTTTCCCAACCGAGCCAGAAAACAACAATAAACTTAATTATTATCAATATAATTGTTTGCTCTTGGTTTTTTTATTGTTGTTCAATTTACTTAAAAAAATATTGTGAAGGAATGAATGTTTAGTCTGTAGTTTGATATCATGTCACCAACCAAATAACCTTATGTATGTATTATACTCGTATATTAAAGATACACAATAAATATGGCTAAATCTACCAGACCAACAGAACCGAGCTGTAGGTGAAATGCATCCTGTAAATAATTCATTAGGGCTAAAGAACTTCCGAAAGGCATACAAATAATCCTTGTAGTTTTCGAGATATCCAAAAATTTGAATTTTCGACAATTTTAATTCAATCCCCAAAAATATGCAACGTTTTTTTTAATTTTTGCACTTGCAAAATTTTTTGTCGCTGAGACAGAAAATTTTTTTGAAATCTCTGGAAAAAGCGAAAATTCTTAATAACTCGAAAACAAAAAGGACTATCCAAATGTGTTTTGGCCGACTTATAGTCCTAGTTGAGACGATTTGACACAGAAATCATAGGGATCAGCAAGGATATGGCCGAGACTGGGCTTGTTTTCTCTAAGCAGAAAAGTCCTTATAAATTTGTTCGTTAAAGGATATTCGTCCTTTGGATTTCATATTCGTCTATCATGTATCCTTCACTACGTACAGGCCTAAGGACATCCCAATCGTCCTTCAAATTTCGAAGTTACGAAGGATTTTCGCATTTTTTGCCAATTTTTCATGTTCTCCCCTTGTAAATTTCTGTGCAAATTTTGTAATGATTTTTTTTATTTTATTAACTTAGATATATGTAATACTAACTTTAAAAGGAACATACAGGTGATCTTTTGCAATACTAGCAGCAAATAAGGCCTTTGAATATTTATTTTGTTTGTTTTAGATTTTTTGGTTTATATTTATATTTAAACTCTCGCTAGTCGGATACAAAAGTATGGCATTGGCATATATTTTGTTGAAAACTGAGCCTCTGACACTATCGTTGTTGGGGAAGAGTCGATGATGTGTTCGATTGTGAGGGCCGATCCACAGGAGCGGGAGCAGATAGGGGCACCTGTGTTATCCAGCTGATGTTACTGATTACAGAAAAGCAAGTCATTAAAAAAGATGATAGTTTTGTTTAAAAAAAAAAGGTGACGAACTTTAAAATGAATACATTTTCGACGCCTTTTTCATATTGTTATCTATATTATCCTTACCTTAGTTTTGTTTTTACTTACCTTATATCCTGTACCTTAACGTCTTGTTTCCTTATTAAATCCTTTGTTATTAACCTTTGAAATTATAAACTCCAATTAAATTGTAATCAAAAACAATTGACAATTAATTATACTACAAATTCTAACTTTAATTGCCTGAATGATCAATCTTCTTTCACTAATAATATGTAAGTGCAATGTGATTGTCTGCAATATTTACCTACTTCTCGATTCTGTTGGCCTGGTCGATTAAGCCAAGAAATGGTTAATGCCTGCTTTGATCGCCGAAGCTGGACTTTTGCATGCAAACGGATTTTGGTAAGAATAAGATTTTCCAAGAAATCCCCAGTGTCTGTCTTCATTAATTCGAACGATAATGATAATTTATTAGCTCCTGCTCGAAAGCTCTTGAAATAGTGGACTATGCTCGTTGCTCGGCAGACGTTGGGAAGATTAGATTAAAGTAATGCGCGAACGCAGCACCCTTGGCGGTTGACCGACTGATATATTGGTTGTAAACAATGTTTATTTTTAAACAAAAAATTGTATTTATTGATTTCACCATTCAATTAGATTGTTATCAAATATTCACAGTACTTTTCTTTCGTTCTTTGCTCGTTATCAATTAAATACGATTAAAGGCACTATGCAATATAGTGGCAATATCATTACATTATAATCAACTAGTTAATGCACTAAATAAACAGCAACGTATCCGATAATAGTAATGATAGCATTAATAGTAACTAAAATATATATCGCATTTGAGAAAACTTAACACAACAAATTACGTATACGCTGCGTGGTGCATATCGATTCTAAGCATATGCTATGTGTACGAATTAATTACATATAAGATACGTTATAGTACTATATAAGTAGATATGGCGGCATCCATGCGTTTGGACAACGGATTTGCGCGCCTAATGACTGCGACCGCAGGATGTGTGTGCGTGTGCATATCCTGCGGGTAAACTAGTGTGGATTGTGCTTACTGCTAAGAACTAATATGAAGGCAACGAGAACTAAATCATAAGTGGGCTTCTCTATATACATATACAACAGATTCCGAGCGCTCTCTTTCTCATTGAACATTTGATTTTTAACTATAATGTACAGGATAAATATTAAGAAGTATACTACATTTCTATTTACAAGTGAATATATATCAAAATATAACCTCATTTCATTTTAACATTTTAACTAATTAGCCTTTTTCAAATTTTGATAATGTTTCAGAATCGATTTTTCAACATAAGTAGTCATTTTCAGTTTCAATTTCTCAATTTGTTTTTGCACATGTTTTGTTTTTGTTTGTTTCTGTTTGTTTTTCTCTTTTTGGCCTTGACAATAATAATGACTATAGAACATAGAACATAATTCGTGCGTTCAACGTTTAACGTCTCTTTCAAGTCTCTCGAGTTCGTTGCCTTAGGAGCTAATTAACGAAATTTTGCGCTCGTTGGTTAAATCGTCTAAAAAACCGCATTAAGATTAATATTTCTATATGTTTAAAATTACATAATAAGTTGCAGCAGTCGCGTCTATATATGCACAGATTGGGTTCCTCGCTGTTAACTAGTCCGTTATTGGGGCGGGATTAAATAGGCGTGGCATTTGGTTCTCTCTCTCTCTATCGCGTGATGTTCTTCAGAAATCGTAAAACTCATTCGATTTGTTGTTGAAGCGCCGCGTTAACACATAAACCACCGCCTCATAGGTGGCCATCATGATGGCCGTGTTTGGAATTTGTCGCACCAGTTGAGTGGCCAAGCCTCTGCGGGAGAGAGAAACGTGCAGCAAATAATTAGTGTATGTCAATAAACTAGTAATTTCGATTTTCGCGAATGTCAATTTTCAGTTCACAAGAACACGCGTCTCAGTTGCGAGTGATAATGAAATTAGTTGAGGCATATAAACAAAATGCTCAACAAATAGATACGAAATGCGTCGCAAAAGATTTTGTATACTACTTAAATATAGATGGGCTAAAATCGTGGGTGCTTCGTTATGATAACAAATTAGCATACAACAAACACGAATTTTGCATTCGCGTTTATATAAATATAAAAAACCAACGTTTCAAATATTTATAAATAATATGTGCGTCTTTGGCAAGTATAATTTATGAATGATTACGATGATAAACTATGAAGCGAAAATGTTGTACGTTCTTAACTCAAAGAGATTCTCTTGGGGAATCACTTGAAACGGGCCATCCCAGTCTCAACACAGGTCAGTTGGGATTTCCGCTTGTTAATCTCATGTCGAAATGATGATTGTACATTCCCTTTCGACTGCGGCTACACACCTGTAGAGTCCGGCCCGTCCCTCCTCCTTCCACACTGTGTGCAGAGTTTGCCAGAACGAGTTGTATTTGTTGCCCTCCTCGCGCAGACGCGTTCGTGCCACCTCATGAGGATACGCTATGCAGGAGGCAATCGTCTTCGAGACGGCGCCGGCCATCATAAACTCAAGGAAATCACGTGAACCCTTTGTGTCCGTGTGCCGCTGATTGCGCTGCTCCAACTGTAAGCAACAGATAATTGTGGTAATTGCTTACGCAAGCTGAATGCTATTTGCTTACCAGCTTCGACTTGATGAACTCGTAGATGACAAAGTGCACCATTGTCTCGCAGATGCCAAAGTAGCTGGCCGTGATGCCCTTGTAGAATGCCGCAATACCGCCCTGGGCGTAGACGCGTTCGATGCACTGCTTCACAGTCATCTGCACCTTGGAGTTGTAGTCCAGTTGCAGTCGTGTCTTGACGAACCAAATGGGATTCGTGGCCGTGGACGAGACAAAGCCAGCGCTGGCTGCACTCATGATGTGCACCAAAGGCGAATCACGCTCAACAAAACTGTAAATCAAATGAAGTTAATATTTAATTCATTTAGATAATTTAAGTGCTGCACTTACCCCAAACTGTTGAGTGTGTTCTTTGTCTGCGAGTAGGCGCAAAAGTAGATGGCACGCGAGGGCGCAACGCCCACAAGATTCGGACCCAGACCTTTGAAGAGAGCGCGGGGTCCTTCGTTTTGGACGATGTGTCTGCAGAAAGAATGGGCAATACATGTAGATAGGTTGTTGCGTGAAGTATGAGTTGAAATAATACATTTTTCACAAATTCCAGTGTGTTGCGTTGAACTTGTTGCAGTTCATTCGAGTTCAATTTTTTAGCAAATTAATGACTCCAGAAATGACTTTTGGAAGTGGAGGAAGTTGGGGGTAATTCCAATTTGGATTGAATGA